>JAWNNX010000489.1:0-2475000 GCA_035044505.1 Zaprionus lineosus
GATTAATGCGCTAGCCACAGGAGGGCCTACGCGTTACCCCTACGGCAGTAAAGGTGCGCCAAGCTACATCGATTTTGCCCTGACGAGAGGCATTCTGGGCATGCACTTGGATATAAGAGCCGTCGCCGAACTCAGTTCCGACCATTTGCCACTTATCGTTACGCTGGACACAGCGGCGTGCATTTATCCATCGGCTGAGCGCCTTATAACTGGACGCACCAATATTGATGAGTTCCAAAAGCAACTAGAGCGCTCACTCCATCTCAACATTGAGATCAACTCAGCGTTGGATGTCGAGGATGCGATTGACCTGTTTGCTGATAAAGTAAAGAAAGCAGCAACAATCGCAACACCTAAGTCGAACAGGAAGATAGCTGCAGCAGGCATTCCAATCACAGCCGAGATTAGGCACCTTATCGCCGAAAAACGACGCCTACGCTCTAGGTGGATGAGGTCTCGCCATCCTCTGGACAAAGCTGAGTGGAATAGAGCACAGGGGGAGCTCCGACGTGCACTGTCGGATCACAAGGCTGCCTGGTTCAACGATAGGATGAGCAATACTGGCACTGACAAAGATGCGACATTCTCGCTATGGAAGGCTACTCGAGCCATCAAAAGGAGATGTAGCAGAAAGGCGCCATTGGCACGTAGCGATGGCTCATGGTGTAAGACCGATCTGGAACAAGCGGAGGTATTTGCTGAGCATCTACATGATCGCTTCCAGCCGCTTGCGCTGGCCAGCCCGCAGCAAACTCACGAGACTAGCGAAAGACTGAACCAACCGCTCCAAATGGATCTTCCCATCATGCCATTCGCTCCTAGTGAGGTAGCAGCAGTCATTGGCCGACAAAACCGAAAGAGAGCTTCAGGCTATGATGCCATATGCAACGCTACGCTAAAAGCACTGCCAATCGTGCAATCCTCTACATAACGTTGATATTCAACGCTATCGTGAGGTTGCAATGCTTCCCTAGACAATGGAAGCTTGGAATGATCTCTATGATCCACAAGCCTGGCAAGCCGGAAAGGGACCCTGCGTCCTACCGGCCAATCAGTCTCCTCCCTTCGATCTCGAAGGTGTTTGAGAGACTGATTGCCGCCAGGATTGTTAGGATTGTGGATTCTCGGGGAATCATTCCCGAGCATCAGTTTGGATTTCGAGCTGGCCACTCCACTGTCGAGCAACTGCATCGGGTCGTCGAGCAAATATTGGTTGCGTTCGATAGAAAGGAGTATTGCAATACCATCTATCTGGACATCAGGGAGGCGTTTGACCGAGTGTGGCATACCGGTCTCTTAGTCAAAATCAGGGACACACTGCCTGCGGCATACTTTGGTCTATTGCAGTCTTACCTAGAGCGAAGGCGGTTTGCGGTTCGTTTCCACTCAGCGATCTCTAGCGAACATGAGGTGGCAGCTGGCGTACCACAAGGTAGTGTCCTGGGACCTCTACTTTACTGTCTGTACAGTCATGACATGCCGCAGCCCAACGACAGAATGTTCGGGGCATCAATGCTTGCTACGTTTGCTGATGACGTCTGCGTGACGTATCGGTCGTCCTGCGAAAACGATGCTGCTGAAGGTATCCAGGACTATGCCAATGCTTTTGCAGAATGGGCAAGGCGGTGGAACATTGGCATAAATAGCGACAAGTCGGTGAACGTCTGCTACACCTTGAGGCGACAAACGACGCCAGCTATATATATCGATGCGGCGCTGGTGACTAAGGCGAGTTCAGCAAAGTACCTGGGTGTGACTCTGGATAGTAGGCTGACTTTCGCCAATCATGTGACATCAATCAGGACCCGTGTCCGTGCAGCCGTTGCCAAGCACTTTTGGCTACTTAGAGCGAACAGTAAGTTGTCACTGTCTAATAAGGTGACAATCTACAAACAAGTAATTGCTCCTATATGGAGATACGGGTGCCAAATATGGGGCATGGCCTGTGATAGCCAAATAAGAAGAATTCAGGCGGCCCAAAACAAAATAGCTAGGACCATCACAGGGTGTGAGTGGTATATACGTAACAGTACCCTGCACAAAGACCTAAAGCTGTCTACGGTCTTCCAGGAGCTTAACAGACAATCTAGTAGATACCACGACAGACTAGTGCGTCATAGAAATCGCTTGGCAAATGGGCTCGCAAGAGAACGTGTAAATAGAAGGCTGAACAGGAGACATCCAAGAGATCTCATTCTTCGATCTCCGCGGACGAGGGTCAGCAGAAGCTGATGTTATGTACATAGTTTGTTAATTTTGTTCTTATTTAATTGTTATGTATGTACTTATTGTTAATGTGCAAAAGCTGACTTGGAAGTTAGCCGGCGCGCCCATGGGCTGAATAAACGGATACTAAGGACACAAAGGGGTTGTAGTTTACCCCGTATGCCTTATTAAATAAAAACAAAAAAAAAAAAAAAAAAATTCCCAGTGCAAAGATACATATACTGGAAAAAATGCAAACATAAATATATAATTTATTAAAAAATGCGAGAATTTACATACAATAGACATGGCTTGGAGCTACGTTTCCTTGGGGCAATATTAATGCCCAATCCATAGGCACTGTACTCCACCCAAGTTAAGCCCAATTTGGGTAATTCGTCAATTTTTTCTAATTCTTGGTCAAATATATTCGGCATTTGATAATGATATTTAGATAGAGACCACAAAAGTAACAGTAAAGTAACTATGTAAGCCCTTTATATCATTTTTTTTAGAAGAAGGTCCCTGCCCAATTAGCAGTTAATTATACGGACCAGGAAAATTGCTTTATTGGGTAGCTTGGGCATTGGGTAACTCCTGTTTAATGATGGTAAATAACTATGAAAAATACGTGGGCGTAACTCCACGATATCAATTATTAAAAGGGAAGCGACGCAATGACTGGTTCAATAGCCAAATATAAAAAACAGAAGCTAAACATCAATTAATGTGTCAATTGATTGAACAAACTTGAAAATTCAAATTAGCAACAGTTTCTGAATCAAGTTACTAGTGTTTGTTGCTAAAAAATCTGAAATATTAATTAAATCAATTTATGGCTGACTTCTAATTGGACAACAGTTAATAAATATAATAACATAGAGAAATATTTCAATTTTTCCTCTTCATACATTTCGCAATATGTATTAAAAATATGTATTTCTCAGCAAAAGTTGACATTTAAGATTCAACGACTTTTCCTTAAGCAGCTTTTACATTCAGCTGGCAGCACCAACAGCTGTTATGCAAAGAAATCGAAACAGGTTGGCAGTTCGATTAAAATGGCTTAGGTGTGAATCGCATATTTGATTTGTTTACTTGCTTTTAAGTTGAGTTAAGTGCTAAAAATAACTAAAGTGGTGCAGTTGAAGGCGTCGCCTTTATAACTAAAATGGATGATAATAAATTTGAACTACTGCAACCCGTGAAAACAACAAATCCGATTGTCTACTTTGATATCAGCATTGGACAAGAAAGCGGTAAGCGGAGAATACAATCTGTGGATGGCCTAGTTAAATATAATCGCATGTACATACTTACATGTACTTTTGCGCAGCGGGTCGAATGATAATTGAACTGCGCAAGGATGTTGTACCAAAGACAGCGGAAAATTTCCGAGCTCTGTGCACGGGTGAACGTGGCATTGGAAAAATGGGAAAGCCTCTGCACTACAAAGGCACGCGGTTTCACACAATCAAACGGGTCTTCGCAGTGCAAGGTGGTGATCTAATAAAGAACGACGGCACCAGTGGTGAGAGTATCTACGGCCCGATTTTCGATGACGAGAACTTTGATTTAACGGTAGGTCTATAAAATATACCCAAACCCAATACACAATAATTGAAAAATTTATGCAGCACAATGAAGAAGGTGTTGTCAGTATGGCAAACTATGGCAAGCCTAATTCAAACAGCTCACAGTTCTTCATCACAGCTGTGGGCTGTGAAAACCTTAATGGAACTAATGTTGTTGTAGGTCGTGTATTGCGCGGCCTGAGCATTGTTGCTGAAATGGAACAGAACTGCAGTGATGAAGGAGAGCCAACGGCGGATATTACAATAACAGACTGTGGCGAGCTGATGCCAGACATGGATTGGGGCATTGAATGTAATGATGAGACAGCGGACAAACTTCCACCCTATCCACAGGACTGGACAGGAAAGTTTGACAAGCCAACGGTATGTCCAAGATTAATAGTTAATACCCTGTCGTTGACCTTTACAAATCCAATGATTTTATTTGTACTAGTCTGACGCTGCAGTGTCCCTTCTTACGGAACTACGTCAATCCGGAAATCACTTCTTTCAGCTTGGTCGCTATTATGAGGCACGTGCTAAGTATCGAAAGGCAAATCGATACTATGCGATGCTACGCAAAAATTTCGACTGGCAACAGCTCAAGCAGCACAGCCACAAGGATACGGATTTGAAAAAGTTAGATGCTTTTTCAGTAGTTAACAACATTAATATGGCAGCTGTGGAGCTTAAGCTGGGTAATTATCTGTATGCGAAGTATGAGTGCTCCGAGGCCATTCGTCTGGATCCAAATTGCAGCAAAGCATTTTATAGACGGGGACAAGCGCAACGTGCCATGCGAAACTACGAAGAGGCGATTGAGGATCTCAAGCAAGCCTACTCATTATTACCGGAAAATAAACAGATCCGAAATGAATTAAACTGTGCCAAGCAGCTACTTGCCGAATATAACAAACAGCAACGAAACGCGTTAAAGAATTTGTTTAATTAATTGAGAGAGTATACAAATATGATGTGAAACAAAAGAAGCATTGATGTTAAATTTAATTATTGCTCTTTTCAATTTAAGATTTTAGAATTGGCATAGAAATCCCTTCTTTTATACTTTGTACCTATAACAAATTGTTAAAAACGAAACTTAAATAGAGCTATGTACATATTTTATTAGACAGAAGGAGGCTTTACTGACCTTAAAACAGACTTATATAAAAAGCTCTCCAGTAAATCAAATCGATAAGATTTTGGCTGCATCTTTGTCGATCTTAAAGAATGTTTGAGCTAGAGACACCAAATTTGCTATATTTAATAACAAATAATTTTAAACAGATTTGAGACTTCCTCCGTTCGGTCTAAATAAAAAATGTGACATTACAAATACTTGTTAGATAGTATAATTTTATTTTGTGAATTTGTATTTTAGTTTATTGTTAACCTAGAATTATTACAATTATATAGAATAAGTCGCTGTATTCAGCTGTTTGGTTTATCGGCATCATAAGACACGGCTTGCATCGGCCAGAACTAATGCCAGGGTGTTGGCAAGTCTTGAATCCTGTAAGAGATTCTCTTAAAAGCTTACGCTACCCGGTGAGTAACTATTCTGATTTTCTATAATTGATTAGTTAATAATTATATATTATAAATATATTACATTTAATTATAATAATATAAGTGATTATATACAAATTTTATGTGACAATGATTGAAAAAATACTTTTTGTATCTGACCAATAAAAAAAAGTTTCATTGAATTAAGTGAAGATAAGCTCTTAACATGGGGAGTTTTAAAACCTCACCATATTAACCCAACAGAAATAACCATGTGGTTGCTGCACAAGATGTGAACTCCAAATGTGTCCGCACTATTCTAGCGCTGACTTTCACACACCCGCCCAAAAGTATGCTGCATTTTGTAAGCAATATCTCAAGGAGTCGTTCCCATTTGGTTACAAGTCAAATTATCCTGCTGAAACAACAACAACAATAAAATTAGCAGCAACAATCACAGCAATAGCAACTACATCAAGGACAATCAAGAAAGCAATAAAAAAAACAATATTTCTTAGATATTTATATTAAGAGCAACTAAGTCGAAACTTAGATTTTTTGCAATGGGTAGGTATGGAAAATTGGTCCTAAAATCAGAAAATCCGCCGTAACTCCGTCAATTCAAGGACTAGCACGATGTCCTTTGGTATGAAGGTAGCTTAGGTCCCTTAAAATTGACTTAAGGTATAAAAAGGACGAAAGTCCTTCTAGGACTCGAGATATCATGAAATTTTTGCTAAAGAAAAAACCGCTATATCTCGGCTGTATCCTGTTTGATCCTGACGAGTCCTTGGTCAAATTATAAAAGATAATCAGACCTACCAACTGGCCAAAGGATATCCAAATCGTCCTTGCCATTCTCAAGATATTAGACTTTTTGTGATTTTCTCCCATTTTTCTTCGATTTTCAGCACACATAGATTACAACAACAAAAACAACAGCAACAACCTCACCTGATATAAGAATTCAAAACAAAACCACCGCAACAACAATTAAACAACAGCCATGACAATAACAAAAACAACAACAACCAACAACAAACCCACAACTACAACAAAAACCACAACAACAACAGCAAAAACAGCATATGCTATTTCTAAAACTATAAGGATGAATCGGATGTCCTTTGGTAAATTTGTAGCCCTGACTAGTCCGGTATGTTTTACGAAGGACCCGCAAGGATTAAAAGGATATGGCGGAAATATAGCGACATTTTTCACAGCAAAAACATCCTTATATCTTGAAAACGGAAAGGACGAATCGGATGTCCTTTGGCAAATTTGTAGTCCTGACTAGTCCGGTATGTTTTACGAAGGCCTTGCAAGGATTAAAAAGGATATGGCGGAAATATAGCGAAATTTTTCGCGGCAAAAACATCTTTATATCTTGAAAACGGAAAGGACGAACCGGATGTCCTTTGGCAAATTTGTAGTCCTGACTAGTCCGGTATGTTTAACGAAGGACTCGCAAGGATTAAAAAAAATATGGCGGAAATATATCGAAATTTTTCACGGCAAAAACATTCTTTTATCTTGAAAACGGAAAGGACGAATCGCATGTCCTTTGGCAAATTTGTAGTCCTGACTAGTCCGGTATATTTTACGAAGGACTCGCAAGGATTAAAAAGGATATGGCGGAAATATAGCGACATTTTTAGCGGCAAAAACATCCTTGTATCTTGAAAACGGAAAGGACGAACCGGATGTCCTTTGGCAAATTTGTAGTCCTGACTAGTCTGGTATGTTTTACAAATAACTCGCAAGGACTAAAGAGGATATGGCGAATTTAGAAAAAATTTTCACGGTAAAAATATTTATAAATTTAAAGGGACAAAACGGATGTCCTTTGGTCAATTTGTAGTTTTAATTGCACCGATAGGTTCCTTAAAGAACGCGTATGAATTAAAAACGATACGGCCGAGATAGTACGACGTTTTCTTAAGTGACGAAACGGTTTTTTTTATCGCGAATTTCAAAAGAATTTGATTTTGCTGCTGCTGTTGGTATCCTGACGGTTTTTGTGCTTATCAATGTAGAAGGTGTGTGGGTGATGTTAATGTTATAAGTGTTGTTCTTATTGCTATTATTATTACTTTTAAATTATTTGATTATAAAGTATATTGTGTATAACAAATCAAAAGTGTTTCTTAAATTTAAAGATCTCATTACAATAATTCACACTTTCCGCTCGATATCTGCTCCCTTCGCCTTTTGCCTCCAGGTGGTGCTGCAGCTCCTTAAGATCCTGTAAATCATACATAATGTAATCGTACTAAACATAAACAATATGTGTACCCTGGCTCTAAGCCGTTTATTACAAATAAACAGCCCAAACAGAAGCTTTGCAGATGTCGGTTATACAAATACATATACAGAAATATATATATATAAATATATATAGCAGTTTTCAAAGATCTGAACATTTAGTTTTTAAATTGTGGTCCTTTTATGATCTACTGCCATTTACAATATTTCTGACACTATCATGAAAGCCTAGTATCGATTGGATTTAAATAAAGTGTTATGTATGTTATTGAACATATAAATACATTTGATCATTTACCACTTGGTTGATGATAGTGCCCGTAAAGCTACCTAACTGCTAGAGCCTAAAATTGATTATAAATCAACATAAAAAAAAAATATGACATTAACTTATTCCTGCACTATTTCTATCAATATGTAGTTTCTTTATAATTAAAGATTTGTCACTATATCCTGCTCGCTGCGATGTAAATTAGTCGATCCAGCGCCCATGGAGTAGCTCTTCATATTGATTTCCATGTTGGTCAATGCGCTGGATACGTGATACAAATTTTCCGAAAGTATTGCATAGACTTCAAATAGCTCCGAGTCCGATTTAGATACAATAAAGGCTTCTGCTCGGAAAAAGGAGTCGTTATTAATGTGTATTGTATGTATAAACTATTAAACATACCCGTGCGATCCTTCATAATGTTATGCGCATAGGCATTCAATACAATCGACATCTCATCAAACTTAAGTCGACTGTCTAGATTGCTATAACTGAAGATGGTGAGGCTCTGGTCCCCGGCACTTAGCGTGGATACGCGTCTGAATTGGCGAACATGAGATATGGCGCTAGACCAGCGCTGCAGGTCAATGTGTTCGTGCAGCGACGCCTCGAACTCCTCCTGTGTCATGGGTAAGCCTGGCGAAGGCGTTGGTGTGTGCTCACCTTCCGTTGAAGTGGACGATTCGAGGCAATCCAGCTCTGTCTCACTTGTGCACCGTACCAAGGCATCACGTACTAGGGCATAGAGATCGGATATGTCATTCATCTGAAAAACGAAAACAAAAGGATTAGAGATTAAGTTTCCGGAACAGATGCAGATTTACTTACGTCTTCATTTACACGAAAATGATTAACCACATTTGAGGATATTTTATGATTCGATTCAATTAACAAAAGCAGCTGAAACATTAGCTTGTACAAGGAGCGACCAAGGTCCAGTACAACTTCTGTGGAAGCTGGGTCAAAGGGCATGTACGCAATGCTGGAGCTGCTGGGTACTTCTAAGCCGGAAGCAGCCACATCCGATTCATTGAACAGCGATAGCTTGCAAGATGTCTTCACTGCGTCCAGACACTGTAGCGAAAAATAAAATTTAATTCCAAGCACAAGGTTCAGAAATTTACAGATAACGTACCTCTAACACCTGATCCTTGCGATCAAAGAAGGTCTCCAAATGTTCCTGCACCTCGAGCACATTGAATCTTAGTGTTTCAAATAGCTTTGGCGTTGTCGTCTGCAACTCGCTGCACCATACACGTGGCGGATCCGCACGGGAGCTTAACAAATCTGTAAAGAGCGATATGCGATTGCCCAACTGAGAGCCAATTCCTGTAAAGAATTTCTTGGCCTCCTTTGAAATGCTGATTGTCTTAAAGGTAAGCTCTTTGATTAGCCTATACAGCTGCAGCAGGAGTTCCGAGGTGTGTGTCGAGGGCTGATTAACAAGCATGGACTGTAGCTGACGCCTCCAGTTTTCCTCCGCTTCGTCGCGTATGGCAGCACCAAAGCGAATTATACCCTGTAAATGTGGTGAGGCATTGCATGGTGTAATGTCACCTAAGTCTCCAGCACTAGAGCCGCTGGTGTCACTGCGTGAGACGGAATTACGACGACGGCGCTCACGTAAGCTTAAGGAGGTAGGCGGTACGCTAGATTTCAGGAAGGATTGACGGTGGTCATCATCCAGCGGCGACTCCGATTCACCTTCCTCATCGGACGAATCGTCTGCAGTCTGTCTCTTACGTTTGCTCAATATAGGAGTCTTATCACTAAAGCTGTCCTCCAGTGCTGACGAATGACCACCCTTTATAGAGCCACCAATTCCGCTGCCACAATTCATACGATCCTCATCACCTTCGAACAGCTGATGCCGACGTACACCCCAATTAAAGTTGTCTGTCGATTCGCCTGCAATACTGTCCTCGTACTCCAGGAAATCAAAGTCCTTAAAGACGGTGAAGTCAGGCTGACCATCATCACGACGCGAGCCGCTGCTTAAATCGCCCTGCGGACCCGACGTTTCTTCAGTGGAAGAGGCGGCAGATGACTGCCGTTCCATCAGATCCGAAGATTGGCTAAAGATGACCTACACATCGGTGGGTGAGAATTAAAGCACATTAGTAACCATAAAAATGAAAGATCATGCACAAAAGTTTAACACTGAAGTTATCTAGGAACAATATTAATAATTAATTTCAGAGACTGAAAAGCTTACGCTTTGTCTGGTCGCAATCGATCCCGTTAGAAGTGACGTGCTCAAGGACTGATTGTGTTAAAATAAGAAAACGAAACGTACAGTTTGAAACAAAACACACATGCGAGTTCGTAAGCACGGAACAATATGGAATGGAACAAAATGGAATAATAAAAAGACCTAGCGACAAGAAGGGATCTGCTCCAGATTTTACAAAAAAAAAGAAAAACATAATAACTATTATAAAAGGACAATACTAGAAATCAAATATGAAACAAAGTGAAAACTGGAACACCATCCTTACACTAACAGGAATGTATGAAATGAAACGATGTGCAGTGCGGGACTTGCCAAGTGCTAGGTGCAGAGCACGGAGTGCATACAAATGATAATACGAGCCAAAACAAATTACATATTCAAAAGCAAAGCTACACGTGGCAGTTAAAAACATGTTCCTTTACCTTTGAGCAAATAGAGTTTATGAAATCGTCCTATAATTAGGTTTGGTTCGGGTCGTTAATGATGATAATGGCGTGTTAGTTATTGGAATTGGTATTGGTTTGTTTTTGAGTTTTAAGTTTGAAATATTAATTTGGATTTTGGTTTTTGTTTGATTTTTTTTACATGAAAGAAAAAGAAATAGAAATAAATAATTTCATATACATGAAGGCCATTTTTATAAAGCAGGAGCTGAAAAAGCTAGCGCTAGGGGAGATCAAAGCATGCACCTTGCTAATGAACAAGCTGACAGACTGTCTTCCCCCCCCTCGAATTATTTTGTGCACTTACCGATGGCGATTTGGGCAGACCCACACGCTGTCCGCAGGTGGTCAATAGATTAACAAGACACTCGCGTACTCGACACTGAGACATCCAGGGACGCTTCCAACCACTAAGGGGAACGGTATCCGCCGGTGAAAGGCTAGCGCTGCGTCTAGGCGAATTCGGTGTACCCACAACGCTGCCAAGACCAACTGCGTGCTGCTGCTGGGCAGCGACAGCGGAGGCGGCAATCGCTGCCACATTACTGTGGGCGCGTTGCTGCTGCAGCTGTGCGCTGGCCTGCTGAGCTGGCGCAACTGTTACCGTGGTGGCATTTGTAAGCGTTGAGTTGAGCGAGGAGCTGCCAGTTGCCGATGCTGTACCGGCAGCCACTGACTCATCATTTTTGAGCAATATACGTCGTCCAATTAACGGAGTCTGCGATACATCAAATGTAAATTCCATGGTGCGGCCGGCCAGTTCCTTTTTACAGAACATATCCGAGTCCGGATATGCGCCATAGAAGGAGAACGATAAGCCGGCGCTGCTGCCATCGCTAGGTGGCACAACTTGCAACGAAGAGCTGCGTGTTACAATTAGCTTTAGAATCTTTAGGGAGTCCTTCCAGTTGACCGTCTGCAAGAGGATTATTTAATTCGGAATAATAATTGAGGAAATTGAGAAAACAAAACGTACATCCAAATATTTGCCAATGGCACGAAGAAGATCCGCAATGATGGTCTGCGCCTGTGGCGCTGATATTTCCACATAGTGAAGCATGCAGTGAATAACGTTTAGAACAGGCACCTGCACCTGTTGTGGTCCCTTCTCCAGTACTTCGATAAGGAATGCCAACATATGAAGTCCCATGTGCGCATAAGTGTCGTGTAAATACTTGACCACACATTTGGTCCATTGGAACGACTCCTTGCAAAACGTCTTACGACTGTAGAGTGTCATCACAGTTCCCAAATTTTCCAATTTGGCGCCCAGCTCCGTGGACACATGTGCGATATTCTCGGCGCTGCGTATGCAAATCTCATTGGCGTCCTCATAGTGCAGCAGCATGTACGGCAGCAGAGCGATCACATTCATTGGGAACGCACAGCTTTGGGTAGGATCACAGACGGGTAAGCTGAGCAGCGGCGCGAATTGAGACAACAGCGTTATTGTTGGCTCGTAAGTCGTACTATGTGTACAGCCCTGGAAGCAACGAAAGCATTTGTCACCTTAAGTGTCATTTGGAATGTGATGAATACTCACCTTCAGCAGCAGCGCATGAACCCCTGGATAGGCGGTCCACTTAAGTTGTTGTTGCAGTTTTTCTACTTTGTCGCGAGCATCGGGACGATCCAGAGGAAGACGATGAAGCACTCTTGTTAAAAGCCGCAAAGCCAACATAAATTCGTGCTCATAGTCAGATTCGAGTAGTGAAACTGACAACCAAAACAGTTGCGCCAATATTGTCATTTTGTCGTCCTGATTTGCCGTGTCGCCCAGCATCTTAAGACTTTGCGCGCTCCGAGATCGTGACAGTGCGGAGCCGGCACCTACACTCACACCGCCCACACCAAACTTGCAAACAACGCTCCGCTCAAGCTCGATACCAGATGCACGATTTCTGAGCTCCACTTGCTTGTCGCATGGTGAATTATTGGCTTTACGACCGCAATAGGACACTGAGTAGCTGGTACTTCGTCCATGACTGGGAATCGAAAAATTTGAAGATTGTGGTGTCATGCCTGAGGGTGACTTCTTGCCGGGTAAAATTGAGTTGGGGCCACCATCCTTGTTATTCAGATTGGGCGTGCTCTTAAAGATATCCTTCATCACATCCAGTGGACGGAAGTCTGAGTCCAAGCTGTCCACAGCAGCTTCCAGCGTCAGCAGCAATTCAGTGACGTATCCCTGCATATCCTCACCCTGCTCGGCTACTGTTTCTACCAGCCGGGACAAGATGTCCGAAAGCATCCGTGAATTGATGGGCACATTCAAAGCTCGGAAGATTTGCAAACAACGACCAGCATAATGACGTGAGGAACATGAGAGCCCAAGCTGCAGTGCAGTTTGTGCCCATCGCTCGGCAATCCGCGCCTGTGGGTAACTATCAGAGAACACTTTCACCATGTGCTTGAGAAAGCAGCTGAGCTGTTCTGCCGACTTTACCGCCCAAACCTTGGCCGTTATGTCCTCATAGTTCCAAAGTGGTTGGCAAGTGTCGTGGGCAAGGAACTTTAGCAAACTCTTAATCACATGCGCTATTGGCATACTGGGACCAGGCTGTGGAAGCGCATGCTCATCCGCATGAATCAACGGCACCTCCGAGTTCTCCGTGTTATTGGGATTAATTTGCAGCGCGGCAGCAGTACCAGCAAGCGCTGTGGGAGTTGAACTCGTCACGCCCGGTACTGATGGTATCTGCTGTAGATTCATTGGAGTTTGTGGCAACATTTGCTGAAGAGACGCATGGGCTGCAATAATCGTTAAGCTGGAGAGATTATGATGAAGTGCATAGGCAGCTGCCTGCGGGCTAACATGCAGCAGGTAGCTATCAAACTGTTGATGCAGTTCTGTGAAATTATTGTCAATGACAGGCAAAGCAGGCACAGTTAATCCTAAATCCAATTTGCTTGTTTCGCTATTTAGCAGGATACGAGCTACCGTCAAGTGATCGTTGTGTTCAGCCAAAACAATCAATAGATTGACGCATAGCTGCTTGCAGTGCTCTCGCACAATGATGCGTGTGTGATCCAGTCCTAGGAACAAAATGTGCAGCATAAGAGGTAGATGCAGTGTCCAATCGATGCCTGGAATACCATCCACAACAATGTCTGTCAGCAGCATTACCGCTACATTGCAACTGAAAATTAGAGATTTTTAAAATTATTTTCAATTTTGTATTGAAAGTCTATTATATTTATGCTATGATTATATGCAATTGGACTCCTCTACACCATGTTTCAGAGGGCAGAAGATTAAAGAATTCAAGTTTAAAAAACAACTGCAAACTTACGTTACACGTTTTCTTTTATCAAGAAAACTCTCTAATGATCTAACCCATCAATTAGTCAAATGTGACAAGTGACTCTTCCGTGCGTATTATCTTCAGATGATATACTCTGCTTGAATCTATGGCATGACTATAAAAGCTGAAAGCCACTTTCGAGTTTCGTCACAAGCTTAATACAATGAAGGTATTCATTTCTATTCTGTTCCTTGCCTTTGCCTTGGCAAACGAAACTACTTTGTCGCCCAGCTCAGAGTTGGAGCCGTTAAGCGATGAATTAGTTCCTGATAACATTATAGTCAATGGTTATACGGCACCGGAAGGCAAGGCTCCCTACATTGTTCTACTCTCGATCCGCCGAGGCTCAGCCGGTTCGGTTTGCGGTGGATCCATTATTGGAAACACTTGGGTATTGACCGCCTCACATTGTACCGAACGCGCCACTTCCGTGACCATTCGTTATGGTACAAACAACCGTCACCAAGGTGGTCTGACACATACCGTCAATGGCAATAGCATCATAAACCATCGCAATGACGACATTGCACTGATCCGTACACCGCATGTGAGCTTCACCAACCGCATCAACCGTATCAGACTGCCAAGATTCAGCGATCGTAACAATCTCTATGTCAACCAACGTGTAACTGCTTGCGGCTGGGGACGGACGACCACCACACGAGCACCTCAAAATCTGCAGTGCGTCGATTTAACGGTTATATCAAATTCGCAATGTGCGCGCACTTATGGCGCACAGCTTATACAGAACCAAGTACTCTGTGTGAGCACCACTGGCGGTAGATCAACTTGCTTTGGGGATTCTGGTGGACCATTGGCAACAGCCAACAACGAAGTATTGGTTGGAGTTAGTAGCTTCGTGTCATCAAGTGGCTGCACAGCTGGACTTCCATCTGGTTTCGCTCGTGTCTCGAGTCACTTGGATTGGATTCGACAACATACCGGCATTGCATATTAAATGTTATTCAAGAAACTCAATGATTTGAAATCCTTGAAGAAGAATAAAATATAACCGTAAATTGCACTTAAATAGTATTTTCATTTCAATATTGCATAATTTGTCTCACTTCACATGTTAAATATTAATTCACAGATATTACGGTACTTTGTCAGGGTTGTTTGCGAGCCACGAGCATCAATGATCACATCATTGCGATTATTACTCACGAGTCTCAAAACTGCGCTAATCGATCTGCTTATATGATTTGCACTAGCGATATATCGGAATGGTTCAACGAAATGTTTGGATTTAAAACCAAATTAAACAATAAAAACTCAAAATTATGCTGACAAATTTACTTTTATACCTTAAAACTGTAAAGTTTATATGTAAGAAATGGTTTTTAGCTTAAATAATAAAAAATTTAATAGCATTAAAACTATTGGTTAGGAAGAAAAATAAGAAAGTATAAATTGCACAAGTTTCATGTTTTAAAAGGCAAATTGTGCTCAGCTGTCCTCAATAGTATGCTATTGACAATATGGTTAAATCATCAGATCTGCAATTTTTATTCTGCTTCAAATAAATATCAGGTCTGCATTTGATAAAAAGCTTTGGGTACAGAATCGATAATCATTGGGCAAGAAGTTATCTCATCACTAAGCCGCTGTGCAATTGTGTTCAAACAGGAGAATTTATATGAAATTTTCCAAAAGCAACGTAGAATTAAAAAATAATCATAAAAACAAAGTACACAAAAGCAAAAATGAAGATGAAGACAAAAAACGTTTTTTAAAGAAAATATTCCAAAAATAACTTTAAAAGGACACGCACGGATTCTTGTGTGCTTTTTAGCATAAGATAAAATACATTTGTGTACACAAGTATGTATATGCACTATTGTAGTAGAGCTTTAATTGATCCTAAAAACAAGTGTATTTTAGTTGTGGAAGTAAAATTAATTCAAGACACGTGCCCTTATCTTGGAAGTCCGTAATGCCCACAGTCATTAATAAACTCCTGACAGTTGACGTAATGGGCCATTAGAAAACTTTACTGTGCTATATAAGCTGGAGCCCAAGTCCAAGTTATGTCACACCACTTGTAAAAATGAAAGTGTTAATTTCACTTCTATTTCTTGGCCTTGCCTTTGCAAATGAAACTACCTTGGCACCTTACCAAGATTTGGAGCCTGACAACATTATAACCAATGGATATCAAGCATCAGAAAACACGGCTCCCTACATTGTGCTCCTTTCGTTTCATAGGTACTTTACAAGTTCCGGTTGTGGTGGATCTATCATCGGAAATACTTGGGTCTTGACTGCCAAACATTGTACGGCCCGCGCTAGATCAGTTACCATATACTATGGATCACTCAATCGAGGTCAAGGCATCAGGCACACTGTTAGAAGCAACAACATTATAAACCATCGCAACGCTGACATTGCACTTATTCGCACTCCCCATGTGAACTTTAATGCGCGAATCAATCGTGTCAAATTGCCGAGCTTCAACGATCGGAGCAACCTCTATATCAACCAACGATCCATTGCTTGTGGATGGGGAGAGACAACAAGGTCACAAACACCTCAAAGGCTGCAGTGTGTCAATTTGACAGTTATAACTAACGCACAATGTAGTCGTTCATATGGATCACGAGTTGTAAATGGCCAAGTTATTTGCACAAGTACCCCGGGCGGCAGATCGACATGTTATGGTGACTCCGGCGGTCCATTGGTAGCAGTTAACAACCAAATACTGATTGGAGTCACTAGCTTCGGCTCTGCAAGAAGCTGCACAGATGGCCGTCCAGCAGGCTTTGCCCGAGTCTCAAGTCACTTGGACTGGATACGTCAGCAAACGGGCATTTCATACTAAAGCCTTAATCATGCACAAATTGTAGTCTCTACGATTTCAAATTGTTGAAATTAAATATTGATTTATGCACCCTGAGAACATTTTCAATTGTACCCTTTAACAGCATAAGAGAATTCTAAGCTTTTAAGAGAAAGTTTGTGCGGGTCGAGAAACCTGACCAAACTCAAGCTCATTTTAGCTCATCTATTTTTATGAATTTTAATAGCTTACCTAACTAATACCTTCAGTCATTAGATATATTTTTATCGTAACTAAGTGGATAATACCTTCCGAGTATATAAATGCACACTCCAATTGGAGCAAGATACATTAAGACTTGAACATGAAAGTGTTAGCTTTGTTCGTCCTACTAACGGTTAGCTTAGCCAGTGGAAACCATACCGAGGCTTTGCCTGATGGGGAGGTACCCTCAAACATCATTACCAATGGCTATGCAGCTTATGAAGGCAAAGCTCCATACATTGTTGGCCTGCGACTAGGAACAGATGGAAGCAATTCTGCAGCATTGGGTGGTGGCTCAATCATAGCTAACAACTGGGTCCTTACAGCTGCCCATTGTCTAACTACGGACTATGTGGATATCCACTATGGCTCCAACTGGCGTTGGAATGGTCAAGTTAGGCACAGAGTACGCAAAAATAATTTCATTCGACATCATCTCTGGCCCAACACAAACGGCAATGATATTGGTCTCATTCGAACTCCGTACGTTAACTTTAACTCGATGATTAACAAAGTTGTTTTGCCAAGATTCAATCAACGGAATGAACAGTTTGTTAATTGGTGGACTGTTGCCTGTGGCTGGGGTGGACAGGCCAATGGTAATATTGCCGACTGGCTCCAGTGCGTTGATGTGCAGGTTATGAGTAACAATGAATGCTCTCGTACCTACGGATCACTGCCCAACGGCATATTGTGTATAAGAACAACGGGTGGAAAGTCCATATGTGGTGGCGACTCTGGTGGCCCATTGGTCACACACGATAATCCCATGCTGGTGGGTGTTACATCCTTTGGTGCAAGTGCGGGCTGCACCCTTGGGTTTCCAGCTGGATTTACCAGGGTAACCGCCCACTTGGATTGGATTCGTCAAAACTCTGGAGTTGCATATTATTAATTTGCCAAACTTAATTTGTATCGTCAATTAATAAATACTAAATTATTTTTTAATTCATTATTTTAATTTAAAAGCAATGCAAAATTATATTTTTAATTTAAAAGCAATGCAAAATTATTTTTTTTTTATTTTGTGGTGTTTAAGTAATTAGCGTATATTTTTTTACAAGCAGCACAGATTTTTGCTCTTATCAAGAAACCCCTAATGCTTTGAGCCATTAATAAACATTTGATTATCTCGGGGTAATTAGGACATAAGAGAGACAACCCTTGTGCTATATAAACCGGAACTCAAATCGAAGCTGTGTCAATTACGTAATACGTAACGATGAAAGTTTTACTTGTGGTTCTTTTTCTGGGAGTTGCCTTTGCAACTGAAACTACCTTGGCACCTAACCAAGACTTGGAGCCTGAATACATTATAACCAATGGATATCAAGCGTCAAATGGTCAGGTACCCTTCATTGTTTTTCTATCCCCTGAAAGCGGAAGTTTGGGCTGTGGTGGATCTATTATCGGAAATATTTGGATATTAACTGCCAAGCACTGCGTTGTTAACGCGAAATTAATAACTGTATTCTACGGATCAAACGAACGAGGTCAGGGATTTAGTCACAGAGTAGGATGCAGGAACTTTATCCATCATCGCAGTGATGACATTTCACTGATTCGCACGCCTTACGTGAAGTTCAATAATCGTATCAATCGGATCAGGCTTCCAAGATTCAACGATCGTAACAACCTTTATGTAAACTACCGATCCACTGCTTGTGGCTGGGGAGCAACTAGGAACTCAAAAACAGCGCGCATGCTGCAGTGCGTCGATATGACAGTCATATCCAATGCCCAATGTAGACGTTCGTATAATGCACAACTAGTTCAAAACCAAGTTATTTGCGGAAGTGGCAGCGGTGGAAAATCGATTTGCTTTGGCGATTCTGGAGGACCACTGGTAACTGGAAATAATCGAGTATTGATTGGAGTCACTAGCTTCCTTTCAAGAAAAGGCTGCACAAGTGGAAATCCATCTGGATTTGCTCGAGTCTCAAGTCACTTGAACTGGATAAAGCAACACACTGGCATTTCCTACTGAAGTTAATACATAAAACTTAACTGTGCCACAAGTAACTTCCGAGAAACTTTCTTTAAGAAAAAAAAATATTTTCTAAGTGTATCTATAGTTAAGTGGTCTTTGAATTCAGGAAAAAAATTCATACAAATGAACAAGAAAAATCAAATCAAATCAAATCAAAGATGATTTATCAACGGATCTTATCTCCGAAAGTTCTTAATAAACTTTGTCTATTACAAACTTGTTGGTAGAATAAATTTGCTGCTTGGAAAATAAATGTTTGTCGTTCTTTAAATTGACATGTAAAATCCAAGTAAACTTAATCACAACCCCAGTGAGCAAATATTTACTTTAAATCGATGGCATGAACAGTAGTCACCAAATCAAACTGAACTTTAAAAACTTATTATAATTTCGTGGAGGCTTGTCGATAACTCGATGTTAAATGTTTTACTATCAAAATGCTGCCACGCAGGGACAAGGGTTATGTTTTGGAAATTATAAAAAAAAAAAACTAATCGAAGTTAAATTTTAAATAAATTTACCTATCGAAGTTACACAAATAAATTGAAATTTTTGATATTTAAAATAACGATTAGTAAAACTTTTAAATAAAAATTCCATTTTCATTTGCATTAAAGCAAAAAACTTTCAACAACTTTTGCAGTCTGCAAATGAAGGAAGTCAAATAAATTTCAAAGCAAATTAAATAATGAACAAAAATGAAATAAAGCATTTCATTAATTTGTTCTGAATGCTTTCGAAATATTTTAGTAAAAGTTTTAACTCTGGAATGGAACAAACATTAAATATTAAATCACAATTAAGTTAATATTTATTGAGATAAATGTTAATAAGGGAACAAAATTGAAGACCTCTACAAATTAGACTAAAGCCAATATTTTGATTTTTTAAGGAAACTAAAAAGTATTTAATGTTAACTTAAAAAAAAAAAATAAAAATCTGAACGAAATGGCCCTTAATACATCGTAAGTAAATGGCTTAATGAACCTTGTACTTATGGTAATCGGGGCTATTAGTTATCTTGGCGATCCTAAAGCAATTTATATAATCAACAGCCATAGGGAAAATAACTATTTAAAAAAGCAGAAATCCGAGAGAAACTATATACCTTCCCAGCCATGAAAGTGTTTATAGCAATTCTATTTGTGGGACTTGCACTTGCGAGTGAAAACCAAACCACTGAAGCACCCGAGGAGCCCTTACCAGAAAACATCATTATCGATGGATACCATACACATGTTGGACAAGTTCCTTACATTGTTGGTCTACGACTGGGATTTGACCATAAGAATGAAGTTGAACTATGTGCTGGCACCATTATAAACAGGTTCTTTGTGATAACAGCTGCAAAGTGCCTGAACTCTGACTTCGTGGACATTTTCTATGGCTCCAACCTGAAGTGGAGAGGACTGTTTAACCATCGAGTCAGGAGTGACCATTTTATTAAGCATCCCCGCTGGACTGCTGTAGGCAATGACATCGGTCTAATTCGCACACCCCGCCTACAGTTCTCCGACTCGGTTAAACCAGTAGAACTTCCCCACTATCATTCCACCTATGAAGGCCATTTGGCATCTGCATGTGGCTGGGGGGAAACTGAGTATGGAGTTCAATCTAACTCGTTGAGGTGTTCTGATCTTTATATAATGGGTTATGGGCAATGTAACAGAGCCTACGGCTGGAGTACAAACAATGTGATGTGTGCATCTACTCAGGACGGAGGTTCACCATGCGATGGAGACACAGGTGGTCCATTGGTTACACGCACTCCTACTCTGGTTGGCATTATATCATTCAGATTGGGAGAACACTGCGATTCAGGTCACCCTGCTGGCTTTACTCGTATTACGGCCCACTTAAATTGGATTCGCGAAAGGACTGGTGATTCTGCACATTGGTATTTGAATTAATAATGCAGGACAAGATTATCCTTCCCATAATAAACGCTTTATAAAAAATGTATTTTAAAAACTTACCGATGAAATCCGCTGATGGGCAAACTGACGTCTGGCAAGAACTCAGTTAGAGGAGCAAAATATCCACCATATTCGGGCATAGGCAATGGATGAGGATGTGGATTTGTGGGTGCTTCTGAAGTGTTTCGCAGTTCCACATTCTCCTCCTGTCGCAACTCTGGATCGTTGATAAGAATATCCTCAGGTCTCGGCAATATCGAGGGTCCTGAAGCGGCACGAATTTTGTCGGCACCACGCGGTGGGCGACTTCCGCCTGTGATGGGCGTGACAGCAGCAGCAGCTGCAGCAGCAGCGGCCTGGGTATACGCACGGATGCCACTGTCCGATTTGCAGGTCCTAAAGTAGAGAATTGATTTTGTTATTTAAATAGACTTTGCGAAAGATCAATTTAAGGACTTGCCCAATTTTAATAGGATCCTCGCCGCTATGTCGTTTAGTGTGAATTGTGCCCTTCTCCACAGTTAGGTCTTGGGTACGTGAATCGTTTATACCTCCCACTGCTTGGCCTGGAAATTCATAAATTGTAAATTATTACTTCCCCCTCATTGATTTCCATATAAGGATTCTTACCATCGGCGCTGTGACTGGAAGCCTTGCGCATGCTGGTTAATCTGTAGAACGGAGGCGTCTCAGTGCGTTCGATGAGACAATTCAAGGTTTCCACCGTCTGCAGCTCAGCCATCAGCTCGTCTAGCAATCGATCCGGACAGCTACGTGCCAAATAGAGCGCTACACGTTTCGCCTGTGTGCACAAAGGGTTAAAAGGCATAAAGTTATACACAAAGTTTTTAAAGGATATGTGTATTAAAGTATTTTATTTACATAGGGCAATAGCTCGGTGGGCGCCATTCCACTCATGATGACCAAATAACGCAAAATGACCTTAAGGTTGTTGGGCCAGAACTGGCAGAGTGTACCCCATAGCTCTTCAATGTCCCGCGGATGCGCATCCGAAAACTGTGGAAACAAATGAAAGGATATCCTTATTCCATGCACTCAACCTTGTCTTTTACACTTCCTACCTTGGCTGTTATATAGAATAGATTATTCAGAATCATTTCCGTTGCCTCCGTTGAGCCAGTACCCTCGCGACGACCACGTGTGCCCGAGTCCGGAAAGTACTGTCAGCCAAGTAAAATATAAGAAAAATATAAATTAAAAAAAAGTGTTACAAAGGAAACATTTCCCGAGCAGAAATCAGCTTTTATGTGACGGCAATCAAGGGAACTGGCCAATGTGTGCGATGATCGCTACCGCTGAGCTGCTTACCATTATGTAGGATAGGGGTGTGGCGGGCGGCACGCTGGTGGCCACCAGTTCCATATTCTGAAGCCAAGGCAGCAAGCACTGCAGCAATAAGGCCCGTACATCGTCTCGTGCGCTCTGGAATCGATGTGTAATTTCTGGGAATCGAACAAGAGATTTAAAAACAATAAATCATATACGATATGTCAGTAACTTTGTCTCCTACCTGAAAATATAGACATGGTGAGTTCCGGCCGCAGCTGTGCCAACTGCTTTGAGAGGAATCGCTGTGAGCGACAATACGCCGTACTTAGCAGGACATCCAAGGTGCCTACTTTGTCATCTTCTGAAACGAAGAAAAGAGGAAAAGTTTTTTTTACTTAAATATAATAATAAAAATCATGCAATGACGATTGCATTCACTATAACTGTATATATAATATATGTATGAACGTCGTATAAAATAGACATCTCAAGGAAGACGGACCGTAATCCACGATGCCCTTCATATTTTAGGGATCCAGCACGACTTGCAGCTCAAAGACGACTAAAAGTAGCAATTTCCCGATTGCGGTCTGCGTGGCTTTTCCAGTTTCCGGAAAGCTTTTTAGCCGGCGCTGGAATATTTTACGTTTGTTTTGATTCACATCCAAAGGAAGCAACAACAACAAGTTGAATCACTGCTGCACCATGGAGACCCACTTGTTGCATTGACTCTAACCCTGACCTTGTCGCCTGTTGAGTTCGTTCGAATGAATGAAATGATTGAACGACCACTGCGTCGGCGCCGACGTTGTGCCCGATGCCACAGCCGGAGCTGTGGCCGAAACCGTCGGTGCCCAAAGACCAGGCGCAAGGTGGGGAAACCGTAAAAAGCTTTACACAATTTGGCGCCTTCCAATGGCGGCGAGCGAAGAAGCTAACATAAAGGTTTATAAGGCCGCCACGGCCATTGTCTCGTCTTAGTTTCGCGCGTATTGTCCTGCTGGCAAGAGGTCCTCCAGAGCCAAACACCTGGACACCAACTAATCCGTGCCGACGGTAAAAACTATCAAAACTTATTTCAAATTTGTTTACACTTTGTGAACTTCTCGCATTTTTGCATCTTCACAGATGTGCCGAAAAGTTGGCCAACTAATTTCAAAAATAAAAGCCAACAATTATTAACGAAACAAACAGAAAACTTTTGACAAGTTTCCAAGAACTTTTGCTAGGACCCCAAAAATTATGCAGGCCAATTAAAGTTAAAAAAAATATTTCTAAATTTTATTCAAATAATTCTTTTTTTTTTTTTTGTGCATTTTTGAAATTCTCATAGAAAGATTGAAATTCGGCGAAGCTGTAAAAAATTATTCAACTTTTTTGCTTTCATTGTCCAAGTGGCCAAAAGCCTAGAGGCAACAAAAAATTGAGAAAAAAAAACAAAAAAAAAACAAACATTAAAACACAAAAATCCAACTATGTCCCAAGTCAAAGGAACTTGAATAATTTGAGTAGCAAAAGTGACAATAAACAAACTTTTCCAAGGAATTCATTTAATTAAACGATTTAGTCCCACTTTTTAAGGAGTTCCTCCCAAACTTTCCACCTCTTTTTATATGTAATAATTTACTTTTTTTTTTTTTGTTTTTCTATGTGTGTGTTTCAGGTGGCAGAGTGCTGAGTGCTGAGTGCTGAGTGCAGCTCATCTAATGAACTTTCAATTTGGAATTTAATTTGAGTTCAAGTGAAAATGCAATTCATTTAAAGTTTTAATTGTGTTTGCGTTACTGTTGACGAGCAATAAAAAGACAAAAGCACTGATTAAATAGGAAAGAATTTTTGGATTATAAAGTGAAGTACGGAGCACACCTAAGGACACTCCAGGATACTCTGGAGAGTTGGACGTGCTCGAGAGACACTGAATTAATATAACATACGTATATGCAGGAGCCACAACAATAATGGAGGCAACAACAGCAGCAGCAGCAGCAACAGTCACAGCAACAGCAACAGCAACAACAACAACAACAACAACTATGACAGCGACAGCAAAAGCAACAGCCACAGCAACAGCAACAGCAACAATGACAACTCTAACAACATTATTAAACACAAGCCAGAACATATCAGAAATGACAACAACAACAATAATAGAGGCAACAAGCCTTGGCTATAACAATTCAAATAACAGCTCAGATCTCGAATACATGTCCATAGAGGATGAGGAGATGCTACGCATCGCATTCCTTATCAGCGACTTTGTGAATAAATACTATGTACCCATCATCTGTTGCACAGGAAGCATTGGCAATATACTCTCCGTGTTTGTGTTCTTTATGACCAAACTGAGGAAACTATCGTCCAGCTTCTACTTGGCCGCCTTGGCCATAAGTGACACATGTTTCCTCTGTGGCTTATTTGTACAATGGCTAAACTTTCTCAACGTGAACATCTACAATGAGAATTACTTTTGCCAATTCTTCACATTCTTCAGTTATTTGGCCAGCTTCTGTTCGGTATGGTTTGTGGTCGCTTTCACCGTGGAGCGTTTCATTGCGGTCATGTATCCGCTTAAACGTCAAATTATGTGCACCGTTCGACGCGCCAAGATTGTCCTTCTTGGCCTCACGCTCGCTGGTTGTGTGCACTGTGTACCCTATATACTGATTGCCAAGCCTGTCTACAGGCCCAATCTGAATGCTACCATATGCGATCTGAATACATCCTACAAAGTAAGTACCTTTTAGATAATTCAACCCATTATCGTAAATTTATCCCAAAAACAAAAAAAAAAAAAAATTTTAACATATGTAAAATCAAGTTTCGAATCTGACGTCAAACATGAAAGTAAAAATTCGAGTCCCATTCGCCATCCTTCCCCTTCCATTCACACTGATAAGGAATTTAAATGCTTATTTGGAATTCCAAAACTTTGGGGGCCATACCATAGCATCCTGAGGAAGTTGCTTTAATGGGTTGCCAATACCAACGGTCTGGCAAAAATAGTGGTACGCAAAACAACAAAAAAAAAAAAAAAATGCAAGAGAAAAAAATAAAAAAAAAAATACCTACGAATGCGGAGGAACAAAAGCGGCAGCAGCGATTCTCGAGAGATGGTGGCCGCCACAAAAGGTTGCCACAAACGGACAAACTATTCCCTCCACATAACTGAATTCTAAGCATTTCGCTTACAAATTTTCAAAGTTCACCACTTTTCCATCCTAACATCCTTTGCTTCTTCCAACTGTTCAAACTGCTCAAACTGCTCAAACTGTTCAAACTGCTTGCGGCCTTGTTTAATAGAATTCTCACGTTCTGAGGTGAATTGATAGGTTGTGTTTTAGACAAAAACATAAAACTATTTGCTGATAGAACTTAAATTAAAAAAATGCATATTTGATGGATAACTTAATTATTGGTTAGTGTGTTGGTCTATCCGTGAAAATGTAATGGATGCAGCAAGAAATTTCTCCTGAGAAATGAGAAAAGCATAAATGGAAAATTGCGTTCACAGTCTTTGGGGAAATGCAAAACAGGAGGAAACACGAAAGGATATATGGAATCAACTATTGAAAGCTAATAGCATTAAGGTCGCTCCACGCGGTGATATTTACTGTGGCAGCAAACACGACTAGCAGATACTCAAACCTATTTAAGTGGCCATCGAGTTAAGTGTTTTCAGGTCTTAAAAAAGAATTTAACTTTCAAAAATAAAAATTAAATTAAATTAAAATTAATTTTTGATCCCTAATTGATTTCTGTATCCTTCTACAATCACTTTCCTAAGTTTCTTTTTGAGCGTAAATAAGGTCATTAGCTTAGACTCAAACCATTATCATCTATAGAAACTACAAGAAATTCCCAAAAACACAACCAATTCAACATATGGTGAACATAGTGAATAGTTAAAAAAATGTTGAATTTAATAACTAAGTTATTAGAATGCTTTAATACGCAGTTCAAAATCAATGCAAGGATTTAAAACGTGTTATGACCTGAAATGTGATACTGTCCGGAAGGTTATTTTCCTGAAATGTTGAACAATACTTAATACTTGCATACCCGATTTTTAATAGGTTTAAGCTATTTACGGGGTATACAAAAACCAATTAAATAGAATCAACTTTAAAGGTCGATTTCGTGTATCAAATTTCCAGCATATAAATCGTATTTGACAACTGCTCTTAACTCTTATATAAGCATATTTGAATTATAAAAATTTGCAAAAGCTTAGCTTGTCGGTACGTAAAATCCTTTTCAGAAAAAGTGTTTAACATTTAAGCTGCTTGGTTGAGGTCAACAGTTATTAAAGTTATCTCTGTGTTTGCCTTTGACAGGGGACTTTTATCAAATGACTTTCCACAGCCAATTAACGAAAAACATGGCAATTGTTAACAAGTTAATCCTAAGGCAGAATGTTAACCCACAGAAATGAAAAAAAAAAAAAAAAGGACATGGACAGTAAACGAAGACAAAAACAAAACGAAAGCGTAAGCGAAAGGGCAAAAACAATAATAACTGACAACAATAAAAGAATAAAAAAAAAATAAAAGGATGAGTTTGGGCTGAAACGATAATAACCCGGAAATGTGACAAATTAATCATACGCACTGTACGCGCGGGCAACTGCTGAGTGCGTTTGATACAAATTGACAATTTATTAGGCAAGTCAACAAATTGGAAGTTCAAATGTGGCGCAAAACACAGCGGCAATTCCTGCAAAGCCAATATGAGTCCCTGTAATATAAGTGTCATGGGGAAGGGTATGCTAGAAGCTTGGGTTAGGTAGTTAAGGACATTTTTTTCTTTCTACTATCAAAAACGGTTTATAAATGAGGAAGAGAAAAGAAGAAGAAGAGAAACTGCTAAAGTTTATTTATTAATTATTATTATTACTTTAATATTTTCTGAAGTTTATCAAAAAGTAAGGATGCTCATATATAATTTATTACAGGGTATACAGCTAGCTATGAAATGTCAAATTGTTAGCTAATCATTGGGTATATTAAGGGAAATCGATTGTAAGCCCCAATTAAGCACTTATTATATTTATTTATGTATAACTTTGATAAAAGTTATACCTTTATAATAGTTAAGCACCTTAACTGACTTTGGGAAGGACCCTCCCTCCCCCCTACTGGTTTTAGCTATCCCCGCCACCCAGACAGGGCGGGTGTACAGGGTATTTGTGTGCTGTACGGCGACCGCAAGGTAAAAACCAGGCAAATATTTTATCTTGACCGCAACGCAGAAAAACATGAAACCAAACAATGGGAGCCGCGACCCACGTTAAAAACGTGGCGGCGACATCAGAGCCACCGTCCGCCATCTTGTGTCCATCGCTTTGGGCAACTGTACTGGAACGCACGAAATGCTTTTGGGTGTGTCCAATCGTAGGCTGCAGTGGAAACTAGCAAAAATTTTCCAAGCCCACGTACAGTTTTCCTTTTTAAGTTGTCGTCCGATAAATCTCGAATTTCTGTTTGCATTTTATGTGAATTTTCTTTCGTCTTGTTGTTGCCATTATTTATTTATTACTTTTATTATTATAATTTTGTATTATTTTCTTGGCGTTTTTATTTTTTTTTTTTTTTGTGTTTTGCTTGGGAAGCAGATCTGAAATTTAATGCTAATTTTGCAATGTGTCCAAACAGTGCACGTCAAACAAAACGCGAAAAGGGAACCGGAGAAGTCCTGTCACAAGAGCGTCAAGCCTGGTATCTATTAGTCAAATTAGCAACGAGCGACACGCGAATCGTTAAGTAGATATAACACAACACAAGGACACACCCATCAGGATGATAGAGTACCAATTCATGTACATCTGAGACAAACTCAAATTCAATCAGCAGCAACGACAGAGAGGCGAAAATTAAAAAACATAACGAATACCAAAAGAAGAAAAACACGAAAAACGTGAGAAGGGAAAGAATGAAAGAAAAAAACACAAAAAAAAAAAAAAAATAAATAAAAAAAAAAACAAATATTCGCAAACATTGGGCAACGTGTCGTATGAGCGATGCGCACTTATGTTTGCCACGCGATGAGCAACGATGGCTGTGGCAGGGGGCATAACAAAAGGAACGCCGTGGGAGGGGGGGAGTGAGCTGATGAGGCGAACGGAGGCGTCACTTCCAAGAACATTTCGGTTGCCACATTGTTGGGAATTATTTGCGGCTTCATTTCACGAGTCCTTCGAGCATAGATCGATGGGTGAGCCTGGGTATGGTTATTGACATCCTGTACGACGAGCGGTAAACAATATTGAAAAGTAGATATCTTGCACCAACACCCACCCACCTTCCCACTCATCCTTGTCAGTGGGTGAGGCCATAAATTTTAAAAACAACACACACACACACACGCACAAGTACACTCACTCACACAAATGCAATTACACAGACACACATGTTTGCCTTTCGTTTTGGTGCGGTGGAAAATCGGTTGCTTGTTAAATGGTTGTTGGGGAGCAAAAGTATCGATACTTTTCGTTAAAAAGTAACTAAAATGTAAAATGCCACAGCAGCAGCAGCAGCAGCAGCGCAAATTGAACGGGAAATTATTCATGTGTAGAGGCGATAGGCAATGCGAAAAGCAATTGTATTTTAAGTATTTGGAAAAGAGGCGAAACCCAAAAACTGCTCTCAGACACGAGGCAGACCAAGAAGGATGTGCAATGAGAGGATAAAGAATACAAAATGAATTGCTTCTTGAAGTTAAACTGCTTTCCAATGTAAAGGATACAAGTATCCGTGCGCTCCAATTATTCACAATTGATTAACTTTTCTCTAATCAATCAAAATGAGATTGTATTTCAGTTTATCGATTATTATGTGAGCTCGATAGATTTGTAGCAATCCTTGTTGCACAGGACACATGGCATGGTTTTGATTAAAATTGCCACAAACACATTGTTAAGCATTTTTGCATTTGGCCAGCTGAGGGCACTAGTTACTCCTTAATGGACTGTCATCCGGTTGGAAGAGCATCCTTCAAGCAGCTGCAGACTTAAATTGAAATTGAGGGAAATCAAAGTGCTGGAGCCTCTTCATACGATTGCAGCAAAGAAAGTGCTCAGGCAAGGATAAGTGGCCTCTTGACCAGTCGCTTCTCCATCTCCATCTCCATCTCCATCTCCATCTCACTCGCTCCCTCTATCTCTCCTCTCTCTCTCTCTCTCCCTCTCTCTCTTGCCCTGTCGCATTTTCTAACTGTTTCTTATTATATTTACCTCTCATTCACTCACTCTCTCGCTCACTCACTCTATTCACCTACTTTGTTGTCCCACAAGGACACTGCGCCTCTTATCCCTTGCTACTCTGAGTATATAATCTAAATTTTATATCCGTACAATTGTAATTTGGCGCCTTTGAAAGGATGTCGCAAACTCTGACAATCTAAAAACTTTAGTGCAGCCTGTGAGTATTTTAGAAGGGACACATTAACACCTACACACACACACACACATCTCGTATATTTATATTATATGTATTAAGGATACCGCGAATGATGTGCCAGACGGCGAGTACATAAAAGTCAAAGTAGCAACAGCGGCGGCTGCGACTTCAAATGACACAAATGGAAAACCAAACTTAGATTGGAAAATTCCTCGTACAAAAAAAAAAAAACTAAATCAAAATTAATAAATATTAAAATGAGCAAAAATTAATTAAAACTATGACTGAATTAAGCTCAGAGGCCCTTAAGGAGCAACCTAAACTAAAACAGAGTCCTGCGAGTTGCGGTGTATTACAATTATATACAGGTTATTAGGGCAACCGAAAAGGACTTAGCCAAAATATGTGCAATTTAGTTGGCTATTTGGCTGAGGGCCCGAAAAGTTGATAAACAATAAAAAGGATATATGGTAAATCGATACATAAAAACCAATCGAGGGGAAGGGCAAATTTGATTTTATTAATTGTGCGGTCTATGAAATTTTCTAATCAAGGAAAGTGAAAATGAATTTAATTAGCAAATTAAATACAACATCGGTGGATACCTTAGAAATTTGCTATAAAAGGTGTAATTAGGTGTGCAGGATACTTATGTAACGCGCGCGGTTGAAGGGCAGAGAATTCGAGAAATAATTATGGATCGAGAGGAAGGACCTTTTTATTCGCCATTTATTTATTATTTTTAAAACTATCAAGTGTCAATTTAACAAAAATAAATAAATTATTAAATAATGACAGATTTTAATTTGACCGAAAATTTACGAAGATAATCCGAAAAATGTCGTTTAAGGATTAAGGATGTTTAAGCAGCAATTAAGCTGTTAATTAAATGTATTAATGCATCAATTGCAGATTATCAAAAAATAAAAAAATAAGCAAATAAATAACTGTGAAAATTTGAGATTTGAGAACCTCCTGTCGAAATAGGCAATTATCCTGGCAGTCAAATAAAATGAGGCATCGACTGGATTTGCGGCGAATATAAAATATTTACGAGTTATAAAATGATTGATACGAAAACTTAAATTCATATTCAAGGAAAATTTGCAGGCAGTGAAAATTTAAGACCAAAATAAACATAAAAAGGAAGTTCCATACTACAAACACGGTCAAAGGAAATGCGAAAGAAGGAAGGGGCTAGGGGGTAGGGGGTAGGGGGAAATTAAGAAGGGAAGGAAGTAAAAGGCAAATTGACTAAAACCAGGAAATGTGTGCAAATGGAAAGGAGACCGTCACAGGCAGAAAAACCTCTTAAATAAAACAGAGAGATATTCATCTATTAACTAAAGGAAAACCGAGAGGGACAGAGATAATCACAGAGAGAGAGAGAGATGGAGACAAGGAACTTAGACAGTGATTAAGGTAAAGCACGACTGACAGCGGGGGGATGTAGAAAGGGGAAGATATCAATGAGTCAAGGAGAGAGAACAAAATGAGTACAAAAAATGAAAAGGAGAAAACCCAAATAAGAAGGATATCAAATAGTCGGATACGGCCAAGCAATCCTGATAGTTTAAGGCCACAAAGCTAGTCATAATATTTGAAGTTTCGAGGAAAAATTGAACGTGGTTTTCGATTTATTGGATTAGTCAATAAACCGATGGTTGAAGCTTCGGCGGGCTGTGACCTTTAAAGCCGCAAATAATTCGATTTGATTTTTGGGCTCCATCCAAAACTGAATTACGCATACGCAGTGGTGAACACAAAAATGCATTAAAAATTTACTAAATTAATAATCAAAATTTGTACTAAAGTGCAATTTGTTTTTGTTGTTGTTGTTGTTGTTGTTGTCGTTGTTGTCGTTGCAGGAGCAATTGGCCCTCTTCAATTATTGGGATACGATTGTTGTGTATGCGGTGCCCTTTACCACCATCACCGTGCTAAACACCTGCACAGGATGCACCGTTTGGAAATTCGCAACGGTTCGAAGGACACTGACGATGCATAAAATGTGAGTACAAACGTTGCCGTAAGTCAAAGGACTTCATTAACAGGAAACGACTTTGCATGAGAATTATACAGTTTATGATTTCATTAGTTGGAAATTTACAATTCCATTTACTTTTTAAAACTTCTTTGGTACTTATCCCCTCACAACCTCATTACCTCAGCTCCTCAGCTCCTCCCCTCCTCAGGACCCTCTACATTCGATCGCTTTCACGGAATTAGTCTAATTTGTTGAGTTTAATCATTCAGAAGCAACGATTAGCACAGCTTATTGAGATTTTCCCTCTCTCTCTCTCTCTCTCTCTCTCTCGCTCTCTCTTTTCCTCTCTGTCTTTGTGCTTCTTTCTGTCTCTTGTTTCTATTTTCAAACGGCGATAAATTTGCACTTCCGTTTCATCACAGGAAGCCCCAGATGACCAGCACAGCAGCAACAAATTCGCCGACGGTCGCCGGGGCAGGCACTGGGACAGGTACAGGTACAGGTACAGGTACAGGTACAGGTACAGGTACAGGTGCAGGTGCAGGTGCAGGTACAAGTACAGGTGCTTCGTATCGAATTACAGCATCGTTGAAGCGACAGAAGTCAACGGGCACACATCCAAGTGGACAGCACAGCGTTTCCAGGCAAGCGGAGCAGCAGCAGCAGCAGCAGCAGCAGCAGCAGCAGCAACAGGAGCAGCAACAGCAAAAGCACGAACAACAACAACAACAACAACAACAACAACAAAGGCAACACCAAAAGCAACAAAAACACGAGATTAACTGTCAGCACCAATGCGAAATTATCCAGAAATCAGGTAAGGACGAAAGTTACAAGAAGTTGCAAGCAGTTGACATGACTTAGTCTAAGCGAAAATAACTCAAAGCTAAGCGGCAAAGCTGACAGAAGTACACACACACACACACATACATATCTAATATAGAAATCTCACACACACCATAACACACGCATCCACACACCACACACGCATCACATGCAGCGCATAAACAACACACATGCATCATATACAGCATATACACGCATATATCAGACACTCACACACACACACACACACATGCTGCACCCATGCCACGCCTACATTGGTTTAAGGAAAAGTTTATAAGACTCAAAACTTTTGGCGCACATAAAGACGGACAATTAACAGCCAGTTGAAAGTAGAAAAACTTTACATGTCATAATGACATTGATCGTAATGACCATATGGGACATAATGCTGCCGCTAATGATGTTCATGATGATGATGATGATGATGATAATTGAAGTAATGATATTGTTGGTTATGTGTCAAAGCAAGAAAGAAAGCAAAAACTACTTATGAGTTGGTTAACTTTCCGCAAACGCGCGAGACTCTAAAAAGCCATTTGAATATTCAACAGCTGAAGGGCAGCAATTAACGGCATTTAAGGATTTATATATAGAATTTATAAGGAGATGCTTTAAGTCCTGGCTCTTAACTCATTGAATATACATGTGTATATATAAATATGTATTTCTAGGACGTCGCAAGGTACAGAACTCATCCCAACTGAAGGTCACCAAAATGCTTCTAATTGTGTCCACGGTCTTCGTCTGCCTCAATTTACCCAGCTGCTTGCTGCGCATCGAAACCTATTGGGAGGTAAGTGTCCTGGACATAAGTGAATATATCCTTGCTCAACTATCCTTAGCCCAAAAGGAAAAATAAAAGGGAAGCAAAAATAAGGGGAAAAAAAAATGACGATAGTTTATCCACATAAACGCAACACGTGCTATCCAATCCTTTGTCAAGGATCTGTTATAATTAGTTTGGCAACAGCAGCCACAAAAGCAAACGAACAAAACCTCTCCTCTTGTCTCCTCCCTCCACTCACTCTACACATCCTCTACACATCCTCTACACATCCTCTACACATCCTCTACACATCCTCTACACATCCTCTACACATCTTCTTTTATTTCCCTGCTTGGTTCGTTCCCACCCCCCACCCCCCACCCCCCACGCCATTTAAGGATGAAATGATTTCGAATTGTTTGCCAACCCAACAAAAGGTCCAGTTGCCAGTTGCATTTAAAGTCAGATAAGATTTCATATATCCTCGAATTTTTTTTTTTTCTTTTTTGAGGTAAATGCACAGGACATATGGGATCCTGTTCCGGGAATGCCTACGAGTTATTTCCCTTCTCTTTGACCGGAGGAATTTTCAAATTTAAAATCAAAAGCGAAATATTATAGTAAAATTGAAATGACAAAGGTCAGGCACCTGGCGAATCCTCTAAAGTGACACAAATTTGTCTTTATTGTTGTCAAAGTGAGTCAGCAGAAAGGATGCGTCTTTTAAGTAGGTGTGTCCTGCGTCAAGGCAGAGGATATAAAACAAAAACTTGAAACTAAGAAGGCAAATTTAAAGTTTAACTAATGTCGGCTTAAGCTAAGGCAGCTGTGTTCAAGGTGAAAGGACCTCTCGTTGCGACCTCCCCCTCTCTCCGCTTTTGAAGGCTGCTGCTGTTTATGCCTCATAATTAAGGCTTAATTAGCTTCTGCACTTTTGATGCCGCCGGATCGTAAAACAGCAAAACACAACAAAAACAAGAACAAAAATTAAACCTAAATATAAGTCAACACATTTTAATGTGTCAACGCCTCAGAGTTGCCACTCAAAGGACTCTGAACATTTAATAACATAAATATCATTTTAAGAGCCCGGACGGGACAAAGTAAATAATGTGCCAGAAACTCTTCATTCACACGCTTGGCTGCCACCAAAAGGACTGCTCTTAAAAATGAATACTCAACATGAATGAATAAATGAATGAGTATCCTTTTTACTTTTTACTTTTATTTTATATTTTTTTTTTTTTTTTTTTTTGGTTGATTTTGGTTTTGGCTTTGCGTGCAGTGCACGTCAGGAATTTTGGACTCATCTCTGTTTATGGCCTGTCAGTGGGTTGACATCTTTTTCAATGAGTAAATAGGAAACACACACACACACACACATGCAGGCAGGCAGGCAGGCTGAGATATTTATATGCAAATGTGGAAAAATTATGTAAGCCGACAACAAACTGTGGAGCATTGATTGCGGCAACAAATTAATTGAGCACACACACACAATGAAGGTCCTGCTGATTTGTATTTTAACAGGTCACGTGCACCTTAAGTCGGACTTAAGGACAAAATTTCATAATAATTAGGAGTGTAACAGAGCTAAAAGGATGTGCAGCCCACAAGTAGAAGCAAAAGACAAAATTATCTACCAGCAATATAATCGTTGTCCTGGCAACTGTTTTGGTTCAATTATCCTTCTCAGAAGTATACGTACGCATTTTATATGAAATCTAAGCATGTGTTATTCGTCCTTTACAGACTCAAACGGCAAAGACCCAGAACAAAACAATTGTCCTGCAGTACATTTTCAATGCATTCTTCATCACAAATTTTGGCATCAATTTCGTCCTTTATTGCGTCAGTGGACAGAATTTCCGGTGAGTAATAAACCCAAGTTTTTTTTTTTTTTTTTTTTTTTTTTGGTTATGTGTTATGCGTGTAATTTGATGTTAAGAAGCAAATGATTGAGAGAGGGGCTTAAATATGTTTAATCGACCGTAGCAGTTCCTGTGTGCAAAGGACATTAACTGCCATTCATTTATCCGCTTAGCGATTCAGAAGGGACCTTTTCATATGGATTTTATAAGAAGTTATTAAGCCTGTAGCTTAAAGCACATTAAGTTTATATATATATAGTATATATATATGATTTTTCATTATCGAAGGAGAAGCCGGAATCCGCGAGTCACAGGATAATTTTTTAATGAAATTCAAAGAGCTAAAATTTCCTTTTGATGCACGGCATTAATTGAGTTACAGAAATTTCTTCAATTGATAGACTCAAATATTTTTTCATCATTTTAATTAAAAGGCAGCAGCGCAAGGACCCCCGAAGCCTGCAAAGTCTCGCCACACATCACTGACCATTTTATAGGGTATATTTGTAGTCAAGGTCATTAAATATTTTAAGTAATTATGATATATATACATTTTTTTTCTTTTTCCATATTTTCACTTTCACGATTGATATTAATTTTCCTCCACTTATCTTCCTTTGCTTTCCTTTCGCTCTGCCTCAAACAGAAAAGCCGTTCTGAGCATTTTCCGACGCGTCTCATCGGCCCAACGGGAGGGCATCACCCAAGTAACAGGTAAGACCCGTAAATGGGAAAATTACTTGAAAATTTATCCAAATGTCCAACGCTTGAAGGTGAAGTAAAGGTAAGTTAAATTATTACTTTGACATGCAAAAGGATTTCGAATGTCCACAAATGTCCACAAATGTCAAAGGTCTGCACCTCGAATAGCAAACACAAAGGACATTTGCCTCTTTTGACGGGGGCCTATCTAAAGTTACACAAAATCAATAATTTTCACTTAAATACACATCAAATAATTAATGTCCTGATTCTTGTGCTGGCATTTCTGATTTTCTGATTTTCTGGTTTTCCGATTTTCCGATTTTCAGCTAAATCAATTTTCCACCCAGACTTTTCATGTTCTCCACTCGCATAGCAATTTTGCTGTCATTACATTGAAATATGAAGAATAATCCGGCAAAGTCTGCCATCTAATTGAAATTGACGCAAAATATACAAACACACACACACACACACACATATAGAGGTGCACACATACAGGTGCACAAATTCAAATGGCCTTATCCAATAGCTCCTCAGATTAAAAGTCCTCGAGTCTTGAATTTCTTAAACGGCCTCTGTTTTAATTAATAGACTTTGGCCTGCCTTCTTCCTCCATCTTCCTTCGTCCTTGTACAATTTCCTTTGAACCATATCCAACATCACACAATGAAAACAAACGTTAAGTCATTTTAAAATAAACAAGCAAATTAGTGCCCTGAGAAATTCTAACTTTTAATGGCAGCCTACGATTTTTATTGGATTTAAGTTTGGGCAAATCCTCACCCTCCCTCCCTCCCTTCCTCCCTTCCTCCCTCGCACTCTCCACACCCTACACTTTCCGACTGTTATCCTTAAACCATCACTTAGCACTCTCGAAATTGAGTTTATAATTTCATCGAAAGCAACAACAATTCCAGGTGCAAATTTTGGCTTACCAAATTTAATAGTTTGCAAAGGACGAAGAAGTTTTTAAGCTCAGCCCCAAAATTCCCATAGATTTAACGATTTTCATATTTACGGGGCGTACTCAGATAGCAGATACTGATAGAAAAAAAAAAAAAACTGCAAACAGGCTCAAAATATTTTCAATCGACGGAAATTACATTTTCCATTCAAATAATTTACAAAAAAAAAAAAAAACAAGAAAGGATAACCCTATGAAAATTGCGCTGTGTAAAAAACACTCACAGCATATGGAAAAAAGCCATGAAGCATATGAAGGAAGTCTGCATGATAATATTATATTATTTTGGCACGATCCAGATATATATATATCCATATATATCCATATATATATATATATATATATATATAAATATATATAATCAACTTGACTGTACAGGCTCGAAAGTCCTGTTTTTTGTATATTGGTTTTTTGTCTGCCGCCCCAAATGCTGCGCCACTTAATGAACTTTTTCATTTCATTAACTCGCTTATGTCCTTTACAGTCCATAAGCCATCTATGTATTGGCTGTCCTGTTCTTAGGGGCAAATTGCCCATATCATGGCTAACACTCGTCGTTTTATTGTTCGGGCCAAAAGGCAGTGTTCCATCTTATAAGCCCATTTATGTTTGCGAAATGTAAAGTAAATTAAATAAAAGGCCTTTTTAACTGGCGATGCCAAGGACGGCGGATAAAGGATGCTGTCAATCAGAGTGGCAAGCCAGTGAAAGGATCAAACGAAGCCAGACCCAAGTATGTGTCAAGTAAATGTTGACAATCGCCACATGCTACGCTTCAAGGAACGACCAGGTTTGCAGACAATCGCCATTTGATGTTGACGCAGGAGGAGAGAAGTGAAAGGATGTGGTGAGCCCGAAGGGGAGGGGGGGAGAGATGCAGTACGCTAACAACAGATGAAATAAATGTTCTCAATGTCACAGCCAAAAGGAATTATTATTATTAAAAGTCAGAAAAAAGTCCTGTAGACTCGTTTTTCGGTTTTATGAGGATTCACCCAACACGAGGTGTGCACAAAGAGTTCTGCAAATTGCTTTATCCTTTCAACTGCATTTGCTGCATTACAAGAAAAATTCGATAGTTCGTGTAGGGACCTCACTTAAAGTTTTCCAGGAATGTTTTTCCTACTAAGAAAAATTACTTAAAATTAATTTAAAATCCTGTTATTTACGAGAAAAATCCTTAGATATTTTATTTGTTGCTGCTCGCACTTATCCCACCCGCTGCCCACAGCCCCGCCCCTCCCACTTCACTTAATCCGTGGCCACCTTTTCTTATGCTGCTCAAATAAGCTGCTGCACATCGTCCTTGAAGCGTTCCGCAAGAGAATTATAGCCGGGAACCGCAATAAAGCTTACAGGACGCCCAATTTTGAGTCCTGCAGCCTTTAGCAGGTCATCATCAATTGTTAAGTCAGTAAGTAACTAAGTAAAGTGGATGGGTGGCAGGCCAAGCCCACAGGCAGAAGCAGGCTGTGTGTGTGTGTATGTGTGTGTGTGTGGGGGGGGTATGGGTGGACAGACCGTCAGTTGCCGTTGATTGGCGTAATACAAATAAGTGAGGACGACAAAGGATATATAAGAAATCTACAATTATTATGAAAATGTTGAACAGAAATCTTTCGCTCACATGGCTGTAGGGGAAACAAGGATACGCTGAAGTGCACTAACGAGTCCTTTGCAGTTGCCCCCCATCCCCCCATCCATCCAACATATATAGTATAAACGGATATTAAGTTCACGTAGCATATTCTTTTTCTATAAGACGTTTCCTGGAAAATCGAACCGAACCTCTAATCAGACCCCCCGAACCCTCCGGCCTCCTCCTCACCCCACCCCACCCCACATTACCGTGTGTATAGTTTCGCCATAGTAACGCGTCATTAACCTAAGGGAATCTCTCTTGGAATCGCGTTACACTCAACTATTATTAAATAAAGGTTAAAGTATTTTCGCAATTTGCAAATTGTAAAAATTCCTTGCGCCATATCACGTTTTGGGGCACTCGGGAAAATTCCGTTCTTTTAATGAAGCGCATCCCCCCTCCCCCCTCCCCACGCCCTATTCTAATGAGTTTCCAGAATTTTCACGGCGATTTTCAATTGTGCTGCAGTTAATCACAACTTTGATTGCTTGAAACACTCATCGCACTCAATTCGATGCTCACGTTGCGTATACGCAATGAATGTGATACCCTCACCGCCCCGGGGGCCCAACTGCCTTAGGGGCACTTCGATTTAGTGCGACGATCGATGAGCAAATCAAAAAAATTTTATACCCTTACAAAAAATAAAAAAAAAGTACTCAAATTAATTTCGGAAAATAAATCCAGAAATAAATCCAAAAAAATTAAGAATAAATTATTTAAAATTAATATTTATAAATAAAATAATGATTATAAATGGCCGTGCTATCGGTTATCGATTGTTATCGGCACTTGAAATGAGATTTGCATTTGAATTGGCATTTCTTGTAATTCCACTTGTTGCTGCCGCTTCAAAGGATATACAAAATTCGTTGGTCTAGGACCAAGGACCAAGGATTTTCTGTCTATTTTTACTGCGCCTTCTCGTCATGTTCGATTTGCGTTCGTTGCTGTTCCTGTTGCCTTTGTGTACTAAGTGCGTATTTCTCATACGCCATGTGAAACGTGAGCTGAATGCAATGTCCCTAAGTAGTTGTGCCTGCTTGTTTATATGTGTAGGTGTAAGTGTAAGTGTATTAGTGTTTGTGTTTGTGTCTGTGTGTGGCTATGACTGTGTACTTGTGTTTGTGCGTATATTTGTTATATGCTTATGGCACTCAAAGTCCGTTCATTACACATTTGTCTATCCTCCACTCAACATTCAGAACGCCTCGGGTCCACTCACGCATCCTGACGGTAATTCAAGTCAATCAGTGCCACTCCCATGAGGCATTGCGACGTCCTATCTATGAAGTTTGACTAAAGTGTTGCTATGTACAGTCTGGATGATTATTTGAATCTGAATCTGAGTACATATATATATATATATATATACATATATATATATATATATATATGTGTGTGTCATTTTGGAATTTTGAAAATAGGATGTGCTTATAAATTAAGCAAAACAGGCTTCAAGCCATAGCCACTTATCCTTGGTCCTGATAATATTATCAGTGAGATTTTTATTCTCCATCGAGTTTCCTGCTCAAGGATTGGCAACAAAAATAAAAAGGTTGAACCTCTCTTTTGGGGATTGGGCTCCTATAATTTGGTTAATAATTCACCAAAAATGGACCAAAGGATCAGCCAAAGGCCGAGCCATCATTAATCTTAGGCGAATGTATAACAAATGAATTCAAATTCATATATTCAGAAAAGTTGAGTTTCGCCTTTTGTGAATTCTGACTATGTGTCCAAATGCGTGTGTGTGTGTGTGTGTGTGTTGGGTGGGCGGACATCGCTGTTTATGTGTGTGCGTGGGATGACATCACAAAGACTGACTTTCATTTATATTTTGTACATTTTCAGTTCTTTTCACTCATGTGAATAATGAAAAAATACTAAAATAGCAAAGATCTGCCGGAAAATAGACACATGGCATAGACTCCCTACGCTTTTCACTTTTCACTTTTCAACTGTAAAATATTTCAACTATTTTTCTTACTTCAAACACAAAACTTTCTTCCCTTGTGCAAAATTAATAACATATCGTGACCTTTTGCAAAAGGCTACAAACAATTCATGTACATCCCCAAAACAGGATTCGACATATTTCCATTTAACAAATATTCATTGGCTGCACATGTGTGTGTGGGTGGGCGTGTGTGGGTGTATCTGTGATTGATTGGGCAAAATTGGTAATAAATGCAACTGAAATTTTCATTTTAAATTTTAGCCCAAAAGCCAGCCAATCATCCGAATACTGTCCGAATATTCAAAGTTTATTCAAAGTTTATTCAAAATTTATTCAAAATTTGCTTTAAATTTATTCCATATTTATTCAAAATTTATTCAAAATTTATTCAAAATTTATTCCATATTTATAATTATAGAACGAAGCACTGACAATTTTAATTAGTTTCCCAACAAGTGTAAAAAAAAGAGAAGTTCATTTAAAATTTAAAAAGTAAAAAAAAAAATCCCCATTTCATCAGAAAATCAGTAAAATAAAAAAAAAGTCATTTAAAAAAAAATTAAAAAAACCCGTAAAAAAAAAAGAAGTCATTTTAAACAAAAAATCAGTAAAAAAAAAAGAAATCATTTTAAACAAAAAAAATCCTTAAAAATAAAGTCAAGTCATTTTAAAGCCTTTCGCTTTGCCTTACGTATGGGGAGACGTGGGCGTATGACATGCCCATTGAATGAAGTGAAATCCTTGAAGTCTAATAACCGCAACGCCTCCGCCCCCCCCCCCCCCCAACATGAATTTATAAATATCCTTTGTCTATGCGAAGTTTCAATGCTCTACAGGACACAGCAGTTGGGGCCAAGCAAAACACCCACACACACACACACACACGCACACAGGCACACACACACACTCATTGTCAGCCACATTCACAGTCCACAGTCCACAGCCACTGAGCTAGGCTGTTGATTGTCCCCAAGGAAGGATACTTTTTTTTTGGGTTGCCTTCGAATTGTTCTTCGAATTAATTTTGTGTTTGCTTTGAAATTTTTATTGAAATTTTCCAAATTTCTCATGCAAACAATTTGATGAATACATAAGATTCAATAATGTTGATTATGTATCTGCAAACATTGATTTCAAATAATGCAAAGGATATATGGAAAAACAGGATATTTCCATATGCATATGCACACAGCCAGCCAGAGAGAACTCAATCGAAACTCAAATTATCCCAGAAGCCTTTTGAGATTTTGGGTGAAATGAACTATTGTTTAAATTTTAGAGAAAATTGCTTCCAGGAATTTGAAATTAAAATTCAGGATTGATTAAGGATAATATTGATATCGTTCAATTTCGAAAACATTTCATGTGTGAAATGTAAATATTTAAATTTTTAATGAATAATTTAAAGGACACTCCTATGAGTTTGTTGCCTTTTTTACACACACACACACATTCGCACAGTCACACACACACACACACACAATAGCTAAGACCCACACACATTTTTAATGACGTCAATGCAAAAGTTTCGTGCATCGGATTTTTTTTTGGGGAAATGCGATTAATTATAAATTTAACTTTTACTCGACTTTTGAAATTATCCCGACTTTTCAGATTTTCACAAATTTCTTTTTGCATTTTTCTTACTCTCACTTTAACCTCCCACTCACTCTGCTCTCACCCCGCCCCCCCCATTTCCGTCTAACTCATTGTTTTTTTGTACTTCTTTGATAGTCTCCGAGTATTGCCGCAACACAGGCACCTCCACCCGGCGGCGCATGATGACACAGCATTGCTGGAATGAGATGCACGAGTTGCATCCACTTAAGTGAAGGTGAGAGACAAGAGCAGGAGTAGGAGCAGGAGTAGGAGCAGAAGTAGGAGCAGAAGTAGGAGCAGGAGCAGAAGTAAAAGCAGGAGCAGAAGTAGAAGCAGAACCAGCAGCAGGAGCAGCACCAGGAGCAGGAGCAGAAGCGGGAGCAGCACCAGGAGCAGGAGCAGAAGCGGGAGGAAGAGCATCAACATCAGCGGAAGTAGCAGCAGAAAAAGATGTAGATGGAAGAGGAGGAGGAGGAGCAGCAGCAGCAGCAGACGGAGGAGGAACAGCAGTGGGAGGAGGGGAAGGGGCAAGAGGTGGAGAGGTGGATAAATGAAATTGTATTATATGCAAATGAGGCACGTGTACCCAAAAGGTATTCGTATTTTAATTGTATGAATTTTAAATACAAAATACAAACTATATACGTGTGTGTGTATGTATGCACGCGCGTGTGTGTGTGTCTGTGTGTGTGTGTGTGTGTGTGTGTGTACGTGAGAGAGTGTGAATGCATGAATCTCGGCGCGTGCAATTTTTTTTGTCTAAAACAAAAACAAAGTAAAAATATTTGTGATGTTGCTAGAGCCAAAGGACAAATGCGTCAAACCGCAAGAAAAATACAAAAAAAAATAAATAAATAAAATAAATAAAAAAACCGAAAAAAATACCAAAAAAAAAATAGACAGAAATACGAAAAACAAAGTGTAAAGAAATACAAAAAATAGAAAGAAAAAAATACAAAAAAAAAATAGAAAGAAAAAAATACAAAAAAAAAAATAGAAAGAAATACAAAAATCAAAAAATCAAAAATCACAAAGAAATACAAAAAAAAGAAAATATAAAGAAATACAAAAACAAAAATAGAAAGAATTAAAAAAAAATAAAAAATACATATATAAAGAAATACAAAAAGAAAAAAAATATAAAGAAATGGACAAAAATCAAAAATGCAAATCTTTCAATTAAAAAAATAAACAAATGAATATTAATATAAACATATGTATAAATAAATCAGTGTAAACAATTATATATTAATAACAATTCTTGTTGTTGGTTGTTCGCATTTTAATGAACTCTCTGCATGTGGCATGTGGCAACTGGCAACTGGCAACTGGCAAGTGGCAAGTTTGCAGCTAAATAAACGCTTAAATTGACGCTTAAGCCTACAAACGCGCTAATTATATTCAATTACTCCAATTAATAATCAATTACTGTAGCTCACTCACACACATACACCCACACACACACACACACACACACACACCCACACACCCACACACACACATACACGTATCGATTATAATCCAATGAAAAAATGTTGTATTTTTAATGAGCAAAAAACGGGAAGAAAAATACGAAAAAAAAACAACAAAAAAACAACAAAAAAAGCAACAAAAAAAACAACAAAAAAAAGCAACAAAAAACCATAAAATTTATGTATTTTAATTAAATTAAATAAATGTTAATAATGTTCACTGCAATTTCATTGACAGACTTTCAATTATATTTATATAATTCTCTTTAATCTTCTCCGCTCAGCCCAGGAGGTCCTTTTGTTTGTTGCTTGGATTTGCTGCTCAGTTTTTGGCCGGAAGTGAATCGTTTGGCCATTATGCGCTTATCATTGGCCAAGCGGAAGCATTGTGACTACAACATAACAAAGCTGGTCAAGAGCAACTTCAAAATAATTTGGCCAAAACAATCATAATAACAGCTAAGTAGCTTAGCAAACAAAAAAGGTCCTTCACAGGCTTAAAAACGATCCTCAAGCAAATCTCAACTCTCCCCTCTCTTAAGTGCAAATTTCTGACTAACGAGGCGTCACTTGAATTTCCGGCCCCCCGAAAAGTGAGACGGAGATCCAAAAGGGAATTAAGAAAGGTAAAAAAAACAAAACAAAAAACAAACAAAAAAATACCAAAAAAAGAAAATTTTAAATTAAAAAAAAAAAACAACAGAAATAAAAAATTTTAAATTACAAAAAAAAAACAGAAATAAGAAATGAGAAATGAAAATGAAAAATGAGAAATGAAAAAAAATGAGCAAACCAAAGAAAGGGTCATAAAGAAATGCTCCTAATTACCGCTACAAATTATGTTGTGCATATGTGTCTGTATGCGTGCGTGTGTGCGTGTGTGTGTGTGTGTGTGTGTGCGTGTGTGTGCGTGTGTGTAATTTTGTCAGTTATTGCTTAGCTCCATTATACTTCATTCCACATGATGTTGTCTCATTTTCCCCTATTCACATTTTGTTCAACAACAATTTACCGGAATATTAACATTAATGGCATTGCGCATAACAAATTGCCATGAAATTACGCACAAGGACCAAGGATGCGGCAGCTCCAGTTTTGCCGCAAATAATAAAACGAGAAATAAATAAAAAATATATTCAATTCAATCAAATTGCTACACAACACATACGCATACAAAAACACGCTATAAGCATTCAGACACACAGACAACACACACGCACACACACACACACACACACACACACACACATATGTGCTCAAAAATTTAATGTGGACTCAAAATTCACTTGAAAGCTACTTATATAATGTAATCAGATTTTCAATGGTTGGCAACACAGAACGAAGCCAACAAGAACTTCTTGAAGGGAAACAACAACAGCCACAACAACAACAGCCACAACAACAACAGCCACAACAACAATTGCAACCACAACAACAACAACAACAGCAACAACATCAAAGCACACACGAAACACCGTATGTAAATAAATTATATATTAAATATTTCGAAATAAAAGAAGAGGTAAAACTCATTTCACACATAGCACTTCATAGCTCAAATTAGGGTGACGCTTGGAGGAGCTTGCACGACTTGCAGACACCCTATCCAGGCGACAACACGCACAGTTCCATTTAAAGCAATTAAAAAATAAATACATCAATGACATGTGCAAAGCACCACCAATCAATCAATCAATCAATCAATCAATCAAAAACAATTCAATGAAATCTGCAGCTTAAAAGAAAAAAGTAGCAGCCAGAGAAGACCAGACGTCTGGCTGCTTAAGGCATACAGACTTGCAGATACCCTACACAATTTACGGTCTGAGCTTAAGGACAAAATTCTTGCAAAATTAAGGAGCCCCATTTAAGTGAATGAAATCCTTTCAAAATCAAATAATTTAAACAGAAAGCCGCAGTAAGAACTGAGACATAAAAATTAAAAAGAAAAAGTCCTAAAAAAGTAATTAAAATTAAATAAAATAAATAAATAAAATAAATAAAAATAAATAAAATAAATAAAAATAAATAAAATAAATAAAAATAAATAAGTAAATTTAAATAAATGAAATAAAATAATTCAAATTAAAAAAATAATTTGAAATTAAAAAATATGAATTAAAATTAAAAATTTAAATTTAAATTAAAAAATTTGAATTAAAATTATGAAAATAAATTTAAATAAACGAAATAAAATAATTCAAATTAAAAAAATAATTTGAAATTAAAAAATATGAATTAAAGTTAAAAAAATAATTTGAAATTAAAAATATGAATTAAAATTAAAAATTTAAATTTAAATTAAAAAATTTGAAATAAAATTATAAAATTAAATTGAAATTAAAAAATTTGAAATTATATTATAAATTTAAATTTAAATTAAAAATAGAAAATTAAATTTAAATTTAAACACAAAATTATCTATTTTAAGTTGCGTTCCTCCAATCGGAAGCTGGAAGCCCCGTGCTATAAATACGAGCAGAAAGGCAATTCCTTGATTGAATCTCAGCTGAGAGTTTATTCATGTTAGTCATTGAGAACTGTACTTAAGTTATCTAAGTTAGTTTGTGTGTGTGTGTGTGTGTGTGTGTATAGCTCATACCTTTCTCATTCTCGTTGTGCAGTGTACCCACGACGCTTCCAAAGAAACGCTTGTCAAGTATTTGTAGTAGCTGCAGGGCAGTGGCATGGACCTCGACCCTGGGGCAGCCGGTCATCAGCAGCGTGACGGTTATAACGGACGTGTAGTGGTCGCAGGGATATTCTCTGTTGAATAGAAATGAAATTGAGGATAAACAAAATGTGAAAAAATAAATTCTCAATTGCTCTTTATGATTAACCCATGAATCCATGAAATTAAAAACTTTTTCTGCCAACAATCAACACTCAATGAAAAGGCAAACTGCCAAATGCATTGGTATGCAATGCCACGATGTTTCTCACAATTTGTTTTTATTTTTATTTTTATTTATTTATTTTTTTTTTTTTCGCATTCCACTTTGTCTGTCTTTACACGTGGCCACACCTGCAACTTCATGCCGCCCTTTCGGCGAAGGACCGACCTGCCATCAACAGCTCAGCTCTATGCATGGCATCGCGTTGCCCCCTAATCGATTTTCACTTTGCATTCAAAATCCAAGCCCTCAAAAGTATGCTATGAATTTACAATCTCTTTTTATAGAAAGTAACTGCCAGGAAACAAGATTAAACTACAGTGGTGCGACTTGACTTAGCGACAAGCGAACTCATAGTTATTCATATTCCATTACTCGACTACTGAAAAAATGTTGACTATTTTATTATTTATTTTTGTTTTTGTTATTGTTATTGTTATTGGCAGAAGTTGTGAAGATGTTTCATCATGGGAAATATGTTATTTGTAGGAAAGTTCAATTATTTATTTATTTGCTATATTTTGGTTTATTGGGAATTTCTTCAGTACTCCGAATATTTGTGAGAAAATATTTTCGGAAAATGTTTTTAATTTAAACATTCAAGAGCTTTGTCCAACATGCGTACATTCCTTGGTGTACATGTCATATACATCTTACAATTATTTTCAATTTGTACAATTTGCCAATTTTTAACTTTCGTGTCTGCAGCAAAAGTCAAGTAATTGACTTTTCCTAATAAATTGTTTAAGCAGCAATGGTTTGAGTCCTTCCGAGGAAACATTATTTCTTAAAACAAAAAAAATATATATATATTTGTAAACAAACACACACACACACACACACGCACACATGCAAACAGGTATATAAGCAAGTGCATAGATGGCAAGTCGGAAAGGAAGAGGAAAAGGACTCTGTTGACTGCTTTCATCAATTACATATGAGAGGACAAAGTGTTTACAAGGATTGTCATGGATAAGCACGAACAAATAGTCGGGTGAGCCAAGGGTGAGCCAAGGGTGAGACAAGGGTGAGGCAAGGCAAGACAAGGATGACAGGGTTATTAATTAAACCACCATCGGATTTGTTATTGAAAAGTTTTATTCCCCGAGGCTTGGGGGAAAGGATTTTCAAAATCTTCTTAAAGGCTCGTGGAAATTGAAAAGTTTTTAAGTAAGAGGCGTGTTTTGGCAGTGAAAATGCAACGGAGCATAAAGTGAAATTTATTTTTTATATGCTGCAGGCACGAAAATCACAGCAGCTGCTAAACACACACGCCAACACGCTCGAACACACACACACACGCACACACACGCACACACGCACACGCACACGCATACATAAATGAAAGGCAATTCTGTGTAAATTATTAAAAGGCCAAAGAGTAGGAAAAACAGATTGCAACATGCAGCAACTTGCAAATGCAGCACACAAAAAGAGAAAGCTAACAAGTCGTTTACACACACACAAACACACACACACACACACACTGCCAGTCCATCTTTGGACAGATGACAAATAACGCATCGCGGGAGCATTTGTTATTTTCTTTATGTGGTAAAGGATGTCCCTTAAATTATCTATGACATTTTATTTTTGTGGAGAATTCATAAAGTGACATCCTTAAATATTTGAGAAGCTCACTCGTTCCTGCGCAAGGACTTTATGCACATGCATTATTTATGCCCGCATCTAAATTCAAAAGGCTGCAAAGCGTTGCAAGTGTGGCAAGAGCAAAGGCCCAAAGGTAGTGATCCTGCAACAGGCGAAGGAAATGCACACACACACACACACACACACACACATATATATATAAATATGCATTAATATTATATATATAAATATATTCATATAAAAAGATATTAATTTCAATAAAAAATTTGAATTTTTATAGCGAAAAAAATAAAAAATCAAAGCCCAAGCCGCTTTGCCTGCGAATATCCTGCTTTGTATTGTCTCTGTCTTCTGGTTGGGGCTGGGATACAATACAATAAATTGCTAAGGATAATGCCATTTATCACATACACCCTCACATACACACACACACTCACACACACATACAGGCAGAGTAACGTGCGGTGCGCCGCTTGCTTTGCACCTCAATGGACACAATTGTAAGTGAAATATATAGACATAAGGATATATATATTATATGTACATATAAATATATTTATTTATCAGTCGCAGTAACAAAGCGCAAGCACACACACACACAGACAAACACACACACACGCATATACCTCCAGATTGTCAGAGGCTGTAAATTTTAAAGCGAATCCTTGGTCGCCAGGCACGTGAGATGCTACTCAAGTCCTTCCCGGCGCCCTCCTCCAGACACACACACACACACATCCACACAGACGGTGGCAGACTGAAAAAGAGACTAAGAAGTCTAGAGAGATGGAACAGGATGTATGGTAAATGGGCTTATATCCAGCACATTAAATGAAAAAATGCCAACTGGGAAGAAGGCAGGGCCAGGATACGTACTTAATGCGTTAGGACATTAGGTATATACATGATTTACTTACTTGGCACTAAAGATCGATGCCAGAGCCAAGAAACAAGCATCAGCCTCACGCGGCGTTGAGGTGTAACAACGATCGATGACCCATTCCAAGAGTTGACCCATATCTGGATTAGATTCCAGCAGCAGGACAACAGTGTCACGAGCCAATTGATAGATCTGAATAAATAAAAAAAAAAAACAAGAAAAAAAATCATAAATAAAAAATTATATAAGTAGATAAAGCAGATAAAGTAGATAAATAGAAATAGATGAAAATTGAGTTGTGTTTTGAGATTTGTTTGTGGCACTTAAATATTTACCTTTTCATCCTTGGAGGTAAGCAGCAGGTCCAACCACTTGTATATAATGCCATCGTCCTGCAAGTGCGGCGTATAAAAAATGTGGCCACAGCACAGCAAAGCGGACATGGCCTATAAAATGGGACGACGGTAAGGACATTAGGCACATTGATATGCAGGGAACGCCGCTCGACTTACCTGTAAAGCGCTAAATTGTAGCTTCTCCTCCTCGAGGGTCTGGCCCATTTGTGAGCTAATGCTGAGCGGCTTGGAGAAGCTGCCACACCAAGTGGCAAATAAATTGAATAGATTGCGTTTTAGATCGCGCGACAACAATGTGGCACAGGACTCCACTGCATGCAGGACAAATGTGGGGGAAAAAAGAAGTAATGAATAAGTATATATGTATATATGGGAGAACATCCTTTTGCGAATCCTTACGTGAAAAATTCTTAATCATTTTGCGTATGAAATTACAGAAATGAGCCTTGACCTCACGTATACTAAGATTATCCTTGTCTGTTTCAGCCATTAGGTACGCCATGGCGCCTTCAATGTACTCCACAAACGTGGGATGCAAGGACATGGTATCACGCTCCAGCACACAGGTGCTGCAAGACACAAAAAGGACCATTAACAATAATTTCTTAAGAGAAATTACAGGACCAACGAACGGCTTACCTAACCCCAAATGTACCATTCTCGGCAATCTTCTCCAGCACGCGAACCACTTGCAGGCGGAGGGCATCACGTCGCCGACGGCGTCGCATATTTTCCTGTTTACGATCAACCGCCTCACGAATATAGACAACCAGCTCCTCCATCAGATCCCTGGAACAAAGAGTTCCATTCGATTCGTTTTAACTTTAGTATCAGTATTAAACTTCACTTTTACTCACTTTAATGCATCATGGTTAATCATGCCAAGGGCATTGACAGCCGCATCCCGCACATCGATGGCCTCGCAGCGGAGAAGGGGAACCACCAGCTTGTACAGTGCCTGAGGTGAGGCGCTGCCCATTGCTGATTTGTCACTCCGATCCGCGTTAAGGGAATCCGGCGATGAGCTATAAAATAAAATTTATGGTCGTACATTTTAGTGTCGTATTTTGCTTGAAACTACCCCCCAAACCCCCTCCCTCACCCAACCCAGCCCAGCCCAGCCCCTAACCAAAAACCTGACCCTACCCTCAACCCAACCGCCATATTTGTGGGACCATCATCATTTATCTGGGTCCTGAATTCTGGGCTCTAAATTCTCAACTCTCGATTTTCGTGGGTCGTTTTTGTTGTCCTTAAACAAACGCAAGGCATCCATTGACATCGTAAGAGTCATGTCTCTCATTGTCATTGTCCTGCCACGGAGCACGAACGTGCAAATAAAATGTCATACAGAAACAACATTATAAATATTAAAAACATAAATTTCAATTAAAAATATTATTTATTTTTAGATCTGCCGCCCAATTTAAGGGGTCGACCAAAAAAAGACAAGAAAAAAATAAAAAAATAAAAAAAAAAAAAGGAATAGAAATAAATTTTCAATAGAAAATTTGCACAGCAAACAAACAATTCTTTTTTTTTTATTTTATTCCTTTTCTCCTTTTTCCTTCTTTTATAATTTTTTTATTTGCTTTGTTTTGCATGAATAACAAACGCAGGACACTCCGCGGATGTAACTATGGACATGCCTCTTGGAAATTCTAAAAAAAAAAATCTATAATCATTTTCCGCGCTTTGTGGGACAGCAACAAATTCAAAGCAATCAATGCAAACAGGACAAAGGACATTGGAAATGTTTCATTTAACTATGCGAATAAGTAATGTAAATATATCTAAATTTATAACTGAGTATATCATTTTTTTAAATTTAATTTACAGCCTAAATAAATAAAATATATAAACTGCATATATATGTACATATTTATACTTAGGATTTTATTTTAATTAATAACTAATGGTTTATAGCTTAAAAATTACTAAATTTATATTACAAGAGTTTCAAAATGTACAAAGGAGCACAAATATTTTTATTTTACAATAGATTTGCATTAAAAATTATTTTATAAATATTTACACACTTGATAGGGGATAAAAATAAAATAAATAAATAAAATAGTAAAATAAATAAATAAAATAGTAACATAGTTTTAAAATAAAATATATGTTAAATGGAAAACAAAAACTCAAGAGAAATGCTTTTAACTGTCCACAAAATAAATAAAGAGCTTTCTATTTTGCTTAGCTTCTTTAAATCTTAATTTTAAAATTATAATAAAAATTTAATTGAAATTTAATTAAATAAAAAAAGGAATAAAAAATATATTTTTTTAAGGCATGCGAAAATTTAAAAAGTTATAATTAAAATGTTACTTTAGTTACTTTTTACTGCCTCACGTCATTTTTATAAAAATAAATAAAACTAAAAAAAAAATAAATTATAATAACAAGAGCAATAATAATAGTTATAATAATAATAATAATAATAATAATAATATTAATTATAATAAAATAAATAATAATTATAAAAATAATATTAATTATAATAAAATGAATAATGAATATAAAAATAATATTGTTAATAATAAAAATAATGTTGTTAATAATAATAACAAAAATAATGTTGTTAATAATAAAAATAAAAACAATATTAATAATGAAAAAAAATATATATTAATAATAAAAACAAAAACAATTGTAATAATAAAAATTAAAAACAATATTAATAATAATAATAAAAACAATATTAATAATAAAAATAAAAACAATATTAATAATAATAATAAAAACAATATTTATAATAAAAATAAAAACAATATTAATAATATAAAATAAAAAACAATATTAATAATAAAAATAAAAACAATATTAATAATAAAAACAAAAACAATATTAATACTTATAATAAAAACAATAATAATAATAATATTAAAACAAAACAAAAAATTAATAAAAACAATATTTATAACAAATATAAAAAAATGATAAATAATAATAAATATAAAAAATAAATTATATTAATAGTAATATTAATAAAACTAAAAATAAAAGTATTTTTAAAAAATTAAAATAATTATGACTATAATAAAATCAACTTAATTGAACTTATTTTTAAGTGAAAAATATAAATATAAAAAATAAAAAATAAAAGAAAAGGAATAAAATTCTTAATTTTGAGACAACGAAATTATTGGCTTTATAATCTGTAGACAAGAAACGCTACAATGCAGACACACACACGCACACACATAGCTATACCTATATTTGTATATACATATTAAACGAGAGAGGGAGAGAGGGAGAAAGGGAGAGAGCACGAGAGCGAGAGCAAGAGAGAGAGAGAGACAAATAGAGAGAGTATTTTAAGCCACAAATTTGTCGGTTAATTTCCTTTGTGTGACTTTCATTTGTTTGCCTAGAGAATTCCTGGGATTTGCAGGAAGTGGGATGCAGGATACTCGTTGTTTGGGATTTCTGGTTGAATTTTCATAATTGCTGTTTGTGTGTGTGTTATTTAAATTGATTTCTGGTATTTATTTGGTATTTAATTTTTGATTTAAGGTTTGATTTTTGGTTTTTTGGTTATTGGTTTTTGGTTTTTTGTTTTTTCATTTTTGGTTTTTGGTTTTTTGATTTTTGATTTTTGATTTTTGGTTTTTGGTTTTTGCTTTACCCAAGTCGTTTCTGACGCGCCTCTTTGCGTCCGTAGGAGAGCGGGAGCGTGAAACGTGTAACAATTCCCTCGGGCCCAAAGACATTGGATGGTATATTGTCCAAGGAATCGGATAGCGAACGTGAGTCCGATTGATCTTGTAAACTATAAATTACAATCCATATAAAGGTAATAATTGTGTATAGAACGAAACGTTATCAAAATATATAACATTGACAAGCAACGAGGATAATTGATGAAAGTTTTATGAATTTCATTTTGATCTTTGGCCAATTTCGCGGCTACCATATATGTATTTTTGTATAATATGTGTGTGTGTGTGGCTGTGTGTAGCAGTGTGTATTTGTGTGTGAGACTGTGTGTTGTATGTCGCAACATATAACAGACAATGACCAGTCATGAACATGGATGCGGGCAAAGACGTTCAGGTGGTATATGGATATGAATGTGCATATGTATATGGTTGACTTCATGGACGGTTGGCAAACGCGGTCGCGGTCGCGGTCGTGACCGAGTCCGAGTTCCAGTTACAGTCCGCATCAATGGAATGCACGGATTTGTAAGCATTTGTGGGTGTGTTTAGCGCCTTAATTGACATTTCCCTTAGCCATTACCATTGGCATTTATCAATGTCAAAAGCACGTCAAGCTGCAGCCACATTCAGATACATAGATACATTTGTATCTCAGCATCTGCAATCCACTATCCGCAAACCCGTGTGTGTGTGTGTGTATCTTAAACTGTGGCCGCCGTAACTGCGCTAGCCAATAGCTTGCCCAGGGCTTTGATTATGAACAGTGACTGACAATGGAAAATTGCATACAACTTGACAATGACAATCTGAACAATATATGCTATATATATATATATATATATATATATATATATATATTATATATATATAAATATATAAATATATAAATATATAAATATATAAATATATAAATATATATATAAATATATAAATATATAAATATATAAATATATAAATATATAAATATATAAATATATAAATATATAAATATATAAATATATAAATATATAAATATATAAATATATAAATATATAAATATATAAATATATAAATATATAAATATATAAATATATAAATATATAAATATATAAATATATAAATATATAAATATATAAATATATAAATATATAAATATATAAATATATAAATATATATATAAATATATAAATATATAAATATATAAATATATAAATATATATATAAATATATAAATATATAAATATATAAATATATAAATATATAAATATATAAATATATAAATATATAAATATATAAATATATAAATATATAAATATATAAATATATAAATATATAAATATATAAATATATAAATATATAAATATATAAATATATAAATATATAAATATATAAATATATAAATATATAAATATATAAATATATAAATATATAAATATATAAATATATAAATATATAAATATATAAATATATAAATATATAAATATATAAATATATAAATATATAAATATATAAATATATAAATATATAAATATATAAATATATAAATATATAAATATATAAATATATAAATGTATAAATGTATAAATATATAAATGTATAAATATATAAATATATAAATATATAAATATATAAATATATAAATATATAAATATATAAATATATAAATATATAAATATATAAATATATAAATATATAAATATATAAATATATAAATATATAAATATATAAATATATATATATATAAATATATAAATATATAAATATATAAATATATAAATATATAAATATATAAATATATAAATATATAAATATAAATATATTTATATAGATATAAATTTGTATAATATATAATATATATATTTACATACGACATTTGATGAATGAAATATTATATATTAATTATGTAATACACTTAAAAATGCATCTAAAACAATAACCGCAACCAAACTCTATACAAATTGAGCTTTAAAAGGCTTAAACTAAAAACTGATGTTTAATTTAATTGAATATTAACAGTTATTTGATTTGATTTCCGTATAAATTCCACAAGCTACTCTTCATTCTCCGCACTCTTCGAATCCGTGTAAACTGAAGCATGAAAATGCAACATTAAATATTTAGCTAATTTCAACTATGTAAGCCAATTATTAATTAATCTCAGGATTTCGAAATGATTGCGACGGCAAAGGATTAAATAAACAATTTAAAATATTTCGAGCTTAATGAACGTTTCAATTTAATCCTTGGAAAAACTCAACGGTGGGAATAACTTTGAATAATCAACACATCATTAAGGATAACAATTATAGGAATGTTTGCGTGCATGCCTGTGCCTGTGTGTGTCTGTGTGCGAGTGTGTGGGTGTGTGGGTGTGTGTGTGTCTGTGTGTGTATGTACATGTGTGCCTTTGGTTGTGTGACTTTGTTATTCATTTGTTTATTGTGAAATTACAAAATGAATTATTCAAATAAAAAGTCGCTGAATAAAATGTTTGCTGAAAACCATAAAAAACCAAATCGATAAACTGCAAAGGATCAATTAATGAATCATCCTTGTACTTTTCCGCGTGCAGGCGTACATCTTCCATAGTTTGGATACCGAGCAAAGGAACCGAACTATTTTCGATGCTATCTGCCTGTTACCTGCAGCTATAACAGTGCCCCAGTAACGTCTCACTTTTTCCACGTCCTTAGGCCGACGTCTCTAGGTGCTCAGCGGTTTATAAGCTGTCCTGATCCTGTTCGGCAAATCAACATGGTATTCCACGTCGTTAATTGAGCCCGGAAGATGGGGGCAAAACGTACTTATTGCTGACAATCCTAGGTGCTCTACGGGGAAGGCTGCCATCTGCCTGCAACGATGTGTGAGGGGTAATTTCCTATCCACCCACAGAAGGCGCAGCTTCCGTGGCTTGTGCAATCTGAGCTTGCAGGACGTGGGGAAGCATGCTCTTTGCTACTTCTCCCGAAATCTTCTCCTTCAGTTTCCTCTTCTCTCTGTTCTTTGAGAGGTCGTCTATTCCCTGGTCGCCACTGCAGGGTTCAGTGCGTTATTTTTTCCCATGATTGATGAAGGATTGGGGTACTCGATCGATGTGACGGTTGGCTTCATATGTCGCCACTAGAGTCTGAGTCAATGACGCCAAGTAGGCTCTTCTTCATCTGGACGTCGAACATAAGGATTAGCGATTCCATCCGGGTTGCTGTTTCGGTGACTAAGGATGCGTCTATCGAGGGTCCGGCGGATACAGAAGCGTAGAGTTGGTCTACCCATGAGTCGTAGTGTGGTCGGCGATTATGGGATTCAGGTGACATATTAAGTATTATTGGATAATTGGTCAGTGTGTCTAATCCAGGCCCTTGAATCGTAAGGGTTGAGGCTGATGTAGAATGATGAAATCCAGCGTGTGTCATATGTTGGCCAAGTCTTTTGGGCGTGCTCCTGAGTGATGCGTTCTCCTGTCAGTTGCTGCTTAATTTTGTTAAGTTCGAGGACTCTATCGTAGCCTGACCAGTCGTTGTTGAATCCAGTCCAATCTCGAACTGGGATATCGTTTGTAAGCCGAAAAGCCGTGATGTTAGCTGCTTGTACATGAGATAGCATGTGAATCCTGGCGCCTACCGCTACCGGGGTTTGGAAGGTCCTATATATATATAGAACTAAAGTCCAACGGTTTCAAGTATTCAATAGCACGGGGTAATCCGCTTTGGGTGTAGTTCAGCTTAACCACGCCCATTGGTGGGATAAGTGTAGATGATAAAGTAGCAAAGTTGAAGCCATTGAGAGCTGCGTTTGCCCAGGTGGTCTGGTCTTTTTCTAGGTACATTCCTTGTATCATGTACCTTGAGTCACGATGCAGCGGTACTTCGCGGCCTGTAGACACTGCGTATCCACCGGATAGGAGTCGCTCTTTGTCATATCAGGCCTCTCCATTTGCTGGGTGTACGTAAAGCCTAGGCCGGAGCCACTGTCAAGGCCACGCTGGGAGCTTGTCCAACCCCCAGTGTAGAAGCGGTATAATTCCAGCATTGCTTGAGGTTGCGACGAAGTACGTCCAGAGATTTTGTGGTCACGTGGTTGTTATACATTTGACAAGAGTCAGTTGGTCATACGTCTGTGAGGGCATTACTTCGGTCCTATGCGACGAAGAGACTGCTATGGACTCCAGTGCCGTTGTGTCTGCTGCGCTTGATGTCATGTGTTGTTCGCGCTCGAAGGAGGCCACCCAGATAGCAACCAGGATTGACTCAAGCAAAGCACCAGGTATCGATGATATGCCTGGTGTATCGTAGAATAGAGGCGTTCACTGAAGACCCGCGTGGTCTATCCAATAGTCAATACGGGTTCCGGAAGGGGAGAAGCACACTCGATGCTCTCTCCAAAGTTAAGTAAGTTGCCGCAAATGCTCCTGCAGGGGACAGGTGACTGGGAGGCTCCCAGGACGCTGGACGTCATGAACGCACCCAGCATCCCCAGCGCAATGTCCAACTTGGGCATCGCTTACAACCTCAGGTGCATCGTAGGCAGCTACTTCATAAATTGTGTGCTGCGGTACGGCACGAAGGATTCCCCGGCCAAATACGATGTTACGCCTGGTGTTCCTCAGGGATTCGTTCTGAGTCCACTACTGTCGCACCTTATGTATGATGGCTTATTGACTATTGAAAGGACCCACCGGAGTAGAATTACACTGCACAGCCAGCCAATCGGCTGTCCCCCAATAATGATTTTAATAATCGGTGCTCACAGAAGTTATGTCTAGGTTGATGGTCCCACGGAGCTCGTCCGTATAAATGGACATAGTTACAAGTAAACTCATAGCTTAGTTCCATAAGTAGCATTAAACACAGCTTTAGTTATTTTAATTCTTTGTTAAGTAATATTTAAGCTCAATTAATATGAACCAAAATAGAAGTACGAATAAAAAAAAAAAATAATAATAATAATAATAATAATAATAATACCTGTATGCATATGATTTATACATAAATTGATTGAATGTTTATCCATTCAAAGAATTTGTTGTTGTTTACGATTTTAAATCGAAATTATACAAATGAGCGGCCGATAATCAAATCCAATCAAAATGATTAGATTTTTCATGCGTTTGAATAATTTGATTTGATTTGTGATTTCAAATTGTATGTGTCATATGTGTGTCATGTTTGTTGTGCGTATTGTGTGTGTGGGTGTGTAAGTGTTGTGGCTACGTGTACATGTGCCAGCTACTGAGATTATGCATGACAAACAGTTAATACACAGCCGTGATATAGCAAGTAAGTTATAGACAAACAAATAGAACGAACAAATGTACAGTCAACACTCGAAGGTAGAACAACTAAATGGCAATAAAATTTCAAATGCTTCCCATGCACAACATGGACACAGAATCTTGGGTGGAGGTGGGAGTGGTTGTGGTTGTGGTAGTGGTAGTGGAAGACACTCATACAGTAAACGAACATTTTGTCAAACAGAAAGTTATGAGATGTTTTTTTTTTTTGAGGTTTGATCTCGACGAGTTGAAGATAATTTTTTTTTTTATTTTTGGAGTTCTTGATGGGCTGAGGATGCTTTAATGTTGCTGCTGGCTTGTGGTTGGTTACTTGGAACTTACCTCAAGCTGAGATCTGGCGAGGCACAGCGTACAGCCACACTGGGTATTTGAGGAACCAAACGCATGGCACATGCAACCTGATTGCGCCAGAGGCGCATATAGGAATCTTTTTGACTTTCGGTGGGCATTTTCTTGGTCGGCGCCGAGCCACGCAGCAATGAGGCGCGATTATCGCTGACGGGGCTACAGGAGGAGGATAACAATAAGTGCGAGATTAAAAAGTGAGAAGTGGAAAGGAGACGGGGAAGGTTATAACGTACGTGGGATCTATGACACTATAAAGCGCATTAAGTCGGGCATAGCAGATGGGCCAAGCTTGTGCCACAGCCGAGGGGCACTGCTGTAGCACGCGATGACGCTCCAGGAGACCAAAGAGACAGCTAGCCCAGGGATCAAATTGTGGTTGTGGACAACTGATGGCTGTGGCTCCGGCAGCGGCGGTTGAGCTTGACTGAGATAGATTAAGCGTCGATGTCGATGACTTAGAGTCTAGAAAAGGAAAAAGAATTTTTTCAATTTCTAAATATTGGAAAAGATCCTGTGGAAAGCTTACCATCCGTTAATCCAGCCAGCCAAACTCCGCTGGTCCGCTCCGCTATCCACTGCAGGTCAATGCAGTTGGCATTCAAAATTGCAGTCTTTTCGGCTTGCGGCAGCAACGGCAAACATTTCTCGATGATTTGCGGGCAACAGCGATCCATGACATCGATGAGTGGTGGCTCCGTTTCGGGCAGTCCCAAGGTGCGCATTAGATTCTTGACCTCCTTGAGTATCATGGCCGCCAATTTGCGCAGATACGGACGATAATTGCAAAGCAGCACCAGAGCAAAGCCCTCGACAAAGTGCAACGTGGTGGCCAGCGGAATCTCGTTCTTCTTGTTCGCATCGTTGGCCACCATATTGAGCACCGTATGCTGAGTAATGCTGGACATGCCGCTGGAGGTGGTAATGCTTGAGGCAGCACTACTGGCGGTGTTCAGATGCTGCTGCTTTGACAACTGACTGCTGGCTGTGTCCTTGCCAGCCACTGGTGGTGTGGCAACGGCTACAGCGGGCGTGGCCTGTCCAACAGCAGTGTTGACGGTGGGCACTGCACCTCCAGCCTTATGCTGTGCAGCATTAATGCCACCGCCAACGACTCCCGTAGCAGGAAAACTGCCTCCGCCGCTGCTTATATTACCGGTGGCCGTAGTGCCATTCACAATAATCGCGCAGCGCCAAATGTTGAGAAAGACAAACAAAATACGTGTGCAGTTTTCGAGCAATTGCGGATAGGTGTCGGTGACATCGCGCACCAGAAACTGTGTGTAACCGTGCACGACATCCTGACGCCAATCCGGAAAATCAATGACCAGTGTCTGCAACGATTGATGTGTTAGTATGCGCAACTCCTCGTCCATGTGCACTGTTAGACGTGACAGCAGATCGACCAGCTCCTGAGCAGTCATCGTATCGGGTATTAAGCGAGGCACAGCCGCCACACACGTGCGGAAGAGATCAATGCGTGGCTTGCGCTCCCCGGACAGCATCTCATCCGGTTCCTTATTCTGATTCTGTGTATTGGTCATCATCAGAGGACGACCACAGTGCACGTCCAAAGCACGCAAAATATCCACAAAGACACGACGAACATGTGGAAAGTATGTGGACATGCCAATGCTGCGTGCCGTGTCGTCCGTAAGCATCTTGTTTATGTACGTCTTCTTGACGCGCAACGTATTGCCGGATGGCAGCACTGGCACAGTGCGCGGCATTGGTGGCTCACCATCTTTTTGTTGCAGTGAATCGGCAACCACTAAAAATGCTCGCAATCCGATGCTCATGCGTTCCGGATTGAGTATAACCTTAATGGAGCGACCAACACAGAGCAAATCGTACACGATCTCACGCATCGCGAAATCCAAGCGTTCCTGGGCAATGAACTGAATAATCTTAACGAAGATGTTCAGCGGTGTATCACGTGGCACGACTCCCTTGGAACCCCTGCAATCGAAATGTATATTTAACTGGAAACCAATTTCAAGGATTGCATTTACTCACTTGGGAAACAGAGAGTTGACGATGCTCTGGAGGCGGGAATGAGTGGCTGAGTTGGACTCACACTTGATCCTAATCATATAGACCCATAGAAGGCGATAAAGTGACTCCAGTGCCACGCGGCTCATTTTCGCATCACGATTCTTCAAATTGCTCAGGCACATGGCCAAAAAGTAATGCCAATTGGTGAGAAAGAAAGTTTTCTGGGAGACGCACAGCAAGCAGGTGACCAGTGGAAACAAGGCCAGGCGATGCTTGGACTTGGTCGACGCATCCAAGGTCTGAACATATAAAAGTTCCACAAAGTTCTTCACACAAGGCACATTCACCTCATTTTTGACGGCCTAAAAAATAAACTATACTTGATAAGTGATCCTTTTAAGGATTTGGGCGTTGGATACGAACCGCTGCAACGGGCACAAGGATCTCCACAAAGAGACCGGCGAGTGCGTGCTTGATGTCCTTGTCTTTGACCTCCAGAAAGTATTGGCCACACTCGTGCATGAACTGAAACGATGCCTCAAACTCCTCGATGGGCACCATTTTCACGCGAAAGAACTTCATGCCCATGAGGAGGCTAATGATGCCCTGAGTCGTGGTGGGTGACGCCTCCTTGGTGCGCAGCTCCTTTAGTTCACTCATGAAACGCTTGCGCACCGATCCAAACCGACTCTGGGCCAGAACACCAATGACCTCCGCATAAAGATCGGATATCATGTGGATATTATGAGCATTCGGATTATTCTGCAGTCCATCTTTGTATTTGAAGTGCTTAAAGGCGAGATTCTCGATGCTACGCACCAGATCCTCATGGCCAGGATGAAAGGGCAGCTGCTTAAGTATCTCAATCAGTGCCAAACAAAATATAAACTCGACGGCAGCCTCCCGACGCTGCAACTGAAAGTCCAGATCCGCAGTGGATTTGTTGTTCACCGACTGAACTCCACTGCCCTGGACGGGCTTCTTCAGATCGTTCTTGATCTCCATGTCCGACAGCTGGCGACGATGCCATGCGAGTAGCGTGTGCAGCAGCGATGGCAGGCAATGCTCGGCCACAGAACCGAGTGCCGAGAGAAGTTGATCGAATTGCTGATCCTCGCCACATTGCAGCAGCTTCGATAGATTCTTGTCGGCGCTCTCCAACATCACAAGCTCAATTTTCTTCTCCGCCTGCGTGGTGAAATCACTGAACAGATTCCGCATGACAATCTCACCAGGTCGCGGAGCTGTAAGCTCCACGTTGGCCACACTGGCGGCCAAGGCATGCATCTCGGCCTGCGTGTAACTGGGCAGCACGTTGATGATGGAGCTGCGCGAATGGGCGCCCCAAGGCAACAGGGATTGACGCTGAGGTATGATCAAGGGCGGCAATGCCGCCGGCGGTGAGGCGTAACTCTGACGATAACTAATGGTGGCAGCTGCTGGGATGGATCCAGACTGTTCCAGGTTAGTCATCGATTGTATTGATTGATGTTGTTGCTGTTGTTGTAGCTGTTGTTGTAGCTGTTGTTGTTGTTGTTGTTGTTGTTGTTGTTGTTGTTGTGGTTGTTGTTGTGTTTGTAGCTGTTGTTGCTGCTGCTGCTGCTGTTGGTATTGTTGCTGGTGCTGCTGATGTGACTCATAGTCCAGGCTATAAAGGCTTTCCTCGCCAAGTATTTGATAATTTATAGGGGAAGTTGTCCCACTGCCATTTGCCGAGGCAGAGGCAGACGCTGACGCTGACAGTGACACCGACGCCGCTAATACTCCTCCATTCAGCCCAATCCTTGTTGATTTGGGTGTCGAGGTGTATTCGCTGGAATTTATGGAATGCCGCTGTGCTGGTGAACCGTTCGTTTCCAGCTGCGACTCGATATCAACGCCATCGCCACACGCCTGATAAACATCGTCATGGTAAAGGCTGCGCTGCGGACTCTTTGTGGGCGAGATATTGGCAGCAGCAACAGTTGTTCCTCCTGCTGCCGCTGCTGCCGCCGCTGCTGCTGCTGCTGCTGCTGTTGTTGTTGTTGTCGATGTTGTGGATGTTGTGCTCGGCGTTGGTGTTGTGGATTGTGGGTATGTTGTTAATGTGGCTGTTGAGGTTGCTACTCCTTGTGCTGTGGTTGTTGCTCCTGCTGCTGCTGCTGCTGCTGCTGTTGCTGATGTTGGTACTGGTGTCGGTATTGGTGTTGGTGTTGGTGTCGGTGTTGGTGTTGATGTTGGTGTTGGTGTTTGTGTTGTTGCTGCTGCTGTTGCATATGGGCTAATCGAAACTGGTGAGCCGATAGCCGATCCAACAACAACTGTGGCGGCTTCGCTCACGTGTTGCTCATTTGGGTTTTGATTTGTGCCTGTGGGGAGGGAAGACAAGAGGAATATAAATCGAGTTGTTAATGGAATACATTTCTTATCATTAAACGCAAATATATACCAATAGATGTGACTGTATGTGTATCGGTGTGTGTGTGTGTGTGTTTTTTGTATGTGTGTGTCTTTACAATCACTAAATGAGTCATTTATTACGCGCATGTGTACATTGCATACATCGATACCTATCGCCCCCACACTCTTACATTTAGCATTAACAATAAAGCTTATGTATGCATGTGTGTGTGTGTGTGTGTGTGAATCTAAATTTGTTTCTATGTGTATATGTGTGTTAATGTTGTTAGCTCTGCATTCAAGTTATTAATTTTACCCAAAATCTTTAGTTAGCACGCGTTTGGCAAATCAAATCTGTAAATAGAAAATTTTATTATCTCATCATCACCAACAACATAAATTTCATATTGTGGGTGTGTCCGCTTTTGACATCCACCTCCTCCTCCTCCTCCTTCTGCTCCACCCTCAAGCACACACCCATCAAAACCCAAAACAAAAACAAATCAAAAACAAAAACATAATAAAAAAATACATAATAAAAGATTTGTTGTTCTCTTCCATTTCCCATATCCCACTTTTCATTCTTTCATTCCTTCAATTTCTCTCCTATCTACTACTCATTTGTTCCATCAATTCATTTCTCTTCATCTATTCATTTCTGTCAATCTATTAATTTTTTTTCCTTCTTTTCATTTTTTTTCCTTTTTCCCATTTTTTTTCCTACTATTAATTCCAATCTTACTTTTAATTGTTTTCTTACTATTCATTTCCTTTCATCTGTTCATTTCCTTTCATCTGTTCATTTCCTTCCTTCTATTCATTTCTTTCCTTCTACTCATTTTGTTTTTTACTATTCACTCCTTTCTAACTATTCATTTTTCTCACACTATTCATTTGTTTCCATCTATTCATTTCATATCATCATCATATCATCTACTTATTTCTTTCCACATATACATTTCATTCCATTAAATAATTTTTTTCCACTATTCACTTTATTCCATTTATTCATTTCTGGCAATCTATTTATTTTTTCCTTCTTATTATTTCTTCCGATCTATTAATTTCTGTTATCTACTCCTTTCTATCCAATTATAAATTTCTTTCTATCTATTCATTTCTTTCCAATTCATTTTTTTCTTACTATTCATTTCCATCCCACTATTTATTGTTTTCCTTCTATTCATTTCGTTCTATCTACTCATTTTATTTCTACTATTCATTCCTATCTTACTATTTATTTATCATTTCTAACTATCTGTTCATTTCATTCCATCTATTCATTTACTTCCTTCTATTTATTTCATATCTTCATTTCATTTAATCTCATCTACTCATTTCTTTCCATCTACTCACTTTTTTTTACTATTCATTCCTTTCTTACTATTCATTTCTATCACACTATTCTTTCTTTCCATCATTTCATATCATCTACTTATTTCTTTTCATCTATCCATTTCATTCCATTAATTAATTTTTTTCAACTATTCACTCTATTTTATTTATTCATTTCTGTCAATCTATTTATTTTTTCCTTCTTATCATTTCTTCGCATCTATTTATTTCTGTTCATCTACTCCTTTCTTTCCATTTATTAATTTCTTTCCATCTAATCAGTTCTTTCTATCTATTCATTTTATTCCATCCATTCATTTCTTTCATTTACAACGAAGATAAGATACGCTTACATATATATATATATATATATATATATATTGGATGGAGTTATTTATAGGGTCTACAAATATCATAAACAATATCAGCCAAAGGTCTCCAGTTCAGTGATTAAATCGATAAGATCCTACGGTAGTGCATCTTATCAGAGGGTTCAGCATTCCGTTTGCAACATTTGCTCATTTGTTAACTTTTGTATCTTAATTAACAAACTTTGTAAACAATGAACGGAACATGAATTCATTATCATCATATCGCATGTCTTGTAAAAAACTATGGGGCAGAGGGTGACTTGGGGGTTGTCAAAATTGATGACGACACCGCAGAACATGCAATACTTTTTTTTTTTTGGCAATCTGTCAATCTGCCAATCTATGCAAAAAGGAAAACAGCACATGACATAAAACGAATCCAAACTTTATGTCACTCACACACATACTCACACACTCACACACTCACACACTCATACACTCACACACTCATACACATACATACAAAGAGATAGATGGTTACATAGATACACATTTATGTTTGTATCTCCCTGTGCAGCGAAGACCCTTGAGAACGGGGAGCACTTAAAAAGTATATGATAACAATTCCAGTGAAAAGCTGATTTCACCACAAGAGTTACAGGAAAAAACCCATGCCATGGTCTTCGTAATACCCAATGCAATCGTGTGCTCCAATGCTCCACTGAGTTGACAATCCCAAATGCTGTGGGGCTCGGGCGAATATCAAAATTAATATCGTTCACATTTTCCCGGAAAAAGAGATGAGTGACTGCCACTCATTGAGCTTTCGATTCTCGAATACGTGAACCCCCCCCCCTTCCAGAAGTTAGGCATGTGAATGGCAGCAGTTGGTAGCTAATCAATAAATCAATACTCGATATCTAAACAGTTAAGATGGCTGTGCTTTAAAGGATTTTATGATCACTGCAGTCACAAGGATAGGGGGAAGGGTAAAAGAAAAAAAGTAGCTGGGCGTAAAGGGGTGTAAAAAAAAGTATGGGTTTATTGATGTAAGTGTTTATGTAAGAAAAGGCATGGAAAGGATATTGAAAGGATATAGAAATAATTAAGAGAAGGTACACACAAGACGTAGAAGGGATGTTCGGAGAATATGGAAAGGATACATAGAGTTAAAGCTGTAGAAAGAGGTAGATTAGAATAAATGATACTTTTCAGAAGAATATAGAGAATTCTTCATCCTGAAAGGATACACATTAAAATCTATAAAAATTCCTAAGGAGTCATGAGTTTTGATTTTGGAATGCGGCGAAATGCGATTTGCAAACATAACTTTAAAATTCAAAATATAAAATTTTTATATTTTTATTCGGTAAATAAAATAAAAATAAACCAAATATCGTTCAGATCCTTAATTAGAATTTATATAGGGCCACATATCGAAAGGACTTTCTAGCAACTGTTTTGTATCTTTACATAATTCAAATGTCAATCACTTTTTTTTTTTTAATTTAAAAAATTCAATTTTGAGATAAAAGTTTCAATGTTTCCCACATTTTTCTATGCACAAAGAGAAGCCAGGATATTTCAGGATGTATCATATTGACCGGTACCCTGATTCCAGGGTAAGCACACAAATAATTATAAAAAAAAAGAATATTTGTCATAAATGTCAAAATATATCTAATAATTTAATTGTCAGGGCACTTAAAGGACGAAGGACATTTGGTGTGCTGATACAAATTAACTGCTGTCCAAAATTAAGCAAACAAAAAAAGATGCCCTTTGGCAAGGCAAGAGCACAAAGTGTCAAAATAATTCTCGAGTCCTTAAGTCCTTGAACTGTCAAAGTTGTGCAAAGGATTGCAGAGGTAAAAGTGAAATAAATAATAAATGATAAGTTTTAAATGTTTAATACTAAATGGAAGGAAAAATGAACGGATACGAGAGACATGAGAAAATGTGTCAGAAATTTTTTCCAATGCGGACAAATGGAAAATAGTAGAAGGACATACGACCGTCAGCTGTTCCGTACAGGACTCCAAGGACCAATACGATACACTTAAAGGTCACCGTCAAAGTTCAGGGTAAAAGGTTTCACTGTCAGTGAATAATTGATAAACCTTTAAAGTGTGCGCCATAGTGAAGGAGAAGCCTTCACACTCCTTCATATGCAGGGAACAGGCCCCCCTCCTGCAACCCGAGTCCTTCGACCCACAACAATCCTGTCCACAAAATGTCATAAAAGTTGCGCAAAATATATGAAAATAACCCGAAAAATTACGTCTTTTTTTTTTGTAGGTTTTATGCCATCAACGGATATGAATTTTTAAGGATAATTAGAGAGTGTTTTCCGATCTAATAATAATACACATACACACACACACACACATACATACATACATAGGGTATCCTATAGATCTGTTGAGTCTGTTCTGAACGCAATTAAAGGTAGTTTTATTTTTGGTTCATCATTTGTCTAAGCATGCAGGAAAAATACAACAAAAAAAAGCAACAGATGACCGACTCGTAGATACCCTATAATAACATAATATTTCCCGAGTACGTATATTATTAAATATTATATTAAAAAATTAAAAAATTATTTTAAATGAAAGCTAAAAAATAATTAAATTTTACATCCCATATACCCGATGTCTCGCACGAATTTACAGGGTATACAAATGCGCAGCAAATATATTGACTATAGCGTTGAAAATATAAATCTCAAGACAGTTTTCATCAGCTTCATGTGTAAATTATTAACACGCGTTGATCTCCAAAGAAAATTCGATCGAAATTTTCCTCCATGCCGAATGGAAAACTAACAAAATTCTTCATTCTGTCATTTGACATAGAACAACATTCGACGATAGCAACAACAACCCAGCAACAACAACAACAACATCGCGATCATACATAAATCCCTCCTCTGGATTTTGGCCTCGCCCCGCCTCCGCCTCCGCCCTCTCCACTCCACACGTACAGCTCATTCTATGTTTTCTTATCTGAAAACTGAAAAACTGCAGCAACGACAAAATTTTTCAAATGACAATTTTTTTTTTTTTTTATTTTAAATATTTTATATTTTTTTTTTTTCTTATTTAAAAAATTATTTATTTTATTTAAGTTTTTTTTTTGAAATGCGCAGTTTGAGTAAGAAATATTAAGAATATGAGCATAAAAAATTTTTGGAAAATATTCACAGTATAATTTGAATATCATTGCGGTTCGAAATTTACGATTTGTTTTGAAACCTCCCCCCCGATGATAATCAACAATTCCACAGGCAGGGGGAAATCACAAAGTTCACTTATGTGTATTTATTTATATGTCGGAAAGCACACGTTTTTCTATTTACTGAGAAAAACAAAATGGGAAACAAGATAAATTCAAAAAATTCAAAATATTCAGAATTCGGAATTCGAAATTCTGAATTCTGAATTCAGAACTCAGAACTCAGAATACTCAATTCAAAGGAATTTCGAAATATCTATAGGAACTGCTTTCAAATATCATCGAATTTCGCTCAGAATAATATTCGAAAATAGCCCATCAACAGCAATAAAAATCACAGCTACAATTGTGCAAGTCATTGCATAGAAGCCCAACTAAGGGATACCCTATAAATTATATACAGAATTCAAATAAATTCCCTTGATATTAGATATTATTAGAAAATAATTTTAACAGATTAAAAACTGATATTTAATTTAAAAAATAATACTTTTATCCTATATTTCTGCTGATTTACAGGGTATAACAATTAAACTAAAAAATAATTCTTTTTTATATTCTTTTTTCAGCAATGAACTGATTTATAGGGTATAAAAAAATAAGATACAAAGAGTCCCTTTTTTCCTATGTTCCTCTTCATTGCCGGACTGATTTACAGGGTATAAAAATAAACTACAAAAATAGTCCTTTTTCCCATATTCCTTCTGAGCTCGAATCTCTGATTCACAGGGTATAGGAAAAAAGATAAAAATAGTCCTTCTAGCCTATATATCTCTTCAGAGCCGGACTGATTTACAGGGTATAAAAATTTAGTTAAAAAGAAAGTAATCCCTCTTTTCTATATTCCTTTTGCTGAGTCAAACCAATTTACAGGGTATATTAAATTAATATAAAAAATAATTCTTTTTTTTATTCCTTTTTCAGCTATGAACTGATTTACAGGGTATAAAAAATAAGTTAAAAATAGTCCTTCTAGCCTATATATCTCTTAAGTGCCGGACGATTTACAGGGTAAAAAAGTTAAATTACAAAAAACACCTTTTTTCTATATTCCTTTTTCAAAGTCAAACCAATTTACAGGGTATAGAAAAATGTAGAAAAAATGTTGTGAAAAATAATATTTAATTGTCAATATGTTTGACAAGTTCGGCCATTAGGAGAGACACGTGGGAAATGAACAAAACTGTATTAAATATATGCATGTACATGTGTGTGCGTGTGTGTGTGTAAGTGAGTGAGTGTGTGTGTGTGTGTGTGTGTGTGCATTTTTCGAAAATGGACATTACCTTTTAGTTTTTTTGGTGTCCATTGAAAGTTCCATAACATGAAACTGGCGCATAAATTTGTAAAATAATCACAGCTGGAAAAATTGTGCCCGGGCAGATTTACAAATCTCAAGACACACACTAATCACAAATTTTTAAATATATATATGTATATATATATTTATATATATATTGGTATATAGGAAGAGTGAGGGAATATATGAATGTATATATAGAAGTCGCGAGGCGTCACAGAAATTCTTTTCGGAATCGAAGATAAACGACTAATATAATTTATTTATATATCGTAGATACTTGCAGGTACATAGGTAATTAGAGGCATGTGATAATAAATTTATTTATTTTATTTATTCCTTCTCACTCTCACTCTCTCTTTCTCGTTCTCTCTTTGTTTATCTAAGGCAAAAATTAGATTTATGAATTGTAATTAATATTGAAAACCTTTTAAATTTGGTCTATAGAAATAAGGTTTTTCTTTTTTTGTTCAATTTATTTGTTGTTCCTTGTTTTGTTTTATGTTTTTTGTGTTTCTTTTTTTATTTATTTTTTTTTTTTATTATTTTTGCTGTCACTGATAAGAACGGGCCATACAGCGGCCATAAATGTGTCACCAAAACGCCGAGTGACGTTAATCGAAGATTCGAACGAACCGAAAAATTGGATTTCTTATAAAACCAGAGCCACTTGTATTGTAAGATTAGAGCAAAATATAAAATATATTGTAAAACAACAACAACAACAACAACAACAACAACAACGAGCAAAAAATACTTGCACATTGACAGCTGTTAATAATAATTTGGTTGTCAGTCGTATTTTGAATTAAAAGAAGCTCATAATAATAATAATAATAATAATAATAATAATAAAAATAGAAATAAAAATAAATAATAACGATTATTATTTGTAATTTTCACAGCTTTATTAATGCATAGAATCCGCCTGATGTATGTGTGTGTTTATAATGCTTTTTTATGCTAATTAGCCAGTTTTAAAGGCGTCTCGAAAAAATGAGCTCAGCGTTTTGAATTTGAAATCGAGACATTAAGCGTAACAACAACAACAACAACAGCAACAAAAACAACAGCAACAAAAACAACAACAACCATAATAATAATAGCAAAAAACTAAACAAAAACAACGTCAACGAAAACCAAAAATTCGGTTGTCAAATTACAATTTTGAGGCAATTTATATTATTTATATTTATATATATGTTTATAGCGATTTAGGTACGAATACGCATATATATGTATATATATATATGTATATATATATATTTATATATATATGTGTATATGTGTATATATATGTTTACATATATTTATAGATATGTTTCGTATATAAATATATCTTCACGTTCACATCACATCACATCACACACAAAACAAAATTTCATTTCAAATATAAAAACAACGAAAAACAAAAAAGAATCTAATGAAATTTTCAATACGCAAACGTAGCAAACGTAAAATGCTAAAAGGCGAGGCGAACTCTGGCGACGACGAATTTCGACTGCGGCGAAAACGCGCGAGACGCGCAGCCCAAAAGTTCCAACCAGCGGCTACAGCAGCGGCAGCAAAAGCAAAAGCAACAACAACAGCAACGAAAGCAACAACAACAGCAACAACAACAACAACAATAGCAACAATGTGAGCAATAAGTAATAATAAATAAATGGCAAGCGCAAAGCAAAAACCGTAAAGAAAAAACAAACACAACTCCGAGTGTAAATCGCGCGCGCTCGCAAATTGAAAGCACAAAATCAAAACAAACGATAATTGTCTATTTAAAATTATGATTAACAACAAGTGACCGAGGAGAAAAGACAGTACGTAAATGAGTGAGAATGAAGAAGGGAGCGAAAGAGAGAGGGAGAGAGCGAGTGGGCAACTGTATCAGAGAGAGGGAGAGAGCGAGTGAGTGAGTGAGTGAACGGAAGAAAGGAAAGATAGGTGCTAAAACAGCTGTTGCCAGCGGCGAATTGGAAAAAGCCGCACACTACAAAACACATAAAAAAAAGAAAAAAAACAACTCAATCAGCTGAGCGCATGACGTTCCAAGCACAGAAGGTAGAAGCGTAGGAAACGAACGGCTGGCGTTGGCCGTTAGAAATGCTGGGAGTGTGGGGAGAACAACACAGATTGGTGAGTTTGTCACACTTTGTCACTAATATTAAATACATAAATTAAATTTGCATAATTAAACTGAGTCGCAGCATGTGATTAGGTTAGAGCTGCCTGCGTATGGGGGTACGAGACGCGTTGTACCACGTTGCGTATGCGTAACACAACAGCGAACGGAACGGAACGCCGACGCCGAGCGTCACCTTCGGATGCGGATGTATGTATGTATATGTGTGTATGATTGATGTTTATATGAATGTATGTATGTATGTATGTTTGCATGTGTGTGTGTATGTACTATGTGCGCATACATGTATATTTGCTTAAGCCTTACATTGTATAACCCGTTCTTAGCTGCGCCTTTAACTATGCCGCATGCCTTTGTTTATGCATTTGGCAATTATATAAATCAACCCTAAGAGCATTTGTTATTCTGCGTGGGAGGAGGTGGGCGGGTCACATATATTCTAAACAAACATTGACAACATTTGTTTGTTTGCTTTTAATTTCAAGTTGATTTTTGTTGTTGTCATTTTTCACAAAGCTTTACTAATCAGTGAATATTTTGTAACAACAAACAACTAAATTGATTATTAACTATGGAAGCCATAAGAAGAAAAAAAGAAATAGCAAAAAAAAAAAAAGAAAAAATGTAAAAATAAAGTAAATATTTGTACAACAAAAAAACACACACAAACACACAAACCCGCAAAGTAACAGAAAAAGAGGCGCGAATTAGCACATTTTTTTTTTTTTTTGGCTCCTTTTCGTTACTCCTCCTCTCAATCTCCTCCTCCTTCTCTGTACTGAGTGTTAGTTAACTGCTTTTATTGCAAATTACATCACGCCAACGCCGCACACATAAATCAGTAAACAACGCGCCAGAAATTGGCAAAAACCAAAACACAAAAAATACAGAGGCAAAAAAAAAAACAAAAAAAAAACACGCGATGACGAACACGCGACCGGAACGCGCCTTTACAACCGAAACAGTTAACGGCGAGTAAAAGAAGAAGAGGAGAAAGAAGAAGAAGAAGAAGAATACAGAAATTGGGTACTGTAAGCGAAGAACGTAAGCAGAAGAACGCACTACAACTTAACAACTGGCGTGTTGGCAAACAAATGAGCTCTGGAGCATTAGAACTATAACTGAAACGGAGACTCGAGTGGGAATCGGCAATAACTTATGCAATTTGCTCAGGTGCTCAATTCTGAGCTCACTCGCCAATTCACTTTTTTTTTGTTTTTTTTTTTTTTTTGTTTTTTTTTTGTTGGCGAACACAAATATTTTCTAATTTTGTTTACACCCCACCGCCAGCTCAGAAAATCTGTTGGATAACTGCCAGAGGTTGTGACCAAACTGACTGACGTTCTTCCTATTGTGAATGTCATTATCAAGGTTTATGCCTTGGCGCGCGCGTTGTCTGTCATTTTATTGTGAATGAATGCGCTAAACAAAAATCCCGCTACAAATATTGAGTGGAATCGAGTAAGCGACATAACGCGAGTTAGCGAGTGAGTTAGTGAGTGAGTGAGTGAGTGAGGGAATGAATGAATGAGTGAATGACTGAGTGAGTGAGTGAGGGAAATGCACTTCCATTGCAAGCTCATGAGTAGGACGAGGTCAACGTTGCTTTTTAATGAGTAAATTACTGATCCGCAGTAGCAGCAGTTACAGTAGCCGTTCTGTCATATTCGCATACTAGCATAAAGCATGCGTGAGTGTGTTGAGATGCTAAGGCGTTGGTGGGCTTGTCCACATTGAGGCTAAGCATGCGCTTAAATTCCTAATGGAAATTACCAACGCTTAAGCTCGTAATGTAAATTAGCAACGGTAAAAAGCAGTCCATGGATGTCAACGGGCATTAAAAAATTGCGTCGCACAAACTTAGGCAAGGCAATAAATTTATAAAAGAGTCAAAGAAGAATGGTCATAAAAGAACACACATGCACACACACACACACACACACACACATATTTATATGTACATTATATATACAGCAAATACGAATTGACGGCCGAACAAACACACACGCAGATGAAGCCAAAGAGTCAAATGCAGAATGTCCGTTCAGTCCACTTGAACGCCATAAACCGTTGATTGTCTGTACAGTGGAGAAGGCGCAAGCGAAGTGAATCATCACTTAAGAAATGAGGAAACAGACAGACCACATCGACAGACGCAAAAGCGCCGACGCAAAAGCGACTAAGGGGGTGTAGAAGGCTTTAGAAAGGCAGCAAGGTGGTAAATGCATGCAGACACATACACACATTTACATATTACTCACACTTTTACATATCACAACCATACTCACAGGCACACTTACACACACAGGGCAGATAAAAACGCGCACTTAATAGGTGGGCGTAAACAATTAGCAGCGACGTCGACTGCGGCAATTTAAAAAGAGGCTGCACCCAGGCAGATGTAATTGAGATGCACAAAAATAGATCTCACCTGCATCGCCGGCAACAATAAAGTTGCTGTTATCCAAAAATGCCTCTGGCTGCGCCTGGAGTTCCAAGGTTTGTTCCATGTCTGCTTTTCTTCTGGTCAGTCACTTGTAAAGATGACTGGTTTACATTGGCATTGCGGCCATCTTTATTTTATAACTTTTATATCGCACACTTTGCACGCACTATCTTAGCTCTGCGGCAAACGGCACACTTGCACTTATAGCTATTGAACACAGTAAAATAAAATTATTAAAAGTTTGTAAATAAATTCGAGAAAATGGCCGAACGAAAATTTTACAAGGCTTAAGCAAGAAGCAGACAAACAGCAGACAAGACCAGCTGTTTTTTGTTTAGCATGCAGCGTTGCCACATGGTTGCAGGGCTACCAGTCGCTGATACCCATGACGTCACAACTTATCGTTTTCGATTTTAAAAAAATATTTAATGTAGTACAAATACCATTTATCTATGTTATATAAAATATTAATAAATATCGTATACACAAGCAACATATGAAATTAGTGAAAACCATTTGAAAAATTGTTAATTAAAAAAATATCTTTATTATTATTACACTTGGCAACTCTACTCAAATAGCCGGTGCATAACATTTTGTTATGTTCGTCGCTAATGTTTGTTATCTTTTATCGGCGAATCATTGTGTATGAAAAATAAAACAATCAAAGTCAACTTATCAGCGTGCGTGACTATCATGTTCTTTTGATTATACTGTGATAGATCATAAATGGAATCCGTGTGTATAGACGTTCATCCGCTGACAAGCAATCCGACAGCAGCTTGGAATGAGATCAGCAAAACACAACGCGTCATCAAGGTGGTAATGAAACCACCAACAACAACTGTGGCACCAAATAAAGCCCGAGTTGTATGCATGTCCGATACACATTCATTGACACCGTACATCAAATTCGATATACCTGATGGTGATATATTCATACACGCGGGTGATTTTACAAAGTGCGGCCAATTGCAGGAGGTGGTTGAGTTTAACAATTGGATTGGAACTCTGCCGCACAAGCATAAGATTGTGATTGCCGGAAATCATGAGCTCAGCTTTGATCGCACATTTACTCATCCATTTCAAAATAAGAGCAAGCAGGCACATAATGAACGGTGAGTCACGCAAAAATAAATATTTTGTTATGAAAATCTGAATCCTTGTCATTTTTGTCCTACACAGTACCAAGCATACAGGGATGACAATACTCGATGATTTACCAACGCTCGGTAATGACAAGGAGAGCATAGAGAGTGCTGTGCAAACGCCGAACATACGCGATGCCTTAACCAACTGCACGTACTTGGAGGATGAGCTCCTTGAATTGTGGGGGGTGCGTATATACGGCTCACCCTGGCAGCCGGAATTCTGTCGTTGGGCGTTTAATGTGCCTCGTGGTGTAGCGTGCCTTGATAAATGGAATCAAATACCCAATAATGTGGATATCTTAGTCACACATACGCCTCCCGTTGGACACGGGGATCTATGCTGCTCTGGCGTACGCGCTGGTTGTGTCGAGCTACTGAGCACAGTGCAGCAACGGGTTAAGCCGAAGTACCATGTGTTTGGACATGTCCATGAGGGCTATGGTATAACCAGCGATGGACGCATCATCTATGTCAACGCCTCAACATGTGACATTAATTACTTGCCCAACAATGCACCCATTGTCTTTGATGTAGCGCTGCCACCAGGCGTTACCAAGGACTAACCTCAAATTGGATAAAAAGTTAGAATACTCTGTGTTTTATATAGATTAATCGCAATTTAAACTTAAGTTGCCATTTAAGGAATCTGGATGAATTTACCTTATTTTAGCTTTAATTTTGTACATTTCATATTTATTGCTCCTGTGTGTGTACTCGTTGTTTTCAACCCAAGGTAAGGCTCATTAAATAAAACCCCTTTAAGTTGCATTCGTGGCTTAGCTAAGTTCCAAACCATTAGCAGAGAAACGCTGCAACTGCAACTCTGTGTGCAGAAAGCTATCTGACATTTTACTTTGTGCTTGCGCCCGTGTAACGGCACTTATCCAGTTATCCAGCATTAGTTTCATTGCCTGAGCGAACTGCCATTTTGTACTGCATCGTGGAAGACGATCATCCAGGAATTTGGTGGGGGTACTTGCACTGGTCCCTTTTTTTTTTCATTTTAGTTTTATTAAACAATTGGATTGTACTTTAATTTCTAAAATGGTAAGCAAGAAGAGATAATAAAGAAAAGCTTTTATTTTCATATGTGTTAACCAAGGGTGATCGTAAATGAATTTATTTCAATAAAGCGCGAGGTCATCTCCATTCAAATTGGCCAGTGTGGCATTCAGATCGGCAATGCCTGTTGGGAGCTTTACCTGCTGGAGCATGGTATCAACCTGGATGGCAGTCGAAAGACAGAGGAGCAGCTGGCAGAAAGCGGCGGCAGCTCTAGCGTCGGGCTTGGCGGCACTGCCAACGATGCGCACACATTTTTCACGGAAACGGGCAATGGAAAGCAGGTGCCACGTTCCATATTCATCGATCTAGAGCCATCGGTGATAGACAGTGTGCGCACTGGCGTTACCCGGGATCTGTATCATCCCGAGCAACTGATATCCGGCAAGGAGGATGCGGCCAATAATTTTGCCCGCGGTCGTTACTCCATTGGCAAGGAGGTGATTGACAAGGTGACCACAAGGCTACAAAAAATTGCCGAGCAATGCGATGGCCTTCAAGGATTTCTCATCTTTCACTCGATGGGCGGCGGCACTGGCTCCGGCTTCACGTCGTTGCTCATGGAGCGTTTATCCAATGACTTTAGCAAGAAGTGCAGATTGGACTTTGCCGTCTATCCCTCGCCCAAGGTGTCAACGGCCGTGGTGGAGCCCTACAATGCACTCCTCACCACCCACTCAACCATCGAGCACGCGGACTGCGTCTTTATGGTGGACAACGAGGCCATCTACGATATATGCAACAACAAACTGGGCGTGGACAGGCCCGCCTATCGGAATCTGAATCGTTTAATCGCCCAGATTGTCAGCTCGACGACAGCCTCGCTGCGTTTCAGTGGCTCCATGAACGTCGATCTGAATGAGTTCCAAACAAATCTGGTACCCTTTCCCCGCATCCACTTCCCCCTGGTGGCCTATGCACCGCTCATGTCGGCGGATCGTGCCGCCCACGAGCAGCACGCCATCACCGCCCTGACCAACGCCTGCTTCGAGTCATCCAACATGATGGTCAAGTGCGATCCACGGGCCGGCAAATTTATGGCCTGCTGTATGCTCTATCGCGGCGACGTGGTGCCCAAGGATGTGAACGCCGCCGTCTCGGCCATCAAATCCAAGCGTCATATACAATTTGTGGACTGGTGTCCCACAGGCTTCAAGATCGGCATCAACTACGAGCGGCCTGCCTTCGTGCCCGACGGAGATCTTGGACCCACCAGTCGTGCCTGCTGCATGCTCTCCAACACCACCGCCATCTCCGTGGCCTTCTCCAACCTCTCCTACAAATTCGATCTGATGTTCAAGAAGCGCGCCTTCGTCCATTGGTATGTGGGCGAGGGCATGGAGGAGGGTGAGTTCACCGAGGCTCGGGAGAACATTGCCGTCTTGGAGAGTGACTTCAACGAGGTGGGACTCAACAATGACGACGAGGAGGGCGAGGGCGAGGGCGAGTACGAAGAGTTCTAAAACTCTATGTATGCAAAAAAAAAAAATTTAATTTACAACGAATAAAAAAAAAAAAAAATTAAATTTACAACGAATAAAAAAAAAAAAAAAATTATAAATCAAAAATTTTCCTTGAATTGAACAAAAAGCTATCAAAACTGGAATAAAGATAAAACGGCTAAAAAGGATAAAACGGCGTTTCCTTAGTTTATAAAAACTTAGTACAAGTCACTAAAAAAATTTTGGTGTTTTAAGTAAAACAACATTTTTTTTACTTAGTTTTTCTTAAAGTTTGTTTTTAAATTTTTTTTTTATTTTTCTTTTGAAAATTTTGTTTCTTGATGTTGTTGTTGTTGTTGTTGTTGTTGTTGTTTTTTAAACGCCTAATCGCTAAATTATTTTCCAAATTGGTTTTTAAATTTTGTTTGTTTGTATTTTCTTATTTACTTAATTTTACTAAAAGTTTTAGTGGTTTATCCTTTGAACTTGCAAGAAAAATGTTGCCGTCGATTTCAACTTTTTAAAGGATCATCAAAAAGTTGTTGTTTTTTTGTTTTCTATTTGTTGTTGTTGTTGTTGCTGCTGCTGCTGTTGTTGTTGTTGCACTTATACAATCTTCTTGGCTGTAGGTGTCTGTATGTGTAAATGTATATATATATATGTATATGTATATGTGTGTGTGTGTGTGTGCCACTTTGTAGAGTGCACGCGTGTGTGTGTGTGTGTGTGTGTTAGTTTTTGTCTCTTTTTACTAGTTAATCTAAATTACTAACGGGCTCTCTAAGAGCTTACAATCTTTTACAAAATCCGATTTGAGTTTATATAAAAAAAAAAAAAAACAATAAATGAAAATTAAAAAAAAAAAAATATTCAAAATTTTGTGTGATTTTTTTTTGCATACAAAATGAAGGCAATGAATTATTTTTTTGTTGCTGTTGTTGTTGTTGTTGTTGTTGTTGTTGTTGTGGTTGTTGTATTGTTGTATTGTTGTTCTGTTGTTTAAGGTTGCATGTTGCTGCTGCTGTTATTTATATATAATTACATAATGACAATTAGTTTATGTTTTTGTTTTTGTTTTTGTTTTTTTTTCTCGCTGAAATCGAGCTTTTAATTACATAGTTAATAGGTAATAAAAAAAATATAACGATGAAAATGGCAAAATATGCTTCAAATTGTATTTGCAACTTTTGTTGTTCTCCTGTTGCTATTACGATTGTTGTTGTTGTTGTTGTTGTTGTTGTTGTTGTTAATATTATTATAGCTGCATTGGCTGCTGCTACTGTTAATGGTTTTGCTACTGCTGCTGCTGCTGCTGCTGTTGTTGCTGCTGCTGCTTTTGTTGTAGTTGCTGCTGCTGCTGTTGTTGTTGTTGTTGTAGCTGCACTTTGAAGTTATCGCTTAGTATGGAACATTTGAGAAGAGATACGAGACGCTCTCGCCATTGTGTGTACGTCTTACAGCCTCGGCAAACATCATCGACACATCAATGCACTGCACGGCCACAGCAATCAAACATGAGAGAGCGAGCGAGAGGGAGAAAGGGAACGGAACACAAAGAACGTGTGAGTGAGAGATGTTTATATAAAAATTAAAAGAAAAGAAAAGAAAAGAAAAGAAGAAAAAAAAGAGCAATAAAACGCCCTTCGAGCCAAAGAGAAACGGGAAAGAGCTTTTCGATAACGCAAAGAGTGGCTCAAGCTTTAAGCGCGTTTCGTTTCAGTTCGTTCCGTTTCGTTTTGGTTTGGCGTTGCCCTCGCAATTTACCTGTATCTTGGGACAATCACGCATATGACCATCCTGAGGTATGGTATTGGTCACAACCACCGCCTCGAAACAGGCATTGTTGATGCGCGAGATCGCCGGTCCGGAGAAGATGCCGTGCGTCAGAATGGCATAAACCTGAGAAGGGAATAGAGAAGGGTATTTATTTATTTATTTCTAGACAGGATTAATATCATTCATGTCATGTACGCACCTTGGTGGCACCCGCCTCAACGAGACGATCAGCGGCATGCACAATGGTGCCGCACGTATCGGCCATATCATCGACCAATATGGCAATCTTATCCTTAACATCACCGACCAGCACCATGGAGGCCACCTCGTTGGCCTTCTTGCGCTCCTTGTGGATCAGAGCGAACTCCACATTCAAGCGATCCGCAATGGAAGTCACACTGTTTCACCGTAAGGAGAAGACATTATTTAAATGTATTCATAAGATGAATGGATTCAATATATTCATTATTTACCGCTTGGCGCCACCGGCATCAGGGGATACTATGATCGAATTTTTCCATTCGGGAATGTTCTCTTTGATCCATTTGAGTACCGCCGGCTCGGCATAGAGATTATCAACTGGTATATCGAAGAAACCCTATAAAATATCAATTCAAATCAAAATCGGGAATCAAAGGATATAAATGAGACTCGGTCCAAGTCCTTTGATGAAGTGAGTATTGAGTAGATTTTCGAATAAAGAGGCAGACGGAGTACTTCGAAGTGTTTGAGACTGAATACAAAAAGTCACTGAAGGCAGTTGAAGCCTAGCCTAAAGCCTTGATCATGGATAAATCAGAAATTGCAGAAGGAAGTGCCCAGGACTGGACTTGCGGCTTAGCCTGATTTATTGAAGGATATATTCTTGCAAATGGGAAAGCTCTTAATTGTTGAAATGAAAGACAAGCCTGCGATCGTGTCTGTGTTTAGAATTCCTAAATACAAACTTAGAAACATGATCAAGTCTAGAACTGCCCAGGATAAAAAGATCCTTCAATATAAAGGATACTTTTATAATCGAAGATAAATTATCGAATATAAAAACTAAATAAATAATTAACCACAAAGAAAGTAAATTAAGAAAAAGTTTAAAAAACAAAACGGATAAGCTTGGAACTGGATAAGTTTAAGGATTTTATTTTGTAAGGAAGAAATTTTGGTAGGTCTCAAAACTGAGTTGAAAAATCGAAAATGCTGTGGACTTCATATGTATAAATAATTAATTAATTAACTAAGGTAATTTAATTAAATAAATAATATTGAATTTTTAAAATATGAGATATTTCTATAAAAACATAAAAAATGCTCCTTGGTTCATAGCTCGAATATCATCCGAGTGACTCACCTGGATCTGTGAGGCATGAAGATCCATGGTTATAATATGATCCGCGCCGGCCACTGATAACATATTAGCGACCAATTTCGCCGAGATGGGCGCACGGCTCTGTGCGTGGGCCAACGTATAAAAAATTCAGAGAATAAAAGTTACCATTAGCGTAGTTAGTAGTTTGGGTATTAACTTAGTGGGTATTAACTTAGTGGCTATTTGGCAATTGATGAGTGTAAACCGTGGATAGAATGGGGGAGAGTTGATGGGGTAAATAAATAAAATATTAATTACTGAAGAACACATATACAATACCAATACATATACATTTACATACATACACGTACACATATACATATACATATATATATATATATTTATATATATATTCACATACATAGAACTTATAAACAACAAACAATTCAAACTTATTCAAAAATTATTCATATTTTTTTTTTTTATTCATGTACAAAACAAAACGAAAGACTTCTTCGACAACACGAAGGACAATCAAAGAGGTGCATTTGCTGGCGAAAAAAAGAGACGGAAAGAGAGAAACAGAAACACGCGAGAGACGACCAATGAGAGTGCGCACCAGGTGAAAGACGTACATTAAAGAGCGACAGAGACAGACATAGTGCGAGAGAGAGAGAGAGTGAGCTTTTCGAGCAAACTTCTAGTTTCTTAGTCTTGTTTTTTTTTCTTTTCTTTTATTGTTTTTTTTTTTTATTTTTGTTAATTTATAAAGAGAGTGCAGAACATAAAGTAACGGTAAATATTTCATATTCAATATCAATGCAACTTTGACCATCTTCAGGACATGCAAACTGTTCGAGCTTAAAAAAAATATATATATTCATTTCTTGGGGGGTAATATTTTTTATATTTATTTTTGTTAATTGAATATTAAAAAAAAAAAAAATAAAAAAGAAATATTAATTAACAGTGTTTTTTTTTTTTTATTTTTGGAACGGAAAAGAAACTCAAAGCAAAGAAGGAACATTTTCATAAAACAGAAGGAAAGGTAAACAATCGAAAGAAAGTGAATGAAGAAATATAAAATTAAATAAAGCGTTTTATAAATTGAATTTATTATTTTTAATTCGATTAAAAATAATAATATATATTTTAATTATATGTATAAAGGCTGAGACCCGCCCACAAGACCCAAACTACTCACAGTATATTGTCTGGCTGAAAACTCCTAATCACATTTACAGGTAATAACAGGTATTTATTCGGTATATAGATTTATATATATAATATATATAAATAACGTATTATATATACGATATATGATATCAAATATATATACAGGTATGTATATATATTTATAACAAAATAGAAAGAAAAAGAAGAAAAAGAAAAAAACGAAAGTTGAGTAAATTGTTTTTTTTTTTTTTGTTTTTAATAATTTTTATAATTAATTAAACAATTAAAAGAATTGAAAACAAGGAAGTTGCAGGGTGGGAAAAAAACTTCTGGGTTGTGCATTTAAATTAAAAAAAAAAAAAACCATAGTTAGTATTGAATTGAAAATTGAAAATTTGGTTAATTACTTTTTGAAAAGACAGAAAAAAAAAAAAAATTTATATTTAATTGGAAAATCTCAGGTTTTTCCTCAAATACTAGGGCTTTGTTTTCGAAATAAAAAATATTATTTTTCCGATGATTGATTACATGATAATCAATACTCCGTCAATGCACTGCCTATCAATAGCTTCGGGTGTGGTCCACGGATCGGACAAGTATGAAATATATATACATTATATATTTTGAGCAACGTCAATGGACGCACTGCGAGTTCATGTTTCCTTCAACTGAACCTTCCTATGTAAAATGTGATATAGATTATATATATATATATGTATATATATATTTGTCTGTATTAAAGTCAGATTAATCAGTTACAAAATGGAAAAATATTTGTGCACATTTTGTAACCTTTGGGGTTCAAGCGAACGGCAAACAGATGCCAAAACAGATACGGGCGATTGGAGCCCTCATAACACCCGATCGATGCAATTGACGTAACGCCCACCCCATAATGGGTTATCAATGGAAAAGGCTTAGACTATATATTATTTATTAGAAAATCAGTGCTAATAAATAAATGAAATTATTTAAAAACAATATTTAAAATCAAACTCAAGATCTAACAACTCGTTGCTAGGCAAGGCTCTGAGCCTAAACGACCTTATCAGTCAGTATATTGAGATTGAATTCGAAACCCGATTTTGAAAAAATATTTTCGAAATTGAATAGATTTGTTTTTAAACTGGAGAGTGGTGAAAGGTGGTGAAAGGTGGTGGAAAGTGGTGGAAAATCTTGGATGCGCATGTTGAAAAACAAAATTGTGCCGAGAAATGCAAAAACAAAGAATTATATTTATATATAAATATATATATAAATATATATATATAGTATCTAGATTATTAAGAGCACATGACAAACACGAGCAGACGGAAAATTCTTATAACAAATATACCAGAAATATACCATAAGGAATCGTGTTAATATAGGTTTTAAATCATATATCATTTTTTGTTGCAATGAAGCGCCGCCGACAGGAAACGCAAAAAGTTAAAAGAAAATAAAAAAGAAATAAAAAGAAAAAGAAAACGAAAATAATTAGAGAAAGAGGAAAAGAAAATTTTAAGAAACGAAAAAAAAATGTGGAAATTTTTCGAAAATATATTTTTTTTCTTTTTTTGTCAATTTTAGAAATGTATAAAAATTGCTTAAAATAAGTTCTCTGCACTTGGAGCGCTTTCAATTGCATTTGCCTTTACTTAATTATAGTATTTAATTGTTTTTTTAATTGTTGCTATTTTTAGTTTTTACTGCCTACAATTTTTTTTCTTATTTTTTTTTTTTTTTTTTGGTTAGTTTTAAACATGCAAAATGAAAAGTAGAGGAAAGCCAATTTTGGAAATGTTTTGAAAAAGAAAGCGAAAAGCCGAATAATTTTAGAAATTTTTTTTTTCTTTTTTTACCAACATATTTGATGTATATATAATTAATTATTATTAATTATTTGCAATTAAGACAATGATTAACCATCCCAGTGGAGCCCAAAGAGCGGTGAGGAAAATTTGCAAGCGATTGGAAGTTCGAAATTCTTGAATGAATTAAATGAGTTTTTGCCCTTTTTGAATTTTGAGTTGAGTTTTGTGTTTTGAGTACTTTTTTTTTTTTTTTTAATTTTGGAAAACCAACGAAAAGAAGTAGAAGAAATATAAATGGAAAAATTAAATATATATATTGAAAATGAGATATATTATTATTTCGAAAATAAATTCTTTTCTTTTAAATGGAATGTGAATTCTGGAGTTATTTTTGTTATTATTTCTATTGTTGTTGTTGTTGTAGTAGTTGTTGTAGTTGTTGTTGAATTTGTAGTAGTTGTAGTTGTTGTTGTTATTGTTGTTGTTGTTGGAACGTAAATACAAATACCCTAAATTTCCAATCGTAGTTTTTCTTAGCAAGTTTCTTGCTATCCTCTTTCTCCTCACTGCCCGGCAACTAGAGGTAGAGATAGAAATATAGATCGTATGTTGGCAGAAGAGTGAGATACACATAGATAGCATTTATATGGATGTAGAGAAAGAGAGAAAGAGAGAGAGATAGATAGATACGTTTACATATATTTTAAGAGTTACAGAGTTACAGAGTTACAGAGTTACAGAGAGAGAGAGAGAGAGAAACAGATAGATAGAGAGAGAGAGAGAAAGAGAGAGGGAGACATATTCGGAGCAAAGTCGTTCGTAGCAAACAGCGGCGTAATAATAATAAAAAAAATATACATATAATATAATATATATATAAATAAGTTATAAAGATTTATTTATATGGTAATTATTATATAATTTTTAAGTTACGATAATCTATTTTTAATATACATTTTCTAGATCTTCAAATTTTCCACATTTCTGCATCAGCTTTGCTTCTTTGCAACCAATAAACCAAACAAAAAAAAAAAATAAATAAATAAAATAATAATTTTAAAAATGTTTTTAAATAATAATTTTAAAAAATGTTTTTAAATAATAATTTTAAAAAATGTTTTTAAATAATAATTTTAAAAAATGTTTTCAAATAATAATTTTAAAAAATGTTTTTAAATAATAATTTTAAAAAATGTTTTTAAATAATAATTTTAAAAAATGTTTTAAAATAATAATTTTAAAAAATGTTTTTAAATAATAATTTTAAAAAATGTTTTTAAATAATAATTTTAAAAAATTTTAACTAATAAATTTGAAATAATAAATTTAAAAAATAAATAAATATTTTGTCAAAATGCAAATAAAAATATAAAAGTCAAACACGAAAAAACGTTATTATATTTATATTATAAAATATCGGTAGAAATCGGTTTAATATATATGTATATATATAAAAAAAATAGATATATAATTGTAAATTGGTTAAATATAGTGTTAAATATTGCAATAGTTTAATAAATTGGGCATTAAAAATACTGAACAGTTTTTAACTGTCTTTATTTTCTCATTGCTTGACAGGCAGAAAAATAAAATAAAATTAAAAAAAAAAATGTATTTGTTTTTGTTTTTGTTTTTTTCTCATTTCGTGTGTGTGGTGAGTTTTCAAATACTTAAGTTCTTGGAGTTATGGAAATTGGAATAGATCAAAATACGTTTTAAGATAGAAAAAGAGAAAGAGATAGATAGAATAACAGGAAGAGATAGCTAGATTAAGTGATGGATGAACGGGGAACAGAAAGGGACAGGGGGTGAGAGAGCGAGAGAGAATAAGCCAAGGGGAGGGTGGGGAAACTCAAGGTTTGGAACTGGATTGGTTCACAATTGGAATACCGGACGGATGGAGACTCATAAGAAAGCAGGGAATATGTATATATATAAATATATATATATCATTTTATATATATATACATATATATATGCATATGTAGAGAGAGATAAAAATGTTTATATATGTAGTGGTTAAGTGTAATAACTGTGTCTATAAGGCAGACCTACCTTATCTTTTTTGTCTTGGCGGGCATATGGAAAGCAAGGAATCACAGCTGTAACACGAGAGGCTGACGCTATTTTACATGCGTTTATCATAATCAGCAGCTCCATTAAATTATCATTGATCTCCCCGGAACCGGACTGGACGATGTACACATCTTCGCCGCGCACCGATTCTCCGATTTCGACGCTGCAATTGAAACGCACACAAAAATGAACATCACTTGCATCTTCTTCTTCTCTTCATAAATAAATAAAAATTATATTATATATATTTATATACAGACAGTTGCGAGAAAAATAATAGTAGTGCAACATTAAAAAAAGAAAAGCCTTTGTTTTCGATACTTCTAGTCGCACAATTTTAACAAAAATGTACAATTATTTAGAATGGAAACAAAAATTTACAATTATTTAGAATGGAAGAGAATAACAAAAAAGTCCCGTTAGATTTCCATAGAGAATTTATGGGGATATGTATAACGCATTGTGGCAGCCACTAACCCTGCAGCCAAGCCCCAACTTTGGCGTGTAGTCCAGGAGGCATGGTCAAATATCCCCATAAAACGTGGCCAGGACCTTATAGACTCCATGCCACGCCCCTGTAGTGCAGTCATAGAAAATATTGGCTTTACAACTAAATATAAGATCCATATAAACATATAGAGCTAAAAAAATAATCAAAAATAATGGTTTAGGTTTTTTTTTTCTAGTTATAAAGGTCACTACTATTATTTTTAGATGCAAATTTTTGATATATTCTTATATTTTCATCCTTGGAGGATAACTAATCAAGCATTTTTTAAAAAAAATACTATGAATAATAAAACAAATATTTATAATAAAATTTTGAATTAAAAACTTTTGCATATATGGTTTCTGTCTATAAGTTTTCTTAAGCAACATTTTGAACTGAAAGGCACTACTATTATTTTTCTCGCAACTGTATATATATATTTATATATATATATATATATTTTTTTTCTTTTCAATTATTATTTAGATATCATATTTCATTTCACTTGTTGCCGCCTCAAAAGCCTCAAAAATATCATTGTTTATTTCATTTTATTATAAACACGCACCCGTCACGATCGCCTCTTATTTGTTTAGGACAATTTCAGTAATCAAATTAAAGCTAATCGGAATTTGTGCGAAATCTTCATTAAAATAATAAAAAAAAAAAACAAATAAATAAAAAAAATGAGAATAAAAAATTATTATAAACTTTAGAGGCGAATTGTTTATGGGATTAACCTGATCCCGAAGGAATCAATTTTTATTTATACAAAAGCTTGACAGGCACAGCCAACCTGATCCCAAGTAAGCGGAGACACTTTGTTTATGTCTGCGGCGAGCAGTTCCCTTGGAATTTCCCATCAAATTTTCTACGAAATTTCCCATGAAATTTCTCACTGCATTGGAAGGGGTTCTTTCAGTTATTTGAGCTTCACTTGGAGACTGACTTGGAGACGGATTTTGGGCTCTTACAGAGTAAGCAAAAAAAAAATATGCCTTGAGAGCGCAGCTTCAATTTATTTATAGAAAAAAATAAATTAATTGAAATTAAATTAATTAATAAATATTTTATTTCTTCAATTCTATTTGTATCAAAATAAAACCAAAGACTTGGAATTTTTTCTAATTCTTCTCCATTTAAATCTATGTCAGCCTTGCTACCAAAACCAAAGGTCAGCCTTGAGGGTGGGAAATGATGACATAAAATGATGTTATAACGTGAGATAGTCGCAGATATATATACAATATATACATATATATATTTAATATATATATAAATATATATTACGTATACGTAATATCATATATCAACTCGAAGAAAGGATTCCTAAGCTTTCCTTTTGTTTTCGAAAAGAATCTCTCTTGTTTTTCTATCTTTATTTTCATCACTGTCTTTATTCTATTCCTATAACAGCACACACACACACATATACATATATATGTATATACATACACACACACGTATCATTCACATGTGGTCACTGCCATTGAAGGTTAATTGAATTACGGGCACAGCAACGCCCTAAATATCGAACGTTACGTTTATCGATTAATAAATTTGACATTTCTTTTGTTTTTTAGCAGCTGATGTTGTCTTTTGTTGCACACACACACGCACACATACACGCACACACACACACACACACACACACACACACACACACACAGACTTGCGTATTTAATTGATGGCCAATAGGTGTTTAAGTAACACAAGCGCCAGGGACTGTTCCATATCAGAAATCATTGACAGGCGCCTATCAGCTGATGCAGAGGGTGGTGGGTGGTGGGTAGTGGATGGTGGGTGGTGGGTAGTGAGTGGTGGGTGGTTTGGTTTTGGTTGACAGTGGCTCGTGGATGATCAGTGTTAGATTATAATGGGCTGTTAGCTGTAGCACAAATTACGCATACGCCTCATTGGCAGGCCAGATAAATGGCATGGCAGTTGCAGTTGACGTTGCATGAAATGAATGCAATTTTAATTTCTTTTTGTATTTAACTTTTTTTTAAAATCAAATGGGGGGAAAATTAAAAAGTAGAAATGCAACAACAACAGAATAGAAAATAAGAAAAGGGCATTAAAAGTAGGAAAGAAAAAACACTTTCGCCGCTGGCATTGCTCAAATGCCAAGAACCAAAGCCGTTGAGCACTGGGGATGGGTTGATCTAAGGAACTTTGACGGGAACTCAATTGGCACATGGCCAAGCATCGCCAGCGGCATGGGCAAAGGCATGGGCAAAGGCATGGGCAAAGGCATGGGCAAAGGCATGGGCAAAGGCATGGGCAAAGGCATGGGCAACGGCATCGGCATCAACATCAACATCAACATCAACATCGATGCCCCTGCTCCGGCCACCTGCAGCTGTCGCAATGTCGCTTTGGTTTGCCGGTAGACCGTTCCTCCTCTACGAGCAGCTGGTTTCTTGGCTTCTCTATTGTTCTTTCTTCTGTATATATGTTTCTTTTATTTTTTTTTGCTTCCCTTTGCTTTTTTCTTCTGTCTCGTCTTTGTCTTCCTCTTCATCTTCTTTCTCTGTTTTCTTTTCTTTTTTTATATTGCATATTGTATTTTTAACTAGCTGTTTGCTAAGATTCTCTGCCAGACAACTGACAAGTAGTCACAACTTTGTACGTTTATACGCGCTGTATATAGGTCTATGTGTATGTGTGTATGTGTGTATGTGTGTGCCTGTGTGTGCCTGCTTGTGTGTGTGATAGTGTAATCTAAAAGCTATCACCAACTTGGCTCATTATCAGTCAAACACATGGGCATTTGGTTGCCAGTTTTAAAATCATATCTTGCCATCTAAATCGTTTACGTCTCATAGGGCATTTACCATTAAGTCTTATCAAGTGGGGCGGTCTCAGCCCTTGCTCCCATTTTTTTTACTCCCTGCCCCTCCCTCTCCCCCTTCACCCAGTTCCACCTTCCACCTTCTGCCTAGTGACATTTCCATGCTTACCCCTCCTACCAAATGGCAATAACGAAAAACACGCAAATTTGTTATCGATCAAACTTTTCAATTACAATCATTACTTTTATGAATTTGTACAGTGGCATACGCAGGATTTTGTTTCAAGGGGATCCTCGGATGCGTGCTCAAAGCAATTTCGTAATGACCGACCGATATTTAGGTTAAGCTATTTATAAGCCATTTGCTATGTTTACATTAATTGAAACTCAAGCAACGCCCACCCTCCCCCTCGATAGACAAATACACGCAAATTATATGTATATATACATATACATATACATATACATACATATATATACATATGTATGTATACGTTTGGTCTTGTGGGTGAGTTGCGTGTTGCGACCTTTAAAATTGATGGTCATTGGTTGACGGTTATTGAGAAATTGCATTGGCGGTTGGATTTGGGTTGCCTTTATCAAGGTCGATTGTGGGTTCCACATGCAGATACAAATTTGTTGAAATGTCTAAGAATTGGGTAATTGAGCTCAGTAATCATTTACTTAGGGGAATCATAGAATCATCTTATAACATTAATCATTTGAAGTACATAGAAAAGTAGCTCGCAGTTGACATACTTATGACCCCATCTGAGGGCCCATCAAGAAGACTCCAAGTTATGGCGGTCGCTCTGTAAGCGTGATATAAACATATTTTAATGGTCAAACAAAAAAAAAAAAAAAAAAGAAAATACAAAAAAAGACAGAATAAGCAGTGACTACTACAATAACAAAAATAACAAATCTGATTGCCCATCAGCATAAAAAACACGCTTCAATCAATTCAAAGTGCAAGAGAAATAATAATAACAACAATAAAGCAACAATAACAAACAACAGCACGAGCAAATAAATAACCTAACTGTCAACATATTAGTTACACTCAGTTCAGCGCTTTGGGGAGAACAAACCAGAAAGAGCCACAACAAGCTGACAAGTGCGCGACGAGAACAAAAATAACAACAACAGTTGCAGCAACAACAATAACGGGAACAATTAACACAGGAACTGTGTTGTTGTGTCTGCGCTAGAAGCACACACGTGGGGGTCGCTTGGCTGGCGTGAGAGTGACCAAAAAAAAAAATATACACATATACATATACATATACAAAGAACAAATAAAAAAAAAAGAGAATAAAATATTGAAAACTCGTGAGTGCCTTAAACATGTGGGGGCGTCGTTGATATTGTAGCTCTCTTTCTTTAACGCGCTACATCTCTCATTTGAATCTCTCACTCTCACTCTCTCTTCATTTTCATTTTATGAGCGCTGAGTGGAAGACGAAAAACGTGACAGTGTCGTGTGTTGTGGTTTACTTTTGCTGTCTGCGTCTGCAGTTGCTTCTTCTGTTTTGGAGTTTACCTTTGTGTGCGTTGCGTTATGCGTGTATACGTGAGCGGGAGCATAACAAAATACATGTGCACGTACGCATACTCACACTCCTAACAACATATACACATGCATATATATACACAATATATATATATATAAATATATATATTTATATATGCATATATATATATATATGTACACTAACACATACTCACATACTCACTCACTCGACAAGCGCGTATCATGTCAAAAAGCTTAGCGCGCATTATTTATATTATAACCTCTAATTTTTCTTGCCTTTGCCTCACTTCTTTTGCCTAGGCTCGCCTTACACTCTAATTGTCCGCTAATTTCCTTTGTATATTTTTTCAATGATTAATTTTATTCAAAATTCGTTTAGGCCTCTTTGCATGTATTCGCGCTGTGTTACTGTATGCGTTGATAAGCTGCCAGCCCAAAAGCCACTTTATATTATTATTATTATTATTATTTGTTGTATTTGCCGTTGTTCTTACTGAATTTCTTCTTTTTTTTTTTGATTCTACTCTTGTGTTATTAATGTTGTTATTATTGTTATTGTCATTGTTATTGTTTCTGTTTCTGTTGCTGCTGTCGCTGCTGTTGCTGTTGCTGTTGCTGCTGCAGCAGCAGCTGACTAGCGCCGTTTGCACATGTGTGCGTGTGTAAAGCAAAGCTGAGGCTGAGCACTGTAGTCGCTGTAGTAGTCGCGGCAGCGCGACTAAAGTAAAAAACTACATGTGCTAATTTAATTAAAATTGAAAATAAATTTTTGTTTTTATGGGGCCTCTTATTTCACATTTTAGTAAATTTCACTGTCGAAAGGCAAATTGCACGCGACATTGGCGGTGTTGCCAGAGCGATTTTTGCTTCAGTATTTGTGAGTGCGAGTGGCTGTTCCCTTATGTGTGCGTATTGTATTCATGTATTTTTTGTGTGTGCGTATGCAGCACACATACAAAGAAAAGCACACGGGGACCGCGACCAGCAACCAATGACTACGGTGTACAGTCCACTTGTTAAATCAATAAAATTAAAAAAAAAAAAAATAGAAAAAAAGAACAGCCAAAAACCATTGACCAACAGCATATTTGTTTTAACAGGAATCAATTAACATTTACACTGTCCAGCAAAGAATTAAATATTCACAAACGCCTGAAGATTGTAGCCAAACACTGGCCAGTACGACGAACAGGAGAACAAGCAGAGAAAACGCATGGCACACACGCACCGCCGGAGCAACCTTCATCGAATGTCAAGGATTGCAGCTACTAAACACTCGGACTCGGACTCGGACACGGCTTTGGCACAAGGAATACTTTATTTGTTTTAATATTTCTTAGCATTTTATTAGAGCACTTAACACGAATTTTGTTTGTAGGACTTTTTATGGGGTCAATATTCACACATTATTGTTGTTGATATTTTATTTAGCACTCTGGAGCACGCGATGAATTCTTTTATTTCATTATTTATTTGATTATTTATTGAATTATTTGAGTATTTATTTAATGTTTTTTTTAAATATTTTACTTTCGCCTTTTTATTTTATTTTATTTTATTTTTTTTAAATTTTTTTGTGGCACTTACCATGTTTCCAAATTGCTAAACTTCTTGGTAACCACTTTGCCCAGGTCGATGCCAAGGCGATCGACAATACGCTGAGCCAAATCCGGATGCGAGGTGCCCGAAAACACTTTAATGTTTGGCATTCTGGAGTGTATTAGATTTAGACAACCAGCCTGTTTCTCCAAATTGTCTCGGATCAAACTTCTAGCGCGTATCGGATTAGCAGAACGTACTGGCATCACACAATCTACGAGTACAAGTTTTTATTATAAAAATTTTTTTGCAAAGCAGCGACAGCGACGTCGCCGCATTCGCTCTACGTGTATATGTGTATGGGAAATAGAGAAAGACAGAGGGAGAGAGAGAAAGAGAGAGAGAGAGGGAGAGAGAGAGAGAGAGAGAGAGAGAGAGAGAGAAAAAAAACGTGAGAGCATTTGTAAGAGAGTGTACTGTGTACATGTAATCAAACTACGACCGCAGCAACAGCAACACATTCGATGGCATTCTCTCGTATTAACGCGCGCCAAATATTCATTCATACATCTGTCGTAGGGAGCAAAAAAGCTTTGTATGCTTACTTGTGTGTGTTTAACGTTCGTGCGTGCGCGTTTGTGTGATGTGTGTGTGCGTGTGTATATATATAAATATATTTATGTGTGTGTGTGTGTAAGAGAGTAAGAATAAATATGAAAGGGACGTAAAGAGAGTCCAGAAGCTAAGCAACCCCAAAAATGTCCATGTGATTTTAAAACGCAACCTGTATTAAAAACGAACTCTTGTGTTTCCATCAGATCGACACAAGTAATAATACAAGTCTTACTTGTATCTTGGAACTTATTAATAATTAAAAATTGATTTATACATTATCATTTAAAACAATATAAAGCCTACTTGGGCCAAAGCCAAAACGTAAAAAAGTAACGTATCCGTTAAAATAAATTGTGTTTTATTCGTACTAAGCAGAGATCCTTTGAATGCACTAAAGTCTGGCATCACTGTTGCTCTTGTTACCTTCTATGCTCTCAGAGAGCAAAATAAAAAAATATAAAAAAGCTTTTGGTAATTAAGCCTTACACTCTCTCGCTGTTGGCAGCTTGAAAAAAATATATTGGCATGCCAACAGGCGCGTGACAAAAGCTTTTATCACGACCTAAGACGAACAGCTGTTCGTATTGTTGGGAGACTCTTGTAATGGCCATGAAATGACTATTGAGCACGCACACACATAAAAACTGTGTATTGTATGTAATAAAACTTTAACATCGAAAACAAATGATACAACAAAAGGAATACGCACCATTTTGTTCAGGCTCTGAACATTTTATATCTGGCATACTGTTAAATTTGCAACTCTCTAAATATGTATGTTTTACACGTAACGCGGTCTCACAGCTTGTCAGGTGCTAACGGTAATGCACGACTGAGAAACTGTTTTTTGTGCCACTGTCAACCAGCCGAGCAGACAATTAAATGAGTCAAGTGCGCTCACGTTAAATTCACACAGCTGTGTATAGTTTATGACGATTTATATATTTATTAGTACCTATGACAGTATATTAGACTTAGATACCATCAATAGGAACAAAAGAGACGAGCGCAGCGCCGCTAGCAGCGAGTGAGCAATTCGTACTGAGCGCGTAAATGGCGTATGCAATTCATCACACATACGCAGCTAATATACGCACACACACATATAGATGCTAGCGCCAGAAGCTTTCGACGCTGCCATTACTATTGGTTCACTCAATCCTGTCTCTCAATATTTTGATATTTCTCTCTTTTTCTTTCTACTACATTCTTTCCCTTTCTATAATTCACAGCTGTTTTGCTGCAATTGTGAGGGCTTCATGCAATACATTATTATTTGCATGGCTAATTTATTTAGGCTGGCCTTAGGTAATGGTCTGATTGCAGCCTTTTTAGGGGCTCGTCATGTCGCCCTTTTGCTTTTGTTTTTATTGTTGTTATTTTTATATTCTTCTCACGTTGATCTTCTTCCTGTGCAACTGTACTTCATGCTACACAAACCCATGCAAAATAATAGCACAAAGATTTGTCAAGTTATTTGCGTGTCTAATTTTAAATGAACCAAGCTAAAGCTAAAATACCTGACTAAGTGTATTTTTTTTATATTTTCTTTTAAAGAAAGGCCATCACAGATGCTGACGTAGTCTGTACGAAAACTGTTTACATGTGACTTTGTGTGTGTAATCATGTGTATTGTTGACGTAAATGCAAATGGCGTCGCTGCATTTATGAAAAGGAATGGGGAGCAACCACGTGTCGGCTTCGAGCACACTGACAGCGCACGTTTTCTTTGCCATAATAAAAATCATAACACAATAAACATCAAACACACATACACTCACACACACTCGCACACACTTACACACACACACACACACACACACTTACAAACGCAAACACGTTTCGGCAATAATTATAAACTTACTTGAAACATGTGCAGAGGCAAATTTGTCGTAATTAACTTTAACAGCTTAGTACAATAACAAATTAAGCATTTAACAGTTCTTTACTTACTCACGTTTCACTTTTTTAACACTTCCAAATGCAGCCGCTTCAATGAAAATGCAAATGCTGAATGATTTCATTGGCGACGAAGTCGTGGAGTTCTACTGCCGCACAGAAAGAGAACGTGGAAGACCCAAGAAACAAGGAGAACAAGAATTGAGAGAAAAGCAAAAAGAGTATGGAAGAGTTAGTAAGCCGGCAAGTCTTGGCACGTTGAAGCTTACATCAGAGAAACATGATTATATAGATTGAGACGAAACGAATGCCCAACAAACAAAAAGGAATATAATTTAAACAAGAACTGTTTAACAAGACGCTAACATCAGCACAAAAATATCAATATTTCTGTTTATTTACTGATAAGGCCTAAGATATCATCTTAGTCATAACAAGGCACAAGAGAAATAGATCAGAGTAACTTAATACACCATAAATAAACAACAAGACTGCTCGCTGGACTGCTCTTAAGTTTCAAGCGTGTATTCTATGCCCCCACTCACTGAATTTTGACACGTTTTTTGTCGTGCTTTTTTGTTGTTTATACACAACAAGTAAAATGAATAATTAAAAAACCAGCAGATTGAAACTACAAATACATATGCCTACACTATAAATATTTTGCACAACAGATCTCTTCAATTTTTTGTATGATTGTACAGGTATGTAGGCATAAATTTCGTGTTGTTGCCATGTGGGCCACCCCATAGTAAATCAAGCTCTTGTTCACGTTTTGTAGTTCTTTCAATTCCAAAACAAGTTTTAAATCATATGAAAAGCCAAAGCGTTATAGAAGCGTGTACCTAAGGTCAAATGAAGTTCAGTTTTAGGGATCAAGACAAAACCTTGGGAACGTTATGGAAAAAACCCATGACAGTCAATACAATTTGGCGACTTATTCCCACTAAGATAAAATTGATCTATTTGTAAAACAATAATAATAAAACTAAATGTTTATAATTCTATTAAATAATAAAGCTGTAGAAATTACTAAATCAGATATATGACAAATTTAGCATTGCGCTCAACATTTGAAAGCAGGCAATTTATTGGAGTTTTTTAGCACTTAAAAATACGCAGAGTTTCTTATTAATAACAAATTTTATCGATCATAAATCCGATAACAAGCTATCGCCTACTAGGTTTTTGATATTTTTATTTATCTGTTAGGTCACACTGCACAGCAGCTGACTGTCCTTACATTTCGATAGTCAAGCAGCCCTAGCTCCAAGCAAGCTGTATTCAGAAAAGTGTCAGTATCAATAGTCTAAGCGCTCAGAAACATTTTCTGTGCGACTGCCGTCTAACGTAAAACATTTTAAAAATATTATATTTTGTAAAAGGTAAGAAGCTCGATTCACATTTACTTAAATACAACAAAAGTTCACTAACATACACTAAATTTGCAACACCAAAGGCACAGGCAAAACAACAACACAATCATGGCGAACATGGCAGTATCACGTATCAAGCGCGAGTTTAAAGAAGTAATGCGCAGCGAGGAAGTAAGTGTTTATCACATAATAATAAATAACTTGTATTTATTTGTTTTGGCAAATCCGCCAATCTATCCGAGAATCATATTACGAATCTTTTGTTTCGCGTACCTCGCGCAGCTCACGGACTTTGGTTCCAATGTTTTTGGCGCGCGAGTATCAATTGAATAATGTGAATCGTTTATTTAGGAACTTCTTAAAGATATTTATTTAAAGTTTTCTTCTGTTGTATTTATTTTTTTTTTCTTTTACCCAATCAGATTGTTCAGTGTTCAATCAAAATAGATCTCATCAATGACAGCTGGACAGAATTGCGTGGAGAGATTGCCGGTCCGCCAGACACACCGTATGAGGGTGGTAAATTTGAACTTGAAATTAAAGTACCCGAGACATATCCTTTTAATCCGCCTAAAGTAAGTGATAAGTATCTTGATAATAGTTTCATAATTGATCGGACACAGGCTCATTAACTCCATCAATAGTTACCTCTAGCCTGTCAATTAGTCAACTTGTTTAAAGCACATATCTTTTGGAAACTTGTATTTATCTTTAAATGATTACAGGTGCGTTTCATAACACGTATTTGGCATCCAAATATTTCATCTGTGACCGGGGCAATTTGCCTAGATATACTTAAGGATAACTGGGCTGCTGCAATGACACTACGCACTGTATTGCTATCGCTTCAAGCTCTAATGGCTGCAGCCGAGCCTGATGATCCTCAGGACGCTGTAGTTGCCTATCAGTTTAAGAACAAGCACGATCTATTCTTGACCACTGCCCGTCACTGGACAAATGTGTATGCGGGTGGACCGCACACATTTCCCGATTGTGATTCAAAGATTCAGCGTCTTAAGGACATGGGCGTTGATGAGCACGAAGCACGCGCCGTTTTGTCCAAAGAAAATTGGAATATAGAAAAGGCGACTGAGTGCCTCTTTAGTTAGCTTTTCCAACAAAAATTCAAGTTCAAAATGAGGCGACCCACACAACACACAATACAACACAACACAACACACACAACAGCATGAGCGCCAGAAAAAAAAAAAAAAAAAAGAAAAAAAAATAAGTCAACATTCATCGTAACAGAAGCAGAAGCGAAAGCAATAATATGATGAGCAACCTTTCGAAAATATCAATAATTCAAAATTAAGTTTTTAAAACCGTGCACACATATTATACACACACAAATACACAATACACACACACAACACACATACACACACAAACAATACACACACACACACAAAACACAAAACACATACAATACACACACACACAATTATTATTATTTTTTTTGTTCAACATCTCAAAATTCATAAGTTGTGTAATTAAGAATTTTATGGAAAGAACATAGAATTCGGTTATTACCATTAGTAAAACGTAGGATTCTGGGTGAGATCAGCCCAGATTCGATATTGAACTTTCACCGATCAGGGAAAGATATCCGTATTCTATGAAATAAAATCGCAAATATCGTTTGTTCATTTCTATGTGCATAAATTATATAAAAAAAAATATTGTGGATGCTGTGTGTCCTTGTGACAGGTGTAACCTAAGGACAACAGATCCTGTTCTTCATCCCAGAACGCTTCCCCGCACCTCCACACTCTAGCCATTTCGATATATGAGTACGTACGTTATGTAATAGAACCATGGGTTCCGTTTGGTGTGTGCATCCGCATTTATTGTTAAGATTTTGTAAGAAAACTAAATTTTAAATAAAATTTTCTTGCAACACCTAAAAATAATCATAAACATTAAAAATCGTGTATTTGGTATTTATTTACGTCAAAAACGAAAATACAAAACAAACAAAAAAAAAAAATGACAAAAAGAACAAAACAAAAGCAAAAAAAAAAAATAAAATAAAACATAAATTAATTTTAAAAATAAAACAAAACAAGAAACAAGAAAATTTATAATAAAAACTCTTTGTAAATTGCGTTAAGTTAAATAATAAACGACTATTAAGAAACTCACAGAGAACATTAATAATTAATTAATACAATTTCACTATGCAACAACATTTAAATCCACTAATTAATTGCTAATATATTTTTACTACAATTCTACAACTAATTTTCATTTAAACATTAACTTTTCCTACCATTTGCATTTTGTTTTGTTTTTGTTTAAGAACATACAATTTTTATTTTTCAATTTGCACCAAAAGTCCTTCTGGTACCTAAAGCGTGGTAATTTAAATATTTGTATATTTATTATATATATATATATATATGCACGTACATGCATACATATATATATATACGCATATATATATACATATACATACATATATATATATATAACATATATATATGTATATATATATTCAATCAATTTTGTTACACTGTTTGCCACACGTTCATACTTAATTTTGTTGCATAGTGTCCTATATTTTCAATTTTGAAATTCTTCACTATATCGTCTATAATTGAAAAATGTCTAAAAATTGTTCTAGAACTTTTGTAGATTCTACTTATGCTTTTGCTTGGACAGGAGCGAGGCGCTCGGACCACATGCCATGCCGCCAACGGAGCCATTGACGCCGGAGTAAAAATTTTGATTATTACTATTGATACTTTGGGCACTGCCATTGACTCCACCCATGTTGCTGGTGTTGTTGCTAGTCATGTTGTGGTTGCTATGACGCTGCTTGAGCATCTCCTTCCATTCCGATTCCAAGCGCACATAGGTGCCTCCAAGTGGCTGTGTATTGTGAGCAAGACTTTGATCGGAGCCTGTTTTTTTCGTTACATAACTAGCCACTTGCTTCATAATCCTCTCCTCAAAATCACGCTGATGATCCTGATTGCTGCGCGCCGACAGATCTCCAGACCAGAAACGACCAGACACCGCAGCGGGCCTAAAAAAAGAATCGGTAAGTATTCCATTTGGAAATGATGTGAACTAACCGTTTTCGTTTCTTTTTCCCACGAGTTTTCCTGGGCGGTGGACGATGATCGGATTCACAGCCATCGCTACTGGAACTGAATTCATCATCTAACAGAGTGTTGCGTATACGAGGACGTGGACAACGAACATCATCTGAGCTAGTCGAGGTCGTATCTGACTCTGTGCTCGTGTCAATCTCATAGCGACATCGCCGACTAACGCGATGATTGGTCACTGGTTAAACGGCAGTTACACACAGGATTAAAAAATTTGCATTCCCATTCCACTCAATACTCACTGTCCATGCAAAGTTGCGGCAACAATCCCTGCCGGCAGCGTTGGGGTGTCAAGGATATGCCCAGCCAATTGGGACTGATTTCACCGGCGGCGGCCAGCTCCTGGATGTGCATAGGCGGCTGTTCGCAAAGTGCAAAATTCTCAGCCACCAACTGAGCAATAGTTAAAATGGCTCGCTCCCGATCGGTGTCCACCAGCACACTGTGCTCACGGAACTGGCAGCCCTGTGGGAGGATTATAATATAATTAAAATGTATAATGAGACATGAGCTACAAGTACGTTGGGTCCAGGCAATGTTTCAAATCGGAATGCCTGCTGGTTGCAACAAGCGTATCTTCCAGCGGGGCCAGCAATACGTCCCTCGGCATCGGGACCCAAAAAGTTTGGTGTTTCGGGATGGAAGCGACACCAATTCATTTGATAAACGGGAAAGTGTGCCTCACACGTACAGCAATACAAATAATGGCAATGACCCCATAGCTTCCAGTAGACCTTACGCCATGACTTCAGCTCCTTGAACAATTGCATTACGTACACATTGAGATCCCAATTGGTGTCGCGGACATGTGTGCTGATCAGCTGTCCCCAACGATTAAGTCGTATGTTGCTGGGTATGCAGTTTACATATGACTTCATGGTGTTGGTCACACAGCGACAGCAACGCACACAGCGAAAGAGACCCGAAATGCTATAGAAATGCCCACGGAGCACCTCTGGGTCTGGTTCACACAGACTTTGTATTAGTTTTGTCCAGAGTCGTGGAGTTACACGTTCCTTTTTATCGCGTACCATTTCTAGTTCCAGGTTGGTGAACATGGCTGCTAGGCGCGTGACTAGTGCATCATTCAGACAGGACAAATTGGTGGATGTGCGCACCACTTCGGAGAGATGGGCATGACAAAAGGACAAACATTCCAGTAAAAGTGGCTCCATTTGCAAGAAACTTGCGGAAACCAAAATGGGCACGACATTATTACCATCAAGCTGTGGACCACCAGCGGCACTACACTGGCCTGGCGGCTGCATCTCCTGGCTTTGTGCACTGTGCTTGATCCATTTCATTAGCCAATCAAAGATTTGTATGTCACAGTGCACCGATATATCCATCTCTTCCAAACGCTGACCAGCCGTCACATCGGCAAAGTATCCCATCTTGCTAACCAATAGACTTTGGGGACAGCTGAAGTCACGCGATGTGTTCTTTACCTCATCGCAGACGTGAATCACTACCTCAGGTCTAAAAAAAAGTATAAAGTTTGATTTAGATTTGACCACTTGGATTAAAGGTGATGTGTGTTCTGTACTTACTCCTTTTTCTCTTGGCGTGCATGTTTGCTATCCTTGACTAACAGTAGGGATTTGCGTCGGGTGGTTGCATTGGACGATACCTTGCCACTCGTATCTTTAACCGAGGCACGTACCATACCATTGGAGCTACTGCCGCAGCTGGTATCCACATTAACTTGATTATCCCTGGGCGGGGTAGTGTTAGGTGAATTTGTCAAAGGTGTTTGTAAGTATGCCATATCTGCTGAGGATTTCGATGGGGCTGTCACGTTAGTGTTGGGCAAAGTGAGCACTTCGTTTTTAGCCGGTTGCGGCAACGTCTGCTTTGTCGCTTTGCCACGTTCCTTGTTACCCATCAAAGCTACGGGCAATGGTAGAGGACATATAAAAGATAGAACCGAATCAAGAACGCCTTCGTTTATGACATAGTCCAGCTGTTCGGTCAACTTTGGGTGCAGACCGCGTCCAGGATGGACATGTGTTGTTCGTGTGGACGATTTGTGCTCTGGAAACAGAAGGCTGGTGCGGCTGGAATCTTCTCGGTTGCTGGTGACACCAGCATGACGATGTGGACGCTTCAATGCCAAAAGCTCGTTAACTAAATGATTTTCTGCCAGAGCATTAAAGTCGAACTCGTTTTTTTTAGAATTTCGTTTGGTGTTTCCAACGCTGTTTTCCGCAGGTGGCACTGCTTCCCTGTTGTGTGGTTTGCCATCATCTTTTGCTATCATATCGTTAACGTGACAAGAAAGTTTTAAAAATTCAAGAAAATCATTCAAACTGATTTGAAAATCTGAGCCATTAGTATTATTTCCCACTTGCTTTTGTTCTTCCGAATTTGAATTAGAATTGGGTACAGCAGTGGCACCCTCTTCATCATTATTGTAAGGTTTTTCCATTTTAGTGACCCAATTTAAAAATTTGCAAACAATAGAATTGCTATTTTCCGTTACTTTGGCGACGATGTTATTTCTTAAGCTGCCATTCCACCGGAATTTCATGCTTCTTCTTCGATGTTAGCTATTAACAAAAATCGAACACATTACAACTCTGTACATGCAACTCTGCGTGTATTGACATAAAAAACGTCAATGTGACAGCTGCTCTTTTCTGTTCTTTTCCGGTATAAACGTTCGCAATGGTGGGTGTCCAATCGCCAAATATCTAATAAAAAACTTTAAATGTTAATTCAATCACTGCAATAAAAAATCAATTATGTGAATTAAACTTTGCACAAATATGCATAACGCAAGTGCGCAGTGAAATTTTTTTTATCGCCGCCATTGAAATGGCTTAAAATCTTTTTTGTTTATGTGACCGACTAATTTGTTATTTTTTTTTGTCCTAATCAAATCCGCAAATGCAGGGTCGCGTCAGAACTAAGACAGTGAAGAAGGCCGCCAAGGTCATCATCGAGAAGTACTACACTCGCCTGACGTTGGATTTCCATACCAACAAGCGCATCTGCGAGGAGGTTGCTATCATCCCCACCAAGCCCCTCCGCAACAAGATTGCCGGGTAAGTTGTTATTGTTAAATGAAAGTGTAATCATTTGCTAATATATATATTAATTGATGTGCCCACAGTTATGTTACACATTTGATGGGCCGTCTGCGTCACTCTCAGGTGCGTGGTATTTCCATTAAGCTGCAAGAAGAGGAGCGCGAGCGTCGTGATAACTACGTGCCCGCCGTCTCCGCTCTGGAGCAGGACATCATTGAGGTCGATGCTGATACCAAGGAGATGTTGAAGCTGTTGGACTTCCACAACATTCGTGGTCTCCAGCTTACCCAGGCTAACAACAACAACTTTGGACGTCGCAATTAAGTTTTACTCGGGGAGGACGACTTGACGCTCTATGATGGCGCTGTTTTATATGTATAAAAAAGAAAAAAATACATCGTTTTGCATTGGAAACCGCAATAAACATCGTGTGTGAGATGCAAACCAAAAAATATTTGATATATATTTTTTTTTGTTTTTTGTTTTCGTTAAAAACTGTGCAACGCATTGACCGATAAGAACCTAAGCTTTGAAACTGATTCATTAGTTTGACCAATCAATCCACGTGCTCCGTTAGTTTCCACTAAAGTACCGGTTACTTACATCGCTAACGCCTGTTGGCCGGTGGAGACCCGAAAAACTGTTCAGTTTCATTTAAGCTTCGGTCAAATATTTTGAAGAACCTTCCCTCGACTTCACCCCGAAGACATACTTAAGCCTTGCTTTAACTTTCCAATAGCACGAGAAAGTAATGTGTTATACTTTTTAAATAATTTCATTTATTATAAGGTTAATTACTTTCAGTAGAAGCTCAGTTTTGGTATAAGTCTTTGACCAGATGAAATTATAAAACAAATTTGTTTGGTTTATTTTCATTTTAATGAAAAATACTGTAGACATGCACATATAAATATGTAAACATTCAATCCATAAATAAATGGGTTTGATTTTTGTTTTATACAATGATAGACGATATATAAAAGATATTCTCTAAAAGTGCACAATATGTAAATCTAAGCGTGTACACGAATATATATATATATGTGTATGTATATATATGTATATGTATATATATATACATATATATATGTAGATATAGATATATGTATGATATATATATGTATATGAAGAGATGTAAATTTTGTTTGTAAGGTTTTATGCATTATCAGCTGGCTGATCTACAGCGGGCCTGCGTACGGGATTGCGCAAGACCAGCTCCGAATCCTCTGATATGATGGGCAATGCATGAACCCAATGGTAGTTGATCAAATGGCTGATGCTGTCGAAAATGCGATCTTTGGTGCGCACCACGCCTTCGGGGTCGATAAGCAATAAATGTTTTGGGGTTTTACCCTCGAGTCCAGTCAAAACATATTGTCCGCGTTTGCCTTGGGATTCACGGACCAAGAAATCACCATCCTGTTGCAACAATCGCTCAGCTATTGGCCGGGATATGGCTGCATGGAACCAGGGTTCGGCAGTGAGCGGACACTGTGGTCCGTCGAACACATCGCGTATTGAGATAGAGGCGGCACCTGCAACGGATGCTGCCTGCAGCGGATCGAAGTTACCAAGTGCCAATTTATTGGTGGTTTGATCGGGTGGCGGGGAATTTAGATCGATGAGGTTACTGCTCAAACGATCACGCGGTTTCTTAAGATTCAATTGAGCCACACGAGGTGCGTGCGCATGAAGCGGCAGTTGTGCCTGTTGTGCTTGTTCCTCACAAGGAAAATCTGGTGGCAGCTTGTTTGGTAAATCATTATAATACTCTTTTACGTTTTCCTTGGAACTCTGATTGATATTATCAACGGCGGAGCTTGTCGGATGATCATTGAGTCTGCTCAGTGCGTTGAAGCGCAGTACAAATGCCTTCCCAATAGTTACAATCAAATCTTCACTTTGGCCGCCTGCACATTCCAGTACATAACATGCGCGCCACTCATCGCCCTCTCTTTTTGCTATATAGGCCAAAAAATCGAGAGTATCGTTATCACCACCGGAAGCAAATGAAATCCTTGGCATATTATGATTCGCAATAACTTCACCCGTGTCCACATTGCTGAGCGTAAGGGCGCGGCTGGAAACATTGATGATAATGTTTGTGCCCGCATGTTGCATACTCGGACGATCCGAAATAAAATTGTATAATTTTTTGTCAAGACGCCTTTTGCTTGCTGATTTTAAGCCTGCAGCCTCACACACACGATTAATGCATTCACTAAAATGAGATAAACAAAAATTGCAATAGCTTCTCAAGATAAAAACCAATTTTTTTCATTTACCGTGCAAGCAGTGTGCGTGTTTCAAAGTCCAGTGATTTCATAGAGGTCTTGACCTCAACGCACCCAGTATAGCGTACATTAAATGTTACGCCCTTTTCCAGTATGACATCGTCGGGATATATGCAGCCATCACTAGTGGCACTTGAGCCTGTGCCACCGTTGCCGGCATCGCCGCCATTCCGTGGCATTTCGTTTTGTGTATGCGTATTTTGTGCGTCCTGTGCGCGTCCTTTGTTTGTAGAGTTGTATCAAGTCGTTCGTAGGAAATGACTCACTTGACTATATGAACGAACTTTAGTTCCAAGCTGTGTTCATTTGGTTCATTTGGTTTTCTATCGACCGACCGCCGTAGAGAACAGCTGCTAAAAATGCAATTCGATTTAGCTTGTTGCTAGTTACAAAAAAAGGTGGTGTGTGGCAAGTTAAAAAGCTCAAACAAAAAGCTTATATCTTAGTTGACTGTCGTGGATACAACACGTTAAAGCGGACGCTTCGTCGTGCGTGTCGGTTTTCTGTGTTTTCTCAAGCGGGTCATATACATACACAGTTGTTCTCAAAGCCACTGCGTCAAAAAGGTTGGCAAAATCATCCCAAGTTTATTAGATATAACAGTAAACAATAAATACAATTTGAAAGAAGTTAAAGCAACCCTAATACTTACAAAAAATTATAATCTCGATAGGGATACTAAATTTGTATGTTTTTCAAATATAGTCGGAAACTGTGCCGAATATTTATTTTGGTCAGAACGCATTAATATCTTAAGTATTCATACCGTATGAACAACACCCCCGCAAACCGAAACCGTTAACTGCATCAACCCCTCTTTGAAATCACTTGCAAATCTGTGCAGTGGTTACACCAACGCAACGCGCAAGTTTGTTGGAATCTGATTAGACGCTCACGCATTGGTTAACCATAAGGAATATTTTATAATTGCCAATCTTGCAATTTATTATTGTTGAGGTAAGTTTATTACGTGGTTTTATATTTATAAAACTTTCTGTTTTCGCCAGTTTCTTTACACGTTATTATTTTCTATGAGTTTACTTTCTGTGTATGTGTGAGCTGAGTGCGCGGCTGTTGCCGTTTCGGATGTGGCTCAGTAAACATAATACCAATTTTTACGTCATGCCCAAGTTGAAATCATTGCGGATGCCAAGTAAAGGGCTAAAAGTATATGCGTGAGTCATTTGCATTATGTTTTGTATGGCTCAAGCAGCATCGTAACGGTAGCTCAATTAATACAGACATTTTTGATTTAAAGCCACACTGGGAACATAATTAGATTTATTCACAATCTAGCGGTGATCTCATCGTCAATCTTGAGTGTGTGTATATGTGTATGTGTGTATCTTCCTCTAATTGATGTTTTAACAGTTTCAGACCTGACCGCCCAACGGTCCAGATATTTATTTTGGCCTTAATTTACGCCTTTGTCGTTTTAAACGGCAGCCGCTTCACACCTTATATGGCCAAGTGCCTAACATTATTTACTATCCATGACGTTGACCCTCAAACAACAGTATGCCTCGAGCCGGCTATTAACATCACTATCGCTATCGATAACACCCACACAGCAACGTCCTTGTCCATTTGTTTAACTAAATGCTCTATAAAACAATTATTAATTGCTGATACACAACTCGTCGTAGCTGGTGAAATTTGGCTCTTAATATAATTTACTTAATGTGCCCAACATTTTTTTTTTTACCTTTGTTCCAGTTTTTATTTTAGTTCAGTCATTAAAAGGGGCACAACGAACTCTTGCTCACATTTCACGCTATTTGCTGTTAAAAGACTAACAGCTGTGAAATTAATAGCAGCGTTGCCATAAAGCTGAATTATGTCACCCAGCATCACATAGTTTGTTAACAGAAATGTTAACTATACCCGTAGCGCGTAGTTTTATTTTAAAAACGTTCGCAACAAATTTTGATTCACGACGATACAGCTTGCAATGCACCGATGAACTGAATTTTTATTATTTTAAATACTTGAATAACACGCAAATGTGTGTTAATATTTTAAGGTTTTTAAAATGGATTTGCCGAATCAATTCACCACAAGCAACCAAAACTTTCGATTTTCTTGAGTGAATGTCTTCCTATACTTTGTATAGGATGTGTGTGTATGTGCATACATATATAGGTGTATGCATATGCATGTATGCAAATGTATGTAAATTTTCTTTGCTTTCTTTAAAGTGACTATAACTTTTATTTTGTATTTTTATAATTATAAACTAAAACATGGACATATTTTAATAATTTGTAGGATTACATACAGATATGATTATATTATGTTTTTTTATTTGCTAGTTTGTTAAGTTGCTATTACGTTCTAACACGCCGATTGGAATACTAAATTCGCTGAGGTGACAAATGCAGTCCTCCGCTTCGCTTCACTTTGGACTCTGATTCACATAAGCTGCTCGAAGTCTGTTATGTAATACTGGGCGCGTCTGTGGACCTCCGGTCGGACCACATTGCCGCCATAGCCAATAAAGTGATTTGCCGGTGGCACAGCCTCCAAATCAGTGGCACCATCTCCAATCATTGTAATCATCGTATCCACGGGTTGGCGTTTTCTAATCATGCTTATAGCCTCTGCCTTACCGCCGGAATGAGAGGTGGGCTGGGTAACATCGAAGCTGTCGTATGCTCCTTTGTAATCGAATAGCATTCTGTTTGCGTACATGTTATTCAGTGGAATGCCCAGTTCAATGGCAACGGGTGCTATAAGGCAATCGAAGCCTCCTGATATGAGATACACCTGTTTGCCATCAGCTTTCAGCTGTGCCACAAAACGCTTGATGTTGCGACTTAGTGTGCTTGGACGCTGTTTAACAAAGTCGGTCACCTGCTGTTGGGTGGGTCTTATAATGTTCAGGCGAATCTGGAGAGCATCCTGGAATGTCATGCTGCCACCCATTGCTTCTTTGGTCACTCGGGCCACCTCACTGCCCTTTCCACAGAATTCGGCTAGTTCATCAATGCCCTCTTCACAGATGACCGTTGAGTCCACGTCGAAGCAAACGATGTTCGACTGCTTTATAATTTTGGCTGCCTGGGCAAGTTGTTTAGTTTGTGCAGATGCGATAGCCGATGAAGAGACTCCAGATTTCCCGTTAGCCAGCGCCGCATTTAGTTGTTGGGCGAGGAGAGTTGCTGTCGCTGCTGCTGTATTACCTGCAGCTGAAACACGACCATTGGTGGTCGCAGTTGGACGGGCCATACTGAGAACGGAGCTACTCATCTTGAAGATTGAAAACACGTTGTTTGTGTACTCTTAAAATTACGTAAAAGCTGTCGGCTCTTACGTTACGTTTAAATTTCTTAAAATTGGATGCCGTAGGGCTCTAAAATTTTCCGTTCAATTTTTTCTTTGTGTGTGTATAAGTCAAATGCTTTTTTTGTCTTTATTTTGCACACGCGCGTTTCGTTCTGCTCAGCTGTTTATTGTTTTGAATAAAAGACGTTGTGTCACTGCTTGTTTGGAAGATTGTAGCTTTGCTTAAATGCCTGATGAATGTAATGATATTCACGCGCTGACTGATATTTTACAACTGATTTCCCACTAGTCGATTCTCGCCCTTTTAAGAAAACTCGACCAAACAAACACAAGTGCAGCCGTTGCTTTAGTTTGCTCACGTTCGCTCTCTTTCTCTCTCCCAGCTGACAGACGGATTGTCGCGACGCTAGCTTGGGTATGCCATGTGTGTGTTACTGTAACAGTATTGCGATCATACGATAACTGCCAATTACAGACCTGCAACTGTATGGGTGCTTGAGTTTTGCTGTCACTTTTACAATGCTCTTCTTCTCTTTGTCGATAAACAACTGCATCGATAATAATTTGACACCGACTCTTAGGTCACCTACATCGGATGTTAAGACGCACGCCAATTTTTTTTTGCTTGTCAAAATATTTGCCTAGCGACCTTTACTCACACCCTCACTTCCCCATCACAATGGGGCTGTTGCGTGAGGCAAACGTCTGCCTCTGATAAGAGACTGAAAACCGCCTTCGTCTGGTTTTTAAACTAATAGTGCCGTCTGGTTGTCCCTTATCATAAGTTCGACAAGAATACATAACTCGTCTGGTTAGGGTATTCCAGATCAGTTACCGATGTTCGTGGTATTTGGTAGCTTGAAACTTTTGTTTATAAGCTGATAAGCTTAAGCTAATGGTCAAGTGAATAAACAATTTTTACTTATACTTTCTTTTAAAATTTGCTTAACTTCTCTTTGTTAAAAACAAACTATACCGGTATGCATATTCATACCTGCGTATGTATACATATATTCTGTTGAATAAACACATACATATGTATATAAATTGAATGCATGTGTGTGCATGTAAAGAATGGACAGAGTCGATAAAGCGTATATTTTAACAAAGATAAAATGCATCAACGTATCACTTTACGTCAAAACGTAACCAAGCAGCCAGTAAGCGCGACAGCTACTCTCTGAGTTTTATTTATTTTTTTTTCAAAGTAGATAAACCAACGTATGGCGCGTGCATTGAAAAAAGGAACAACAAGCGAAGACAACTAATTGTATTTACTGTGGCTTTTATATTGCAGTTGTTATTGTTGTTCTGGGGGAAAAACAAGTTGTTTTGATCGGGTCGGTTGCGAGGCGCGTTGTAAATAGCAACTGGCCTGAGACCGCAAAAATATTTCATTGCCATAGATTATGTATTTTGTATGCAATTTCTGCCATCAACATCTATTTAATTGCTTTATATGCTCAAAGTAATTATAATTTCAATTGAAGAAAACCGTTTATAATCTATAATTCATTTCGCTATTTTCAAATTACCATCTGTTTGTTTTCTGCGGATCGTCCGCTTTTTGTTGCCTTGGGAAAAACACCTGTCAGGATTTCAACAGCTTTGGTTGTTGGGCGTTTAGTTCTTTCCTTTCCTTTCCTTGGAAACCAACTTTACATTTATCGATTGACCTTGTGGCTGCATAAATTTTGACTTAAGTCCGCATTTGGTTTACGTTTTTCCGAGCTAGAATAGAACTGGGCGCCACACATGGTTTACCCTTATTTACATATGTATGCGTACATTTGTATGTTTCGAGCTCATACATACATACATACATATGTACATAAAAACATGTTAGTGCTGAAAACTATTAATTGTATATTGCCCTTTGGTCAGGCACGTGTAAGTAAATTAATTTCAAACTCGTCAATTTTATTTAAATACAGGTATATATACAAATCTTAGTGAGGTAGATAATGATTTCGTCAGTTGCATAGTTACTTGATTGAAACAGTTATTATATGAATCAAAAACACACCCTCTAAAAATAAACAGGCCGGGAACGGGAATATACCAAGTAGGGGCAAACGTCAGACCGAGGGCTTGTTTTTTTCCTCTGTCAGTTTAATCATAAATACACGTAAAAAAATAAAATACAGAGAGATTTGAATTCGTGTAATTTGTTGATTGATTTCATCACCAAGCCTGTGAATAATGTAAATATATATATGCATGTAGAAATGTATGCAGCTCATGTATGTACATGTATGCAGCTTATGAATATTATTTCAGTAAATTGTTTATTAATAATTGATTTGTTTTTGATTAAAGGAAACTGCAAGTTGTCAAGCGTTTTGTTTCTAAGTGCAAGTTCAGCTGATAAACAGTATGAGCTGTGATCGCATGCACACACTCATACGTGCGCACATACATACACAGATGCGATTTCTACTCCTTGGACAACTCTCACGCTATACGAACACACTCACATATTCTGAGCGCTCACTTGACACATTTACTTAAACACAATCATAAACACGTGTGCATGTTGAGAAAGACGGGAACGGAAGATTAAGAGAGCGGGGAAAAAGAATTGCAGCTTGCACCCGTTCACACTTCCGTTCCCCCTTTTTATGTGGCTTGTTGCTTTTGTTTTTGTTTTTGTTTTTGTTTTTCTTTTTGTTTTGAATCATGCGCTTTGGCTTATAAACAGTTATAAAGCGTTCGGTAGTGAGAGCGTCAGTATAGCAACGTCAACAGTTCGCTGTTGGGCAAATAAATAACAACAAGAACGATAACTGTGAGGCAGCCCCCTTTCCGCTCTGCTGGGGGCGCACTCTTGAAACACGTCATTTGTGCGCTTGCTGTTGCTATCGCATTTTGACATTCGAACTATGCTGCAGCGATGCCGGCGTTGGCTTTGACTACTACTACTACTACTGTTGAGAACCGTTGTTTAACTTTTCTGCTGACAAAACAGCTCAAAATAGCAACGGAAAAAGTTTTGCATGTGCTAGAAATGATTACTTCTATGCCCTTTTTTCCCTCAATTGTAATTATAATGGCGCTTATCGTGCTCTGTCTCTGTCAGCGTCAGTTCGTTGCACTCGCAAATTAACAATAACTACACCAGGAGTTGTGTAACCGCACAATCTGTCCCACTTCTCATTCTTATACAAGTGTGCATACATACACAAACACACACGCACACACATTTTTAAATATGCATTTGTGTGCAGGTTTATTGACACGATATATACACGCATTGCAAATTGTAATCGTTATCGGCTTAAAATGTGATTACCGTTGACCTACCTGTCAGTTGGCAACGCTGCACAAAATCGTTCAAGATTATTATTTTCGACATCTTCCTTAGCTGTACACACCTAAGCGTGCTCCATAATTGCCCAGTCATTCAAGTCAGAGGTTAGAACATCTATTAGCTAAATTGCATGTGCGGTTGATTCCCACACAAAATACCATCAAATATAAAATAAAAGAGGGGGAAGCTCACTATCAAAGCGAGCGCGCCTTTTTCAACGCTCTATTTAATTGGAATTCTCAAATTGCAATTTCAGTTGATTTCATACGTTAAATCGTCAGAAGGCCTTAATCATGGTTGATTTCCGTTTTGACATTAAGCCGCTGTTTCCGCAGCCAATTATAAAAGTGACATCTGGTCTCTTGCCGCACACCTTTCGCGGTGATCGCCGCCAATGCCTGTAAGTATTGTAGCATGTAATTTAAATCCTATTACAAATAAATAAATCGATATGCTTTCTCCCCCCTCCCCACCCAATCCAGAGATGCTACCATGAAGATGTCCGAGATAATTGACCGCATGGGCCAACTTTCAGCCGTATCCCAAGGCCTCAGCAAGCCGGTGACAACTGCCCAACGTTTGCGTATTTCAGAAAATCAGACCATTTATCTCCTTGCCGATACTGAGGCTGCAGCAAAGTAAGTTTTGTTATTGATATAAGGGAGAGTATGATGCAATTTTTTTTTTTTTTTTTACTATCCTTTGCAGTGGTGTAGTCACTGGCCTTCTTAAGGTTGGCAACAAGGATCTGTATTTGTTCGACGAGAAAGGTCAAACACGTAAAATGGAAAAATCACCATCGATTTTGGACTTTTACGTACATGATTCACTTCAGCGTACTGGACTGGGCCATCGTCTGTTTGAAACAATGCTTAAGGAGGAGAAATGGACACCTCTAAAATGTTCGGTAGACCGTCCATCTGAGAAGCTATTGGCCTTTTTGGGAAAATATTATGGGCTAGTTCGCACCATTCCGCAGGCAAATAATTTCGTGCTTTTCGAGGGCTTCTTCAATGAGGCCTCAACTGCTAATGGTGACAAAAATGGTCAAGTCGAGTCGCCGCAGCGCACCAAAAATGGGCTACACATTACAAACAGGTGAGTTCCTTAGTTCCATAGAATTTATAAGTCGTTTTTTGGGTGGCATTGTGCGCATTGGGCGTTCCTCTGGCATGAGCATTGGAAGGGGTCGGTCTGGAAGGGGAGGGGAGGAAGGGGGCTTAATTAAGGCGTTGCGACTTGCAGGAAACATTTCACTTGGCTTAGTTGCCCATTTCTTGGCCCCACGATATTTGCATATCGCACGCAAGGCATCCAAGCAATTCATTTGTATTGTTTGCCTTGTGTGTGATTATGTGTGTATTGTGTGTGTGTGTGTGTGTGTGTGTGTGGGCGTGTACGATAAAATTGATCGCCTGCGGAAGCAGGCTTATCGATAAATAAACTTAACGAAAACTGCATGCAATTAATTTTGGTGGCTTGTTGCTTGTGCCTGTGCTTTACCCACTATCTATGATCCTTTGTTTATTTTATATCTAAACGTAATTCGACTTCCTCAGCCTTTTTTTTTTTCAAATACACTCATTATAAAACGTTCATTGTTCATAAGTCGATATATAATATTTATACTATATATTCGTTTCTTAACATTCATGACTCTTAACCATTTGGTTTCTGGTATCAACAAAAAAAAAAAAAAAAGGCTGAGTAATCGGATTATAGTCACTAAATTGTATATGTATATGTAATATCCAATATATTTTTAATATATATAAATAATGTTAACTCTTTTCAATCCACATGTGCGCTTACTAACGATATTCAACCAAACAACAACAATTACCAACATCAATCAACCAATATTAAGTCCTAACACTCAACTCTTTGGTGCTACATACATGGGAGATGATAATACCAAGCGTGCCGGTCGTCTGGGCAGCTCCTCCTCGCAACAGCAAATAGTTAAGATATCAGCCAATGGACGCTATGGTGCACGCCGTCCCTCATGCAGCATGGCCGAGGTACTAACTCACTTCCACTAAAGATCAAATTCAATTATTCCTTAAAAAAAAAAAACCAAAAAAAAAAAAACCAAAAAAAAAAACCAAAAAAGAAATAAAAAAAAAATATAGGAGAAAACAGAAGAAGAAAGCAGATAGAAGATAGAAGAAAGAAACAGAAAGAACAGAAAAATATTTCACCTAAACGTTCAAAGTCAAATTGCAACGTTTAGGCCATAAAATAGAAAATGTGGTCAAACAGGGAAATGTGTGGTAATAGACATAATTTCAGTTGCGCTCTATGAACCCGCAGCATCCTTCTATCTATGTATTTATTGTCGCATTTAAAATTTGTTTGTTGTATTATTTGAGATTTATTAGTCATGTAAAAAAAAGTAGATGAAATTAAAATTAACATTTGTTTTGTCAAATCTATCCCCTCCCCCCACCACCCAATGGGAAACAAACCCAGCATGCGTCTAGTTTTAAGTCAAGTCAAATGTTCTACCTGGGGCTCCGTCCAGGCGAGAATTTGTTAGTTAACATTTGTACACCAAACGACTAACAACTCATTTCTAGTTTAATTCCATTAACAAAAATACAAATTTAAATACATTTTTTTTTTTTTTTTTTTTTGTGCTTTGAAGTTTACGCGTACTTAAAACTTTCTCGTGCTTAGTATTTCTTTTTTTTTTGTTCCCTCTGTCTCTCGCCTCGCTTTTCGGTCCTCGTGCTATTCGAAAATCAAATCATAGTTAATAATTCGCGTTTTAGTGCCAAAGTTAACGTGCGGTTTTCGAAATTTCTTCTCAATTCGAAGCTTTCAATTAATTGAAGTATTATTATGGATCCAAAACGCGGTAATGCCTCAGTCTCACGACAGGCGATGTCCAAGACGAGCGTCGGTGTAAGTTTAAGTGAAATACCAATTGTGCCTTTTCCATACGGTGATTATAATTTTGTGTGTGTGTGTGTGTGTGTGTATATATATTCGCGTGTGCCGGCTGTGTTCCTTTGTGGCGTGTGTGGATGCAGTCACGTAATATACCTGCTTCCAACGCAAACGCGGACCGTAAATATGGCAGTGAACTGAGCCTAGCGCCAAGTCTGTCCAAACAAATGGCTGACAATGTAAGTTGAATGCAAGTATCAAGCATATGGCATATATGGCATATAAACTGTCTTCTTCGATAGCCGCGGAAGAGTCCATTGGATGCGTTGAGTCGAATGAATTATCGCCAGGATCCATTTCAACGTCGCTCTGGCTTGCAGGATGTTGATGATACGTTCTTGGCAAACAATGCATTTGCTCGTCCATCGCGTGTTCGCCACTCGGGTCTTGGTAATCCGAATGTAGCCGTTGCTCCACAAGCACCCGGCTCTGTTCTTGCCCCCATACGTACGGCTGCTGGCCAGGATCCAGTGCAGATGCAGATGCAGTACCAGCCACAAGCACCTCAGACTCCTCAAATGACACAGCAAGCCATGCAGCAGCCACTTGTGAACATGGTACCATCGCAGGTATCCTTACAGCAGCCGCAGTTAGCGGTGCCGCAGCAACAGCAAATGCCGTCAGTAACCGCTCTGCCCAGGGAGCAGTCGATGCCGCAGCAGCCACAGCCATATGTACAGCCACCGGCTGCTGGACAACCCACTCGCCATGATCCCTATATTAGCGGTCGCAGTCATGGACACCAGCAACAGCAAATGGAACAGCAACAGGCTGTGTATGAGCAACAGCAATTGGCACAGCAGGATGCACAGGCGCAGGCTCAGGCTCAGGCACAGGCACAGATGCAAGCGCAGGCACAGATGCAGCAGCAACAACAACTGCAGCAGCAGCAGCAAGTCCAGCAGCAGCAGCAACCAACCCCACAACAGCAACAACAAGCGCCGCCAATGTCGCCACGTAAATACCAGCAGCAACAGATGCCGATGCAGCAGCAGCAGCAGCAGCAGCAACAGCAGCAGCAACAACAGCCACAAGGATACGTAATTATATGATCGGCTTCTCGCTTCAATATATCCTTTAAATTTATTCTATCCACGCAGCCCGCACAAAAAGGGGGAGCTTCGCAACAATCTGCCGAAATGTGCACCACTTGTCCCAATTGCCAGACGACCATTTATTTAGTGCGTTCACCAGAAATGGGTCATGGCGATGGCACCATGACAATGCAGTGATCCAAAATATGGATGCAAATCTCTGGCAAACAAAATTCAAAAATAGAATCAACAGAATTTCCGTCCATTAGCTACAAATTTAAGTTCATTTGATTGTTTGTGGGTACACATTGTGTATCCACGCAGCGTGAAGATGATGAGGGTTTTCGTTTGTTAGTCCTTTGGCCCTTTAGTCCTTTTATTGTATTTAAATTCATTGTCTTGATCTGTCAGAAGCCTTAGTATAAAGAACTTTCGGACCTCTCTAAATTGATCAAAATTAAGATATGCCCACAATCCGCAAAGGATCTCCTCTCTCAGACGTGCCAAAAATCGAAAGTTTATTATTGGGGGGGGTGGCGGCAAGTGTAGCGACGCAGGAGGTGGCCCATATTTGTGCCACTCGGCAGTGGGTCGACCCCAAAATGAAAGCAAAGCCAAAGCCAAAGCCAACCCTCATTTCACACCCTTAGCTTCGCGTGTGTTTCTTTGGCTGCGTGCCAAGGGGCTGTTTTGTGGGTGACTCGAATCTGGTTCGTAGGTTAAGTTACTTAAAATTCAAATGTGTTCCAAATTAAGCAACATTCTGTCAATAAACAAAGCAATTAAATGAAAGTCCAGTGGCGCAATTTAGTTTAATTTCAACTATGTATTTATTATTAGTCCTAATGGATACTTCCATTATATGTGTACATATATAAATTATAATATATATATTATTTAATTAGCTGTGAATGTAGATTTAATATTACATATTTGTTCTTTATGCAGATAATTCATGCTGGAGTCGCCAGCACTGGCAAGGGTGGCGGTGGAGGCGGCAATGAGTCAAGGTAATGTCATGGCCTTAGGGGCAATCCCTTCTTCTCTACCAATTCATGTAATCGGTTATCCTACAAACCACAACACACTGCATGCATTTAAATCATTTATTTTGCTTATCATTTTCATTTTGCTTTATTTCTTTTCTTTTCCTTTTGTTTTTTTTCTTTCAGAATGAACTAGTTACATACGCATACAACGGTTTGCATCACACGCACGACTTGCATTTCGTTAAAAAGAGAGCAGAACAAGCAATTTATCCACTAAACAATTGTACAAAGCTTTGTTTTGTTTATAGATAACTATTATTTATAATTTAACTTATTCCTAGTTAATGACTTAATGCAAGTGTACTTAATAACATATCAAGAAGACGAAAAAGAGAAATTGCAAACACACACACATATACTAAGGAAGTCGTTACCATTTACTCACACACACATACGCACAAAATACCTGACAATTGTGATTTCCCATTAGATATTTAAATTTTCACAATACACTCAAAAGCTAAAACCTTTAACTTCTCACACACACACACATACACTCAAAATACCTGATAATTGTAATTAATTTAATTTACATTTAAAAATTTTTTGTTTGTCTCATAAATTTTATTTTGTCGTGCAATAAAAGAAATTAATTAGTTTGAGGAGGTAATGTAGTATGTTATTTAACAGCCCCTCTGTTAACTTTTTCAACAGCGGTCACGATCTAGAAGATATAAGCGCACAAATGCAGAATTTGCAGGCAAGCGGCACCGATATTGAGCCGTATAATGTACATGATTTGGAAGATGATTTGGAGCCAGAGGTCGAAACTGAGCCAGAGCCTGAGCCAGAACCAGAGCCCGAAGTAATTGCTTCACCATCGCCGCCGCCAAAAACACACACTCCGACACCGCCAACAGTGCGATCACCGGACACAGCTGAGAGTATTATTGGCGAGAATCGTAAGCCGGCCGCTTTCCAACTAAGCAAGCAGCATACAGGCATGAAGAATCGATCTTTTGGCGTTGGCCTGGCAGTCATGCCCAGCACCAAGATGGAGTTTAATCAGCAAGAACGTGAGGACTTCGGAGTTGTTAAGATAAACCGCCCGTTGGGCAATGAAACAACTTCGCCTGGCCATGATAATACAGATGCCATGTCAACCGTGTCGTCAACGGGTGGCTTGACCGATCAGGGCTATAATGATCTTAAATTCTTTCACAATAAATTGTGGTAGATGGCCATAAATATATAATATCAGTATAGAATTGCAGGCAATATTTGCTGGCAGCGTCTTAACATTTTTTTGTACGTGTCATTAACATAAATATGCAAACCAATTAATAAGCAAATAGTAGTTAAGATATATTAACAAGCCCTAGAGAGAAACACAACGGTTCCTGCCTATTTAAGTTATATCAATTTTTGTTGTATGCTTTGTACTTTTGTTAATTTGTTCATTTGTTACACCCACGCACGTTACAGCATTGTTTAATGTTAGTCGAGCAACAGCAAAATAACAGCAAATTCGTAGTTCAATTTAGTTAACAGTCAATGAAAATGAGTGTTAGAAACAGAAATAATATTAAATGCAAAACAAATAATTATTACTTATATAAATAAATAAATAAATAAATGTAATGCGTATCTTCCATTGCAGCAAACGCGAATATTACGAGCAGATCTATAGCGATTATATGCTATAAGCGGCCATAAAATTAACATACAACATTCTCGAGCAAACAAATTTAATAAATAGCACATATGTAATCTCTCTCTTTCTCTTCCTCTCTGTCTCGCTCTCTCTCTGCCTCTTTCTCTCTCTCTTCCTCTCTCTCTCTCTCTATCTCTGTAACATTAAGTTAAGAAGTAATGCAATAATAGTCAAAAATAAAGTCAACTTTCAATTCAATTATTAAGCCAAACAGCTTTGCTTTCCATTTAATCTACAATATAAATAAACACAGAAAATTCAAACGGAAATTACGTGCAGACTGTATAGCTGTGTGCCCAGCTTTAGTGCTATTTTTTTTTTTTATTATTTTTTAAGTCGAGCTATCGTAAGTGATGCTTTCTATCTAGTTGAGAGTTGCTGGAACGAACGCGCGTCGTTTTTTTTACGACTGTATTCTACATATAGATGAAGTTAAACCTGTAGAAAAATATATTTACACAATAAAATAGAATATCTACAGAATTATTAAAAAACAAAAAAAAAAAACCATTTTACCTGCACAGCGCCTGTGGCAGAGATGATATAATGGGTCCGTAGCCTTGTGAATTGTCGTAGAGCTCGAATAGGGGCGCAGCGACAAGCTTATAATTTTTGGGTACAGCAAAAAGTGCTAAATTACAGAAATTATATATCAAAATGCATTAGATGAGAAGAATAAGGATTTTCACATGATTATTGATAGTTACATTTCATAATACAATTAAACAATTTACATATAAAGGATTTGCTGCAGTAACAACGTATGGTATATAAAAAAAATTGTATTATGTTTACGTTTATAACATTTCATATTTGTTGAATAGTTCGTTAGACTAAAATTAATATGATTCGTTTGTAATGCGCAAATATGGAAAATTTCACATCGAAATAATTCATTATTTTGCCCATTAAATATATAAAGTACTAACTGTGATGTGAACATAATATAATAATATCGAGTGTTGCACAATGGATGATGTCAAGGAGTAGCTAAACACAGAGTTAAATATTGATTGTTACATAAACGAGTGCTTAAACTATTTAAGAAGCGACTGACTGCCTGCCTAGTCCAGTTTCGTTTGCCATGCACCCAAATCAGCACAACACGCGAGATTTGTGAACATTATAACAAACGAGAACTAGGAAATTTTTACAATTCACTTCAAAAACTGCCTGCCTGCCCGGTTAATAAACACTCAACACACATAACAAAGACAGAATATGATTTAGCTTGAAGCTGCTCTCTGGTTTACAGAAATGTCGACATATTTACAAAATTAATACAAGAACAATCAATAGAATTTTGGGTTTTACGCTTTTGCGTAAAGTCACACAACAAAATATGCAAACAACTCAGAGAGCAACAAATACAATTTGAAAGTAAGTTTGTTTTTGTAAGTTGTACAAAAATTCAACTAAAATTCTCGAACTAAGTAAAATACATATTCGCTTCGGGGCCATTGCATTAATTCATTCTTTTCGTATCTTTCTGTTCAGATTGTTTGCATTCTGAGTTGGGGCAGATGCCAGATGCTTGAGATTACACAACACAACACGGCGCTATTGGAACAGCTCAGCTCAGGGTACATCGTAACTGGCGTTCCTGTCCGTATCTAAACAGCATTGAAAAGATATGACATGAGGTTTGTTAGCATAACGTTTAGGCAAATACTTTACAAGGTTATATATAAATATATATTTAAATAAAGAAGAAATACTTTAATTTGCTGTCATTATTACCTATGATAAATAAATTTTTGACAAGCATTAGATATTTACCCTTTTCATGTAATTGCACCAGAAACAGGCGCTTGTGCTCCTTTGGTTTCGTTATGTGCGGCGGAATGTATGGATACTGCGGTGGTTCAAAATTTGGTCGCCACCAATTCCCAATGGTGTCCTCGACTATCCAATCTTGTTTAACGCCATCCTGACGACCCAGCGTCTGTATGGAAAATAACATTAAAATTACATTATATATGAATTCAAATAAGAATACAAACCTCGGAAAGTAGTCGTTTAAGACCTTCTACTTCATCTTCACCAGCATTAAGTTCACCACCAGGTAGCTTGAAAAATGTGGTGCCAAGCTGCAGAAGCAGCACATGTGGTAATCCGTGTTCATGTACAAGCAGCACGCCTTCTACAGAGCGACGCATTCCAATTCGATCAAATTCTTCGCGCATACGCTGGAAACGTGACGGAACTGATGGATCTTTTTCAAAAAGCGGCTCTTTTGTACCGAACGTGTAGTTTGTTAATGGATAACTAGAATTTGGTGGGAAGCAATTAGAATATATCAAGAATTTCATAACAGGATGTTCTATTTACAGATTTATTGTCCGATTTATAGTTAGCGCTTGATTGGGTGCATATTTTTGCGTGCCATTACTGCTTATGTTGGCATCAGCTTGGCCCTGGCTACTGCGTCTCGGCCAGCCGGAGCCCGATTTGTTTGAGACTTGTGAGGACGCCATTTTGTTATACACACTGCCGGGGTTGCTAAGAAAATTAAACAACAACTTTAACTTGCAAGTTTTCACACAGTTAATAGCAATTGTGAATTTACACACTTATGTTTATCTTATAATTATATATTTGCTTATATACACTGTGTTGTACTAAATTTATATTTTAATAACTTCCGCTCCTCCGTTGCAAAAATTTACGCCGGTGAAGTGCAGAATATATTTAAAGTGGGTGAACACTTTTATGTGTTTAACTAGTGTGTACACTCCAATTGTTGGAGACAAGAATATTTGGACAGTCTGGCAACATTGCATATAACATTTTCAGCTACCTGGCCACAATGAACACATTTACATTAGTTTTTTGTTTATGTTGAGAAATTGTCGGAAAATTCGACAGTTTTCTGAGTGCGCCGCAATGAAAAGCTGCTAAAAAGCTAAATATAAAATTCAGCGCAACGCGCGGCCGTCTGTCGACGCATTGTTTTGTAAGTGCAGTCAGCGGGCAGCAGCACAAGTTGAATAGGAAAAATTTTGTGAAACTGCGTTTATACAGTTTTAGTTTGTGTATGTGCACGTACATTGTTTTTGTAGGTGTATTGTGCAATGAAACTGGAAAATCATTATTATTAATGAAAACCTGTGAAGTGTGTAAGTGCAATATTGAAAATGCAACAAACTGTTGTTTAAGCTTTCAGATTTTTCACTTTTTTTTGTTTTCTTTGCTCCCCCATCTCCTATTTTCAGGGAACGACAACGACCAACTCCTCCCACTTGTGCGTGTGATTGTGCGGGGTGCGCATTGAAGGGTATAAGTGTATAAGTGTGGATGTTTGTATATGTGGTCATATGTGTGCGTTTATATGTGTGTGTTTGCTTCTGTGCATACTGTGTGTTTGTGCGTGCGTACACGATAAAGACTTGTATTTGAGGACAAAATAAATGAATCTTAGTATGCTGTATGTAAATGTCAAAGAGGGCGTCGTGTAGTGTGCACACATATTAATATCAAAAAGGTCAAAACAGGAATCAGGCGCCTCAATGTTGTAAGACAGAGTGCACACTACAGAAACAAAGACGCGAGTACGAAAATCGTCAAAACGCCGGTTGAAAAACTGAACTAAGAAACTCAAAGGAGGACAAAACAAAAGACTGCTTAAACCTAATAAACAACAATAAACAACAACAATAATAAGCAAGAACAAAGTAGAAGAAGAACAATAAAACTAAAAATGTCGGCGGCAGAGCTTGAGACTGAAAGCTCTGCACAAGAGCAGCCCCCACAAGAACACCAACAACACCAACAACAGCAACAACATCAGGATCAGCTACAAAATGAAAACACAAGTAACAACAGCACTGCCAATGATGCTGAAGGCACCGCTTATGATGTAGATGTAAATGAAACTATTGAGACTCTGGCTGCAATCCGTACAAGCAGCTACAACAATAATAATGTCGAGCAACAGCTGCAACATAATAACATGCAGCATCATGCACAAATGCAGCAACAACAACAGCAGCAGCAGCAACAAATAGATGGACAGGGCGATATTGGCCTGGGAATGACACTGATGCAATCGTCGCCGCCACCTCACAGCTATCGACATTCACGCGCTTACCGACATTTTAAGAACCCGCCACAACCACATATGTGTATACGCACAACCGCTGAATCGGGTGAGGAACTGTTTATCAATGTCTTAAGCTGGACGCGCATTGTAATTCCACAGGAGCCCAGTGATCCCATTCCCTTATATGGAGGCATGCGCGTAAGTGAAAAATACATATATTATATATATATATTGCAATTTACATAATATAATGAAATTTTACGTACAGGTACCACCAGGCAGTCCGCGTAGCCCACCCATTGTATTTGCTGTTATGGCTAATCCTGAGGTGCTTAAAGATTCTGGACGCCATAGCAAGGATCCAGAGGAACGCCGTGCCATGGTTGAATTAATGTGCGATTTTGTGGAGGCTATGAATCCTGGCGTGAAACTAGTCAGGTACGTATAAGCATATTTTTATCAATCTTACTACTTGATTAATTCCGTTTTACCATCCACAGAAACGCCGTCATACTCAAAGATCGTGACATTTCAGGAGAACTGAAAGATGTTTGGAATGCAGTGCAGGCGCAGCGAGATCGCGAACGTGAAGAGCAAATGCTACAGCAGCGTCAGCAACAGCATTACCAGAACGTCACCACACAACAAATGTTTCCGAAGTCACCGGATGCCGCGCGCGCTGGCAGTGGCTCAGTGCAGACAACTGATGCCGAAATTGGCTTGCCACCAGCTTATAATGCTGATCTTATACCAATGGAACAGGGTAATGGCATAACGTTAGCCGTGTTTGCTCAGCAGCTGGATAACAAGGTAGCCAGCGAGCAACTGGAGGAGCAGCAGGAACCGATTGGAAACGAGTCGGTTTCTAGTGATCATTGTGTTGACCAGACAGATGCAGGTGGCATGGTTAATGGGACAAACGGATTGCCACCTAATCTGGAGAACACAGCAATATCAGATCAGCATACGCCAGATGTGGAACGCAAAACAAATTCGATTATGGCCACCAACGGTGCCAGCACACCCACAAATGTAGTTGAAACTCCTACACCTACACCAGCAGCCACAGCTCAACCTATAGCCGCGCCTCCAGCACCCACGGCTACGCCCACCCCAGCAGCGCCGGCAAAGAAAGAAAAGTTGGGTGGTTTCTTGCCTAACGGTTGCATTTTCCCGCGATTCAAGAACAATAAGCATAAGGATAAGGACAACAATCACAAGGAAAGCAAAAGCAAAGAGAAAACGTTACTCAATGCTCTCAAGAAGAGTAAGGAGAAAAAAGTGGCGCCCAGTGAGCAAACGGCCAGCGATAAGGCGACCATTGGATCCGATAATGGTACCACGCAGTACGAGAAAAACTGTATCAATAATCTAGAGTGTGAAGTTCAGAAGCTTGACCTGAACGGGAGTAGCAACGATAACATGTTCATCAAGCTGAAAGTGACGCCCAGTGCAACGCCAGCAGCAGCAGCAGCAACGGCAGCCAAGTAGATAAGTATACACGTTAATGAACAGCAGAAAGAATATATAATATATAGACAGCTAAAGTTTGGTAAATAAGTACAGAGGTGGTGTTAAAAGTGAAAAGGATAAAGGACAAAGGATAAAGAATAATGAGTAATGAGTAATGAGTATCGAATAACGAGTAACAAGTAACAAGTAACAAGTAACAAGTAACAAATAACGAGTAAAAAGTAACAAGTAACAAGTAACAAGTAACATGTAACAAGTAACAAGTAACAAGTAACGAATAACGATAAAATGTAACGATTAGCGTGTAGTCTGTATTGAGTAACAGAATCGAAAACTATCCAAAACTAGCACTTTACTAGCACCTAAAACTATATAAAGTCGCGAAATTTTAGTATATACAAAATTTACATATATCTTTATATATACATATATGTATAAATATATATGCATATTTATATATATATGCATATATGTGTGTGTGTAAAGATAATACGTATAAACATACGAGTTCATATACAATATATACAGTTGTATCAGTCAATTTTTTGAAAGCAAATCGACAGACTCTCAAAATTATAATGAATGAAAAATAAAAATCAAATATTTAAGAAAATAACTAAAAAAAAAAAACAAAAAATATAAAAAAATAGTGCCATGCTCCATACAGTGGGTTGCTCAATTGTCTGAGTAAACCGTCAATAGTGTCTCCAAAAAAAACAAAAAAAAAAAGCATAAAAAAAAAAAAAATAAATAAATATCTTTCTCGGCATACATAAATGAAATAATAATGTATTTATATAGATCAATATTTGTATGGTTCGCATACAGTTTGCCTTATATACAAGCCAAGAGAGAGAGACAAAGAGAATAAGAGATAAAACGAAATGTAAAACAAAAGCACAAGAATATCATAAATAAGATCATAAGAATTATGGCAATCTAAATGTAACTCATGCGCCAAATTTTCATCTCAATTCAATTCAATTCAATTCAATTACAATTCAATTCAATTATATTTCGATTTTGATACCGAATCGAAGCCAACAACAACAAAAATCTAACAAATTCACAAATTCACAAACTCACAAAGAACTCAGCACTGGTCACTGCACTTACTGAACTTTTACTTAGACTATGCAACTAGCTAACTTTCACTTAACTCTTAGTCATGAGCATTATTCATGCCTCAAGCTTCCTCAATGCCACAACAGCCATCGACAACATTACACAAAAAAATCAAAAACAAAAACAAAAAAAAACATTAAGAAAATAATGCAAAACACACAAAAAACCATAAAAAATGAAAAGTATTACGAATTTTATCAGTACCACAATCCAATGATCTCCACGATTTGAAGTTGATAAAAGAGAGAAAAGAGACCGATGACATTTAACATTTAACAGATAACAGATAACAAATAACAAATAACAGAGAACAGCTAACTGATAACAAATAGCAGAGAACAGCTAACAGATAACAGAGAACATATAACAGATAAAGCTAACTGATAACTGATAACTGCAGGGACAACTCACACATAGACATGAAAATGAAGTTGAAGCAGTTCGGTTAAGAAACGAACAAGAAGTAAAGAGAGGAAAGCACCATTTATCTCTTTCCTTCTTGTGCGTTTCTCAACCAAACTGCTAACTTTGTAGCCTACAAGAACTTCATTTTCATGTCTATATGTGAGTTGTCTCTGTAACTGATAACAGATAACAGAAAACAGATATCAATTAACAGAGAATAGATGAGAAGAGAACGACACAGGCTCTATAAAGTACCTTGTGTACCTTGGTATAAAAATACCAATTGGTATATCTATAAGACGCTATGATTATTTCTTTTGTTTTTCTTCTTTAAGTTTTATTTCTCTTTAAATGAATTACCTGAAAACTTAAAAGGGCAATCATTTGCTATGCCCTTCGTTTTGGATTGCAAAATCTATTAACTATATATATTCATATCTATGTACCTTTCGTGTATATTTGTTATCGCATTGTTTTTGTTCTATAAACTGTTTAGCCCTTCTCCTTCACCCTCACCTTCACCTTCACCTTCACATTCTCCTTCTCCTTTTCCTTCTACTGCGACTAGTCTTCTGCTTTCTTCTCAATAAGACGACGATCCATCAACTTCAAAGCGCAACCCATTTTTTACATATGTATACAAAAAATACAAAAATACTAAATACATTTATCATATAAATTTATACACAAAACATATAACAATTCGAATAACATTCAAGCAACAAGTGCAACAAAAACAAAATTACAACTCAATATCGGACTGAAGAAAGCTGCCATATATAGATAAAAATCGTATGAGAGTACATACTGCATACAGACATACACACATATATATGTGTGTGTGTGTGTGTTAATTATGTTCGCTTTTCATTTAAACGAAAATTCAATTGTGATTCATTTGAAAATCAAATTTTGTTTTTAACATCGAACAACTATATATTTAAACATTTAGTATACTTAACAAAATGCAAAAGCAAAAACTAAAGCAAAAGCAAAAGCAAAAGCAAAAACAAAAGCAAAAGCAAAAGCAAAAGCAAAAACAAAACAAAAACAAAATCAAAATCAAAAAAATATTAGAATTTGTTTTAAAAAGTTAATGACCCATATTTTTTTTAACTAAAAGTAAAACTATGAACGCAAAAAATATCCTTGGCTAGCCAAGGATTTTATGCCCTTGCAGAGTTTTTAATATGTATACATATATACATATATACATATATATGCATGTATGTGTATGTATGTATATATAAACAATCTTTAAATTTTTTTTTAATATATGTGTTTTGTTATCCATGTAGCTAAGAGATACCCCAGGACATCTCCTTATTGTAACGTATAATGTTTTATGATGTGTTTCTATTTAAATGTTGTAATTTGTTTTAAAACTAATCCATTCTTATTTAATAATTTAATAGTTTAGTTCTACTCTGTGTTTTATATATATAGATATATATTCCTACTACTGCCGATTTATAATGTTTACTTGAGTTTGTATTGATTTCGAATGGAAATCTTTTAAGTTTCCCATACAAAGGTCCTTGAGCCTTGTCTGTGTCATAGTCACTGCCACTTTGAATAATTACAGGGTATCTCTGGTAGGTTACATAGATCGATCCTAATGTTTTTCTAATGTTGCCTGCAAGGGTTTCCAGTATTTTCTGCAGCGCCCAAAAGATTGCAACAAAAGATTTCAGATACTCAAGCGAAGAGCAAAATTAATAAATAAAAACATATATATTTTTTTAAAGGCGCCCCAAACCCCGCCCGCCCCTCCAGTGCCATAGAAGTTGGCATTGAAATGAAAAAAAGTGAAGGAGAATATAATTAATGATTACGATTATAATTAATAATTAATTCATAATTATTATAAATAAAATATATAATGTTTAAATCAAAACTCAATTCGTTTAGTATATGTATTAAATTTAGTGCAACTTTGTTCATTGCAAGTTAAAATGTGAAATTAACTAAAGCCTAAAGCATTAATTAACTTAAATGTTAGTTTTAACTGGTTGTAAATGTGACAAAAATTATTTAAAATGCTCGACTACAACAACAACAACAAAAATAACAATAATAACAACAACAAGCTGGAAAAAACAAATTCCCATCACATTTTGATTAAAGTTTAAACAAATTTTGTAAACAATTTAAATTTAAGTTCATTTCTTGCAACTGAAGAGCAAAGCGAAAGCAATAATTTTACACCTGAAGCAGCAGAAAGTAAAATAAAAATAAAAATAAAATATATTAAAAAGTACATAAAAAAATAATGAAAAAAAGTTTTCGTTTAATTGTTAAGCAAACGAACAACAAAGAAGAAACAAAAAACGGAAAACAAAAAGAAGAAGAAGAAGAAGAACTAAAATGTTAAGATTGACAAGAAGAGAGACAAACTGTAGAAATTATACAAGTGGGCGGAGGAAACGAAAACAAAAGGAAAACTAAACAAAAATCGAAAATAAAAAATTAAAAATCGAATATAAAAATTAAAAATCGAATATAAAAATTTAGAATCGAAAAAAAAAAATTAAAAATAAAAAAAATTTAAAAATTAAAAATCGAAAAATAAAAATTAAAAAATAGAAATAAAAATTAAAAATTAAAAAATTAAAAAATTAAAAATTAAAAAATAAAAAATTAAAAAATTAAAAATTAAAATTAAAAAATTAAAAATCAAAAAATATAAAATTAAAATTAAAATTAAAAAATTAAAAATAATAACTGAGAAATGATAAATGATAAATGATAAATGATAAATGATAAATGATAAATGATAAATGATAAATGATAAATGATAAATGATAAATGATATATGAAAAAGGAAAAAGGAAAAATGAGGAGGAAGAGGAAAACCAAACCACATTTTATATATGTAATAATAAAAAGGATCGTATTTGAGAAATGTAATAGCTGCTGATTTATTTAATATCATGGAATAAATATTTATATTTAAGCTATTTCTATGTTCACAGGCTTAACTCTATTCGAAGGCGGAGCAGTGGCAGCCCCTTACTCGTCCTTGTTGTTAATGGAACGCAGGTGTTCCAGCTCCTCACGTTCAGCCTTGTTGCGCAGCAGCGGTACATTGTAGTCGAAGGCATAGAAGAAGCCCTTGGGCTCGCCCGTCTCCTCGGGTCCGGGCACATAGGGTTTCTCATCATGGACATACTCCTTGGTCTCGGCCTCGGTGGGCTCGTAGCGACCCTCCTGCTGGTATTCGGCTGCATAGGGATCAGGATTGTGGCCAGCAGCGGCGGCCAGCTCACCCCACAGCTTGAAGTGCGCCTCTTCGGCCTTCAGCACTGCTGGCGTCTTGGTTGCTGGCTGCTTCAGATGTGCTGGTCGATTGTCCTCAACATGGAAGCCACTCTTGTCCGCATAGTAAGTGGCAACAAAGTCGCGTCCATGTGGCTGCACATACTTGTAGGAACCGCTCACGGTGCCCGCCTCATCACGTTTCTCGTTTTTGCCCTGATTCCAATCCTTGTAGCCGTACACGTACTGTCCCAGACCATCCTGACCATGATACTGATGTGCATCGTAGTGCTCCTCCACATAATCCTCGGGATGCTCAATCACACGTCCCATGTACACAAATTCGCCCTTCTCGTTGCGAGCCTCTGGCAGTGGATTCTCCCCCGTCTTTGGGGCAAACTCAATCTCATTGACTCCACGCAGTTGTGCGCTGTTCAAATATTGTTGTGCCTCCTCCGGCGTGATGTTGATCTTGAAGATATTCTCCCCACTGGCCACGCTGACCTGCAAACAACCAAAAAAATTAGCATTATGCGTGGATACATTTTTTGCTCTGTCTATCGCGCTTTACAGCCTCTGAATATATAATACGATTTTTATGGAGGGAGATCTTCGATCTCCAAGGCAATGATGTCATTCGGAAGGCTTCCTCATTTTCACGTCTCCGAGTTATTAGTACACATCGAGTATTTTATTTATAATATTGCATTTTGCACTTGACGCGGGTCACATTTGACATTTTTACAACCCGGATTCTAGGCTTTATCTCTTTCTTATTGTTCAGATCTCTAGATGTTATTATTATCCAACTGTTATCCAATCCTCAACTCGAATGCATAAATTATCACAGATCAACGAATAAAAAAATATGTATATGTATGTGTGTGTGTGTGTGTGTGTAGGAATATTTGAAACTGACCAGCAAAAAGGCGGCTAAAAGGTAACACTTCATTTTTGGAACTCGATTAACGATTCTTTAATAATATTATTCCTTATATGCAGATATATATATGTATGTATATATATATTTATATATCGATATCGATATCGATTTTTATAATGATCACTGCTCTGCTCTTGGTGGGCTACTAATATCTAAATAACTAAACTCAACGTTTTTATACTAAACTTTGACTGTCGTTTGTTATTGTTGCTTGAACTTTTGTTGCTGTTGCTGTTGTTGTTGTTATTGTTGTTAATCCCTTTGTTGTTGTTTTTTGCATAAAATTAGCGTCTGAATGTTGAATGAAGATGTGCGACGACGTCGTAGCTGTCCGGTTTCTTACTCAGCACCAAACGGCGGGCAGCATCCACTCCCAACAAAAACACACAGCGTTGTTACTGCCACAACAACAATAGCAACAATAGTATTATAGTAACAACAGCAGCAACAACAACAACAACAACATTACTAGTAGATAAACAACAATTTGAAGTTCATCATCAACGTCGCTCAAATTCACACTTCTCACGCGTAGAAGATGCTCGCATCATTAACCGTATGCATGTGTGTGCGTGCGTGTGTGTGCGATTGTCTGGGATACTTATATGTGGATATATATGATCACTCGAATGCTCAATTAGTTATTAAATAATATTTATTTTTTGTATATTTTCATATCGTTCTTTTTTTTTTCTATTTTATATTTTTCTTAATGGTTTTACGAGCAACCGGACAAGTGCCCGGCGCAGTTTCTAAGTGGCATTTGGCGAGCTACTCAGTTGTCAGCTATCTTCTGGGCCTATACCCTGTAAAAAGACTATATTAGATAAATATAGAATTGTTTTTTTTATTTATCTATAAATATTATTTAAGTAACAAAAAGTTTTTATTTTATTTTTTATATTTTTATTTTTTCAGACTTAAGTGAAATATTTTATTATTATTTATTTATTTAATGTTTTTTTTTTGAATATATTTAAATATATTTATACATTAGAATATCTATTTTATAAACTAAAATATAATAATATTAATTATTTTTTTTTTTAAATATTTTTAATTTTTAACGCTTCGTAGCATCTTAATTTGAAGGAGCTGCGATCTTTGGAAGATTCTCGTTTTTGACTCTGTGTAATTCGGAGCGAAGATGAGCTTCAAATATTTAGTAGAGAGTTCAGTGATTTTAGAGGATTTTTTGGTTGGGTTTACAAACCTGTTTATCCCATATAAAATGTAGTATAAAACGTCTTAAGTATTTATAATTTATATATTTGAATTTATGCATTCATTTTTATTTTTATTTTTTTTTATAATTTGGTAACTGGGTAACACGTTGTCGACTCTTCTAGATGGACGTACGATGTTTCCTCCCATGTGTATGTTGGCTGTTACCAACGGCCAGTAATTTATTTTCTATTAAACATTTTATTATTAATTTAAGTATACGTATTCATTTTGTTTTTGAGAGCTCCCAACAGTTCTTACCTCCAATTAATGCAAAATGTACAAGCATTGGGTTGGCGTTCGGGCTTCCTGTAGAGAAAGAGCGAAGCTGCTCGGCGGAAGTTTTTTGTTTGGACATGTGGCAAACAGTTGACGTTTGAAATATGCATAATTAGATGCCATAGATGGGTAATCATATATATATATATATGAGTTATCAAATGTCAAGTCGAGTTGTTTCCTCTAACTATGGGAACTTATTTTTTATACGTACCAGTAAGTTTGTTGCCTAAGTCTTTTGAATTGATTTCATTTAATTTCGATTCTTTGTATTTTATTTTTTTTTTCTTGCTCGTGCAAGGGCCAAGCCTTAAGCTGTCCAGTTAAATGCGCAGTTTCCGTATAAACAAATAATTAACAAATAATTTCACTATTTAAATAATACTTAAACTGCACGCTTGCGATGTATCGCATTGCAGGCACTTCTGCTGTCAGTTGTAAGGCGAAATTTGCATCTGTATTTGTATTTGTATTGGCCACATCATCAAGGGTCGCCAGTCGCCGTTTGGACTGTGATTAGTGCCGTTCTATGTGTCTTTGATGGTCATTAATAATCTCAAATATTTCGTATTCATGTTTACTTTTTCGCTTTAGCTTTTTTTCATCACAAATTTACAGCTTTTTTTTTTGGACTTTTTGCCGCTGCTTTTCCTGTTTTTAATTTTGTATTTCATTAGCCGCAGCGAAGAGAATGGCGACAAAGGTTCTAGATGAATTTTATACTGAATCACTAACTGGTTAGCACAGATTCTTCGCTGACAACTACATAACAATAATCTAGCCTTTTAGCCACTTAATTTTATTTATGTTTTTTTTTTTTATTTTTTTTGGCTGTTGATTTCTGGGAAAATACATTTTTTTTTTCTTCATTTTTAGCTATTAATTTAGGAATGTGCGTCAAGAAAGACGAGGGTTCTTTTTTCGGCGCTTCTTCTTCTTTTATCGAAATCCATTGAATCATTTTCATTTTGTTTTTGTTTTTGATTTTGATTTTGATTTTTTTGGCTTTGCTCAATGAAAAGATTCACATTCTGTAAATGAGTTTGTTTATATTTTGTGTGTGCTTCGCTCTGTTGTTCTGTTAACGATGATGCAAAAGTCTAAATAAAAACGCAGACCTAATTTTTTGAGGATCCGGTTTTTGCAACTGTCTGATATTAAATATCTTATGGCATTAAAATAATAATTGCCGTTTTCTTGACATATTTATGATGAATGATGGGCATTGCCGAGTGCCAAATGAGATGCCAAAATCCGCCCGAGGCTCCCGTCAATAGAATGTTCCACTTTCACTGCTGGTGGTGTTATTTTAAATATTACGTATACGCACGAGTATTTGGCCAATCTTACACATTTGAAGCTCTCCGAAATGTATAACAGAAAAAAATTGACAAATAGTTGACCGGTGCTCCAATGCAAATAGCTAATACAAACATACAAAAGCGCACCAAGAGCGCCAAGAGTTTGGCGAGAGGCTTTCAAGTTGGCCAGTTGCCCAGTTGCCCATACAAGGTGAGTCGCAGGTAAACACACATAACACATACACACACTTAAATGGCTCCAAAGCAAACACCACTCAATGCCACGCAGGGCTCCAAGCGCAGCGCAGCAGTTGAAATAAGTGCGGGAGACAAAGCGAATCCAAAACCAGTGCAATATCAACTGTCCAAGTGTCCAAGTGTTGCCCGCCGATGGTATCCGTACCACTTGTGTATCTACATCAAAGAAAGACAACAGTCAAGCATTCATAAATTCCTGAACCAAAAAGATGCATTTGCGTGCGATGCTGAGTGGAATGTTGACTCTTGTGTTGCTGCCGTCACTGCAAGCGGCGGTACTGCCGCTGGTCAAAGAGGGTGCTTCAAGCGATGTCGTGCCCACGGATACAGAGAAATTTGGTTATCTGGAACTCAAGCCAAACGGAACGCTGATCTTAACACGTGCACCCAATCAAAATGGCAGCAATGTGCAGAATCTCTTGCTGCTGCGCAGCGTGTTGCAAGCTTTGAGGCTGGCACCAGCTGGCACTGAGGGCAAGCTTAACATCAAGATCTATGGCGATGGTGTGGAGCACAAGTTTCCCCCAGTGCTCGAGAATATTATCCAGCGGATACAAACCTATTTCTCGATCTATCGCTACACGGACACCAGTCGACCCGTCCGCAAAGACGAACTAACCACAGAGTCACAGATCCTGGAGCTAACCACGCAGCAAGCCAACGATCTCAATGACATGATAGCCATAGATCAGCAGAATGCCTATATAACAGTGGGCGATCCATAGGCTCGTCGCAGCAATTATCATTAATATTATATTTATATTTATTTATTTATTACTTTTGCCTGCTCACGGATCGAGCAGAAATAAAGGCAAACCTCCATTGTAAATGTAACGTGCGAGGCATCCAGCACTTGCCCTAGATGGCAAGGTGAATGCCTGGGCACGTCGCCCAGGTGTTTAGTATTCGTCGCTGTATCCAGACCACAATTTATGTTCACCTTCCTTTCTCCCCACTCCCACTCCCTCTCTCTTGCTCTTTCTTTCTCTCTCCTTCTCCTACACTCTCACTCTCCCCGTCTCTTTCTCTTTCTTGTACTAATATGTGCAATATTTTTACGCCGCTGGGAATTTCTGGGCCCCCACTTGCAGAGCCAACGCATTGCATAATTTTCCACATGTGGCCATTCAAATGGGGGCGATGCGGTTCATGACCACCAACTTGTCGTAGGGCAGTTCCCAAAACATTGCCTGACCTCAAAATGAAGTTGTTTATCTTTTCTGTTAACATTTATTTAACTGAAAGACTTTGCTTCAAGTAATACCTTTTTTTTATTTATCCCATAGGAGAGTTATATACAGACGTGGAAGAAATAATAGTAGTGCAACATTAAAGAAAAGAAAAGCCTTTGTTTCCGATACTTCCAGTTGCACAATTTTAACAAAACTTTACAATTATTTAGAATAGAATGTCTGGAAGAGAATAACAAAAAATTTCCGTAAGATTTCCATCCCTATAATTTGTTATTGACGATCTTTGACCAGTGAAACCAAATTTCGCATAGGAAAAAAATAGTAGTGCTGCACTTATTGTTAGGAAAACAGCTCGTTGGAAAAAATTTAGCAAGTAATTTATATAAAACAAAGCATTATCAGTAAGTAAAAAAAATAATATGAATTATAAAACAAATATGTATAACAAAATTTTGAATTAAAAATTTTTGCATATATGGTTTCTGTCTATAAGTTTTCTTAAGCAACATTTTGAACTGAAAAGCACTACTATTATTTCTGCCACCACTGTATATATATATATATATATATATATATATATATATATATATATATATATATATATATATATATATATATTTAGATACATTTCATTTAAGATAAACTTTATTTTTTAACTAAAGAAACTAACTAATATAGTTAACAACTTTTTACTGTTAAAATGCAGAACTCGCCATTCTTCCCTTCATTCTCCGCACTCCTGCAGTTGCTCCAGGAAAAGTCTGTTTTTCAAATTGGAATTTTTTTAATATGTTATAAATTATAAAAAATAAAATGTTGGATTAGAATCCTTATGTGATCATTTGTGACATTCCTACACGTTTGGCTACGCTGTGCATGTCTTTTTATTATTTTCTTACCCCTAGCATAAGAGTGCGGAACAAGTTCGTTGTCTAAGTCTTTTGTTTTATGACCTGCTAACTAGGTAAAAATAGCAAAGGTACCACCCGCCGGCCCCTCGGGGCAATGAAACGCTTTCTTTTACATTTTACATTCACTTTTTTTTATTGTTCTGTTTTTTTACTTTTTCAATTGTTATGGTTATGAATATAATGAATGATGATGATGATTATGAGCGATTCTTGACGATGTTGGTTATGAATGACCGTATATGCATCTAGATGTTTGTTCATTTTTGTTTTTCTTTTTCTTTTTGTTTGTTTGATTTTTTTTTTCTTGTTGTTGTATATATACTTATTTGTTTTTTTTTTTGTAGATTTTATTTGTATTTTTATTTTTTTAAGCTTTTCTCGTTGCTTTTTATGCTGTTAATTAATGTCGGAAATTGGAAAATATTTGCACGCTGTGTCTCTGATTGTGTTAGTAACTAAATGTATTAACCCACGGCCTGGTCGGAGCCAAGGCACGTTACAGATTCAGATTGTAGAATACCAAAGTTGCCCATAGTACATTAATGTGTGTTTTTTTTTGTGTGTGTGTGTGTGTGTGTGTGTGTGTGTGTGTGTTGATCTTGATGAGTGTGGTTATGAGTGGCTTGTGTGTGTTAATGATAATGCGTCTCGCCTCTCTCTCTCTCTCCCTCTCTCTCTCTATCTCTATCTCTCTCTCGCTCTCTCAGTGCATGGCCAGTCGACAGCTCGCCACTTAGGCTGCTGCTGCTGGTGCTGGTGCTGCTGCTGGTGCCGGTTCTGGCTCTGGCGCCGATTTGAGGGCTATATCATTCGCTGGCTGGATCTCAGCTTCTGGCTCAGCTTGGGGCTGTGCCTGTGCCAGTGGCAGCGCCTGAGGCTCGGGAATAGCTGCATCAATGGGAATGGCCTTAAGCAATGGCTCCTCCTTCTTCAGTTTGGCTAAGAAAATGAGAAAAACGGATGAAGTGGAGCCCACTATTTATTCGAGTGAGAATAGACTTACGTTCCTCCAGGATGGCTTCCTTAATCGGTTCCTTAATGATTTCAGCGGGTAGCTGCTCCTGTTCCTGTTTAATGGCATTGCTCTCCTCCAGCTGACGGGCGGCAATCTCTGGCTTCAATTCACTGGCCTCGGCGGCTGCAGGAATGATGGCCTGTGCTGGCTGCTCCAATGGCTGCTCCGCTTGCTCCGGCAGCTTCTGCTCCTTAAGCAGTGGCTGAGCCTCTGGCAGCTCTGGCGCCGCGGGTTCAGCGGCCTCCGGCTTCTGTTCAATGGATTGAATTGGTGCCTCCTCAATTTGAATGCTGCGCGCACGGATGGCAGATATGGGCCAGGAGTAGACAGGAGTGTGCACCACATCGACAACGGGAGCGTGATACACCTGGGGTAAGCTGTAGAAGTGTCGGGCCTCGGCAGTGGCCAGCAATGGCTGTGTATTGGCTGGGGTCTCGATCAGTTCAATCTTCTCGCTCTTCAGTTTCTCCTTTAGTTCCTCCTTGGCGTTGGATGATGGGAAGAAGTTGGGGAAGAAGCCAGCACCTGAGGCAGCTGCAGCCGAGGCAGCTGCCGCTGCAGCCTCGCCAAACTGTCCAGTTACGACCTGAGCCTGTTGTTGGGCCTGCTGCTGGATCTCAGTGATGGTGCCTTGGATGTTCTCGACTTGCTTCGGTTCGGGAATAATGAATGGACTGCTGGCACGACCGGAGACAGCATCCACAGTCGGCACCACAGAAGCGGCTGTGCCTGCTGGCACATAGACAATGGTCTCCTCATGATGCGGTCCAGCGACGCGTGCCAGCGGTGAGAGTCCATGCACATAGCGTACCGCTGGCTCCAAGTGGACCTGTGCCTGCGGCGTCACAATCACTATGTGCTGGGCAGGCTCAACGACTGGCTGGATGGGCTTCGCCTGGCTGCCCACTGCCAGCAGGCAGAACATCAATAAAATAAACATTATGCTGCACCAGGATGAAGATCAGAAAAGAAAGAAGAAGAAACGTAAAGATTTTTAATGCTTTGCCATCTTCTTCTCGATGCTTCTGACCAAACGATGCCCAAAACGGGAATCAATTGCTCTGAGCTGGTAACTGGTAACTGGTAAGTCCAGTGTCTGCGGACCATAACCTATGCTATTTATAGTTGGACAGCCAAAGACAATTCTAAATTTAAAATTATTTATGCACTTGTGTATGCATGTGTGTGTGTGTGCCTGCCACAGGATGCGCACTATTAACCGGTTTGTTGTTTGATTGGCTCTTGAGAAATCTGCAAAGTCGCCACTTCTGGTGTACATATAAATAGCCCCCCCCCCCCCCCCTGTCTGACTGCCTGCCCCCCAACAAACTATGTCCTCTGAGGCAAAGTCTATTCTTGGCCAAGTCTTCTGTCTTCTGTCTTCTGTCTTCTGTCCTCTGTCCTCTGATGTGGCTTGTGTATTCGTGGAGCTAATAACTGGTTTCTGGCTAACCGATCCATTCTCCTTCGATCATATCGAAGGGCTTTGATTGCCCTCGCGTCTATTCTTAGATTTCCCTTCCTTAAATGTACAGCCCTCGGTCATTGCAGTCATTGCGATCGCATCTCAATACCTTACAATTATTTTCCAGTCTTTGGGCTTACCTCAAGATCTCTTGGAAAATTATATAAATGGTTTTTTATAATTTTTAATATGATTTTCTGATATTTAAGATTTAGTTTAGTGGAGAAATTAGAAGTTAGAAAATAATTTCTGAGTTTTTATTTGTGTCAAGACTTAAAAAAAAAAAAAAAGAGAAAGGCTTGAAAATTATTTTTGGAAAGAAATTGTAGATCTACTTTAAGAAATATAATAAATAAATACCTCAAATCTACGATATAATTATTTAAACTACATATTTAAATATACTACATAATTAAATATATTAAATAATTAAATATACTACATAAATAAATATATACTATAAATATATTAAATATTAAATATATATATATATTATATATTAAATGTATACTAAACTATGTAGTTAGTATACTTTATAAGTAGTATAATTAAAATATTCAATTCAAGTTTAGAATATATTAAGGACATGCATTTTTAACTATTTTTTTTTTCGTTTTGTGTTTAATAAATAAAATAAACAAATATTAATTTAAGCCAATAAATAAATAAATGAAATAAATAATTAAAATCAAAATATTTACCATAACCTAAAAATAATCTAATTACTATATAAATAAACTATAATTTTACTTCTATGCTGATCCACACGCCTTTCACCTTAATACTGATTTTTCATGTAAACGACGGCTCCCAAGAAATGATCCTTTAAAATGCTATATTATATTTTGTCAGAAGGACTTTTGGTAAAAACCTCAACTGAACCTCACCACAAGCTCCTTTTTTATTTTTAATTTATTTTTAAATATTTATTTTCCTTCCTTAAGCTATAAAATATCTGCGTCTAATTCAAAAATCAATCCAAGCCAAGCCTTAAAAATTATAAGTATTTTTAGCTATTTTAAACTTTTACTTTAGCTATTTTTAGCTTTAACGTTAGTTATTTTTAGCTATAATTCTAGCTATTTTAGCTATAATTCTAGCTACTTAAGCTATAATCTTAGCTATTTCAAGCTATAATCTTAGCTATTTTCAAGCTTTAGTTTTAGTTTTTTTTCAGCTATAATTTTAGCTTCCTTTACTTGAAGAAAACTTGTTTTATAAATTGTGTGGAATGTAAGAAGATCAAACGCTAGTGGACACGAGCATTGAGTTCCGCTTAACTGACCTTTGACTAACCGTGGATAAATTTGTGGCACTTTCTAAATGATCTGCCCAAGATCTAAGCTCGAGCACGAAACGCTAGTAAAGATTAGGAGGAACTTACCTGATGGCAGCTGCTTGTTTTTTGAGCGTTTAGTGTTTTTTTCTTCTTCTTGTTTTTAATTTGAAATCTTTTTAGGGACTGGAACACTTTCCAAAATTTGTCGGAGCAACGCTCTCTACGTGCACGGAAAAAAAAAAGTGTAATAAATTTGACGACAAACACAAAAAATGCTTGAACTTGGCACAATTGTTGAAAACTGAGTGGCTGAGTGGCTAAGTGACTGATTGACTGAGTGGTTCAGTGGTCTTGGTCTTGGTCTTGGTCTGTGTCTTGATGTTGGTATTGGTCTTGGTCTTGGTCTTGGTGTTTGGGTCTTCTTCAGGTCTTCTTCAGTCTTCACACGGCGACCACTTCAAGGAAACTGGTGGCCAACGCTTTCCGTCATGGGCCTTTTATAATGTGCCAGGGTCGAACTGACCTACCACAAGAACAAAGACAAGACAAGACAAGACAAGACAAGAGTCAGTGTCAAAGACAGAGCCACAGCCAAAGCCCAAGCCAGAGCCCGACTCATAGTCGAAGCCAGACTCTGAATCGGAGCCAGAGCCAGAGCCAGAGCTAGAGTCAGAACCAGAGCCAGAGCCAGAACCAGAAACCTAAGAAGTAGATTCTCAAGCTGAAAAACAAGCTGCAAGTTGCAGCTTCCCGCAGGAAAACAGATAGAATTGCCGTCGAGGAGAATGCTGGGAGGAGGCTTTGGATTGGGCGAAATATATGGCCAAAAGGAGCACGCAAAGCAGGCGGCAAATGACCAAAGTTGGCTAACAACAATAACAAGTACTCACATATAACCATACATACAATACACACACACACACACACACACACACACACACACACACACACACACACACACACACACACACACATACTACTTGTTTTGCACTTGCAGAGGGTTCTGGTTTCCATCGAACAGAGACCAACTATCAGGTTCCAGTTTCCAGGTTCTTGGCGGCAGATGGTCAACGTAGATGTTGTTGTACGTGCGCTGACGCTCTTGCTGTTGATCTTAGCCATGGTCTTGGTCTTGGTCTTGGTCTTGGTCTTGGTCTTGGTCAAGTTCTGTTCTGTTCGGTTCGGTTCGGTTCTGTGGAGTTTGTTAAACCTGCATTGTAATAGAAGTCAAGCGCTTCGAAGTAACCACATTGACAGACGTTCACGACCATCATGGGATCCCTGGCTATGGCTTGAAAGTGGGAAACTGGTTCAGGTGCAAATTGAATACATTGTGCATTGCAATCACCTTTCCACTATCTACCTCCTTTCACCCAACCCACAGCCCCCTCCATCCATCTCAGCTTCATTCCGCCTCTGCCACAACTTCTATCTTCTTCCTCGCATAGATTTATTTTTATGTTGCCTGCACCGCCTGCTGCTGGCGGAAAAGATTAATCAAGATTTGCACATGCTTGCACTCTTATATCTTATATCTTCTTTCTATACCCTACGTCCATGGGTAATGGATGGCAGAGGGTGTAATCAAGATCGCGAGGTTCCTATGAACGGAACGCCCTATGCAAAGCATCTCATCAAATGGCGGGGCGATGCAGATAAAAAGCTACAGGTTTTTCCCTTTCTGTAATGGGATCTTCAGATCTCCTGCTGGCGTTGCAGCTTCGCATAGGGAGGTAGGTGGTAGGGTATCAGGGTATCCTCTAGTCTTGCATAGCCACTTAAAGTATTCCAATGTTGCCTCTCTTTCATTTTATTTTTTTTTCATTCTTTTTTTTCTAAATTTATTTCGTTATAAAATATAATCACTGCCCGCAGATGTGCATCGTCTGCACCAGCAGCAGCTCCTCTGCCTCCTTCGTGTTCCCTCCTAATGCGCCTGCTGGCAGGCTACATAAATTCATGAAAGGCATCGGAAATAAACACCATGGAGCCGCCACCATCGAGAAGTTCAATGGCCGCCGGTTGGAGTAAGAACATCAAATGGATTAGATACGCAAATTTTATTGGCAATTTGATGGATACAGAAATCTTATGGGATAGGTCAGCGGATGCTATGAGGCTTCCTCTACTGATAGTGGAGGCGTCGCTTGGGCGCTGCTCTGATAATGGGCTTTGATGGTGTCTTGGTCAGGGATTGTCTGGATCTGGCGGCGTACTCCTCGGCAATTGCAGTTCTCCATTTCTCAATCAACGCACTGCCGCCACCGCCGCGCAATGGAGTCTCGCGTGTGTGTGGAAAACTGGACATGGCCAAAGGCACATCTCCATAGTCGTAATCTTCGCTTAATCGCTCTCCGGCCGAATTGGGCGTCTTGATAACGAGCTGATTGCGTGATGGCAATGTGATGCTAAAAGCGGCCGCCTCCTCTGGTGACACGCCAGCGATCGCTGTGGCTTTGGGCGATGCCACGGCCAATCCATTGCGTCCAGAGAGTGCAACTGCATTCGGCTTGGAGCTGGCCACACCGCCCTCACCGGCAATGGAGAGACCTGACAAAAGTAATGGACATGCGATTATCGGCTATTCATGCAAATGGCATTCCTTTCAGGTGTCACTTACCCACTGGCTTGGCCTCGGCCACAGCTGCATCCTTTTTGGGTGCCATGACAGCGACGCTGTCGTTCACATCCTCGTAGGGATCTTCGCTATTGGGTGGCAATAGCTCTTCAGGTGAAAGCTGCTGTTCGGTGACCTCATCCAACTTTTGTTCATCAATTTTCTGGTCAGCTGGATTATTGGCTTCCAGTCCAAGGTTTGAGGGTTGCTTCTGGGGCGAGCCAAACAGTTCCGGCTGCAGCAGCACACTGAAGTCCTTAATTTGTCCTGTTTGCTGCAAAAGAGCCAAAGCCGTAGCCGCTTGGCCCAGCTCCAAGAGACTGTCGGCATAGACCTTGTTGTCCTCCGCGCTGAAGGCTCCTTTCCGTTTGGCCAACTCCTGGATGGCCACAAGACGTGCGGCTGCCTCTTGGATTCGGTTGAAATTGCTACCGCTGGCCGAGATTGATGTGCTGCCACCACTGCTGCCATCGGCAACGGCCGAGATGCTCGCTGCCGATATGGTAATGGTATCATCCGCATCTCTTGGAATGCCACGCACCTGTGGCTGCTGGCGCTGCAGAATACGACCACGAATGCTACCATCTTCCTGGGGGCGCAGCTGCAGCAACTGTCCGCTCAGGCCGCCATAGTAGGGTAGTTGCTCTTCGATGATGAGCGGACCTGGACCCCTTGCCGCTGATCTGTGTCTAGTGGGTTGCAGGGTTTACAGAGTTGGTTAAAGTGCTATGAATGGGAAGCGGGTTTGCCTGTACAATTGTGGAGCTGTGCATGGAGCGTGGTATGGACAAAAGCGTGTGATAGAAAACAGAAGACAAGGAATTTCTACAGAGGATTAGAAAGCGAGTAGACTAAATGAACAAAGCCACATATTTTACTACAACTTTATTTACAACTAGAGATGACACAGTTGGGGGCCTCTGTTCTTAAGATAGGAACACATTGAGTTCTACAATAAACTACTTAGCTGAGGGAAGGCGCCTCCATTAACGCCTAGTTGAACAAATCCAGCTCCAAATCGGCTGCTGCATGCGCCTTACCGCCAACTCCTGCAATGGCAACCGCCTCTGGGTTAAAGTACACGTTTGTTGGCACACCTTTTTTTAAGTACGCCTTTGAAATGGGCGTGGAAATAGCTGTACCTCCATTACCAACGACTGCCTTGGAGTGCGGTTCCAGTATGAGCGCTGCCTGCTTACGTTCCTGTATCGCCTGTGCTTGGATCGGACTGTAAGGCAAGAAGTAAGTGCCAAACGGAATTTGAGGGAAATTCTTAGAGCTGCTGCTTGTGCGACCTGTGGCTTCCACTTTGACTGGAGGCTCACGTAATTTGTGCAATTTTGTGACACTCTTAGGCTTCTTTAATTGCTGTTGTTGGCTAGAGCGAGGCGCAGTTGTGATTTGGCTGCTTGAGAGCACATGCTTGCCGGGCACAGCAACAATTTCCTCAATAACGTAATTTGAATTTATGCGCCCAACTGCAGCGCGTAGTCGCTTGTCGCTCTTCAGATCACCAGTGGATTGTGTCTTTGCTTGCAACTTTTGCAATGTTTCTATTGACTGATCTTCTTCTTCTCTTTCCAGCTCCTCAATATCTCGCATGGTTGTTGCCTTTGCTGTGCTGGTTGTTGTGGCTGGTGCTGCTGTGGTTGGTACTACAGATGGCGCCACGTATGCGAGCGGCAGAGAATAGGCCGAATAGTATGGTGAGTTTAATAACAGAAGATTGCCATGTGTGGTGTGTTGAAAAGCACCATAGGGAGCTAGGACCCCAGCTCCATGGTGGGTAACTTGCTTAGCCACTGCAGCTCCATTGGCAGCTATAAATTTCTCAGGCTGCGCTTGTATGCCCAAGTATGCTCCGTAAGGAGTCAGGAGCTTGGTGTCAGTAACTAATTTCTCAGATCCAGGCTGTGCCGGGATAGATGCCTCGTACTTCAGAAGAGGCTGAAGTTGGCTGCGAAGCGGCCATGTCTCAAAGCTTGTGGTGTGCCAGTATGTGTTCGCACTTGGTAAGGAGGTAAATAGGATTTTTGTGTTCAGGATAGAAGAGTTCATGGGAAAGTGAGAGAGTTAAGGATAGCAGTTAATGTCATAATATTTACAGCTCAAATTGGATTAGTTATTAAAGCTTCCATTGGAAGTTAGCACATGCAAAGCAGTTACTTATAATAGTAAGGGGGAGCGGCACGAACACCATTAAAGCGCATCATCTATTGTACAGATGAATCTAGTTAAAAGCAATGCACAAATTACAAATACAAACATTTATTACCAATACTTAGGCGCTATACAAAAATACTAACAGTCATTAGGTTGAAATCAAAATTAGTAAACTGGGGTCCACTTTCTTAACTGTCTGGCAGCTCGGGTCATCCTGGTACATTACTGATTACGGTCAACGAAGCTGCCAGATCTTCAAATATAAAATTTGTCCTAATTTATCAGTTAAGTTATTAACCCTAAGCAACTGAGACTCAAGTCTCAAACTCCTGATCTTCGTCCTCATCGTCACCATAAGAATTGCCTGTGGCTGGGGCATAGTAGACGGTGGGACCGGTGGCTACAACTTTGCCCTCACGTGGGTAGCTATTTGCATTCACATCAGTGCGCTGCAACGCATCCTTTAAGTCCACCTCAGCGGGTATGGAGATTACTTTGGCACCGGGACCAGCGATGGTTAAACTGCGCGGGTGTGTCAGGGCATAGCCGCCAGGTCCTACAATGGCTGTGCCTCCGCTGCCAGCCGTTGCTACACCTCCAGGACCTGCAATTGCAATTCCTCCCTTGCGCACCTTCAAGCGCTGAATGATGATGCCGCCTTCCCGCAGCGCCTGCTTCTGTGTGCCTTGATGGGCTGTGGCTACTGTGCCAATGGTGTTCATTAGATGGTGAGTCTTGTGGGCAAACAGATGCTTCTCCGATGCCATACTGCTATCCTGCTCGGCTGCTGTGTTCTCCTGTTGCTCGAGACTTAGACTTGTGCTGCCATCACCGCCACCCTCCTGCTCATCATCCCACTTGTAATCGTCTTGGCTTTCAAGAAGCGAGTCGCTACTTTTATTCGGCTTTACCACCTGAGGTGCGATGCTCTCCGTGTGTGGAGTGGAGGTAGCTGGACGGAAGGGCATCTTGAAAATGTTCTGAAAGGCGTTCTTAATCACCGTCGATGTGTGGTTCTGCATCTCGGCCAGATTCACGTTGGGTACTCGAAAGACACTCAAGCGATTGCGATTGGGCAGCAGGCCCCCCGAGGGCGGTAACGTCGATAATTGATCGGAGCTGCTGTGAATGGGCGCTGATGTTACTTTGATGCTGGATGAGCTGGCAGGAACATTGGCAATTAGTTGCTCCCCTTCCTTGGCCATGCCCTGAAGGGGTCGAGAGATGCTGCTACCGCTTATGCGCTTGCGATTGCTCGAAGTTAAGCTGTTCGCTTCTGGAGCAATGTGGGCAGGGATGCGATGACTCTGTGGTCTAATTGAGGGTCTTTCACGCGAATCCAAACGCGACTCCTTGCTAGCATTGTGTTGCTTTGTGGAATCACTCGCTGTGATTGTGGTTGTGCTTGTGCCCGTGCCTGTGCCTGTGTCTGTGTCTGTGCCTGTAACAGTGCCAGTGCCTTTGTTCTCCGGCTTGCCACGCTTGAGGGATCCATCATCATTGAATGCCAGCTCCCTGGGCAAGAAGAACAAATGATATTTGGGCGTGCTCTTGCCCTGCTTCCTGGCATTTTCAGTCAGCCTCGTCTTGGCCTTGCCATAGAAGCTGTCCACATCGCCAACAATCTTGTAGCCCTTCACCCGATACTCCTGCGGTGCGTGCTCCCTCAAATACTGCTCCTTGTTCTGTTTGTACAAATGCACGGGAATCACAAAGTGGGCGGGCAATTGTTTTGCCTCCTCGGCATTGCTGGGCTGTGGCACCTGCACCTGATTGGGTCGGAAGTATAGATGTGGCTGGGCATGTTCCGTGGTTGCAGTGCTGTCCGGCAGGTTGGTTGGGACGTGTCTTGTTAGCTTGACGGCGCGTATGGAGGGCTCCAGCAGAGTCTGGCCATTGCTGCCGGAGAAATGATGCTGCTGCGTGTGGAATGGATGATTGGCGGGCTTGGGGAAGAGGTATTGACTGGAGTCAAGTATGGGTGGCAGCTTTGGCTGCTCCGGCTTCTTCTTCACATAGCCAAAGGCCTCGTTCACCTTGGCGATCTGGTCAAGTATGCGCTTCGCCTCATCCGCTTTGTCGGACGTCGGCGGCGCCACATTTGGATCAAACTCCTCTGGAAATTTGACCAGCCTTTGCTTTTGTATTCTGCAAACGAAAGTTAGGTAGGTAGTGGTTTTTGGTCGAGCATTTTGGCATTGGTAATTGGTAAATATTAGTATACTAATTAGATCGAAAGTAGTTATGTTTATGATTAGATTTAGTCACAACACTTAAGTGGTTTTAGATAAAAAGGCTCTAAGTTTTAGTCACAATTCTAGGCGCGTGCTTCAACTTCTACTGGGCTAGCATTAGGAATGACACAGTCACAAGTCAAGGCAAGTCAAGGCAAGTCATGGCAAGTCAAGGCAAGTCAAGGCAAGGCGGAATAGGGCAAGGCGTGGCAGTGGCATTGGTTAATATAATAGCTTTGGGATCACAGTTACTTACTCAATGGCATCCGAAATTTGACCGGCTACCAGGGACGCCAGCAAGAGCGATGACAGCTGCAAGAAAATAAAAATAATTAATTAAGGAAATCTTTATTGATGCCATTGGATTGTTATTTAAATGAGGATGTTGTAACACGCAAGCTAACACACACGCACACACACACACACGCCTACACACACATGTATATAAATACACATGTTGAATGATGCGAAGGCCCAAGAATGCGGTCAAGCTTTAATTTGTAAGCCTTTCTCCGAAAACAGTTCCCCGGCATAGAATTTGCATAATTTTCGAAGCTCCCACTGAAAAGTGAGAGCCCAGCCCCAGCCGAACCCCAACTCGATCCCAAGACTAAGAACAAACCCAATACCGTATCAAAGCCCATCGAACACACATGCAAAGTACTTTTCGGGTTTCCACTTTGTCACTTTGACTAGCAGCAGGCCAGAACGTCAATAAGAGCCACAGTCAGCGGCATAACGACAAACAAAAGCAGAACCAAAGTCAAAGTCAAAGTCAAAGCCAAAGCCAAAGCCAAAGCCAAAGCCAAAGCCAAAGCCAAAGCCAAAGCCAAAGCCAAATCCAAAGCCAAAGCCAAAGCCAAAGCCAAAGCCAAAGCCAAAGCCAAAGCCAAAGCCAAAGATAAGAGGCAAAGGCAAAGCCAAAACCAAAGCCAAAGCCAAAGCCAAAGATAAAAGGCAAAGCCAAAACCAAAGCCAAAGCCAAAGCCAAAGCCAAAGCCAAAGCTAAAGCCTGAGCCAAAGGGCAAAGGCAAAGGCAAAGCCAAAGATAAAAGGCAAAGGCAAAGCCAAAGCCAAAGCCAAAGCTAAAGCCTGAGCCAAAGCCAAAGATAAAAGGTAAAGGCAAACTCAACGGCAAAAGCCAAAGTCAAAGCCAAAGCCAAAGCCAAAATCAGAGCCCAAACTCAATGCTGATCGTGTCGTGTCTCACGCTCAGCAAATATTTGCCCGTTTCTTTTGCAAAATCAATATTGACGCAATGACAACTGCCTGGCTGGGTCCGTCCCGTTTGGGACTTGGCTCGGCTCGGCTCTGGGTTGTCTGCTAAACCGTTAGCTTGGCACCCGCTCAACAGCCTCCACAGCGCGCCCCATCTATCATAGCCGAAAGCTTCAAAGCCGCCCAAGTGTCATTGACCCATGCGACACAACGACACAGCGACACAACGACACAGCGACACAACGACACAGCGGCACAACGACACAACGACACATCGAAAAACAAACCCGAGTGATTCTCCCTCACACTCACACCTACACTCACACTCGCCCTCACACTCGCACTCACACTCACACTCGCACTCACACTCACACTCACACTCACACTCACACTCACACTCACACTCACACTCACACTCACACTCAGTTCAAACATTCGGCTATAATACGAACTGTGGACCAGCTGTGGACCAGCGGATGGGAATCATCGGTGTTTGTATTTGCAAGCTTGGCTTGCATTCGCCCCGGCCATATGAATGACTCGAGTGTGTGTCCAGCAGCTTTCTTTTGTTCTTGGTAACAGATTGCCATGGCTCCTACATGTATTCTGGGTGTGTTCCAGCCATCCGTCAATTGGGTTAATGGCACTACCCGAAATGCAAATGATCTCCTACAGCTTAAGAGCCTTCCCCCCTCTCTCTCTCTCTCCTACTCTTTCTCTCTCTCTGGGTGCACCTGCCCCCAGCTGCTTGGCTCCCAATTGGAACTTAGATTAATGATCGTATTTTTAGAGTTTTCGTTTTTACTGCTTTATTGATGATAGTAAATCGATAGCTAACAATATAATCAACAGATGAAGTCTTCGTCTTCTTCTTCTTCTTCTTCTTCCTCTGCTTAATCTTCTTCTTCTTCTTCTTCATCTTTATCTTTATCTTGATTGCCGCAGACAAAGTGATTCCTTGTTTGGCTATTCTCTTTAGTTCCTTGTCTTCCAGCCTTAGTGTCAAGGGAGTTTCCATGATACAAGCAATTTTATAACCCATCCCATGTCTCCCCTACGCTTGTGGCATATTAATTTTCATATTACTCATAGCCACACCGAAGTCATAATTACATTTTTGGGCTTTTCATATAATTAAATGTGCCCCTGCCTATTGTTGGTTATACTTTTAATTTGGTAACCATCGGACATGGACACGGACTTGAACTCGGACTCGGATTCGGACTCGGATTTGGATGCACACATGGACATGAGCGCGGACGTAGTGAGTCTTCAAAAAAAGGCGTGTTCTGTACAGAACATGAATAATGAATAATATTTTACGATATGATATCGGAATGGGTGTGGATGCTACTGGAGGAATATAATTATTTTCACTTTTCCCAATGGACACACCAAATATTATCACGTACTGGACAGATCCTCAGGAAAGAATTAATTCAACGCTAGCGATCATCGGGTTTTATAGAAGGGGGAAACGGTAAGTGAAGATACTCAATAGATAAAGTATAATAATTTTTTTATTTTTTAATCTTAAGATCGCAATGTATATTTAGAAATAAAATAATAATCACTTGAATACTTAATAAATAGTTGCAGATTATAATTTTAGAATTAAAGATCAGTTAAGTGGCGAAAATAAAATTATTATTTTTTTCAGCCTATATCGAATGCTCACGGCTTAAGGACATCTAAGAAAATATTATTGAAATTTATAATTAAATGAGATCTCTTTTTTTTTTCTTCCCCCAAGAGCTAAAGAAATTAATTGTGGTTTCTGGATGATTGAAGGTCTGTGATCAGCAGGTGAGTAGAGTTTTAAATATAAAAATATATATTATAAGCACTTTATTAGGATCAATAATTTAAGAGCTATATATCCTGAGAGCAGTCAAGACTTTTAAAGAGTCTAAAGCCTCATATCTGCAGACTTTGCATAGAATAATAATATGAGTCCCAATGGAACTCAGATAAAATATAATTTAAAATAATATAAAACTGCGGATGAAGTCCTTACATTTTTTTGTATATTATTTTAATTAATATTTAAATATAAAATAACAAAAAAAAATAATTTTTAATATTCCTTAAATTTTTAATAATTATTAAATAATTAAAGTGGTTCTATTGAGCGCTTAGCTTTGGACTGATGAAGATGTTTTAGGAGGCACAAAGTATGCAGATCAGTGGATTAAAAATATAAACCAATAAAAATCTCTGAATTTCAAGATATTTATTTTTAACAAATTATTAAAAGGCAAACAAACAAATATTAATAATTAAGTAATATTATAAAGGATCCTCAGTAATCAAAGTGGGGATTCAGAACGATTATAATACAAGAAAAAATGTTTTTAATTAATAAAATTCCCTCGAATACAAAACTTTGAGAGCTTAAATCCTCGATGGTTATATTAGGTTAAAACGAATCCCAGACTGTATACAACCAATTATGTCCGGGAACTTGAGAACTTAGTTATTCAGTTGAACTCTAAATGCTTGGCCATAAGCTAATTGATTCTTGATGAGCTCCATAAAAGTTAAGCGCGGAACAAGATTTTTGTATATTTGCATACAGGCCAAGCGATATTAAGGCTAATACCCGAGTCAGAGACACAGAAAAGACAACAGCAGCAGCAACAACAACAACAACAACAACAACAACAACAACAACAACAACAACAGCAACAGCAATGGAAAATATGGCCAAAAAATCTGGCAGAGAATTGACTTGTGCAGTGAAAGTTTAGCATCAAGTTGAACGTGCGCCAGGCAAAAAACTTAGACTTAAGGCACGAACGTGCGCAAATTAAATTCTAAAGACTTAAGGCACAAACTTGTGTCAGCTAATGGGTTCAGCACAGCAGCTAAAAAGCTGCCAACGCCAACTATTAAATGATTAATTGCGGTCATACACACTCGAAAGTGATCTAGTTTCGTTTTTGTTTTCAAAATTAAAGTTCATAATTAAAATTTTTTTAATTGCCTTTTTTTTTGGCTTTTGTTTTTGTTCTTAAAAATGTACTTACAATAATGAGACGCATTTTTTGTAGCGTTCCTTTTGTATGGAATTTGTGATTCTTAAAGAGCTGGAGCGTATAGTAGTTGTAGCCTTGAGGAATATCCTTGAACTGCGAACGAGATAGAATGCACTCTATTATCACGCGGCAGACACAATAAACAATTGAAAAAAAAAAGAAATAACGTTCTTCTGTATGGGACACACACACACGTGTGATTGCAAAGGCAATCCTGGCGAGTTTTAATTAAAATGGAAATAATTTCTTAAACATTTTTATTCTTTTCTTTATTTGATGTGTTTACGCACACGCACTGGGGCCAGGAGCTGGCACTTAACGCACCTCTAGAACCAAGCCAGACAACGACTGAAGATGAACTGATTCGTGCCTGGGCAGAGCTTGGCTGTTTTATAACATTTTCATTAGCAATGCAAAGCAAAGCGGCGGGTAGAAGCCCAAGCCAACAACAACAACAACAACAACAACAACAACAGCAGCAATAACTGTGGCGACGGCTACGGCTACGGCAACGAATGCGACGTTGATGGCAGCAAAGAAATGTCCAACCTGACCCATGGCAATCACAAGGCAGAAAGAGAGTAAGCAAGCAAGAGAGAGAGAGAGAGAGAGAGGGAGCAAGCGATAGGGCAGAGAATGTAGGTAAGTGTGAGAAAGAGAGCGAGAGAGAGAGAGAGATGGAAGAGACACTTAGTTAAGAGAAACCTGCGTGCAGGGCACGTACAGCAAAGTTTGTCGCATTGACGGGACTCTTATCACTGGACGGGCATCTATTTATTCAACTCCAAACTGAAAAGGGGGAACGATAGGTTACTTAGCGGTTCTCTGCCCCGCCCACCCGACATAAAAAAAAGTAAATTGATATTCATTGGACTGATTAAATCATGTCTCCATTAGATGAGTCTATCAAAATCACGTTTTTATGCTTTTGCACAATCTTTGGCCTTTGTGTGTGTTTGTTGCCATAGATCGTTGACAAGGCTTAGACCCATGAGCTACTACTGCCCACCCCCGCCCCCGCCCTCGTTCGCCGCTTGTCTGGCTGACAGTGATTAATTAATTGGACAATTATGGCACTGATTGAGTGTGAAGCATCTGCTGGAGCACACGTAACTACAAGTGGAGTGAGGCAAATACAAAAAAGACCATCAAAAAAAGGGGGGAAAAAAAAGCGCACATAGAACGAAACGAACGAAAGACTTAAGAAACGAACTCGTGTGGGCAGCAGGAGGACAAGGTGAGAGGAGACAAGCAGAATTATGTACATTGAAGCTTAGGGCTTGACGATGCGAAAAACGAATGTTGATTGAAACAACACATAAGCCTAAAAATAAAAGACTTAAATCAGCAAAAGACACGAACTCAATTCAATGAACTGCTTAGATATAATTGAATCAAAGTGTCTCTTTTCTTTCGCATTATTTTTTTTTTTTTTTGTTTTTTTTTTTCATTAAATTTTGTTTGTTGCCAGCGAAAATGATATTTAAATTTAGCCCACTTAGAATCTGAGCTGCGAACTCGTTAGAAAGTTTCTTCGTTTTTCTCTCTTTCACAATAATTGGTATCTTTTTCTTTTTTCTAAATTTTTTTCTTATATTTTTTTTTTTTTTTTTTTTTCTATTGCAAACGGATCTCATTTCCGTTTACGCCCTTAATCCAAATATTAACTTCTTAAATTTCCCCCACGATCTAAATTCAATATGAAATATGTGTTACCTTCTCTGAGCATAGGTGCTACCTTCCTACACACACACACACACATCTGACCAGGGCAGTCGCTTCTCGGTGCTCGGTTCTCCTTTATTGAGATATTATTTATGAGGTTTCATTTTATTAGCTTCGTTTACCAATTGTTTAAGTTTGCTAACTACGTTTGTTTAACTACCACGGCTAGCAACTAAAAGTCGGTAAGATTTATGGTTTCAGCTCTTTTAATGATGGTCCGAACGCAGGGCCGCATATAAAGTGTAGTGCCAGAAATCCCGAGCCCAAAGCCAAGACTGAAACACATTTTAAATGGCTTTAATTGAAAGTCGACAAATCGATGGATGGGGAACTACAACAATAAAACAAAGCAGCAACAGCAACAACTCCAATAATAACAACAACAACTACAACTACAACTACAACTAAAGACAAGCCGTAGAGAGCTGAGGTGGAACCTTGAAACCTATTTTTAAAATGGAACTGGGGCTATCTTGGATGTTGCCTGGACAGTTAAGTGTGACCTTCGCTGGGTGCATCAGGAACAGAACAAGCAGAACAGATGAAACCGTTGTTTATGCCACAAGATAACTGGATTCACTCCGCATATTCCTTAACCCCCCTCTCCGCTCCCCACCCCTCTGCTTGCCCGCTTATCCGTTCCGATGCTCTCACAGGCATTGTTTGGCGCTTCTGTGTGTTGCTTCTTATTAACGTTATTTGCGGTTAATGCCAGGCCTTAACTATGCAATTATGTTAACCCAATTATGCAGTTATTCTCAACTGAATTCACTTGGCCTACACAAGCTACATGTCGCCCCCTCACCCTCACCCCCTCACCCGCTCCAGCGCTCCATTAGTTCTCGACTCTCTGAGAACTTGCTTCGGGCATAGCCCTAAAATGCGTAAAATTTATGTCAAAGAGTTTTTTATTATGATTTTTTTTTTTTAATTTTTTTTTTTTAATTTTTTTTTTTTAATTTTTTAATTTTTATATCCAGTCGCGAAGAAAGTTGGTAATGAAAAGCTGCGTTAGCAAATTTTATGGTTACAACAAAATTGAAGACAAAAACAAGACAAACTTAAAGCATTTAATTACAGCAGTGAAATTATTTTTTTTTATTAAAACATTAAAAGACCGATTAAAATCATTTACAGACTTTTGCTTAGAGATAAAATAAAAATTTCAATTTTTTTCTGTCGGCATCGTTTTGATTTTTCTACTGTTACTTTTCCTTGTTATTGTCATGGTTATTGTTGCAGTTGTTGTTGTTGCTGTTGTTGCTGTTGTGGTTGTTGTTGCAGTTGTTGTTGTTATTGTTGTTGTTGTTGCAGTTGTTGTTGTTAGTATTTTTTGTATTAGGTATTATTTTGTTGTAGTGTGTGACTTGTTGTTGCTTTTGGCACATTGGACAATTTTTTGTTATTTAGGCCACGCGGCTGCCGCCAAGGCTCAACGTTCAAAACTCGGCTTAAATTATTTGCCAAGTTCGGACACGCAGGGCACATTACAAATTTTGAGCGCGCGCGTTCAATGCGCGTGCATTGGGAACCCTCCTGACATAAGAAATACCAAAAGCAAGCCATTCGAATCAAAATCTGAATCCAAGTCCGAATCCGAATCCACTTCCAATTCCAAGTCCAAAGCTAATTTCGAGCCACCCAATCGGTTGGCTTTGGATGCACCTTGCCCTAGCGCATAACAAGTGTTGTCCAATTGCCGAGTCTCATGTCGGCACCCCCCCCCCCCCCCCCCCCCCCGACTATCAAAATGTTCCGCAAACTAATTAGCAATTATAAAAATACATAAATCGTCGATTTTATTGGGCCCCAAGCACGCGCCACGATTGCTCCAGCCGCAGCCCAAGAAATTAGATTTATGAAGCAATCCTCAATTCATGCACATATTTAATAGGCTTCCGACTTCCGACAACTCAATCCAAGCGCCAACGATTACTCAACCTTCATCTGCTACGGACCCATCGACTGGGCAGGAGAGGATGAAAGAGGCGGAAGGCGGGAGGCTGAAGACGGAAGGCGGAAGGCGGAGGGGGATTTGGCATGTGGAGAGGAAGGAGATTTGCTTCCCAGGAAACTCCTGGCGTGTGCCATCCAAGAATTTTTTAGAAAGAATCCTTAGGCAGATAATCTACTCCTTTACTAAAGTAAGTGGGAAGGATGATTTACTCCCTCAGAGCGGCCAACAAATAAAGGGAAAATCTGGAGTAATAAATAATTTGTTTACAATCCAGAGTCGCATCTTTACCTGAAGTCCAGTGGACAGTCCGTAGCAGCCTCATCCACCAAGTCCTACGATTACTCAACCTTCATCTTTTACGGACCCACCGACTGGGCAGGAGAGGATGGGGCAGAGGAGTAAATGCTGAAGGCGGAAGGCGGAAGGCGGAGGGGGATTTGGCATGTGGAGAGGAAGGAGATTTGCTTCCCAGGAAACTCCTGGCGTAGCTAGAAAAGGGGAACAGCCCTCCAAAGGTCGTCCAGCTTAGAGGAAGTAGGTCAGATCTTGAAAGGATTAACTGGCGAGGCAATTCTGTAGCTAATGAAGAAGTTCCAAGACAACCAGTGGAGTAGTTGGAGATCTGCTTTCCATTATATATATGGTTGCTACTAGAAGGGATGATGATATAATCCCCATTAACATGGTCAAGGGATTGGCTGTCAAATGTAAATCATCTGCCAGCCAAGAGTTTTTAAGAAAGGATCCTTAGGCAAATAATCTACTCCTTAACTAAAGTAAGTGGGAAGGATGATTTACTCCCTCAGAGCGGCCAACAAATAAAGAGAAAATCTGGAGTAGTAAATAATTTGTTTCTCTTCCAGAGTTGAATCCTTATGTGGAGTCCAGTGGACAGACTGTAGCAGCCTCTTCCGCCAAGTCCTACGATTACTCAACCTTCATCATTTACAGACCCACCAAATGCTGAAGGCGGAAGGCGGAAGGTGGAAGGCGGAGGGGGATTTGGTATGTGGAGAGAAAGGAGATTTGCTTCCCAGGAAACTCCTGGCGTGGCTAGAAAAGGGGAACCGCCTTCCAAAGGTCGTCCAGTTTAAAAGAAGTAGCTCAGATCTTGACAGGATTAACTGGCGAGGCAATCCTGCAGCTAATAAAGAATTTCCAAGGCAACCAGTGGAGAAGTGGGAGATCTGCTTCCCATTATATATGGTTGCTACTAGAAGGGATGATGATATGATCCCCATTAACATGGTCAAGGGATTGGCTATCAAATGTAAATCATCTGCCAGAGTTTTTAAGAAAGGATCCTTTAGCAGATATTCTACTCCTTAACTTAAGTAAGTGGAAAGGATGATTTACTCCCTCAGAGCGGCGAACAAATAAAGAGAAAATCTGGAGTAATAAATAATTTGTTTCTCTTCCAGAGTCGAATCCTTATGCGGCGTCCAGTGGACAGTCTGTAGCAGCCTCATCCGCCAAGTCCTACGTTTAATCAACCTTTAGATGCCACGCCTTCAGGTGAGTGCAATGACATCCCAGACAATCATATACTAACTTTAAAATAAAGATTAATTGGCGACAAACTTGGCTTTAATCTCCAACAAGTCATCAAATCCACTAAGCTAGACCCAAGCTACACACAGATCCTTCGCATGTCAAAGGTTGATTCACTTTTTAATTTTAATCTTAAGAAAATCTCCTCAGGGTATTTTTTATTGCCTCGTAAAATTACAGGATATCTTGTAGCGTTCAAAGGACACTCGGATAGTTGTGTGTGTTCACTTCCGTGGGCTTTGCCAGATTGCCGCCCATGACGACGAATCCAATGCCAGCGCCAGCCTTGTAGCTGAGCTCATGGTAGCCCGCATCGTCGTAGTAGGAGTACTTGCCCAGGATGTTGCCAGCCTCATCCGAGTGCTGGGTGTGCGTCATTTGGTGGGTGCTGATGTCGATGTTGTACGGCTGTTGCTGATGGGATGCGGTTGGAACGGCTGCCACCTGTGCGGGCGCCGTGTGTGCCGCCGCGCCAGGCCAATCCCAAAGGCTGTTGTAGGAGACGGCGGCTTGGTCTGAAGATGCAGCATTTAAGTTCTGCAGAGGATTGTGTCCTGTGTAGGACCAATGGTGCATGTGTTGTGTGTGCTGTGAGGGCATCACATTATAGTTGACCCTCAGGTCATTCGTGTGCGCCTCTTCGTCCGTGTTGTAGGCATACTTGTGGCCATTGAACTCCATGTACACCTGCGCGCCATGAGCGCTGAACAGGCAACAGGAGAGGATGAGCAGCAGCTGCGATGGGTGGCACTTCATATCGATGACTGAAGATCGGCGGTAGCCCAGATATCATTTTTATAGTCAAATTGTGGAAGCCACAGTCTGACCACAGCTGTGGCTTCGATAGCATCCACTGAGGAGGCATCGAATTACCGTTAAATTTCAAATACACGCAAGAATGTATTTTGCATAAATACTGTTACAATTAACTTGGCTATAACCGCAGTTAGCCCAGTTTTTGAGTTACTTAGTTAGTTGATGTTGTTCTTGTTGTTGGCTTAAGACTATAACTAAAGCTACGGATCGTCGTTGGGGTCTGTGGACGGAGGGTTTGGGAGTGGAAGGCTTGGTGAGTGTAGGGTGTTGGGTGGATGCTTCTAGTGCTCCCTGGAGGCGGTGAGCTCTGCAATCTCGTCCTGCCGCAATGCCTCCGATGGCGACAATGAGACGCGACCGCCCAGCGGCACCAGATCAATATTCTGGACATGAGCCCTGACACTTTGACCCGGCGGCAGACCCACATACCATTTGCCCACGTTCTTGATGACCGTGGAGTCGCGATGGCGCTGCACCCATTCCCGATCCCGATCGATTTCCAGTATGCGGTGATTGGCTGTCACCAGCGGAGGCAGGGAGCTGCCCACATCATCGTCGTTTAGGTTGTAGTTGTCACCTGGACCGCTGGCGGAACTTGTGCCACTGGTCGGTGGCAGGTAACCAAAGCTGGAATCGCCTTCACCAGACACAGACCCCCCGCGGCCGCTGCCCCCACTACTACTGCCGCCTCCTCCATTGCTCCCACTAAATCTATTCCGATTCCGCGAGCCACTGCCATTGACGCGGCTTTTACTCGATCCCGAGCTACCACTTCGTGTGCCACCAGGTGAGTTGCTCTCTCTGTAGCCGCCGCCACCTCTACTCCCACTGCCATTACCACCTCCTCGACCACCGCTGCTACCACCACCACCACCACCACCACCTGTTCCATCGAACCTTGTGTTGCCACGTTGACCGGCTGGAAATCCACGACGATCTTCTTTGCCGCGAGACGAGGAGGATCCACCGGAGCCACTGCTTAGGCCATTGTCATCTCCGCTGCTGCCGATGCCATTGTCTTCATCCCCGATATCATGCTCTGCTATATCCTCATCATCATTGCCATTACCCCTGCCGCCACCTCCACCTCCACCTCCACCAGATTTTAAGTAGTCCGTTGAGCTTCCTCTACCACCACCGCGGCCCCTTCCACCACCACCACCACCACTACTACCGCCGCCGCCGCTGCCGCCACCACCACCACCTCCACTGCCACCGCCTATTCCACCACCACCACTTGGTCCTGATCCTGAACCACTGCCAGCTGTGCCGCCACCACCACTTGGTCCGCCCAAACCACCGCCAGCGCCCCGTCCAAAGTCATTCGCCAAGCGGAAATCCGTATCACTCAATCGAAAATCAGCCACTGAAGGATTTATGTGAGTTCCAGGTCCAACCCGATTCTTGACCACTCTGTAGCCAATGCCCGCTCCGGCGATGTACTCCACAGTGCGCTGGACACCCTTGTCGTCCAGGAAGGAGTAAGTGCCGCGCACAAGGCCATCTGAAGCGCGACTCTCGGCACGTCGATGATCGGGACCAGCTGCTATGAGCTTATAGGTGCCGGCCGGACCACGTTGCACGGACATCTTGCCCCGTGCCTTCGGATGTGCCTTGTACAGAGGATTGGAATAGCCCACATTGGCGGGATTATCCGGCACTGCATTGGAGATCTCAAAGCCTGTGCCCGCTCCAGCTGCATAACGCACACTATGCCGCTCACCCACATCATCCAAATAGGAGTAGAGACCTACGAGTGGATGAAGATTCATCATTGGAATGTCAAGTGATACTCAGCTCTTGATGCTTACCTCTTATCCTATTGGTGGCATCGTTCTCCTCGCTGCGGGATTGGTCGGGTGTGCGGAATTTAAAGCTATACGAGGGATCATCGTAGGGATCAGCCAGCGGATCATCGGGACTGCCACGTGGACGCACCGGATATTGTGCCAAATCCATTTTACGATGTATTTTCGGTCCATTCACGCGATAGCTGTGAGAATTGTTTGGAGATTAATTAGATGCTCAGTGCCACTAATTGGCCTGGGAAGCCACACCAGACAGATCAACGCCTCGTTCATGGATTGAGTAACGCCATCGGATATCGCCAGCTGACCAAATCACTCGCCTGCTCCCATAACCAGTACAATTCTCATGCTATCTGATGATCTCGCACGTCATTATTTTGATTACCATTACCACATCTCGGGGTTCCCGCTTCCTTTCCCCCTCCCCTCTCTCTTTCTCTCCCCCACCCGCTGTCTATCACTGCCCATCATTTCCCCTTTGACTATCGCCGTGGATCTTCCGAGGAAAAAACAAACACAATTTGTTAACAGCTTTTTGTTTTCCCAACTACCGGAGATTGCAAAAAGTACAACAACCAGAATAACAGCAACAGCAACAACAACAGCAACAAAAACAGCAATAAAAAACAACAACATCAGCAACATTTGAAAATTGAACCTCATATGAAAAGCAGCAACAAAAAATATAGAAACGTTTAGGCAACCAAAACAGTAGCCACATCTTCATCAGCCGAACTAGTCCCCCCTTCCCCTCCCCCTCTACCCATCTTCCGCTCTACCCCTCTACCACCTTGACTCCCACCCTCATCATCCATGCGTTAGAATCGCTTTGACTGTGAGCCACGCTTCAGTGGTGCCCGACACCCCCTACCACCAGCCCCTAGCGCTGAGACCTCAACCGGCAGCCAGAAGCCGGCAGCCGGCAGCGCCCACAGCCCTGATATATGAGTTCGCCGGAAGACGAACCGAACCGATAAGTTACTTAGCTGCCGCACTTTACCCAACTGCGAGCTTTGGGTTTGGGGTTTGGGGTTTGGGTTGAGCCTCTGCTGGTGTTTGGTTAGTTGGTGTTAGTGGTGGATTACTCACCCACGTGGTCCGGCTGTGTAAACGGTCTCTTCGATCTGGCCGCTCGCTGGACTACGCGAACCATAACGACCTCGCACCACGTTGTCTGGAGTACCAGAGGCGCTATGATAGAAGCCTCCAATGTCATCATTTGCATGTCTATCCAAAAGTAATTGCGTGTTGCCCATGCGTGGTAAGTGTTAAGTGGAGAAAGACACACAAAGCGGAAAGGAAGAACAACAAACAGAAGAGAGAAAAAATGAAAAAAAAACAAAAGAGAAAAAATAGAAGACAGTAACTTAATAAGTCAACGGTTAGGGCAATCCTCTGCGAACGACAGACGAGGGGCATGCGTGGCGTATACGTAATTTTATGAACTTCCACAGCTGTGAGTGAACTTTTCAGCTATGTTTATTTAACTGTGGAGAGCTCTTTGTGCCAAAGAATCATTAATACATATAACTGTAAACACACACTCACACGCATACAGCTTTAGTCACACACACACACACACACACACTTTAATTGCCTAGACTGTAGTTTCCCCTGCGGTTAAGTAATTTCCCTGCTGACTTCTTTTCTTTGTAATTTATAATGAAAATTGCTTCCTTTTTTATATATATATATATATATATGTCTATATAGCTGACATATCTGAACTATCTGAATAATCTAAATTTATATTTTTAATTCTCTTAGTCGTCTGACTTGGCTATAAAAGGAACAGAGTCTATCCCCTGGCAGCTAATGTGTGGCCCAGAACTGGGCCTTATTTATGGTTGACCAAATACTTAAGTATCATGTGGAATATATATATATATATATATATATATATATATATATATATATATATATTTATATTTTTTAAAGATCGGAGATATATTATATTTAGACTGAGACACACTTGCACACAATTTAATACAATTTGAAGAGGTGAGAAAATCTCGCAGGAAAAACAAAAGCGCGAAATGAGTTTTTTTTTTACTCTTCCTTTGTATAGGAAGGCTTTAGGACTTGATCCTTTACATAATACGTATTGCTCCTTAAATGCTCAGGCACACAAAAAATAAAAAAAAAATAAAAGAACTAAACTTCACTTTGAGTCTTTTGACTCCATTCAAAGAGACTCCTTCGATTAAAGACTCATAGCTGAGGCTTTCGAACTAAAGATTAATATTTAATTAACGCATAATTATCAGATATATATATATATATATATATATATATATGCAAGTATATATCTTGGTTATACCGGAATTGAAACGATCCATCGGAATTGATTGTATTGTATTCGATGTCGGCGAGCACAGGATCAGGATGCAGAAGGCCGCTGAGGGCGCAGAGAAGGCAAAGCAGACGCAGCATTTCTCCCAGGTACTAAAAACTATATAAACTATAAAACTAACGGTATTAATTGCCTATGACAATACGAGTTAGTCGCGCATCCTGCAAGATGCTGAGTTGCTTAGATTTGGATAACAGGTAAAAGTCGCTGTAGTGGACGCGCGTCTGGGGTGCAATTGCAGCTGCTGCTGGACCGAAGAGCCAAACAAACGAATGGAACGAATGGAACGAACGAACGACAAGAACAACGCGACGACGGCGACTGAATGCGCCACAGCGTTAGACCTTCGTATTTAAATACGATTCTCAGGCGAGTCAGCGAACGGTGGCCAGCGGCTCAGCTCAGCTCAGCTCGGCTCGGCGGTGGCAGCTGCCACTTGTCTCACCTGACCACCCACCAACTGGAAGCCACGAAGATGAAACAACATTTGTGTGCAAATTACGTTACAAGAAATGCTTTGCAGCGTGAGGGGGCGGACCCGCAGCCAGGGCAGGGGCTGGGTCAGGCAGGCAGGCAGGCAGGCAGGCAGGTGAGAGAATTTGTTCTAATGATGGACACGCAACCACTGCGGCTGCCACTGATGCTGCTGTTGTCTCCGCGGTTGCCACTGCTGTTGCCTCCACCGCTATTGTTGTTGTTGTTGTTGTTGTTGTGGCCAAAGCTGCCACTGTCACTGCCTGTTGAGAGCCGTTGTTGTTGTTGCTGTTGTTGTTGTTGTTGTTGTTGTTGCTGTTGTTGCTGTTGTTGCTGTTGTTGCTGTTGTTGCTGTTGTTGCAGTTGTTGCTGTTGTTGCTTTTGTTGCTTTTGTTGCTGTTGTCGCTATTGTCGTTGTTTTTGTTATTCTTGGATGTTGTTTGTTGGCTGCTGTTTGCTGGTTGTTGGTTGTTGGCCGTTGGTTGTTGACTGTTTGTTGTTTGCTAACAATGCCAATGGGGCTCGCTCCGTGGCTCCTTGTTCTGTAAATTGCAACAGGATAGAAGTGGAGAATGTTCTTGAAGTCGTGGCCAGATCTTGGCTTGGTTTTGGTAGTGGCTGCTGCTGCTGCTGCCGCTGCTGTTGCTGCTGCTGTTGCTGTTGCTGCTGCAGCTGTCTGTCAATTAGTTGAAGTTGCTGTTGTTGTCATCCTCGTTGCCGTCGCCAGCGTCTTGTCAACTTTTCTTGGCTTCCTGTTGCTGCTGCATTGTTGACAATTTTCCTGGATCTGCAGCTAAGCACGTGATCTATGCCAAGCCATTTGTTGTCCATTGAACTCGTCGCCCCTCTGCCTGGTTGAAAATATAATTTCAATATGACACGCCCACTTTGTTGGACAATAGCCCACGGACAACAGACAACAGGCAACGGGCAACGGGCAACGGGCAACAGACAACAGGCAACAGGCAACGGGCAACGGGCAATGGGCAACGGGCAACCGTTAGTTGGTCCATCTCATCGTTGCCAATGGCCATTATAAATTTGATGTGCCCCGAGTCTAGGTCAGTGTCTTAGGTGCAATTTTCGTCTTGGCCGCGCTGCATTATGCAATTAAATGCAATTACGCGACGTGCAGGAAGAGTCACTAGCTGGTGATCACTAGTCGGTACACGGCTGTCCATGGACGGCACACAGCACACAGTTACCGCCCGCCACAATTTCCGCCTAGGATGTGCCAAAAGATTTGAGCCAAACTTTTTAATGAGCATAATTAGCGGCTACCATAATTCCACAGACAGTCGCAGTTATTGGCCATTGTTCTCGGCAGAAGAAAATATGTCAAACATTTTGATTAGAATTCATTCGAGGAGCTCTTAACCAGAAGTTAGAACGAAAGACTTAAGACACGAACGTGCTCATCCAAGGGGCACCCAGAGCCCAGAGCCCAGAACTCAAAATAAAAAATCAAAAGTATCGCTTCGCTGCGTTTTATACATCATTTTCCAACTTTTGATTTACTGACCCACAGGGAATTGTTTCTAAGTCTCTTAAGTGCTTTATGACTGCCGCATTCGATAATCTTTGTTTTAGTTTTAGTTAAGTTAACTTAAGTTAAGTTAAATATGCAAATTTATAAAGCGCTCGAAATGCGGAAGACTTTTTTTTTTTTTTTTTTTGGGTTTTCACCAGGCAATTTATCGGGCACTTTGTTCAGTCAAATGTTGCATTTGAGACGCTGGAATGGAATGCAAGTGGAAGGCGCTGCACTGGGAACAGTGAAATTGAAATGCATCTCATGATGGCGTTTGGTCTTGGCTTTAGTTTTAACAGCCGTAAGGACAAGTTTCTGCCTGACTGCTGCTTTGGAGGCAACTGCACGCATGGGATATGTGCAACCAGTTGCTGTTGTCACAGTTGATGTTGCTGCTGTTGCAGTTGCAGTTGTAGTTTTATTATTACAGATGCTGCTTCTGCTGCTTCTTACTGCTGCGGCTGCTGCTGCTGCTGCTGCTGCTGCTGTTGTCGCAGTTGCCATTGAGCCACATATCCATCGAGCAAAACTGGTAATTCATATGCGTTTCACTGCCAACAACAACAACAACAACAGCAGACAAAATCGGAGCTGGAGAGGAAGGCCAGATGCCGGCACAAGACCAACAGGCAATCCTGCCACTTGATGATAGAAAGTGAAAATGCTTTCGTTTTCATTTGAAAATTTTTCAAAGCATTCAATTGACAGTGGCCAAGGCGTTCGGTTCGATTGGGCGCATCTATCAAAGTGAGACGATGAAAATTACACAACTCTTGCATATTTTGTGTGTTATCGCATCGCTGGATGCCCTCGGCTATACCGTGCGCTATGAGAAGAGGAAGGAGCGTTGCTTGAATCCGCCCCGAACGGCGAGACGCGTTGAATCTGTCATTGGCGATTGCCAGGAAGAGGTTAAGAACAAGCTCGTTACGGGTAAGCTCTTAAATATTTTCAAATCAATATAAAGCCATATATATTTTTCAACCCCCCAATCATTTCAGAGGCCTATGAGATTATCAAGGATCAGGTGTCACAGGACGAACCGCCGCGCAATGGCATCTACACTGAGAATGGCGAACGCGTTGGGCCGCATGGATGGCCGCCAATTGTTCTCGAACAGCCACCATCCACAACCCCACAAAATGACAGCCGCTATGATTATATTGTATTTGATGAGCCCGAGCCGCAACGTCGTGTGGCACGTCTGGTGCGGAACATGAAACGCTTGGATATGACCAGCACAGGCATCTATCATCCAACTTTAGTGCCGCTCGAAGATAAGCGCATAGCGGGCGTAAGTTATTGCATATGTTTTAGTCATAGGAAAATGCCAGCTGGAAAATGTTTTCCAATTTGAAACACTCCGTGAGCCAAAACGATTAAGGCAACATTTCCAATGTCTGTTACTAAAGAACAGTTTAGAGTTCTCTGTCTGCAAACGTTTTGAGTTTTGGCTAACAGCAAAGGTTTTTCTAGTTAGAAAAAAAAAAGGGAGAAAAAAAATATATAAAACGTGACTGCACTTGCAACTGCAACTGCCACTGCAACGCGCAATTAAGTTCAATGGCAGCCCTCAGAGGCAACGGACGCAGATTCGACTTTGGGCTGCCATTGATTTGGCGTGCAATTAAAAACGTCTCTGTCTGCTCCTCCCCCACAATGGAAGAGTCAGGGCTGTTGTTATTGCTAGACAATTGAAAGAAAAGCGCAGTCCAAGTCGCAGTCGCAGTGGCAAAATTATTTTATTTTTTTTTTTTTCACACACAACAAGCTAAATTTTATAGTTGAAAAGTGAATTTTATAGTTGCAGTTAATACACATTAGCTGGTTTTTATGCATCAGCAAATTGAATGCTTGGTTACAAGTATTTTCCATGCCATTTTTGCCATTTTTTGCCATTTTTGTTGCTGTTTTCAGTGTCTGCTGCACTGCGTCTATGCGAAAAACAACGCCATTGATAAGAATGGCTGGCCGACACTGGATGGCTTGGTGGACTTTTACTCAGAGGGTGTGAACGAGCACGGGTTTTTTATGGCCACATTACGTTCGGTCAATCTCTGTCTTCGGGCCATGACCAACAAGTATCGAGTCAATCGCAAAAGTCTTCCAAAGAGAGGCGAAAGCTGTGATTTGGCATTTGATGTCTTTGATTGCATATCCGATCAAATAACAGGATATTGCTTGGAACAATATAGTAGAAATTAATTAATGTCTTTAAAAATCAATTTACCTATTTTTTTTTCTTTTAGCTCAAGGGTATTAATTATATTTAATTTTTTTATTTAGTTTTAATGGATAATAGTAAATATTTATATGAAATTACCCGAATGCTTAAAATTGCGTTCATTTGCTGGCGACATCTTGCGTTTGAAAGTGGCAACCACCGTTTAGCGCCATCTTTCCAGTACGATTAAAACAAACGCTATCGAAGTGACTCTACCTGTTATTTATATTTACAGAATACTTACGCTTCGTAATATGTATATTATTTTTATTGTTGAATCCTTTGTATTTTCAATTTAATAATTATCAGAGCTTAATAATAATAATAAGTATGTAAATATATTTCATTATTTCTTGGAAAATGATATTGATTCAACAATCGCACAACCTCTTTTAAACAGATGCAGAGTGACCGTTACTTTAACATAAAATTCTTTTCATATGGTGAAAATTACATAAACAGCTAATGGTCACATTGTGCCGCGGTTGGAACGCGAATTGTTTGGAACTGAAGAACGTGCGGAAAAAGTAATAATTTTGTTTAATAGTTAAAATATAATAACGATAACAGTGTGTAATTTATTGGTAAAGTTTGGTTGATCTGCAAATAAAATGTGTTTTTAGTATATCTAAGTTTAGATACACATTAAGGTAACCTCGTAAATGAGGTCAACTTCATGGAATAACTGTGAAAGAGCAACTGATTTAGTGCCAATTAGATGCAGGCCTGTGCACACGTTAAAAACTTTATATTTTTGTGTGGAGTGACTTATTGTAAAGTTTTAAGCAATTTTCCTTAGTTCTCAATGCAAGCGCTTATATAATGCAAGTGGGCGTCAGATAAATGCGCCTGCGCGAACAAAAAGAAAGAAAAATATTTAGAAAAGTGAAATTTTTCAATTGGCTGCTGCTGGTGCTCTTGCCAATGCCGCCAGCCAAACTACGTCACATGTTTTCCTCAATTAGGCGGGGAGCATTGCAATGATGACGCAATTTTGCGTTTGTCCCATTATATATCAATTCCAGTGCCGCGTGTGCTTTTTGTGCCCGTGAATCACCTAAAACGATTTTTTGTTGTTGCTCACTTTCTGCGTAAAGAGCGCCCGCATTATCATCATTTTTTTTTATTCAGAGTTTCACAATTTGTTGCCGTTAGATATGCGCAATTTTCTAGTGACTGTTCCCTACTTATCACTGTGATTGGAGCAACAGGTTGCTTTTCATTACCAGTTCACATTGATCAGTCACAACAAAGTCACAGACTCCCCAATGCCCAACTCTTGTGGTTGTTTCAATGAGAGCACGCGGTCTGTGAGCTGCAAGTGCATGTGACTTTGTATCTGCATACATAAATGAGTGAGTGTGTGTCTGTTTGTTGTGTTGCTGTCTACTTCAACTAAAGTTGTATTCGCATGTGCGATTGCCTCTTCTTCTTTACTCTCAAGTATGCAGCACAGTTGGGCTGCGGCATTTTGGGGGCTCGTCTGTTTTCAACGTGCATCTGCAGCTGGAAATTGACCTGCTTGTTGGTTTGTGTCTTGGCTAATGGGTTATTTCCATGGTAATTCCAATTGATTTTTGCACCCTAGTCATATTGATTACTTTACCTTACCTTTGCTCTTGAACTTGAATTCGATAAGTATACGAATCAGTTATATGAGTAAAATTTGTATGTGTTCATTAATTCTATAGCAATTACGTATCATGCTCTCTTAACCATTTACCCACATGACTGATGCATAGTTTCTCTTTCACTCCTTCCGGATTTTGCTTTGCTTAATTGTTTCTGTGTGGGCGGCATTTTTTAGAAGGTAAGTGACGAGTCTTACCGCTTTTTATTTGAGCACTGAGCGAACTTTGGAAACGATTGTAAACAAAAATTCCAATTCTAACACATACTTATGTAGATCGTCGGTTAGATAAGCGTAAACCGAATAAAAGACTATGATAAGAAAATGATTGTCAGAGTGCGCTTGGCCCCTTTTCCTGGAGTACATGTATACGTATTGAAGTCTATATGTATTTTTTTTATCTACTGAGATACAATTTGTGTTGTCATGTGCCTTTTTATCGCATAAATTTGTATTTTTCATCATCTAACGTTCACACAAAATGAAAGGCAACCAACAAAAAAAAAACAAAAAAAAAATAATTCGATTTCTAATTTTGTGTTTTTGTATTTTGTATTTGGCTTTTGTTTTTGTTTTTGTTGTCTTTATTTGTATTTTACTCTCATCGCTGCTGCTGCACACAGTTCGGGGTCGGGTAATCTTTCGGCTGCTCAGTTCCACAACGTTCAGTCGACGCGTAGCACTCAACACGAACAAACCATTTGGCAGCGTATCTGTCAGATACGACGTGACGAATACAAGTACTAGTGCATATATTCGGTTCGTATTTTTAAGAAATTTGTTATTGTTGTTATGAATAATTTAGTAAAGTAGGGGAAAAAGTGCAGTGCATAATCAAATTATTGACGTGTTTCCAAACTAATTGAATAACCCTTTAGATAGCAAGCGTATGGGAAGCTCTCGTATATAATAGCCTCAGATCTATTGTTACGCTATAGTCGCAAAAAAATAATAATAATAATAATATGACAGCACTCTCTTCATCTCTGCCATCCTCTCGCTCTCTCTCCTCTCTCTCTCTCTCCCTCTCTCTTTCTATCTGTCTTCCTCTCTCACTCACGCGAGTTTTTCAGTTTTTAGTTAAAATTTTTTTTTTCAGTTTCTTATTTTTTGCAATTATGTAATCGGTTTTCGTAACAAAAGCGGCGACGTCGTCGTTGCTGTTGTTTGTGGCAAAGAATGAAAGCAACAACTAATTGCAAGGAAAACCGTTTGTGAAAATAAGCAAATAGATAAATAAGCCCACAAACAACAACAGGAACATACACCTATGCATAACCACATCATGCATTAGAAAGAGAGAGAGAGAGAGAGAGAGCGAGCAAGAGAGAGAGGCAGCTACCGATAGACAAGCCACTTAAATTGAATTATCTGTTTTTGTGTTTCGATTGTCGTAATTACCGCTGCACTTTCAACTAGATAGCGAAACAACTAACGTTTAGTTGCGACCGCTCTTAACCGGTTTTGTAACCTCTTTCGGTCTCAGTCAATCTCTTTAACCCACATATCATATAATACACGAAAAGGCAAATAGTAACTGTTCGTTCGAGTTGTTCATCAATGAACAATAATCTCAGTCTCTTCGTATGTCTGCCAGTGTGTATGTGCGTGAATGTGTGTATGTGTGTATGTGTGTGTGTACGGGTATACCACCGTCTAGCTGACTACCTTGAAAAAAAGCTTAGTCCCAGACCCAGACCCAGACATAGACATAGACACAGGCCCATAGCCAGACCGACCGTTCCACGCGTTACTGATAAGCGCATGTGACCCGTTTACTTACTTCAGCTAGTGCCACGCCTGTTTTGTTTATTGAATTAATTAAATTTGTCAGCTATTGAATGGATAATCTTAAGCTCGTCATAATTTAAATTAATTGATTATAGGTTTAGTCGTTGCACTAAATAATAGAACGGAAGTTCCCCCCGATTGCAGATTGTGTGCATTCGACTGAAAGATTTCCGAATGATATAACACATATCTTATCTGGGGTAAAACCCTGATTAATAAATTAAATAAATATGTACTTATATATACATATGTATATTGTACATATATATTTTATAATCTTCACGATTCTTTCTTTCGAAGATCTCAAGAATGTTTCATCACTTGAGACGTTCAACTTTTTTGCTATGACCGCATTGCCCCAGGGCTGTAACTCGTGATGATAATTTCGTCGCATTCTTAACTGATCCTACAAATTCCAGGCTAAGAAGGCAAACAAGGCTATGAAGATTTTATTGTTTAGCAAGTAAATAGCTTACACAAACACACTCACACACACACATACACACACATACACAGATGCAATCGTATATGGAATTGATTAAGTCAGGCTGACAATTGCGCAGCAAACAAAATTCATATATATAAATATATATATTAGTATATAAAATGTTGGTATAACAAATACAAGAGTATGTAGTATGTATAGGCGTATTATCAAGGAATGAGCCACATTCTACCAATTCACAGAAATGTACACATACATATTCAAAATTTCACCACTGTGCAAATGTTTTTTTTTGGCAAGTTATCAAAAACTCGAACGTTCCGAGCGGCAAAACTCACGTCAATTTGACGTCATTGGCAAAGTTAAGCGGTCGCTGTGTGTACCTGTGTCACGTGTGCGTGCAGGCTGGTTTTGAAGCTTTTACTTAAACACAAACTAGCCTCAACTGCCATGAGTCTAGTCAGCTGTCTAGACAGCAGATATATGCACATATTTCCATATACATTTATGCTAATCACACGCTCAGCTTAGCTCAGCTCAGCTCAGCTCAGCTCTTGGCCATTGCTAGCAGGTTTCATAATCAGCCCTAGTTGCTAACAGGTAACAGCTAACAGCTAACAGGTAACAGCTAGCCGGCAGCAGGAACTGCAGTTAAATCAAGCTGTTTACTAGCCTTGCCACCCACCAATCGCCACTTAATACTTTCCAATTGAAAGCCCCAATTGAAGCTTATCAATTTCTTATCAGCAGGCAGCTGCTGCTGCAAACAGTTGTTTAAACACAGCTGCATTAAGTGGCCGTGCATGTATGTATGTGTGTGTGTGTGTGTGTGTGTTGAAAAGTGCAGTGTTTGTCAACAAAGAGCCAAGACTCATCTGGGTGGCGTTTGTTGATTTTGCTACTATAATTGGCATACCTTATCAATAGTTTAATTTAAAATGTAACTTATTTTTAGCTGTCAGCCTGCTTTTCCAATTAGCCACAAATTTGTGCAAACAATAACATATTTTTCCTTCCATTTCTCTTTACAGTAAGATTATCGTAAAGCTACAAAATGCATAGAGCACACACAGCCTTCAGCCTGGCGCTATCCCCAATGGCCCACAAAAACTTTACCACATGGCTGTTCAATGGCAAAGGCACCAGTAAACAGGTAATGGAAATGAAGTCTAAGAATTAAATGTGTACACATATTTAATTATTTATCTTTATTTTTTTGTTTTTTTTTTTTCAATTGTTTTATTTTATAGCTACTCAGGGCAACCGCCGCTGCCGCTGTGCGCACCTATAACTCAGCCGCCGCTGAGCCGTTCGCCAATGGCAGCACTGCATCGTACGTTGAGGAGATGTACAATGCTTGGCTTCGCGATCCCAGCTCTGTGCATACCGTAAGTGCGCAACAATTTTTGAAAGATCGAGAGATCATTAGCCTTGGATTTGCGAAACAACAATAACAACAGGTTGAACGCCTTTTAATTACTGTGTTTCTACTGTCGAAGCGAAAGGTTCGTTTAATTGACCAACCAACCAACCAACTCGCTCGATTGTGTGGTTGGAGGTCTTTTAAGTTATTACCTTGAGTGCGTCATGCGCCCAGGGCCAGACACCAGCAGACAGACCCAAGGATTCAATAATTTGGAAAATACATTGTCTAATTTAGATAGTCAATGAGCAAGGCTACTGATCTGTCCTTCTTCTTCAATCATTTGAAATCTCTACTCATCATGTTCTTCTTTCTAGTCCTGGGATGCATATTTCCGCAGCAACTCCTACGTCAGCCCGCCCAACTTGGCGCCCATTCAGGCAAACACATTGCCATTGACGGCCTTCAATTTGGGTGGTGGTGCTGTGGCCGCTGCTCCGCCCGACTCCAAGACCATTGACGATCATCTGGCTGTTCAGGCCATTATTAGAAGCTATCAGGTATGTACTTGCTGGGTCCAATTGAGCTCCCATTAGAGTTGAAATGTTGAGATTGCAGCCGCAAAGCGTTCTATGTGTTGGCGCTTTTAGTTTGGTTTTTCCTTTTTGTTCTTTCCATTTTTAGGTTCTATTTCAATGTTTTTGTTTATAAATATGATTCTATTCTTTAAATATCCATATATATAAATATACATATAGAGCTACCCGTCCTCCGAAACCCCCTTTTGTATATCATTTGTGTGTGCATACAGTTGATTGACTCTTCATACGCAGATACACCCCCGTCCCTCTCAACACATACGCACACATACTACGAACATGCACATACATACATATGTAGCATAGACATAGTCTCCCTCCTAGTTTCTTATGTTTAGTGTGTAACTTCCTGTACCACAATCCTCAAGTGATTTTTGTTAACATTCGTAGTTAAACATTCTTCATGAAATGCATTTTAGTTTGTTATTAAAAACAATTATAATTAAACGTAGTTACATTCTATCTTAAACTCTATACTTTATGAGCTTTTGTAGGCAGAGTTTACAGCCTAGCCTAGTCGTTGTTGCTAGGGATTGATTGATGGACTGGAGAGGCGCGCGAGTTTTCAAATTCATTAAGTTTGTTACTTTCCCTTAATTTTTTTTTTTTTTTTTAAATATATAAGACTTCAAATGCATTTGGAATCCTTTCAGTGCAAGAAACTGAAGCAAAATCCTTTTCGCGCCAATCTCTTGGTTCTAGCACAGATCCTTAAATGGTAGCCTATATTCACGTAGCGGCAGCACCCTACACACCACATTGGTTCAGTTTTAATTTAATCTTCCTCCTTTTTTTTTTTTTTTTGCTATTCTATTAATCCGATGGGTAGTTAGATAAATTTTAAATAATAAATTCTTTTTGAAGCACATTTCAAGTCAATGCAAATCAAATACAAAAATAAAGAACCTAATTTTGTACTCAAATAAAAACTCTTTACATATATGTGTGTATATATATATATACATATATGTATATGTATCAAATAATATATATATACAAATATACATAGTCACGTGGTCATTTGGCATCTGATCTGGATCCGCTTGGAATTTTAACACGCGAAAAAACTGTTTGCAAAGATGGTCTCGCACGTCGCGCTAATGAAGATGTGCTCAGGCAGCATTCTGGGTTTTTGTTTGGTAAATTCTATTTTCGCAAAACTCAAAACTCCACATTTTTTAACATAGAATGCACGTCCCCTTCCCACACCCCACACCCTACACCCTACTACCCTACTACCCACACCCCATTCCTCAATCCTCGAATCTCCCAATTATTCCAAAAAACAATTATCCATTTTAAGTGCACCCATAAAATCCATTCACCCGCACACGCAATTTGTAAACTTGTTTACCGCTTTAAGGCCTATTTAACCAATATATAAAAAAAAAAAAAAAACAATATATAAATTAAATTGAAATGAAAATAAAAAATAAATACATGAAATTCGGAGTTGATGAGGCACAGGCAGGCACCACCCCCCTAGAAACTATAGACCCTGAATGATGAATATCTTTTAATTGTAGTCCTTAAGTTAGACAGTTTCTTCTTTAGTTCAAATCCTTTTCATAAGTGTAAGTACATTCTGTCTCCCTCTCTCTCACTCTCTCTCTCTCTCTCTATATTTATATCTCTGTCTCTCGTTTGCCTTTCTCACTTACTCTCGGTGTTTAGCTTTCTCTTTCGTCCTAGTGCACTCTATCGCACATATAATTTTTTTTGTGCTTTCTGAACTGTCAAACAAACCATCCAACCATTTTCTAATAATAACCAAGAGAAACTCATAACTTACCTAATTGTTTCGTCTTTCTAATGCTGCTTTTCGTTGTGTCTCTGTTAAAAACTGATTTGAACTTGAATTGACTTTGTTTAATGCTATATAATTTATTAATTTTTTTCTTATTTTTATTTATTTATTTTTTTTATATATATTTAACTGCTTCCTAACCCTCAAAATACAAAAAAAAAAAAAAAACTGCAATCAAAACGCAATTCGTGAATCGTTAAAAATGAAAAACAAACAAAAAAAAAAAAAAATACAACAAAACCAAAAAATCAACTTTAAAACAAATTCAAAATTCTTTCTCTCTCTTGTTATTATGTGTGTAATGTGCAACAACAAAAACAAAACAAAAAACATCAATTTTGTTAACTCTAAAAATCGTTGAAAAACAAAAAAAAAAAATATTGCAAAAAATATAAAAAAAAAAAAAACATGTTTTATCTAAAAACCAACACAAACCACCAAAAATTACTGACACACACATTAGATTCGAGGACATAATATTGCTCACCTCGACCCACTCGAAATTAATACACCAGATTTGCCTGGCAACACCTCGACGAAATCCATTTACGCTAATTTCAGTTTTGGTAAGTAAGCTTAGAGAGGTTCCAGAGAACCAACCAACCCACCAAAAAATAAATAAATACACCCCCGCCCAACCACCAACCACCAACCACAACGCGCAACACACACATCCGATTGGAGCTTGGCTCCAGTGGGAAGACTCATTCCGTTTAGTTTCTTAACTCTTGTGTTTGTTTCGTCTTAAAATATGCATACACACACACACAAGCATAACTACATACATATATACATATGTATGTATATATATATATATATATATAATACATACTCATATATACATATATATATTCATATTCAAATATGTCGTAACGTACTTTGTAATCCTTATAAAAAAAAATAATTATTTTTTTACTTTTCATGCACACATTAAATTAAAAATATCTAAATTTGTACAAACCACCGATCCATAGAACCAAGTAATATATATACATACAATATACTTAATATACCAATATACCAATATGGCAATATACCCCCCTATATATGTACATCCATATCAATGTATATGTAAAGCTAAATGTATTGCTCGACTTAGTGTTATTTATCATTAACTTTTAATCTTCCTTCTGTTATCGTCGCAACCTTTTTGTTCCTTGCATGTGTCGATTGTTTTGTGCATTTTTGAAATGATAAAAACAGCAAAGAAGCAGAAGAACCATAAGAGCCATAAGAAGAACAACAACAATTATATATATGCATATATATATATGTATATATGTATATAATTATATCTGTAATTGTACCTTTGATTATAGGGCATTCAAATGTCATCAATCAGCAAGTGTAACGCATGACCGTCTGTTATCGATAATTGCAATTTTATCGGCAATAAATATTTTATACACACAAACATGCGCCCGAGAACAAAGATCAAGCCGAGTTCCCGCCCTGTAAATGAATATATATATATATATATCTACATATATATGTTTATATATCCTTACATATATGTGTACATATGCCCTCATATATATATATATATATATATTATATTCCACAGATCAGCATGTTTCTGTTCCTTGTATAGACCACAAAATATACCAAATACGATATACGAACTACAAATCATTACACTCCGAATTTCAAACAAACTACTTGCCGCCTACAAAAACAAAACTAATCAGCATCATTTAGTTTTTTTTTTTACTAGTCTAGTGAAACTTACTAATATCGTATCCTTTATATCCCATGACATAAACAGGCGAGCATGATATGGAACGTCAGTTCAAGTTGCCAAGCACCACGTTCATTGGTGGTGATGAGGCTTCCCTTCCCTTGAAGTAAGTTCAGTTGTAACTTTCAAATTGAGATTCATATCCTTAATTCTGAGACTAATGGATATCCTTTATCTGTTTAGGGAAATCCTGAACCGTTTGGAGAATGTTTATTGCAATAAAATTGGTGTTGAGTTCATGTTTATCAACTCATTGGAGCAGTGCAATTGGATCCGTAAGCGTTTCGAGACTCCTGGCGTGTTGAACTTCTCGCCCGAGGAGAAGCGTCTGATTTTGGCCCGTTTGACCCGTGCCACAGGCTTTGAAGCTTTCTTGGCCAAGAAGTACTCATCCGAGAAGCGTTTCGGTCTTGAGGGTTGCGAAATTATGATTCCAGCCTTGAAGGAAATCATTGATGTTTCTACCGAATTGGGCGTTGAGTCCGTCATCATGGGTATGCCACATCGTGGTCGTCTGAACACCCTGGCTAATGTCTGTCGCAAACCATTGAACCAAATCTTCACCCAGTTCGCTGGTTTGGAAGCTGCTGATGATGTGAGTTCAGTTATTTAGTTTATTTTATGGCAGAGTTCCTAAAATTGTTTCCCACTTCCTCACTTCAGGGCTCTGGTGATGTGAAGTACCATTTGGGTACATACATTGAGCGCTTGAACCGCGTGACAAACAAGAACATTCGTCTGGCTGTTGTGGCTAATCCCTCTCACTTGGAGGCCGTCGACCCTGTTGTGCAGGGCAAGACACGTGCCGAGCAGTTCTATCGCGGTGATCAGGAGGGCAAGAAGGTTATGTCTATCCTCATTCACGGTGATGCCGCTTTCTGCGGTCAGGGTGTTGTTTATGAAACAATGCACTTGTCGGATCTTCCCGACTACACAACTCATGGTACAATTCACGTGGTGGCTAACAACCAAATTGGCTTCACCACCGATCCACGTTTCTCCCGCTCCTCACCCTACTGCACGGATGTTGCACGTGTCGTGAACGCCCCCATTTTCCACGTTAATGCCGATGATCCCGAGGCTGTTATGCATGTGTGCAAAGTGGCTGCCGAGTGGCGTGCTACCTTCCACAAGGATTGTGTTATTGACTTGGTTGGCTACCGTCGCAATGGACACAACGAGATTGATGAGCCTATGTTCACCCAGCCACTTATGTACCAGAAGATCCGTAAGCACAAGAACTGCTTGGATCTCTATGCTGACAAGCTGATTGCCGAGGGCACTGTAACTGGCGAGGAGGTCAAGTCTGTGGCCGCTAAGTACGAGAATATTTGTGAAGAGGCCTTCGCATTGGCCAAGACCGAGACCCACGTCAAGTACAAGGATTGGTTGGACTCGCCCTGGTCTGGTTTCTTCGAGGGCAAGGACCCCCTGAAGGTGGCCCCCACTGGTGTCAAGGAGGAGACTTTGATTCACATTGGCAACCGTTTCTCATCCCCACCACCAAATGCCGCCGAATTCGTGATCCACAAGTAAGTGTCCAGCTTGCCAACCTAACCTAATCCCCGAGAGCTTTAACAATAATTGTCCATTCACTTAGGGGTCTTATGCGTGTCCTGGCAGCTCGCAAGACCATGGTTGATGAGAAGATGGCCGATTGGGCTTTGGGTGAGGCTATGGCCTTTGGCTCGCTGCTGAAGGAAGGCATTCACGTGCGTCTCTCTGGACAGGATGTGGAGCGTGGTACTTTCTCGCATCGTCACCATGTGTTGCACCATCAGCTGGTGGACAAGGCTACCTACAACTCACTACAGCACATGTACCCAGATCAGGCTCCCTACTCCGTTTCGAACAGCTCTCTTTCTGAATACGCTGTGCTTGGTTTTGAACATGGTTACTCCATGACCAACCCCAATGCTCTGGTGCTGTGGGAAGCACAGTTCGGTGATTTCAGCAACACTGCGCAATCCATCATCGATCAGTTCATCTCAAGCGGTCAATCAAAGTGGGTGCGCCAGTCTGGCTTGGTTATGCTGTTGCCCCATGGTATGGAGGGTATGGGACCTGAGCATTCGTCGTGCCGCGTTGAACGTTTCCTGCAAATGAGCTCCGACGATCCCGACTACTTCCCACCAGAGTCGGATGAGTTTGCCATCAGACAGCTGCACGACATCAACTGGATTGTGGCCAACTGCACGACGCCTGCGAACTACTATCACATTATGCGTCGTCAGATTGCCTTGCCATTCCGCAAGCCTCTGATTCTGTGCACTCCAAAATCTCTGTTGCGTCATCCCGAGGCCAAGAGCCCCTTCAGTGAAATGAGCGAGGGCAGCGAGTTCCAGCGCATCATCCCCGACCGTGGACCAGCTGGTGAGAATCCCAGCAACGTTAAGAAGGTTGTCTTCTGCACAGGTCGTGTCTACTATGATCTGACCAAGTCGCGTACCGAGAAACAGCTGGAGAAGGATATCGCCATTGTGCGAGTGGAACAGGTGCGTCTTTGGTCCACACATTCTTGTTAATTGCTTTGGGGAACAGAATTTTATTAAACACTTCAATTTTAGGTCTCGCCCTTCCCCTTCGATCTGGTCAAGGAACAGGCAAATCTGTACAAGAATGCGGAACTTGTCTGGGCTCAGGAGGAGCACAAGAACCAAGGTTGCTGGACATATGTGCAACCACGTTTCCTCACCGCATTGAACCACAGCCGTGATGTCAGGTACGTGCTATGCGTTAAGACCTTTCCATCTACAGAGAAAAGAACACAAACCACCCACCCGTCCGGCCACAACGATTTGCACTCTCTTTTCTCTTATATTCTCTCTCCTTTCTCAACTTCTCTGTGGAATTATGAGCTGCAGTCCGCAGTTTTCTTTCGTTGGTTTTTACTGGTTTTATTTTAAACCCTTTAGCTTTTTGCTGCACTACGAGCACTACTTTGGTTGATCTCTCTTTCTCTTTCTCACTCTCTACTTCTCTCTCTATCTCTCTCTCTCTCTCTCTATGTATCTTTTTTCTATTTGCTTTACTTAATCTGCCAATCTGTTTTGTATATTTAGTTTATCTTACTTTACTTCACTTTATTTTGATTCTCTAATATATATTATCTATGGTTCCAATAGTTTTGCTTTAACCTTACATTTGTTTTAATCGTAGCACCTTCATTGCACACCTCATCATCAGTGCCTGAGCTAATCCTTTCCAGCTTTTACTAACATGGATTCATTTTACTTTTTATTTATATTTTTATAATTTACATTTTCATTTTCATTTTCATCTTAAGATATTTAGTAGTTTTTGCCCCTAAGTTATATATAATATAATATATATATTATATATACTATTTCCGAGCAGACTTAGTCTTAGATCTCAGCAGTTACACACCTGTCTCCGTGTCTCTCTTTTTCCACCCTCTCTCCTTCTCTTTCTCTCTCTCTCTCACTCTCTGTTTTTTCTCAATTGAAAGAAACACATATTTTTCCATGCACATGCTCGCCCACACACACACATGCACACCTTCACACTGGCACACACAACCAAAAAAAAACAAATTTTCGCATGTCCTTCCAGTCCCCAAAGACATTCCAAATTTGAAATCCGAAACTTAACAGGATTTTCTTAACTTAGAAACTTGAATCGGCATCAGACATAACCACACTTCTCATATATATAATTTGCATGGCTTTTTATATGATTATTTTAATTGTTTTTAGTTGTGTTTGTTTATGTATATTTTTTTTTGTTTAGAATGTTATGTTCCCTGAGTTCTCCTGATCCGTTTGTATATATATATATATACATATCCTTTATCTGTATGATTTTTACCAATTCGCAATACAATCGTTATATTCCTGAGAAGAAAAATCAAAACCAAAAACATGTCCTCTTTCTCCCTCTCTCTTTTTTCTTTCTCTCTGTCTCTCTCTCTACCTCTACCTCTGTCTACTATCTCTCTTTCTCTGTCACTCTGTGTATGTGTTATTGTTACAGCCAAAGCGATGAACAATCCACCTTCTCCAATACAACTACTACTACTACCACTGATAATACTAATAATGAATCCGTTACCGAAACCGATTCCGAATCTAACTCCGAACAAAAATCGAAACCCTGGCTAAGTCGCATGTTTGCCTCCACTAAAAGCGATACCGTTGATAATGCAACGAACCCAACGACAACTGCGACTGGCGAGTTCAATGCCGCCAAGCATTTCGATTTAAAGAACGTACGACACGATTTCAATAGGCCCGCGGGCATTGCGGCGGCGCCGGGCGTGCGAAAGTCTAAGACCGGACGTAAAATTAGGTGAGAGGGCCAATAAAGCAATCAAAGATATTCGTTTAATACTACCTGCATACTCGATGCGCGTCAGTTGAAATTTATATTTTTTTTTAACCTTCTAAAATAAACAACAAACAATTACAAAATATAAATAAAAATCTAACAAAAAACCAAAACAAAAAAACCAAAACAAAAAAAACCAAAACCAAAACAAAAAAAAACCAAAACAAAAAAAACCAAAAACAAAACAAAAAATAATTAAAATTAAAAAAAAAAAAACATTACAAAACTATCAAATAGAATATTCAAAACTATTTTCTAAATTGTTTCTAAGTAACTTGTAAATTTGTTCAAAATTCAATTCTTTCGTCTATCTATCTGTCTCTCTCTCTCTCTCTACTTCTATCACTCTCTCTATCTCTCTCTCTCTCTCTCTGTCTTTTTCTCAATAGATTTCGATATCTATTTTTCTGTTTTGTGGGCGGGGCTTTTCTACTTTGCCTTCTTCCTTGTTTGTTTCTGTTCTGTCAATGAATGTTTTTTTTTTTCTCTTTTGTTTTCCTTATTTTTTACGGGTCCTTCATTCAAGCCATAAGAAAAACTCTATCCCAAAGATCCTTTAACTAAACTACTATACACACAAACTATCTTACTCTCTCTTTTCTCTCTTTCTCTTTCTCTCTCTCTATCTCTATCTTTCTGTCTAACTTTCTAATCATTTATGCACATATTCTAAATGTCTTAGTTTTGTTTTGTTTGTTAAATGCACGCGGTTTTTTTTTAAGTGTATGTTTTATAGTTTGTACTGACACTTGTCCTAAAGAGCCCAGCGACACTTTTAACCAGCCAACTTACCAAACCTAACCCCAAACCCGCCCAAGGGTTAAGCCAAGCTCTGTGCTTGTACAACTTGTCGTATATCCAAAGCAAACACATGGCATACACAGGCACATCAACACATTAGCGCAGCAGCAGCAGCAGCAGCAGCAGCAGAAGATTCCATTTCACATCTGCTTTCTATATATTATATATATATATATAATTTTGTAACTGAACCTTTAAGCAGGGAACCAATTTTCAGCTTCTGCATCTCCTTCGACGAGTTTTATTTCCCAGCGATGTTCTATCGATATCCAAGTTTGGGTTTGGTGTGGTGTCATCTTTTTTTTAATCTTTGTTTTTACACATTTCTATCAATGCTTATAATTTAATTGTTTTGGGTGATTTTTTTTACCCCCCCTCCAACTTCTGCCCCTGGTCTCGTTGAGTTACGCTCTCATTTCATAGATCATAGATCAATATATCATCTGTGTGTAACTCATCTCTAAACATTTTTAATCCTGCGCGCTGGCTAATACTCCCTCATTTATCGATCATATATATCTTCATGACTTCTAACTGTGCTTTATCTTTATCTTCAGTATATACTTATAAATAAATATATCGAACTATATATAGAAAAGTTATTATATATACTATATATATAGTGCACGTTCTCTAACAACTGCAACAATTAGCCAAATTGTTATGTGTACTGACTGATCGAATATAAAAAATGCAAATCGTTAATCGACTTTTAATCCAACTACTATCCACAGCTATGTGGGACGTGCCTGCGGTGCATCCACCGCCACTGGCTCCAAGGCCCAGCACATCCGGGAATTGAATGCTCTGCTCAACGATGCGATTTCGACCTAAGTATGGAAACGGCAAACTGGAAGATGGAAAGGAAAGGAGAAAAGATTAACTGGCGGACAAGAGACGGATGTTTAGGATGATGAGAATGAATCAATATTAACTATGATATATATGCGATATGTATATATATATATTTATATATATATATATATATATATATATTTTGTAATGGAAACGTATGCAAACACTTTGATACGATGTATTTTTTCTTTTTTTTTTGGATGACGAAATTGTTATTAGTGCATCGTGTGAGAAGTAATGAAATGTTAAATATTAGTTTAGTTAAATTGAATGAGAGAAAAAAAAAACAAAGAAACAAAAAACTACGAACACGAATTGTTAAGTGTTTTTAGCCCACACACTCACAACAAAACTAAAAATGCAAAGCAACATATTTAAACTCTACTAGATGATAGAAACAAACAAACAACAAACAACAAAAAGTCAAAATATAACATTAAATAAATCACAAAAATATTAACTATTCATATATATATGTATATATATATTTATATATATATATATATGTGGAGAATAACATCTGCGCTTAGGCGATTACATTTTCAAAGTGAATAAATACCATTTGTAATTTTATTTTACGTTTATGATTAATATTTATTTTATTGTATTATATTTAATTATCTATCTCAGAACCTTATAAAATGCAAAAGTTAATAATAGCTTCAGTGCATAACATAAATAATTGTTTTTGATTGCCTTTGCTTAAGTTATAATTTTTGTTTAAATAAAAGATGAAAGAATACACACACATACACACATAAATAATCATAAACTCATATATATAAATATATATTTATATATATACATATATATATACATAACAAAACAAAAAAAGAGTTAAAAAAAAAAAAACTAAAAAAAAAAGTGCTTTAGTTAATCCAAACAAAAAACTTAACAATGGGCGGAACAACAATGTTTATCAGGGATGTGCGACTTTTTTGCATCGGTTATTATAATGATTATTATCAAGAAATGTAAATGGAATGCTTTAAGTATTTGTACTATCACAATTTATCGATGTGTACGTAGGATTAAGCAAATGGCTTGATATTTGATTTATTTATATATATTTATATATATATATTGTTTATTTCTTGAATCGCATCAAACGCGAAAGCGAGGGTCGAGTTGTGCACCATTTTTTTAGCAGAACCCAAAGTACTTATAATATTTACAACTTACGATTACAAATCCTTAAATATTGCACCCTTTTCTCGCACCAATATTTGATATTGAAAGTAGAGTGATAATGGAAAACTTATGCATACAAATTTTCCAAGAAAAACTAAAACTATTTTACAAAAATAAAAATAAAAACAAAAACCAAAACCAAAACAACAACAAAAGCAAACAATTTACTTATACTATGAGAAATATTTAGATATAGGAAGAGAGAGCGATTATGTGTGTGCGTGCAGCTGTTGGAGAACTCAACTCTTTCGTAGCTTTATGAACTTTTAATGGTCCTAAAATTAACAAAAAATTAAAAAAAAAAAAAAAAAAAAATATTAAACATGCAAAACATGCAAAAGTAATATTTAAAACACACACACTCACACACAAGTTTCCACAACAGACAAGCTTTGCACCAGCAACAAATTTTGCTAAAACCAAAATAAAAAAAAAAACTTAAAAAACATAAAAAAAAAAATAAAACAAAAAAAGTTAAAGTAAGTAGCATGTTTACATAAAATTTACTAACAAAAGTGAAAAGAGTTTTACAGAACCGAAAGTTTGTGTATAAAGTGGATTATAAATAAAATATATATCTACCATTAAGCATATATATATTTGAATGACTTTAAATTTCATATGTGAAATTGGAATGAAGTGCAACGTCGTACAGTGATGGGAGATATAATGTGAGTAGCAGATATTAAATATTCAACTCTGCAGAAGTGGTGAACAATTCTTTGGGTAAGTTCAAATTGTCTGTTCCTATTATTTTTACCACTACTGTAAGTAGAACATCAGATAAGTCGAAGATTCGGCGTAAGCTTTGGCCTGCACAGTCAAGTCTATTTTTATGAGCACCTTTTTTTGGAAAGACAACAAACGCGCATCTTAACCAGTTTTTTTGTTTTTATTGTTTTTTTTTTTTTTGTTTTTTGCCAGTTTTCAGACAACAGGAAGTGATGCATTTTCCAATTTTCCACAAACTATTTTCACTGCACACATTCTGTGGCATCTTCGTATATTAGTATTCTCTTTGCAATGTACACTTTCACATCATGTTGATCCTCTGCTGCTTGCCACCCATCTTCCTGTCTGACAACTTGAACAGCACAAATTGGGCAAGTAAAACGTTCACTTTTGGTCAATTTTCGCACAGGTGGGCCATCAGGCAGGCACGCAGAAAGGCAGGCAGGCAGGCAGGCGAGCAGCCGATCAGCCGGGCCCACAGTTCAGGCAATCAGCAATGGCATTGGCCTATGGGCAGCTATCAAGACCGTTTCCATTGGACATCTTTGAGCGTTTTACTTTACTTTCTAATGTCCGCACAGTTTCTTGTTTGTTTCTTGATGCTGGAGTGGACCCGCAGGCGATTAAAACTCGCAAGACCACCGAACACCGCCGCCAATAACGTGTTTTGAATTCTTTATTATTGCGTGGTGTTTACACAAGCATTTTGCGTCTTTGGCCCAAAATGGGGACAACTGGCATGTGACGTTTACCGTTATAAGTTAACAGCTCTCTGTGCACAGTCGTTTAGAACTTTGACCGAACTTTGTTAATGTCATAACACGCTCTCAGCCGATGTCCAACATTTACATGCTAGCAGCCTATGACTTCGGATTATGAATGACTCTGACTATGACTTTAGTTCATTCATTATACGCTCTCGGTGAGAAACCTTCAACTTAAATTCTCTTAGTAAAATAATTTGACAAAATAAAAAGAGAGTACGAAACAATGGCTCTCCACTCATTGGCAACCACCCTTCGACATACTTCCTGCTTATTTTTGTTGCTCCACATTTAATTTCATATCGCATAAGCTGAATGCATGTGTTCTTATCTCTCGACATAAAAGCTTCACATAATTATCTTGTATCCAAGCTTTATTTAATTGCTGCTCGGTAGTCCACTTCTGAAAGTGCATCCCGTGTAATGCCTTCGTGCGCTCTGACCTCGTCGGCAATAAAGCTTCAGCCTGAAGCTTCGTATTGAACGTTTAGCGTCGGCACCACGCTGCGATTTAGCTTTAGGTTTTGACTCAGAGACAACACATTTGTTGTTTCTGCTTCAGTCTTGTTATGTCCGCGAACGCGATCGTAGGAAAGCATTAAGGCAGTAAACGGGTCGCATTTGATACGGCGGGAATTGACGATTCGCGATCGCATTCGCACTCACGTCTGATTTGAGTTTCGTTTTCAATCTATTTTTTTTGTTTTTCAATAATTTTCTTTTGTTATCGAAACCAATTGGCATTGTGCAACTAAATGGTAACAATCCCCGTTGTGATTGATCAATTGTGGAACGCCAGCAATTAATACAAAGTGTCTTACAAAAGTAAAAGTGTACGCCAAAAGATGTGATGGCAAGTGTTCCCATCACCACCACCAGCAGCAGCAGCAGCGCAGCTGCTTTGCCGGCGTTGGAAAGCGCATACATATGTACATATTCGCATATGAAAGCATCATATGAATAATACATAATGTTCGTTTGATTTGTTTATCAATGAAAATGCATAATTAAAGTACATTATTTTTATATAACACAAACAAACATCGATTGTTATCATCGTCTATGGCAAAGTGTTTGTTTCCTTAACTGATTGAAAGTTGCAAAGAAATCTATTCAGCCGCCAAAATGTAAGTGTTAACACGCCAATAAATCGATAGCTCGCCTTTGTCTTCAATACTACAGCCCGTAATCTAGTTATAAAGGTCCCACCCTCTTTCACAACCCCTTCATGGAGAGGTTTTAAATAAGGAAATGCTCTCTACGTGATTTTAAGTTGCTTTCAATTTAAGTATAAACAACGGCAACTTGATACACCCTGCATATGTGTGTGTGTGAGTGATAATATACTTATCACTAAACAGCAGAATATATATAATATATATATTTTTTGTATATTTATTTTTACAATTATTTATAATTAATGCGCATAATTATTGAAAATTAACAGACGCTTTTAAATATGCAGTTTTTAATTGTTACTTTTTAAGCTTTAACAATTATTTGGAAATTTAATTTATTTAACTAACAATTGTTTTTAAAACTGCAAAAAAATGTATTTCAATTTGTGTACTGGGCAACACTGAGTGAAGCTCAATGATGCTTTACAGTTATTTTTTTTATTGTTTTTCTTTTCTTTTCTTCTCTTCGCGTTGCTGCTGATAAGAACAAGTGCAGCCGTTCGTTTTATCAGACAACAGTTTTCTCGGAAATTGAACATATGAATTTGCATTACAGTTTCAACAGAATATAGTGGGGTGAATATATATATGTATATATAGTATATACATGGATATTAAAATATACATTATAACAAATAACTGAACAGATTGAAAAATAACTCCCTCTGATTCATGCAAATTGTATTTATTTTTCAGATTTGAGCCTCTTTAATCTCAACTTTTAGTACCTACCACATATTAAGTGTATACGCACACCCATAAATATATTTATGCATATATAGATTTATGTATGCATGCAAGTATGTGCGTGTGTGTGTGGAGCTATACTTGTTTACTTGATTTATTTCTTCTCATACGTTTGTCTGTTTTTAACGCCCTTCTTTGGCAATTTACCGCTAGAAAGCTGAAGCCAAAAACAAATAAAGGTTTGTCCCGCTTTGCGTCGAAAGCTAAAAAGATTTTATTTTCTTAGCTTGATAAAAAAAGGTGAAGCAGACGCAAAATGTAGTTAAGATTTTTGTTAATAAAAAAAAAACAAATTTTCAGTTTTCTGCTTTTGATTTTTGCCATCCTTTACCTCGCCATGTTAACAACTTTTAAGTCATTTTCCCATCTTGAAATGTTGCCTGTTACATGCATTTACAGCTCGACTTGCCCAAGTGCTACAATTGTCCATTGAAATACACTATACTACAGCGAACTGAAACCGAGTTGATGAAATCAATATATGAATAAACACTCCCATTTATTTTTATTTATCTATAAATATTGCAGTCTTTAAGATTGATTAATGTGTGTGTGTGTGTGTGTGTGTGTGTGCGTGTGTGTGTGTGCGTGTGTGTGTGTGTTTGTGATAGTCCGGAAGATGTCAACTGTAGAGCACTTCTTTAATGTTTCGTATACATGTTTGTATGAATGTATGTGTATATGAATGAATAAATATTGGTGATTAATTATTCATACACACACACACACACACACACACTTATGTGCGAATAAGTTACGCAGTCCAAGCGCCCCCTTTTCTTTCCACCTTTATGTAATGTTTTTTTTTAAATAATTTTATTTTTATTAATTGCTTATTTTTTTTTTTAATTAAACAATGATTTTCGTTCGTAACATAAAACTGGATGCTTACCTAATTTTTTTTATATTTGTGTGTGGTGAAAAATATCAAAGATAAATTAAATCAAGTATAGAACATGATCTAAATATATAATATAATATATTAAAAATATATACTATATATTTATATATAATATAAATATAATAATATAAATATATATTGTGTTTAATATTATATATTCTTTAATATTGATGTACCCTTTAGTTGCACTTAATATATTGAACATTATTTGCTTTATTTATTACTCATTATTTTTTTTATTTTGTTTGTAATTTTATTTTATATTTTATTTTTATTATTTAAAGATTTGAAATTAAATATGAATTTATGACAATTAAGTTTTCTACATCTCATTTCGTGCATAAATGTGTATAATTAGTTACACATTTTCACACCTTTCATCTGGCTTTTTTTTCCTGAATTATGCACTTATGCATTTATAAAAATTGTCTCTAATTTTGCTGCATAGTGTAACATACACAACTATTTCTTCCTGTCTCATTAAATAATAACAAGCGCGCATTATGACATGTACGTACATATGTTGCACATATGCACACGTATGCTTATGGTTGCATGTGTATATAAGCAAATATATATAATATATATTTATATGTACATATATATATATGAATGTGTGTATGTATATGTAGAAGATAAAGCGGACAGAAAACTTTACATCAAATATAACAGAAATAATGTTACACTCTGTAATGTTGAGTATATTGATATCCCGATATAGAATGGCGCCTGGTGGTGTTCTATTCCGTGTGGTCCAAAACAAGATAAGGGCAATAGTAAAGATTTAGGTTAGGATATAAAGGGGAATGAGGACTAAAGAACGGGGGCCAGCAGTCCGATTTCGAACTGGAAGGAACAGAGTGCGTGTCGCAGGCGACTTGCTTTGCTATATAGTAGAGATATGGGAAAAGACCAAGTGACTCAGCAATTTTCTCCAAAATATATATGTATATCATATTCATATCTATCCAGATTTATAAAATTTATAACCCATGGACAACCATAGCAGCTCGAAACTAGCCGCCACTTGATGCTTAGTTAATGTCTTTGTAATTCTGCGTATAACTTAATTTGGTCAACTCGTCTTCCGTTTCTTCAGTCTTCAGTCTTTAGTCTTCAGTCTTCAGCTTTCAGTTTTTAGTTTTCAGTTTTTATTTTTCAGTTGTCAAATTAGCCATAATAATAGTGTAATGAAGAAATTATATATATATGTATATGTATATGTATGTGTGTATATGTATGTGTGTATGTATATATATCTGGTTTCTGCTAAGATCATCTGCACACAGATGAGCACTTTCCATTTTCATGAATGGATGATGAAAGTCAATGGGTCTGGGAATGAGATCGGAATGGGGATTGGATATGGGTTGAGGTATGGGCTGGGGTGTGGGTTGGGGAATGGGAGATGGGGAATGGGGAATGGGGAATGGGCTGGGGTATTTGTTGGGGTTTGGAATTGTGGCTCACAGCTTCTTTGGGTTACAATTTGCATAACTACGATAGTTATAACCTTATAACTATGATTGTTATGGGGTACCGCCGTATAATTTTTGGTCTTGTCTGGTCTGTTTTGGGTCTTGTGTGTGTGTGTGTGTGGGTGTGCACAGGTTATAATTGTAGGTTTTGTATCTCATGGATGCACATAATTTGTAGGTGGGCGCGCTGACAGTTTTGTTCGCTTGACTCAACTTTTGACGGCAATAGAAGTAAGCGATATGATCGGAACGAAAAGCGATAGAATATAAAAAAAAAAAAAAAATAATAATGCAAATCAGAACCAAAATCAGAATTTATATTTGAATCAGATTTATAAATAAACATGACTAATTAGCTTGCACTTCTGATATTACAATTTAAACACACACACACACACACACACACACATAGATAATTTCCAAATAACTGTGATTTTAAAATTTGCTTCTTGTTTTTAAGTTTTGATCTCCGTTGAATTTTGTCACCATTTCCTCCTCGGCCTCTCACTCTGGGGGCATTCCTGCGGTGGTGACTCACCCGATCGAAGCGAAGAAAGCGTCAAGTGGTCCACGCGGTGACCAATTTAAAAGCAAACCGGTAAAACGGACAGTGCCTTCAAAAAGTACAACTACTCACGCGTCTGACGTTTGGTTTTGCTCTCGAAAATTTTTCAATTTTGAATGCCTGAAAAATTATTGCAATTTTGCATTTTCAACGCACATTCGCCTCGCCAGGCATTGAACCCAACTTACAACTAACCTGATCAGCAGTTAAGTCTATACATATGTATATACCATATATATATGTATGTATATATGGTTGGTATTGGCGAAACACGTCATTGGCTTAAATGCTAAACAAGTTTGTGACATTTTGTGTGAAAATTCCAAGACAATGGGCAATCGAGTAATCGACTAGTCGACTAATCGATTTTCAACAAAACGATAATCAGTTATGTCAATGAAGTTGTCAACAGTATCAATTGTCATTACCAACATCGTGATCGCCATTATGATTATCAGCGTGATCATCATTATGATTATAAAGACCGATCATCATTATGATTATAAACACCGATCATCATCATCATCATGACGTTCATCGTGATCGTCATTATGTTTATTAGCCTAAACATTGTCATGGTTATCTACCTGAACATCATCATGACTATCAACCTAGACATCATTATGATCATCAGCTTAATCATCATTATCATTATCATTATCATTATCATTACCTTCGTCGAGTGCTACGCATTTGTAGTAGTAAATTTCTCGCTAATTTTTGTGAAATTCCATGTATTTTTTTTTCTGCTCATTGCTATGCATTTGGCATTTGATTTGTCAGTCGTGCAGCTCACCATTTCTCATCACACACATGAATATAAATATATATTTATATATATATATATATATGATATATAGTATATACTCACACATCTATAGAGACCTCTTTATAGTTCAATGCTGACGACTTGGCAACTCAAAAAGGTGTCATCTTGTAGGCGTTCGGTGCTCGGCCCAGAGAGTTCATTCAACGCAGACACAACAAAATTTTGGTTGTTCATCTTGACCAAGTTTTACCCTTAGCTAAAGAACAAGTCTACAAAAATAATCGATAATAATTGTAAATTTTACTATCGCCCATTTTTGCTATCGAATTATGATATTCCCTTTAATAGTTTTTTCTATAAAGTCGAATTTTGATCTGTTGATTCCTGTGCTCCTTTCGGGCAGTCTGTTCGATTAGTTGATAATAAAAATAATCGATGATCATTGCAAACTTTATTTTTAACTAGCTTTTTTATCGATCAATAGATGTTATAAAATCGAAATAAATTTTTGATCTGTTGATTCCCCTGCCCCTTTATTAAGTTTGTTTTAAATTCGTATCGATTAGTCGATTAACAAGTAATCGATAGCAATTGCAAATTCAATTATTGTCTGCTTTTGTTATCGATTAAATTATCCAATGATATTTCTTTCGAATCGCTTTGTTATAAAGTCGAAAGTCATTTACTGGATCTGTTAGCTCCCATGCCCCCCCCTCTTAGTCGGTGTGTTCCAAATTCGAATCGATTAGTCGAATAAATTATCGAATGTCATGAGCGTGCAGTACGTGGCACACTTGCAGATCACGTTTACATAAAGAAATTGATTGCAAGGTCGCTACCAAGCAACGAGCTCCTAACTCTGCTGATCCAAGTGAAAATTTGCCATTTCGAAATTTATACATTGGAAAGTTGAGCGCCCTCGCTTCAAGCTCCGCTGCCCCTCCATCCCCTCTCCCAGCTCTTATCCCCTTAGCTGCTGTTGCTACCTAGTATAAAAAATTCATTCGAAGCTCAGAATCTCAGCGCGGCACCTTAATTTCCAGGTCTCTAATGACGACGGCGACAACTGCCAAATGTTTTCAACGATAAATTAAATAGACCCCAAAATCTGATAAATAGAATCACATCGGTCCAAGAAATACTCTATATTTGCCTTCACTTTGTATGTTTACTGTCCTAGACAGGCAGGCCATCCATGGATTCGAGTCTGGATCTCAATGATACCCTTTATATTATTATATACTTTTTTTTATTTATTATATACTTAATTGTCTTTATTCTATTTTTAGCTATTTATTTACATTTTTATTTTTAACTGTAATTATTAACTTTTAGTATTTTTTGTTATTTTATTTATATTTCTTAAATGTTATAAAATTTTTTATTTTTATTTCTGTAATTTATTTTTATTTTTTTTTTTTTTTTTTATTTATATATATTATTAATTTTTTTTTTTTTCATTGTAATTTTATTTTTTTTTAATTCTAATTTTATTTTTAGTATATTTATATATTTAAATATTTTATTATTATTTATGTGATGATTATGATTTGCATATATTTTTACATATATTTTTAATATCTTGAGTTTCTTGTCCACGTAACGTTCTATTGCCACCTTCATCATTCGACGATCGCTTAAGTAATGATTTTATGATGATTGCTTTTTGCTCCAGAATTTCTCATTTAAGGTAAATGCGATTAGTAGATTGGGTTTAACCTGTAATTGGTGGCAACATCTGTATTAATTATGGGGTTCAGATAGGTCAAGGGAGGGTTAGGGAAGGGTTACGTGTGTGCGTGGGCGTTTGGCGCTTGGCGTTTCTTGGCGGAGTTACAATTTCGTCAGTCAAATGGATGAATCTAATTAAAGCTTTTGTATTTGTGAGGCAGAGTCTGTGGCTCGGCTTCTGTGCCGGGTGATTAATGTGCATTGTTTACGGAGTGTGTGTATGTGCATGCCTGTGTGTGTGTGTGTGTGTGTGTGTGTGTGTGAAAAGTGAGAAGTGCGGCGGGGAGTGGGACGAGGTCGGGCTGGTTGCCGCAATGTTGGCCCACAAATGTGGAGCGCCCACCAACGGCAGCCACTTAATGCAAATTACCAGCAAAGGCGTGCCAACTGGAGGCGTGGCCAGAAAAAGTTGGCAACAAGTGTCTTTGGAGGAAGAGAAGTGGAGGCAAATGCAATGCGATGCTTGTTTCTGTCTGTTTTATGTTTTATTTTTTTTTTTTTTTTTTTTTTGCGGTCGTAAAGCCGCTTGCCACATGTGGCGGTTGGCTCATAAATAGACGTTGACGTTGGTGATGCTGTGCGTCCGCCCCGTTTCCCTCCACGTCTCCTCTGTCAGCCCAGTAGCCCAGTGTGCAGTTGCGCTGACAGCCCCATGTTTGGGTTGTTGTTGCCGTTGTTGTTATTGTTGTTGCTGTTGCTGTTGCTGCCTCAGCCTTAGCGCGTTATTTATGTTGTTGTTGTAATTGTTGTTATTTTTACTTTTTTGGCGCATGGAATTGAATGAAAATGAAAATGAAAACCAGGTTTACAGGTCATCGCAGTTTTCATGTGGAATTTTCGGCTTGCGAATTTTCGCACAATTCTCTTGGCATTGCCGCTACTTTTTATCGTATCCCCATCGTTGGGACGACATTATTGACACAATTTCTGTTAAGTAGCATAGGCAATATTTTCGCCACGATTGTGGCTTTAACAGCATTCGGTATGGTCACCCTAAACGTCAAGCTTGTCCTATTTACATCTCGCTCGCACGCAAAGCTTGGTATTGCAGTCAAAATAACAACAGAGAGAAAAACATGCTCAAAATTGTTTTTGTGTATTTTTGTTTACTTTGCGTTCGGCTTTTGCTATCGTTGTTGTTGTTGTTGTTGTACCTTTTGTTATAGCTGATTTGTTGTTTGCTGCCGTCTCTCTTTGACCGTTCGCTTTGCGCTGCTGCTAGTTGAACTTGGCAAGAACTTGCGAGTCGAACTGGTATTGAGAATTTTATTTGTGCATCTACGTGTGTTTGCATGTGTGTTTGTGTGTGTGTCTGGGTTTATCAGTATGTGTTCATTTGTGTATTTTTGTTAGGCTTTCGTCACAAAACACTAAAAACTTGTTTCCGTACGCGTCTCTAATGGGATTTACGTTAGGTTTTTAGACATTCCATAAGCAAGAGGGTCTCTTCCTATTGATGAAGTGTGGAAGTGAGGAAACAGCTCTGACGATTGCTACAAATCAATTAGAAGGCCCTGCAAGTTAATTAAAATTTGTTTAGCTCATTAAAGCGTCACTCTTCAAAAGCCAAATGCCAATGAACGCTAGTTGCACCGTATACCACAAAGAACAAGCGCTGTTTAATCGACTGCAATTCTGCCAGAAGAGTAAAAGAAAGAACCAAACAAGAAGAACAGTATCTTGTATCCGTAAGTTGTGCACAGTTTTGCTCTTCGTGCTGATTTTGTGGGTCGGCGGCAGCGGCGGCGTCGGCGTCCGCGTCGGCTTCACATACTTTTGGAGAAATGCAGCGTCAAAGCAGAATTAGAAGAATCAGAACAAAATGCAGGCAATGCACAAGAATGCGAATCGGCGCATAGCATCGCGCAGTGCAGCGCCACATCGTGTCGTGTGCATCTGAAGACAAAAACCACAAACACGAACGAAGGCGCAGACGTACACGACTCACTGCCGAAGCGTAGCTGCAGCGACGCTGGCTTCAACTTTAAGCTGCTAGCACCACAATTGACAGAGCGGCAGCGGCTTGTGTTGTCAGTTGCGTGGCAATCGTTCGCTGCGACGGGCGTCATGTAATTAACTCTCGCACGTTTGTTAGAGTTGCGCGCGCGCGCTTAAAGTCCAATTGATTTCTTGTGTTGCCGTTAGTTTAGAGCTTTTTCTTTATTATTTTTTTGTTGTGCTAAATATTGATAAAAATAATTTAAAGATTGAACATAATATTTGCAATAGAATAATTCATTTATATTTAACAAATATATGGTCTAGAATGTGCTGAATTGCAAATATAAATGGAGTGTCTTGTGTGGTGCTGTGCGTAGAGTGAAACGAAAGTGGCTGGCAAAAGTGAAACGCCCACTAGAAAATTTTGCCAAGAATCTAGACAAACCACTTGGCTGAAGCCTACATACACACATCTCCTTATGTGTATATGTAAAAATAGTTACAGAAACATCTTCACATCTCTACAAAATTTCACCAAGAACAGGCTGTGGCTGTGACTTGCCAAGCCTTCCAATTTAAGCGCCTGCGCCTCTCCAATCTTTTCTACATATGGCAACGTCTTCCTCTTCTGCGTCGTTAATGTCTCCTTCCTCGTCTGCTTCTTCTTAAGCATACACATCTGTGGCTTGACTTAATGGTAATTAAATAAAATGAGGCTTTTGCTGTTAGTGTGCTTTTGCCGTGCTTTAACTGTAAACTGCTTAGCTTTGACGTTTTGCTATTTTTTATCTGCTTTTTTTTTGCGCTGTGTTGTATTTCTTCTGGCCTTAGAACTGACCTCTGCACCTCGGCTATGGCAAAGTGAAGTGTTGTTGTGTCTACGGCTCATCTTACGGTTAAAGGTTTACGGTTCTAACAGATGCTCAGGCTATGCTTATGCTATGTTGTTGCTGCTGTTATTTGTATTATTATTGTGTATGTTTCCATTAGCATCCAGAGAACAACAAGCTACATTTACTTCGGTTTGCCAAAGCTGCACGCTAATTACACGGCTCTGTGCCTTATGCGGTCTTTCAAACAAACGGTGCAACATTATTTTGCCTCCTCCCTCCGCTCTGCCCATTTGAATGAGTTTTCTTGGGTTCTCTGGTTGCAGTTCATTTTTGCTGCCACAACGTTTGGAATGCAGTTAATATGCATAAAAGAGCACATACTGTACACTTAGTATATATATTTATATATTCATATGTATTTATATATGTATATATATTTTTTATTTTATTTGTCTATAGAAACAGCCTAGATACTCTTTGAACGATAAGATTGGTAAACTTAAAGGGTTTTGACTGATGTGTCCTACGCAGATAAGGATTTTCTTGGGTAGGCCAAGAACACAAACTTAAGTGTATGAGCTATAAGTTAGTTAGTATGACTAATTAGTCGTTCGACTCTAAATGGGTTTTTGCGGACTGTACCCCCAATGAACAATCCCGGATGATTAAGAGAAAAAAAATTGATGAAATCATAATAATTATTTAATTTACTTATATATACTTATATATAGTTTTATCAGTGCTACTACTAAACAAATTTTCAGATAGTTTTCGATAAACTTTTCACTAGTTCAGTTTATAGTAAAGTCTTGGAGATAAAGACTGCTCTTTGATCGCTGTTGATAAGTTTTGCCACATTCCATCCTTGATACTTGATCTGGAGCACTAATAGAGACTCGTACTTAACAGTTATACCCTATACTTATATCAATTTAGTTAATTGAATTTGCCTTAAACTGGGCGAAGAGTCGAGCAGTCGAACTGCCGGACACGAGAGCCTCAAACAGACAACAGATGATACAAAGCCCCCACTTAACAGTGAGATCCACACAAAAGGGAGTCACAGAAGCGGCGACATCCCGGGAAACATAAACAAATAGGGGAGAAAAAAGACGCTCAGTTAGAGGACAGACACATGGCATGCAAATAAGAAGAAACCCTCGAGTGGATAGTGTGAAAAGTATCGACCCACAACCCGCGACTCACGACCCGCGACCCGCGACGTGTTGCCCATTCAATCCTTGAGCTTTAAGGGCCCTTCCTCATACCCCATCCCCCATCCCCCATCCCCCATCCCCCGAAACTATTCGATGATTGTTTACGCTCGTTTAACATGTTGTTACGCATACGATACGTTGACCAGCCCCAACGTGTAGCATTGACTAGTTAAGGGTAAATTTGAGCCGCTTTTAGGGGTTGGTCGATGGTGAGCCGAAGGCCAGTTCCGCCTTTCAGTTGCTCACATCTGCTTTGGGTGGTTGAATGTGGCATTCAATGTTTGATGTATGGGTTGTCCAGGTAACCGGCGCACAACAGAAACGAACAGAAGACAACAGCAACAACAGTAGCAACAATAACAATATCAAGAACGAATGTAAACCTACCCAAAACAAAACAATCCCGACAGTCGAAGGTCCTTGAGGTGTGCGCCACATGACGTAAACTTTCGTCATTTCGAGAATTATTAATTCAGTTCAAAAGTTCCCATTAAATTGTGTTTAATAAATTATTAAGTAAGTTTTTTTTCAAAAGTGAATTGAAACTATGCAGAGACTCGCAAGATTGCGAAATAAACACTGAAGGAGAGAAAAGAGAGAGAGTTTGGATAAAGTGCAAATTGTCAATGTAAACGTTTTACAATCGTTAACTCTGTTATCGTTACGCTGTTAACGTCACACGACTGTTTACTTTAAAAAGGAAAGCCATTGTAATACTTTAAATAGTATTTTAATGGTAAGCCAATAAACTTCCTCATTCGCTCAATAATAATACATTTTAAGTGACACCCCGATTTCGAAATCTGTTATCATCTCATTAACAGTTCTTTGAGTCTTGTCCCACTTAAGGCTAATAATAGATTAAATTAGAGATGAACGATAATTAAATAGTTATAAAAAAAAATAATAGATAGTAATAAAAGATAAATAAAATAATGAGTATTACTAAAAGATAAATAATAGTAAATTAAATAAGATTTAGAAGAATAATATATATATAATAAATTTAAAAATATGTATATTAATAAAAGATAAATAAAATAAAAAATAATAGTTAGTTAATAGTTTAAAGTAGGATAAATAACAGCAATAAAACATAAATAAACTAGTAAATTGTATTAAAAGTTAAATAAAATAATAAATAATAATAGATACAATAAGAGTTAAAATAAATAATAATATTATAGTTAAAAAATATAAAAATATAGTAGATAATAATAAAAGAACAAAAAATATAAAAACCGAAAAGTTTATTATATTAAATAAGTACTTTATAGACATTCAACTAAATAACTACAAATGTAACTCAGTTCTATTGTCTTTACATTAATAACGTATTAAAAGGAATATTACTAGATAAATAATAGATAAAATGATACAATATAATAGTTTTTAATAAAATAGATATCAAAAATAGATCAGTAAATAAGAAACACCTAAAGTCTATTATATTAAAAAGACTGTAAGATTAACTCAGTTCTATTGCTGTGCCATTGTTATTGTTACTCTGTTAACGTCACACTGTAAATGTCACAATATGACAGCAATAGATAAATAATAAATAAAACAATAATTCAAATAATAGGACATATAAAAGTTAAGCAATACAAAATAGATAAACTAATAGAAAATCCTAACAGATCTATAAATATGAAATGCCTAGATGTTCATCGTCTTTTAAAGAACTGTTATTTTCACACTGTTAGCGTCACAATATGTCTTACTCTTTGTAGATAAATAATAGAAGAAATACTAGATAATAAAAGTAGATAAAATAACAGTTGAATCAATAGATAAAAAAATATATCTATGAATACGAAACAACTAAAAGTTCAGTTGAGCAACTCAGTTCAATTATCGTCACACTGTTAACGTCACACGGACTGTTAACGTCACAATACAGTTAACAGCTACGTTCTAGCAATTAAATACTTAACCCTTGATAATTAATACTGCGATTATCAAGCACATTAGTCGCCTATTAAAATGAGATCTTGACAAAGTCTTTGCCAAGTCTTTGATACTAGAGTTCATTAGTTAATCATCCAAATAGACGGAGCGACTAAAGCAAAAACAATGCAACAACAAAGCAACAACAAAGCAACAGCAAAATAAAAAACAACAAATATTTAAAAACCTAAAAAGGAAAAGTAAACTTTCACATTTCTAATGGCATTCGGTCATCGATGCTCAGAAGAGACTTAATAATTTTACTTCTTGGCTATAAATTTACATTGATTTCATTTCCAGACATTCCAATTTATCTTATAACTTCTTGAAACGTGAATGTGTTTCATTTAACGATTGTCTCCGTTTCTGTGCACCTTTTGTTTCGCTATCTGTCCCCTGCGTTTGTGTGTGTGTGTGTGTGTGTGTGTCTGTGCGTGCGTGCGTGTGTGTGCATGTGCCTAAATAGCTGTGTGTGCGTCTGTGTTTCTTTCTCTTCCGCATTCATTGAAAAGTTAATCGTGTTTTTGATTCTTTGTTGTTTAAGTCATTTGCGTGTCTAATCGCTTGTTCTTCTTGGAATGAACATTATTGAAATCAGTGGACAGACATGCGACATGCCACTGGCCACATACCACATACCACTAGCCAATGGCTACTTACAATTTTCCCCATTCCCCCAGCCTCTTTTCACCACGAATCATCCCACTTCCCACTAGCCAGTTGGAGTTGAAATCTGGGTTTGGTTTTTCGGCTGTTTAATTGTTTAGGTTTTTCTGTATTTGCATTTTTCGTCACTTTCACCGTCCAGCATTCATTCAATTTGTCAATGGGCGACTAACTGTGAAAAGCTAACCAAGATTATGACCAGTTTTTCTTTCTCTCTCCTTCATTAAACGCCTTTTTACATAATGCGCATCCGCCTAGCCGCCCAGCCGCCTATCTTCGTATCTGCCTATCCCAGGCCTATCCAACGGGGGGCATTGCATCGGCCTGTGGACCTTGAGACATTGCGTTGCATCTTTTGAAATGCATTTGCATGCAACCTATGGAAATGTTTACGTTGCTGCAGGTGCAGCTGCAGGTGTGAGACGAAGTCGATACATATATCGATTCAAAAGATTTGCCAGACTTTTTGTTTTGCTTCTCATATCGACACATATGCATATAGATGACTATATAGCCATTTGCGTATTAACATATTTATATATATTTGTCGGTATATTTGTATTTCTTTGGTATTATTTACATTTTCCCTTTTGGTCAGCCTCTTGACTCTTTAGCATGCTAAGCATTTTATCTACCCTGCCATGTGTAAGTGGGGTATATTATTGGATAACTAAAGGATGCTTGAGCTACTAGATAGATAGGCAGGGTCGATAACCACAAAATATTTCAAACTGAATTTTTTGATCATAAAAATATTGTCCAAATATGCAACAATAAATTATTTGCCTTCTTTGTAGAGTTGTTCTTTTTCAAATTAAAAAATCTTGGGTTATTTATTTTATTTCTTAGACTTTATTTATTCAAAATTTAAATTTATAATATCTTTGTAAGAAATTTTAAAAAAATAATAAATATAAATAATCTACAATTTAAATTCTACGTACGTAGTATTCGTCTTAAGGAATTTGTAAAAATTGTAGTATTTTATATATTTTTATTTAATATACTTTTCATATTAAAGTTCAAAATTTATTTCTAAAGGAAATTTAAATTATAAACAAATATAATAAAAGTAGGTTCAGTTGTTTTTTAGCTACTGAAAATTTATATTTTATATATTTAAAAATATAAATTATAGTAGTAGTATTTAATTTAGTATTTTTAAAATACAGTTTTTTCACTGTAGGTTAGCTTTTCTTATATTAATACATTTCTGAGCTTCCATTCCGAGGTTTTTCTTTAATTACTCAAATAAAATATGGCAGGGTATCGGCCAGTCGACTCACGCCTTAAAAATTTCCTTTCTACACTTTTTTTTTTATATTTTTTGCACGGGCCACGCCAAAATGTTGTTAACCTGTCCATAAGGTGGCCTTAGTTTTCAGTGTCTACACACCTTCGCATGCTTGCGTGTATGTGTGTGTGTGTGTGTGTGTGTGTGTGTGTGTGTGTTTGTTTGTGTTCCCGTGTGACATTGGGGTCTTTCTATCGAAAATGGCATCGAGTATCGCATTAAAATCAATTTGGCTGCGTTTCGCCTTAAGATTTATAAAGATCTCGGGTTTCGTATAGATTTTGCTTTTCTGATTGCCAATTTCTGTGTGCTAATTGAAATTTATATAAACATGAGATTCTAAGAATTTAATCAGCCATTCTTCGATTTATGTAAATATCTCAAATACATTTACAAAAATAAATATCGTATCTCGAGCCGTGGGAAGCGCATTTTTAGTTTGAGCTTCGCATTTCATTTTGTATGCAATTTCATTGATATAGTTTTTTTGATTTTTACTAAAAAATGTTTATTTTCTGTCATGTTTGTAGTTCGATGTGGCTTTAGGCCAAAAGATAAACATTGAATAACGCTTTTTGGCCAATTTCAATGACCACAAATGAAGTCGCCCAAATGAAAATATGGCCTAAAAAGACGTTTGTGTAATCAACAATTTTTAACTTCATATAAACGAGTATTATGTCTGCTTGTTGTGCGTGCCTCTTCCCCTGTGTGTGTGTGTGTGTGTGTGTGTGTGCGTGTGTGTGTGTGCGTGTGTGTATCGTATTTAATATTTTGTTTAAATACCATTTGCAATAGCGTAAAATTATTTTGTTATTCGCGTCGCGTTCGTCGCAAACGTCGTCAAAGGCGTAAGAAAAGAAGGCTAACAGTGGATTGTGGAATGAGCGAGGGGGTAGGTGGTAGGGGGGGAGGGAGGGGTATAGAGGATGGGCAACAGAAGAGACGTCTAACTACTGGCGGCAAAAGCGGCTTAAAAACTATTTTACGATTGTGGCAAAAGAAATTGTTAGCTTTTTATGTAATCGCTCATTATAATTGGCATTTGTGTGTGACAAAAACGTGAGCAGGGCAGAAGGCGGTTTTTGTGTATGAGTGTGTGAGTGTGTGCCTGTGACTCTTCGTGTGTGTGTGCAGCTTAGACAACGTGTGTGGCGATTAAGCAAGCATTTTATTGTTGTTATGTCTGTATGTGCCATCGATAAGATCGAAAGGAAAGACGAGTAGAAGAAAAAAAAAGTACATGGGCAGCCTTAAGCCCACACATCACGTGTGTATGTGAGTGTGTGTGCGTGTGTGTATGCATGTGTGAGCTTGTGATTGTGTGTGCCCTCAGAAGCCTCATAAATGTGACATCCGCAAAGCTAAGGCGAGCTTCTCTTCAGTTTCCTCTTTGGCCGCAAAGCGGCGTATACGCAATTTTGTTATTCAGCGCTCAGGGGAATTTCTTTGATAAGAATTTCTATCGTTTTATCAAACAAAAAAAAAACAAATAAAGCGAAAATAAAGATAATTAGGAAAAAAAATAGACTACCAAACAAATAAAAATCCAGTCATAATCCGTTGTAATTTATTTCACCTAAAAATAGAATCTTTTCAATCCTTTAATCCTTTTGAAGCTTGTAAGATTTCACTTAATTCTTATCGAAGGCTTTAATTGCATTTTCTGAGTTTTCCTTTCGGAGAAATTTTCTTGATGGATCGTATTTGGAATGTTAGCCTAGTTTTCCTTATGATCTTAGGCCAGAAATATCAATTATCCTATGACACATGTTGCATTTCATTTTTAGTATTTTTTATTTTTGTAATTTTTTTTTTTATTTTTCCTCAAAAGTTGTTGTCTTTAATCCTAACTTGTTTTTCAGGCGTGGCGGGCCGAACAAGTGGCACATTTCGAGCTCCATATTTCCCATGATCTGTATGCATGCCATGGCAATTGCCACGCCCCAACATATCATCTCTTTCAGCAGCGATACACCCCAACTCCTTCCTCCTCTTTCCCTCCTTCCCCCCTTCCCTTCTTATGTGTAATTTGCATGCATATTTCAAAAGATTTTACCACTTTATTTCGAGACTTTTGTTTTTCTTTTTGAGTTTTTGTTTTTTTGGGTTGATTGTGAAAAGCAATCATTGAGCTTTCTCCTGTTCTCTGTGCTCTCCCCCTTCCCCCACTCTTTTTCTGTTTCCCACTCTATCGATCTTTTTACACTTGCCTTTCGTTCTCTGTTACTGAATGCGGCTTGTTTTGTATATCATTTCAGGCCTCGAGGCGGCAGCCACCACGTGAATTGGCCAGCCGGCGGCCATAACGAGCGCTCCTCCTCCTTCAGTAAGCGTAATCGTCGTGATGCAGTTGCCAGCGGATACCATGGCGAGCTCATTGGGTTTGGACTTGGATGCGGCTGCAATGGCGGCCACGCGCTACGATCTCAATGGAAATGCAAGTGCAACAACAAGACAACCAAAATCATCGCCAACAACAACAACAACAACAAAGACTTCAGCATCGGCAACATCGACGCCGCGTAAAGAAAAGACGTTATTTGGTTGGCTGGTGAAAAGTGCAAGTGTGAACGATAGAGTAGTTAATGATAACATAAGCTATAACGATATAGATAGCGATAACAATAATCGAGGTAACAGTCACAGTTGTAACTGTGAAACGCGTGCATTTCGTGATTTTCGGGGTGTACAAACTTTACGTTTGCTCTGGAGCAAGCGTATCCATAGCGCCAGCGAAGAGGCGGCGTCATATCAACGCTCCCAACACTATCAACACCATCATCATAATCTTCCACAGCAGCACCCGACCCACACCGGTGGACTGGGCACATTGCGTAAGCTTAATAAATCCGTTAGCTGCTTGGTCAACGCGTTTAATAACGCCCGCGATTGGCCCCACCTGCAAAATTCACACGAGACGCGTTCGAAACGCGCCGCCAGTTTGCATAATCTGCAAGAGACATTTGTGACGTCAGCGACAGCGACAACAAACGAACAGCAGAAACAACAACAGCAGCAGCAGCAACAACAACAACAACAACAACAACAACAACTACAACTACAACGGGATAAGGATAATTTTTATAAATACAAAAACGCCGAACAGGCAAAAATGCAAAACAAACTGCGACGCAGCAGCGAAGAAACGTCAACGCTGTCGACGGCAGCGACAGTGACAGCGATAACGGGATCGACACTGACAGCGACGTCAGCGTCGACAACATTTCCCGTTGTCAAGGTCGTTAGTGGCTCAACCGGTGAACGTCTTTTGCAGTGGCCCAAGCGCGAAGACGTCATTCTCAACCACAAAGCGGAGAGGGAACTCACCACAGTTGCTTTATCAGATAATGAGTGTGCAAAAGGGGTGAATATAGATCGAGGGAAGCAGATTATCAGCTGTGCCTGTGAGCAGCCAATAACAGCGGCAGCGACGTCGACAGAATCTGCCGTTAGTATAGGTACAACTAACGGTCTGAGCGGTAGCAATGAATCGTTACAAACGGTAAATTCGATTACTTCGAATACCACAAATACAACCACAGGATCGGGGACGACTGTGACGTCACAGAGTCAGGGGCGCTCGGGTGGTGGAACGCGTCGCAAGTACAGCTTTAAGACTCATGCGGGTAAATCATTCCATCAGCATCATACATCGCGTCGCATGAACACTCACAGTCACAGCCACAGTCACACTCACAGTCACAGTCACAGTCACAATCACAGTCACAGTCACGGTCACAGTCTGGGCGAGACACTGAACGGCAGTAGCTCAAGCGGGAGCAGCCTTGTGCGTCAGTTAACCCAACAATTCAATGAGATCATCCAGAGGGATGCACGGGTATTGCAGCAAGTCAAGCGAAAAAATGGTGTGTGGTTGTCGCGTGGATCACATGTCTACAAGATTGTGGAGAAGTCAACGGTGCAGTCACGGCAAGAGGAACAAGATAAGAAAATGGAACAGCAAGAAGCAAAAAATTGCTCCACTGTGCAGCGGAATATTAAGAAATTTGAGAAGCTGGAGAAGCCAGCGGTGCCGCTGAAATCAAAGGAACTAATCCGCTGGCAGCAGCAACTCTTGGGCAGCCCAAAGTCCAGCACCCTGAGTCTAAGTAAGCAAATGAGAAGCAAGCGGAACAAACAGCAACAACAAGAACAAGAAGAAGAAGAACAACAACAACAAGAAGAAGAACAACAAGAAGAGCAGCAGCAACAGCAGCAACAACAACCACAACAACAAACAGAAGATGATATGCAGGTAATGAACCAAATGAAGCTTGAGGTTGTGCGGGAGGAGACCAAGTCTCCAGGCTGCAACAGCACGGATGAGGGCATGCATTCGGATGTTGACGATGCCGCCATCGAATCGCAGCCACCAGCCTCAGCAGCTGAGTCAATTGTGGAGGTGACTCAGGTATCTGATGATAATGTTGTAAATGAATCGGATAATTTGGATGATGTGGACGCCGTGGATGAGGTGGAGCTGCAGAAGCGGAAGCTTAGATACGCCACGATCTACCAGAAACTGCGTCTGCCTTTTACCAAAAATGCCAAAAAGTCCCCCTCACCATCGCCGAGTAAAACAACAAAAGGATCGAAGAGCAGCAAAAAGTCGGAAGCGGAACCGGAGGTAAAGAAAAAAACAAAGGCAGAGACGGAGACGGAGACGGAGACGGAAGCTAAGACGGAGGTAGAATCGCCATTGCCATCATTGACAATGCCGGTGCTGCCACAATTCGTTGAGCCAGACGCCAAAATTGTGGACGCCTTGGAGATGGTCAACCAGAGGATAAAGGTTCTATCGGAGCCGTCGAGTGCGGCGAACGAAGAGATGATGCCCATCGATGATTTCGGAAAGCGGATTCCGGCCAACAAGTCCTTCGTGCACCCATCACCCAGCAAGGAGCTGGCCGAGAATCAGCTGCTTCTCAAGGAGGCCGTTAACGTGACCCTGGTGAATAGCATTGAGGGTGAGCGGGTGATCATGGAACAGAAGCAGCTGATGATGCAGTCAGAGTCAAAGCCGGAGCTGGAGCTGGAGGTGGAGTCCATGTACGAGACGATAGCGATAACAATCGAAACCAAGACTGAGCCGCAGGCGTCCAGCCTCTTCAAGATAACAAAGCAAAAGGAAAAGGAGATGGAAAAGGAAAAGAATAAAGTAAAGGATAAAGAAATGGAAATGGAAAAGGAAAAGGAAAAGGAGAGGGAAATGGAAATGGAAAAGGAAAAAGTTAAGGAAATGGAAAAGGAAAAGGATAAGGAGAAGGCAAAGAGCACAGAGATGCCGATCGAGGATTTCTATCAAACTGTGGATGAAGCAACCGCCAATTTCAATTGGCTGGAAGGATATGAATCCATTGAGGCAGCTCCCAAGGACATGGCCATTAACAGCAGCATCAACATCAACAACAACATCATCAACAACAGCAACATCAACAACAACAACAACAACAACAATAACAACAATGACGACTATGAGGTGTTTGCAACGCCAACAATTGCGGACAGTCCGACCACACCCACCTTCCCGCCTACTCCTATAACACCAACTGCAACAACCACAAGCACGGGAACATTGAATCGGAACACACGCGATGAGCTGCCGGAATTACCCAAACCGAAGCGAGTACTGCCCAAATCTCCTGTAATCCTGCGACCAGCACCCGCCAAGCCAAAGCACCCAAGCCGCCTCATCGCCACCAAAGTCGAAGCTTGTCTCGTCTCAACGGATGAGGAGGACGAGAACATCTACGATACCATCAAAGGATGTTACGAGACTGTACAAACTCAAAGGACCAAATCAAACGGCATGTACTGTACCGATGCCATCTCGTTGTCCTCCAACTGCTACGAGAGCATCTCCAACTATCGCACGAGCAGAGCAACTGTTGCTAGCGCAGGATCAGCAACAGCTGCCTCGGCGTCAGGGACAACAGGTGTGCTCCTGTCTAGCAGCGGCTCCACATTGACCATATCCTCTGATCATAGGACCAACAGTCTCTATGAATCCTCATTGGCCGCTGGTGTCATCTATGGCACCAGTGCCAGCATCGGCTGCCGCTCCTCCCTGACCAGCAGCGCCGGCAGCGCTGCCAGTGGCAGTGCCAGAACCAAAGCCAGAGGTAAAAACACCGAGAAACGCTCCTCCATCGCCGGTTCCAGCGACAACAGCGACGCATGGGTGGATATATCCGATGGCGAGGCGACTGCAGCGGCAATAAACGAGAACGAGGCGCAGTTCATTGTGTAAGTAAACGGATATATAAATATAAATATTAATTATATGAGGAATACCCTACAAGCTGTTGGATGGGCTATATCCGATCCTTAATGAAGGTGGGCAGATTTTGATACGAGGAACTTGACTTAGGGGAGAAATGTAAATAAATTGGGAGATGACTAAATCAACTGATAATATAATGTATATGTATATACATATATATAAATTTATACATATATATATGTGCATGTGTATATGTATGTGTATATGTATATGCTTTCCAAGTTTGCCAACGAATAGTTTTACCTTTCCATATTTATACAGCTTTTCAGAGCATTTCAAGAGCTCAGAATAACAGACATTTAATGGCGCAGGGGGGTGAGGAGTAGGAGGAGCAGAAATGTTGTTTGGGTAGAGGGGTACGTGAAGTGCGCTGTGGTCTTCCGCTGTTTGCTGTGAGAGACTCCTGCTGATAGGTTTGTTTGGGTTTTAGTTATCTTATCGCCCACGGGCACTGCGGCTTTGGGCCGTTCAATTAATTGACGCCAAAAAATATGGTGCAACTTGTGGTGAGTTTGAATGAGGTATTTATGGGGAATTTGAAGGGGCAAGTATACAGATTGCAACAGAGAAATAGTGGAGGGAGTAAAGGGAAAAAAAGATGGGGGTGTAAAGGAAATAACAAATATCAGAGCGCAATGAAGAGGAAATCGTGTCAAGGTAATTGAACACTGAATCAAAAGACGTTAAGCTCTTAACGCCCATTGAACTTTTGGGGGTAATTGGGATTAGGGCGGGACAGAGCAGGGTATTTAAGTAATGGAAGAGCATACAAACAGTCGGCTAAGTAGCAGAAATTGGATTAAGCTTATCGCAGGTTTGCAGGTGCACAAAAAGGCACTGAGACCTAAATTGGGAGCGATTTCGAAAACTAAAATTGATTTTCAAAAATAAAATAAATAAAAATCAATTTTATTTTTCAATTACCTTATTAGTTATATAAATAAAATATATTATAATAAATATATATAATTATTATAAAATAGATAAATTGATTTTTAATTTAAATCTTTTCCAAAAAAGCAACGCAGCTGCAAAAAAATGACAAAATAAAAATCAATTTAAAATAATTTTAATAATTATTATAATATTTTTATATATATTTATATTATTATATTAGAATTTTTTTTATTGTTCCTAGGGTAACTCCTAGTCGATCGGTCAGCACCAGAATTTTCCTTATTGTTGTTTGCGCATTTTTTGCCAGCAAAACCTACACAGATCCACATTAAACAATAATATTTAAAGTATGTCGTTTGATAAGAAACGCATTAGATTTGTGTTCGAGAATGAAAATGAGATAATTTTTAATTTCTAACGCTTCGAACTTACACATGTTACGTCATGTTCCGTTCCTCCTCCTCCCTCGCCACTGCCCAGCGGTCTGGGAAATTTAGAGTAATTAAAAATAATTCTAAAGTCTTTGCACTTTGAGAATTTTTGGGTAGTCTCCGTATTCGGAATTAACTCGTCACCATGTGGAAAGTGGAAGGCAATTAGTTGAACCGACGACAGTCAAGAATTGAAAATTCTCTTGTCATGCACACAACGTAATTCCCTATAATTCCACATAGTCAATCCCTCAACGAAGTGTTACAAATGACATACAATTGCTTATAATGATATGTCTTTCCACATTGCAACACAAAGAACTCATATGCACTTTATTAGAAGGCGACACAATTGGAGTAACAGCAACATCAACAGCAACAGCAGCAGCAACAACAACAACAACAACAACTACTACAACAGCAACAACAACAACAATAGTTACAGTTATAGCTACAGTTTACAGTTATAGTTACATCTGAAATTACAGTTAAGGTTTTTGCTGCAGTCACAGTCACCCACGTACCATGAGCCACCACCCATTACACCCACATATAGCCACAACACCCACTCCGCCCAAAATTAATTAGCTCATTGACCCACAATTCCATCTCCCTTATCAGTCGATAAGATTGGCCCTCAGATTGTGCAACTCGCGTTTCTCATTCGGATCGGTTTGTCGTTACCTAAAACTGAAGTGCGTCAAGCCGGTCCGCACCGCATTGACAGTTGAGAATTAGACCCTCGGGTCTAAAGACCTAATAATTAATTTGTCATCTGATCGATCATTAGCTTCGTGTGAAGTGCCATGAGGTACAGAATCGAAGCATATTAATCAGATACGAATCAAATGTAATTATATATTTAATAATATTTATCGTTTTGTTTTTTTTCCCCCCACCCCTTTCTTTTGTTTGCTTCTAGTGTGCGGGAACGCTTCAAGCAGCATCGTGTTCGTAGCCCCGATTGGTCGAAACGCATCAGAGATAAAAGACTGCAGGAGAATAAATCGAAAAGCTGCATTGAAGGTACGTAATAGATTCATTTCTAAGATTAAAAGGTCGACGCGTTGTATAAAACAGATCAACAGATCGACAGATCAGTAGACAGACAGATCAGCATTCTGACAGATCAGCAGATCAAACGACATCTTTATGAAATACTTAGCTTGCCAGTGGCAAGATCGAAGGGTAGAAATATTTGCCAATTTACAACGTAATACACATTTTTTCTTAAATAATTCCTAGCGTTGCTCTATTTAAAAAAAAAAGAAGAGATACAAGGGCAATATCTTTTAATTTATTTAATAATTAATTTATTCATTAATCGGTAATTGAAAATATTGACACAAAACCTTTCAAAAAGCTTAAAAGCTTTTTTTTTCTAGCATAGCTTTAAAGACAAGCTTGCACTTGCCGTGCAGCGTGCCAGCTTTGCAATGGTTTGTGTCCGCGCTAAGCTTTTTCTCGAATTCACGATCCACACTTTTGACACGCTAATTGTGTTAATTATATTAAGTGTTGGTCATTGACGATAGCGCCTTAAGCAAAACGAAAATTTTTTGCTTATAAATATGCACAAATGATGTTCAAGTCCAAAGTATTTAAAAGCTGTTGCCGTGGGCATTATGACCAAATGAAATGAAATGAAATGTCAAATGTAAACAGCTGGAAAACAAAAAAACAAATAAAATGGAAATTAACAAGGTTCCCAAAAACAAACAGTTAATTATGCCCAATGCAAATGGGAGTAGGGACAACAATGGCAACAACAATACTATCGGGTATAGTCACATTAACATGTTAGTATGTATTTAGTACATATGGCAATCATGTGAGTGAGCGCAGCGCGCACATATTACACGAGCTTTCAAATCGAAATTACCATTGGCGCCTGCTCGGCAGCTGCAGTGCGACAGGTTCCACATACAAGGCAATAACAAGTTGAGAGAGCTTCGTATAGCCAATGCCCATAAACTGGACCCAACTGTTTATGCTTGTTGTTGTTTTTGTTGTTGTGGTTGCTGCTGTTGCTAGTTGCTGTGCAATTTTTCATTTCATGGTTTTCAGCAGCAACAACAACAACAACAACAGGCAAAGGCATTTTAAGTCACTCGCTCAGTCGCTCTCGATCAGGCATTAAGTCTCTCAACTGCACAGTCTGAACGCGTCAGTTCCAACGTTCGGTTCGCTGCTCGGACGCTGCCTATCGAAAAGCCGCCCAGCGAGTGGAATTTCAGTTTTTTGTTTTAAATGTGAACAAAACTTCAAGCCAATATTTTCATACTAATGTTTGTGTTAAGTGTTGCCTCTCATTGTTGTTATTGTTGAAAATTCGTTGTACGTGCGCGGTCATCTTTCTTTAAAGTGAAAAGGAAAATGAAAAGCGCAATGAAACAACAAAATCGATAAAAATGAAAGATAGAAGAAAAAAAAATGCATGCGGTGCATGCAAAATGACTGAAGACGTAAAGTCGCGAGCGCCGAATTGCTGACTGCGCTGCCAGCTTCAATTATTACAACTGAGCGGGTTGATGTTGTTGTTGTCGTCGTCGTCGTCGTTGTTGTTGTTGTTGTATTTCCTATGTGACATTATTATTATTGTTGTGTTGTACTTTTATGCAAAGGCAACGAGACGTCACGAACTGAAACTGAAACTAAAGCCGCCGTTTTGGCCCTACACCCGCTAAGCGGGTTTACTTTTTAACGTTGTTGTTGTTGTTGCTGTTGTTGGTCATGTTTTTTATTTTTGTTTTTGTTTTTGTTTTTGTTATGAGTGATGACGAAATAGCTGAGCAAAAACCAGTCTAGAAATACTACATATAAAAAAGCGTTCAAAGCGCACAACCTTGAAGAAGTCAACAACGAGCAGCTTAAGGAACTCGAAAACTCAATATCCAAAACATTGCAGTGACTACGCAAATACAGACGCAAAACTCTGTGTAAATCAAATATGAAATATGAAGAAAAAATCCAAAAAGTAATTGTGTTTAATGAAAATGTGCAAAGAGCGGCTCAATTCAAAACGCCAAATTATAAATTCAAATTTAATCATGTGCATTGGTTAATGTGCATCCCAAAGAGGAGTGCGAGGCGGGCAAACCAAAAATAATGGAAACATAAAACAAAAAAAATGAAGAAAAGAAAAAAAATTAAAAGAAATGAAAAAAAATAAAAGAAATGAAAAAAATGAAAGAAATGAAAAAAATGAAAAAATGAAATGAAACATCTTCCCATAGAAAAAGCTTTGCAAAATGGCCGCTTAAAAGTTCACTGAACGCTGGCAGAGACGCAGCGTCGCTGCGTCGCACTGTTATTTGGAAATAGGCAAAAAAAAAAGAAAAAAAAAATGCAGCAGCAACTGAAAAAAAGCAACAACAATTGTAAAACCGTTAAATACTTTGTAATTTGCTTTGAGAGTGAAAACCCGGCAATGGAACGGTGAATTCTCAGCGTGACTTTTACTCAAGGCACGTTCCCTTTCCGTTGCACTATAACCTCTCCACTATTCGGGTACATCAGCTGTGTGACTCACCTCATGACGGCTCAGAGCACTTCACTTGCGGTTGAATATATCTAAAAAATAATATTACTTTTTTTTTGTTTTTATTTCTATTCTTGTTCTTTTTATTTGCATTTTTATTTTATTTTTTACTTTTAAAACGAGTTTTGTTTTTATTTATTGCCATTCACTTGAATAGCTGGCTGAAAGGGTATTTCATAGTCGTTCACCTTTGTCATACGCATTCTTTCTGGTTTTTTTTTTTAAACACGCAATGCTTAGAGGAAAGAAAGCGAAAGTGTCGTGAAAAGTTGCAGGCACGCAATTGCGGAAAAGCGGCAATGAAAATTGATGGCTGCTTGTATAATTACAATAAAATGCACTCTCACACACACACATACACACACACACACACACATATATATATATATATACATATATATACATGCAGCTAGTAGGAAGATCAACGACGTCTCAGCTCATGAGTTTAACTGATTAATAAAAAAGGTTTCTATCAGCAGCTCGTCGGATCATCAGAAACCAAAAACAATATAAATTAATAACAACAACAACAAGAAGAAGAAATACAGCGCGTCAGGCAATGACATCGTTTGGCACTTAATAAGTTTGACCTCAATGCGTCAATCGATCAATCAATGAACCAGCAGCCAACGGTTCGGTTCCAGCTGCATTGCATTGGAATTTGAATTGGAACTACAAATGGAATTCCACTGGAAGTGAACAAAGTCAAAACAAAGAAACAGATGCCGAACGTTCCGTTCCCAATGAACCGCTCATTTTGCATTCTGCCAAGGCTGACCTCAAGATGAACAAAGCATTCGATTCGCAATAAATTACAGCTATAATCTACACAAATCTATATATATATCTGTACTTTATATATATATATATGTATATTTATATCTGGAGCTGTGGTAATAGCCATGGCTTTGGCTGCATCTGTATATGGCGATCGGCTTTGTCTGCTCTTTGCCTGTGCCTGTCGGGAAGTTCAGTTCAGTTCTTTTTGCCCAATGGGTGAATGTGCGGTGTGTGGTGTGCGGTGTGTGGTGTGTGGTGTGCGGAGTGTGGTGTCTGGCCCACACACACACAATACAAATTGGCCAAAAGGCCGTTGAGAAAGATCCAAAGACGTAAGATTAAAATCATTTCCGCATATGGCAGCGCATACACTGAGCGAAAGATCATGCTTTATATATAAATCAAATATTCACGTTTAATCAATTCTTTCTTTGGCTTAAAAAAAAAAAACAAAAAACAAAAAAAAAGAATAATACGAATTTTTGTATTTCAGTATTGAAGGCAGTCATGAAATTCAACGATTTGAATTTCGCAAACTAAACATTTTATTTGAGTAAGAAAATTCTCAGAATTTTTTTTTGTTGATTTGAGGGGAGGGGGGGGGGGATGTATGTCGCATGTAACGGCGGCAACAAGTTCTTTGTGGCACAGCCTACGCGCCGCAAGTGTCGCTTTGGTCAGCTACAAAGTTACTTGATACACACACACACACACACACCCGCCCAATATATGTGTTCTACATGCTAATATATACATATATAATATGTACATATATATATGTATATGTATGTGTATGTGTATGTGCATGTGTATATAGAGAGACTTATGAGCAAGTTTAGCATCCACAGTTCGGCTGTTGGGGCCCAGTGACTGCCTTTGCCCATATACGATCTCTGGTTTATTATCTCCTCTAACCGGTCTGTGATCCGTTGCGTATACGTAATATTTTGTATATCTCTACACTCGAACGCTTTTTGGGTGCCATACGATTGTACCTGCTGTTAAGTGTGTGTGCGTGTGGTTACCTCTATATATCTGTATACATGTGTATGCATGTGTGTGTGTGTGCGTGTGTGTGTCTGCATTGAAGCGTGATTTCATTATAATTTGCCCTGTTTTGCTCGCCTCGATGCCGGTGCTGGCCAAAAATCGCACATAGCCCATAAAAAGTTAAAGTTTAGCTGCAAAATGAAAAAAAAAAGTATTGTGACACTTGAAAAGTTTGGCTAATTAACGAGGGTCGTCCAATAAATTCTTTAACTGTGTATGTGTGAGTTTTTTTTTCCTTTTTTTGTTTTTTTATTTATATTATTTAATGGCTCTCTATTTAGCATATTTCAAGCTGTTGAAGTTGAAGCCCGATTTGTCTGGGTCTTCGTCCATTGTTCTTTTACAATGTCAGAAAGTGAATTTCATGGTCTGTTGAGATTCTTTTATTTAAGCTCGAGAATTGAAAGGAAACGTAGTTTCTTAATATCTTACGGCCTTTATGTTGTTGTCAAATGGAGTTACATCAACACACACACGCACACACACACACATATACATATATAGATATATATCCTCAAAGTCTGTTATATGTTTTTTTTCGCTGACTCAGATTTTGAGTTATTTTGGTTTTAAGTTCCAAAAAATTCTGTTTATGTGAAGGCGCAGTATTTATGCCTTTTGAAAATCGCACTATTGGATAACAAGGGCTTGAGCAGCCCTCGTAAAAGGGAGCCCCTTTTGGGATACTCCTCCCAGGGGCCAACCAAAAGCGCAGTCACTTCTTCGACTTTTGTGGAGCGGACGTTTAATTGGCTTTAATTAAAAATAAAGTTGCCGCAAATGCAAATAAAGTTGAAGAGTTCAACCCAAGCGACAACCGCAACAGCAGCAGCAACAACAACAACAACAACAACAACCATAACAACAACAAAAGCAGCAGCAATAAATGCTCAAGTCGAGTCACAGGGCTAATTTTGAGGAATCTTTTGTACAGTCGATAGGAGAACGTTCTAGTGGAAGACTCGAAGCTATGTTGGAATGGCAGCCAACGGGAATTACAATCGCAGCCAAAGTCAACGCCTCAGCTGCACGAGCAGCAGGAGCAATGGTAGCCAAGGCTACGTCCAGACGGAGCAAATGATCACCTTGCCGCGCAAGCGTAGGCCGCGTGCTGTGGGCGAGGTGAGCGTCACTTGTCCGGCGAGCAGTGTCTATCTCAATGCTCCCATCGAGCAACAGTCGGAGCCGGAGCCGATCTATCAGAATGAAGCGGCGTCCACCAGTCACCAATATAGCTATAGGGAACAGTCTCAAGACCAGCAGCTGGAGCAGGAGCAACCTCAGCGTCCGCAGCGTCGCCATCGCAAGTTTCTGAGTGTCCTGCGTGTGTCGCATGTGGAGACTGGCAATGCGGCCAGAGAATCCACAGTAGTGAGCACGTTTGTAGGTTCGTTGGGGGTGTGGTTTTAGCTTGGAATAAGCAGAGCTTGGCCAGAGTTTCGGCAATGTATTAATGTTCCATAATTGTTGCTTGTGTCCTTGCAGATGACTCCGATCACTACTATGAGACGCTGTCACCGCTGGGCAACAAGCGGCACTCCACGCAACTGCTGCCTGGACAGCACCACAAACGTAACCAGGATGTGCCACGTAGCTCACAGCGACGCGGTAAACAGCATTCGGTGTCAGCGCATAGTTTGGGTCAGGTGATGAGCCACTCCGATGATTACGACTCCTTTGAGACGGACAGCGATGACCAAGCGGAGCAGACGCAGCGGAGGAATCATGTAAGTGCAGCTCAACTCTTCCCAGCCAATCTGACTCACTAACAATCTGACTGGCGTCCACTTTGCAGCACAATGACAGTGGCGTGGATATACGGAACCTTCAGCTCCCGGAACCACCAGCTCAACAAAACCAAGTCTATGCCATTATGCGTAAATTAGTGGATTTAATTTCGAGCAAAAAGTCACCCAAGGGCAGTCAACAGAAGCTCTACGAGAATACCCCCCAAGCGTCCAGCGGCTCTCAGTTCTACCTGGAAGCCGGGAAGCAGCAGCATAGCAACATCTATGAGAACGCCCAGAGGCAATTAAATACCTCGGAGAAGAATCTCATTGGCAGCCAGAGCCAGCTGGATCAGTCATCCGCCACCCTTTTGCGTCCAAAGCAGAAGAATGGCAAGAGTCTCCGCTATCGCATCCGCAAGAGCATCGTTGGTGGCACCCTCGATAGCAAACAGCTGCAGACCCTGACGCCGACGCGTAGCACGTTTTATATTGAGGATCCGCTGCCGCTGCAACAGCTGCAGCAGCAGCAGCAGCAGCAGCAGCAACAGCAGCAGCAGCAGCAGCAGCAGCAGCAACAGCTGAAGCCGGAACATCATGGTTCTGGCCAAGTGGACTCGGGCTTCTCGGAGAAGTCATCCTGCGGCGATGTACCCCAGACGCAGCTGAGTAATGGCAAGTTCTTAACGATTGAACGTAAGGTCAAAAAGGAGACAAAAGCTTTGAGGCGACGCACAACGTCGGGAGTGCGTCCGGTGGAGCCACCACCACCGCCGCCGCCGCCCGAGCACCGTAACTCCGGAAACCGGGTGAACAGGGAGACGGAGCAAACTACCTCCTGGTATACGGAATGCGGCGTCTTCAAGCAGTCAATACCAACGCTGCAGACCAACGATGAACTTGCCATGACGACTCCGGGTCCCAACAGCATCGGTAACTCCTGGTACACAGATTGTGGTCTGTACCAGACCAGCGGTACATCTGTGGCCAGCTCGAGCGGTAGCTCAGGTGTTTCCACCGGCAACGAGGCAGGACTCGGCGATGAGCTGCAACCTCATAGCTTGTTCTCCAATGAGCCGCTCTACCAGGTCTACAGCGCCGCCAAGCTAGAGGTAAGTCACCACCAAGCCCAACCACTTGAAGCTTCAATAAAATATCCCTCTCATTCATTTCAGTCCATTACCCGTGATTTGGAGGGCCCGGATAGCTTCACGGATGGCTACGAAGAGGTTGGTATTCATGCGCACTCCAAAATGCAGGAAGAGCGACAATCGAAGCCCCGTCCCACAGCCCTGCAGTTGGTGGAGCCCAAGAATGGGCCATCACGCACGCTGTGGAGTGAAATTCCCGAGGTCATCCACTCCTGTATACTACGTGAGTATCCATCCATTGGTCTACGAAGATACCTTCTCCTTATCTCCACATATTTTTACAATCTTCCAGCCACACTTACGCCAGACGAGCGCATCTTGCAGGAGGCAAAGTTTGAGATCATGACCTCGGAGGCAAGTTACCTGAAATCCCTGAATTTGCTGCGTCGCCATTTCATGAACAACTCCGCCTTCACGGACACCTCCGTGCTGAGTGCCCGCGACCGGAAAGCTCTCTTCTCCTACATTGTTCCGGTGCACGAGTGCTCTGAGCGGCTCCTCACGGAACTGGAATGCTGCTGGCAGAACAACATCATGTTGTCGGGTCTGAGTCGCTGCATATACGAGATTGCGGAGCGCTACTTCCATGTGTACATCACCTTCTGTGAGCATCAGGGGCGCATGGATCGTACACTGCGTCGCCTTAAGGAGGAAAAGAATGGAGTATTCCAGCAGCACTTGGATAAACTGGAGGCCAGTGCCATATGCTGCGGCCTGAACCTGCACTCGTTTCTGATGCTGCCCATGCAGCGGATCACCCGATTGCCGCTCCTCATCGATGCGGTCTTCAGCAGGGAATCCTCAAACAATTCCGATGAGTACGATAGCTGGAAACTGACGCTCGCCCTTGTCCAGAAGATCGTGTCGCAGTGCAACGAGGCGGCCAACCGTTGGGAGCAGGCCTACGAGCTGGAACGAATCTCCAAGCAGCTCGAGTTTCCCAGCCATATACGCGCCCTGGCCATTGCGCCCGTTGGTGTGCCCAAGCAGGGCGCCAAGCCGCGTTACCTGGTCAAGCGTGGCGAGCTAACGCACCTTGTGTGGCGCGGCGACGATGGCAAGTTGACCTTTGGGAAGCGCTTCTCCAAGTCAAGCATCTATGCCTTCCTCTTCTCCGATTTGTTGGTGCTCTGCAAACGCAGGGGCGATTCATGCTACACCGTGTTTGACTATTGCCCCAGGGGCATGTTGTCCATCTCTTCGGGCGACTCGCTGCCCCAGCTGCCTACCAAAGACATCAAAGATCCGACAAGCAAAAATCTCATGCTGATGACACTGCTGGAGAACCATGAGGGCAAGACCACTGAACTTGTAAGTCTGCACTCAATTCTCGATTATGCAAGTCCGCAAGACACTCATTATTTTCCATTTCAGGTGCTCTCGTGTCCATCGGTGTCTGATCAGCAGCGCTGGCTGGAGGCCGTTCGTCCGCCTGAGGCGGAAACGCCGGGTGAGAAGCTCTATGAGTCCTGGGACTGTCCGCAAGTCGTTGCCAAGCACAGCTATGAGTCGGACGAGCCTGATGTACTTCAACTGGAAAAGGGGGACATTGTGAATGTCTCACGCAAACTTCCCGATGGTGTGTATGCCCGAAATACCATTGAGATTTATGAATCCTTTATTCAAAGTTTTATTCGTTTCAGGTTGGTACCAAGGCGAACGCATTCGTGACGGTGCCGTCGGCTGGTTTCCCGGCAGCTACACGGATGAGCTGAACTCATCGCACGTACGTGCCCGCAACTTGAGGCAGCGCCATCGTCTGCTCACCTTTACGGCCAAATACCTGGAATTGCAAAAGGGTAAATGATAGATTCAACACTTCAATTCCAATTCCAATTCCAACTCCAACGTCAACTCCAACTCCAACTCCAATTTGGCCACACCCAAGCGAGCTGTGGCCGAGTATTTAAATATCGTAGTCCAAGCAAATATAAAATATATAAGCAAATATGTATAGCTATTAGGAAATGTGATAATTACTTAATCGTTTTTCTTTTTTTTGTAATCAAAGATAAGCAGAAACAATTGCTGCCCCATAATTAATTTATGTGCATTAGTTATAAACATTTCAATTGTAGTTGCAGGGCATCTGTTTGCCAACAAACGTTTTGTGTAAATTAGAGGGTGTATAGCCTTCAATATATATAAATATATAAATAAATATATATATAAATATAAACCAATATATGTATATGCTTTTAAAGAAATTCAATAAAACCTAAAAAACTGAAAAAGTAAACAACCCCCCTTCGTTTTTTCATTTTTTGACTACGCCCATGGTGGCCGATTCTCATTTTCAGCGCACACCTCAGAGCCCGAAAAACACCAGGCGAACATAAGCCAGTAGCAGGCAAGCTTCTGTTGTTTACAGCGCGGCTGTTAAATTTTTTCTGGTTTACAGAGCCACTGTTAAGTTAACAGACTGATCTGTTAATAACACATTTCTAGTGCTGCCAACTCATCTGCTGATTGTTGAGCGGCTGATTTGAATTTAAATTTGAATTTGAATTTGAATTTAAATTTAAACTTAAATTTAAATTTATATTTTAAGTTAAATTACCCTTTTTCCCGTTCAATAGAAAGTCATTTGGTTTTAGTTTTAGTTATTTTCATTTTTTTAAAAATACGTATACAAATTAATGCAATTGCTTAAATTTATCCATTAATTATACATATGCTATGTGTATACAAGTGTGTAAATGTGTTTAATTAGATTTGAAATGTTAAAATATTGCTAGTTGTGTGCTTATTCTGATTATTAATATATTATTATTTATAGATATTGTATGGCGTACAATACAATTAAATCGATTATTAAATTATTGCTGTCATAAATTATTAAATCTAATTCAAACACTAGACGGAGCATTCGCACATGACCGATAACCGTGTGCTTGGAGTGCGCTAGTAAGTCATATCCCACATAATCGTGCTAACTAAATCTAAATTCAATAATTTACAATACTTCTTTATGTGACTGCGATGAGTGGGTTCCTAAATTATATTCATGCCTTCCACATATAAAATATATTAGAAAGTGTTATTTCTAGATGATTAATGTGTGTGTGTGTGTGTGTGTGTTGTGGGTGTGTGCGACATTTATATTATATGAGTGTTCGTTTGTTTGTTAGTTATGTTAGTCTGTTAAACTGCCGTATACTCTAACTAACGATACCTGCTTTTTCTACACGCTATATTCATTATAAAATATATCACAAATTCAGTGAAATGAAAATTCGCTGGAGTATTTGCTTATTTGGTTTTGGATGATGCGTGAGATGGGGAGAATGATGATGATGATGATGATGTTGGAAATGATTATAAATATGAAGTTAGAGACGAAGATGAACATGCATATAAAGATGAAGATGACGATAAAGATGGCGATGGCGATGGTGAATGACCTAAATCATAGAAAGTTGGCAATGCTTGGTCCGGTTGGGCTGCTGATACATCCATTGGAGAGTTTGTCATCTGAAGCTTATACCATACTTGCGGCTTATCTTCGGCGTGTGTATGTAGGCAATGGACAGCAGGAGCGGCACATCATTCTCGGACAGCTGAAGTGGCGTTGTTATGTCGCTAAGGCGGCAGGGATCTGTTTCCAGCAGAAATGCTGCCAGTGTTTCGGATTGTAGGTAAATCTCTTGTAGCTTCGACTCCAAAAAGGACAAGCACTGAAAGGAATTAAAGAAAAAAAAAAAATATTTATAAATACTCGCAGGATATTATGTTGCTTGTATATCCTACCTCATAGGCGGGTATTCCGCCCGCATGCATGGCCTGTACAGTTTCAAGCATGCCGGAGACCAGCTGTGACATGCCCACTGGCGAACTCTGGCCACCTGCATAGGGAAACTGTTGCGCCTGTGATGAGATTAGGCGCACGTCCCACTTATCCATATCCGCCACAATGGCAATGTTTTCCGCCGGCTGTGAGATTAGCGAAGCGGACCGTGCGGCCAGCGCCAAGTCCTCGCGAAGATTCATTTCCCATTTGTTGGGTGGTGCACAGGTGCCCTGTAAAATCAAGATCAACGTTTAAGTTCCAGCTCGTTGCTTGGTTTGTGTCCTTGGTCTCACCTGAAGTACCATGTCAGAGACATAGTGATCGCTGACGCTAAGCAGCAGCGATGGAATGAAGCCGGCGCGTAATTTATCACCCGGCGGCTCATCCTCCTGCGGCAACTCCTTGATGCCCGGAACGGGCAGCTTTAGCAGTTGCTGCGATTCATTCACCGCCGCACACTTGGCCGCCACGGATGAGATGGAACTGCGCTGTGAGGGCACACGTTTGCTTTGCAAACGCCGTGTGTAGTTAGGCGTTTGCATTGGCTCCGGCATGGATTTCAGAGTATCTATAGACGCAGCTGAGTTGACTGGCTGCAAGGCGCTGGAATTCCTATTGTTCTCGTTGAAGCAATGCACCTCATCCGTTTCAAACTCCAGTTCAGTGGCATTCGAGGGTGTCTGATATGTGGCACTGCCTGTCAATCCTCCTCCGCTGTTACAAATGACGCAACGGTCGCTGCCCACGGCTGTGGTTGAGATTGTGGAACTGCTGCTCGCCAAGTCCGCTTGTTGTTGCAGTTGTTGTTGTGGTTGCTGTTGCTGCTGCTGCTGCTGCTGCTGTTGTTGTTGTTGTTGTTGTTGTTGCTGCTGCTGCTGTTGTAGCGTCACTGTGCTGTCGCTAGACTTGAGCGACTCGTTAGCCTCCAGCTTGCTGGCCTTGTCCATCAACAGATCATAATTGGACATGAGCAAATTCTTGCTCTTCATGTAGTTGGTCGCAATCTGCGGGTATTGCTCAAAGTTGAACTTCATGCCCGAGTGCTTCTTGTTGGCCATGGAGGCGTCATGGCTGCGCTGATGTAGGGCGCATAGCATCGTTGGTTTCACCTCATCCGTGAGATCCTCGTTGCTCTTCTTGAGATTGATAAGCGGCTCATTGTCACCCAAAACGAAGACAACGCCGTTTCCATTATCTGCCGAGGTCTGGCGACATATTCCATGTTCCCGTTCTATGAGTTTCTGACAGAGATCAAAATGGATTTGCTCCTCAAGGCTGACATTCTCCTTGATCGGCTCAATGCCCCACGTCATCCGATCGCTCTTGCCCATGCTGTTCTGCGTGATCAGATCCGAGAGTGACAAGTGCGAGACGCGTCGCTCTTGGACAATCGGTTCCACTGGCTCATTGATGATGGATGGGGTGTTGCTGTCCACGGAGTAGCTACTGGAGCGGCGCTCCAGCTTGCGATTTATAATCTTAACGCCCTGCTGCAGCTTGGCAAGATCGCTTAGGCTTAGACCCTCTTTAACACCCGCCGTGGGCACCATTTTCCAAAAGAAGTTCCTCCTAGCTTGAACGGTTGTTTTGTTCTCTGCCTCCACCAGAGACGCTGACTGGGATTTGCTTTCATCAAACTCAATCGCTTCAATGGCGCTGTCATCAATGCTCCCACCAGTACCAATGGTACTGGCATTCGAGTCCTCTTCCATGCACATTTCGACATTATCCGGCGTCGTCACCGTCAAACGTATGCGTCCATCCTTTCCGGTGCGGAAATATTGCTGCGCCTGCTGAGCTATTATATTCTTCTTCTCGATGCCCGTGTCCATGAGGTAGTTGCCAATACGCAGCTCCTGTTGCACAAAGTGCGAGTCGCGAAATGCCAACACCGTCGGAATCTCATTCTTCTTCAGCGTCCCAATGAACTGTGCATCCTCACGCTGCTGCTGCATCTCGAGCTCCAGTTCCTCGTCGCCACTGCCCAGCTCCGAGCTCGGCTGCTGATCAGCAGCATCCACGATGGCATTCAGATTCTGCTTGCAGGTTGCGACGCGACTCAAGCCGCCACCACCACCACCGCCACCAGTGACACCACTGGCTGCGCGTCGTCGCAATGTGGGAGGACTCTTGTGTCGATCCTGACTGATCTGATCCGTAACCAGGTCATTGATAATCTGCTTGTTGAAGTCCTCCCGCTTCGCAGCACGTCGCACCTCGCTGCAGCGTATGAAATAGGTGAGCACATTAAGCAGCTTCTCCACCCACATCTTCTCTGCCCCGTAGATGATGGTGCGTGCCAGCTTTGGTGGCATTCCAATTGCTCCATATAAGTCACCAAGTTGTGCCCACAGAGCGTTGTAAGGATGCTTCTGCGACACCTGCAAGAGCTTCGCACGCTGCTCAATCGCTGCCGAGGATGCCGATGCAGTTGCTCGCCGGGAGCTGGAGCTGTTGAACGCCGAGACAGTAGCCACCCAGCCCAAGTGGTAGGTGAGTATTCCCGTCAACATGGTACTTATGAAGCTATAGGCAAAGATCGGATAGAAAGTTAAACAGATGATGGGAGAAGCAACAATTGGTTTACTTACAAATTGGAGTCCTTGGTGTCGGCAAAGGACAACAGATCGCATAGTTCCTTGATGAAGCGCTCAGCCACCGTCTTGGAGTACTTGCTGCCACTGGTTGTTATGCTCAGCCACACCGGCGTCTTGATGCGAGGAGCGGTGAACAGATCGCTGAACCATTGCTGTGTATCCTGCCAAGCCAGGAACATGATCTGTAGGACAGCAAGAGGGGAATGATATCAAAAGTCTGTCAAGGATGGGATACACCGGCACACACACACCTGCAGAAAATTCTTATGGTTGATGTAGGCGTGCTCCGTGCTAGCGCGCAGGCGGCTCAGCATGGATTCGAGCAGGGCAATGTGTTCGCTGCAGAAGAGTTCCATTTCCTCCTCAAAGGACTCGCTCATGGTGATGCAGACGGCCAGGCCAAGCTTGGGTCGACGCCTTAGATTCGCCTGGCGTCTGCCCATCTCTGGATTGCTACGCGACTCATTCGCACAGTAGCTGGCGCGTCGGTATTGGGGCGGAGCCATGCCGCCACCTTCGCTGCCGCCCGTGGGACCGCCATTGCCAGCAGAGCCACCATTCACCTGGGGATTGCCCATGGTGTAATTGTCGCTGAGGAAACCAATGAAATCATTCTTGGAATGCTCATACTCAAAGGAGGTGCGCAGATTGCGCGAGATTCGCCGTTGCAGGCAGCCATCGCTGGCAAATTCATCGAGATGCGGGGAGCTGGCATAGAACGCCCAATCGTCCAGGCTGAGCTTTCGCATGGCGTCCGATTGGTCAGAGAGGACGCTGCCCAGGCTGCTGCGGGTGGAATACTGATACGACCATTGATCACCGCTGGAGTAGGGTCCGCCCGTGCCACTCCCACTGGCGCTCGCCGAGTATCCCGAATCCGTGGCATTGCTGTAGGTGGAGGAGAAACGTGGCCCACTATCCGCAATCGATAGCGAGTGCTGATCTGGCGCCGGCACATCCAACGGTGGCGTTAGACTCATCTGCCTGCCCACGCTGACGCTGAAGGGCATGGAGAAGGAGTTCATGGACAGGCCGTCCATAGACCCGTGCTCACTGCAAATTGAGCTACGTGGCGTCAGGCTGCCCATCGAGAGTGTGGAATATGGTGAGTGGCCGCCACTAGCCGCTCCACTGCCGGCACCCGCCGCAGCGCCATTACTCGTGGGCGTCAGATACACTTGCGAGCAAAGGATACGCGCCGGCTGCGGCAGCCAGTGTACCTTTAGGGCCGTTCCACAAAAGGACATGGCCAGCGAGCCGAAGACCATCTCGCCAATGGGCGTAATATCTGCGCCCGTCGGACGATTGTGCTGCTCGAGGAAGGAATAAAATGAGTCACATGTCCTGACCATCCTCTCCGTTCCACTTCACTTACCTTGTAGCCATACTCAGGACACACCTCGATCAGGTTATTGGTGTTGTTGTTGGAATGTGCTTTGGCCTGGATCTTGCCATTCTGCAGCGATGTGTACTTCTCGTTCTTGAGGAACTTGCCGCCACTGCTGTGGCAGCTGCTCGGATCCTTGAGCGTCACCTTCTGCAGGGCATGGGAGTCAAACAGGAGGCGCCTGCCGTGGCTGTCATCCTCTCTGTAGAGCAACACGCGCACTTGGCTGGCATCAAAGGGAAATTGGCTAAGGTGCGAAAGAGACAAACAGAGAGTAGCAGTTAGAAGAAGTAGGACCACAAATGGGGGGCGAGGGGAGGGGATGGGGAAAAGTAGATGACAGTGAGTGACACCGGCATTCAAAATGACGCAAAAACTGTTGGCACAGTGTCCCCAAAAAGATAAAAAATAAAAAAAACGCGAATTTAAATAAGCGAATGACGTCACAGAACGCAGTGTAAACAGGTGAAAGTTTAAAATAAGTTCAGGATTTCGGAAAAAATAAATACCCTTCCCTCGCAAAAATAAAAATGAAACGACCCTTCAATGTTGGCAGTCGTAGGGTGTGATCTCAGAGTCATTTGATCGGTCAAGGTACGAGACATTGCAATAAGCTGTGTGGGGCTTAGGGCAGGGTATCCCTAGTCGTTCCCAAGTTGTCCCAAAGCTGTCCCAAATATATCCCAAAGCTGTTCCAAAACTCTCCTTAAACAGTCCCAAAACTGATCCAAAACTGTCCCAAAACAGACCCCAAACAGTCCCAAAACTGATTCAAAACTGTCCCAAAACTGTCCCAAAACTGATCCAAAACTGTCCCAAAGATGTCCCAAAGCTGTCCCAAAACTCTCCTTAAACTGTCCCAAAACTGTCCCAAAACTGTCCCAAAACTGTCCCTAAACTGTCCCAAAACTGTCCCTAAGCTGTCCCCAAACTCTCCTTAGGCTGCCTTCAAGTTTCCTCTCAAACTTCTGCTTGGGTACTTCCAGCCACCCAGCCTCATATCTAGTCAGTGCCTCAGATCTTTGGGAACACGACTCTTTGGGCATGCAAATGTGATCTTTATTAAAGTCATAACAGATGAGAAAATTTGGCGTAGGGTATCGTTGGGGTAGACAAAATTTGCTTATGAGGAGCACAACAATTGCTCAACTTAAATAGAATCTCGTCAATTACTGTGCTGCTTCCACTTTGGTCCACCGTCTGTCTGAGTCTGCGACTGTGTCTACGTGCGTGTGTGTGTGTGTGTGTGTGTGTGTGTGTGTGTGTGTGTGTTGTGTGTTTAGTATATTTAGTGTGTCATGTGTGAATGTGTATAAATCCGCCGCCTATCCGTGCCTGTATATCTGAGTCTGCGTCTGTGTCTGTGTCTGAATCTGTGTCTGTGTCTGTGCCTGTACATTTGTGTGTGTGTGTGTGTGTGTGTGTACGCTTTGAGTAAACGCTTAACTGTGCCCGTTCTAAATTTAGGAGCACTTAAAGCACGTGACGAGTACCACGACATTCCCCCCGTATGAAAAAAACCCCAATTGCGGCCGCTTTGAAGACTGTCCCGATAATAATGTTTTTCGGGTTTCTTCTTTGACGCGCTGTTTATCTGCTCTTTTTGTTTTTTATAATTTTTAATTTCTGTATCCCCCATCCCTTTCACTCGCAGGCACTGCAATGGCTCTTCCTGTTGCCAACGAACCTTTTACAACGCCAAACTCAAACCTAAACCGAAACCGAAACCAAAAGATAAGCCCCAATCGAGAGGCGAGAAGAAACGATTGGCAATAGACCCATAGACGTATTATCGGTTATTGGATTGGACTTGGACTTGGGACATGACAGGAGTGCTCTGACTCTGGCTGGCTGGCTGGCAATAAAGTCTGTCTGCTTTGTTATGATCATCTGTATTAATCAGTCTATTGGCTAGTTGGCCACTTAGTTAGTTAGTTAGTTAGTCACTAAATTTATTTAGTCAATTGGCCAATTGGCTAATTGGTCAGCTGGCCGGCTGGTTGGCTGGTTGGATGGTTGCCTGGTTGGCTGGTCAGCTGGCCGGCTGGTTGGCTGGTCGGCTTCTCAGTTAGCAGAAAGTAACTTTGATCGAATTGATCGGATTGATCAGTTTGATCGGTTCGATCGGTCAGCCACTTGAGTGGCAAAGGCGTCGTCGCAGATTTGAGCTAATTTATTTTTAGTGAGTTTATAAATGGCTTGTCTAACATTAAGTAGCGGCGAATTGAGAATGCGACGACGACGGTCTAAATTAGCGCTATAATTAACAAATTTGTTGCTTTGTTTATGACTTTAATCAACAATGGGGAGGGGATGGGGGGTAACTGTGGGCGGTGGCGGTAGGCGGTGGCGATGGCGATGGGTTGCCTGTTTTATAGCTTCGTTTTGTTTTATGGCGACGCGATAACACGGGTAAACTTTATTTTTCCTGTGTGTACCGTTATTGCATACACACACACGCACACACACACACACACACGTACTCACACACACCCACAGTTACTTAGTATAGATTATACAGTAAGTGGACTCACGCTGAATCACAAAAGTAGCCAAACACTAAGCACCACGTACCACGAACCACGCACCTCCTCCAATCCACAACTAACAACCACCCACCGGGCACTACCCACCACATACCAACCACCACCCACCATCCACCACCCACCTCCCACCATCCACTTCCACCCTCCAGACAGCAAGTGGGCAACCAACGACCAACGACCAACGACCACCACCAAACACGAAGTTAGCGCCCCAAAAGTCGATTTGATCCGTCGGCCTGTTTGTAGTGTAGCTAAGGACTTATCCATGGGTCCGGCGGAGCTTACTTGTACTTTAACGGCGCCGTATGCATGCGGATGCGGAGGTAACGTTGGGTAATTGGACGCGTTTAACTGTAACGGCAACGGCAACGGCAACGGCAATATTAACGGTAACGGTAACGGTAATGACAGCGGTAACGGTAACGGTAACTGAAATTGAAACTGGGACTGGAACTGGAACTGGAACTGGAACTGAAATTGTAAATGGAACGCAATTCGCTTCTAATTGCATTTAGCCCGAAGCGGAAGAAGAAGAAGAGCGTGTAAAGGAAAAAGGGTAGAAAGAAAGATAGCCAGATAGAGCAGAACAAGTGAAAGTGAGAAAGGGAACGAGCGAGAAAAGGAAGAGAGAAAGAGATAGAGACTACGAGAGAGTGCGTGAGAGAGAGAGAGAGCGACTTTGTGGGTGTGAACGCGAATAAAATCCGAATATTATATCTTTATGGCCGCGATGCTTGACGCCAAATGAAGTTCAAGGCATTACGAATCGAAACGGAATTGAAATCGGAATCGGAATTGAAATTGAAAATGAAAATAAAATCGCAATCGGTATAACAATCGTAATCACAATCGCATCGGATCGGATCGCATCGGGGATCGGATCGGATGGAATCGTCCCGGTCTTTACTAAGCGACGATAAACAAACGAGTACCTCAGGCGAGCGGCACGTCTTAATATAAGTGCCATATGAGTAGTACTCATACTCGCAAGTACTCGCATGATCGATATAAATATATATATTATATATGTATATATATATATATATATATATATATAGATATATGTATATGTATATGTATATTTATATATACTTAGATATATATATATAGATATATATATATAGATATATATATTTATCTTATATATAGATATAGTACGTATACAGTTCGATATGTGTGTATTAATCCACACACACACATATATACACTCACACACACACATGCACACACACACGCACACACACACTCATAAGTATAGTATGCAGATAGGCGACGAGTGGCTGCCGACAACTGTGACTACTGCCTCATGGGGCACGGCCTTCGGCAGCAGGGGGCATCAATTGGCAAGGCAGGCGCGCGCGCTCACATGATTCCCGTCCAGCTGCGACGCAACGACTAGCATCACATGTGCCCCCTTCGCATTGTCTTGTCAGCGGCGAAGTGATGTGTTAATATTTTGTTTAAAAATGTTAACAAACAAAACAAAAAGACATTCATGATGGATTAGTGGCCAACTTAGCGGCCGTGACGTGTGAGACTTGGATAAGGGGGGAGTGACAGGTGAATGAAGAGGGGGAGGGGGGTGAGGTATGGCAATGACAGTGAAAGTACTTAAAGCGAACTTTGATTGGACCTTGCACCTTAAACGATAGCCAGACAATGGCTGACATATGCCACTGACCTGACACACACACACACACACACACACTCGCGGACACACCTGAAGTTGGATCATCGAGCGTTGACAATTATCAAAGCAGCGCTAATATTTGGAGCTTATCAAAGTCGTCATACGTTCTTTCCATATATTTACAAGTTCTTATGGAGAGACTTACTTTCGATGGCTCACACATGCATATGTATATACATATATATGTATACATGTGTAGGCATTTAAAAATAAAGAATGCTTGAAAGCGATTGCAACGATCCTTAAGATTCCACATTTAATCAGTCATATTAAGTTTATGGCCAAGTATCGTGGCCAATGCACTCAAGAGGCCAACATTTCGCCACGGCAACTAAAAATACTTTCCATTTAATACTAATACTTAACAATTTTGCTAGTATATAGCTCAGGCTGTGCTCTGGGCTAATTAAAATCCAATCCCAAAATCCCAAATCATAACTCAAGCCTTACCAATGGCAGCCCAAGTTTACTCTTAGCCCCCTGGCCATAAATCATACGGCATTTGCTGTGGCTTTTAGATAAATTTGATTGCAGTTGAGGTAAACAAAGGTAAAAGTGAAAACATGCGAGTTCAAGATCAGAAAAAAAAGGAAGGGTATGCGACGACTTAAAGGGTATTTCAGAGGCCATCCAGGCCATATGTATGTATTCACCGATTTCCATATAACACACATAACCTTGTGCCGGGTAATCGAACCCCGGAGACAAGTATAAGCAATTATTTATAAGTGTTTATTGCGCTCCGCTCGGAAAGTTTGTTTGTTTGTATAAGAGTTCTTGGAGCTTGGAGCGGTGGGAGGTCTCAAGTCTTTACGGGTCTTTGAAAGGGCATTCTCTGATTCGGTGCAGCATTCAAATTTAAACAACCACACACACACACACACATTAACTTTTTCCCCCCATTGGCTATCTCGCTTTTTCCAGCGGTGCGGTGCCACTGTCCTCAGCTATGATCTTGCCCTCTGCTTCCTCTTTTCACTCTTCTTCTTGGCACTCGCTTGGATCACATGCTTTTTTCAGCTACGCAAGCAAAACAAAAAGCGAGAAACAATAAAAAAAAAAAAAAAATAAAAATAAAAAAAAAATAAAATAAAATTATATATATAAAACAAGACACAATACTAAGCAAATACATGGAAATGAAATACATTAACTTTTACGTCTCAACGAATCCTACACATATTTTATGTTCGTCTGTATTTTTGCCCATAAATTTATGTACATTGTACATCACACATATGCACATACATATACACATGCATACACACACATACATACGTATGCGGCAAGACACTATGGCCCAGTGGCACTTGAGCAGATTGCGATGGAGGCGCCGTTTATGGGGTGTCGCCTGTGTTCAACATTTGATTGATATGCTACGTGGTTTGGCATTCAGAGACGACGACGACGACGACGGCTTATCAATAAATACTTGAATTAGACATGTTTTTTAAATTTGAATTATTTGCTTATTTCATAGATATAGTTATACAGTTATTTGCTTGTTCTCAATGACCCTCAAGATTACCAAAAAAAAAAAAAAAAATATATTGGTCAATCCCACACAACTGGGCACATGACTAAGATATGTTTCCTGAAGTGGGGATGTCCAGAGTTGGAAATCCAAATTTGAAAAACACTTTTTTTTTTTTTATTTTTATTTCTTCAACTGAATTCGAAAAACTAGAAGTTCAGGTGAAATAAATTATCAGACAATATTGTTCAAAGGTAAGAACAAAGCTCAAAGCTCAAAACTCAAGTAGAAATCTGGTGGAATGTGTTTGTTAGCAATGGCTAGAGGTTTCACTGTACGTACATGCATACAGTCATATGTATCTGCATACAGACATACATACATACATACACACATACATACATATATGTCACTATATATAGGCACAATTTGTAGTTATAATCAAATCAAGCGGCAACATCTATTAATCACATTACAGAGCGTGGTCTTTCTTTGTGTGTTTTAAAGTCGCTTTGTGTTAGTATGTGTGTGTGTGTGTGTGTGCGTGTTGGTGCTTGTCTGCTCAAGTATGTGTGTGAAAGAGAGCGTGCAAATAAAAGCAGATTTCCAAAGCGACTACAACAAAGCAAAACAACAACTACAACCATACAAACAGCAACAGCAGCAACAATAACAATAACAACAACAATAACAACAACAACAACAACAACCAGTTGCTCCATACATACAACAAGTCACATGACCAAACCAACCCAACGATGGCGACGATGGCGACGATGCCGCCGCTGCCAACGCCAAAGCCAACGCCAACGAACGACAATGGAAATGACAACAAGCTGCCGGCAAAGGCAAAGGCGCAAAGTCAGCAGCGCAGCAAACGTCAACGTCAACGTCAACGTTAACATGAACGAGAGAGTCAGAGTCAGAGTCAGAGCCAGCGTCTGCGTCTGCGTCTACGTCTGCGTCTGCGTCTGCGTCTCCGTCAGCGTCAGCGTCCATAACGCTGTGCACAATTTGTTTGGTATATTTTAAGTAATAATAACAACAACAACAACAACAACAGTGAAAACTAATACTATCATGCGATGCACTTACACACATTTGCACTGAAATATAATCACAGTGCACATACCACAGATACACATACAGCACCAATTCACACCCATACACACACACACACTCATACATACAAGGCACATAGATAAGTAGGCAAATCGAAACCAAACAAAGCAAAGCAAAACGAAGCGCGAAACGAAGTGACGACCTTCACCCCCGCCGACAATTTCCATTAAAAGTACGCAAAAAATAATCGAATGTCAAGTTCAAAGCAAATTGGCAGCAGGCCTTTTGTTGTTGCTATATTTTTATTTCTGGTGTGATCGTTGTTGTTGTTGTTGTTGTTGTTGTATTGTTGCTTTTGAGGTAATTGCCAACGTTGTCATGTCCCAAATGCCCAAATGACAAGTGGGCCAGGTAATGACCACAGCAACATGAGAAGTATATCAGGCAAGCAAGTGAGACGGCAACTGAGGCAGCGACGGCAACTGAGACAGCGACGGTAACAGTGACGGCAACGGCGACGACAACAGAAACAAAGGCAGATACAAGAAGAAGATGATTGGAGGAGGGGGGCACAAACAGAGGCGGAGAGGAAGACAACGGCGTCAACTGATTGCCGACTGACACTTGAAAACAGTGCAAAAATCAAAGACAAACAATGAATGGAAAAATGAAACACACGCGCCCCTCATCGATTAATGGAAGTGAACAAATATCAGAATCGAGTCACTCAAAAAATACTAATAAAGGCAAAAAAAAAAAAAATACTAGCAAATGTGGAGAACCGGAATACCAAGGAAATAAAACGAGATGAGAGGTGCGGGTGATATACGTCTTAAACATTGCTGGTCGGTCATGTGACAATGGGTTACTCTATATGCGTATGAGTCAATCTCTGAATGGTTGAAAAAAAAGGTGACGAAATTATGTGAAATTCATGTATGCATGTATAAGTGCGTGTGTGTGTGTGTGTGTGTCTTAGTATGTTTTTACCTAAGGCGGTACACTCATCATCATTAAAACGTAGCTGGAAAGCTGGAAAGCCGAAAAGTCAATTGATCACTTCAAAGCGGAATACCTAAAGCTGAGCGAATAATTTAGTTAAACAAAAATTTAGTAATTAAAAAAAAAGCTGTTAAAGGCTTTCTCCAAATTATAAAGGTAGATAGATGTGTGTGTGTTATTATGATGTTTTCAGACCCTAAGAAATTCCAGTTAAAAGCCATTTAAGTCATTTGTAACATGAAATGATCTAAGGCTGCCAAACCTCAAAGATCACAAGCTATTTATAGACTAAAGTCTATGGGGCTGGGGGTAAGAAATGATTTAATTCAACGCTGACTAAACACGTACACATCTAATGTTAACATGATCATTACCAGGAAACTGACTTTTCCTGTTAAGGCAACAGTTTACCTGCTCATGTGTCGCTTCAATCGGCTAATCGAAACAAAAACAAAACATAAAACGAATGGTGGGTACAGGGTGGGGGGAGGGAATGAAAATAACAGGAAAAATGGGAAAGAAAGAACTCTATTTACAAATAAAATACAAATTTCAGGAAATGTGTGTTTGAGGTAGAATTGGCGTCAGGTGCGCGCTGTGATTGTTTATCATTTGTTTTGCAATACTTTTTATTTTATTTCCAGAATTTGAAATTGAAAGACAAACATGATTCATAAAACTAAAGATGATCGAGGTGATTGTGAGAATGATTTATATCGCTGAGATAGTAACATATGTCAAACTTGACGTGATCGGAGCTTAGCAGCTTGATTTACACCTAACGGCAGCGCTTTCTACTTTGGGCATAATGTCTAATTGACGTTGGTTGTTGAAAAGCAAAAGCAATTTCGTTAACTGATAATTACCAATGACAACGACAACAACAACAACAGCAACGGTAACAACAACAATGACAACTACAACAACAGCAACGCAACGTCAACGACGAGAGCAGACAACGCACCGCGTCCCGCTATCAGAGCTGCCAACAGCACCAGAAAAAGCAAGAAAAAAAATTCAAATAAAAAAAAAAATAACAACAAACAGTAACCCCAACAACCAACAACCAACAAGCAGCAGCAGCAGCAGCAACAACAAACTTCGACGACTCACTCATATGACTTGGCAGACCACGAGACTTCACACATGAAGCCACCAGTGGCAAAGTCGACAACGTTGGCATTTAAATGTGATTATACCCTGTAAAGCTTGTAATGTGCAAGTGAAGTATATGTGTTTGGGCGACAATATGAGAATCTAAAAATAAACAAATCTGAGCTTAGTTTGTTTGTCTTCATATACTAAATACTAAAACATGTATTTATAAATAAGTATTTCCAGTAATTTAGATAACGATAAACTTATCGAAATTTGTTTTTAAGTTCTTAAGACCTTTTCGCAATAAAAGATTTAATTTTTATTTTTCCAACTTGCGGTATTATCATAGTCACACAAAAGTTATTAGCATATTTATTAGTTGTTGTTTACTGATGGCGAGACTGCGCCTCGTGCACACCCAATCGCATATATGTATATGTATACATTTATATATACATACAAAATACTTGTATGTATGTGCACACATACACATACACACCTTTACTCATTGACTGAGAGTCACACACACCCATTTTAAGCGCACATACCCATACCCACTGATAATGCACGAGGATGATTGTTTGCACACAGGCACGAGGCTGCTGCGACGCAAAAATTGCCTCGAGGTGCATCAAACAACCCAAAAAAAAGTAAGTAAATAAATGAGTAAATAAATAAATAAAATCATTTGGAGAAAAACTCAAATTTATACGCGAACAAACACAAACACATATAGACACACACACACACACACAGTGAAGTCCAAATAAAAAAAGTGTTATGTAGCCTAAAGGTCCGCTAATGACCAGACATTTAGGCGCCCAGCGGCACATTAGATGATCTCGTAATGGGGCATGTAAATCACAATAGATAAATAGATAGATATAGCACATAAGTATGCGGGATTAAGTGTATTTATAGGGCATGTGAGACGCTAATGATTGATGTCTATGCATGCGCGCGTTTACTCATTTGTTTAAACAATTTACGCGCACTTATCAACTTTTATGAATTCCCCAATTAACAATCAATTTTGGCGCACGGCTGCCCAAAAGGTCTAAACGGTATTATTTATAACATTTCAAAATTGATTTATATGTGAAAAAGACGCTTTTTGCCCCAAAAATAATAAAAAAAAAAAAAAAAAACTGATTAACAATCAAATAGAATCAAGTATTTCACACGATCCCCCACGAACATTCAACTATGGGGGAATTATGACAATTGGGCGATAATTGGGTCTTCGATATAAAGTTCACATATCGATTATTTTGATTTACATATAAAGCTATGAATAGCCACGTGCGCATATTGCCATCTCTTTTTGGCTCAATCTTTACATTTTACTCCCTTCCTCTCATGCCGCGTCTTTATTTGCACTGCATTATTCGTGTGAAAGTTGGTGACTCACAATGTAAACATTGAAAATAAAGAAGAATACGACAGCCAACAACAGCAACAACAACAAAGAAAACTAAATAATATAAAATTATTGAAAATTATTAACCACGTGCTAACAACTGTGCACACACCATCTGTGGGCAATCTGAGTGTATAACTGTTTGTGCCTTTGTGTGAGTGTGTGTCAAATGACTTGGGTTATTTGGGTTAGGGACTTGACGAAGCTGAAACACATGATGAGACCGGCTCTGATTTTATTTTATTATTATTATTTTAAATTTATTTATATTTTTCTGCTCTTGGGGCTGATTTTAATTTTTATTTTTATTCTTATTTTAATTTAATTTTTTTGTCAGTGAGACAAGCGACTAGCCAGTCAGCTCTTAATTTTCGCATATTGAACGCGAGTCATTGGGTCATGTGACCGCCGCCGACTGACGACTGGCTCGCAGAAATGTCTAAATATGGTTATAACTTGGCCATGATTCACAGCGAGTTGGGGAGCGGCTTTCCGACAAGAGACTACAGTGAAGTAAATACAAAACTTTTAATTATGATTATTAAAAATATTTATGTATTTGTTCAATTTTTTTTTTTTTTTTTAATTTCAAAATAGGTTTTTTTAATTAATTTTCTTGGGACCAAAGATAAAAAACAAAACCCATTCTTAAGAATTTTGGATACGGACAGTAAAAGGCGCATAAAACATATACATAAGATTTACATACAAGCATACGATTATAAGAATAGTATACGAAAAAACAATCACACAATTATACGCACTCCCAGACCAATGGAAATTTACTCCAGCGTATCACAAATATAACAGTTTAATAAATTAATTTTAACTGTCAGCAAAGTAAACACAATATTATTTATTTGGCTTACAGCGACCAAAACCTGACCTACAGCAATGTTAATACACTGGCGGACTCCCACTCCCATTCCCAACTCCCACTCCCCCGCGCCGGATCACAGTCAGTTGCGCTGTTAAACAGGCAACAACAATTTAAAGTTTACATTTAGCAAAGTGCAAAAACCCCGCATTTAATTAGCAGAGTGAAAAGTTTATCACGTGATGGTGAATGGGAGAGCCGACAGCATACATATATAAATATATAAACATATATACGTATATATCTTTGCATGTGTGTACTTTTTGTATCGGGAGAGTGATAGGAATGGCACTAGGCACATGTGTACATTCATAGCCAAGTATATACATATATATATTTATATACATGTATGTATATATATTTATAGGCATACAAACATGCGTTTGCAATGGTTGGCCGAGAATTGGCCAATACACACTTGAAGCTGCCAAATATTCGTATGATATACGTACAGGTATAAATATGTTCGTCTGTATGTAAGTTTTGATGCCTTATCGGGTATACCCGCATTGTGGTGGTAGGAAGGTATGGTCATTATCATACCCCTTTTTTTGCCCTCGTTTTGTTTCTCATTCCATACCTTCCCACACTTCACTATGCCAGCCATATGTTGATCATGTTAATCGATTTAACAAATGCGCTGCGCAAACGATACGCGCACTTTTGAGAACTGAATGGGGAAATGCAAATTGTAATTGAACAATTGAAAAAAGCTATTATTAATATTATGGCTGTTGTTGATCGAGCGTTTATAAGTCACCTTTGCTTCGCCCGCCTCAAAGGCCTACACACAATCAATAAGTAAACAAACAAACAAACAAACAAACAAGCAAACATTGAGACAACAATCAGAATCGTTGACGACGAGTGCAAGCGTTAAAAATCAACATTGTAAATGCTCTCAGTTCAACATATATAAGCAAATAAACCGTAATAAATAATAATTAAATGAATTAACAGTAAAGCAACAATAATACTCTCATGCAAAAATAAAACGAATTTAAAATACTCTCAAAATAATCTAAGATACAACATAAAGTAACACTTTATGAAAGCAACAAATCAAAGACCTTGCTTTAGTCAAAGTATGATCTATTTACAAGAGTATTAATAAATTTTCACATAGACTCAGAGGTACACATACTTATAAACGTCACCCAACAGCGGGAAAGCCAACAACAAAATGTGTATGACATAATAATCACGAGAGCAGGCAGCGACTGTGAACGCCGATTAGCAAGTCATGTGATTCGTTTTTATTTACATTTGCGCCTGACCCCTGATACCGCCAACGTCGCGTTTCTCCAATGCCGTCCCAAAACCTACATACATGTGAGCACCCACTGTTCCCCACTGTAGTAGCCGATCACCAACGTACGTTTCGTGAGAGAGTGGAAGCAAAAGCGAGAGCGAGAGCCAGAGCGCAACCGCGAGCAAAAGCGCTCACAAACGAAGCGAGACTAGTGAACAAACGAGCCGAACGTCAATGGGAGCGCGTAAGTTAAATGCAGGGTGAAATAGAGAGCAATAGCAAAACCAAAATAAATACCAAATCAAAAGAAAAATCAACGCACTCCAGCGTAGTTATAGCGTTGTTGGGTATGGAGCGCACCTTTGACTTGCACTTTGACTTTTTAACAACGAAGCAACAGTTATCATAGAGAATATTGCATTTGGCGTACGTGACAAATATCAAAGCCTGTGCCAAATGTTTGTTGGGTTATTGTCCTCGTTTACGTTTGCCAATTTGTTTTCGAGACAAAATGAGGAAGAGGTAGACACCACAACGAATTGACAGTGACAAACGCTAGGAGAAGCAATGGAAGGATTTTTTGTTATTTTTTTCAAATAGTTAGCTATCTTTGCTCCCCTCTGTTTCCCATACTTGTTCGTTGTTAGTAGTTTCATTTTTCCTAGAAACAGAATGCATATGCATGCAGCTGCTAATCTCTGCAGGGGCTGTGATACTTTATTTTTCTGTCCTTTATTGGTAACTTTTGGCCAGGTGTTCGGCATTAACAACTTAGGGATGTGCGCGTGCTTACTTCTATCATTTGTCGATATCTATGCGTCGTCATTTCACATTTGCACCGATTAATCACGATAAGCACGGCACGTGTCGATCTCCAAATGCGTATTACGTATGTATGTATGTATGTATGTATGGATATATTCATGTGTGTAAAAACTGAGGCATAACACTTACCTTAGATAATTTCTGGACGTTTGTGTTGCTTTTGCGGACGACGAACTATTGTTACCGGTACCGGAGGCGGACGCGGTGACAGAGGCGTTTGTACGTGATGCCGCCTCCGCTACTGTTGTTATTTGGCTACAGTATAGCTGTGATGTTGACGTTGATGTCGGGGTTGTTTGGGGCGCAGAGAACTGTGCTGCCGATGGCGTCGCTTGTGTGGGTGGTGGTGGCGGTGGTGCTGCTGCTGCTGCTGTTGCTGCGGTTGGTGCTGTGGCCGACGGAAAGAACAGTTTATTCAACAAGGCCATAATAATATACAACTGGCACAATCGCAATCATTTATTAAACACATCTGGCCAGCCAACAAATTATTGCAATTCACTTAAAAAAAATTGCGCTGTCTTTTGCTTTTCCGTTTGCTTTTAGTTTTGCTGCTCTTTTTTCTCTCGTCGTCGTTTCTGTTGTTGCTTTTGCTTTTGCTGATTTTCTTGTTGCTTTTGTTACTTTTGTTGTTGTTGTACATGTGTCTTACGAGCTTGGAACGAAGGGGTGCGTTGCAACTGCCGTTATTTGTCTAAAGTGCGCAATGCGCGATACGCACCAACACAAAGAAAAACTAAACAAACAAAAAATACAATCTAGATTTTCTTAACACAATCGAACTTTCGCTTTGCACTTTTCTTTTTCTTTTTATTTACATTTACTTCTATGTATACATACACAGACGCGCCAACATACACATATCTATATACGAATGCGGCTCTTTTGGCAAATGATCTCTTCCTGTCTTAGCCAATTTACACACACAAGCAAACTCATGCAAAAACACGCGCAGTTCTTTTGATTGAATATTGCTATTTTTGTGTTTATTTGCCCGTCGGTTTGCGCAGATATCTTGTTATGCACAAAGGGGACAAGGGGTATGTTTTTCAATTCACACACAAGCACTCAATATACATTTATATATACTGCATTTATTTTTTCGCACTTTTTTATCAAAATATTTAACGATTTTGCGCGCCCACAAACACACGTCCGTCACAGGCAGATGTATTTATTGTTTTATGCATATAGTTTCAAAAAAAAAATGGTTTAGGCGCATGCACACATAAATAAAGCATATGCGCACAAAGCTTTTTTTGTTTTCTTTAAAAACAATTTATTTATTACTTTTTCTATTTCACGCGCAACCCCGAAGTGCTTGCTATTCCGACGGCAAAACAACAACAAATGTTATTCTTGTTTGAATGTTACCATTCAACAGTGGCCACAATGCCCGCTGTTATACTGTTATATTTATACTTGAATGCCTATGTTATTTATTGCTCAAGTGAGCTGTTAATGGTAAATTTTATGTTATACTCACTCTGTGTTACCAGGGCTATCGATGTGTTATCGAAATCATCAAATCGATAATATATTTCGTCGGTTATCCTTCAAATTTTATCCAATATCCAAAAATGTTCCTCCAATATTCTTTTACACAGTATTATAAAATTTTACACTATTTAAAGCACATTTGCTTTGTTTTCTTTGAATGCGATTTAAATTGTTACTGTTTATTAAGTTGCCATAATTTATGTATTTAAGTTGTTATTGTTGAACTTTATTTCGTGACTTACATATACATACTCCAAAAAAAAATAAGTAAACCCACAAACATGCGAGGGAAAAGTGGGAAATTGGTTTTACATGATGAATAATCGTTCATTAAAATGGAACCAAAGCAAAACCTATTATTCTTATATATTAACGCTAAATATTCGTTAACTTCTTTATATACGGCCTAGGAATTTTGATAGTTAATATAATTGAAAGTATTTACGTTTGTCGCAATAACTATAAGAGATTTTGATATCGAATAGAAATAATTGATGCGACTTTGAGCCGGTCCATAGAGAGAGAAGCTTATATTATAGGGTTTAATGTTTTCTATACTTTTGTAAACTGGTTGGTTGCGTGCTTATGTATGTGTTTTTGTAAGTGTTTTGTGTGCAGCGAGAATATGCCTGTGTAGTATATATGTGTGTGAATGTGTTTTCTTTTTTGAAGGGAGAATATTTTTGTAGTGAAGCTACCTATTCCTTGCATGTGGTAGTGTCCATTGGACTGGCCGGCTGAAGAAACGCCGTAGCAGCACCACTTGGCTGATTGGTAGGCGTGAATGCCGATGGAGATGAGTTAATGTTGCTGCTGTTGCTACTGTTGCTACTATTTATTATATTGCCACTGGACGAATTGGTCACCAAGTTAGTTGATGAGGACGAAGCGCTGTTGGATGTGCTTGTTGGCTGGTTGTTAAGTGACAGTAGGCCGCTAGCAAGATAAGTGCCCGCACTGCTGGTGGCATTGTGTGCAATATGTTGTGGCATACCAGTATTCAAGCTCAGTCGTTCGCTGCTTAGATTCGATAGAAAGCCACCAACTGCACCACCTGGCCCAGTACCAGCACCAGACCCTGAGGCATTGACACCATAAATAGCAGCAGCACCACTGACTAGCAATGGATTTATGTTGGTTAGCACATTTGGTGCAGAAGTATTAAGGCCCAGCATGGGCGTAGGCAGTGCTGGCTTAATGAAACGCTCACTGGCACGACGATTCTGTAAGGAAAATGTACGTATTAGTTTAACATTCATTAACTAGTGATGCATATATGATTGCTTACCACAAGCTGCCCGCAGGCATAGCAACGATTTTGTCCCACAGTGCCAGGACTAAGTGGGCGACTACTTGATGGACTGTGCGAGACGGGACTGCTAATAGTGCGTTGGCGTTGAGCATTTACGGCTGCGGCGGCAGCAGTCGGTCCGCCAGCCATTAGATTCTCATTATAAAATCGCTCCTCATCCATTTCCAATGATGACTCGGATTCTGACAGATGTCGGCAAAGTGCCTCACGGCGCTCCACTTCCTGTTTAAGTTTTCGCTGCAGTTGTGCATTCTCCTCTCTTATAGTTTTTTCTTCCTTTTGGGCGGTTGCAAGATTGGCACGCAATCGAAGCACCTCCGATCGTAGCGTTTGAATATGTGCGCTCAAATTGGTGGCTGTATCGCCATTGGCATTGTTAGTGATATCACGTGGTGTTGTTGGATCGGACACTGGCTGATCAAGTTTTATTTGTAATGAACGTTTTTCGGCCTCTAGCTTGTCCATCCGCTTCCATAGCTTATTAACCAATGCCTCCTGCTCTTGCTCTAGTGTATTTTCTAATTCAACCATTTCACGGCGCAGCTGCTCCAAGTTTGTCTGCTTGTTATCAGTTTCTGCCTGAAGTTTCTCAATTTTACGCATTAACTTATTAACAAGACACTCCTGCTCCTGTTCAAGCGTCTGCTCCAACTTGCATTTCTCCTGACGTAGTTGATCCAATTTACGAGACAAGTCATTGGTTAGACATTCCTCCTCGCGCTCGTAGTGATGAGCCAATGTTTCTTTCTCTTTTTTAAGGGCCTGTATTTTCTTTAACAATGTATTGGAAATGTACTCCTCCTCTTGTTCCGCTTTAGCTTGCTGTAAATTCAATTAATATGATTTATTTAAGATTTTCTTAAGTATTACTTCACTCACAATTATAACTGAAGCCTGTTTCAAGAAGCGATTCTCTTCTTGCACAACTTTGCACTTAGTTTTAGAAGTATCCAGCTCAGCCTTAAGAACTCTGCGAAAATAATCGTAAATTATGAAATGCTCTTTAAAATAATAATAATTTCTTAAGTGTTGTGTCTCTTTCTTTTCCACAAATAAAGATTTCCTTTATATGAAACGGTTTTCTTGACTCACTTGTTCTGTTGGGTTAGAGACTCGATGCGCTTTTGTAGTTGCTCCCGAGATACTGGACTTGGTGGTAGCATTGTACCACCATCCAAAGAACTTTCGGATTCGCAAGGACTTTCCATGGCTATACTACATATAAAAATACAAAAGCTCAGTCAAAATATCAACAAAAGTTGAAATTAATTTTAAAATTTCTTTGTATTCGCTTAAATGTCAGAACAGTAAAGCAGTAACAGAAAAAAAAAAAAATAATGTATACGCCTTTAGGACTCTGATCTCAGTTGTTCTTTTGTTTTTGTTGTTCTTGCTTATTTCTTTTTTTTTTTTTTATTTTTTTTTTATTTTTTTTTTATTTTTTCACTTCTTGCATATTTCTGTTGTTTTTATTGTCGCGAGGCACTGCAAACAAAGAACAGCGTCCGTGCCATAGAAAATGTTTAACCTTCACTTGTTTTCAGTTCACTTGGTTTTTGCCTTTTACGCGATTTATATATCTTTTTATTTAATTTGACTTATTTTATATTTATGTATTTTTTCTCGCTTTACTTTTTGCTTCCCATGCAATTTGAGTAATCGATAGCAGCACAAGGTCAGTAATGGTGGGCGAACATCTCATTGCAGGAGGCTCCAGAATTTGACACGGCCACTGCCTCTCTTACAGCCACTGCCAAACCAATGCTGCTGCTACATCTACCACCGCCACCCACCGCAGGCAACAATCCCACCACACACCCCCTTCAAAACCACCTACAATAGCCGACAAAGACGTCTCAGCTTTCGTGTTCTTGTGTGTATGTGTGGGGGGGAGGCGCCATTAAAGTTGTGACGATTGCAATTATACACGCATAACATTTTGCATGGTTATGAATTTTACTACCATTACCTGAACTCTACTGTCGCTTCAGTTTGGTTTCCTATAAGATTTTTTACTACGCGCCGCCTCTACTGCTGCTGCTTCTTTCCAGTGCCAGGGCAAGTATTAAGCTTTTTCTCTTTCTCCGATCCGACGCTAAAACTATGAATATGATAAACAAACAATGTGGCTATTTGTCAAGCCAATTTTGAGTGCTTTTCACTTCGAAAGCATTTTGCAATTTTAACTAAAAATGAATAATGCGAAAAAATTGCTTCGCAGTGAAATGAGACCGCTTACTTTGTGAACCTAAAATACACCAACAGTGAGACCAGATTTTTCTAAAATACCAGACAACGTTATTTGGTAATCGTTTATCGAGCACTATTTCTTCTCCCGCTAGCACGTGCAACAATTCGTAAACAGTTGCCGAAATTTGATATTTGGCATTAACGATGGCCGATGATGTTGGCCAGGACAAACGTAAACAGCACCGAGCTCGTCAGTCCGGCGTTAAGGCTGACAAAAAGAAAGTAAAGGCCCAGAAAGAATCCAATCAAAAGGAGCCAGAGCTGACTGCGCGGCAACGTAATCCAAAGGCGTTTGCCATCAACTCAGCGCAACGTGCGGAACGCAATTTTCGCCGCAAAGAAGATTTAACTGCCAAGAAGCAGCACATACCGGTGGTAGATCAGACACCCGATGAACCTCCACCAGTTCTTATTGCTGTCGTAGGTCCTCCTAAAGTGGGCAAAACGACGGTTATCAAAAATCTTATCAAAAGTTTTACCCGCACCAATGTTACGGACATCCGCGGTCCTATTACCATAGTCACTTCCAAGAAACGGCGGATCACATTGCTAGAGTGCAACAATGATGTTAACTCCATGATAGATGTTGCTAAATGTGCGGATCTAGTGCTGTTGCTCTGCGATGCCAGCTATGGCTTTGAAATGGAAATATTTGAGTTTCTAAACATCTGTCAGGTGCATGGCATGCCAAAAATTATGGGTGTCCTAACTCACTTGGATATGATTAAAAATCCAAAGCAGTTACGCAAGCGTAAAAAGGAACTGAAGCATCGCTTTTGGACTGAGGTCTACGATGGTGCAAAACTCTTTTACCTCTCGGGCCTGATTCACGGCGAATATTTGCGAAATGAAATTAAGAATCTTGGTCGCTTTATATCCGTTATGAAGTTCCGGCCTCTTCAGTGGCGTGGTGCACACAGTTATCTGTTAGTGGACCGAATGGAAGATGTCACCAATACAGACACAGTGCGTCGCAATCCAAAATGCGATCGCGAAGTAGTGCTTTATGGTTATGTACGTGGTGTGCCACTCAAGCAAGAGCATATGGTTCATATTGCTGGTCTTGGAGACGCACGTATCGATGAACTAAGTGTTATACCCGATCCATGTCCCTTGCCTGGAACTGAAAAGAAACGCAGTCTGTTAGAAAAGGAACGCCTACTTTATGCTCCCATGTCTGGTGTGGGTGGTATTGTATATGACAAGGATGCAGTCTACATTGAACTGCAGGGCTCTCACTCGCACAAGACAAAATCAGCTGAGGTTACGGAACAAGAGGCGCTGGTCTCCAAACTTATTGAAAAAAAGTCTACCATGGATGAGCAGATTGAAGAGCAAGAGTTTCGACTTTTCTCGGATGGTGCACCCATTAAATCCAAGGATTTTAAAAGCGATGATGAGGACTCTGCCGACGAAGATGACGAAGACTCTGGACTTGATGCAGCAGCTTCTAGTGATGATGAACAACCTGATGAATTTGGCACGGATGACTGGCGAAACGAAAACAGCGATGACGATGATGAGAAACCGCGTCAAGATAGCGATGATGCATCCTCGGGTGATGATGAATACCAAAATTTAACAGATCGCAAAGATGCAGGAAATAGCGACATGTCCGATGATGACGATGATGATGAAGCACGCATCCTTGCCAGCAATATGAGCTGGAAAACTAACTTGGCACAAAAGGCGCGCGATGCCTTCCTGCAACGTCACTCGGAATCCCGAAACCTTATGCGCTTAGTATACAGTGTCTACAACCAAGCCGAGCAAAATATGGAAGAGAAAGCAAAACAGACGGCTGCCGACGATTCTGAGGACGAGTTGGGAGGTTTATTCCGAGTTACTAACAAGAAACAAACTGAAATGCAGAAAGACAAGGATATTCGGGACAAGGACGAGTGCTGTTTCTTTGAATATCAAAGCGGTAAGTGAATGCACAAATCTCCATTTCTCTTTTAAGCAATTTGGATATTTCATTTTAGATGCCACGCGCGATTGGCTGTCGGATTCGAACAAGGAGTTGATCAAGAACTGTTTCGTGACTGGCAAGTGGAAAGCTTCAGAAGATGCCGAAAATTTGCTTAAGCTGGACGACATGAGTGATGCCGACAGCGAAGTTTATGGCGACTTTGAAGATTTGGAAAAGGGCGAACAATACAGTGGCAAGCCTAAAGCTGCCGAAGAAGATGAAAAAAATAGCGATGAACCGGAGGAATCATCAGGGGCAGGTGTCAAGCGTAAAATGACGCGCGTAGAGGAGGAGAATCTAACCAAATCTGAGCTGATGGCCAAGAAGCTTAAGCTGAAGGCCAAGTTTGACGCAGAATACGATAACGGCGATAAAGTTGAAGACGATGGACGCATCACTGGTGATCATTCCTTTTACGAGGACCTTAAGGCAGAGGCACAAAAACAGAGCGAACTTAACAAGAGCGAGTTTGCCCACTTGGACAATGATCTACGCATACAAATTGAGGGCTACCGTGCGGGCTTGTATGTACGCCTGGGATTTAAATCTCTACCGGCAGAGTTTGTGGAACATTTCGATGCCAGTTATCCAGTGTTGGTTGGAGCTCTAAATATGACCGAGGAAAATGTGGGCTACGTCAACTGCAAGGTGAAAAAGCATCGCTGGTACAAGAAGATTCTTAAAACGGGCGATCCCTTAATTATTTCGATGGGTTGGCGTCGGTTCCAAACGGTGGCTATTTTCGCCAAGGTCGAGGACAATTTGAGGCATCGCTATTTGAAATATACACCCAATCATGTAACCTGCAGCATGACATTTTGGGGACCGATAACCCCACAGAATACTGGATTTTTGGCGTTACAGACGGTGCGTCAGGATAAGGAGGAGATGAAACGTTTGGGTTTCCGTATTGCTGCTACTGGCTGTGTTACAGAGCTGGACAAATCCTCACAGATTATGAAGAAGCTTAAGCTGGTGGGCCATCCCTTCAAGATATACAAGAACACAGCATTTATCAAGGACATGTTCACATCTTCGCTGGAAGTGGCCAAATTTGAACGTGCCAAACTTAAAACAGTTTCTGGCATTCGTGGGCAAATTAAAAAGGCACACCACACACCTGAAGGTTCCTTCCGTGCCACGTTTGAGGACAAGATTCTACTGAGCGATATTGTTTTCTGTCGCACTTGGTTCCGTGTAGACGTGCCGCGTTTCTATGCACCAGTCACTTCATTGCTACTGAAACCCGAAGAGAAGACTCAATGGCAGGGTATGAAGACGCTGGGCCAGCTCAAGCGGGAGCGTGAAATCCGAAACCAGGCACAACCAGACAGTATGTATACAGAGATTGTGCGAAAACCCAAGATCTTCCGTCCGTTGGTCATACCCAAGGCATTGCAACGTGCGCTGCCCTATAAGGATAAGCCAAAGCTAGGACCGGAGAACCCAAGGGAAAAACTTGAACGTGTTGCTGTTGTCAACTCACCTTACGAGCAAAAGGTTGCCAAGATGATGAAGATGATCGAAACGAACTTCAAAGACAAACGCAATCGAGATCGTAAGGAAACGAAAAAGCGCATGCAGAAGTTCCGAGAAGAGAAACGTGCCCAAGAGGCCTCCAAGATGAACCGACAAAAGGAACTGCGCAAAAAGGTCTCCCGAGCAGTAAGCAAGATGCGGGCTAGGAATAACAAATGATTCAATGATGTATATAAGACCCTAAGTTTAAATAAATACAAAAAAAAAAATAAACAAAACATTTTACATACCTTGTGCCTAAAAACTAACTTTTTTCGATATTATTAATCGATTAAAAATATAGAATGAATCGATAAGATTGACGAAAGGAGTGAAGCAGCCAAAGGCTTTCCTGCATCCGTCAATCCGTCATCTCGTTAAACATTGTCAATTATGGTTTTCTATTAGTGACTCCATCAAAGCATGGGGAACAAACACTAGACCAATATCAGGCTGGGTACGACATCCATGATAACTGATGTAAGTCTAGTGTCTGCTTAACATGCTTTGACTGAAGTGTTCTTTACTTGAAATCAATTTAAAAAATATAACTTAACGCAGCTTAAAGTCTAAACTCGAAATAATGTGTAAAATTGAAATTAGTCTTCATCCTTCTCATCATCGATAACCTTTAGTGCAGCGAGCAATGCATGCTTGCGACTGCTAACTATCTGGTTACCGGTCACCACGCCTGGTGACATGCTGTTGCGCTTTTTCTTAGCTGGATCGTCGCGTGTGGTGCCGCTGCTTGAGGTTGGGCGGCAATGGATATCCAAAAAGTTTTCACGTTCTTTGTAATCATCGGAAATCAATTTACGTATGTTTGACATGTTCTCCTTCATGTTGGGTGAACGAGCATTTCCCTTTTGCTGCATAAAAGGTGGATAGATAAGAGCTAAACCCTTTGAATCTGCAACACTTACTGAAGAAAGAGTTAGTTTGGAGCACGATGATTCGCCATCATCGTCTTCATCCATTTGTAACATATCAGGAAACTCAAATTTTGTATCCAAATAAGGAGCATAATCATTCATGCCCATTTTGACGGTGTTTGTATCAGCATCAGAATCATCAAAATCAATGGGGCACATTAATTTTTCGTCATCATCTTCGTCGGCGTGCTCGGAATAATTGTCATAGTCATACTGCAACGACTTACCCAAATTCTGTTTGTTAGATTTTTCTTCAACAATTTCATGCTTGGCAAGGATATCGGCATCACGACGCTTGTTATTTAAGCCACTATTGCGCACATTGCTGGAAGCTGTGGTAGTTCCACTTCCTGAAACTGCACCACTACGCATTCGTGGCTTCATGGCGATAGTGGGTTTGGTCTGATTTAACATCTGGCTGAGCGATGGACGTGATGCGCTTGAAGCTGAGGTGATGGTCGAAGGTTTGGCTTGAGTGGCTGGTGGAAGTGTCAGCTTAGAACGTGCAGGCTTGTCCTTATCCTTATTCTTATCTTTATCCTTATCTCTATCCAAAATCTCTTGAGACGATACTTCGCTTTTATCCTCATCGATATCATCCTTCTCAAATTCAAAGTTCGAATCACTTTCCAAGACATCAGTCAATGCATTAAATTCGCTTTGATTATTCTTCTCAATGGCTTTGTCTAGAAATTCAAGTGACTTCTCGAGCTTCTCAATCTTGTCTGACTCTTCGACAGCAGTCAGTTTTGTGCGACGACTTGAGATTAAGGGATTGGACTTATCAATCTGTTTAAAGATTTAAGAAGTTTAGTATAACGAACTAAATTATTTTCTTATAACTTACTGTAAACTCCTCCAGCTTGCGATATCCACTTATTTCAAGTCTTGCCTTCTCCAGTTTCAGCATCACTTCCTTGCATTTTTTCTGCTCATTGAGTAACTGTTGACGGAAGTTCTTAGATTCCAATTGTACCTTGCGTGCCATAAGTTTCATATCGTTATCTTTTTCATGTAGACGTTGCTCCAATGTACGCAGCTTGTCCTGAAGTTTTTGACGTTCATCTAGATTTCTATAAGATTAAATATACACATCAAGCTGGAAATTTACTTCTATTATTTAACGTACTTGTCCTTTATAAGCTGACTGTAATGTTTGTTTTGGTCACTTAGTGATAAAACTTGAGCTTCCTTTGTCTTAAGTTTTTGTTCCAATTCTTTATTAGCAGCTTGAACGTTGCGATGCTTGGTCTGCCAGACGCGTACCTCTTCGGCATGGGAGTGCAATAACTGTGGCAGTTCTGCGCCAGTTGATTCATATTTATTAAGTGCCATGGATTGGCGCTTGTGCATGGTGCGCAACATGCGATTTTCATTCACTAAATTTGCAATTTCTGCCTGGGCATCGGCAAGTTGATTTTGAAAAGTTTTAGCGCGTAAATTACGGGCAGACATCACACGCTGATGAATATCACTGTTAGCGTTGGGAACCATTGAAGCCTGGCGCATGCTATCATTGTTTGTCTTCATGGCACGTTGTGGCTGCTTGCGTTGATAAATTTGACTGGCAGATTCGCGGGAGCTGCCAGAGAACAAGCTCTCGCAGCTTTTAGCCGGCAACCTGTTATTTTAATGTATCTTGAGGTTTGCAAAATTTATTTATTTGTTAACAATTACTTTAATACTCACGACATGTTATTATTATCCCACCGAGGTTGTGAACTAGCGGTGGACCCAACTTTACGCGGGGATACCATTTAATTACACACGTCTGCGCAAAATAGTTTATTTTATTTTTTTTGGAAAAAAAAAAATTAATTTACTAAAGTTATGTTTTGTGTGAGAATACTTGTAATACTGATTTCGAAAAATTGTGTGCTTGGCAGAAAGCCGGTGGAGTGTAACTGAAAACTGACTGCCTGCTACTGTGGTTACGAATATGTCGTCTTGTTTATTGTTTGTTTGTTAAAAATCATTGCCTGCTTAAATCTGAGAACCGTTGTCATGGCAAAATGATAAAAATGTCGCAGATGTAACGGACAGCTATCGTTTAGTTGCCTATCGATTTATTTGAGAACTATCAACCTGGCTCAAAACAAAACATTAGCAGAGCTGTGACAAGTTCATTTTTTTGAATCCAGTTCAAAAGTGAACTACGAAAGTTCGTAAACACTGCACTCTGGGCGCTTTCTTTTCAATGCATTTTCTTTAATTGCTCCAATTTCTTAAGTGAAAATCAATCAATGCAATTACACGCATCCGGAAGTATTACGGCATATCGAATGTGCCCGCATTAGATTGTGTTCCCCAAATTGCGCAATTTTTTTAAAATAACTAAATAAGTGCACAGGTGCAACATAGTTTAAATTCGTTTGTAGACGAATCGAACGTAGGCGCCGCCACAAGGACGTTTGAGGCCGCCAGACAGAAAGTGGCTGCAAAAAAGGGCAAATCTGACGTCAGCGTCTATTATAAGTTTAAAAATGATTCACGTTGGAGAAAACTCATGGAACCTGCGAGTTTTTATAACGGATCTGGCCCTGGAGCGTACAATGCGCGTGTGCGGCGACCAGCATTTAGGCAGTATTATGCTGCAGTTGGTTGATCCAGAAAATCCGAAGGATTGGTCAGATCATGCTCTCTACTGGCCAGCCAAAAACCTTTGGCTTACTCGTACACGCGCCACTTTGGATCAGTGTGGTGTGCAGGCAGATAGTTTTCTTCATTTTACACCCATGCATAAGGTGTTACGCGTTCAATTGCCAGATCTTCGGTATTTGGACTGTCAAGTGGATTACTCTGTAAAAACGTTCGCAGCTGTAGTAAACCTTTGTAAGCAACTAGACATACGCTATCCGGAGGAACTATCGTTATGTAAGCCTCTCGATGCGGAGCATCTAAAAAAAAATTTTGCCCAGTTGCCGCATTCAAAACGTGTGCCCATTGCCGAGCCGGATGGAACAACATATCTACACCCTGCAGCAGATACGAACTCGTTTGTGCCGATTAATTCAGCTTTCAATGGAGGCAGCAATAGTAGTTTGGATAAGCCATCAACTCCAGGCATGTTCTTCTGTGCACCGCTGTCTCCGCACAATACTGCAAGCCCCAGACGATCCCCGACTCCTCATACACCCGGTAACTGGAAACCTAGCCAGATTGGCTATGGAACGTATGAATCTTCCTCCAGTCTTGGCGATTTTCAGGAAAATTTGGCCACCTCTCCTCAGACGCCAACTGCCGAGATTCGTGCTCGTTTGCTACGTCCCAAATCACTTGTGGAAAAGGCACGTCTGAACGTTGGTTGGCTAGATAGTTCATTATCTCTTATGGAGCAGGGAATACGGGAATACGATACGCTCTGCTTGCGCTTCAAGTACTATACGTTTTTTGATTTGAATCCCAAATACGACAAGGTTCGCATCAACCAACTCTACGAACAGGCCAAATGGTCTATACTGAATGAGGAGCTGGACTGCACAGAGCAGGAGACACTCTTGTTTGCAGCGCTGCAATTTCAAGTGAATCATCAGGTCGACATGCAGCCACTGCCTGCTGTTGATTCCGGCATCGAGACGTCAAGTCAAGAAAACGATGATGACGATATTGATTCGGCACTTAACGAGCTACAGATCACGCTGGAAGGTAATAATCCAAAAGATCCGGTAAATATTACTCACATACCGGAACTCTCGGACTATTTGCGTTTTCTAAAGCCGCAACGCTTTACGCTGAGAGGTTACAAGCGTTACTACTTTACCTATCGAGACTTGCACTTGCATCTCTATAAGAGTGCCGAGGAGGCACGACGCACTGCACCGACTATAAGCATCAATTTACGCGGTTGTGAGGTTACGCCCGATGTAAACATTGCACATGGAAAATATGCCATACGCCTTGAAGTTTCGCCTGAGGACCGCAATGGACCCAATAGCGAAGTTTGGGTGCGTTGTGAGAATGAGCAGCAATATGCCAAGTGGCTAGCGGCATGCCGTTTGGCTGCAAAAGGACGCTCCTTAGCTGATAGCACGTACGAGAACGAGGTAGACGATATATTGTCTCTTCTGCAAATGCAGCGTCCAGTTCATGGCGTGCATGTCAGCATTGATCCCAGGACTGTGGAGGCGAATGACTATCTTTCACCTAAAATGCTACGAAAATTATCTAACAAGGCGGTTCAACGTATTTTGGAGTCGCACGCCAATGTTAGAGACTTGTCACTGCTGGAGGCCAAATTGAAGTACATACAGGCTTGGCAATCGCTGCCCGATTTTGGTGTTTCGCTATTTGTAATCAAGTTTGATGGTCATAGAAAAGAGGAGCTATTAGGTGTTGCCCAAAATCGTATAATGCGCATGGATTTGAGCTCCGGAGATCATATCAAGACTTGGCGATACAATACAATGAAGGCCTGGAATGTCAATTGGGGCATTAAGTGCATGATGATCCAATTTCATGATGAGAATGTCGTCTTCTCTTGCCAGTCCGCTGATTGTAAAGTTGTTCACGAATTTATTGGCGGCTACATTTTTATGTCAATGCGCTCGAAGGAAAACAATCAAACGCTTAACGAAGAGCTTTTTCATAAGCTAACTGGCGGTTGGTCATAAGTCTGAACGCCCGCATGTTGTTTATAATTTATAGAAATTATTAATTGTTGTGGCCTTTTTGAAGCCTATTTTTATAATCTGATGAACGTCTCTTATCACCCGTTGGACTTACAAAATAATTCAATTTTTTTTTGGGTTTTTTTTTTGCTCCAAATTTTTTAATGATGCCTGTTAAGCGTTTTTTAATGACTAATCCCATGGATTTAACTGATTTTTACTTATATCACTAGCCAAGGGCACTTTTGCCTTCCTAACTATGATAACCAAGCCTTTTTCGTGGCCTTAATACAACTAACTTATAAGAAAAAATAAAATACCTAGCACATTTTAACAAAAAATTGTGTTTTCCTGCAGAATGGCTTAAAATGGGCGCCTTTTATTTATCGGTCAACCGATAGTCACGGCAAATTTAATTTACCCATTCGATATCGATAGACGTTGCACGAGCACGAGCGGTAGCAGTTGCTGGTAGACGTCGTTGTTGTTTATTAAATGACATTATTAATTATAAATAAATGGCTAAAAACATGCACAGTAAACGAAAACCTTGGGTCAAGAATCTATATTCAAACCGCGAGTATCCGGATAATTACACGGATGTGAGTTTTCTCAAGGATATGCGCACAAACTTAAATGTGCGGCTTTATACTTTTTGTGAAGCTGTTGCCGGCATAACCGCACTGAACAATAAAATATCCTGCATTACGGGCTTTCTTATTCTATATAGCATGATGGTTAGTGGTAGAGTTACACCTACAAGTTTGCTTTTGCCGACAAGTGTGATAACAACTTTTGGATATTTGTTTTATCGTGGCAAAAGTCTTAGTGTTAAGTTGCTGGGTGAGGATTCCAAGACGTTGGTTACAGTACTGCTTTTTGGTTACATTTTCTCACCGATGCTGCACACCTTAACACAGGCCATCAGCACGGATACTATATATACAATGACATTCTTTGTGATGCTCCTAAATATAATGTTCTCCGACTATGGCCTCGAAGTTGCAATGGTCTCCAAGGCCATATCACTCAATGCAGCAATATTCGGGGCCATTTGTTTAGCATCCCGGCTATCTACATCATATCATGCCTTTGTTCTGCTTGTCGAAGCTGCAATTTTTTTTGTTCTATATCCCATAATGACAGCAAGCACATGGCATGCGCTATACATGATACCCATTTTCCTCGTGTGCTGCACGACGCTTTATTTTGTATCACGGGCAGTGCTATGTCTTTATGCGTCCACAACGCTTTTTATTAATTTTGTATGTCCTTATATATTTGTTAAGTATCAGCAATACAAGTTTAATATACACGGTCCTTGGGACGAGGCAATTGTGGAGGAGAACACGGATGAGAATCTCTATGAGAATTTATAGCGTCAGCTTCGCTTCTCTGAGGTGCAATGCATCGATGATGAGGAGCCCAATTGAGATTAATGCATTTTGTATATTTTAATATAAATAGTTTAGTTGGAAAAAAAAATTGTAAATAAAAATGTAAATATTATTTAAATAAAATACATTCTTACATATACCCATACATATATATAAATAAATATGCAAAAATGTGAACAAATTAAAAAAAAAAAAAATGGAGTGTAAATTATTTTCAATACGTTTGTCTAGAAGAAACCTAACCCAAAAGTCACCTGGGCTGTTTTATGAAAATCGAGGTATTTGCTTCTCGTTTTGATTTATTTAATAATAATGATTATGTTTGTTTATGTGTATTAACAAACACACACACAGGCATACGAAACAATCATTAAATAATACATCGTGTTTCGTATTAATTATAATCTTAATCACCGTTAGAGTAAAAACGTTTTTACAGTAAAAAGCATTACGTACTACTAAGAATAAGTAACTAAGACCTAAACTTGCATACACGTACAGAAGAATTGTGTTAAACATTTTGTTTTTAAGTTTTGATTTTATTTTCTTTAATTTTGAATAATTTGTTTATATATATTTGTTTTTGTTTGCTTTGTGTCTTTTTGTATATAGAATTGGCATATATTTATTTAAAGTACACTCTATTTATTTATTTATAATTGTTGTAACGTTTTTGCTAAACATTCGCACCAATGGCTGCATTTAATTATCAACTATATTTATGTAAATATAACTACTAAATACAATTGGTTTGTTCCTTTTGTTTTTGCGTATAAACTTTTCTCAAAATGTAAAAAACGTACTTTAATTTGTTCTTATTTTATGTAATATTTTTTTTTGTATGTTAAATCTTTTCTATTTTTGTTTGTTTATTTGTTGTTTTGTTTTCGATTCTGTCGTTTATATATTAATATTAAAATTAACTACCTTAGGGTATTCATTTATGATTTGTTTTCATTTTAGTTAACGCTCCTAACATTTTATAAAGTAAATGATAGGTTTTACAGTTACACTTCATTTGATGTCAATTTTTGTGATAATATTTGATTTGAATTAAAATTTATAATAAAGTGCGTTGGTAGTGTCTGTAGTGTTGAGGAGCAGGCTCTGGGTGGGTGGGTTAGGTAGACGCACACAGGCATACTCACAATATACTCCACATACACACATACACACACTCACACACGCGCACACGCGAACATACATAGGTAAAACATTATAAACTAGACTCGCCTGCGCGCAATAACAACAACTCTGAGAACCTTTACTTGCCCACGCATCATCAATTGTTGATGGTTAATGATAGCTACCATAATCAGTTATTGACCATGATAATGATAATGATCATGATGATGATCAATAACAATAACTACAATCAAACATTTATTTTGTATTGTATTTTTTTTTTTTTTTTGTGTAAATTCTACTAAAGAACAATTTTAGTTTCCTAAAGTCTTGCGTTACCTAAGACCTAAAGCGCCACCTCATCACCATTGCGTGTGCAGGCGCCACCGCTGAGGTTAACCTGCTCCTGGCACTGTTGCTCGGCGCGAAGTTGAAGGGCGCGACGCCGTTGTGCTGTTAGAGATATACAGGGATCGCTGGTTGCGATGGCTTTGGAAGTTGCTTGGTTGGTTGGCTCGTATATTATATCACTTGTTGTGATTGAGTTAGTGGCAAAGTGTACTTGTTGTTGCTGTTGTTGTTGCGGTTGCTGCTGCTGTTGTTGTTGTAGTTGTTGTTGTTGTATTGTTGGCTGCTGTGGCTGTTGTCAGACTATATCATTCTTTGGCGTTGGTTCGGCGGTGATTGAATCATTAACTCCATTGCCCACCGTCTGGTTGCCACTGGCGACAACTTCCAGCAGCGATCCAGCCTCAGCATCTCCAACCTGACGTGCCGCATTGCGCTGACGGCACATATAAGGCGAGTTTGTTGGCGAGGGCAGTTGATTCTATAATATAAATTGAAATTATTGATCGTTAACTATTCCAAGACATTTGCGTTGCATTTGCAGACAATCATTACCAATTTGTTATTGTTCTGGCAGCATGTAGCCTTCACGCAACCCTCATCAGTGGTAGGGCAATCGAGGGCGCAGCAATCGGAGCCGCTCATGTTAATGCTGGAGGTACCATCGGACATGTTGCAGCCGTCAACTTCACTAAACTCTGGTTGAATGGTCGTGGAGTGTATACCCTCATTGTGAAAGAACTCCTTGACCTTCTCAGCTATTTTCATGTACTCCGACAGATTGCGACAACTAAAAATAAAATAAAAAAAAATAGAATAGACCGGGATTAAATTTGAAGTAAAATGGGATGCATTAACAAGGATATTACAGAAACACTTACCGAATGTGTGCCGATGCAATGATGCGATCACCAGCTAATTGCCAAACATGAAATTCGTGAACAGCCAATACACCGTCTACCTTCTCCAGCAGACGCTTTTGTATGGCATCCACCTGTATGTGGGTGGGTACCGTTTGTAACAGAATCAGAGCTGATTCACGCAGCAAAGGCCACACCGAGTGTAGGATGAGTGCAACCAGTACAAGGGATAGTGCTGGATCGACATACATAGTATATTTTCCAGGATTGCTCACCAGCAATGCACTAATAATCACAATGACGCTGCCAAGAGCGTCGCTGAGCACATGAAGAAAGGCACCGCGCATATTCATTTGACTGGGATCATGGCTATGGCCATGACTGGACTTTTTCACTTGCTTCTCCTTTTGCTTCTCATAGGCATAGTCATCATGCTCCTCCTCGCCTTCATCTATGTTGGCCAGTTCGGTTAGTCGGCTGTGATTGCGCGTTAGGCCGCCACCATGTGAATGGCCATGATGACCGCCGTGTTCTGATTTAAAATGAATTCAAATTGATGCCGTCAATTGAAACAATTATTATTATTAAGTATCAAGAATACGCACCATATAGGAGGCCAAGGCCTACAAGATTCACAATTAGTCCAAGAATGCCCACAATGAGCAGCACCGTACTATTATGTATGGGCTCCGCCTCTATTAATCTGTTGACGATCAATAACAATATCCATTAAAGTCCGTTTGATAATAGATTTGAGTGTTTTGTAGCGATTTGATGCACCACCAACTCGTTTATACCCAAACCCAGACAAAAAAAAAAAAAAAAAAAAACACTCCCTGCTTTTCGGCAAGAATGGAGCCCATACAATATACAAAATAAAGTATATAAAAACGAGGATCGTAAAGCGATATATAGCAAAGCGCGCGCGAGGAATGCAAATGAAAGCAGAGCGAAACGACGAACAGCGAATGGCAAATAAAAGGCAAATGTGTGAAACAGAATAAAGGGTATACACAGAAATGGTGACAAGGTGAACCATGTGTACCCACCGCTGGCGGATGGCTGATGCATTGTGTGTCTGGATGGGTGGAGTCATTGACCAGTGCATCACAGTAAGAAACGCCCATATCTGTCACTCCTCCTTACCTTTTGCATGCCTCAATGGTGATGCTAAAACATAGCGCCACCAGGAATACTGCATTTACAAGGGCACCCAAGACCTCAGCACGTGCCCAGCCGAATGTGTTCTTTGACCACTTCTTGGGTGACATCTGTATGCAAATAGAATGAGAATGATTAAAAAGGATGCTCAAAACTCTACAAAATCATTTGGCCACAAACCTTCACAGAGAGAAAGGATATGATCAGGGCTGCTATGTCGCCCAGCATGTGAAAGCTGTCCGCCACGAGGGCCATGGAATTGGTTTTGTAGCCCACAATGATCTCCACGAAGAAGAACAAGGTCGTTAACCACATCATTGAAAGCAGGCGACATTTTTTGCCAGAATATTTGGACATTTTTGAAAAACTGCAATGAGAAAAGAAATTATTAAATAAATTAATAAAAAAATTCTAATTTTTGTAATAATTAAATAATAAATTTGAAATCAATTATTGAAGCTAAAAAGTTGCATAAAAAAGTGAACTTCAAATTCACTTTTTCGATTCGCTCATCCTTCAGTTGTTGGGCATTGTTTGGCGTGGAAAAGTTTGGGCTGTAATTGAATGGAAATAGATGAAAATTGAAAAACAACATAAGCTACGCTTCAACGGACTTGGCAACGCTGCCCACAATGTACACGCCCACATTCGCCCGTGCCGGCAGGTCAGGGCTGGGCAGGGCAGGACAGGGCAGGGCAGGGCAGTAACTGAAGTGATGTTCGGTTTTGTTCTTGTTGTTGTTTAAGTTATTGTTGTGTTTTTTAGTTCACTTTTTAATCTTCTCCTGCCACTTCCACTTCCACTTCTATTTCCACTTCCACTTCTACACTTTTTGGTTGACTAGACAACAGCAACACAGCTCCAATTGGGGGAGCGCACACTTTGGGGATTTCAATGTGAAAGTTGAATAAAAACTTACGCAAAAAGCTGCATTTTCTGTCCAACTTCAGAGTCTAGAGTCTATGCCCAAGGATCTTAGTTAAAAGATCTTTAAACTATCTTTAATAAACGAATTACTTTTCAATGCCTAATGTCTAGAATCTAGGATATAAGATGTATATTTTTTAAGATCCTTTCAAAGGATAACCGTTCGTTCCGATACCTGTGTACTTGCACGACTGTTGCCTATGGGCGACTGTATGGCCCGGATTAGAAGCACTCGAATGAAACCTATGCAGCTCCTAATAGCTCCGGCCTGCACCAGCTCCAGGGATTCGATTACAAAATTATTATTTATTTATTTTTACTGAATTTTGTTATTCTTTGTAGCTCGAATTTAATTTATTAGAATTATTGTCGTCCAGCTGATTTGAAGCAGCAGTTCTTTTTAATTTTTCTCTATATTCTCTCTCAATCTATCTACCTCTCTCTCGCTCACTCGCTCACTCGCTCTCTCTCTCTCTCTCTATTTATTTATTTATTTGTATAAACAGTAATAAAAAACAATATACAATAAACTTAGACGCAAGAAATTCGACGAACCGCAGACCCGCACTACAACGACAATGACCGTCGTCAAGGAGGGGGAGCAATTCGATTGCCGGGTGTTGGGTGGTTGGGTGGCGGCGGAGGGGGGGAGCTAAATGGAAGGGAAAGCGAGAGCTAAAAAAAAAACAATTTGCATATTCGCATTTCAGTTTCGACGATCAACCAAAACCGTTGACTAAGCAACCAAACAAACCCCCGTTTGCATCCGCTGGCGACGCCACCTTCCCCACACATTTCCCAAACACTTGCCAACATCACCACCAGTCACCTCTCTTCTCTTCTCTTCCCTTCCCTAATCCATCCCACCACCACCACCACCACCCGCTTGACAGTATAGTGCCAGCGATTGACTAGGTAGGAAGTGAGGCCGCTATGGCATTGGCATTGGCAGTGCATCATCATCAACATCAGCAGCAACAAAATAATGAAGTATAGAAAAGAAACACAACAATAACAACATGAAAGGCTCATCCAATATTTGTGCAATTTTAGGCTTCACTGTACTTCATGATGTCTTGAAGCTTCTTACATTGTGAAAAAAAACTTCCCGCCAAAAAAAGTCATTTCCATCGGAGATTATGTTAAAAGTTAAGCGGAATCCTACATAGCGTATTATCTATGAATCTTCTTCTTCCGCATAATAAATAGAAGATAGTTAGTACATGTATTATGTAGTTGGTATAAGTGTGTTAGGTTAGTTGGCACCGAGTGTGAGGTATATGGCGTCAAGTATATGGCTTGTGGCACGTGGAGTTTTAATTAGGATAAACAGTATACATAGAAGTGAAACGGGAGGCTTCTCACATGACACATGTGCGACATTCTGTGTAACTTATGGTCTAAAGTATAAACTATGTTTAGTATATAGTATATACTGCGGAACTAAGGAAAATGATTTTCATACGAAGTATAAAAAAAAATGATATGATTAATAGAAGACTTCCGTTAAACTGAGATAAAAACTATGATATATGCATATGTCTATCTAGTATATTCCATGACATATAATTTATGCCCTTGTCTATATGTGTATATAAAAAATAGTATATACTAAAAACATTTAAATTGAAGAAATTATACTCTTCTTGCTACAACAAATTTCGAAGTTTTTGACTCACATAAGATAAATAATAACTAATAGCTGATAATTCTAAAGAATTAAATACAGTATTTTATTCGGTATTTTTTAACTACATGTGCTATATACCAGTATATTGTATATAAATCAGGGTATGCATAATATGAAAGCTGTTAATTGGTATGCAATACATCGTATTTAGGGTATATTTGCAGTATGTAGTATATAGTATTAAAGTATTCAAGTATTTAAATATTTAAGTTTTAAAGTATTTAAGTATTTAGATATATTATATTCCTTGTCAAAACTTCTGGGTTATTGCTTTTTCGAATCAAATTCTCGATTAGTGTTGTAAATAGATATAGAATAGAAATATGGAATACAGTATATACTGCTAATTAGAATGTGACACACATAGTTTTTGGAGTATGGTATATACAGTTTAATTATATTTTTTTTCATCTTAAATATTGTATTTAATAATGAGTGATAGCTATAAATATCGTATGCATGAATAATTCGAAGAAAAGGAAAGTACGGTGACTGGAACACAGCATATGACACACTGCATTAGCCATATACTGTATGCGGTATATAGTATTTTAGTATATTAATATTACAGCATGTATGCATATAAAAATTATCTAATAATGTGAATGTGCGAACGTACCAGGAGTAGAGTTCATGGAGTATTACCGTCAAGTCATACGACAAGTCTTATTTTGCAGTATTTTTTAGTATTTACAGCATTAACAGTATTTATAGTATAAAGTATTTATTATTCCGTATACAAAATGTGATACATTGCTTAAGCTTTTCGCTATTATTCAGTACATACAACTATATTAATATATTCACATATATAAAAATAAATACATACACACACACACAGACACACATACACTTACATACATACATGCAATTTGCCTAAAGAACAGTCATACTTGTTATCTGCTGGCTTTGCCACACGAGACGCAAAAAATGACTTAAACGATTTTTGCCCGGCACTCGTGTTTCGAAACCCACGGAGAGGGCAGCCCGTACTTTTGGCCAAGTGCCTGGCAACGTAATTTGGTACACCGTTATCTTTGTCGCAAATATTTGCGTTTTGTTTCGTTATCAACATATTTGACATTGTATAGATCGTGATTATAACAATTCACCGCCACATCAATGATAGTGTGCATCTTTATCTGCAAATGTATCTATTTCCATGACTCTATCTGTATTAGTATCTTTATCTGTACCCGGCGGCCACAGCAAAATGATACGAAGATACGCAAAAAAAAAAAAAAAACCAAAAAACCAAAAACCCAAAGCTCGATAAACCCAACCCATAATACTATATTCCCAGACGATTGGCTTATCTAGGGTCCGGTACGTTGGGCCAGCAATGCGGGTAACATTTAAATTAACTAAAGATAAAATTTCCTAAATGTTACTAAGCTTATTAAAACAAACATAAATCTAACCACTAAGCTGACTAATACAAACTTTAAAAATACTAAACTTGAACTAACCAAATATTATACATTGTAAGTTCGCTCCTGTCTCGACTTTAAATGTTGTAATCTCTGCAAAAAGACACACATCCATCAGCACGTGGCGAGATTGGGAAACATCCGGAAGAAGACGCTTTGTAAATACAACAATAAACTGGAATTTCAATTTCTATATACTTCCTATATATATAATCTATATATTTCCTATATATAATCTGTTTATTCTTGAGAGATTCCCCCTTTCCAATTTTAATATATCTGAAAAAAGAAATCAATCGATACTCCAACTTTTTGTTCCTGCGTTCTTTTTTTTTTTTTTTTTTTATAGATTAAAGAGAACTTTTTGGAACACAAACACTCAAGATTTCACAATTACATCGACTCTTAACATTGTTTACAAAAATAAACAACAAGTAACCTAATTTTGAAAAGTTTTTTGATTTTCTGTTGTTCTTGGCAGAACGTGGGGATAGATCCAAGTGAAAGGTTAGAAAAATAACTATATTACATACTATATATATATATATGTATGTATGTATATATTTATAATGGGAAGAGACAGTCCGAGGTTGACATTGATGAGCTAAACAAACATCTTGTAGACATAAATTTATAAAATGATCTCTTAGTTGGGAAAACATTGAACTGACTCTATGCGATGTCAACTCTTAGAAATTCCTACAAACTGAAGGTAGATGTAAAATTGCGTTTTCAATTTGTAGATCTTTATATATATTAAATACATTATTTTTATATAATTTATATTACATTTTATTATATATATATAAAATTATTTCACATATATTTATATGTTTTATATATATATATTTATATTTTTTTTATGACTGAAACTGTTGTATTTATTTATCGAGCTTTGAGCTTTGCTCTCCCCATGACATCTGCAATATTGTTAAAAAATCTATATATATATTTTAAATATATACTTTTAACACGTGATTAAAATGTACAAATTCTTAAGTTTACTTTAAATGAGAATAAATGAGAATGAATAAAAACTCATTCAAACTACGCTCAAAAGTACTTTAAAGTTTCTCCTATTATTTTTCTATCCATATGTATTCTGTTCTATCTATACAATATATATATATATATATACATGGATATATATATATATATATATATATATATATAGTCGGGTATATATATAGTCGGGTAGAAGCCAGCTTTTTATGTACTTTATATGTAAATACTGTACCCGAGATTGCGAATAAAATTGATTCAACGACGCTTCCCCTCGCTCCAAGCGATCGCTGCGCCAACAGCTGAAAGCGAGGGCAATACCCGTCCCGTCGTATTAGCCAAGACCCAAAACAGTCACAGGTAAGGCACGTGGCGGGAAACATTGCATATTTTTTTGTTATATTGTAGATTATAAAGTTTTGAAACTCCCCTCGAAAATGCATTTTTTAAATTTAAATTAAAAATAAACAAAAGGCAGAAATAAGAACTGAGGAAAGACGGGGGCGACTTTCTGGCAATTCTATTGACCATCTCCAACGAGATGATAACCATGTTGAGTCATATGAGTAAAGGATGCGTTGAAAATTTTGTAATGACTGTGAGATTTTTGAAATTTTGAAATTTTAATAAATAATGAAGACAAAGGCGTATCTTTTGCAAATGAAGTGCCTAGGATATTGGAAATGCCCTGCACCCATCCGAGCCCAAGCCGTGGGCTGAATTGCAGCAGATCTGATGATGAAGCAACCATTACCAAAGTAGCCAACCAACAGAACAGTGACTCTTGACTGATACAGGATTTGCATGGAACCATTCATCCATTTCGAAATTTCGATGCCTGCCTGATCGATACCAGCGAACGAGTACCGAAGTACTCAAAATAATGGCGACACGTACGTTCATTACAGTCGACGACAAATATGAGGGTCCAGTTGCAAAGTGATGAATCACTCGGAGTATTCGCATTTAACATTGGGCACGAAAAGCTACCAGCAGTTAATAAGACGACGTCGAGAAAAATTACACTGCCGGAATTTGAAAACTTTGAAAGAAAAACTCATGGAAAAAGAATTTCCCAATATTCAAATCAATTATAGGAATCCCGATTGGTTCAATCAACGAACTTGAAACGACAAGATGCGATCATAAGCCAGCATGGAGACTGAGCAAGTGAGTCAACGGACGCCACCGTTGTGAAGGCCAGATGAAGCAGTTAATTGCTTAGTGAAATTCTTGAATTTAATTGATCTGCGGCACATATCGAAATTAGAAAATAGGAGAGTTAATTATAATGCCTCGGAATATTAATTAGCCAAAACACATGGTGGAGGCAACGATCTTAACTTGACCTCCTTTCAATAGTGAGGATCTTCCCAGGCCTAGAATTCCCGTGACTGCGACAGTTACAGAACTTTTTCCATTTTATTTAATTGGCATAAAATAAAAAATCCCAAGGTCAATCAATGGAATTATTTAGTTTGAATTTAATTGTGAAATATATATATACAATATACATATATATATATATACATATATTTAAAAAAAAAACATACATATATATATATATACATATATTTTAAAAAAAAACATACATATATATATATATATATTTTTTTAAAAAAACATACATATATATATTTAACACTTGGGAAAATACTGTGAAACTCTGCCAGGCAGCTTTCGCCTTCACATTCGATTGAACACAAGGCAACTTAAGGCATTTAAACTTGGATTGGCCTGTGGCATGGGCAATGCGAAGAAAAGACCTGGCCAGCGGTCTCATAAAAGTGTCACATATTCAATGGAAGCTCATAAGCCTTTGAGCTACAGTCCGATAGGAGAGACAGCAGCAGCAACACCTCCGCTGGACAGCTAGATAGCCAGACAGTTGGACAGCCAGACAGTTGGACAGCCAGACAGTTGGACAGCCGGACAGCTGGACAGCCGGACAGCTGGACAGTGTTCACGGAATACCTTAGGCAAACGTGGCTGGCAAGTTAAGGCAAAAGTTGAGTGACGACTTGGGTCACTGCTGAAAAGGGACTTAGTGAGGGTGGCCAATGGAAGGTTACTAACATTTATATTTGGTGAGTCGTCCATTGATGAAATCAAAATTTTTTTGATGGTTTTTCTGCCTTCTTTCCTTCATGCATCGCAGTCCGTTGGCTCTCATAGGCAACTCTCACGATTTAATTCATGGTTATGTCACAGTAAGTCAGCCCGTTTCTAGGCGCGTGATTGTTTTGGCTAATTAAAATTAAGTGCCAACTGAGAGAGTTAAGTATTGTATATAATATAATACATAATGTAATAATATAGAGTTTATCATAGTATAGAACTCGGCGTTCAAAAGACAAGCCTCAGTTGTAAACGACGAACTTTGATTACAAATTCAAATGCACTTGACCATGGCTACAATATGAGCCTTGTGGCGATGGATACGTGCACGAGCGATTAAATCAAGACAAAATTAAACGCAACATAAGCAAATATATATACACATAATACACACACACACACAGGTACACAAATATAGATATATTTATTTATATATGTTTAAACGAGCGTCTGTTGAAGTTTGTTGAATGTCAGTTGATACTCTTTAAATTTCCGGCAAACTCTGCACACTTTTATTTACATTAGGACATATGTAACAATAGACACACATGTACACATACATACGCGTATTTATTATTTATATATATATATATATATATATATATATTCGTTAAAAACTATTTGAAACACGTGATATGCCTACGCATTTTTCCCGAGAACATATATATGCAGCTTTGCGTGCAAATGTTGCAGGTGCTAAAGGGCGCACAACCGCCCATACCCGCCCACACACAGCCAACCAACCACATATTCATCAGCTTACACATGCACACAATCATTACATGTACATATATATGCATATAAATATATATATAGAGTATGCATCTGACATGAAAGCTGGCACCACAATTGGGTTACATTATTCTAGGTCATGTTGCTTAATTGGCGCTTCTCCATATGAATATAGATGTGTGTGTGTGTGCATGTGTTGGTAACATGTTAGCGTGTATGTGTAACTAAATTTTGGGCATGTTTAACTCATGTTTCTTACACCCCCAACAACATCTGCCCACTTCCCACGGCAGTGCACAGCGAACAGAATCTCTGAACGACATTTGCGGCGATGGAGCCAACAAATTGATTGGGAGTTGTCTCCATCCGCACCAGCTCATTATACTTGCTACTATAAATAGATGGAGAGAAAAAAGGATACCCTTAACCTATCTACATTTAAGGGAATTTGGGAAAATGGGTTGATGGCCTATTTAAAGCACTGCCCCAGCTGGAACTCAGTTAAAAATCGCAGTTATTCAAATGACCTAAAAAAGAACAAGCTATGAGGATAATAGCTTATAGAAGATATGAGGATAATTTATAGAGGATATGAGGATAATTTATAGGGGATATGAGGACAATTTTATAAGGTTAGTTGAATGAAGGATTTCCCATATGTAATTTCATGAAATGTAGGTATTAAAGTTAAGTAATTCCAAGGAAAAAAAGAAGATTTAATTAAATAATTATTTTATTTGCAAAATTGCATTTGCGTTCTGAACGACAGCCAAAGGGGGGATTTCCAACAATCACGGAAATTGTGCCAACAATTTTTGCAAAAACAAAAAAAAAAAAATAACAAAAAAAAAAAAAAAACGTTACGTGCCTGACAATTAACCCGCTTTTCCCTGCATAAGAAAAGGGTCGCAGCACCGCGGAAAAGCGCACAACAATTGAAACGCAAATGCCTACAGTTTTTCCATGAAATAAGAAAAAACAAAAAAAAGAAAAATAAAAAAAATATAAAAAAAAAAAATTGAAGCGAACAAAAAGTGTCTTCTGACCCGAAGGCACCTGGCTCCGTGGCAAGTTTTCATTTACGTGTGCAAATTCGTGGGTGGAGGAGGCAGGAGGCAAAAGGGTGTTCCGGTGACCTACATGACCATTGAGTAACAGTTCCTGTGCAAAGGTAGGGCAATCAAGTGCTGCAGACTTACATTATAGATACTTTGATTACTGACTGAAGTCTCTCTTATTTATCATTTTCTTTTTTTTTTTTTTGTATCTGTTGAATTAATCTTAAACAACAGACTTAGTTTTCCATTACGCATAGTTTTAACTTTTATTTAAAGTTAGTTTTTTTTTTTAAATTTGTTATCTTATTTAAATATTTATTTGTAGAGCAGTTGCTATAATTTGCCAGATTGCGTTAGGTTAACATCGCCTCGTGCTTTAACAGTCGTTTAACATAACATAATTATTGTTATTATCTTTATGTTAATATCGAGTCATCATCCCGATAAGGGAATCAAATTTTGTTCAAATGAAAAATTAAATATTTAAGATAAATTATTTTATAAAAAAATGAAAATATAAATAAATATCTATAAAAAGTCAAAAGTGAATAAATTCGAGCACCTTCACGCGAAAGTGAAATCACAATCAACGTGAGAACAAAATGATGTAGGGGTTCTATGGGAACAAATGCAAGCGTTATCAGAGTCTGATTAGTGAGGCGCTTATCTGGGTGCTAATTAGAGTAATGCTGGCATTAGAAGGAACCTAACCTAGTTAGTTATGTCATAAATCAATTACACCCGTTTATGGTGACGGACAAACATAACCCAGTTTTCCCATTATAAGTTGTAGGTTTTCATTTATAGTTTCAATTTGGTTTTGGGGTATGGGTATCGATTTGGGTTCAGGTTTTGGATTTTATTGTTTACCTTCACAAATCGTCGTGCACGCAGTGACGCAGTGCTAGTCGAAATAAATTATGAAAAAATTGAATCTTATTTAGCACAAAATTAAATTAACAAATATTGATTTTTTTGCACTCGATGTCACTCGATTCTATTAAAATAATTGACAAAGGGAAAGACCGATAATGATGATGATGATGGAGGAGATACTGTCTGAGCTGTATGGAGCGTGACCTTTGGGTGAATTTAAAATGTCATGCTCAAGCACAAGCACAAGCACAAAGCCCAAGCACAAAGCACAAAGGATGAATCCAAATGTCAAAGTGTGTAGGAGCCTCAAACATATAAAACATATTAACAATGAGAAATGAGTAGATACATTTACGACCGACAACAGATATCAGAAGAGCCAAAGAAGATACATAAACCAACATCCGGCAGCACCCAACATCTCGAAATCATCCCAGTCAAATTATAATTTTCAAAACTTCCACAAACAAAAACAAAAATTTAATTAAGTAATAATAATTATTTAGGTATACCTCAACCAATGGTCAAAATAAATGTGAAAAAATGCGTTGAAAGTAAAATACCCTACGCATTCGATATAAAAGAAAATAGAATATTTCCTGATACGATCACCAAGCTGAAGCAACGCATAAGAAATTCCCCAGACGTAAATAACAAGTGAAATTATATTTTATCTGAAATATAAATATTATAAAAAAAAAAAACCATGATCAAATATTTCGATGAGTCAGATATTTCAGATTTAAGGCGATGGTCAAATGATGATGACTAAGACATCAGAGCTGAAGTGTAACTGCAAGCTCGAACGTAGGGACCCAAACCGGTTACATTAGCCGGTAACATGAGAACAAGCAAAAAGTGCAGAAAATACGAAGAGCATGAAAAACAAATTTAAAGAAGTTTGATAAGGTTTGTGGCAGAGATATAGTGGAAGAAAGAAAATAGGTAGAAGGGTCGTCGAGAAAAAACGACCAAAACCAGCACCAGCACCAGCACCAGCACCAACACGAACACCAACAATAACACCGGGGAGCAGTTGCTTTTTATTGTGAATGTCAACAATCATCATTGAGGCAAAATATTTGTGGATGGAAATGCTTCTGTGTCAACCGTCCTACCGTGTACTTGACGGTTTTTGTGCCTGCCGGTGGTAGGCGTTTGTCTACCTGTACTCTAAATGGGCGTGTGCGCGCAGTTCGCTGACCCAACAATAACAACAACATAGAATACCAAGGAGCACCAACAAATAGCTTAAAGGCCCGAAGAGAAACATGTTCGCACAAGATTGCTTTGACGCTGCCTGCTTTAGCGTTCTGTTTTGTCTTTCTCCGTACAGTTGTTTGTCACACACATACATACAACATACAACATACATACACACACACACATATACAAATGTATGTCTATGCACGTTGCTATGATTTTGCATTTCAGAGTTTCTTAATGTGATTCTTATTAGATTTCTAGTATCCTAACAACAATGATGGTGCATGGGAAATGAAAGGAATGGAACGACAAGTAGACACAATAATAAATAAATCTTACCGAATTTGTTGAGCTACTTATGTGCCGGCGTCTTTAGATGTAGAAAATTGTTTGGTGTTTTGTGAGTTTAAATTCACGTCGTTAGCCGCAGGAACAGCGGCGTCAATTTTTTGTTATATCTATGAACACAAAGATTAATTTCCTTATTATGCCTTGTTTCTATTAACAAATTTTAAAGACAAATTCATTTTAACAATGGAACTGAATGTGTGCGTGGTGTGTGTTTGTAGTGCGTGTGAATTAAGCGCGTTTTATTCCACGCATATGCATACATACATACATACGTGTAATAATAAGTGTGTTCATATTGGATGGAAGCGCGTTGTGATAAAACACAAAAAGAGCCGATAAGTTGACGTCGATACGTTATTTAGTTTTATAACGCGTATAGAAGTTTTTGTGCTGGAGAACAGCAATACTTATACAGAAAGTGTTGAGTACGCATTAAGAATATTTTATAAGGAAACGCATTGTATATTATTTTAAAATGTGGCATCAGTAAATTCTGCACGTTACGCGCAAAATTTGTGTGCTCTACGGGTGGGCGGGTGTCGGGTGGCGCACGGCACGCCTGGATTGTGTACATACATACATACAATTATTTTGTATATTTACTGTTGATTGTGTACATTACCACACGTTTATACACGTTAGCGCACATGCAAACACACATTTACACGCAAACATCTGAAATCACAGCACTTAAAAAAATGATGTCCGCAAAACAATTTACACCTTTGTAGACGGCACGTGCACTTGTCAAAATGTGTCAACTGCTTTTACACCATGCTGCGCATTACCGATTTTATTTATATATTTTTTTGTGTCCGAAGCAGCAGCAACGCGAGTATTCCACTCTACCGACTTTATTGAAATTATTGAGAGGACTGACAATGTAACCATAATCTTTTATTTTGAAATTACTAACACTTTGCAGCAATGTGACCAAACTTATATTATATATGAAACCGACGAACCGACAACGTTACTGTACTATCTATCGATATATCGATAACAACAAGGCATCCAAATAACCGTTTAGATTGCTACAGCGTTTTAATTAAAACCGAATTATTTTTTAAGTAGACGTACTAAATGCCTTTTTAATTAATTTTAACAAAACCTTTTATATGCCTAAATTTCATTAGTATTATAAAGCATATTTTAACAAATAAAAAAAATACATAAATAATTAAAACATAGGCGTATCATGTGCGACTTTTAACAATCTCCATATTGGCCAATTTAAGAATGCGATTAAAGTTAACTTTTGTGTGTGCACGCCAATATTTACAGCGTCCCCACATAACAGCGGGATAATTTGGACTTGTTATACCATGAAATATACGAGCAATATTGCGGCCACTAAAGGTATTATCAGGATACATGTTGATGAGGCCATGCACATCGGATATGATGTGCTCATCCGGCACGTTACTTGGCTGTAATAAACGAAACATTAAAACAGTTTTTTGGAAGTCTTAAATTAAACGTACCTCAACTTCCAGTACTAAATCCTGGGGATAATCATTGAGGAAGTAGTTTCGCACAATACCTTTAAGCTGCGTACAGCGATCTTGGGGAAAATCTGCACTACAGCAGTTCGCACATGTATTGTACGCTACGGCAGACAAGCTGTGGGCGACGTACTGAAGTTGTATAAGCTGAGTATGTTCCTGTTTAATAGAACGTGAATACAAAGTGTCTAAGGCACCATCAATTTCTGTTTCGGTAAAATCTCCTGGAACTTTGATACGGAAACCCAAGTCATAGAAGGTTACAGTAATTGGAGATCGCTTTGGAAATCCATTAACTGGAATTAAAAAATGAAATAAAAATTAGGAACTTCTTAATACTAAGATTAGTTTATCATACTTTGCACCCATTCCAAGTTCTTTAGTTGGTACTTGACCACTCCGCTGTTCCAGCCAATTCCGGATGCAATATCAATAACGGAAAATTCAATTATATTAGCATCTTCTTTAAAGGTTTTTTGCTTGATTTGTAGGGCAATCGCCATAGCCAGTGGTGGACACTCCTTTGCAGCATGTCTATTTAAATTTAAGGAACATTAGTTTTTCTACATTCCGTTCAACGAAGAATATGAGAAACTTACTTCAAATACCTCGGGCCACCATATGATATAACCTTAGCCATCATGTATGCGGAGCTTAGCACGTTCATACACCATTTTGGATCCAGTTCCATGTAACACAAAAGCGTGGATATATTCTCTGCGGGAATATCTAAAGCTTCAACGGTTTTCTCAACCGAAAAACCAATTTCATGACCAGGACAAATATGGTGTCTAGCACAAGTCATACTGCTAAAATCGGAGGCATCTACAAGTTCGGTTACTGGCGCACTTTCCTTGGTTCCTTTTCCCATGTTTTTATCACAGCAGCAGGGAACAAATATGTGCTGCAGCAGTTTGCGTATCACATGACGATCAATTGAATTGGCATATACATGGCGACGAAGCTCGTTTTGATCACCGCCTTTGGAGTCAAGAAAGAGATGGCAATGTGACAGTAAGCCATCACGACCAGCACGTCCAATTTCCTGCACGTAACTCTCAAAGTTCCGTGGCATATTATAATGAATTACGGCCCGTATATCAGGCTTATTGATACCCATACCAAACGCAATGGTGGCCACCACAATACGCAATTCGTTACTCATGAATGCATTCTGTACGGTTCGTCGCCTTGATGCGGGCATTCCAGCATGATATGGCTCAGCCTGCCAATTGACACGTTTGCGTTTTCTCTTTGTTTGCTCCTGAGTCTGGTTGGGTTTGCGATCCTGCAGACAAGTTCTCAAAAATCCAGAAATGCGCTCACACTCATCACGTCTCGTACAGTAAATAATAATGGACTGACAATTCTCGAATCTAAAAGATGGTGGAATAAATTTCCAATAAAAAATATGCATCTTCTTTTACACACCTTTCACTGTTAAGCAACTGTAACAATGCAGAGTCTCGGTTCTCATCCTTGGACACAGACAATATTAAATTGTCTGGCAACGGAATATCGCTGATAACGCCATTTTCTCCATCCGTAATGCCCAAGTGATTTATAATACTCGTACGTGTGGGCAACGTTGCGGTAGCAGTTAGACCCAAAACCGTTTCCACGCCGAGATTCTTCTTAAGAACCTTACAAATCATCAAGTAGCTTGGTCGAAAATTGTGACTCCATTGTGATACACAATGCGCCTCATCAATGCAGGCAAATGCAATGGGCGGCAATGTGCGCAAAACAGCACCAAAGCCCGTTGACCGCTCTCCAGATAGGACAGCTTCTGGTGATACGAGGAGTATATCAATTTCGCCATTACTTATCATCTGTTGAACCTTAAGGCGCTGCTGTGGCGTCTGATTTGTGTGCAAGCAGTGAGCGCGCAAAAAATGTGGTACACCCGTCACTTGGTCCTCCATCAAGGATACCAGAGGCGATATAACCAGTGTTATGGCACCCATTCGGCGACTGTATAAATATGCCGGTAACTGGTAACACAGTGACTTACCACTGCCAGTACTTAGGGTCACCAATGTCGACAAACCGCTAAGAATGCGCATCACAGCTCGATCCTGGCCTAAAAGAAAAATGAAGAAGAAGAAGTTAAGATAAAGCCAAAGCTCGAAATGGATTATTGTCGACTAACCCTTGCGGAAGTTGGCGTGGCCGAACATGTGAAGAGCTTCCATTACTTCAGGTGTGACATCATTGACACTACCATCCTTATTGACATCGTAGAGTGGCTTCACGCCGCCGTGAGTGTGGACTTTGTTGTTTGTTGAGTTGACATCCAGACCAGCTTTTTTAAGAAACTCCTCGGGTATTTTGTGGCCCACATAATTTTTGATGGGTGATTTTTGCTCTTGGGACAAGGCCACAGCGGCATCCAAAGCTTCAATGTCAATGTCTGAATCATTGCCGGACATTTCTAAGTTGGATTCAGCTTCAGCTTCAGCACCAGTTTCAGTTTCAGTTTCCGTTTCAACTGCATCTTCAACCGTCTCCTTTTCAGTATCCTCATCGTTGTCACTGCTGCTAGTTTCACCGGACTGATAGATAGCTGCATTGGCTGCTTGTGGCAGCCGCTCAATGTTCCGACTGTGTGCCGCTACAGCACCTTGCGTGGCCATAAGCTCAGCCTCGGCAAGTGTGGGGAATGGTGAGGGATCTTCTTCAAGTTGCGCGGTCAGCGGCAACAGTGTATCACCCTTTATCCTGCACTCTCGTGCCATGTGCCCAACACCACCGCATTGATAACAGGTCAGCACACCACCATCACATCCACCCATATCCATATTTGGTCCGGTTAAAGCCGCAATACGCTTCTTATGCTTCCATTGCTGCTTTTTGTGCTTACTGAAGTTCACCGATTTCTTTCCACGTGAAAACTTTTTCTTTTCAATGTTTATTGTAACAAAGTTTTCATTAAGCTTTCCCGTAGCAATCCTTTCTTCCAATTTCTTTCGCGCTGCTGCACGCTTCTCATCCACAAGTCCTGCCAGTGGAGCAGCAGTGGACGGCGTGCCAGAGGAAAAGTTGCTGATGTAGCGTTGGGCCATCTCGTCCGCCTGTTCCAGTTCGTCCAACTTAATTCGTGGAACTGAAGTAATGTCACCAGACTCCAGAGCCAGTAGATATTTGAGGTCGTGTGGATTAAGTGGTTTTTCTTCAACTTCCTCCTCAGGTTCCTTAACATCCGTGGAGACAATTCCCTTTGCTTTAACCTTTGCTTTGGGCGCGGCGCGAGTTTTACGTGGTTTTGCTACTTTTTCTACCTTCACCTTCGGAACCGGCTTCTTTTCAGTCTTTGTCGTCTTTCGCTTAGCTGTAGCCTGTTTCCGCTTGGCTTTTTTGGGCAACTCCGGCTCATACGTAGCATCTCCATCCTCGTCTGCTGAAAAATCTTTTTCTGAATTTTCGTTACTTTCTACAATATCCATAGACTCTACAGGACTTTGTTTAGCATCCTGATGATCTGATTGAAGTGATGCTGGGGGATCCTCGTTTGTTGGCATTATTCGTCGGCGCTTGGCTATTTGTCTATATTCCGGTTGTTCTACTTCCTCCTCACTATCGGCCACAATAGAATCAGATTCTGATTCAGATTCTGCACGTTGAACAGTAGTAACCGCTTTGCTTTGAATAGGTTGTTCCGGCGGTGCTTCTATTGGCACGTTTGACGGCTCTTCCGCTTGCTGCTCTTCCGGACTGGTCACAGCAATGCTTTTTGGTTTTAGCATACTAACGTCTATATTGGACAGGCCAAAATTATGTTTTCTTGCCGGTGTAGAATTATTGGCTTGTACATTTTTATATGGTTTTGCAGTCACCTTTTGGTCCAATGAATTTTGTGCTGTGTTACGTTGAAGCCATCCTTCATCGACGTGCGTTTTAATAGGCTCCTTTGCGATTTCAGATGACAGCAATGCATTTGCTGCAATTGCTTCTGACGCCTTAAAATCTTGGGCCTTGCGAATGAGTATTGTTTCTAAATCAGGTAACTGATCTACTGAATCATCAATTGTTCCAATAGAGGCACTGACGTTTAAATTAAGAGAACTACGTGAAAGCGGCTTGCGAGGATTGCGCTTGGCAAAGCTTGAAGTCGACTGAAATAGTTTGCTGCTTACGCTAGCTTTGATGGAGGGCGTTCTAGGCTTTGCCGCGTCAGCAGCCGATAGAGATAGGGATAGCTCTATTGGCGCTGATTGTAATTTGCTAACACTTTTGCCCCAAGCCTTTTTATTTTGTTCCAGTTCTTCACTGGCTTCAAACTTTCTAATGATATGGTTCTCATTCAGATTTGTTAAATTACTTAGTGCTTGTGGTGTTGGTAGCTCCGAAATATTAGAAAACTTCTCAACGTTATGATCAATAACGTTTTGTTGAACAAGTGCTGATATATCAATCGGTAACTGTGGTCCACCATTAATGCTTTGTGTACTTTGGTCCAGGAATGTAACACCCAAATCTTCTGTCTGTGTCATTTCTAATACATCAAAACCGTCCTCACTGAGCACGTCATTCAGAGTCTCCTCTAAAAACGACGTCTTCAGTTTATAATACATCTTGTAAGAATCCCGAATCTCTTGACCAGCCTCTCGAATATCGTACTGCAATAAGATTACTCCATAAATATAACAGACTAGCAATAAAATCATAAAAAAGAAGTCATCATACCTTGGAAGGCACACGGCCATTTTTCTTTTTGAAGTCTTTTTCCCATAGTTTAACGCGTAACTTATACTTTTGATATTTATCTTTAAAAATCGAACTCTCCATAGTTGTTATAATTAAATCTACTACATTTAGAAACAGCCAAAAAACTTAGTCAAGCAAAACACAAATCAATCGAACACCTGTTTTTGCTGAGCGCGCGCTTTTTTTGCAAACGCAAAAGTAAGAGGGTTGCCACCCTGTTGCAAATAAAGTACCCGCTGTTTTCAAAGTACGGTTTTTATTTTTTCAAACATTGAAAGTGCAAGTTACTTAAAGTGTAACTCCATTGATATTTATTGAATATTCGCTGTTTTATAAATAGTATTCAAGCAATTTTAATTGAAAAAATGCATTCCACTTCATTGTGAAAACTTTGGAAAAAAATCATAAACAAATTCAATTCTATGTGTAACGTAAATTTTGTTTTAAAAGAAAATATACAAGCTTCAAATATCAGATTTAAGCACACGCAAATCAACTTTTCATTTCTGCCATTAATAATTAAAGGTTGACTTCAATAAACGCTTTAGGTGGAAATGGGCAAGAATATGAAAGAAAAAAAAAAAAAAACATTTCTGCGTGCGAAAGTGCGTAATTTTTTGGGCTCTAGGTGTTATATTAAATGCCGAGTTTTAGTCGGTCCTACATGATTATTAATGCAATATCTTCGGGCTGCATGGCAGGACAACGCCAATTGTATAAGTAGTACTGTAAATTTCCGTCACCAGATCCAAATTTCAATGGGACAAAGAATTTTTTGTTCTCCATTAAATCCAATGCATTGTATACATCCATTTGAACGTCACGCGCCGATATAAGTGCATCATTCATTAGGTCCAGCCATGGTGTCTTCGTAGACACATTGTAGAATGAGTAAGCGGCACGTACAGTCTTGTGCACAGGATGATGCATCACGGATGAAGGCAGACAGTAGTAACTGGTTAAATCGGTAATATTTCCTTTCTCATCGGCAACAACAAAACAATCGACGATGCCTTCTTTGGGTGTAAACCAATGACGGAACTCCTCCTTTGTGAACACTGGACATAGGGAGAACTTTTTAAGATATTCTTCCAGCAATTTATGCGCTTTGTCCATGTCCTTTGACGTGATGCGACGATAACCCTTTGTCTTCGGGTGGTCTGGCAGTTTAAAGAGTTTCACGGTACGCTGCATAGTCATGTTGCGTGCCAATTGCGAAAAGCGGACATCCACCAGCTTCTTGGGGTTTAGGGATCGATGCCAGTAACGGCATGTAGACACTGGTGTGGGCAATACCACGCCAGCTGTATAAGCTGCTTGAAATATGCCCGTAAGATTAACACGTCGTGTTATCTCACGTATCAAAACAGGAGCAACGCGTTTACTGCGTAATCTTTTGTGCACACATAAGAAATTAATGTCCACCACCTTTAGCACTTTTTCGTATGCTCGCAGTTTACTTGGTATAGCTGAAATGAATCCCATAAGTTTTCCGGACTTCTCGACACGAACGCCCACATGCCAGTCTCGCTTCCAGCCGGGTGGCTGCAGGGACCATTTCAAGAACTCAGGTTGATAATCGAAACGGAACATCGCGTCATCATCTTCCACATAGTTTTCGTTAAGCAATGTATATAATTCCTTTAAATCATTTGGGTCATTGAGGTCGAGTGTTACCCATTTAAAGCCACTAGGCAAGGTATATGGATCGGCACGTATATCCGCAACCTTTTTATTTGGCTCAATGCACTCATTTGTGGTCACCCGCTCATCTAGTTTCGTTACTGGTTGAGTTGACCAAAACACAAACTTTTTAGCTTGCTGTTGAGTATTTGCCACAGCATTGGTTACAGCATTGGTTACAGCTTGCAGATATGCTTGTTTGCCTAAAATTAAAAATTTATAGAATCCCTTATTAAATTGTCATGCACTTCAATCAATAAAAAAAAAAAACAAAAACTGTATCTATTTTCAAGTTGACTATACAACCTAACCTCATTTTATGAAAATGAATTGACTTACTTGCTTCTGACGGCGTACTTGCGCCTTTTTTGGTCCGTTCTACTTCATCTAATGACTTTTCATCGGAGTTGTTTTTGTTGGCTGGCGAAACTTGTTCCAGCAGTTTTAAGCCGGCAATGGCGCTTGCCATCATTTGATCCGATGTCTTTCCTCCATCATCGGAATTGTTTTTGGTGGCTGGCGAAACTTGTTCCAGCAGTTTTAAGCCGGCAATGGCGCTTGCCATCATTTGATCTGATGCCTTTGCTACATCTTTAGCTTTTTGCTGAAGTTCATTTTCAGTTTTTTCATCTGAATTTGTTGCTGTTGCATGTTTTTTGGGCATTTTAATTTTTTGCGCTTAGGGTATGTACGATAGTAATTTTCCGTAGAAAAAATAATTGCAGTGAAATAGCAAAACTTCAAGCAGCTGACTCAATGTTATAACCATAGTTGCCACCCGACTGAATTATATCATAAGATATATAGAAAATTTGGTACATTTTTCCTCCCTTTAAAAGTACCAATGTTAAAAATGAAATATATAAAATATACTACAGCCCGTATATATTATTAACTGATTTCCACATAGTAAATTACTATTTATAAAAATGCAATTGGTAAAATGTTTATTTATAAACTAAAGTATTTTTGTATAATATCACAATTTTATATATGGTATTAGTGTACATACATTTTGTTGCATTTTCATAGCATGTGGTATCGTTTAATCGCAGCTGCCACACTAAATTGAAACATATTTAAATAACTACCACCTTATTCAAATATGACATTTATTTATTTATCGATACTAATCGCATTCTCGTAATAATTATTCTATTTCAATAATCAGTTATATTCTACAAATCTTTACACTGAAATTCATTAAAATCACAAATTTATAAGTTCTTCAATTTAATTTAATATATATATGCGATAACCAAATTTTATTTATTAGCAACACAACGTCACTTATTGAAGAAGCTAGCGCAGAAAGCATTAAGTTCAAACTGGACCATTAATCGACTACAGCTGTTTTGAGGAATAAACAGCTGTATAGCAACTTGAAGTATTAAAGCATCGCTTTGCTTTCTGAAGGTAAACAAAAGTGGGAAAATAATAATGCAATGTGGATGTGGGGCTCACATTTACTGATAAGAAAGAGTTACGCTAGCGGAGAGCGACAGCGTACATCTGCAGTCGTTGTCGTACCGTTGTAATCACAATGAGTCTGACTAAAAAGCGTATCCGGGTTGTTGTTGCTCTATCTATAACAATTTTGGCGCTAGTTTATATCTATCGAAATGTGTATGCCTCAGTTATAAGCGCTAACAGCGGCCTCCAAGCAAATGTATTTGAGGAACAGCGACAGGGACCACCCACCGAAAATATTGAACAACGTAATTTACAAATCGCCTACGAAGCACAAAATGCACAGCTTCATCAACAGAAACAGGAACTGTTGCGAACCAAAGAGCAGCTGGCACAGCTGGAAGAGCAAGTACGTTCTCTTCAAGCCAGCACTCCACGTAAATACCCAAAAGTGAAATATTTAAATTATAAGAATCGCAAACGCATTCTAATCACTGGCGGCGCCGGATTTGTTGGCTCACATCTGGTTGACGATCTTATGGTACAGGGTCACGAAGTCATTGTGGTGGATAACTTTTTTACTGGCCGTAAACGCAATGTTGAGCATTGGCTTGGCCACGAGAATTTTGAGCTCATACACCATGACATCGTGAATCCACTTTTTATAGAAATTGATGAAATTTATCATCTGGCCTCTCCCGCATCGCCACCACATTACATGTACAATCCGGTAAAGACGATAAAGACAAATACCATGGGCACTATAAATGTTTTGGGCTTAGCTAAACGAGTCATGGCCAAAGTGTTAATTGCTAGCACATCCGAGGTCTATGGTGATCCAACTGTGCATCCGCAACCAGAAACCTATTGGGGACATGTCAATCCAATAGGACCCCGAGCCTGTTATGACGAGGGTAAACGTGTCTCCGAGACGCTAAGCTATGCGTATGCCAAGCAGGTAAGTTGAATTTTAAAATTAAGCTTGGAACATTTATGAATTAATTATTGATTAATACTTTTATATATACATTTTTTAACTAAATCCAATATAAGTACAATATTAAAATGTAATTATAGCCGAGACATTCCTGAATATAATTATTTGTGTGTTTTAGTATCTAACAATAGATAAGTTCAATTTCATTTCGAGATATGTAGAAACTTATTCTAAAAATTTCTGATAAACCCTTAACTTAAAAAAGTCAATTAGGACCCCTCAGAAATCAGGTTCAGTTCATCGTGATAAAGTGAGTTGATAAGATACTAAATATAACATACTTGAGTTATTAAAAAGTAGTTACATGCGCGTAGAAACAGTTTTAATTGATTTACAAATCAGTGATTAAATATTTATATTTATGTTAATACAAAATTTGGTTTTGTATTTTTCTTTAGGAAAAGGTGCAAGTTCGAGTGGCGCGAATCTTTAACACTTATGGCCCACGGATGCATATGAATGATGGGCGTGTAGTATCCAATTTTATACTTCAAGCTCTGCGAAACGAAACGATTACTGTTTACGGTAATGGAAAGCAAACGAGATCATTTCAATATGTTTCGGATCTGGTTGATGGAATGATTGCACTCATGGCTTCCAACTATACACAGCCTGTGAATTTGGGTAATCCTGTGGAGCAGACCATTGAGGAGTTTGCTGTTATGATAAAACATTTGGTGGGTGGCCAAAGTGAGGTTAAGAAAATAAAGGCAATGGAAGATGATCCGCAGCGACGCAAGCCAGACATAACGCGTGCCAAGAAGCGACTCAATTGGGAGCCGAAGGTGCCACTTGAAACGGGTCTGCTGCAGACCATATCCTATTTCCGAAATGAGTTGGCGCGTAGTGATCGATACCAGGAGAATTCCAGAAAATACTTTGAATCACCCGATCTGCAGCGAAGTCGGACGTAATTAGAAACATAATCAATTTTAAAACATACAAATATCGTGTGTGCCTCCATAAGCCAATTCTTTAATTGGAAACCGTGTCTAGTCTGCAAATGTAAATATAACCATCGATAGCGCTAATTTAATGCCTTCCCCCGCACTCTTAACGAGAATATATATATATACATATATATTAAGAAAATCTCCCTTGTTAAGAGTTGACATATTTACATATATACATATGTACATATATATATGTGTATGTATAAATCTAGGATTAAGTGTCTAAGACTCGTTCTCATATGCTTTTGTTATAATTTCCTTTATTCATCCCGCGCGAAGAATCCGGCATCTGGCTCTTACTTACCATCATATAGATGTATAGATTTCTACGTCAATATTTTTCTAATGCAATTTCAATATGCAATATCCTTTAAATTTGATGGAACAATAACTGCAATGTATTGCAGCCCCTAGTGAAAGGTGTGAAAATGCCATTCATTAGCAGTAGAGATGGAAAGGTAATCGGATGCGATTCCAGTGCAAAAGGTATACCTATCAGATATACATACATACAAATACAATTAGTTTCGTATGGAAGCTGAGAGCCCATAACTAACTATTTAGTGAGTAAGAAATATGTGTGTTAACTCGATTTTTTTTAAAATTTAGACAAAGTAGATGTTGGTAGTAGGTAGTTCATTAAATGGATATAAGTTTTCAATATTTTGTGTTTTACTATCATAATTCTTCACATTCATTTGCTACATACAGACACATTCTATATACAATTATGATCTACACCTTGAATGCTGCTTATATGTAGATTAGTAACTAAGCTAAGTATACAATTATCTTAAACCGATATTTGGACTATATATATACGTTAGATCGCTGAATCTACTGACTCGACATACTGTCTATATGTATAGCTCGGTAGTCCTTCTATTTTTTTTTTGTTTTTACTTCTTTTTGGATAACTTTCACCTGGCAAGTGGCTCGAGCATCTCGAGAAACAGTTTCTTGATGCTGATGAGTTCATCGCGTGCAACGCCGCGCCAAAAGCGCCGCAATATATCATCCGCCTGCCGCAATGAAGGCAGTAATAGAAGCAGCTGTTGCTGATGGGACACGGCGGAGGAGTGACGTAGCAGGTAAACAACGTCATTGAGCGAATTTAGTATGGTATCGCGAAAGGCGCGCAGGGAACTCTGATCATCCAGCAGTATATCACAGTTGGATAGCAGTAGAGCCTTGAGCAGAAAGTATTCCTCGCGTCTGGGTGAAATACGCTCCATGCGCTGTGCTATTTGCACACAATGGTAATAAAACTCCGTATAGCCACACTCCTTGGCCAACAGCTCATCCATCCAAACATCTGTGGCAAAGCAAAGTTTCCCATTAAACGGTAATGAACGAAAAGTCAACTGAAGCGTTAATATTTCGGCCCAGGACACTTGGAGTAATTTCATCTGATCGTTCAGAGGCAGATCTATAAAGCCAGGTATTTGCTTGGCCCAACCAATAACGCCGACAAGCTCCTTATCGTAGAGATCACTTAGAACACTAAGTATTTCATGCGGATCATTATTGTTATTATTTTGAAAAATGCAAGTTCCATTTGGCGTGCTATTGGTGCTTTCCAGCTTCACGCTGCCCGAAGAGGAGGAAGCTTCGTCGTTGCAGCTAGTCGTGTGTGGCTGCTGCTGCTGCTGCGCCGTCTGTACACTAAGAATATCCGGTTCATAGGAATTTAAAACATCGAGTATCTTAACATCGCACAGAGCTGTGGTGCCAGATTGATAAAGCAGTTGCATTGTCTGGTACGAGTTCGACACCGGATTACGTCTATACTTTTGACGACCGCCACGCACGCGATCTAGACGCACGCCCTCCTTTAATTGAAAAGCAACAAACAATACATATTATGGTCTGGCAACAATTAATGTGTATCCAACTTACCTTGAGCATGCCCATGAGAAGGCACTTCTGGAATCGGCACGCCTGGCAAGCCTTGCGACGCCTTTTGTTTATCTCGCATTCGTTGTTTGCGGGACATGTGTACTCGATGTTGCCTTGAATCGTTCGCTTGAAGAAGGCTTTACAGGCCTCACAGCTGGCTACTCCATAATGAAAACCGGAGGCAACATCGCCACATACCAGACATAATCGGCGGAGCTCATCACGAACAGAACCACTTCCTCCACTTGCGCTAGCACTGCTGGAGTTATTAACGCCGCCGCCGCTGCCACTGCAGCCGCCTTTATTGCTGTCGCCATCATTGCTGAGTGAAACGTTGTGCAGATCACATGACAACGATGTTGTAGAGCTGCACAGTTGTCGCTCTGGGGATACTGATGGCGACGACTTCATACCGCTGTTGCTATTGCTGGAATTGTTGTGACCAGTCGTTGTTGTCTTGGAGCTGGGACTACAACACGAATTGCTAGCACCACCAGCCGATGATGTATCCACCTCCTGTTTAATGTGTAGCACACTGACTCCGTCAGACATATTCGAATGAAAATCGAGCTGCAAGAAACGAGTTGAGTATTAGTTTTGCACAATCATTGCGCTTCAAATTTGTTTGTGATTGTGTTTTAAATGTCAAAAGTACACGCGGACCTCGTTGAATGATAAAAGCCTGACTAGCAAGCAGAGTCAGCAAAACCAACACTAGTGGTGGCAGCAGCAGCAGCAGCAGTAGCAGCAGCAGCAGCGACAACAACAACAATACCGCGAGTAGTTGTAGAGGCCGCGACTGCAGCAGCGCGGCTAATTATTAATGAATGTAAACAGCAGCAAAAAATCTAATTAGAATCAAAGCAAAAACAACAATTTCTATGCAGTTGGGATTTGGCTCCCCCAACGGGTCTCTTACATTAACTCTCTCTCTCTCTCTCTTTCTCTTGTTTATTCTATCTCGTACATACACATATAGCCTTTTGTCTGCCTCTTTTACTTGTCCAATGGAAACAGTTGGCGCGGTGGAAAAATACAATAATATGATAACGGTACAATGCGTAGACTATCTACCTAGTAAATAATTAAAAGTTGCACTACTACTACAAATCACGACATAAAAACCTGATTATAGACATTTTGGTGTCAAATCTGAGTTTGAGGGGAAGACGAAAACAGACAGTCTAATGCTAAAAGATGCACGTTTTTAGATCAGGCTCTTCAATTTTAATGCCTTCTTATCAAAAGCAAGTTGGACGTGTTGTAGTAAATAGTACTTACATAAAGATTCTTGAAGATCTTAATTATTATAAATATTATCAGTGAATCTGATGTTCCGTAAAGTTTTAAGGTTCCAGTCATCCAATCAAAATCCAGTCAACACATTTTGACATATAACATACATATGTACACACATGCATATGCATTTATTTTGGCTCGGGCAGTTTGTTATTGCTTTTGTTGTCTATGTTTGTCTGCATTTTTCTTTGGTTTTCTAAGCCATCCAAAACTTAGATGATTAAATTTAAAAAGCGCTTTTGATCCTGTTTACATTAATAACTATTATGCATATTGCATTTTAAGCCTGTTTAACTTTTAAAGGTATTATGATTGACAAACAAAATATCTTTTAATATATATACGTGGTTAGTTTTCCCGGCATACAGGAAGCACGTGTATTTTAGAGCACTGAAAATATTAAAATATTTATCTATTTATCTGTTTACGTTCAATATTTACAGAATTTTAACACAATAAAATAAATATACATATATATGGATCCGATGTCACTATCGATATATTCCGTGAAAAGTATTATTATAAAGTATCGATGCTTTTCAGTATTTATTACATACAAAGTATCAGCTCTTCGATTTCAAGTTATCGAAACACTATCAACCCCCATCCCTAGTGCAAAACATAGCAAAAACAATTGCGCGATAGAAATAATTTTCTTAAGAATAGAAAAATTTTAGATTTAACAATAAAACAGTTGTATTGTGTTAGCGCATATTTTGCTTAAAGTTTTCAAAGTACAAAGAAATTGTTTTTGTCCAAAAAAAGTAAGTAAGTTTTTCATACATATGGGTTTTGTTTGTTGTTGTTGGGTTTATCAGTACCCAGTTTAAAACACCTTTCCATATGTATCTTGCTTTGTTTGCGTTTTCGTCTAATACGCAATCAAAATATGCTTGCCCAGCCCTGTTTTAGCATATTTTGAAGTTATTTCACGTTTCGGTGTTGTCTTTGTTAGCGTCAATTGAACTTTGTGTTTTTGTGTGTTCCACTGCAAGCATTCTTTTCTATCACCACGAAAACTTTGCTGCGATACTTAAAATAGAGTTGAATGATATTTTGATAATATACACATGTGTACATGGTAGAATCGAAAAAGTATCACAACACTATTTTTTCAAAATAAAGAAACTAAAATTGTAACTACATTTAGTTTTTACTACCAAATACTCTTTTTTTATTCCGCAATATAAATAAAATATTAAGGCTGTATCGCATTTTTATCTTCTGCAATACAAATAATTTGGATATTTGTTCAACTCCCTCATAGCATTTTCCATTTTTTTTAGATAAATCAAAATGATGAGCCTTCTTGGGCGACCCGATGTGGATGCGGGTGAGGTGTACGGCAACTTTAATCAAAATATAACGTAAGTAAATGTTGCAAATACAAACCTAATAACATCTTTTTGACTAACTAACTATTGTTGTACGTATAGATCCCTGGCGGTTGCTACCAGTGGAAGTTACAGCCTTTATAGTCTGGGCTCTGTGGATTCTACATTAGATAAGATCTACCATACAAAGAGTGATGATCTGTTTTTAATTGAACGACTCTTTGAAAGCTCTCTGGTAGCCATTGTGTCGCAGCGTGCGCCACGTAAACTTAAAGTGTGTCATTTTAAAAAGCAGAGTGAGATCTGTAACTACTCGTACTCAAACACAATATTGGCAGTAAAGTTAAACCGCGAACGATTGATTGTTTGCTTGGAGGAGTCGCTTTACATACACAACATTCAGGACATGAAGGTAGTGCACACCATACGCGATACACCCTGCAATCCAATGGGCTTGTGTGCACTCTCTTCTTCATCAGAACACTGTTATCTTGCTTATCCGGGTAGCGTGACCTCCGGTGAGGTACAAATATTCGATGCTATAAATTTGCATGCCAAGACAATGATACCAGCACATGACACACCACTGGCTGCCATTGCGTTTAGCCCATCGGGCACTGAAATTGCCACAGCCAGTGAGCGCGGTACTGTAATACGTGTTTTCAGTTCCCAAGATGGCAGTCGATTGTTTGAACTAAGACGCGGTCTTAAACGATGTGTCTCCATTGTATCGCTATCGTTCAGTACTTGCTCCGATTATTTGGTATCCAGTTCAAACACAGAGACGGTGCACATATTCCGCTTAGATCGCAGCTCTGCAGAAAACAACGAGCATGGCAAACAGTCGGGTGATGATTGGATGGGGTAAGCATAGATGTTGAAGGGTCTGGCTTGAATATCTGTTGGTTAAGGTATCAACATTCTCACACTCGCACTCTCTTTCTCTCTCTCTCTATTCATTCGCACTTAATATTTGTGTAATTATTTTTTTTGTTTGTGTGGCACTTGACATTTATATATTTTTCTTTTCTTTCATTTCTTCAATCAAACAATCAACCACCCACCACAACCACTCATCAAATCTATTCTCTCATGCAAGTTACTCGTTTTTTAGATTCTTGAGCAAAACTGTTACCAGCTACTTGCCCACGCAGGTGACCGATGTCTTTAGCCAGGGACGAGCGTTTGCATCGGTCACACTGCCAGAGGCGGGTGTGCGACGCATTTGCGCCATTACCACGATTCAGAAACAGTTAAGGTACGTTTAAAATTGAATTTAAAATTTTATCAAATTTATATTAATTTATTTTAATGTTTACCCTTAGGCTTTTGATTGCTTCACAGGACGGCTATTTATATGTTTATTCCATTCCTTCAATAGAGGGCGCCGAGTGTCAGCTAATAAAGCGACATGATCTGCGTTTGGACGATAGTTATGCCATGGATGTGAAAGGTACTTATTAAAAACATTATTTACTGCGTTTATGCCGTGCAATTTATTTTATTTATGTCATCATATATGTTCAAATTTTGCACGAAAACATAAAATATAATCATGGCATAAACGTAGTTTCGTTTATGTAGATTTTCAAATCAAAACAAATTAGTTGACTCCCCAAAACATCTAGGTTTAAATAGTAATGTATCCATGGGTGGTGCTGCTGGTGTTCCAAGTGCTGCAGCGGCTGCAGCTGCTGCTGCTGCTGCCGCGGCCGCTGCTGGTGGAATCGAAGGTAAAGGAAATGAGAAACCCGGCAGCTCGACAGGTGGTGGCAACGCGGGTACAAGTTATGCCTCAGCAGTGAAAGGTGATGAACCATCTGGTTCCACCTCCTCCACTTAGGTGCAATTGGACTTTTACTAAATAAACAAACAAACGGAAACATCAACCAATAATAAAAAGCAACAAAAAAAAAAAAGAAACAAAAATGATAAAGAACTCACTCCTCAAAGTACTAAGGACGACGATGATAAAGTGATTGAAATTTGGCTCATGCAGCTGACAAAAGCTCTATGGCGTCAAAATTAAGTAAATGAATAGACTTAGTTTTTTAACGTTATCATGAATGATTCTTCCTCGGTTTATAAGTAAAAAAGTAAAAGAGAATATAAACAATTGAGTGACAAGGCATGAGACCTTTCCTCAAGCAATTTTTAATATTAAGTTCTGTTTGTGGCGCGCTGCCATTGATAGGAAAGTGTTTTTGTCATACAATATTAAGTTAGCTGTTATATTTTTTTAAATTTAATATATATTTCTTTTCAGATTTAATTAAATTTCTTATCAAATAAATTGCCTTGTAAATTTATATACATACACACTTTTTATTTAACCCCTCGACAATCCACCGAAATTTCTTACACAGATTGAATAATTTCATTAATTATATAGCGATTTTCTACATTAGCACGATTTATTGTTAATTTTTTTAAATTATTTAAAAATTAAAAAAATATCAAAAGAAAAAAAACCATCAATAGATTGAGTGAAAACAGAAATTTAAAGTGTGCAATGGAGGAACAATTTTCCACAAATATATATATATATATGTATATATATACATTTATTTATATATATATATATATATATTTTGTACAAAGTCAAACATTGTAGAAAATTACATTTTAAGCAGTTTACAAATCATACGCTACTTTATTGTATTCAATAAAATACATATTTGAATAATTGACTCTGCCTTTATTAAATTTCCCGGGAACAAAATGGTAGCTAACACGTCTACACATTTCAAAAAGTATCGATTATTAAAAACTATCGCAATTCATATAAGTATTCGATATTAAACACACTTCGATATTTATGGATCAAGTATATCGCAAAAACGCACACAACGCTATCAAAAACACATAAACACTACTTCTTTGTATATTTTTGTATTATTGTTTATAGAGCTGTGTTAAAAAAATGTTTTGAAATATCAAGTTTTTGTTTTGATTGACGTTAAATACAAGTGCCACGAACGTAATGAAGGAAAACAACAAAATCCTTCAGCTTATTAACGTGGCATGGCGTGAAAGATGGTCGGACTCTCAATGGGGTATAAATATAAAAAAGGTAACCTGATTAAATCCGAACTTTATTGAGAATTGACAAAGTTTATACATTGAGAATTTTAAAAATGTTTGGACAACCCTTTACCCACCCCTTTAATCTTTTTTGTTGACATATTTTTGGCATTCAAAAACGGGGTCCTCTGCTTGTGCTAAAGCAAGGATAAGCTGCCGCTGTTTCATTGATAAATTTTGTGGAATCCGTACCTTAAATGTTATTATATGATTTCCGGCACCATCTCGAGTACGTACACCTTTGTTGTGCAGTACCATCTGTGTATGGGATTGTGTACCAGCCTCAACACGCACCTCAAAGTTTTCATAGAGACCTTCTACAATAAAATTGCCGCCTAATATAGCTTCGGTTAAGTTTAGAAACTTGTCCGTGTATATATCGTTGCCTATACGGCGGAAATAATCACTTGATGGTACCTCAAGATGAAAGTTGACACGTTGTTTTGTTATTGGATTATCAATATAGATAATATCACCGGCCCGTGAACCGGATGGAATTGGGAGAAGAACCTCCACATTAGCAACAACAAAACCCCGATTATCACATGTCTTACAGTCGTTTCGATTAATAAAGCGCTTTCCTTTGCAATGGTTGCATACATTAACTGAAGTATACGTAAGCGTCTTGGTAGTAATTTTTCCAGTACCATTACACCGTTGGCATAGTTCTTTACCAACATCTCGATTAACAAACAGCTGGGATTTACCCTTACAGTTATCACACTTGCGTAAATAACGCAAATCCAATCGCTTTTTACATCCAGTAGTTGCCTCCACAAAAGTTAATGATAAAGTCTGGTCATTAGCTGTGAGCTTTTTGATTTCTGTGTAAAAATATTAATTTCTTTTTAAATAACAGAAAAATTGCTTGGTAACAAATTTGGTCTCACCATCATTGCTTGGACTATTTGGAAATTTTCTTCCGTTGATGGTAATATGCATAGGATTACCAGCTTGCTCCAGAAATGCTTGTTCATCCTTAATGCCGCCAAGCTGATCATATTCCAAGCGTTTAGTTTCATCTGTGAGAATATTATATGCATTGGAAAGCTCCTGAAAATATCTGATTTTTTCCTCAGATTGGGCCGTGTCAGGATGATAGCGCTTTGCCAAGGAATAAAAAGCGCTGCGTATTTGCTGTATAGTTGCGTGCCTGTTAACACCAAGAACCTTGTAATAGTAATCCTTAGGCAAACCTCGTGGCTGAGTGGTTTTTGCAGCCATTGTTTTGTTCGGGTCTACCGATGCACGTTTCATTTCTAACTTGCGATCTGGATAGCAGAACACTTTTTTTGTCTGAAACTGGTATTGGCTTACAAAACGTTTCCATAGCGGAGAGCTGCTATTCTCGAATTTTGTAATAGTAAGACATCTTTTGGTTATCACCTCGATTGGGCGCGGCTGAAAGGTTTCTCGGATAGTACTTAAAAAAAATCTCTGCATGCGCTGCAAATTTATACGAAACATCGTGAAATGTGTATTAATATTTAGACCAATAACTTAAAATGCTTGTGTTTAAAAATATTCACTAGTTTTTTTTTTACAGTTTATTTAATGTTTTGGAATGTCTGAACTAGAAATACATTTCAATACGTTTGAAATAATAATGACACTTCCCTCAGATGAAACTATGTTAAGTCAACTTTTGCTATCAGAAATTTGGCCTACTCACGTCTGATTATAAATTAGAGCTTATCACTTGACTACTGTCTAGTTTAAAGAGAAAAGGAAGTCCATTAAGTATATAAAAATTAAATATCCATATAGCTAAAATTATTATTGTGTATTATATATGTGTGTCTTATAGTCTACAAACAAGGTGCTGCCACGGGGTGTAAGCGGCGATGTCCACAGTCTAGTAGATTGTCTTCTTATAAACAAAACATCTACATCTAAATACATCCTATTTTCTAGCCTTATTATTAAATTCATTATGGAATTTAATTATTCCTTTGATCGGTTGAAATTAATACTCTATGCACCCGCAGGCTCATATAACCAGAGTATAATATAGGCCGTACTCTGGTTATATAAGCCATGTACAAATCGTTTAAAAGTATTTATTTAATTTGTATTTTTTAAATGAATTTGTCTTATGAACATATTCTCTTTTATAGACACAAAAATAAGAAGCACAAATTTGGGTTTGATCCTGCTTGTTTCACTCATCATCTCATAAACTTTACTTCCCCTTCGAATAAAAGCCATTAAGAACAATAAATCTGATTGTTGGCATGCATATATTTAAGAATGCTTTGATAAAAACTAAATAACTTCTTTATAATAAAAATAAATTAGTGACTCGACTTAGTGTCTACGATTCGCAGTGTCCGCCTATTATAATGACTTGTTGCTGTTGATGCGACGATCAGAGGCTGCCATTGAGTGCAACTGCTTTAGAGTGTGTTCCAGTGTACATGTGCTTGTGTTTAACCATGAACTATTATTAAGTATTATCATTGGGGCAGGCGGATGCCATAACTTAAAATTTTTTGCTTTGATTCTCTAAATCACTTAAGGCAGCATTGGAAGAAAGTTTTACCAACGCAACCACCACGAATTGACTTTTTAACATTGCGTTCGAATTGGCGGCGATTATTTTGCAGAACGTCGGCAGCTTCCTTATTGAGGGGGTCTTCTGGATTGGGTTCCTTTAAAGAAGGTGCTTGATTATATGTCAAAAATAGGCTTCAAAACTTATAATTATATTACCAAGAACAGAAACTGCAAGCCATATACAACAGAGTTGATAGTAAGTACTGGATTCCAGTCTTTACGCAAAATATTCAAGCACACATTGCCCTCCAGATCGATGTTGGGATGATACACTTGTGTAGCGCATTTGACTTTTGGTGGCTCGTGAGGATAGCTGGAGCCAACGCGAAAATGAAATATGAAGCGTCCACCTTTGTAGAAACCCTCATCTGGCGAAATAATCAGTTTAAAATTCAGCAAGTCGTCGATATCTGGGAATTCGGTTGTACAGGTTATTGGCAAGTTCAGTTCATTAATATCTGCAACAACAACAACAACAATAATTATTATAAATAATTAAATAATAAAAAAAAAAAAAAGAAAAGAAGTAATTTTTGAAAAGTACCTCTCTGTATGCGTAGTTGGGCAGCTGAAACCTTCCTTTGTTGTCCACCGCGAACATTTTGTTCACCTTCCTTCCTCTTTTGCTTGATCGAAAAAAGTTTAATCATTTTTAAAATATTTGTTTGACTGTTATGTTATGTTGACTTTGTTTGAGTGGCAAAACAAACTAACACAGAAGTTAGGCTAAGTCTGTGCCTGCTCACATTTCATTTCGAAAATGAAAAAGCAATGACTATTTGATCACAAAGTCTGTTTGAAAGAAGAAGAAAATTCATTTTAAATCTTAAATCGATATCCACATATCGAAAACTATTATTTTATATGTGTGTAAATTTCTATAATTTATAAACTAGGTATTGCCACGGGGTGTGAGCGGCGATGTCTACAATCTAGCAGATTGTCTGCTTCAGCAGGCCGTCATTGGCTCAACCGCGAACCCGGTAAGTAATCCAAAGATTCTTTAGATATTTATAATTTTCATGCTTTTTTATTCGAATCCAGTTGGTCCTCAACTATCTGAAACACTCTCTGTGCGCACATCTCGTCTCCCATGCGGCTGTGCTGCGTTGCATATCCAAATATGACCAACAAAGTCGCGTTTACTGCGTGACCGCTTTGCTCGAGTTTTTAGTTAGCATTATAGATGGTATAACCTGTCGGTAAGTTATAAAAATAGATGATTCTCGAATGCGACTTATCGATGTTACGTTTCATTTAGTATTAAGTCAGAAGAGGCACTGTTGCCTGGTGCTGTGGTGCAGTTGGTCCATTGGATTATGCAAATATTTGCACGCACTCTGCAGCAGTACGAGATGAGAGGCGAGATCAATGCTGAGCAATCATATATGCTGGATCAGTGTTGTCAACTCATTGGACATTTAACGCAGCAGCAATTTTTACTTTCCATGTTATATGTAGGCTACCATGACGAAATAGAAACCCTCGAACGTATACGTGAATTAAATTCTAGCATAAAGACTTCGTTAACCGATACAAACATAACTTTAAGCACCGCATCGGCGGAGCAACATCTTAACCAATTGGCTTATATTGACATTAAACACTTAGACCTGCGAAGACTTGACCCACAGCCATCTACGGAAAAGATCTCCTACTGCGTTCAACCACTGCTTGCCGTTGAGGTGCTGTTAAATCCATGCAAAGATACCTCCTACTATGTGGCCGAGCTGCAAATGCTGCAGCGTCTCAAGGGCTATACGAATACTCGTTTGTTTTATGAAATTATACGTGCCGGCTTTCTGACCTTAAGCAATGTAGCAGATACTAGTCCAGACACCATGTGGGGCGCCTTCATGTTCTTTAAGATGCCACATATTATAAAACAATTGAATGCCCTTCAGCGAGTGCCCGGTGAACAACCGCAGGCACCAACGGAATTCATACCTGACCTGGTTAAAGCGCTAGAACTTTTAATTGAAGATAATTTACTGTTAGATTTTTTGGACACCAAATGCTCTTGTAATATAATTGAATTTCTACTTAACGATTGGACTAAACAGCAGTTGGTCAGTGAGGTGCATGTTAAGAAATTTGCGGGTCAGCGGTGAGTATGCTCTGAAGAAGAACCAGAAGCCATGATTATAATATTATATAATATCCTTTTTGACAGTGAGGCTGCATCACTACTGCTCAAAAAGTGTGATAATGGCCAACAGACTCCCTCCATCATAAACTTTATTAAGCGTGCCGAGGTACCACTCTCGGGTGTGTTGAAAACATTGTGCACCAACAAGGTGCAGGACATGGTCAATGTTCTTTGCCAGGTGCCTGTGGGCAATAGTTTTGAGCTCATATTATCGGTAGCTACTGTTGAGGGGCGTCTAAAGACATTTGTGTCACGTTTAATTCAATGCAATGAAAACTCAAAACAAATGCCTGGTGAACTCGGCAAGTTGTCCATCATACGCTCCACACTGTTTGATGTATCCTTCCTGATGCTCACCAGCATAGTGCAAACCTATGGATCGGATGTAAGTTTCGTTACGTTAAATGTTTTAGGCTTACCTTAATTTTTGGTTGTGATCTGCAGGTGGTGCTGCCAGAGCATGGAGACTCCTTCTTTGAGAAGTGGGTACGTGAGTGCATGATGGAGCGCAATAAGCTTAAGAATCCTAGACAAATTTTGGCACTTTGTGATGAAAGTATAGTAGATGAATTGCTATTGAGCTTAAGTAAACCTGAAGCGGCGCAATTGAAGCCCAGCAATCTAACTTGGCAAGATATATGCCTAAATTTGCCAGGTGTGCTGCATCATGTGCTAATAGCCTGGGAGCAGGAAACGCTTTCGTCTGCAGATGTGAAGAGCATACTGGACAATATAAAACGGCGTCTGTTCAGCTTTTCAGTTTGTGCCACATCATTTCTTTGTGCCTACATGTATTCCGTGCGCGAGAAAGAATTGTTAAAGCCGCTTAATATGATACAACAGTTTCTTGCACCACTCACAACCGAGGAGCTGTCCAGTCAAGAAAACGCTAAAGAACGATTGGCACTTTCGTATCAAATCATTAGAAAAATGCAACACGAAGTGCATCCAGCGCCCAACACAAAGTCGCGTCTAATTTCACACACGCCGTTAATTGAACAATTCCGCGAATGTTGGCGCACCGTTGCCGAAGCGGGTCATTTGCCAGTACGTGCAGCACAGATGCTGGAATCCCTATTGTTTGCCGGAGGCGCTTCCTGGTTTGTTACACAACTGATAGAGCAATTGCTTAGCAGCAAATATATGCGTGACATGGCCAAGTGCATGGATATTGTATTTGCCGTGATGCACTTGGACATCGAGCGTACCACCGAGGCGTTATTGCAAAACGTAATCGCACCACTGATACTTCGTCGTCAGGGGTACGTTTTCATAGTTTCATAGCAATCAAAGATATATGCTTAATCTTACTTATTGTTTACAGCGAGGACATCAATGAACCGCAGTCACTAGTGTTGGCCCGCCTCTGCGTCTATTGCATTATTTCATGCTTGGAAACTCGAGGCTCCGCCGGTAATCCTACAACCGCTTTAAAGAAACGCTCTCGCTCCCACGATGAAGACGAACTGGGAGCTGTGGCTAATGCAGCTAAGGTGCGCAAAGTGATTGGTGATGGTAGCGACAATTCCAATGATTTTGTCGATGGAAGCGGCGTGAGCAGTACAAACGTTACCGCAATTCTAAACACACCCAGCACCGAACTGCGAATCACTCCTCTTAGTCTTAAGGAACCCCTACAGTCTAGCGTGACACACATATTTCGTGTTTTTCTACATTTTATCAACGGTGACGAATTATCCCCCAAATCCGTCTTTGTCTATCAATTCATCTCGTTGCTAGTAGAATGTGGCGGTGAACGTGTAGCGCCCGTTCTACGCCTGCTGCCACATAACATGATGCAGCAATTACTGAAAGTGCTGGCAACTGATGACATACGCGTCGGCCTTATAAGTCGCCTCTACGATCTGCATCTCCATGCTGGTAGACAAGCAGTTGTAGCTGATCTATGTCTCTGGCGTAATATGCAGCTAACTCGACATAGCACTCACCTGTGAAAAGCGAATGATCATTACAAATTGGCTAAGCGGATTTAATTTATACACACTAAAATAAACATATTAACTTAAAGAACAAATGAATTCATCCTATTTTCTATCGTAATACCTAAATCAATTTTTGAATTTAATTATCCAATTTATTGGTTGAAATAAATACCTTCTTCGCAGGCTCTGGTTATATTATAAATTTGTAGATCCTTAAGTATTTATAAAAAATTTGTATTTTAAATAAGTTTGTTAAATGGACGTAATCAATTTTTATGTAGACCAAAGTAAGAAAAACACAAATCTGGCTTTGATCCTGTTTCTTTCACTCATCATCACTTTGAGACGTTTTTTTCATTTACCATATACTTCCCCCTGCAATAAAGCCCATCAAATCAATAAAACTGATTTTTGGCACACATATATTTAAGAATGCTACGGTGAAAACTGTATCGATCGGATAATAAACACTAATATAAGGAAGAACGTGTCACGGCAAAAGCAACAAAAGTGCCGCTTATTTTGTGTGATTCGTTTTTATGTGTGTATGTGTGTGTGTGTATGTTTGTGTCTGCTGTGTGACATGGTGTTGTGTGTATATTTAGCTAAATATTTATGAGTGTACGTCAGTAATTTTGAACTGGGTTCCGCTCATCTTGTAGAATTAATTCCCGATTGTTCCATTTCCAAAATAAAGGAAGCGCTGATTCGATTGCTTAAAGGTGGTATATCATTTTTTGAAGATTCTTAACAAATATGATGTTAATATAATTTTCTATGCTGGTGATGTTGCAGCTGCTACAAGACTTCTTTATGTTAAAAAATTGGTGACTCGACTTAGTTTTTGCGGTTCGCAGTGTTTGTTTATTATGATAATTTGTTGTTGCTGATGCGACGATCAGCCTGCCATTTATTGTAACTGCTTTAAAGTGCCTTTCAGTGTACGTGTGCTTGTGTTTAACCATTAAAAACGCGTGCACTATGAACTGGCATAATTATTATCATCGGGGCAGGCAGCAGGCGGACGCCGTAACTTAGAATTTTATCTTTTGATTTCCTATATCACTTTAGACAGCATTCAAAGAAAGTTTCACCAACGCAACCACCACGCATTGCCTTCTTCACATTGTATTCGAATTGACGTCGATTACTTTGCAGAACATCGGCAGCTTCCTTGTTGAGCGGATCTTCTGGATTGGGTTCCTGTAAAACAGATACTTTATGGTTAGTATCAATTGAATTCAAAGATTTTGATTATATGTCCAAATCAGACATAAGGAGTCATTCGTAAAAATTCGTACCAAGAACAGAAACTGCAAGCCATAAACAACAGAGTTTATAGTAAGTACTGGATTCCAGTCTTCACGTAATATATTCAAGCACACATTGCCCTCCAGATCGATGTTGGGGTGATAAACTTGCGTAGCGCATTTGACTTTTGGTGGCTCGTGAGGATAGTTGGAGCCAACACGAAAATTAAATATGAAACGTCCATCTTTATAAAAACCCTCATCTGGCGAAATAATCAATTTGAAATTAAGCAAGTCGTCGGTATCTGGGAATTCCGTTGTACAAGTTTTTGGCAGGTTCAGTTCGTTAATATCTACAAAGTATAGTTAAACAATTATTATAAATAATTAAAAAAATATTAATGATTTTTACAAAATACCTTTCTGTATGCGTAGTTGGGCAGCTGAAGCCTTCTTTTGTTGCCCACCGCGAGCTGTTTGTTCACCTTCCTTTTTTTGTTGCTTTAGCGAAAAAAGTTTAATCATTTTTGCAATATTTGTTTGCCTGCTTGGCGTTTGCTGGCGTCGTCGTCTACAGCTTCCACTTAAAAATTTTGCCGTTAAACCAAAAACAAACTGTGTGAATCTTTAATTTTTTTTCAAGAAATTATGACCCATGTAGGTATTATATGTTTACACAATTATTTTAAATATAATTTTGTCGTACCGTGAATTTTGGTGTGGTTGTTTCTAGTGTCTTTCTTCTTCCTCACTTCCCAATTTCTCAGCCCATCACATATTAATATGATATTGCAGTGACTATCGATAGTACAATCGATAACAATTTTGTGTTATAAACTGTACAATGGTCATATCGTATTGTTAATAACATCTGCTTTAATATTATCTGTAATGTTCAATAATATCGATATAACAAGGATGACTTATTTGTTTCGTTTAGTTTTTAATTTATTTCTTATTTATTTTCCCGAATTTCATTTGAGTTATTATAAATACATTTTATTTAAAGATTTTTAAACTCATATGTGCATGCTTACATATAAATATTTTAATCTCTTAAATAAAACGTATGTTAAGTTAACAGCTGTTACTTTTGAATTATTATGTGTTTTTAATATAAATTCGTTATTATTAAAGATTAAGTTTTCTTTTTATTTATTTACTAACTTTATGCAATTCAGGTAATGAATATTTTAAATAAAATTTAATTCTTAGCTACTTTTCTTATGAAAGCTTTACATGTGTGGAGCTCGTTATGCGAATGTAAAGTACATTTAGCAGAATGTTAAGTCGCACATGTTTCTTTGAAACCAAAACATCTTAGCAAATATTTTGATTTATTTACGATGTCTACAGAGCCTGATATAGCAAAGGACGCGGTATTTAAATGCAGTGAACAAATAGATAAAAGTACGCACCAGGTGCATGGCTATGATTTTAACAATGGCGTCAATTATAGCAAATTGTTCGAAACATATGTAAATACCGGCTTTCAAGCAACAAATCTTGGACTGGCCATTAAAGAAATCAACAAAATGGTAAATGACATTTTTGAAGTAGCAAGTCAATATTGTTTAAGCAACTTGTTCAGTTGGATTGTAGGGCGGAGCCGTTGGACCCTGAGCAGGAGGACATACATGAATCCGATGAATTCATTAAGCGCCGAAATAAATGCACAATTTTTTTGGGCTACACATCTAACTTAGTATCTTCGGGCTTACGTGAGACGATACGATTTTTGGCTGAGCATCGCATGATTGACTGCATTGTGACCACCGCTGGCGGTGTGGAAGAGGATTTCATTAAATGTATGGCTCCAACATATATGGGATCCTTTGAGTTAAGTGGACGCGACCTACGCGATCGCGGAATCAATCGTATTGGCAACCTGTTGGTGCCCAATAACAACTACTGCAAGTTTGAGGAATGGCTAATGCCCTTGTTGGATGAAATGTTGAAAGAACAGAACACCAAGGGAACAGTATGGACACCTTCTCGCATAATAGAGAGGCTGGGCAACCGTATTGACGATCCTAGCTCTATATATTACTGGGCAGCTAAAAATCAAATACCTGTGTATTGTCCCGCGTTAACTGATGGAAGCTTAGGTGATATGATGTATTTTCATTCTTTCCGAAATCCCGGCCTAGTTATAGACATATTATCCGATTTACGACGACTTAACACAATGGCTGTCAAGGCCATAAATAGTGGAATGATTATTCTCGGCGGTGGTATTATTAAGCATCACATTTGCAATGCAAATCTAATGAGGAACGGTGCCGATTACTCCGTATTTATTAACACAGCATCTGAGTTCGACGGCAGTGATAGTGGTGCCCGACCGGATGAGGCGATTTCCTGGGGTAAAATACGTAAAGATGCCACACCTGTTAAGGTGTATGCTGAGGCTAGTTTGGTGTTTCCACTTGTTGTGGGCGAGACCTTTGCCAAGCGTCATTTTAGCCAGAAAGAGTCCACATTGTAATTGTATCTGAGTAAATATATATGTATAGTAAATGTATTCCTTAACGACCAAAGCAGTACTATTTTTTTTTCTGTCCACGCTCTAACAACCACTTTGCGCCACAATAAGCAATGGAATGGCTCTATCCCGAGTCTCTAAAGTGTTCTCCTTTATAAAGCAATGGTATGCTGGAGTACTAAGGAAACTGCCCAAGCAAAGTTGTCAGCCGCAGTGGCAGCAATAGCAGCAGGAAACCATTAACCGTCGTTGCCTGTGAGATGCGCAAAATGTGATAAACACAACAAGCGTCGCATTTTCGACTCCACTGGGTAAATGCAACGCTAGCTTCTACAATGCTAGCTTATACACCATCTCCAGCTTCTATATGCTGTTATAATGGCTATGTAGTGCACTTCGCCATTGAAGCATCAGTGGGAGCTGTAGCAGGAGCAGCAAAAATGTAACTTTAGTTGAGCATTTTAATAGCAAAACCAAAGTTGGGGTCCTTCTTGGCCACAGCTGCCACCAACTCTAGCCCGGAGCTACTAGTCGGTTTTGTCATACGCAACTAAGTCTTGGCCATAATTGCTTGGGTTTGCTGCGCAAATAAATTTTCCCCATCGTTGCCTTGGCGACTTTTCACTTTTGTCATATTTCCACCGCCCACCCAACCCATGTCGGCCCACTGAGCATTTTCTGCTTAATAGTCAGAAATTGTTTTGGGAACAATGCATTCGCATAAGCTAGAAAATTTGTCATTAATTTTATGTCGCTAATGCTTACCGCACTGCACCGCACCGCACCGCACCGCACCCCCCAAGCCCCTTCATACACCGTGAAGTCACATTTGAAATTTTATTTTTACTGCTCCATCCATTTGCCTCCACACCTCACTTGCCCGCACATCTGGTTGACTCCCTTGTTGCTGTCTGGACCAAAGACGAAAGTTTTGCTGTCTGTGCGCATCATTAAAGCTAAGAAAAAAGTTTTTCCTGCACTTACTTTTCCTGCTTTCCCGCAGTCTTTCGACAGTTGGTGCTACATATTTTGAGCTATTGTCATTCAGTGGGAAGCACCGGGGAGCTAAGTTGTTTTAACTGCATTTTCTTTGCAACTTTTTTGCAGCCGCAACTTTGTGAAATTCTTTTTTTTTGGTTTTTTTTTGGTTTTTTTGGTTTTTACTTTCCTTTTATGCTGGAAAATGAATCATTGGATTGCATAAAGTTCAGGCAGCCATCGTCAACTTGTTACAAAATGCCCTGCGTTTATCAAATTTATAAATAAAATGTTTCAAACACTTTTTGGTCAGGAAAAACCTTTTTTTTACCTTTAAAAACTGAAAGCCTTTAGATAATTAATTTATAACATTACCTTACTTCATTGAGCAACCCAACAGAATGTCCCGAAAGAAAAGGAAACTTCAGCCCCTTAGCACAGAATTGTGTTGATGTTTCCTGTTCTCTGCGGGAGATACTTGCGGTTCCCACATGTGCGTCTAGTAAAGAATATTCAAAATATATTCAATCTCTCTAGGTGCGAAACTTGACTTGTTTATGTGGATTGTTTATAAGCGGATTTTCGAACCAAGCAAAAAACGAAGTGGAAAACTTGGCTAAGTTTCTCTCAATTGACTGTGACAAAGAAAAGACCGTGTTCTTCATTGTTATCCCAATTCAATCAGTTAAGGCTCTTTCTTTTTTTATTTCTTCTTCTTTTTACTTTTTGAAAGGACTGACAACTTCTAAGACTTAAATGAGAAACTGAAGATTTCAAAGGACATTCCTTTTATAAACTTGTCTTGGTAAGTTTTGAAATAAATACGTTCTGGAAGATTCTTAAGCGCATGGAACTCAGCAGGAAAGTAAAGTGTGAACCATAAAAAGTGAACAAATTGCAAACTTATTAGTTTTTAATTTTAAATATCAATCATTTCTTAAGACTTTTCCCACAAATACAGACCATATGTGTGCATGTGCCTGGCACTGTCAATTGCCGAGAACTGGACTCAGCAAAGTTTTTAATGTAGTTTTAATTTGCTCGTAATCGCTATAAACTTGGCCAAGCCAACAAAACAAGTAGAATTTTTCAAGTTTCCGTTTCAAGTATGCGACTGACTGCATATCCTGTAACTGAGAATGCAGTAAAAGATTTACTCCTTTTTTTTCGAATTTATGTATATAAAAAAAATAATATAAGCATAATAAATATATAGTTTACTCTGAGCGAGAGTTTTTATTTTGATGAAGGGGAAAATAGTTTTATTTATCCTTGAACAGAAATAAATGTGAGGAACTCCTTTAAGCCTTTTCAAAAGGCAGAGGGTATTGCCAATATAACAAAACTTGGTTGGTCAAGTTAGCGTGAACATTTCTTTTGGACTCGGCAGAAATTCTACGCACTTTGCTGCCTTTGTGTGCTGCAGCGCACATCCTTACCAGAAACGGCAAAACCAGCAACGACAACAACAACAACAACAACAACAACAACAACAACAACAACAACAATAACTCAACCAACAACAACAAGAGCAGCAATAAAAACAACAAAAACGACTCTGCTTCGTAATTAGTTTTTAAGCGCTTTGTATATATATATATATATGTGTGTGTGTGTGTGTGTGTGTTAGTGTCGGTTTGTGTATGTGCCTGTGAGTGCTAGTGTGCACTTGATTATGTTCGTGTTTGTGTGTTTGTGTGTATGTGTGCGCGGTTGGCATTAGATATGACAGCACTTGCAGTTAAGCACTTCTTAACGACAATTCCGCCTGTGTAGCTGCCGATAATGGGGCTAGGATAATAAGTGCAATTGATTTTCTTGCCAAGTTTTCCAAGTTGTGTGCAACCGAAGAGCTGCTGCTTTATTAAGTAGTCTTTTGTAATTTCTAATACCCTGCAAAATGGACTATACACCATAGACTATACCCTATATAAAGCACTTTACTAATTGAAGAGTTATAATAAAATAAAAACACAATCATCTGGCATTATTATAACTAAAAAATTAAATAATAATAAATATAATTATAATGATATTAATAATAATAGTATACATATAAAATAATAATAATAAAATTAATATAAATAATTATAATAATAATAACGATAAATATTATTATAATATTTATAATAAAATTAATAATAAAAATAAAAATAATAATAAAAAAATAATTATAATAATATTAATTGTAATAATAATAATAATAATAATAATAACAATAATAATAATAAAAATAATTATAATAATAATAATTATAGTTTTAATAATTATAAAAATAATAATAATAATTATAATAATAATAATAATAATAATAATAATAATAGTAAAAGGTTTAATAATAATAATAATAATAATAATAATAATAATAATAATAAGAAGCACTAGTTAAATTAGTGTCCTATTGACTAAGCTTCATTAAATTGAATTCTTTAAATTTTTTAATTAATATTAAATTCAGGATCTGCTTAATATTTTATATAGAATGGAAAGTTAACAGCCTTTGATTCGGATATTGAACATATATAATTCATATTTAATTAAAAGTCTGCTTTAAGAGATTTTGCTTAATTATTTATATTTATATTTATATTAATATTTAATTTTATTATTTTTAATAAGCAATTTACCTGCAATATATTGCTAGCTATATTTTCTAGGGTATCTCAGAGTCGATCACTGTTAGCTTAAAAGTATTTATAAGCTGCTCTTTGAGTTTACATATTTTTTTAAGCCTGTGGCTTATGAGATTAGCTAAAAAATTAAAGTTAATTTTACAAAAAAAAAAAAATCACGTTCATCTCAGTTATAATAAAATGTTTCCGCCATTTCCATTACTATGCATGTGTATGTATATGTGTATGTACATATGTATATGTATGTGTATTTGTGTCTATGCATGAGTTATAAATATTTTAAACAGGATTTAACTTTGAGTTTTGCTTAATTAAGAAGTCCTGTTGCTTTTTGTTCAATGGCAACAGTTTGAAATTATTTGCAGACTTTGAAATTTTAATGAAAACTTAATTTCTATTTGAATTTAATCATTATGTAAATGATTTTAATATAATTCTCTTTCATCTTGTTGCGTATGGGAAAATTTTGAAATTAAATTGAAAGTTATTTTATTTATTTTTTTTTTTTATTTTAGTTTTAAGCCCTTAAGAGCGATGGGAATTTAAATGACTTAAATGAAGGACTGACTGGATGTCAGTTTTGTAGATAGGATTCGTTTTACATTGAATTCGGAATAGCTGTCAGCTCCAAATGTTGCGTATTCCCTAAGGAAAAACGCTCCTTACTTGGCTTTTCAGTCACTTTTCCTCCACTCGTCGAGGTAAGTGAGGTCAATGGTACACCTTGAAGTCAGGGGTGTACACGCCTGAAGGGTGCTGAAGGCAGGGGAATTTTGCTATAAAATTGTATAATTTTATTTAAAAGCTACAACATGCATTACATGCATTACCTTTATGTTGGCCATAAAATGATAGTTATTTGTTATTGTGTATTGAATCCTTTTGAATTCGATTTTATCATACGCCACTGTCCTGGTCCACAAAGTTTTACACCTTTCTGGCCAACATAATAGCACAAAATGCCGTAAATACTTTCAAGACTCTTTCTCAAACACACGCACACACGCATTCACGCACACACACAAACACACACACACACACACACACACACACACTCGCATTCACGCATACACACACTCGCATTCACGTACACACTCATACTTTCACACACTCTCATACACACACACACACACATACATACAGTTTCTCACATCCTGCTGCCGATAAGCTGGCAATATCCTTCGCCATGCTGTTTAATTTCTTTTCCATTGCTTTGGAATTTTCTTTTTCTTCTTCTACTTATTTTTTTTTTTTTTTTTTTTTTGCCTGCATTTCCTACTCATAAATTGCGCAAATTCCTTTTGTGCGCATCAAGAAATGGAGAATCGAGTGAAGGGGTCTAAGTGTAGACGAAGGAGGGGTAAGTGGTTTTGGTCTCTTTCGACTAAGGATGTGGGCTGTAGCTGGGCGCGTTTTTGGGGGTGTGGCATTGGCAAACACTCGCTTGGCACATCTAATTTCTCTGCATGTCCTCTGCACGCTTATTAAAGTATAAATCATTTGATGGCTGTCCCATGTCCTCAATACCCCAAGACCGCTATCCTCCCCAATACCCGCTACCCCCCCAATGCCCGCTATCCCCGCAATATCCGCTATGCCCCCAATGCCCGCTATCCCCCCAATACCCGCTATTGGCCAGCCCCCACGCGCGACCCGCTAGCGCCTAGCCATTCTCCATTCTCAGCATTGTCCAGGCAGGCAGCCAACAAGCACGTCAAAAGCGTAGCGACAAGCAGCCAAAAAAAAAAAAAAAACAGAAAAAAAAATAGAGGAGGACCAGAAGTAGGATGTCGGACGATGTTAAAGTTTGTATTCGGGTCCGGTCTTGGTCTTGCATCCGTGTCCGTGTCCGTGTCCATGTCCGTGTCCGGGTCTCAGTTCGGGTCTGAGTCTAACTCCGGGTCTGGGGCTACCCAGTTGGTTAAAGTACATTATCGTTGTCGTGGCGTGTTGCAAGCTGCAACAAATGTAGCAGAAAACCGCACCAGAGAGTAGTGCAATTAAATACAGGAAATAATGGCCACCGCAGCAACAGTAGGAACGGCAGCAACAGCAACAGCAGCGGCAACAGCAACAGCAACAGCAGCAACAACAACAACAGCAGCAGCAACAACAGCAACAGCAACAACAACAGTGCCAACAGAAGCAGGAGCACAAGCTACTGCCTGTTGGTGGATGTGTAGGTAGGTGGTTGTGGGCGTGAGGCAGGAAACAAGTGAGTCCAGGAAACATCCACAGCATCTTGGCCATACCAATGTACGTATTCCGAAAGGCGGCAAAATAAGTTCGGCTTTTTGTCAGACTGAAACTTTTGATACTTCAGGTGAGAGGCCAAAAATGATTAATATAATAACAGGTAATTAGCAGTCGGCAGCCAGCATCTAATTTAATATCATTTAAGGACTTTTTATTTCATTTCAACTCTTCACAATATCCGCAGATCCTTGCCCCCTGGCAACATAATAAATAATTTCCATAATTCCCATAATTCTCATAATAGTTCCCATAATTGCCATAAAATATATAGAGTTCCTTAAGTATTGATGTTTTATAGCGGAATTTTATTGCCGAGAATTTCACATATTTAAATTGAAGATTCTGGAATCGAGCACGACGCGAGGACGAGAGGAGAAGCTCTGGCTATGCTTGCTAGTTTCTCAAAGGAATATGTGTGTCCTCCTCCATATGGAAATATTTTATAATTCAATTTTCAATTGGCAGTTATGGAAAAATTGCTTATTGTGCTTATTGGTCTATGTTCTCTTCCTGCCAGTGTGTGTTCGAGTGTGTGTGTGTGTGTGTGTTCGGGTATTTGTATTTGTGTGTGTGTGGGTATTGGCTTCTTTTGTGTATGCGTCTGTATATATCATGTGTTATATGGCGTGTTGTGTGTGGTCTTTAATTGAATTCAATGTGCACTTAAGCGGCATCCGTTGTTAATAAAATTTCGCAACAAAATTGTAGCTGAAATTTTGCCTCAGACAAAGAGCAGAAAATATTTTGTTGTTATGCTAATGCAAAGTTGTGCGTTGCTATTTTTTCCCATTGTACAATAAATAAAATGAGAAAAACTATTATGGGGTGCGCACCAAGAGCCAAGAGTAGGGGGTGTACTGGAAATTCTGATAGACCGGCAACTGCTGCCTGGCAACCGGCAAAAGGCGAAATCAAATTAAACTGCTGCTGGTGAAGTCGTTTCGTGGAATTTGCCAGTGCCGAGCAACAGGAGGGCAGATACAAAATGAAACAGAAGATACAAAAAATAAAGTAGACAGAGACACACACACACACACTCACACAAAGTGATGGAGTGAGTGACTACCAGTCAACAGGAGTCTAGGAGTCTATAGTCAGAACATATTTTATTTTATATTTGATTTTATTTAATGCATTATTTTACACTCGCAAATAATCGATTTGTCAGCTTGTCCATCCACAAATCTACGAATCCAGCAATCCAGCAATCCAGCAATCCAGCACTCCTACAATCCAGCAATCCAGCACTCCTACAACCCAGCAATCCAGCACTCCGGCACTCCGGCAATCCATTTGTCAGTCCCTCCATTCGTCAGTTCAGCTTTTTACTGGAATGTTGGCCAAAGTATGAGAGCAGCTGCCTCAATATTGCGCATAGCATTTGAAAACTCAATATCGCACATTCGAACACTCGAACATACGTACATATATCCTTGAAGCGCACATATAATATATATATACATATATATATGTATATACCCTCTAGATAAGAGCCGGCATATGCCATATATCCCATACATGAGTGGCTTAGATAATTCGCAGTGTTCCCAGACAGCAAGTATTTTTTGATTATCGACTCAATCCTCGTGGCTTGTCTTTAAGGATATGCTGGCTTTGGTCTAACTTTAAAAAGGAGACAACTTCTTATGTTTATTTTTATATATACAGGGTATAAAAATTCCTTACGATTGACTTCGCTTCGAGTTTTATTGATTGATTTTCAATGGCCGTAGCTAAAAAAGAGCGCAAGAGCAACAGACAATCAGCAACAGCAACAACAGCAACAACAGCAACAACAGCAGCAGCAACAACAACAACAGCAACAACAGCAACAACAGCAACAACAGCAACAGCAACAGCAACAGCAACAACAACAGCAACAGCAATGACTGTGGCTGCCAGCTGCAGCTGCTACTCATGCTCCATGCTTCGCTTCTGTTCCTGTTCCAGTTCCTGTTCCTGTTCCTGTTACTGGTTATGGTTGTGTTCCCGCTGCTTTCGAGCTTTAGCTTTAGCACTGACTTCTGCCGTGACGTGCCTGAGCCCGGCTCACGTTGCGTATGCTCAATATTGAGATGATGGCCACGTAGTTGTTAGTTGAACTGTCGGCTGTTGCCTGGAAGTTTGCACAAGAAATTCAAGCAATGAGGAAGTGTTTTTATTGTGTTTATTGGCATGCGTTTTAATGAAGCAAACAATTCTGCAAAATAGCTTCGGGGGTGAACCAAGGCGGTGTTTAACAGTCAACATACACGACTCCATTACAGACCAATTTCCGTAGAAAAAAATTGTTTCTCTGTGTATGCAAGTATTCAATTACATATACATATATAAACATATATGTATGTGTATATACATATATACATATTTACATATATATTTGTACATATATATGTGTTCATAGTATATGGAAATATATCTGTGTGACTGAACTACATAAATATCGTTATGGTAGTCAAAACTTTTTTCATTAAAACTCTTGAGAAACAGCAGCAGAACCAGCTGGATAAGTGAGTGCAAAATGTTATTTTATTGTCAACAAGCAAAGTTACAAAAACAGAGAATAAACGAGACGACCAGAACCAGAACTCAGAATCCTCAATCTAGGGACCAGGCTTTCAGCTGTGAGATTCCCGCAACCACTGCCCAGTGGCAAGTGTTCAGAAATCCAGTAACCAAAATCCAGAAGGACAAACTGAATTTTTGTGCTGCCGAAATTTATTTAATATGCAATATAAACATACAGCAACAAGGACCCGCACAACGGCAACAACATGACACGCTCATAAACTCATTTGGGGAGCTGCAACAACAACAGTTGCAATAACAGAAACAACGCCAACACCAACAACACAAACAACACCAACAACACAAACAACACAAATGACAGCAAAGACAACTGCTCACAGCTGGTCGTTTCTAAGGGCCAGCAAAGAATTTTTTAATAATACCTCAAGGATAAAATAAAATAAACATAAATGTTGTTTGTTAATGTTGTTGTTGCAATTGTTGTTATTGTTTGCTGCTGGTTTTTCTTTATGTCAAAGTCACAGTAAGCCCACAACTGCGCCCACAACTTTTTTCATTAATTTAGAAAAACAACTTGACAAAGTGAGAATTACCCAGTGGCTTCTGACGCATTAGCTATGGCGATTAAGCAACGTTGACGCCCACTTCCACACTTCCACACCCCCACACCCCCACACCCCAACACCCCAACGCCCATCATCGCCCCAATCTGCCCATTTTTGCTCTATCTACTCTCCAAAGGTCCATAAAAAATGTACCCACAACTTTTTGGCAGCCTCCAGTCATTATCAATTTATGCCCCAAAGGACGCCGTGATACTCTCCCCTTAACGTATATATAAAATTGTTGGTGCCAAAATTGAAATGATAAATAATAAATGATAGACGGCTCGGAATTGTCCACTAAATAGTGCCGTGGCACAAACTTGGCAACGACTTGAATATGAATTCGTTATACCTTTTTCTAACAGAAACTGGACGTAGACCTAAAGATTATCAAGTAGAAAAACAAACCTGAATATAGACTAGAATTTTTGTAGTATTTTAATACTAACTTTGGATAGATACTGTTTAAATTTTGTATTTTATATGATTATGTTTGTTTTCTGCCAGACACAGCAACATTTAGTTCACTTTTCTCCTAAAAGTATGCTACAAATTTGACGAGAATAGGCGATTGCTTAACAGCAGCTGTAAACGCACTTAACAGTCGATCAAAATGTTAACCGCTGTAAATGCAGAGACAACTTAGATAAGCTGTCTCTGGTTAATGAACTCATTATCTGTACGTGGAAATCTGGATAAAATTTGAAATGCCAAAAATTTAAGTTAAGTTTAATTTAAATAAAAATTATAAAGGTAGAAAAATAATGTTTTAAATCTTTGAATATATTTTTGGGCTTAGATGGAAATTTTCTCACGTTGTCTTGATTTATTATTAATGGCAGCTCAGATCGGTCTAATAGGAGCTTTTCTAATGAAAGTGTGAAATATTATTTTTTTCTCGAAATATGTAAATAATTTACGTGAGGAGCATCTGCGGCTGTTCTTGTGCGATGAGGCTCATTTACAAAAAGCCACCGCACCGTAAGACCTCGTCATGTGTGTAATGCATATTGTTAATGGCATTTCCAAACTGACAAGTCGTAAAAAAAATTATCAAAAGTAGAGTTAAGTGCTCCGGGTCTGAGGCTGTTGGTCAACGGGCGCCCACAAACACATCAGGGATGCTCTTTGCCGTGTGAATCGCTCTCGTTGCTACAGTTGATGCTACTGCGGTTAGAGAGAAAGAGAGAGGGAGAGGGAGAGGGAGAGAAGGAGAGTATGGAGGGCATAGGGAATAACTAAAACCACATGCAAAGGATACGATGAACGCGAGCTTAAAGCCCGAACTTAATGTGTGCATAACTTTCCCTTTTCAGCGGCCCTGCTCCCAAATAGCAGGCATAATCTCTGACCCAAATCCCGAGAGCAGTCAACGCGGGTGACGCCTTAAAGACACAAATAAACTGTGTCACTTGGCTGAGCCTGAGCCTGGCTGCCCGGGTGGCTGCCATACCTGGGAGGTGGGTGGGTGGGTGGTGGTCGTAAGCGTTTGTAAAACAAATATTGGCACTTGCCTCAATAACCCGGTAAGGGTAAGTCCTTTGCATCGCTTTGCTTCACCCCGAAATAGGTCACAATTGTTAGGCGACTATAAAATCCGGATTTCTGGCCTGGCTTTGGGTGCGCAGTTATAACAACTATGGCACAGATTAACATTTGGCTAGAGCAAATAAAAAGTCAACCTAAAGCTCAGTAATTTCGTTCCAGACGCACATACTCCCAATCCCCATTACTCCGCATCCGCATGGAAACGATGCCACAAATTGGGGGTGGGAGCACCAGCTCCAACACCAACACATACACATACACATACACACATACATGCATATATGTATATGTGCGCAAGTATAGGTAGCAGCTTTTGAAATTTTAATGGTATTTAAGTAATGCGCTAACTGCGAACTTCCATTGGTGGGCGGAGCGTAGCCGTAGCCGTAGCCATAGGCGTGGCACTTGCGCTTGAATTAACAAATTAATGCAAATCGGGCACAACAACAAGAGGTAACCCACTTGTAAGGCTCTTGCCATGTGTAGCTCTTAACTTATCCAACATCTAATGAATATTTATAAACGTAATTTTTGCTTCTCTTTTCCGCTGATGCTTCTCTTTGAGGTGTTATTTTTCTTCTCGTTTTCTTTTTTTACAACTGCATTTTGATTTTTCGAAGCAGTAATTTAATTGGAAAAGCAGCAGCAGCAGCAGCAGAGAAAAAGCATCAGCAGCAATGGCAAAGGACAATGACAAGGACGGACAGCAGGATTCGTTTCCGCTATGGCACAGCATCCGCCAGCTTCGACAATCACATTAGAACGCGCTGCAGCTGCCATCCTCCATAGATAAAGATGAAGTCGTCTTCGGATGGCGTCAGGAACGCAATGTTGTGGCCAATACACGGGCATGTCGATCATTGCACCTGTATATCGTCTGGCTGGTGCCAACTTCACACCTGACACCTGACACCTGCCATTCGCCAACTGCTGCCAGCCACCAGCCACCAGCCACCAGCCAGCAGCCAGCAGCCAGCAGCCAGGAGCCACCTGCCGCCTGCCACTGCATAATACACTCATTTAATTGCATTATGCCGCAAGGTACTCACATTGCCTCAAAGTGCGACTGGATGGGTGGCTGGGAGTTTTGGGAAATGCATATGCAGTGTTTCTGGAAAGGATTGTGACGCGAGGCGGGGGGCAGATGTTTGACTGTAACCAGGCAGTTGTCGTACTTAAGAAAACAACAACAACAACAACAACAACAACAATGCCTGCATTAATTTGCATATGAAAAACCTGCTCCTTGATACTTCGTTGTTGTCCTGTTGACTTTAGAAGTCAGCCGGCGACTGCTTTGCATTCATACCTTAAGTTACATCATAAACTTTTTGCCCCAGCCACAGGCATTACTTTACGATGAACTTAAACATTTTAATGCACAGATTTGAAATGCATTACACACGTTGACAATTTTTAAAGTAGAAAAAAAACTCGATGCATTTATTTAAAATAAAAAATATGAATGATATATATATGATATAAATGATGGTCATTTGGGGTTTAAGGGCTTAAATGGTAAAGCATTTGCAGTTCTCCAGATTTTCCAATCGTGTCTCCCGTTCATTGGATGCAAGTTTAATGCAGCATTTGGGTGGCTTTTCGGCTTTATCCACGCCGGGCACGTCGGCCCAATCAATTATCATATTAACATTGAATATGCCCGTACGTAATTTAATGAAGTTATGCACTCTGGCGGCATCCTCATTGTTCCTGTATAATATGAAATATGTGTAAATTTCTGGACTACATTCATAGATGGAGAGCTTCACGAAGGGGCAGATTCTGCACAGTATGCGGTATACAGAGGCAGGCGTCATTGATGGAATGTTGTCCATCATTAATGTCCTTCGATTCATTGATTTAAGCACTTCAATATTTTGATTGTTGCACATAAAGAGATGCTGCAAGCTTCGTACAAAACATCAATTATTATATACATATCATTTGATTATTATTTATTTGGCTTTCATACTTTTTGAGGGCAATCTCATGGTCACCCTCATTGATGTACTGCAAAAAGGCAAATCCTCGGCAGTTTCTAGCATAATCGATCTTAAATCGTAGCATATAAACATCTCCAATTGTAATTGCTATTCTCATAATGTCTTCCACTTTCGATCCCTTTTGTATTCCGGTGAGAAAAATCTGTAAGATTTTTAATTAATACACAAACTTGATATTTACATTGAAAATGCATTGATGCCACCTCCCCGGCACCCGACTTCAGGGTCCCCAATTGACCCTCAGATATTGGCCATCTTGTGGTTACATAAATAGTTCCATTTATTTGATTCTTAAAATATTTGCACATAAAATTCACCGCCATCATCCGAAATCAACACAATTTCCAAACGTTAACTAAGCGGGAAACGCGTGCGCAAAGCTTCCTCTCAATGCGTAAGTGTTGAAAAACAATTAAGGCGCAGCGTTGCCAGATCGCTGCAAAATCTGCCACGTGGTTCTTCGTAGCAGTGCTGCCAGTTGGCAAATATTCAGCGGCGTTAACTTGCGGTTCAAAGCTACATATGTAATTACAGAACACACACACTCACTCACACACACACACGCACACATTCTTATCATATGTGTGCAAATATGGCTACCGTCTTGGAGGTTGATTCGTTTTGCCTTTTGATTCTTTCTGCTTGAGTTTTTTTTTTGCGCTTTTGTTGTTTTTTTGTTGCTGCGTTTGTTTTTGTTGCTGCGTTTGTTTTTGTTGCTGCGTTTGTTTTTGTTGCTGCGTTTGTTGTTGTTGCTTTTTTTTTTGACAGGCTGCACGTGATTTTTTTCTAGCTCAGACCTAACAATATAAATTTGTGCAGGGCATACAACTTTGGAGCTGCCAGTTACCACAAGCTGCAGCATCTACATTAAGTAGATGTTCTTCTTGTTCTTCCTCTTCTTCTTCTTCTTCTTCTTCTTCTTCTTGTTTTTCTTGTTGTTGTTGTTGTTGTTGTTGTTGGTGTTGCTGTTGTGTTGGTTGTTGTGGCAGGCGCTGCCTTAAGCCTGGTAGGGACCAAGACCCATCCTGGTGCACTCAAGTGTCAGCTGCGGCTGCTTCATTTTCCTAATTTATACTTGCGCAACGCTAATGAAAATTTGCGTGGCAAGGCAAACCGCAAGCTTTGTTGTTGTTGTTGTTGTTGTTGTTGTTGTTGTTGTTGCTGTTGTTGCTGTTGCTGTTGTCGCTGTTGCTAGTAGTGGTGGTGGTGGTGGTGGTGGTGGCGTTGTTGGCGTTGTGGTTCCTACTGCTCTTGTACTTATTGTAAATGACGTGGCGTTGGGACTGGCACTTCAAGGTGCACGCAGGATACTCGGAGCTCCACTTGAGCCCCTGACTCAGAGGCCCTAAGCTATGTTGGTGTTCACGTTGCCTTCACCCTACCCTACCCTACCCAGCCATCAACGGCGGACTGCAAAGTTGTGCATGCTCATGAAATGCTAAGTGAAAGACCACAGCCATCAGAGTCGCTGTCACTGAGGTCATGACAGGACGCTGATGACCGAGCTGTTTTTGTTTTTGTTTTTGTTTATGTTCTTCTTGTTGTTTTTGTTCCTGCTAGTGTTTGCATTGTTGTTGTTGTTGTTGCCATTGTTGTTGTTGTTGTTGTCGTTTTTTGTTGTTTCTATTATTTTGGAGCTCTATTGGAGCTGACAGAAGGGACAAGCATAAACAATTTATAAATGCTATAAGCTCACACGACATTTCTGAACTGCGTCAAATTTAAGTAAAATTTTATTTTTTTTATTATTTATTATTTCAAATTATATAATTATTTCGATTTGTGAATAATATATATAAATGGCACGACCAAGTGAAATTGCGACTGTTTTCAAGATCAACCACTTTAAGAGGCCAAACTCGAATATGGACATCACATTTGTTTTCCATTGGCTAAGTATGTTCCGCAATGTCTTCTCGTCCCAGAAGCTGGCGGGGAATAGCATTATGTTGCTCATGTTTGGGCATTTCAATAAGTTGGGTCACCTCAAGGATCAGTTCTTGAATCTGCAAAGCTGCGGCAAGAACCTAAATACACTTCAGATCGAATATTCTGAGGTGAAGGATTCAGGGCTGAGGTAAGGATAAAAATTAAAAATCAAATTTTTTATATATTGAATCGCTTTTCCTTTTTTTTTTTCCTCGTCAAACCATGTAGCAAGGATTCGGACTGTACAGCAGTGGAGGATGAACTGAGCTCTGTCTCGAACTCCCCAAGGGCAAACAGCTCCAAGGCCACTCAGAGTGCAACTCAAATTATGAACATTAACGGAAGGGAATGCGAATTTGATTCCGGATTCCCTGAGGATCCGACACTCTTCTATATGAACGAGTCCTTTTGCAGTCAATTTTCGATTTGCACCAATGACAAAGGTGATAGCTGCAGTGCCTCCCTGGAAGCGGCAATCTTTAAGCTAAGTCAATACAATAAGGAGCTGCGACGGCAATGCCTTCAGTTCTATACCAAAGACGGAAAGCTGCGTCAAGCGTCACACTGGCAGGCCCGCGCCTTGGTGACTGCCCTTGCCAGGGGCTTCAAAATAGAGGCGTATCGTGCACTGCATCATTTTCAAAGCTGGAGAAGATTACCGATTGGACAAGTTTGCGTACGTAAGAATATCCCAATTGGCTACGGCTGGCGTGACTATCGCCGGGCAATGATTACGCAGCGTCTACTAAGCTCCTACAAGCCAATGATCATCCAAATGATGCACGACAAGTGCCGGTCGCTCCTCATACGCATTGCGTATCTGCAGCAGGTCAAGCACGTGTACGTGCACATAATTGGAACCAATGATAATCAGGAGGAACTACAGTTGCTTCTGAGATCCTTGAAGCTTAAATATAATAAATATTCCGCTTACTGCGATGACAGCAACACCTCCTGAACATGACCCCCGGACCGCTGGCCATTCTCAGCATCTCCACTTTTTGTTGCACTCGTATTAACATCAAAGGCAACTGCTGAGTGCGACTCCTGCTGCTCCTAAATTAATTTAAATAGTATCCTTTATTAAATTACTACCTGTGCCAAGGCAACAACAGCATTCAAAAGGCGGTCCTGGATGAGCAAAACGACAGCGAGCGCAAAGGTGTGAGCGAGCGAGGGTAAGAGCGAGCGAGGGTAAGAGCGAGCGAGGGTGAGAGCGAGCCAGAGCGAGAGCCAGAGCGATAGAGACAGAAAATGTGGAGGAATAACAAAACGCAAACAAACAATAAACACTCAGCTCGTAAATAGCAACTAATATTTTTTAATTATGCAACGCCGCCCAATGCAGTCCTGTGAGCAGGGAGCGAAAGCCAACAATATGAGGGAGAAAAAAATATACCAACAACAATAATAACAATGACAACAACAACAGCAACAACAACAAAAATACAAACAACAACAACAACAATAACAACAACAACGAAAAACGAAAAACGAAAAAAAAAAGAATAAAATTAAAGAAAATGGCTGCCAGCTGCACCGCGCGGCGCCATTTTGTAAGTAGCTGAAATTAGAAGTGAACAAAGAAGGGAACGGAGTCAAAGCGACAATAAAACAATAAAACAATAAAACAATAAAAAAAAAAATAAAATATAAAATATTGCGCGACTGTGAGTTACCCTACAATTTGATATAAATGCCTATACGCACACACACACATGTACACACATACTTATAAATCCTTTAAATAAATTAACATAACTTGTACAACAATGCGTTGCATCGATATACCCGCCGTTCGGTTGGGGGTGTTGCGGGTGTTAGGGGAGGGGGTGTCCTGCCTGCAAATAATTCAACTGTCGCCAATAGCGCTCAGTGTGTGGTTGTGTGCACTGTAATTGCGGGCGCAGTGAGCAATAGTAGTTGGAGGTGTATGGGCGAGTGTAGGACGTGGGCATGGGCATGGGCATGGGCGTGGGCGTGGTCAAGCGGCAATTGTAGTGGGTCAACGAACTTGCCACAAAATTGAAGTTGTTGCCACAAAATTGCACAGAGTTGGATTGAAAGTTGATTTTCATATGAAGCACAGCTGGCTTCCATTTTATTTTGCCCATTTTAAAGAGTGTTTACTGTAATTAATGCAAATGACTTCATTGACCATTGGCAATCTAAATTAATGGCCTATATGGCACACATTTGCATTCTCAGATATTCTCAGCCCCAGTTGCGGTCCTCTCTATGTGTGTGTTAGTTATTTATCATTTGCTAAACATGTCGCACATTTCCCTTATACCTACAGCTACAATAATCATTCCCATCCCAATCCCAATCCCCATCATCATCATCATCATCATCATCATCATCGTCATCATCATCCGCTACAGTGTTTGCATTTGTTGTGGCCCAGAAGCGGCAGTGTCTGAAGGCGAGAAATGCCTTGGGGCGTCATCCTCAGGGCTTATCTAATAGAATTGATCGCAAAATATGGTCTTCTTTTTATTTTGTCTTTTTTTATCTCTTCTTCTACTGTTGTTGTTGTTGTTGTTGTTGGGTTTTTTGCCTTTTGTTTTTGGGCTCATATGGATGAGAAGCACGCACACATAATTATAATTTTTACAACGTCTATATAGACGCAAATATCTTATGCGCAAAGGCAACCGGCATACACACACACACACACACACACACACACACACATACACACATGCATATACACGCATAGGTGGCTCAACAGGTGGAGAAGAAAGGGAGCAAAGGGAGTGTGTAAAGGAAGCTATCGGCTTGCTAACAGCGGGTGGTATGTTGGTCTGCCTGTGTGTGAGTGTGTGTGTGTGTGTAGTGTGTCAGTCTGTGTGAAGTGCCCGCTGGGCTATCTGTAATGAATGACAGTCCAAAGAAGGTAACCGATACAAACTGTAGGCGACTACAAATTCTGGACGAAGGGTATTCGCCGGATGATCCAATGATTTATTTGCCTAGCTTAACGAAACTGAAGCTCGCAGAGTGTTGGAATTTGGCGAAGTAAGAAAAATGAAATGTCAAGAAAATTATTTACTCTATGGAAAAAAACAAAAAAAAATAAAATCATAAAATTATAGTAAAAATAAATATAAATAGTTTCAAGCTGCCAAAACAGGGAAGAGGTTGGTTTTTTGTTGGGAGCTGACATCAAGTTAAGTGCGACTAAATACAATATAAGTAAGTTGTTAGAGCTGAAAAAAAAAAATAAAAAATTTAATTTTATTTTATATTAATATTTTTTCATATTTTTTTTTTATTTTATATAGAATATTCTTTATAGTATTTTATTAAATAAACAGCATTTTTAATGATAGAAAAAATAATACAATTTTTTATAATTGCCTCTAGCAAAGAATGGAAGTAAATAAATCAAGTGTTAAAAAATACCAAAATTTTAAAAAAAAATTATAATAAAGAGTGTTGGTTAATAACTAACTAAAATAAGTCCATACAATAAAGATTTGCAACTTTAAAGAAATAAAAAAAAAATCAATTAAAATTTATGCAAAGTATGAGTTTTATTTAGTTTATAAATTTAATTAGTTTTAATAATTAGAAATTAATATAAAAATGTATTTGCCGTAGAGTATACAAAATTGAATAATGTTAAATGAAAAAAAATATTACTATTTTGCTGATTCTTTTATTAAACAATTTGAAATGGCATTACACTATAATTTATGCGCTTTATTGCGCTCAGCACAGTCCCCGACATATTAATGACTCTCTCACGCTCTCGGGGAGTGACGTCAGCTGGAGGAGGGCGCGATCCAATGGGAAGGCTATAAATATGATTGACATGGATGACCAGTTTGTCAATCAAATATTGGATATCACATTGGACACAACGCGCAACATTTGGCCGGGATAATGATGTCTAAAGTCCTTCTGGTGAGTGCTGCTGGTCAGTAACTGTTAATAATGTAATCTGGCTTCCTGTGCACAAATACACAAATACACAAATACATAAATATATGTATGTTTGTGTGTGTGTGTGAATAGATTTGCGTGCTTCTATGTATTAATGTTGCGTAATCTTTGGCAGCTCACATTCACGCTCTGGTTCGCCTTGATGTCCCCGGGCTGTGATGGCAAGCCGCATTTGTTGGCCACGCCTGTTAACTACGCAACGCCCACTGGCGCTTGGTATCCGACAACCGTTGGCTCTGCCTATTATCCGGCATACGCATCGTATTCCTATGCCCCCGTATATTATGGATCATACGCCGGGTATCCTTATTATCCCTATTTTTAGGCAACGGTCAAGGAATTACCCACATCGCATCGCATCGAATCGCCTGTTGCTGTTGTTGTTTTTTGCATTTAATTTAAGCCTACATATCGGACATATACACCCATGGGCATATGTATATAGCCTCTATATATATTAACGCATATATGTGTATGTATATGTATCTGTATATGTGTATGTATATGTATCTGTATATGTGTATGTATATGTATCTGTATATGTGCACATATATTTGTATAGTCCATAGTCATGTCCTTGTTAAGGCTCGACTAAATTGATTAAATTTTAAAAGTATTTATGTGTGTGTGTGTGCATGTGTGTGGGTGTGTGTGGGTGTGTGGGTGTGCAGGTGTGTGTAAAAAAGTACGCGTGAAAATCTCATATTTTACGCTGTTTTTACGTTGATTCGATTTGGCGGCTGCTGTGGACTGTGCTGTAAATAAAAACATTTATGAAATCAACATGGAAACACATTCACATTCACATTCACATTCACATTCACACCAACACTCACACATGCACATAAACATACATACAACACACACACACACACACACATAAGCAAAATTCTATAGAATTAAAAACAAATCAATAAAAAGGTAAAACCTATACATGTGTCCCTGTATCTGTATCTGTATCTGTATATATGTGTATATGTATATGTGTATCTGCATCTGTATATATATGTGTATATGTAACTGTATCTGTATCTGTAAATGTATCTGTGTCTGTCAATGTATCTGTATATGTCAATGTATCTGCATCTGTAGCAGTAGTTCTTTCTGTAGTTGTATATGTAGATGCTTCTGTAGTTGTCTGTCTGTCTGTCTATCTGTGTGTGTGTGTGTGTGTGTGAATCCTTGCCACAGCTGTGAGCAATAAGAGTGAGGATTTTCATTTCGTCCTTTCGCTTGTGCCTTTAAAATTTGCTTACATGTGCGCATATTTTCACCTGCACGTCTTCCTTTTTGGTAACAAACGAGGCGAGGCAGGGCGAGGCAGGGCGAGGGGTCGCCGTCGCTGCGGGGGCAGCTGCTGGATGTGTGGCAAGCTCAAAAGATGTCTTTCGGATTCTGTCCGTGTATCTTGGTAACCCGCTACTGATTTACCTTACGTGTATAAATCTTTTATTCATGTAATCCATTTGAAAACACGTTTGCACATGATTGTGTTTATTTCCAAGCATGTCTTTCCCTCCCCCCCTCTCTCCCTCTCTCTCTCTGTGACTGCGACTGACTTTGTGTACCATCGATGTGTGTGTGTGTGTGTGTGTGTTTGCTTGATTTGAAAAATCGTCAAAATTATATAAAGTGAATACAAATTTTATTTGTTCGATTTTATTGCTTGCCAGTTTGCAGGCAAACATTTACTCAAATTTCCCATTACATGGATCTTAGTGGAAGGCAGGGGGAGGGGGTGGGGGAGGGGTAGTAGTTTTCAGTGTATTACAACATCCAAGCACATGCGAATCTTCATACCGTTGCCATCCTTTCAACTACTATTTTTCTTCTTCCTTTTTAATAACACAAACTTAATGAATTCCCCTTTGATTGGAAAAATCCTTGATGCGAAATTTTATTTACCATAAAAATGCAAATATTCCATTTGGGATTCCAAGCAAAGACAGCAGGATAGTAAATCAAATAGTTTACTTCTGCAAAACTACAACCATAAATGAGGCAAATAAATAAAAAAAAAAATAAATAAAAAAAGTAATATTTTTAATAAAAAATAATTCATTTAATTTTCTGTCAAATATTCAATGAATTTTTCCCTACCAACGGCCAAAAAAATAAAAAAGGACTTAACTCTTGAAATCAAAATCCATGGGGCATTTAAGTTGGGCTCTTGGAGTCCATTGATGTTTTTCAATCCTATGGATTATATATATTCGAATCTGTAGAATATATATATATATATATATATGTATATATATATATTTTGGATTTCCTTTCCAGCTTCGCGGCAGGAAGAGAAACTGTTGCATTTGCCATTTTCATTTGTTGCTTCTGCCTCCCTTGTACATTCTATATATACGATCCTTTAAAGCTCAACTGACTTTTGAATGTAACTTCGGGACAACTGAGTTACTTATGGTAATGGGCAAACGTTTTCAGCTTCACCGAAGGTGCTATTCCTGGGATGAAAAATAAAATCCAAGTGCCCAAACGCATTACAATGGATGCTGAATGGAGGATGGTGGATGGCAGGTGGAGGAGGGAGGAGTGTGAAGGGAGGAGCGAGGAGAAAGGAGGGAGGATGGAGGAGGAAGAAGGGAGGAGGGAGGAGAGAGGAGGAAGAAGGGAGAAGGGAGGAGGGAGGAGGAAGGAGCGAGGAGCGAGGAGCGAGGAGGCAGAATGGAGAATGGAGGATAGAATATTGAGGATGAAGTTGGGAGGATAGAAAACGGTGAACAGAGGATGGAGAATGGAGGATGGAGGATGGAGAACGGAGAATGGAGGATACTGGATGTTGGATGTTGGATGCTGGATGGTGGAAAGTTTTGAGCTTGACGTAGTTTTATTGAATAAAAGGTCATTAAATTTGGACGCTATCTGTTGCGAGAACTTGTGAAAATAGTGGAGTCACTCGAGTGAATCCCCCGGAGACCTGTTCCACCACGCACTTGGGTTTTTACAAGACTTTTCCGCTTATGTTGCAAACTTTACAACTACTTGGCGTTTACTACCTGTGCGCTGGTGCGAGGATGCAGGGGATGCAAGGGATGAAGGGATGCAGGGGATGCAAGGGATGAAGGGATGCAAGGGATGCAGGGGATGCTGGGGATGCAGGGATGTGGGAATGTGGAGATGCTTGGGTGCGGGCCGTAGGGATGACGTTGGCAGGACGAGGCGATGCCAAAGTTATGATAAGCAGCAGCTCCAGTGCTCGGGCAACGTCTCCGTCGCCTTCATCGCCTTTCTGCCTGCCTGCCTGCCTGCCTGCACCTGGGCTACCCGGAACGCTCTCAGGCTTTCAGCGCACAGACAAAGTCAAGCAGAAAACTTGACTGCCTCCGGGGCTGGTAGTTGGACATGGAGATGATGCCGAAGCCCAACCGGAGGCAGGAGATGATGCCGAAGCAGAAGCAGGAGCAAGAGCAGGAGCAGGAGCGGGAACAGAAGCAGGAACAGAAGCAGGAGTAGGAGCAGGAGCAGGAGCAGGAGCTGTAACAGCGCTCGTGGATGAGGCTGGAGACGTTGAAAGGAATCATATTTTATATAAAAGAAATCCTTTTTAAATAGAAACTTTAATCCAAGCTGGAAAAGTTGCGTTGCCAGGTGAGGCGAAGGCTGCCCGCAGATGCTTGAATTTCGATAAGACACGAGAGCAAATGCTGGAGCAGCTGAAGCAGCTGAAGCAGCTAAACTGCCCACCGTTACAAATTGTTGCCATGCAGAGCACTTTGGTTTTGGGGGGTGGGGTGTGGTGGGGTTGGGTGGAAGCTGTGCATCCTGGCATTCACTTAAATGTGCAGCCCGCTGGGAGTTCATTTTGGTCAACTAATTTACTGCAGTTTGCTATTTGGTTAGGTATCTATGGATCTTTATTTACATTGGGTTCCTGGGAGTGGTCACACGTTTGCAATTTACTTCTTCAGGAGGACGGGGGCAGCAACGGGTGCGGTGTAGGCCAGAGGGGCAGCAGCGGCGTAGCGGGTGTAGGCGGCAGCCACTGGAGCGGTGTAGGCGGCAGCAACTGGAGCGGTGTAAGCGGCGGGGGCAAAGGGAGCGGTGTAGGCGGCGGCGGCAACTGGAGCGGTGTAGGCAGCGGTGGCAACTGGAGCGGTGTAGGCAGCGGTGGCAATGGGTGCGGTGTAGGCGGCGGCGGCAACTGGAGCGGTGTAGGCGGCAGTAGCAATGGGAGCGGTGTAGGCAGCGGTGGCAATTGGAGCGGTATAGGCGGCTGGGAAGGCGGCGCTATGGGCTACCTGGTGAGCGGTATAGCTGGAGGCATAGGGTGCCACATAGGGGGCGCTGCCAACAACTGCGGGTGCGGTGTAGGCCAAAGGAGCAGCGGCCAGGATGCCAGGCTTGGCAGAGGCGACAGCCACAACAGCGAAGAAGCAGACGGCGAACTGTGCAGGATAAAGGATTAGATGTGTCACCAAATGTTGGGCATGAATCCATTAAAGCTCCTCCAGTGGATACTTACGAATTTCATGTTGATGGTTTTTGGGTTTTGGAGTTTTGCTTTTGGCTTGAATGTAAACAGTTGAAGCTGTTGGCGTTGTTTGATACTCAACTTGACCAACTGGGCAGCTTATATAGTCAGTTGGTGAGCAGCTCCATTTGCTGGCCACTTGGCCACTTGGCCCCTTGAAGATACGCATGACGCATGGGCTCGCATGCCCGCCGTCTGAAGGCCGCGCTTACAAATGCAGCGGGCATAGCGAGCGGCGTTGATGGCGACGTTGACATCGGTGGTGTGTCTTGTTATGCTTTGGCAGCATTGATTGTTTGCCCGACAGACGCGGTTAATGGGCCAGTTCCATTGTTGGAGTCGCATGTAAATCGCATTTGGCATTTGGCACTTGGTACTTGGCACTTGGCACATGGCACAAGGCACAAGGCACTCGGCGAGTCGTCGAGCCGTCGAGTCGGTTACTTGGCAGTGCGGTAGCTGGGCGGCTGGCTGGCTGGCTGGCTGGCTGGCTGGCTGGGCGACTCGGTAGCTCGGCACGTGTTGCGGCCTTTTGGTAATTTGATTAGGTTTTGCGCAAAAACCAATTGAAATGCGGCTTCCTTAGTCGTTCCACAAAAGCCGTAAACCAATTATAAAATACAAACGTTCGAAATGACTCAACATACCCCTGAGGAGGCATACACACAAAGGACTTCATCCAGGGCTGAAGATCCAGCGCTGAGTTCGGCAATTTCCAAGAATTTAATAAATAATTGATCAATTATAAAAAGAGGCTGAACTTTTAAGACTTTCGCCGGAATTTCAAAAATAATCGATAAATAAATAAAAATATTCCGAATTTCGAAAATCCAAAAAGGATACACATCCAAAGCTACGCACCGAAGAAACGAAGTTTTCCCCTGATTAAAGGAAAAAAAAATAAAGCTTTCGAATGAATTTCCGATTTCAACTGTTTATTTGTTTATATCCCGGATATATATGCAAAATCGGAAAGCCAATAAATATATCTTGCTTAATTGTTAAACCTGGAAAGCTGCGGCACGCATCAGATGCTCGGCTCCATCCCTGATTTCGGTGGCTGCACGTAATGATTGGCAATCTTTCAACCCCCTGGAGCTGTTCCGAGCTGCGTTTGGATTTGGTGGCACTTTGTCATGAATAATTTGTTGAAACCACTTAGAGGCAGCAGCAGTAGAAGCAGCGGCAGCAGCAGCAGCAGCAGTAACAGCAGTGGCGTTGGCTGTGGCACAGGCCAAGCCTGAGACAGAGTCAGAGGCAGAGGCAGTGGCAGAGGCAGAGGCAATGCCAGTGGCAGAGGCAGAACCAGTGTCAGCGGCAATACCAGTGGCAGCAACGGTGCGGCCAAGTCTGAGACAGAGTCAGAGGCAGTGGCAGCGACAGTGGCAGTGGCAGCGGCAGAGGCAGAACCACTGTCAGCGGCAATGCCAGTGGCAGCGGGAACAACGATTGCCACCGCTTGTGCCGTCAAATGTCGCACGCATTTCTAGACAAACTGAAAACAAAATTTATAATAGACTGAAGCTGATGGAGGATGGAGGGAGCGAGAGATGTGGCAAGGAATGTGAAAGTGGGGGAGGTCATGTATGCGGGCGTCTCTCTTTCTGTGTGTGTGTGTGTGTGTGTGTGTGTGTGTGAGTGGGCGACTGGGGTGTCTCTTACTCACGTTTAACGGCACTTGAACGACGCATTAACGCGCGCGCACAGCTGCTGCCACGCCCATTCCATGAGGACGACGACGCTACCGCCGCCGCCGCCGCCGCCGCCGCCGCCGCCGTCTCCTTTATTATGGCAATAAACTTCGCTCGTAAGTCTAAAGGCAAAAGGAGAAAGTGGCGCATATTTTACGCAACTTGTTCCCAGTTCCCAGTTCCCAGTTCCCAGTTCCCAGTTGCCCGCTACCAGTTGCCAGTTGCCAGTTGCCAGTTGCCCGTTGCCAGTTGCCAGTTGCCAGTTGCCAGTTGCCAGTTGCCCGTTGCCAGTTGCCCGTTGCCAGTTCTTGAGCTTGGGGTTCAGTTTAAATCGGGTAGGTTTCACAAACGGCTTGCGGCTGGCAAAGGGGGGGCGGGTAGAGGGGAAAGGAGTGGGAGGGTCCATTCTCTGGGCGCTTTGTGCCACGCAAACGGAGCGCAATTTTTTCTTTGCGCCTTTTTGTGAAAATTTCTTTTTTAATTACTCGCTGCCACTTAGCCATGCCTCACCGCCAGCACCATCGTCAATAGCACTAGCAACACTCCCGCCTACCGCCTACCACCCATCGCCCACCGCCTACCGCCCACCGTCACCCGTCTATTGCCTACCTTCTGCCGCCTACCGCCTACCGCCTTCCGACTCCTGCTATCCGAATCCCGCTATCCGACTCCCAATCCTGCTGCCATCCGTGGAGGCTCCGTAAAGCTGCAGCTGCTTTGATATGTTGCCACAACTAGAGGGCGGGTCACTTGAGAGTTGCCTGTGGCACTTGAAATGCGTCTTTTTTTTTTTTTTTTGTTGTATATGTTTTATGTTCAAGGATGTTGCATCAAAGCTTTTAGACGGATTAACCAATATGTTGAATCATTTACTTCCCACATGTGCAACACATTCACACACACACACACACACACACACACCAGAACACACACACACGCAATCACAGTCGTTGTCGCCAAACTTGACAATGAACGCGTTGCATGCTTTGTGTGCCACATGCCACATAAGCTGATCCGACAGACGTTGCCCGATTTTGGGCCGCTCAAGTTACATGTGTTGTTTGTAAGTGTTTGTGTATGCGTGTGTGTATGTGTGTGTGTGTGTGTGTGTGTGTGTGTGTGTGTGTGTGGGTGTGTGGGTTGGTGTTGATGTTGATGTTGATGTTGGTGTTGTTATTGTGGTTGCTGGGTAATTTCAATTGACGCATATCATGATTGTGCATTTAGTAGGCGAGTGCCACGCCTCCAATGCATAGAGTCACTTCTTGTCGTATCCCTTCCATTGCGTATGCACAGTCACAAGGCAAACACTTGGCAACGGCAACGGCAACGGCAGCGGCGGCAGCAGCGGCAGTGGCAGTTGCAACGCCAGCTTAGGGGGCGGAAAGTACAGGAAACCAAGCAAGTGATTCAGCGACAACATCATCATCAGTAGCAGCAACACCACCACCACCAACAACAACACCACCACCAACAACAACAACAACAACAACCACCAACAACAACAACAACTGAAACTTGTTGTTTGGCATGTTCCAGACACTCACTTACCATGCCCCCTTAAGCCCAGTTAGCTGACTGCCACCCGCCACTGTTGTCCTCACAGCGTACCGCCCTATATTCTCCCGCCCCTCCCCACTCGCTCTCCTGCAGCCCATCACCTTTTCAGGACATCATCGTCTCCCGATCTTTGCAAAATCGCGTAATTGGCATTTTTAAGCAAAATTCACGCTTCAACACTTTTTGGAGTGTGTTTGGGTACATATAAGTGTGTGAGTGTGTGAGTGTGTGAGTGTGTGAGTGTATGAGTGTAAGAGTGTGTGAGTGTAAGAGTGTAAGAGTGTGTAAGTGTAAGTGTGTGATGGATGTGTGCACATGTCCTGATACAAGTGTAAGTGTGTGCCATAAGTGTTTTGAGCTGTTATAGGCACCTATATAAAAGCGCATACACACACACACACACATACACACACACACACACACACACACACACACACACACACACACACATACATGTATACGAAGCACATACTCGATACTCTAATTAGTGAGATTTAAGCACGGCATACCCCCTGCCCCTTCCATATCACACTCACTTGTCAACCACCCACTCCTTACCTTTGTCTGCCTCCTCCTACTCCTCCCCTCCCCTACCCCCACCCACCCAACCCGGTGCACTTTCGACTCCTTTTGTAATATCGCAATTTATGACATTTGTTTATTAATTTTCCATTGAATTGCATGAACGGTCGGATAGGCGTTTAGGTGAGAGTAAGAGTGGGCGTGGGCGTGGGCGTTGGGGTGGTTTGACTTTTATCAATAAGCTTTTAAGTACATCTGTGGGCCTGACATTGAGGCGAATGGGAAATTAGCTGTTCCATTTTATTGAGCACATAGACACACACACACACACACACACACACACACACACACACATACATATACCTCATACACACTTTCAATGCGCACCAGAAAGTTAATCAAGTGAAGTGTGCAATTAAATTGCATAAAGGGGAAATTAAAAAATTAATTAGTTCGACTTACCAAAAGCGAAACTTTCGCTTCTAAGAGGCTCGGAGAGAGGAAAAGAAGAAATTTATAATTAATTAAGAAGCCTTAAATTAAAATTGGCCATCGTCTAAATATTTACTGAGTATCTGAAGCATCGCTTAAATCTGAAGGATTACCTAAAGGTGTGTCCCCACACGAAGGTTGCTAAGTACTGGGGAATTCAGACAGGACTATATAAGTATTTTATATATATGTAATAATAATATATTAAAAAAATATTTATTTTTTAAATTAATGAATTTATTTAAATATTTTTTGTTAAATAAATGGTTAATTTTTTTGTATATATCTAACATTATTTTTAATCATACATCCTAAAGGTGTGGGGCATATTGAAGGCTGCCAAGTACTGGGAAATTCAGGCAGGACTACATAAGTATTTTATTTATATGTAAAAATATATTAAAATATTATATATTTTTTATATTAATAAATTTCTTTTAATATCTATCTCAATAAATGGACAACTATATTTTATTTATCTATTATTATTTTTAATCATTTATCCTAAAGGTGTGTGGGCCATAACGAAGGTTGCCAAGTACTGGGCAATTCAGGCAGGACTATATAAGTATTTTATGTATATGTAATAATAATATATTAAAAAAATATTTATTTTTTAAATTAATGAATTTATTTAAATATTTTTTGTTAAATAAATGGTTAATTTTTTTGTATATATCTAACATTATTTTTAATCATACATCCTAAAGGTGTGGGGCATATTGAAGGCTGCCAAGTACTGGGAAATTCAGGCAGGACTACATAAGTATTTTATTTATATGTAAAAATATATTAAAATATTATATATTTTTTATATTAATAAATTTCTTTAAATATTTATCTCAATAAATGGACAACTATATTTTATTTATCTAACATTATTTTTAATCATATTTTGGATACTTTTTTTTCTTTATTTCTGTGCATATATTTGTTATAAAATATGATATTTATATTTAAAACTTTTATAATTTCATTTTTTCAATAATTATAAAAATACTTTAAATATTTCCATAATTAATTTATTTTTTTTTTAATTTCTATTATTCTAAATAATAATAACTAAAATACAATAATTGTATTTAAGCTAAGTAAATGTTAAAAATCATAGCTTAAATAATTTTTATTTCAGTTACCTTAATTTAATATTAAAATTTAAAAATATAAATGTGCTTTTGATTTAGTGCATTTATATATTTTTTAAAATAATTTAATTTTTATAATTTTTTTATTACTATTTTTTACTACTATTTTAAATTTAAAATGTTTACAGTCATAGCATTTCAGCTACCTAAATTTAATATTAATATTTAAAAATGACATATTTGCTTTTGATTTATTTCATTTATATATTTTTCATTATCATATAATAATAAAATTAATAATAAATAATTTTTAATTCAGCTACCTAAATTTAATATTAATATTTAAAAATGTAAATGTGCTTTTGGTTTAGTTCATTTATATTGTACTTTTTAAATTAGTTTAAATTTTATAATTTTTTATTTTTTAATACTATTTTTTACTACTATTTTTATTTTAAATTCCCTAATATTTAAATAAAATTGTTACTTTCAATAGATAATTTTATTTTTGAATTTTATTCATAGTTGCAATACTGTTGACTTCTGGTTTTTAAATTAATTGAAAATATATAATATGTACTTCTGACCCTCTTCCTTATTTTATACATCGTCATCATCATAGAAGTCACAGTTTCCGATAATTTTCTTTCTCTATATTTTAAATATATTAAATATTTTATTTTTTTAAAGGTCTGTTTAGTCTCATATTAATTCCCTTTTGGAACGGAGGTCATTCGAGTCTTCAGAGTCACAGCTGACTCACAGTGGCCACAATATGATTATTATAATTGGAAGACCATCGCCAGTTACCTATCTATTTTCGTGATATCGTTAATCACACCTTAAGGTAGCGATATTTTGAGCTGTGCTACCGTTCGGTGAATTCGATGGGTTCGGTAATAGCTGCAGGTTTCATTTAATTGCGCGCACACACACACACACACACACACACATATATATGTATATGTGGACATTCCCTCCCACACTCACACAGAGACGTGCTCAAGGTCATGGACAAATGCCAACGTCGATACACAGAAATTGAAGCAAAAGTAACGGACGGCAGGCACGCATCGAGCCAAGTTTTTTTTTTAATTTAATTTTTTTTTTTTTATTTTTGGAGCCGGAGAAGCAACAAATATCGAAGTATCTGGCCAAGAATTGCGCATGCGCAACATGGGCAACATTGTCTTTGTCGTTGACTTGGCAGTCGTTGACTTGGCAACCATCGCACGTGATCCGCATACCCAAACAGATCACCATCGCCGGGTGGGCCACTCCGATTGAAGAGTGCAAGTGTTGGCCATTGCTATAAAAACGTCGATTCGTCTTTCCATTGGCATCACAAACCAACAGGTTATCCATTAGCTAACAACTCAACTCAACTCCAAAAACCAATCACAAGCCAAATCAAAATGTTCAAGCTTGTAAGTAGCTAAGCAATGGATAAGCCACCAAGTCCCACCCACGGACTCAAAGGATATTTCAATGGATATCTAAATCAATTTTTTTCTTTTTTTTTTTTTTTCTTCACTCGCAGATCGCCGTCTGCTTCTTCGCTGTTGTGGCTGTCGCCTCTGCCAAGCCTGGCATCCTGGCCGCTGCTCCTTTGGCTTACACCGCACCCGCAGTTGTTGGCAGCGCCCCCTATGTGGCACCCTATGCCTCCAGCTATACCGCTCACCAGGTAGCCCATAGCGCCGCCTTCCCAGCCGCCTATACCGCTCCAATTGCCACCGCTGCCTATACCGCTCCAGTTGCCGCCGCCTATACCGCTCCCGTTGCCGCCGCCTACACCCGCTACGCTGCCGCTGCCCCTCTGGCCTACACCGCTCCCTTCGCAGCTCCTTTCGCCGCTCCCTATGTGGCTCGTCCCTATGCCGCTGCTCCCCTTCTCCTGAAGAAGTAAATCCACAATCTCGACGGGCACTCATGGGAAATAGTTCGCCATATCTAAAGATCATGGCTGAGTACATATTTCCCGCCCCCCTCTGACATCCCCTGTCCACCATGGAACAATTGCTAGTGATTTTTTTTTTTGCGAAATAAACATTTAAATTTAAAAAAAAAAAAACAAATCGCATTTTGCCTTTTACAAATTTAAAATTTGCCAATTTTTTTATTGTTGCTCACTTTTAGACTCGCTTGGCATGCTCAACGCTTGGCCATTCAAATATTTCAGTGGCTTCATTAGCGTCTCCCACAAGCATATCAACTAGATTCCATTAAGGCCCCAAGACGGGCCATTCCTGGACTGCATATCAATGAGGATTCGATCGGTTGCCAGGTGCTGCCTGCACTCATTATGTATTTATATGTATGTATGTGTGTGTGTGTGCATAGCTATGGAGGTACATATATATAGGTAGCTATGTGTGTGTGTGTGTGTAAGTCTATTTCCTAGGCGACGACAAGAAGTACACAAATTTTGAGATACTGTTACTGCATCCGAGGCCAGGAGATACAATTGAAGACAACATCCTTGCACAGGCAGTAAATTAAAATTGACACCTGCTGATGGCAGCTGACGTTGCTATTGTTGTTGTTCCTGTTACTGGCGCTAATGAGTCCTGAAACCCAAACGCGTCAATAACAACGATGGAGCCTCCAATTCGAAGCCCAACGATGATTTAATGGCCTATAGACATTTCTCCAAGCGGCTCATGTTTCCTTTCCTCAACCCAATGCAAACACACACACACACACACACACACACACACACATCTCGTTATAATATGGTTACTCAATTTCAGGCTAAGGACTGATAAGTGATGGCCAGGAAGGGGGGGCCATCAGTTGGGCCAAAAGTTTTGGCAATTATCGTTTGGCCAGAACTTCAACAGGAACCTTAACTCGGCAAAACTTTTTGACTTTATTGTTGACTTTGTTAAATGTGGCTAAATGGGCGTAAATGACCAGCAACAACAAAAACAAAAACACACACACACACACACACACACACATACACACATGATGTAAGGGAGAAACGAAAGGGTTCAAAAGTTGATGCAGTGCGTGTCGACCTCCTGTTGAGGTCCTTGGAATACGCAAATTTTTGCTAATATTGTAGAAGCTGTGGCAAGCAACCGCTGCCTGACAGCCTGTCTAAGGGTAGGTTGCAAGCTCCGCTTGGGGCTGGACCACGGGGGTGGGGGCAGACCCATCGCCGTTTCTATTATAAAAACTGACGGCGCATAAGAAACTTCTTGCGGTTACTTTGAAGCAGAAAAGTAAAAGACGCATTGAAATGTAAACATAAGTAGAGGAGCTTCAAGCCACACACACACACACACACACATGCATAGACAAGAGACAGCATCAGTGGCATCAACAACAACAACAACAACAACAACAATAACAAATAAAAAGACAGTCGTTGTATATTGTACCTCATTCGCATCCGTTGGAATTATGCGGCATTGTCTAAAAATGAGTTTTCGTTGCTTGTTGCTATTTTTATGTTTCATCGAACAAAAGCAAAGTACCTTGCAACGGCAACGGCAACATCAGTAGCAACAACAACAGCAACAACAACAACAACAACAAAAATGGCAACAAAAAAAGAGCTAAATGAAGAAGAAGTCGGAGGAAAAGACAAGCTACAAGACGGCTAAGACGGTCGAGGGGTGGCTTATGGCTTGGCTGAGGGTGGAGTGGGTGGAGCGGGGATGGCGGTTGGCGAAGGGAGGAGGAAGGAGGGAAGAGTTGTCAAGGTGGGTAGCGGATAGCAGCTCAACGAATCACCGTGTACCCAAAACCCCTTAGCAACCCGACGCTCTGCCAAAGCTCCCAACAGCCAACCCCCCAACCCCCCACGCCCTGAGCCCTGAGCCCGCACCGCCCGCTCCATACACACACACAGATGATGCATTACGCTTTGCCGTGCAACGGTGCAGGCAGCAAAAGACGATGTCGAGTGTAATGCAAAGTTTGAAATGTTTTTTTTTTTGCTTTTTTTTTTTCTCCTGTTTTTTACCTGCTTTACCGCAAATTAAGTAAAAGGTAAGAATTTCCTTGCGATAAGTAAATTTATCCATTCAAAATTTACGCAACTTTTAATTTTGTTCGGGAATTTCTGTGGTCAATAAAGTTGAGAAGTGGCTTCTCTTTGATTTATGCAATTTTATATTAAAATACATGGATTTATCTGTCAACACTCTTCTTCTTCCTCTTCTTCTTCCTCTTCTTCTTCTTTATCTTCTTCCTATAAATAGATGTGTGTATATATACTTTATATACGCCGATATCTGCTTAGCTGTGGAAATGCTCAGTTGTGACCTTTGTCGCCTGGCAATCATAATGCCCATAAAGAAATGCAACTGTAAGTCGTATGTGGCAAGTGTGTATATGTGTGTATGTGTGTGTGAGTGTGTGTTTACAGTATGTGTAAAGCCATGCGGGCTTGAGTTGCTTCTTGCTTCGTCCACCTTCATGTCAAGTAAAACACGGGCAGGTTTGCTCAAAAATGAAGTGCTGACAACGCAATGTTGCCGCTTTCGTTGTTGTTGTTGTTGTTGCTGTTGTTGTTGTTGCTGTTGTTGTTGTCCCATCAGTTGGTGCGAATGGCTCTGCCAATGCCCCTGGCCCTGCCTGCCTGCCTGGCGTGGAGGTAGCTAAGCGTCTTACGGACTTAGCGCCAGACCGCACAAGACAAAAGAATGTGAAATGTTCTTTGGTATGTGTGTGTGTGTGTGTGTGTGTGTGCGTGTGTGTGTGTGCTGTATGAGTATGAATGTATGTGCGGATACGTGTGTATAGGTGGCTGTATGTGGTTGGAGTGTATGTGTGAACGGTGGCTGCTGCTGTGGTTGCCCTCAGTCCCCTCCATTGGGATGGGTCCTGTGATCCAGACAGTCGTTTGAGTGTGAGATTTTCAGGGCTTGGCGCTAAGGGCAGGAGGGGGCAGTTGGTCGGTGCGGTTGCTGCGGTGGGGTGGAGAGGTGGAGAGATGGAGAGGGGAGAGGGCAAGGAGCAGAAGTAGTCAAGCTTCCTGGCTGTTTAATTTACGCGCTGCTATTATTTTAATCTTTGCGCAAGAACAGCGTGAAATGACTTTCACCTGGCCTTTGGTTTGGGGGCAGGTAGACGCCTCGTCCTCAACGGGCATTTCTCTTGTTGTTGTTGTTATTATTATTATTGCTGTTGTTGGTGTTGTCGTCTCGACGACCCAAGCACAAAAGCATTTAGCACAATATTTTTGCCAAGGTGAGTTGCTGACAGGCAGCAGAAAGCTGTTGCTTTTGTCTTTGTCAGTTGGCCTCAAGGCAGCAGTGGCTGGCATCGGCTCAAGGAGCGGGACCGAGGGCAGGTACAAGGCGCTGGCACTGGCAATGGCTGCAGGATATGTAGTCCTTTTTGTCAGCACAAGCCACATCCACATTCACATCTACATCTACATCTACATTCACATCCGCATCCGCATTCGCATTCGCATCCCCATCCACATCCACATCCACATCTCCATCTACATCAACATCAACATCCTTGTCATCCTACATTTACCCATGTGCTCAACCTGCGACTTGGCCGCTCGCTTATGTTTCTTCCTGCCTGCGGCTGACTCTCTAGCACCTCGCGTTTTATTGCTTTATGTGGCGTCTGCTGTCCGTTCCTGTTCCTCTCCGATCTGCTATTCAGGTGTAAAATAAACGAGGTGCGTCATATCGTACATCATCGCGTGCTTGGCGCTTTCAACGTTAAAATCTTTTACAATCGCCAAGACAAGTAGACAAGAAACAGGCCAAAAAATTAAGGTAGCTGCTGCAGGAGATGTCCGGGCAGCATGGCCAGCAGTGGTGGCAGGAGTGGCAGGAGCATCTGCTGTCTGGAGTTGGGTAACTGGGGAGTCAAATCTAATGCTTCAAATCATTTTCATTTCTTGCCATGCTTCAACGTCTTCGTTCAAGACTCTTCAAGACATTGTGTGCGTCTTGGCTCGTCCACGTTCTGTTGATGTGCCCGGGCACGACCCTTCTTTCTCTCCCGCTCCCGCTCCAGCTCCCGCTCCCACTCCTGTTCCATCTTCATCTCCATCTCTATCTTTCCCTCTTCTGCGCCCACCCCGTAAAAGTACTTGCTTTGCGTGTTGGCATTCCATGGGCAGAGCACTCAAAGCGCTTACACCCACCACGCCCACCGCTTGTAATGCCTGTCGGTAGCTTTTGCTTTTTAGCAACTCCAAACTCCTTTTACACTATGCAGCATTACAATATTTTAAAAGATTTACTGACCTATGCAGCTGTTGCTGCAGAGTGCAAAGCGCTCTAAAAATATTACGTATACGCATATACGTGAACGTAAACGTTAACGGAGTCGGGCAGCCGGAAAGCGGGAGTCGAACCTGAAACGCGCTTAAGTAAGCATTTGTTTGGATTTAACAAAAGGTTTCCTTTTGGACAGGTAAATAAGCTGGCCCAACCCCAATCCTTGCACTGACCAAAAAGTATTTGGCGACTATTTGCCATTCCATTCATTCATGCCATTTATTCATTCCATGTATTCATTCCATATATTCATTCCATTTATTCATTCCATATATTCACTCCATGTATTCATTCCATATATTCATTCCATATATTCATTACATATATTTATTTCATATATTCATTCCATACATTCATTCCATATATTCATTCCATATATTCATTCCATATATTCATTCCATATATTCATTCCATATATTCATTCCATTCATTCATGCCATTTATTAATTCCATATATTCATTCCATGTATTCATTCTATATATTCATTCCATACATTCATTTCATATATTCATTCCATATATTCATTCCATATATTCATTCCATTCATTCATGCCATTTATTCATTCAATATATTCATTCCATACATTCATTCCATTTATTCATTCCATATATTCATTCCATATATTCATTCCATATATTCATTCCATATATTCATTCCATATATTCATTCCATATATTCATTCCATATATTCATTCCATTCATTCATTCCACATATTCATTCCATTCATTCATTCCATATATTCATTCCATACATTCATTCCATATATTCATTCCATATATTTACTCCATTCATTCATGACCCCCCTCCCCCCTTGTACTTATCCATAAATAAATGGCGCTAATCAATGGCAAATCGTGTTGACCCGTGGCTGCCTTCAAATGCATGCGATTTGCGGCAGTTCAGTGCCGAACGCTCGACGAGCGCTCGAAGCTTCATTTTTACATGTCCACATGTGGCCAGGGATGTTGGGAGTTTGGGATGCAGGGATGCAGGGATGCAGGGATGCAGGAATGGGTTTTGGGTTTTGGGGCTTGGGTCTTGGGGCTTGGGGAGCGCTGCTTAAGACCTAAAATAAATAGAATTTTTAAGTAAATTGAAGCTGAAAACTTATTTGCGGCGCCCAACTAAGTCGGGGAACCACAGCAGCGCTCAGTTGGATGGCAGTCCGCACTTTTGTACTAACTTGGTCAACATAACTCACAGAAAAGCCAAGAGTAGCAGTGGTAGTAACAGTAGCAGTAGCAGTAAAAGTAGTGGCAGCAGTGGCAGCAGTGGCAACGTGGCAACGTGGCACAAGACACGAGCAAAGAGCAGGCAACTTGTAAAAAAGCCACTGTGTGGCTTTGGTAGCACTTTTTGCAGTGGGCCAGCAACAAATGGTGCACATTACAAGGGCCCAAAGCTACTTACCAAGGCAGCTAGTAGCATGGCAAGGACTCACATATTTTATTATCAGCAGGCGCTGCCAACAGCACCGTCGGCCTGGAAGGGTGAAACGCCAGCACGGCACGCCGTCCTACTGTCTGCCCTCCCGCCTGCCTATCTGTCTGCCTGCCTGCCTGCCTGCCTGCCTGCCTGTCTGTCTGTCTGCCTGTCTGTCTGTCTGTGCAACAAGGCGCAAAACTTAAGCGCCGAAGACAAATTTTTATTGCCAGAAGCCCAAGTCGATTTCGATTATTGACTGCAAGCAAACTGTTGCACGCACACAAGTAGCCATACATACATACACACATACACATACACATACACACATACACACATACACACACACATATATACGTACATGCATAGACAGGAGCTGCGGCACACATAGAGAGAGGGACATCGGAGAACGAAGGCAGGCGCTAGTGCTGGGTGTTGGCAACTGAAGCTAGCAGCTCCTTAAGACAGTCAGCCAGCCAGGCAGTCAGGCAACCAGCCAAGTGCTCCTTGGCCGCCACTGTCTGTGGCTTTAGCTGTCGCGTTCGCTCATTTGAGTCACATTTTATTATTTTCGTGCATTTATCGTATGCTTGCTGGCATTTTATTTTATTAGCGTGACATTTCAATTGATAGACCCTTCTGGGTTTGGGTTTGGGTTTCGGTTTGGGTTTGGGCTTGAGTGTGGTCTTCAGTCTGGGGCTCCACTTCAATTCCAAGCACAACTCCCGTTTCCAAATCAAAAGCTCTGCAACTCTCCGTTGACTTTAAATTCCATGATTTCCATGTTTAAAGCGATATTCGAATTAAGTTTGAATTTTGGTTTTCATTTTCGATCTGCAAGTGTCACGTCAAGTGTCAGTGTGACTATCGATAGAATTTTAAAATTCGATATTTTTAACTATCAATTATTTTCAAATGTAATGAAAGGAAATGCTATTAAGATGATTATCGATATTTATCGATATGGCATTAATATTCCATATTGCTGTTTATTAATTTTAAAAATTTAATTGGAACTGTCTATGGGAATATCGATTATTTATTATTTATCAATTATTACAAATGAAATGAAAGGAAACGTCATTAAAAATCGATCTGATTTTAGTATTCGATTTATTGCTTATCAATTACTACAAATATAATGGAAGGAGATGTCATTAAAATCGATATGATTTTAACCTTTGATTTTATTATTTATCAATTATAACAAATATAATGGAAGATAATGCCATTAAATATCGGTATGACTTTAGTATTCGATTTATTATTTATCAATTATTTCAAATGTAATGTAAGGAAATGTCATAAAGATTGTTATCGACATTTATTGATATGGCATTAATAATCCATATTGCTATTTATTAATTTTTAAACATTTGATTGGATGGAACTGTCAACGGAAATATCGATATCATTTTAGTATTCGAATTATTAATTATCAATTGTAATGAAGGGAAATGTCATTAAATATCGATATGATTTTATTATTTATCAATTATTACAAATGAAATGGAAGGAAATGTCATTAAGATTGTTGTCGATATTTATCGGTATGGCATTTATATTCCGTATTGTCATTTATTAATTAATACAAAATTTAATTGGATCGAACTGTCAATGAAAATACTGATGATTTCAATATTCGATATTATTGATTATCAATTTTTGCAAATGTCTGAAATGAATAAAATCTCAGCAGTCCTTGAATCAACTTAGTAGGCCTTGGTTGATTCTAGACTCTGCCGAGGTGACATCGGAAGCTGAGCTTGTACATTTTCTTCATTCTTCCAAAAACAGTCGAACAACACAGTCTAATATTTTACAAAAAAAAAAAAAAAAAAAAATCTACTTCAAGTGAGGAAAAAAAAGGAAATTTTTTTTTAAATTATATTGAAAAAAGTTTCAATTATTTTTTAAAAAAATTTTTAGGAACAACTCGCATGAAAATGGGCTACGACAATGTTGACAATGTAGAAGTTCCTGAAGCTGCTCAGCCCTTGTGCAGTGCCGAGGGGAATGGAGATCCCAATGAGGAGCCGTCATTTAACCATGTATTGAGCTCAATTGATGGTAAGCTCCTTGTTAAGCATCCCTTGGAGCACACTTGGACTTTGTGGCATTGGGAGAACGATCGCACCAAGTCTTGGACTGATATGCTTAGTGATGTCACTAGCTTCAATACCGTCGAGGATTTCTTTAGGTAAACTTCAAAATGATCCTACTTCCATCTTCCAGCTCATTCGTTGCTCTTCTCCTCTTCCCCTCTGCACCCCAACCCCATCCGTATAAGTGTAGTGTTTACTATATTATAAAGCCTCCATCGGCCCTGAAGGTGTTCAATGACTATATGGTGTTCAAGCATGGCATTCGGTGAGTTGAAGTCCTTTTTGCAAATTGATTACATTAATATGAATCCTACTTACAATTTGCAGTCCTATGTGGGAGGATAACGCCAATAAGAATGGTGGCCGTTGGGTCATGTTTTTAGATAAGGATTCCAAGGAATTCATTGATAACTTGTGGCATGACTTGGTAATTAAATGTCATATCCAGTCACGTCCTTTGCTCTTATTGCATCCTTTCCTTTTTTATAGCTGTTGTGCACCATTGGCGAGTGCATTGAGTACTCCGAGCAGATCTGCGGAGTTGTCATTAATGTGCGCAACAAGACAAGCAAGATATGTAAGTAGCAAGGATAATTATTATCCCAGTGTTATCCTGATTATATATACGTGCACACACACACACACACAGCTCTTTGGACTAGAGATGCACGCTATGAGAAGGCTATCCTCTCGATTGGCCATCAAATAAAGAGTCTCCTCCATTTGGAGAAGGTGGACATGCAATTCCAGGCCCATAGGGATGCCATGATACAATGTGGCCCACATTTCAACGCAATGTACAAGATTTAAAATTAATTCAACAAAACACACACACTGCAGCTCGATGAACACTTAGTAGTTTAGGTATAGGGAACGATGTGCCAAGGCATCAGCATAGTATAAACCTCTTTTACTCTGCGGCTCTTGGACATGCTTAAAACCCACACACACATACACACACGTACACAGAAACACATTTCTACACATCTTAAATGTTGCACCCAAAAAATAAAGAAACGCTTGACGGCAAAACGTTATTCATGGCTTTTACGAAAGGATGTGTTGTGGGAGCCGAAGGGGTGGTTGGGATTTGCTGGGGGGCTAGTCGTTGCGATGGGTGGACGGGAAGGGCTTAAGAGGGGCGGGGGGCGACAAGAGGTTACTGTCGGGGATTGATGCTGCGATATCCATACGGTCGTGAGGAGCCAGCACGTAGGGCGCGGTGTCCTTAGTCAAGGCTCAGTGTAAGTACGCGGCACGTTTGCCTTTGCCACAGTCACAGGCGGAAAGTCACTTTCGTCGGGAGTGGTGCCGCTCTCGTTGCTTCCATATCTTTGTCCTGCTGCGCCAACTACCACCATAACGCCTTACTTTATGACGATTATCCTTTGCACCATAATTTTGGCCATTTTTACTCGACTGCCACGCGCGCGCACGCTCACCCGGTTCCTACTTCCTTTATCCACGTCGTGCTTATGTGTGCACCCCCCCTCCTCCATCCACCATCCCCATCTCCCACCGTCCCATTGGCCACCCTTTTGACTCACTGTATGAAGGATAGTGGCGTCCAGGGCTTTTGTGTTTATATGTCATGCATAGCAAATTGTGAGCAATTTATGAAAATATGTTCGAAACGCCTACTGCGTGCATGACCACAGACGTAATGCGGCGTTGATGTGATTGTTGTAATTTGTTAGGATTTGGTCTTTCATTGTTTTATTGTTTCATTGAATTATGAAGTGGCACTCGTGGCCAACTGACATGAGTGCCACGTCTCCGCCCATCTGCCGGCTGCTTATCTGACAACCGTTCATCGGGCATCCGTTGATGCTGCCACTCAGCCTCCAGTAACCGGCAGCCAGCAGTCAGCAGCCAGCAGCCAGCAGCCAGCAGGGATTTTTTTTGAGGGGCAGAGCAGCCAGTAGCATGTCGATCGACTTCCAGTGGCATCTACCGTCTTTTGTCTTCTGTCGTCTACCCTCCACCTTCCTTCTTCCTCCTTCCATCCTCTGTTTGTTATCTTCCTACTTTTTTTTTTATTTTTTTTAATCTTTTGTCTTCGCTCCTCTGTTTTGTCTTATACATTCTTCTGCCTTCAATTATCTGTCTTCAGTTATCTGTCTTCTGTTTTCTGTTTTCTGCATTCTATGTTCTTCTATCTGTCTTCTGTCTTTTGTCTTTTGTCTTCTGTCCTCTGTCTTTCTGTCTTCTGTCCTCTGTCTTCTATCTTCTGTCTTCTGTCTTCTGTCTTCTGTCTTCTGTCTTCTGTCTTCTGTCTTCTGTCTTCTGTCTTCTGTCTTCTGTCTTCTGTCTTCTGTCTTCTGTCTTCTGTCTTCTGTATTCTGTCTTCTGTCTTCTGTCTTCTTTTATCTGTCTTCTGTCTTTTGTCGTTTGACTTCTGTCTTCTGTCTTTAGTTATCTGTCTTCTGTCTTCTGCCTTCTGTTTTCTGTCTTCTGTCTTCTGTCTTCCGTCTTCTGTCTTCTGTCTTCTGTCTTCTGTCTTCAGTTGTCTGTCTTGTGTCTTCTGTCTTCTCTTATCTGTCTTCTGTTTCAGTTATCTGTCTTCTGCCTTCTGTCTTCTATATTTTATATTCCCTTTTCTGTCTTTTGTCTTACATCTTCCATTTTTTATCTTTTGCCTTCTGCCTTCTGTCTTCTATCCTCTGCTTTCACTTTTCCCTTTCTCCACTCCTCTCACCTGCCTTCTGTCTTTTGTCGCTTGCCTTCCGCCTTCAGTTGTCTGCTGATGCTTTAATATGCGCATATTTACTTGGAGGAGGCGTGGCATACATGTCGTAATCCTTATAGGGAATGCACATTGGTATGCAAGCTGATGACAGGACATAGAGTACAGTAGACAGGATGCCGAATGTGGGTAGTATGAGATAAAAGGACATAAAGCCATGCAACTGTGCCACCTGCAGTCCACGGATGCAGAATTCAAGTCGAACGAACGCTTTGGGCAAATCGCGATTGGGTGCCAAACGAAGGAAGCGCAAATAAAAGTTAACTGCACGCCGGAAGGAGCGACTTTCGTTTCCGGCTTTGGCTGCCCTATAGGCGCCTCGGGTAGTCGTTGAAAACTAATGCTGAAGCGTTTGATTATATTCGAGTTCAGGCTTAATTGAAAAAGGACACATTCGGTTGCGCAAGAGGTCCAGTGTTCCTCTTCAGGACTATCTCAGTCGTACTCAGGAGCACGCATTCAGACAATCGCAGTCACGGCTACAGTCACTGACAGCAGCACAGTCGCAGTCACAGTCCTGCTTCCTGTTCCTCTTCCTATTACAGCTGCTGCTGCTGCTGCTGCTGCTGCTTCTACTGCTGCTTCTGCTGCTTTTGTTTTTTGCTTTTGTTTTTGTTTTTTGCTTTTGTTTTTGTTTTTGCTTTTGGTTTTTTTGTTGCTTTTGCTTTTGCTTTTGCTTTTGCTTTTGCTATTTTAATTAAACAAAAAGCGTAAAATGTTTGACCATACGCCAGCCATGCTGCTCCTTTAGCCTTCCTGGCTGGCTACATTGACTTTTCGGACGCCCCTCTTTTTTTTTTCCATGTCCTGTGGTCCTGCCTCGCCCTCAATGTTATTGTTGCTATACTGTGCTGTGCTGTGCTGTGCTTCTGTTTGTTTGTCCACCGACTTGTCTTTGGCACGTAAATTTTCTTTGCCAACAAGCACGAAATTGTTTGCTTGTCCCATGCTCTGTACATTCTGCATATATGCCCCGACTCCTTTCTGGTGTCCGTGTGTCCCTTGTCCCGTGTCCCTTTAGTCCCGCTGCAAAACAAATTAATTGTCTGTTTTTCTTCTTTTTTTTTTATTTCTTTTTTCTTTTTTTTTGTTTTTTTTTTGGTGTTTTTTTTGCTGTTTCTTTTCGCATAAAGTTTTTCGGTCTTGTGGTTGTCTCTGTCGCGTCTGTGCAATTTTCAGCGCTCTGTTTGTTGCGTAAATTGTGGCAATTTTTGTTGTTGCTTTGTTTTGCTATCTACAATGCCATGTGACCCCCACCCCCATCCCTCACTCCACACTCATCGTTTTACTACCCTCTGCCTGTCCCCAGTCTCACTCAAATTTCACTTCACTTTCGCTTAGCTCATTTGCTGCACAACTTAGTGTTTAGCTTTGGGTTCCCAATTGAACGAAGCGGCGCCCAGAGCCCAGCAGCATCGGAAGCAGAAGCTGGACGACCGGCAACATCCGTCCCAGAATCCGGCAGAGAGCAGCCAGAGCTTACCCACCATCCAGCCGTCCGTCGTCCATCGTCCATCGTCCATCGTCCGTCGTCCACCGTCCACCGTCCACCGTCCACCGCCCACCGTCCACCGTCCACCGTTCGCCATCCACTGTTGTCATAATTCAAATGAAATTTCATTGCCACCTCTCCTCCACCCTCCCTTGACGCTCATAATTATTTTTTGATTAAAGACGTTCCCGCTGTCCGTCATGGACATCATCCCGCCATTTGGGAGCTCCTCTTCCTCTTCCGCCAGAATATTTCCAGCAACTGTCGACAAAGTATCTAATAACATAAATGGATAAATTGAGAAAATTCTTGAGGTCAATGCGCCGCGGAGTGGGAAAGGACACCCAAAGGAACGTCCTTAAATTGTTAACCTAACACCTTTTTTGTTTCCTTACATTCTTTGTTATGCATTTCCTATTTATAGCAACTCCTTGTATAAATTTGATAAGCTGAATTGAAATTGGAATATTTTAAAGATTTCCCCTATATCCATTTATTTCAAGGACTGCTCAGACTTCGAGTCGAGTCTTCAAAATTATAAATTCTGACGGCGATATTCAATTTTGATTTAAGTCAAAGACTTTGCCACCTCCTTGGACCAACGAACGGAATATAAAAGCCTTCGATTGCCTCGATTATAGTTTGTCTGCATTTAAAAATATATATATTATATACATATATATAAATAAACATATTTATTTAATATACTTTATATTTTATGATTCTCCCGATGCCGTTCCGTATATTCATTTGCATAAATGCCTTGAACATTTCTCGTATTTCTCAAACTCATTTATGTTCCTGGCAGGCAATGCAAATAAATCGCTTCGCAAGTATTGACCATATATATCTATATATATCTATATATATCTCTATATATCTCTCTATATATATGTGTATTTATATATGTGTATATATGTGTGTATATTCATATATATGTAAGTGCTTGTATTTATTCAAGGTCTTGAATCTTGTGGCACCTTTAAATACGGAGAAAATGTACGAAAAATGCAATAATCATAATTTTTTTTTTTTGATTTTCAAATTTAATTGCCAATATAGTTAACAGTTATTATTTATTTATTTATTTCCTTTACGTTCCAACTTTATATATGTATATTTTGTTAAAATAACTCAGCTGAGAAATTGTACTTTATGCAAGTTTTAATTAGGTTTTTCCTTAAGCTCAGATTTTTTGTTATTTCTAAACTAGACAAACCACATACAAATTGTAGGAAAATTATAGGAAAATTATAGTAAAACTATAGGAAAATTATAGAAAATTCATAGGAAATTCATAGGAAATTCATATTCTATACAATTTGATTTAAAGATGATCTGAGAAAGCTTATAACACAATATGTACCACTCTCATATAAAAATATAAATCTTAATAAACAACTCGCAGTATTTCTTCCTTAAAATAAAATAAAATAAAAAATTAAAATCGTATTTTATATTCTGTATATGAAACTTGCGAACGTGTACAAAACTTGTGAAGTTCTTAAAACATAAATACGCACTGCTTTTGGAAAATACTTTTCACCTGGTTCGGATTCCCAAAACTCATAACAATAAATAAATAAAAAAAAATAAAATAAAATTAAAATAAAATAAAACTCAGAAGAATTGTTTCAAGTGAAGGATATTGCGCGCATTTGCATTTAAAAATAACAACAACATTAAAAACACGAAAATAAAACAACAACAAAAGCGAGTGCATATACTTCATAAATTTAATAAGACTTATGGAATACCCTGTAATTGAGGATTGAGCTATAAAAAAATATCATATGCGATTTTTAATTATTTTAGCTGAGTTCGTAATTAGTTTTTATAGCGGTTGGAATAAAAAAAAGATATAATCTTTAATTTAAATATAATATAAAATAATTAATTATATTTTTAATTAAATTTATAAATTTAAAATATTTATTTATTTGTAATATTATTATTAGATTAAAATAAGATTAATATAAAATAATTTATTATATTTTTAATTAAATTTATAAAGTTATATTTATTTATTTTTAATATTATTATTAGATTAAAATAAGATTAATATAAAATAATTTATTATATTTTTAATTAAATTTATAAATTTAAAATATTTATTTATTTTTAATAATATTATTAGATTAAAATTTCGTTGCCTAAGAGTCGGCACCTGATAGATATGATGTCTATATAGATATATATAATTTTGAGAGAAGATCTGCAGCTTCGAGCTCTAAAATCTAATTTTAAAATTAAAAATATTTCCAGTGTTTTTTTTTAATTTTAATTTTATTATATATTATCTTCTTCTTCTTCTTCTTCTTTGATTATAAATATTGTCATTAATTATATACCCATTTTGAAGCTCGATTATAATGGGTACAGGGTATAACTAGTTAAAAGTTGACAACAATGAAACGTCAAAAGCTCGCAGCGAAAAACTTTCAAACCGTGACTCGGCACAACAAAATACACACACAAACACACACACACACACAAACACACACTCTGTGTGTGTGCTAGAAGGAGAAAGAGATACACAAATAAAGCTGGCAGCTCTAAACCCTTTTTTGTGTGTCTGTATTTAATGCGCTCCACCTACCTGGCTTCCCCCCTCACAACTACCCGTACCCCGTATCCCGCTCATCACACCACACACTCTTCATCCCGCCACCCCCCCAGGCCCCCTGCTCCTACATTTTGCGCTTCTTTACACGCTTTTTGTTTTGCCAACAATAACAGCAAATTTTTCTAAAATTTCATGTCGCCTCTTGCCCCCGAGCGGGCGAACAAACCCAAGCTATTTGCAATTTAACTTTTTCCATATACAAACACACACATACGCACACACACACACACACACTCGCACACATGCACAAAGACAGCCAGAAGGAAGGTAAAGGATGGTCATGGAAAATAAGGACACGTAGCTTTAGTTTTTAGTTTGCTTTTATTAACTTTTGCCTTTTTCTCTATGTCTGTATGTCAATTTATGTGTGTGTGTGCGTGTGTGTGTCTGTTTGCCTATGTGTGCATATTTGTATATGCATGTGTATTGGGTATACCTCAGACAGTTCCACTTATTTTGGGCATAAAAGTTGAACTTTTAACTTTTATGCCAAAGTAAGTGGAACTGCGAGATTTGATTCTCCTTTTTTTTAGCCAAATTTCTTGAGGCGGCAGGCAAAATAATAACCGCACATCAGATCCTTTGAAGCATGCAGTCCTGTTGCACCTGTTCATGGGCAGTTAAGCACAAGGCGTATCTACTTGCCGTTTAAATACGCAGACGATGAAGTTTGCCCCTCGCTGCAGGCTGCAGGCTGCATTTCAGCTTCAACCATAAATTTGTATAAATCTTAAGTTATATTTTATTATAATTATAGTTTTTATATTTTTTTTTAAATATTTATAATTTTTGCATTTTTATAAATTTTATATATTTTTATAATTATGTATTTATATTTTTAGTACAAGTTTCGGACTGACTGCAATGACGCCTCGAAGTTCGGCGTGCGCTCAGTTGTCCGCCTAATAAAAAAGCTCCATTTTTGGGGCTTGTGAAGCTAAGCAATTAATTAATTTTAGTCACACTTTAAATTTATATATTTCTATATTTATTATTTATATTCATATTTATTTCGATTTCCAGCAATCAGTTTTTATGGCCAGCCGCAACTGCAACAGCACCAATCCCCCCCTTCGCGCTTGGGTCCCCTGGCGTATCTAACACGCAGCCCACTTGTGGCGTCCTTGGGCGGTCTTGGGCGCTCAGTGGTGATTAGAAGCCAGCCATGGGTTATTCTTAGAATCACATTAGATGGTGCCTTGGGAGAAGCGACTGGATTATTGCTAAGTACACGAAGAGCAGAAGAGCAGAAGAGTCCCCGCCCCCCTTCAGATTGACAACTTCTCCTTCTTTCATTTCGATTTCAGTTTCCTTGCTTTATTCCCGGATTAATTTTGTAAGCTTGACTTAAATATTTTTAAATAAATCATTTTAAATATATTAAAGCAGAGATTAACTTTGAAGTTCAAGTAATTTGATGGAAACTAAAGGCAAAGCTCCTAATTATCACTTGACGTATCAAGGATTTGGTCGAGCATCGAGACGTTGCCGGATCACGTCGTCACTTAAGGCGATCGTGCGGATTGTGGGGCTTGTGTGTATACATGTATGTGTGTGTGTGTATGTGTGTGTGTGTATATATGTGTGTGTGTGGGAGTTGAACAGAAAATATGAATGAATCTCGGATAGCATCCAAATACTACGAGTTTTACTACGTTCTTACCTGCGATGCGCCTAACCCCCACAAGGATTCTGCGCAATGGACTACAGCATCCACCAGTCAAAGGCTGCGGCAGTGACAACGGCATCTCGGCTTTGGCTGCCGCAATGTGAATTCAGTTGCTGTTCGACGTTCCTCGCGTGCGGTTGTGCCTGGTCCTGCACTCAACACACTGAGAGGGAGTGATAAGTAAAGCTCCCCCCCACCACAAACGGTAGGGTCTTCATTCATTCTATACATGTGTGTGACTGCTAAAGTATTTCAATGTTTGTGTGTGTATTTGTGAGTATGTGTGTGTGTCTCTGTGTGTGACTGTGTGTGTGTGTGTTGTGTTCTGCGTATGAAAGAGTCATCATATTATCACAGGAAGAGAGCGCGCCGGCGCCGTTGCAATTGAGTTGTGTACGAAGGAGAATGCAAGGTGGCAAAGTGCAATGTAGAAAGCAGAAACTGCAATAGCGAGTGCAGCAATAACAACAACAACAACAACAACAACAACAACAACAACTGTAACAATGACAATAACAACAAATGTAGCGACAACGTGCGCGCTGCATGAATAACAGAGTTATGTATATGTGCATAGTGCATAGATGCGTGCGTATTAGTGAGTGTGTTTGTAATTGCATTAGTGTGTGTGTGACTATGAATGTGTCTGCAAGTGTGTGTGTGTGTGTGTGTGGGTGTGTGTATTGGAATGTGTGTTGCTTTTTTTGAATGTGTGCATTTTTTTATGTGTTCAAGTCTCTTTATCACTGTGACTGTGTCCGTGTGTGTGTGACTGTGTCTATGTGTGTTTCCATATGTATGTGACTGTGCCTGTGTGTGTGTGTGTGTGTGAGTGAGTGGCTGTGCATGTATTGGTGTAGATACTACGCGAAAATGCAGTGTAAAACAACGTGCGCCCGGCAACAAAACAACAATAACAATAACAATAACAATAACAATAACAAAACGAACAACAACAACAACAACAACAACAAGAGACACTTGACGCGCAAATTTCGCTGATAAACTTGTGTCTAATGAAAGTTGCTTCCTGGCCAGCTCAACCTTACCTTCGTGCCACACACGCAGCCACCTTCCCACCTCTCCACCTTCCCACCTTCCCACCTCTCCATATTCCTCACTTTCCCACCTTCCCTACTTTCCCCACTTCCTTGCCACCATCGCTGTGCCACACGGCAGCCGTTAGTTGCAGCCGTTGCATGCGCGCAAATTGAAAATAAATTGAATTGCAACAACGTGCAAAAATCAAGCTCAGCCGTCGGTAAAGCACCAGAACAACAACAACAACAACAACAACAACAACAACAACAACGATGATAACAACTTTGTTGCACGGCTTCATTTTTTTTTTGCATTTTTTTTCCCGTTCATTGTTGTATATTTGTTTTTTTTGTTTTTTTTGTTGTATTTTGTTGCGGCGACAGAACGTGGCAAGTGCAAAGTGTTTTTTGAGTAAATTGCATGCAAATTTGTTTAGCCTGGAAACAACTTAAAACTAAAACAGAAACTAAAAATAAAACAGCAACTAAAACTGCAACTAAAACTGCAACTAAAACTGAAACTAAAACTGAAACTGAAACTGAAACTGAAACTAAAACCGAATCTGAAGGTAGAGCCGAGACTTGAACCAAAAACTGAAGCCCTGACATTTTTCACTGTGTTGATTTTGATGCTTTCAGCAGGCACTTAACACACGTGTGGCGTGTGGCATGTGGCAAGTGTCGTGTGCCGTCAGTTCTTTGTGATTATGTGTGTTGTGTGTTATGCGTGTGTGTGTGTATGTGTGTTCAAAAGTTCCCTAATGATTTTTAACTTATTGAAGTTTTTTTCTGCTTCACATTTTGAAAAGTTGTCAGACTTTTGAATTGGCCTCAAATTTGAAGCGACGGTAACTTTTCCGATTTTCCCACATTTCCAAGAGTGCAAAAACATATTTTTCCACTAGTTGAATGTTCATAGATTTTTCCTCTTCCAAGAAATTGAACAAATTCTCAACTTAAAGTGTATTTCACTTTGGTTTCATTTCTTTTCTGGTATTCCTCCACTCGGGCCGGGAAATAAAATCTTAAGAATTTTAAAGGCTTTAAGTAATCATTTATTCTCGGGTTAATCTTGAAACCTTTTCCCTCAACCTTTCTCATAAATAAGGCATGTGCAGCACTGCCTCTGCCTCTGTGTGTGTGTGTGTGTGTGTGTGTGTTTGCGCGAGGCACTTCTAGCATATGTAATCCTGCATTCGTATTGTTGGAATCGCCCTGCGTTGCGCGTGTGCTTCCCATTAAGTGCCTGCCTGTCCTGTACGTCCTATTCGTCCTGTTCGTCCTATTCGTCCTGCACGTTGTTGCCCGTACCCAACACAACCCAACCCAACCCTTTGAAGCTCTCGCAAATTGGAAGACACGTTTAGCGACGCTTTCACGTAGCTTCACCAGACGTCATCGCAGTCCTTGCCGTCGCCATTTTCCTAGCTTGTCCCGCCTCAGTCCAAACCCCCTAACTCTGCAGCTGTTACTGCTGCCCCTTCTGCCCCTTCTGCCCCTTTCCCTTTGGTTTTTGGTTCTTGCAACCTTTTCGTAATTGCTGCATAATTGTTTGACATTTTGTTATGCGATGGGAGGGGCAACGCTCTTAGCGTTTACTTTTATATATATTTTTCTAAAGATTTTAGCCGAGCCAAACCGAGTGCATAGAATTTCGAATATCCTTTGTGCTCCTCCGGCTCTATGTTTTTTGCCAAGCAATTAGACGAGCCCCGAGCTGGGCGAGTGACTTATTTACTGCAATTAAAGTACTTTGGGTGCATTGTTTCAGGATTTGAGAAGCTTATGCTTATCTTAAGAGTAGAGCCCATCCAGCCCGCTCATAAATAATGCTTAAACCGGCCGGCACGAGAGACAACTGTGGCGGGACAAAGGCAGGCGGGTGAGAAGGGCAGGCGGGAGAAAGGGCAGGCGGTAGAAAAGGGCAGGCGGGAGAAAAGGGCAGGCGGGAGAAAAGGGCAGGCGGGAGCAAAGGGCAGGCGGTAGAGAAGGGCAGGGCAGGCGGTATGCAGTATGCGGTATGCAATATGAGAAGGGAGAGAGAGAATGAGAAGGCCTAATAGATAGTAAGAGAGGCAGATAGTTCACAGAGAAAATGAGAGAATGAACGTTGCACATTGCCTATTGATTTTATGAACGGGCTGCAACTGCTGCAGCCTCTGCCCCGTTCATAGTGTATATGCAACTATTTTGGACGTTGCCGCCGCCATGACAAACTATAAATCTGTCTGCCGGCATATACACACCGCACTATATGTAGTAGTAATTGTTGTTGTTGTTGTTGTAGTTGTAGTTGTTGTTGCTGCTGCTGCACATGAGCCTGCACACACGCACACACACACAAAATTTATCGATTGCCGCATACACACACCGGACTCGAGTGTGTCGCATCGAGCAGGCGGCCTTTGCTGCCGCTGCCGGTGCCACTGCTGCTGCTGCTGCTGCTGCTGCTGCTGCTGCTGCTGCTGCCGCTGCTGCTGCTGCTCCTGATGCTCCTGATGCTGTTGCTGTTGCTGTTGCTGTTGCTGATGTGTAGTAAAAATCGCCCGTATTTCATGAGGAAGTGACCATACACACACACAGGCACACACACACACAGGGACACACATACATTCACACAGGCACTGACACACTCACTCAAAATGGCCGCCCATGTGCGTAGTAGCCGTAGTAATAGTAGCAGCCGGCAACGAACGATAAATGGATTTGGTTTATTTAAATTTTTGCTCGTGCTGCGCATAGTACGCAGCGGCTTATGTACGCCACGTCCATTTACTGGCTAGTTAATAGTTACTGCCCTCCAGATATATATGGCGTGTAGGTATTCCAACGGTATTCGTACGGTATTTCGGTATTTCGGTATTCCGGTGTAGTTTGCTCGTTTTTTGTTTCTGTTTTTGGATGCCATGACATGTTACGGCAACAGCTGCAGCGGCTCTTACGTTGCGTATACGCAATGTGTCTCCCCATACATCCGTCCGTCGTCTATTCATTCTGTTCTGTTCCTGTATGCCTGTGTGTGTGTATACGTTGCGTATGCGCAATTTGTTTTACTTCGTACTATATAAAATAAAGTGCAAGGCATCGCTCTGCTGTTTGTTGCCTTCATTAATTAGCTAAGCAAAACTCATCAGCAAGTTTCACTTTTTCCCATAATTTCCCACATTTTTGTACTTCTTGTTTTTCCGCTCTTATTTGCTTCTCTTTTTTTTTTTTTTGCCATTTGTAAGCGACCCTAATCCATCATATGACACAAAAGTCACGTACGTTCGCAGGAGCTTGAAAAGGAAACTTCCACTCGGAAGAAAGTTCGTGCAACTTTAACAAATACACACACACACTCACACATACAGGCATACAGCTAGGTACAGGAATGAAGATGGTAGTCAGAAGGACGGGTGGGGAGGGGAGGGGAGGGGTTGCTTGCTGTGACTGCCAAGTTTGTTGTAACAAATTAAGAAATCACTTTCGCCCCGCCGGCAAAAATATGCGCGCGGCCAATGAGGGACGCCTGCAAGTATGCTACAGTTTTCTGCACTTCCTTGTTGCCACACACACACACACACACACACACACACACACACGCACATACACCAAATAGAAAACACACCAAATATTCTGGTTGTGCCCTCCTGTCAGAGGCGTCAACCTTAACAGACGCGACCTAAAAGTGTTTAACAAAACAAACGCTTCGACTTGAAGTTGATATATGAATGGGCCTCCACATATGCCTTACATATATATGACACACACACACACACACACGCACACACATTTATATAACGTCACATATTTAGTAGTGGTAAGGACCTACCCGCCGTTGACAAACATTTTTGTGATTGGCGTGTGACATTCCCAGCGTTGCTTTGCCGTCGCGAGTTTGGCGTTTAAAAAATTTTCTGCACTGCTTCGCATTTATGTTTATGTCCTGTCTATAGAGATGATTGATGCATTGAGTGGTGAGGGGTGTCGGGGTGTGGGGTTCGGGGTGTCGGGGTGTGGGGTGAGACTCGACTGACTCGACAGGCATGACGGGTGTCAAGAAAGGTCTAGAGTAAGTGCTCCTTCAAAGGACGACATCATCGCTCAGAAAGGTGAGCAATTGATGTAAATGGCAACCTCTTAAGGATTCGAGCAAATTGTTTGAATGAATTATGAACAGGAATTAGGGGGAAAAAAAAAAGAAATGCAAAATATATAATATAAATATAAAATATATATATGTAATCATTTGAAAGCCCAAGTCAAAAGCTGCGCCAATTCTGAGCACTCAACTCAAGTGCAGCTGGCATCCCTACACATAGATCCTTTCAATTGACTCCGTGCGCCTAATCAATGGGGTCTATCAATATGCGATATAAGAAGTTTCTTATTTTCCAATTTGAATAGTTCGATAAAACTATTGTTTTCGTCCTTTTGCTGCGATATTCGCTCTGGCTCACAGATTTGGCAGCAGCTTCCGTCCTTCCTTCACCTCTCCTGTCACCCCGCCCCCCTTGAACAATTTTTACTTAAACCCAATATTTTGCTCGTTAGTCATAAAAAACAAAAGCCCAGCAGAGTGTGACGTAGTAAAAGCCAAAGGCAAGGAAAAATCACTGAGTAGCAAAAACAACAACAACAACAACAACAATCACAGCAGAACCTGAAGCAATAACAACAACAAGGACAGCAACAACAACAACAATAACCAGGAGTAACTACTCAACGTTGGCATCAGCTGCTATGTGCAAAAAGTTTATGACTTTAGACCCATTTTGTGTATGTATGTGTGTGTGTGTGTGTGTGTATGTATGTGTGTGTGTGTGCTGTACGACGGCGACGACGCTGAACTAAATTTTTTTGCACTGTAGAAAAAAAGGCCACCCTCTTCCATACCTAAAAAAAAGGCACCTAATAGGTACCCACGTCGACCCGTCAGGAGGTCGACCCAAGCTTTACCTTAGGACCGCGCGGCAGCGGACGTTGCAGCTGCAGCTTCACTTTTTGCCCACTCCTTGCCTCTTCTGGCTCCTTGTCTTCTATCTGACGGTGTTGTTGGCGTCGCTGCTGTTTTTAAATCATTTTTATGTGCACTTCAGCTAGCAGCAGCAGCGCCAACAACAACAACAATAACAACAACAACAATAACAACAACAACAACAATAACAACAACAACAACATAATAACAACAATAACAACAATAACAACAATAACAAAAACAAACGCCCAAGTCGTTGCCTGTCTGTGTATATCCCGTGCGCAAATAGGTGAAAGGGTATGTTATTCCTTGCACGTTTAAAAGCCTTTCCCTGTTATCCTTAAAATGCCATATCAATTTTACAGTTTTTGCTCCACATATACATATACATGTATGTGTGTGTATATGCTATTCCGATCAGTAGAATTGAGATTCTGATTTCAATGTGAAAAAAGGAGACTTCCTTTATTAAAAGTGCCGCCATTTTAAAGTGAGGATAATAAATCATTTTATACAGAAATATCTGCAGATTCAAGGATCAAAGCTCTGCCCAATATTGCATCTATATTTAGAGCTCATATTAGTAAAAATCCTGAATCCTTCAGATGATACATAACTATACACAAATATCTGCAGAAACAAGGATCGAAACTCTGCCCAATATTCCATCTATATTAAGAGGTCATATTAGTAAAAATCCTGAGTCCTTCAGATGATACATAGCTATACAGAAATATCTGCATAAACAAGGATCGAAGCTCTGCCCAGTATTTCATCCATATTTAGAGCTCATATCAGTGAAAGTCCTGAGATCACATTAGTAAAAGTCCTGAATCCTTCAGATGATACAACCTTCATTCAAGTCCTGATTTCAGGCAACATTCAAGTGACATTCAATGCTCGATAGACTTCAGGGTATCCTCAAGTCGTGTATACCCGAGGTTCGCATTGTGCTAGGTGTGTCCTTTATTCCATATATTTGTATGTTTCGTGTTGTATAAGGATATAATATCTTGAACATTTTGTTCTTCGCATTTCTCAGTCTATTTCTCGCCTGTTGTTTGTTTGCTTATTTGTTTGTTTGTTTTGTCTGTTTGTGTGTTTGTTTGTTTGTTTGTTTGTCTGTTTGTTTGTATTTGTTGCGTTCCGTTGCGTTGGGTTGCATTGCGTTCTGTTTTGTTGTGTTGCTTTTGCTTTTGCTGTTGCTTTTGGAGTATTGATTTTCCTTTTTAGTGTTTTGTCTCGTCACTGCATTTGTTTGTGGCCAACAGGCCGGTCATCCAGCCAGTCAGCCGGCTAGTCGGTCGGTCTGTTTGCCTGTCCATCCGTTTGTCCGTATGTCCATATTAGTCCGTCTGGCTGCCGGCTGTCTGAATGTCTCACTGTCTGTCTGTCTGTCTGTCTGCCTGCTGGCCGGCAGGTCGGTCTCGGTCGGCCAGTGTTACAATGGAAGAGACAGAACGATCCCGACATGGCGGCCACTCAACCCACCAGCCTCCGTACGGAGTAGGCTTTGTCTTTGGGCCCGTTAGCTGAGGCCTGGTTACGGTCTCGGTTCTCGTACTGGTCCATGCTCACTGGCCATGCATTGTATTGATTTTTTTGCGGGCAACCCTTTCACAGCAGCCGCCATAAAAAGTCATTAGTGAGAGAGGGTCCTGGCTCGTGGGTTCTGCCTCGGCTGCTGCTGCTGCTGCTGTTGCTGCCAGGTCCCTTTGGCCATTGGAGGTCTGGAGTGTTTAATGGCACAATTTAAATACGAGTACGCGCAACGGCCGGCAAATGTGAATGAACCGTGCAACGGAATGCAGCAGCCTTACAGGCAGAAGGACTTTAGTTTTAGGTCCTCCGTACAATGCGGCGTATGCGCAACGCCGTTGCTTTTGCCTTTTTCTTTGCCGTTGCCGTTGCCGTTGCCTTTGATTTTGCTTTTTACCTTTTTTTTTTTTTTGCCTCTCTCTCTTCAATTTCCACGCAAAACAATAAACTAAAACCCATTTGCTTTTGATTTATTGACGCACGTACGAGGCAAGCAGCCAGCCAAGCAACTTGCCACATGCAACAAGCGAACGCTGATGCTGAAGAAGTGGAACTCCGGCTCCAAGCTCCAAGCTCCTAGACATGATCGGAATCGATGGCGTAATGATTATCTATTAAAATAAATCACGTCTTTGGCAGGCAGCAGGCAGCAGGCAGCAGGCGGCAGAAGGGCCAAAGGGAGACAAGAAGGCGGGGAAGGCGGCAAGACAGGAAGGCAGCCAGGCAAAGGCAACTTGAGCAGTTCCCTTAAGTGTCGAAGTCTATAAATTGCACTGTGTGTGATGTGTGTGTGTGTGTGTGTGTGTGATGTGTGTGTGTGTGACAGTGAGTATGTGCGCTGTCTAGTCAACTCTAGTCGAGCAGAAAGGCAGCCTATCCCTTGGACTTCGCAGTTGTGCGGCAAAATTTCATTTTGGCATCAAACACAAATTGCCGTTGACAGGCAGCTAGACATGCACACCCCACGACCCCACCACCCCATCACCCCATTATCCCATCACCCTTACCACCCCACCAACCCACAGCTTACAACCTACACCCTACACTCTACAGCCCAAATCCGACTTCACACATCGGACACCCTACACAAAGGGAAAAAAATAAAAGGAAAGTTAAAGAATAAGAAAAAGAAAAAGAAAAAGAATAAGAAAAAGAAGAGAAAAGAAGGGCGGTAAAGACACCGTTAAGTGTTATATAAATATATCGAACTTGACTTGAAAGTGTTTAAGCCCCAACTAAACGTCGTGACAAACGAGAAGCGAGTTCTAAGTGAAATCGACATAGGAATCGCTTACAAAGCCAAAGCCAACGGCAGGGCGAGCGCTGAGCCTTCAAAGGACGCTCCACAAGTCGGACGAGTCTCCAGTTACTTTGAGTTAGTTTTCACTTTGTGCTCCCATCTGCGGTTCTTTTGGGGGATTTTCCAAAGTAATTGAGGCGAAACATTTAAGAATTTCTTTCCAATTTTCGTCTGAAAGCTCAGAATGACTTAAATACTAAAAGGAACTCTTCAAAAGTTGCACCCATTTTCTGTTTTCATTTTAAAAAATTATTGAAAATCTTGAAATATTTTTAAGCTTTGAGAAACATAGGAAAATTTTGTATAGTTCAAGCGGAAATATCTCAGTAGTTCATAGACTAAAGTCTTACGGTTTTTAATCATAGAAATTTAAAAAAAATTAGAATTTTTTTTTTAATTTATTTGAAATAGATTTTGCTTCTTTTATCTTTAATTTTTAATATTTTATATACATAAACGACATTTTTTATATTCATTACATAAATGAGAAATAGAAGTCGTTTATAATAAATGAATTGATTATATAAAATTCTTTTAAATTAACTTTTTAATTTCTTTAAAATAAAAATTAAAAATTTTAAATTTTAAAAAATCTTTTAAATTAAATAAAATTATTTTTTTTTATTTTTTACATTTTGTATAAAAATATTTTTATTTAATTATAGTAAAATTTGGTTTTAAATTTTTTATTAATTTTATATTTGATTTTATAATATAAAAAAAAATTAAAAATTTTATATTTTAAGAAATCTTTTAAATTAATTCAAAATTTTTTTTTTTCTTAAATATTTAAAATTAATTTTACTTTAATCTTTTTTTAAATTTATTTTTTTTAGATTTATGCTTGCCGCTTTTAAGAATATTCAGTGAAAATTTAGTTGTCATTATCCTGTGACCTGCTCGACTGACTTCAGGGGATCATCTTATTTACCTTTCTCATTATTTCTCGAAGCGAAGGGAAGGCTCCTTCTGTCGTTCTGAAGAACACAATTATTTGGCTTTATTTATAATATGTGGGCTTAGAAGGAATGAAGCTGCATTGGCAAAGCTGCTTAGACTTGCAATTTTCTCTTTTCCCGTTTCGCCTTTCCCTTTAACCATCTGCCATCTCCCATTGCCCATTTCCCATCTCCCATTTCCCATTTCCAGTTTCCATTTTCCACTTTTTACTTTATGTTTTTTTTTTCTCCTGCTTCATTCGTTTGTAATTGTTGCTGTTGTTGTCGCACTTTAAACTAATTGCCAGCAATTTAGCAAACGTTGCCAGTGCACACTGTGCGTATACGTAATATTTATGCTTAACGCTTTACGCTTTTCCCTCAACCCCTGCTCTTCATCCCGTCCCGCTGCTGCCAATCCTTCTCTCTCTTTGTTGTTTTGTCTCTGTCTATAACTGGCTTTTGTTTGTTACTGCCACTGCCACTGCTGCCACTGCCTCTGCTGCTGCCGTTGCTGCTGCTGCCACTGCCACTGCTGCTGCCACTGCCACTGCTGCTGCTGTGCATGCCCAGTGCGCACATTTGCCGCATAATTGCCAAGTCATGATTTTTTACACACACACACACACACACACACACACTCAGAAACGCACACTAAAGGAAAATAAAAGAAGAACTGAAAAAGATTTTCATGCGCCGCTTTGCCACACAGTTTGCCGCTGATACTCGCACTGGGCATAATTTCCATGTTGCTCAAACGGCAATTTCTTTTCCTTGTTCTTTTGCTTGCTCTTGTTGTTGCCTCCACTCCGGCCATAGCTGTTGTTGTTGTTGTTGTTGTTGCTGCTGCGTTTGGTTTCGGGTCCCTTTCCCATTTGTCCTCCATGCCTCCTGCCACTTGCTTCCCTTTTCTGGTAACTGACTTCACTTTATCGTTATTGACAGTTTTACTGCGTCTTCTTCTGCTCCTTGATGGCCCTTCTCCCCTTCTCCCCTTTGCCATTTCATATTTTCTCATCCTATTTTTTTTGTTCTTTTTGTTGTTGTTGCTCTCTTTATATTTTTTGTGGGCTGTTGCTTCTTATCAAACGTCTGTGTCCCTTTTGCATAGTTTCGTTACGTTTCGTGCCACAAATTTTCTTGTAGTTTTTACAGCATTCAAGACTTTACCTTGGGGACCTCTTCTGGACACAGGCACACACACACGCACACACATACAAGCGCACCCAGAGCACAGCTCACACAAACACACACACACAGCTACATACACACGTGCAGCAAGAGGGCAAGTTAATGGCATGTCAAGCGATTTTCATCTGGACTTTGTCTCTTTCTCACGCTTCATCGCTCCATACCTTGGCACATAGCGCCTCTCAGCCCACTCAGCCCACTCAATCCCTGAATCCCTCAATCTCAGTATTTCACTTGTCTTTTGGCATATTTTCCATCATATTCTATTGCTTAGGCTCTCGCCGGATGATGCTGAGCACCCATCGCATACATATATATATATTCATATATATATTCATATATATACATATACATGTATATATATATATGTATATATGTGTGGGGGAGTATGATATCACTTCACTTGAGCTCAACTTATGGCGCTCCAATTTCGCGCTGATGCATAATTTTTGCCGGCGCGCATAAAAATGCGCTCAAAGGGGCGCAAAAGCCAACCAGGAAAAAGGAAAAACTGGGCGAAACAAGGCAAGGGGGCGAGACGCACCATAAAGGAGGGGCAGTAGAAAAGAAGTTAAAAAAAAAAAAAAAAAAAATGGGAAAGAAAAATATATTGCAATGCTGTAGGGGCCTCCGCCTTTGCCTCGTTTATCTTAGCTCTCCTATGCGATCGTGTGCGTCTCTGTGTGTGTATCTGTGTGAGTGTGTGTGAGTGTGCGTGTGTGTGTGTCTGTGTCTGTGAGTGTGTCTTTGCACGCCTGTCTATACGTGTGCCCAAGTGGTTGTGCGTACGTGTGTGTGTGTGAGTATGTGTGTGTGTGTGAGTATGTGTGTGTGTGTGTGTGTGTGTATGTAGCGTTGGCTTGACATGATTAATATCCCCGCTGACATGAGAATCGCAGTTGACTGACTGTCGTCAAGTGAAATCAAAAGCGTAGGAGAAACTTCAACGCGGCTTTAAATATTTGCATGAGCTTTGCATTTTCTATGTAGATTTTCACAGTTAGAAAGGAAATGGAAATAGTCTGGGTTCAAAGTTCATAGCACTGCATCGAATGGACCTCAAATGTCAGGACATTTGGCCACTTGGCCATTTTACATATACAAAAATACACGCACACACACACACAAACACACATATACACACATATATACAGCAAATAACATGTATATTTTTCTAAAAGCTTCATTCAGATTCCTCGAATGGCATTAAAAATGTTAATGAATTTCCAAGCGCGTAATACATTAAATAAATAAACAACGACAGCGCCAACAACAACAACAAAGTCAAACGACAACAAAAACAACAAAGAACAACAACAAGCAAGGACCAGAAGAAGAACCATTAACAGCTATAATCACAGCAGAAATCAGTTCATGTGTGTGTGTGTATCTCTGTGCATGGCTGTGCATGTGTGCGTGTATCCGTGTGTGTGTGTGTGTGTTAGTTGCGCGTGCCGAGAAATAAAAATTAAATAAGCGAATAAAAACAAATAAATAAACAAATCAAAGAAAGAAAAAAAAAAACAGAACAGAACAGAGAACAGAAACAGAAACAGACTCGAAAAAAAGAGAGAAAAAAAACAGAAATCAAACAAGCAAAACAAAACAAAAGGACGAGAAAAATAACAAGCGAATTTCGGCGTTTAAAACCTTCACATAAAAAATGTAATGGAAAGCATTATTGCTCATAAAAAATGGATTTACACAGCCTTTTTAAGGCTGTCCTGATCCTGTATATCATACGAGGTGAGTAAAGCTGCCACCCAACCCCAACCCGAACCCCACAACCCACTACACAAAATCCTATATACCAACTCAAATACTTTATACAAATCCCCGATATTTATTGATTGTATCCTTTAAAGCCAATTGATGTTACAAATAATATAAATACATTCGATAAATCGAATTATATTAGTTTTAAGGACATTCTTTAATAGTTGATTTGAAATTTAATTAAATTTATAATCAATTTCAATTCCATTTCCGAATTCAAGAATCCTTTCACATATGCATCGTATTTTCTATATTAATATCATTATTGATGATGCATATCCTGTAACAAACAGGACATATTTGAATGAAATTTTTAACCACTCCAATTGAAATCGTGAAAATAACAAAATTTCCAGTTGAATTACGAAGAGTTTCCGTTTTTGTCATTTTCAAAAAAAAAAAAAGTATATATAAATTATTTCTGTCAGAGTTTTTGCAGTTGGGAAAAAATTTCAAAACTAGCAACTCCTTTAAAGGCATGAGTCAGCTTTTCAGTTCTCTCAACTAATCCATGTCCTTGTATTCCCTAGTCCCTGGGAGTTATTAATGGGCGGTCTGTCGTCTACTAATTGCATTCAACATGATGTAAACTGAAAGTATTCCTTTCACAAGCTAACAAGATAATTTCCCATTCGCGTCCTACCAACGACGGGCGCCTTGCTGCTCGGAACTTGTTATTTGGCCGCATGATAAACAAGAAATAATAAAGCAGCTTTTCTGATTATTAAGATGGATTTTCCACCATCCCAGCTAAAATTGACGGAAAGGAGACTCTAATAGTATTTAGGTCATTGGTAACGTTTTCGCCTAAACAAAACTTGAGCTACATCTGCACAGCCTGACGTCCTAATGACATAAACTGAAGTAAAACTTAGCCAATAAGAGCTTAAAATGGGAAAATAAAAAATTGTTAGAATTTAAAACAAAATAAGAAGCTATAAAACATTCAATATTCAACTAAAGGTTTGCTTATATTTTACTTCGTTACTTTTTAAAGCTCGCCCTAAAAGTATGCAACATTTTTTGCGAGAACAGTTAATATAAAACATATTGGGTGTTAAAGGATAGTTTTACAAAATCTCGGATAATTTTAGCACTCTGAGAATATTTATCCGATACAAATCACCAAATAATGAACAAATAAGGGCTATAAAATTTGCAGATTATGGCAAAATATTTATTCACTCAAATATTATAAATAAAGTATAAAAAAAACGATAAGTAATAAAACAGAGATAAATAATAAATAGGATTTACGATCTAAAATTCTTTTTAGTTCCTTGCATGCTGTTTCAACTTAATATGCCGAACTAACACCATCGGTCGCTGTTGTTCTTGCATATTCTTCTTCTTCTTCATTTTCTTCAATTTTTTGCCGAAAAATATTGTACAGAATGCAAACAGTTTCCCTATTTAAGGTATTAGGCAATCAGAATTAATAGCAAGATTAGTATGTACATGTGTTGGAGAGAGAGAGAGCGCTATAGCAAACAGAATTAATGGCAAGATTAGTATGTACATGTGTTGGAGAGAGAGAGAGAGAGAGCTATTGCTTTGTTTACTAGTGGCCGACTTGCAAAATGTAAACAAGCAATTGAAGGGTATTAAATGATCACTTGATTCTTTGACTCATTTCAAAAGTTTATTAATTTGTTTTAGTTGTGGCAATTTATTTATTAATATTAATTTTAAATTATAGTTGTGATTTTAATATAATATATTTCTCTATTCGTTTGTTTGCTAGTTTCATTTGCAAGTTTATTACCAAATTTTAAATTGTAGAGTATTTGCACGCAGCAGCAATGAAAATTTTAATATTTAAGGTAACGGTTCTTTTCCAATGGTGATTTCCCCTCTTTACACACACAGCGATCTTAGCCAATCATCTTCCGTAAAACAAAAAGCAGCACAGCTAGTGACTACACCTTAAGGCGGAAGAAAGACAGGTATATTTTTATTTTGATATCTGATCTGCCGACGTTCGTACAGCAGTTGAGCGTTCTGTTCGCCTGGTAGGGGAAAAAGGGGGGCTCACTAAGCTCCATACAGATTTCGTTGCAAAATTGAATCCATTCCTCGCTTGTAACTTAAACCAAGCGGCTGGCAAATTTTGTCTCCAAACTAAAAATTCAGTGATATTAAAAGGAAAAATTAACCAAATCGTAAACCAAGTCCACAATAGTGGCAAACTATCGTGTGGCTTGAGGAAGTCACGGCAAATTGAAAATTCTCTTAAAAAGTGATAATTAAACAAATAAAAATAATTTTTATTAATTGTGGAAAAAATTGGAAGTCAGGGCTCCGGCAGACAACCGGCGCCCGAGCTCAAATCAGCTGGAGTTGAAGCTGGAGTTGAAGCTTGAAAGCTTGAAAGCTCAAAAGCGACCTTTTGCAACACTTAAACCTGTAAAGTATCATTTACATGTTAACGTAAGTTTTGACATTGACCTCAAAGCAAAATGAATAATGAAAATGATTATAGGGACGAACTAAGAAGGTCCCTAGCGTCCATGGGTAACAGTTTTCCCAGCACTACCCCTACAGTTACAACAACTACAACTACAACGAACACTGCTACAGTAGCTACAGTATTCACAACCTGTGCTAGTTCAATCTCAAGCATTTGTTCAATACCAAAAATTGCACAAGATGCAATAACACTTCCCAAACAAATTTCCCATACAATACAGACCAAGAACTGCGCGTTTCAAACGCCGAAAGTTTCTCTTATAAAAAAAAAGAAAAAAGATTCTGGAGTTACCAGAGTAATTCAAAAACCAAAGAATACTAGTGCTAACCTAAGCAAAGGTAGCCAAATCTCCTATGCAGCCTCTACTTCTGCGGCTGCGCTTCAAAATAATCGTTTTGCGGCTTTAGCTGAAGAAGCCGAAGCCACTATGGAGTTGGACGAACTGGACCTGGAGGAGGAAACCAATTCCAGCAAACAACTCGACGAGCATGATGAGCAACGAAACAATAGGACATCTAAGCCTCCCGCCATTTGTGTACCACATGTAAGCAATATGGAAAAACTGGAGGAGGCTCTAACACAACTGATCTCACCGGAAGATTATGATATTCGTACCTCAAAATCTGGAATTTCGAGAATCTACGCAAAAAATCCAAACGCTTTCAGAGCAGTGGTTAATATGTTGTCACAGCAGAACTGTGAATTCTGGCACCATCAGCTAAGGGAGGAAAAGCCCTACAGACTGGTGCTAAGGGATATACACTCAAGTGTATCCAAAGGACTAATTGAGCGCGCCTTCTTAGATAAGGGACTGTCTGTCCTTAATATATACTGCCCCAGAAAACCAAACTGGCGTCAAATCAAAATAAATGAACACGATGACGAAGACACTATTAACCTCAAAACAAGGCAGAATCTCTTCTACGTCAATTTGAAAAATACTCCAAATGTTGCAGAATCACTGAAAATCACACATATTGGTAACCAAAGGGTTACAATTACCAAGTCGAGGCCACACAAAGAATTGGTGCAATGCTTCAGATGCCAAGACTTCGGGCACACCAGAAATTACTGCCTTAAAAAGCCAGTCTGTGGTAAGTGCTCAGGCGACCACCTAACAGGCTCCACAACATGTGAATTTAATCTCAATGACAAGTGCGTTTGTGCAAATTGTGGTGAAGACCACCATTCAAGCTTTAAAGGTTGTGCAGTACGTGCAAACTTAATTAAAAAACTAAAGCCTCCACCAAGATTGCCAGTGCATGGATTGCCGAATCGTTCGAGGAAGCAGAACCCCACAGCGCCATTTATATCACACGATGCTGTAAGGAGTGGTGTCTCATTTGCAGATGTGGCCAAGTCAGGAAGCCTGAAGCGAAGTGACACAACAAACCACACCTCTGTTCAATATACTCAGAATACCGAGTACAGCACAAAATTAAATAGTCTGGAACTAGCGATCCAGAACATCAACACTAGATTGGATCAAATGTTTAATCTAATGCTGGAGACGATAGAGTCAAATAAAGCCTTTCGGGAGCTGGTACAAAAATTTTGTGTTAAATGATTGACCAAAATATCAAAATCGGATTATGGAACGCACGAGGACTGACCAGAACTGCTGAAGAGCTCAGAATTTTCCTCGATGCAAATAACATAGATATAATGCTCATTACTGAAACTCACTTACGTCCTGGCTATAAAATATTCATACCTGGATATGAGCAATACCACACCAACCATCCCTCTGGAGCCGCGAAAGGTGGAGCAGCTGTGATCATCCGGGCCTGTATAGAACACACTCAAACTGAGCCTATAGCGCAACCAAAAATACAAGCAGCCAGTGTAAATGTCCGCGTCTGCGATCACGGAAGTTTTACAGTATCGTCCATCTATCTGCCCCCTGGTGAGCCCTGGAATAGTAATGATTTTGACCAGCTGTTCCGGACACTGGGAAACAAGTATATTGCAGGAGGGGATTTTAATGCAAAGCATCAATGGTGGGGCAATTTAAGGTCCTGTACCAGAGGAAGAAATTTACAAGAGGCCATAACAACAAGCACCTGCCAAATCCTCGCTACAGGAGAGTCCACCTTCTACTCCTACAATTCACGACACACACCTTCGGCCCTCGACTTCTTTATTTACAATGGAATTGCTTCAAACAAGCTATCTGTCCAGCTCCAGCATGACCTCTCTTCGGACCATCTTCCCGTCGTCGCTACACTGCATGCCACACCACAGCTCCTACATAAACGGCAATCAATTTTACCTCCATCTTGCAAAATAAAATTATTTCAATCTTATCTGGAAAAAGCAATCAACTTAAATATGGAAATAAATAGCCCGGACGACATCGAAGATGCCATCTCAATTTTCATGAGCAACATTTCTCTTGCTGCAACCAACTCATCCAATTCACCAAATTTAACTGCAAATACACCTAGATATTCTAAGCCCCAAATACCCCCAAATGTGGCGGCACTACTGCTCCTTAAAAAAAGAGTGAGAAAGGAGTATGTCAGAACGGGAGACATTCGTACTCACCAAATTTATAAACGATTGTCAAATCGCGTGCGAAAAGCTCTTGCCCTCGTCAAGCAGAACAGAATTGACACCATCCTTGAGAACGCTGGCCCGGATATATCCTCAAATTACACGCTCTGGAAAATAACGAAACGTTATAAGAGGCAGGCACCTAACAAAGCCCCTATTAAAAACCCTACTGGTGGATGGTGCCACTCCAGCCAGGAAAAGGCAGACATTTTTGCGGACAGCCTCGAGAGCAGGTTTAAACCTCTCCAGCTTACCGACGACACAACCAAAAGCGAGGTGGAGTTTCAATTAAAAAACCCATTCCAGATGTCCTTACCAGTGCCACCTGTGACTCTTCCGGAAGTAGAGGGTCTTATTAAGAATCTCAAAATAAACAAATCTCCAGGCGAAGATCTGCTAGATAACAAAACTCTTAAGCTTCTCCCACTTAAAGCAGTTTTGTTCATAGTTCTACTCTTAAACAGTATTTTAAGAATCGGTCATTTCCCAACTGCTTGGAAAACAGCATTGGTCGTAATGATCCATAAACCTGGAAAAGATCCTCACGACGCCGAAAACTACAGACCCATCAGCCTTCTCCCTGCTCTTTCCAAAATAATGGAAAGAATAGTATTAAGCCGAATTTTGCTACAGGAACCCGCAAAAAAAAATATTCCGAAGTGGCAATTCGGCTTCAGGAAAGGTCATGGCACTCCAGAGCAACTGAATCGGGTTGTAAACTTTGCCCTCGACGCTATGGAACACAAAATGTACGCAGTCTCTGCATTTCTGGACATTCAACAAGCCTTCGATAGAGTGTGGCATGATGGCTTGCTGTACAAATTAAAGAAAATACTGCCTCCACAATTATTTCAACTTGTAAGAAGTTTCCTATCGAACAGAAACTTCAAAGTAATTATTGACGGAATAAGATCTTCCACCCGTCCGATCCGTGCTGGCGTGCCCCAAGGCAGTGTCTTAGGGCCGACCCTATATACATTCTATACGGCAGACATGCCTGACCAGAATAGTATTGAAGGGTTTGATGTGGACAACATACTCATAGCCACATACGCTGACGACACGGCAATAATTACAAGAAGTACCTGTATTGATGAAGCCACAGAGGACATGCAGCGATACCTAAACATTTTTGAAAATTGGGCTGCTAAGTGGAACATTGGCATTAATGCCAATAAGTGTGCCACAGTCACTTTTTCCACACGTCCGTGTCCACGCAGAAAAATATCATTGAAAGGCTCTCAACTGGTGCAGAAGGACAAATGTAAATACTTAGGAGTAATTTTGGATAAAAAATTAAACTTTAAAGCGCACACGGGCATGATAAAAAGTACAGTGTTGTCTAAAGCCGGAAAGATGGCGTGGCTCCTTGCGCCCAGAAATAAACTGTCCCTACGTAACAAAGTTACAATATATAAGACAATTCTTAGCCCCATCTGGCGCTACGCGTTACAAATCTACGGTATTGCAGCTAAAACAAATATAAAACAAATTAAGACGGCGCAATCCAAAATTCTTCGGAGACTATGTAATGCACCTTGGTACATGCGCACCGCAGACATCGAGAGAGATCTGAAAGTACCAAAGATTTCTGAAGTTATTAAAGAACAGTCACTCAAACATCTTGATAGACTCGAACGCCACCCAAATTCCCTAGCAAGACATTTAAGGAAAAAGCCTCGAAAAAGAAGGCTCAAAAGATACCACCCGCAGGATCTCCCGACACGAACCCTTGCCCTGTAATGTAATGTAATATACTGTATATACATATAAGTTAACCTAAGTATAAGATAAAATGTAAATTTAATTATAGTTAATATTTAATTGTAAAAACTGTATTATTATACCCAGTCATTGTATTGAAAACAGTATTCTAGAATTAGTACATATCGTCACAATTGTGAAGATTAATTTGTTATTATTTTTAAGATTTCTAACCTGTCAAGCTGCCGTTCAGGTAGCAGAAAACCTGTTTAATATTGAAATAAAGATAAATATTTTTGCAAAAAAAAAAAAAAAACAAAATTGAAAGCTTGATTTATAAGGGAAGAAGAAGAATTCAACTAGAACAGCATCAGTTAAGCTGCCGATGCTCCGTAAATTGGGATTTAAAAATAAAAATTGGCGTTTGCGATAAATAATTTTAATTAATTTATTTATTTTAAGGTTGTGTTGGAGACAGTCCAAATATAAAATGTTACAAATTACAAGATCTTCAAAATTTGCCAATTTTATACATTTTCACCAAATTTGGTCAAACCAATTTGGCCAAGATGTGTATGAACACTGTTGCTCCTGATTGTTCTTTTTTTTTTGCGCCCCCACAAAATTTTCAATTTTTATTACAAAACTTGTATGGGGCACATTTAATCCCCCGAACTCGGGTATTAGGCAAACAGAGTCGGCAGCACGACTCGGACATGTGTAAGTTAGAGAGAGATAGCTACATTGTACTTTACTGATCGCCCATGTTAAAAATGTAAACAAACGAAGAGAAAATGTTAGGGTATTAAAAACTATTTTGACTTTTTAACTTTTGTATTTTATATATAAATATCTTTTGCTTTTTACTACTTTGCCATTAATACACATTTTTTTTTATATAATGTAATTTTATTTATATTCCTTCTATATTTATTTGCTTTTCTATGTATTTATTATAAATTTATCAGCAATTTCATAAACGCTTGTTAATAAAGAGTATTTGTAAGTCAGCAATAAAAAAAAGTAGTTCCTTCAGATAACGGCGCTTCTCCAGCGGCGTTTATCATTCTCTTTGCTTCCAGTGATCTCAGCCAATAATCCTCTGCTTGGGGAAAAGCAGCACGGCTAGCTTACTTTGCTTTAAGTTAAAGGGAGACAGCTATAGTTGTTATTATTAATAGCCTTAATTAGTGGTGGGCGATCTGTTAGAGATGTTACATATTTACATGTCGTTACAACCGATATATATATATCGAACATCAATTGTTTTATATATTATTATTTAAATAGACTAAAATATTTGTTGGTTACTTATTTCCTAACAGAAATTTAAATACTTAGGTTTTTTTTAACTGTGATAATTTCATGCAAGAGCTTATAAAAGTGTAATCCGTGCATTAATAGAAATATTTCATTTTAAATGGAACAGTTGGTAGATGCATATAAAAGTTTTCCTCTTAAACAATAAATATTACTCTGTTTTTTATATTTTAAAAAGTTGAAGCTTTGAATAGATTTTCAAAATATTAAGTAGTTTTCAGTTTATATAGAATTTAAACGATTTAAATGTCGTTTTTTCCGTGTACTGTTGACTGCAACACTCTTTGCCACTTGCCACAAGAGCTTGAACATATTCATTCCCAGCTTCACTAATGCTATGTCCAGGACAGGACATGATGGTTCCTTCAAATCTACCTTTTTTCACGCTTCCTGTCACTTCCTATTTTTGTATTTCTTCTTTCTTGTTTTTCTTCTGCTTGCCATTCAGGCTTCTATTTGCTCAGCTCAAAAAGCCAAAGTTATCAGGAAAAGATCAACGACTGCGCCCATGTCCATGCCCATGCCCATGCCCAGCACCGTTCAGTTGCCTATGCTCCTCCGCCTACTGACAGTCGCAGGCGCTTTGTTTCTTTTACTTTGCCAAAGCTAAAAGGCTGCTGTTTCTGTTGATGTTGCTGTAACAGTTGTTGTTGTTGTTGTTTTTGTTGTTGTTGTTGTTGTTGATTTTGATGTTGATGCTGATGCTAGACTCTGACTGTGACACTGGAGGCCTTTCTTTTTAGTTGCTGGTGCTGCTGATGCTGGTGTTGTTGTTGTTACTGCTGTTGTTGCTGCTGTTGTTGCTGTTGTTGCTGTTTGTGCTGCTGCTGCTTGTTGCTGATGATGAGGCTGATTATGCGCTGCATGCTACCGCTGCCTTGGACAATGCTGCCAGCTTTGCACAAAAGGTCTCCTTGATTCTTGTTGCTTGCTTCTTACTGCTGATGTTGATGTTGCTGTTGCTGTTGCTGTTGCCGTTGCTGTTGCCGTTGCTGTTGCCGCTGCTGTTGCTTGTTTACTTGCCTTTGACTTGATGCTCGTTTTTTGTTTCACAATATTTTGCCATTGCAGGCACAAGTCTTGGCCGTCCTGCTGCGCTGTGACGAACTGCCAGCAGCTGCCACACCCACACCACGCAGCGACGCCCACTTTAATGGGTGTACAACAGCAACGTGACATTCGAGGTCATTCACATTTCGAGGGCGTGTTGTTGAACTTGGTGCAATGTTGTCCCGTTGCCATGCTGCTGCTGCTGCTGCACTGCTTCATATAACACTGCAGTTAACCATGCCCCGGTTTACCTACCTGCCACCTGCCACCTGCCACCTAACACTTGCCACCCATCAACCTGCCACCTCCTTCACACCTCGCAGTCAACTATTGGTCTCTGCATATTCGGTTACTAAATGCCATGATACATTAGACAATGACGCTCTCTAATTATGTCTTGCGTCTACTCAAAAACTGCAATTAACATTTGATCCTGGCTGCGGCTGTTGTTGCTGTTGTCGTTGCCGGTGTTGCCGTTGTTGCCGCTGTTACCGCTGTTGCCACGGTCGCCGCTGTTGCTGATGTTTCATTGTGCCCTGAAGTGTTGGTGCACGCCAGCGGCAGAAAGTTTTATGAGTTTCCTTGTAAATGATGCCGTCGCTTCAGGCTGCTCTCTCTGGCATGCAAACTTTTGCCATTGTCGTTGCTGCCGTTGCGGCTGCTGCTGCTGTTGCTGCTGCTGTTGCTGTTGCTGTTGCTGCTGCCGTTGCTGCAGCTGCAACTGCTGTTGACTTCATTTCTTTGAGCTGCAGCGGGCAACAACACAAACAAAAGTGAAACGTGTGCTTTTCAATAATTCAGTTTAATGGCACAAACTCAACGAAACTCGACACAACTCAACGTGACGCAGCGCCTTTTGTCTTCAGTTGCCGTTGTGACTTTTAAAGTTGGCGCTCATTAACGAGGCATAACAACAGCGCCAGCAACAGCAACAACAGCGCTAGCAACAGCAACAACAGGGCCAGCAACAGCAACAGCAACAACAGCAACAACAACTGCAACAACAGCAACAACAGCAGCAACAACTGCAACAACAACAGCCGCAAAAGCAACGTCTGCAACATTAATTGAAATGCTTTTCACTTTTTGTTTCTTTTTCCTTGTTTCTCTGCTTACGTGTGTGCTTGCCATGTTTGCGAGTGGTGTGTGTGTGTGTCTGTGTGTTTGCCACGTGTGTGTGGGTGTGTGAGTTTCGTTGGCCCGCCAAGAAGGTGTGAATCTTCCAATGATACTAATGGGCCGCCCCATCAGCGCACAGAACCTCACCTGCCGACAATATCATCCCCCAACCCCCATCCCCCACAAAAACCATTTCGCTAAAATGGTCTGTCCATTGGAGAGACTACGCGGCGTCCAGGATACTCGTGCTCCTTCCTTTAACGAAAATCCCGTAGAATACTTTTGGAAGAGGATGACTTTCAACTCAATAGTTTTCTACCTTTCAGTCCTTCAGGTGGGGATGTGGTTGTTCCAGGTCTGAAATGAGCAAAATAGTTTTAATGAGATTTTCATAAAGAAAAAAAGTTAACAGAAAAACGTTAAAAGAAAACATGTTAAAAAAAATGTTAAAAATAAAGTGGCAGCTTTGGTAGAATATTGGCTGATCACAAAAAATGAGATCAACTAAAAAAAAAATGTTAAGTAAATAAAAAGAATAAAATATTTAAAATCTGCTCTACATTTTTAACAGATAAAGTGATTTGCATACCCTGGGAATTATTTTTATTTATTATTAATGGGCATCGACTTTTTAATACTCTGTGACATTCATGTTAATGTCAAGTGTTAAATGTCAAATGTCAAATGTGAAATCTAAAATGTTAATTTAACAGTTCTCTGTCAAAGTGAGTGATTGTCTAGTCCGGCAGATCAAAGAAACTTAACTCAGGGTCTTTATAAGATCTACAAATATTTGTTAAGTGTAAATGCGTGGTATTTCTTAGTCGTTCAGTTTGTCACTATTTTATGGTCCTTTTTACGTGTTCCACTGATTGTTGTCTGTCGGATTGGCAACAGCTGAAAGAAGTCAAGGGGCAGGCAGTTGTTGTGCGTGATATAACCTAAGCAAATACACTTTGCGAATACCGACACACGCTCGCACACACACACACACACGTACGCACATTCACACAGACGCATTCGCAGACTAACACAGAGCAAGAAAGACATACAAATACCGTTACGCTTTGCTGCGCAGAGGCAAGTTACAGTTAGAGGCAGACGAAGCGGTGACTTGGGAGGCAAGAACAGAGCGGACGCTTGGCTGGAGCAGACGCCTCACATTAGTCGAGGCTTTTAAGCAGAAAAATGCGTGCACTTGAACCAAAGGTGGGGCAGGAGCAGGAGCAGGGGCAGGAGCAGGGGTAGGGGCTGGAGTAGGGTCAGGGGTGAGGGTAGGTGTTGGGATGGTGGTAGTTGGTAGGTGGTTGATGGTAGATGTTAGGTATAGAGCCAAGAGCGATGCTGCCTTTAGCCAGCTTCCTGTCACAGAATTCCTTTAAATATGTATAAAACATTGCCTACTTTTTGGGGCACTGCCATTGCCTCAATCAAATTGCGACGCTTTTCGTCCCTTGAACGCTGTTTATATTTGTCAAGCCATTTCCAACCATTTGAAAGTGAGTGAGGTCTGTGCGCTAAAAGGTAGAAGAAGAACGTACAACGATGATGGGAAAAATGGCATGGTTCGGGGAGGGATGTGGGGAGGAGGTAGGGGGGAGGGGGAGTGGCACTCTTCTTGACAGCAGACATAAGCCCTATGTAGCAGCTATCCAATACTCTACAACATTTGCTTGTCCTTCCATTCCATTCCTCTCCGCTCCTCTCTAAATCTTTCTCTCTATGTTCATCCCCTCCCCCCGCACCGTCTCCACTTCCCCTCTTTCCCTCTTCCTTTCTTAAGCATGTTTCACTCACGTTCCGTATGCAAATCAGCTTTAACGTGTCCTTCTTGTTGTATCTTTTACTTTTCGCTTTTGGAAAATTGCGTTTTCATTTAAATGGCGCATGGAAAAGTTTGTCAGCTCTTCCGAAACAAGAAACAAAAAAGAAGTTGCTGCAGACAAGTTGTCGCTGGTTTTTATTACCCTAAAATTTATATATACTTTATAAGGTTCAGGGCACGGCATTTGCGAGTGCTTCTTAAGCGTTTTTGATTTAGTGCGCTTTGAAGTTGACTTCTCGTCATTATTTACACAATTTTTTACATTTTTCTTTTATTTTTTCCTCCTCCTCCTTCTTCTATTTTTTGTTGTTGTTGCATTTGTTTATTTTTTTTATTTTGTTGTTGTTGTTGTTGCTTTCTTTTTTACTACGACAGTTTTTCTTGACTGGATGCAAATGAAAGACATGGCTGCTGGCGGTTGGGTTTTTTCTTTCACGGATTTTCTTCTTAATTACGCGACGACTTGCTTTCAGCCCGCTGCCATTTATTATGGCTGCAGTTGTGAAAAGAAAACCCAACAGTGTATAGCGAATGAGGCTAAAGCTGAAGCCGAAGCCGGAGCTGAAGCTGAAGCTGAAACTGAAGCTGAAGCTGGAACTGGAAGCTGAAGCTCAACCTAAACCAAAAGCTGCAGCTGGAGTTGGAGTAGATGTTGGAATAGAACCAAAAGAATGAAGGGGTGCAAATGGAGGTGGAGATGTAGCTGGAGGTGGAGCCAGAGATGGATGTGAAGGCGGAGGTAGTGGAATAGAGAGATATAGAGAGAGAGCGAGAGGTAGGAAGAGGAAGAGCGGCAGAAGTCGCCTCTGTCGCCGTCACTGCTGCTGCTCATTTGCATTTTGTCTGCGTTGCTGTCAGGCGATTTGAGGGAAATGATGACTGTCGCAACACCAACAGCAGCAGCAGCAGCAGCAGTAAGTTCTACTTCATCTTCTTCTTCTTCTTCTTTTTGTTCATCATCAATGCTTTCTTCTTCTATGTCTTCTTCATCAACGTTACTTCTTGTGCTTCTTCTTCTTCTTGCTAGTCATTTCCGTCGAGCGCCATTTAAATGCACGGCAAATTTTAATGATCTGTGATAATGATGCGAACTGCCGCTGGCATTGCTTAGAAGTTTTTCGCCTCTTCCTTTCGCCTTTGTCCTTTCTCCCATCTCCCATCTCTCATCTTGCATCTCCCGTCTCCCGTCTTACCTCTGTCTTCCTTTCCCATTCTTGCTCTTCGTCTATCCGCATATCTTGCCTTTCCTGCCACGAATAGAGCGAAGGGGCGTAATTGATTTCACTTGAAAGTGTGGGCGTGCCCGCTGCCATGGCGTCCTTTGGCTGGCCATTTTGATTGACAACGCTGACAAATGGAGCGGCGTGTATTCAATTATGTGAGAAGTGGCAGCAACAAAGGGCAACAACGAGCAGCGGCCAACAAGCAATCCTTATCGAGTTTATCAGGCGGCCATTGTGTTTCCTTTATGCCGCATTGTCAGTGCCACACACACACACACACACACACACACAAATGCACACAGACACAAGCTCACTTATACACACGCACGAGCACAGACACACATACATTAAACGAGACACACACCAAAAAGCTAGACAGCTGCCTGACGCTTGAAAAAGTTACCAGTAGATCTACTAGGTACACCTCTATTAACATCATCATCTGCACACACACACACACACTCTCTCTCACACACATACACACAAATGTGGGGCATGTTGTCATGTCACATTCTGATAGCATCAGATGGTTCCATTGTGTTCCTTCTCCACATAACCCGCCTATGCTTTGTGTTCCTGTCTGATAAACGACTCCACTTAAGTTCACACTCACGCACACACACACACACACACACACGCGTTAACATATACAAGCACGCCCATTCATATATAGACGCTCTCACTTACATAGATATATCCAGATTCTTGTACACCTCCAATTAGCTGGCAAGTTTCTTGCCTAAGCATCCTATTTGAATTAAATATCCTTCCTAGACTTTTCATAGTTTAGCCAACTTTGTCCTCATCCTCTCTCATTCTCCCATTCTCTGGCCTTTCGGGGAGCTGACAAATTAAATTTTCATTAAGCTGCGTCGTCTTTCAAATCTCTGGTTAGAAAATGTTTGCGTAAAACTTCCCAACAAAGGGAAAAGTCCAGAGTGAGGGTCAGGCAGAGAGAGAGAGAGAGATGGATAGGAGAATAGAAGGAGTTGGGTATGGAGATGGAGTGTAGAAAAAACTCTATAAAAACTTTATCTTAAGTGACTTAAAACTAAAACTGTAAAATTTAATATGCTCCCCCGTTGTGGCAACAACTTGCGGCAAACACTTTTTACTTTACACAAACATTTTTGCCTTTTTCGGCGTATTTCCTTTGGGCATTGCAGTTGACAGCGTGATGCTCGACAGTCCAACCCAGATGAGTACACACATACATACATACATACATACATATATATATATAAATTCGTATATACACACACACACACAGAGGCGCACACACATTCAGCAGAAAGTGGCACAAAGTTTGCAACACTTTTGGCCGTCCGGTTTGGGGCACAGCCTTTCGTTATCTTGTGGCCGTTGCCTTTTTGACAAAACAATTTTTCATTTTATTGCTGCGGCTGAAAATTGCTTACAAATTTAGTGGCCGAAGTATGCGACTCTTTCCCCAATTCCCAAATCGCCCTGGAATCTCATCAATTTCACAAACAATCACAAGCTCCAAATTGAGAGGTGAAAGCGGAAATCCAAAAATAGAGAATTCAAAACTGATAGCTGAGATCTAAAAACTGAGAACTAAAAACTGAGAACTAAAAGCTGAAAACTAAAAGTTGAGAGGTCAAAACTAAAAACTGAAATCTGAGCACTAAAAACTGAAATCTGACAGCTGAAAACTGAAAGCTAGAAACTAAGAGTTCAAAGCTGGGAGGTGAAATCTGAAAGCTGAGAACTAAAAACTGAGAGCTAAAAAATGACAACTAAAAACTAAGAGGTAAAAACTTCGAAAGTTTTTCAAAAATCAGTCAAAATCTATTAACTCAGAGGTAAAAACTGAGAGGTGAAAACTGAAAGCTAAATAATAAAAACTGAGAACTAAAAACTGAGAACTAAGAAATGAAAGCTAAAAGTTGAGAGGTCAAAACTAAAAACTGAACTCTGGGCACTAAAAACTGAAATCTGACAGCTAAAAACTGAAAGCTAGAAACTGAGAGTTAAAAACTGGGAGGTGAATACTGAAAGCTGAGGACTAAAAACTGAGAGCTAAAAACTAAAAGCTAAAAGTTGAGAGGTCAAAACTAAAAACTGAAATCTGAGCACTAAAAACTGAAATCTGACAGCTAAAAACTAAAAAGCTAAAAAACTGAAAGTTCAAAACTGAGAGGTGGAAAATGAAAGCTGAGATCCAAAAACTAAGAACTAAAAACTGGGAGGTGAAATCTGAAAGCTGAGAACTAAAAACTGAAATTCAAAAACTGAGAGCTGAAAACTGAAATCGACACATTGAGAGGTAAAAACTGAGAGTTAAATAATGAAAACCGAGTACTAAACACTGAAAACTAAAAACTTAAAGTTGAGATCTAAAAACTAAAAACTAAAAACTGGGAGGTGAAAACGGAAAGCTGAGAACTGAAAACTAAGAGGTGAAAACTAAAAGCTAAAAGGTTAAAATTGAAATCTAAAAACTGAAAGCTGAAAACTGTAATCGCTACACTGAGAGGGGAAAACTAAAAACTGAGAGCTGAGAACTAAAAACTGTAAGCTAAAAGTGACAGCTGAAAACTGAAAACCGAAATCTGACAACCAAGAACTAAAAATTGAAATCTAAAAACTGAAAGCTGAGAACTGAAAAAAAAAAGGTGAAAACTGAAAGTTGTGAGCTGAAAACTGAGATCTATAAACTGAGAGCTGAAACTGAAATCGACACATTGAGAGGTGAAAACTAAAAACTGAGAACAGAGAACTAAAAACTGTAATCTAAAAGTGACAGCTGAAAACTGAAAACCGAAAACCCAAAACTAAAAATGGAAATCTAAAAACTGAAAGCTGAGAACTAAAAAATTGAAACATAAAATTGAAATGTAAAAACTGAGATGTAAAAACATTGAAAGTTTTGCATTTTGGCATTTGGTTTGGTTTTGAGCGTTATTAATTCTCTAGATGATATTTTGAACTCTCTCATTCTCTCTGGCTTTATTCGTGTCTTCTTTCTTTCAACAAATTTCACATTCTTCATTCTGCAAATAATTTAATTATTCATGTTGCAAGTAGTTGGCGAGGGACGAGGGGCTTAAATATATGTTTTGTATCCAAATTTTCGTGCCACCAAAACAGGTCACTGCACTGAATGTGTGTGTGTGTGTGTGTGTGTGTGTGTATATATATGTGTCTATGAGTGTGTATGTGCGTGTGTGTGTAAGTGTGTGCCAACGCCTCAAGTTGTCAGGCAACCGCAATGCAAATACAACTTGACACACACACACAGACACAATCACACATTTATACACCCACACACACACACACACACACACATAAATAAGTTCACACCCATTACTGTGTTTTATTTTTTTTTTGGAAAGAATAATAAATAAGGCATAAAAGCCGCATCAAAAGCGCCTTTAAAACACGCCTAAAATTATGCAATACTTGGCCAACGGCGGAGAGACAGCAATTAGGAGTGGCTGTAGGGGGTGTGAGATAAAATGCGTGCGGTGGGTGGGATAAGGCATGGAAGTCTTGTGTGGCAGCCACAAAAGCCACAACGATGGCCACAGGTAAAAAGCAATTGTCTTTTCTCTCTCTCTCTCTCTCCCTCTCTCTCTCTTTCTCTGCGTTCCTTTGTTGTGGTCCACGATGCTCATTAAAATTTAGGCCAAGCCTCTGGCAGCGTCTAACAACAACAATAGCAACAACAACAACAGCAACAACATCTACAATAACAATAAAACTGTTAACAACAACCACAGCAGCGTCACCGCCACTTAATTTCGCGGTAGGAGACTCTCTGCGCATTTTTGTGGCCTTAACCAAAAATTGAAATTAACTTTGGCCGCTCGTGCATTACACGTCAGCGGGTGACAGGACGAGAGAATCTAATTTAAAATACACGCACACACACAAACACACACACATACACACATACATACACATCCATACATAGATACTACTGTCTCACTTTCTAATTACTATTTCCACTACATCTCCTTCTATCTATCCCTCTCTCACTCTCACTCTCACTCTCAATCTCACTCTCATTCTCTCTCTCTTTCTTTCTCCCCTTTGCTCTCAGCTGAGACGGGCTACATTGTTAATGGACTGGATCTACAGGGACCGATATTCCTCCACGAGCCGCCGCATCGCGTTGAGTTCTCTAATAATTCGGGCGGACTGATAGAATGTTCCGGTCACGGCAGTCCACCGCCAGAGGTAAATGTGGGCGTGGCTGCAGTGTATAATTTATAGATGTATACTATTCCCTTCCTTTCAATTTTTCTACTTTCCATTTTGCCATCCTCCCAACCTTTCATCCTCCCATTCTTCCATTTTCCCTTCTTTCCATCTTCCCAACTTCCATTTTCTTTTCTCTTCTCCTTCTTCTTCTTCTTCTCCTACTTTTCTATTCTTTTCATTTTGGTTCAACGCTGTTTAATTATGCATGCGATTTTGTCCGCTGCCTGTGGCTCATTTCCAAGTTAATTGACTGGCCAAAAATCTAATGTTGACCTATGCCCTTGCCCCCCCTTCTGCCATTCATTTTTAGGTGGAATGGACGCCCATACCACCGCAACAGGACATGGTCTTTCCGCTGTCCAATGGCAGCATGATGTTCTATCCATTCACCGCCGAGAAATATCGCCATGAGGTGCATGCCATCGTCTACAGGTGAGGCGACTCTCCTTTAGCTCTTGAAATAATTAATAAACATTTAACTTTAATTTTTTCATTCTCTCTTTTCATATTCTCTTCATCTTCGCTGCTCTCTGCTGTCCTTTCTTCAAACAGATGCAAACTACGGAATCTGGTGGGCACGGTGCTCAGTCGGGAGGTTCATGTGCGCGGCGGTAACTATAACAAATTTTTAATTAATTAAGAACATTTTTATAGCTGCATGCGAAGTTGATTTGCGTCAACTCAGCTGATATGCCCCCCCTCCCCTCTCCACCCCTTCCCCCATCCACCCTCTTTACATCCCCCTGGCCATCTAAGAGCAATTTCTTCCTCTCTTTCACCCCTTCTACGCTCTTCCCTCATCTACCATCTACCATCTTCCATTCCCCTTCCTTTCTCACCCTTTCTCCCCCTCTCTCTCTTTCTCTCTCACCCTTCGGTCCGTGCGCTTTCTCTGCTTATGCCCATCATCCAAAACTTTGGCTTAATTGGAAAGTTTTTGGAACAGCGCCTAAAAGCAGGCAACGCAAGTTTTAATTACTACTGCCAAATGTTGTCGGGGCGCTCAAACCGGAGGCTGCCATCCCCTCCGCACACTTCATAGCCCTCCCCCCCACCCAGCCAACAAGTCAGCGCTAATTTGGCGCCCAAGCGCGAAAATTGACTCTGACTTTGGTTTAAATGCCCTAACCACAATTAGAGTTTTATAACTATGCGATTAACTTGGCTAAGTTTTTCACTTACCACTCAAAGGATGCGATCCCGTCAAGTACTTAAATTGTTTTAAAGTGTACAGGATAAGCTTACATATAGTGGAAATTCTATTTAAAGATCGACTCCTTGAGAAAAGTTGTACATTTTTAAAATATTATTTATGATAAATACTTTAAGGACATTATTATGTACATTTTGTCGTTGTCCTTGCCCAAAGGAATAATACACTTGCCATCTTAGAATTGACCACACACATTGAACACTCAACTGCAAACTCGTTGTTCAATTTCCCATAAATTCTAATCGACTTTTCAGCTCAAAAAACTTTGAACATTTTGCGAATCATCAACAACTTTGAGAGCGCAGTAAAAGTTCGTCTTGTTTTTGGCCACCGGAGTCTCGAGGAACTACCAAAAGTTGGCATTCATTAGGCACTTGGGAGGGCTTTATTAAAGTGCATTGATGGAAAGCCATTGGGCCCTCTCGAGCATCTGGCCTCCTTCAAGGATTCTGTTATAGACTCTGCTATGGATTGTGTGGCAATGAATTGTGCCTTGGCGAGTCCTTTATCCAATCACTTTGATTGGCATCGCATGTCGCATAGATTTTGCGGCTCATTGAGCTGCCCAACAAAATCACTGAACAAAAACAACAATTAGTAAGGACGATAAAAGATATGAATGCGATATACACAAAATGGTCAGCTCTTGGCGACATATACCACGGGCGGGGGAGAAAAAAAAAACATCAGTCCGAAAGTTGGTCGGTTGGGGTTAGCTTTTGGTCTGCTGCTGCGTTTAATTAACAGAGAAAGGGAAAGGCAACGAAAAATAAAAGGAGACAGCGACAGAGACAGAGATAGGGACAGAGAGAGAGACAGGGACAGAGCCAGAGACAGGGACAGAGCCAGAGACAGGGACAGGGACAGAGACAGAGAAAAGGCAAAAACAGTTGGAGGCAAACAAACAGAGAAGACGCCGCCGCAAAGATGTAAGACAACAGCTTCGGGTTGGGGGGCAAGAACCAAACACACAAAGACACACACACACACACATATACACACAAGCAAATACACATACAGTTGGCTATAGCGCATGCAAAGCCTGAATGTCCGGCGTTCATTTTTCAGCAGCTAAACCAACGTTACGTATACGCCATGTAGTTCGCTTACTTTATTTGCGGTCGCTTTGTTTGTTTTTCCTTTTTATGCGCGCGTGTGTGTGTGTGTGTTTTTGTGTGTGCCATTTTTTTTTTTTTTTTTTTTTCTAGTCCAGTGCCCCATCAGGAGCAAACCCCTCCCGCACAGTCGACCCTTCTGTTCCCGCATCCCTTTACGCTTGAACAATTTGACAGCGCGTAGATGTGGCGCAAAACGTTTTGCCTAATTTGCAAAAGTTGCCAAGGGATCTCTGCCCTGGAGGACCTCTAATTTCCTAGCTAATGTGTGGAGCAGTTGACTTTTGGATATGGCGCCTTGGCGACTTGGCCGACTTAGCAGTTGCGTTATTTAATTGCCAGCGCTTAGCTTCAAGGACTACTATGGGCCACCACCATTTGCCCCTGATACACCCTCACCCTCACCCTCACCATCACCCTCACCTTCACATCGGCATTCGTATCCTTCGACTGCTTTTGGTTAAGTGCGCGTAATTAGCAGCAAAAACTTGTGTGCAGCCGCGGGACAGAGCTGAGGTTGCGGGACGCAAAATACTCTTGACAAATTTCTTATACAATACACACACACACATACACAGATAGATATACACACGCACACACACACAGACAGTCATGCAAACTTCAAAAGATCTTTGGCACTGTCAGGCTACAGGCCAAGGCCTCCTCAGTTGCTGACGAATGATGCTACATGCAACACTGCCACAAAGTTGTGACTTTGGTTGCACTCTTGCACAATTTGTGCAACGCACACACACACACACACACAAATGTCTATCAAGACACACACACATGCATATATATATATATATATATATATATATATATATATGCAAAAAGTATAGCATACATTTCTGCGCAACATCATTGTTTTCTATGAGGAAGTATGTGTGTGTGAGTGTTAGTGTGTGAGTGTTAGTGTGTGAGTGTGTTTGTGAGTGTGTGTGTGTGTGTGTGAATGTGTGCTATCAAAGTTTTTGATTGAGCCAGGAAAGTTTCTTGGCTTCACCTGACTCGTCGTTGTCGTCGTCCTTGTTGTCTTCCTTGCTGGCTGCTTGTGTATGAAACCTGCGTAATTTGTTCGTAATTAGTTGGATGCACATTGTCGTGCTTGCATCTACTTGGTCCTCACACACACACATAGATGCACTCTTTGTGCTACCCTTTTGTATTTGCAAATTGTGATTTCTGTGCGCTTCCTTAGACAACATAATTTAATAGTCTCTTGGCACAATAACTGCAAATCAGCCAAAGTCTAGTCCCAACCAAAAGCATCTTTCCGCTGCTGCACATCATAAACATAAATTTGTACAACAAATGCCACATGCACACCACACACACACACACACACACACACACACAGACACACGCATACATATATAGGATACAAAACGGAAATGAATTTCTGCATAAAATCCAAGTACTGCCCCAACTTCGCTAAGCTTTGCTCTCTTCTGCCTCTGCTCCTGTCCCTATCCCTGTCCCTGTCCCTGTCCCTGTCCCTGTCCCTGTCCCTGTCCCTGTCCTTTGGTCCTGCTTAGAGCCTAGATCAGCCCGCACCCCTTTTTTTGTTTATTTTGTGTGGCGACTATAAACTTAGCTTTCATACTTATTTTCCTGCCCAAGCTGTCCCGTTTCTGTCCTTCCTTGGAACACAATGTTGGCTGGCCCACCCCCAGCCCCAACCCCACATCCGCGGCCACCCCTTTTCCGCCGCACTCACTCTTCAAAATCGCTATGCAAAATGCAACATGAAAGCGAAAAAACTTTGCCGTTGCTCAAAATACAAAACTATGCAGCCAAAAAAACAAAAACCGAACAAAAAACAAAAAACATTAAAAAAAAAAATAGAAAATAGAAAATAAAAAAAATAAAAAAATAAAAACAAAATACACAAATATTGCCAGTCTAAAGCAGTGGCACTGCCGACTCCCAACTGCCGACTGCCGACTGCCGACTGCCGAGAGTCCTGAGTAAACTGGTCGTCCTGGTCGTCCAGGCAGCAATACAAATAATGAAGATAGAAAATGAACAGAAAAATAAAACGAGGAGAAAAAAATTTTCACTAAAACGAAACTCAAACAGCAGCAGCCGCAGTCGCAGCCGCGCTGGTCAGAGGAATTATAATAATAAAATGTTGTCACGAAGTTTTTTCAGTTTTTCGTTTTGTTGCACGGAATAAAAACAAAAAAAAAAACAAAACAAAAGAAAACTCCTAAAAACCAGAAAAACCAGAAAAACGAACAAAATCAAAATCAAAATAAAAATAAAAATGCCCCCAAACAATAACAACAACTTTTCGAATTAAACTTTATCCAATTTAGGCAAATTTAAGTTTGGCAAACAGAAAATAGAACATCGAATCGTGAATTGCATTTATAAATCATAAACATATATATATGTGTGTGTGTGTGTATATATATGTGAATCAGAAGAAGAAGGTTAAACAAAAAGCGAATCGCATATGGAAAGCGAGGCGCTTTTCCAACGCTTTTCAAGTGACGCGTGCAGAAAATTGCCTTTGTCCATCTTAATTAATTTACAGCTGCCAACGGCACAGCAAAGGACATAAGGGAGAGTGTAAGGAAGAGAGAGAGAGAAGAAGAAGTGGGCGAAAAAAGCGGAAGTAGGTGGGGCAGAGAGGCAGAGAGCAAAGGGAATACCAGAGATTAGATTGCGGCTCGAGCAGAAGCTTTGACTAAATTAAGGCGGTCAAGCCGATCACAGAGCGCATTAGCAATCCGGCACAGTGGTACAAAAACACACACGAATTTTGGCAGCAAATTTTGAAAATAAATAAAACCCAAGTTATATTTAAATAATTCAATTAAATTAAAATAAAGAAATTTTAAAAATGATATTAATTATTTTCAAGTAAATTCAGATTGATTCAAATTGGCCATGTACCACTGTGCCAAGAACCATGTTTGCTTTTAGAATCCATGTCATTCTTAATTTTCCATACTGAGCGTGTGCGTGTGCATGTGCGTGTGCGTGTGCGTATGCGTATGGGCATGCCTGTGGTTGTGTGTGTAAAAAAAAACGTAAAAAACGGAAGGGAGAAAAAATCTTTAACTCAAATTGTCGCATCCAATTTTTTAACGGGCCTGTCGTCAGCCTGACAAACGGTCACACTTTTTGCTAACTGTCACATTGCCCTCGACATGTTGACACAAACCCACAAGCAGGCAGGCAGACACCCACACACACACACACATATAAACAGAGGGCAGTCCTGGCTACCAATTTAATGTGCAACATATTTTGTCTGTCATGGCCAGACCCTGACCTGAAATGGCCAAAACCTTCAGGCCGTAAAGCCGAGCCCGGAGCCGTTTCTTTTTTTAATGGCCGCCCATACAAATAAAAATTAAACAAAAGGGTTTTCGGGGGCTAATAAAAGCGCAACATAATTGTTCAACCTTTTTCAACATGATGGCCCTTAAATTTTGTGATTGTTTCTTTTTTTTTTTTGTGCTTGGGTCTTCCCTTTTGTTTCTACCGTCGCGTGGCATATGCGGCGTATGCGCAATATGCGTTTTTATTTAAAGCAAAAATAAAGAAAAAAAAAAGAAAAAAAGTTATCAAATTCTAAGGAATTTCGCATGCAACATTTTCCGTTACAGTTGTCAACCAGAAGTACACGGTGCAGGTGCACGATGAGTACGTGATGACGGGCAACACGGCAGTGCTGAAATGTCAGGTAAGCTAAGCGAATTGCGAACGATGGTCAAAGGTTGCACGTGGCACGCTGAACGCAGCATGCTTCATGCTGCATGCTGCATACTGTACGCTGCTGTACGCTGTTGTAAGCCAAAGATAGCAAAAACCTTGAGATGCGATGAAAGTGATGCAATGCGATGGTCAGAGGGCCAGAGGGTCAGGGGGTCAGAGGGTCACCCTTTACCTCACTTGCCACTTGCCGCAGAATTCACTTAACACGCAAATTAAATTTTTTCCCTCCTCTGCTTGCAACAAATACTCAACGAATTTGCTTATCTTGAATGCAAGCACCCAACATCATCTACTCTGCTGCCACCCACTCATTTCAGGTGCCCAGCTACATGTCGGAATTTGTAATGGTCACCGCCTGGGTGCAGGACACCGGCATGCATCTCTATCCAAACACGGACATCGGCGGCAAGTACACCGTCCTATCGAATGGCGAACTGTACATAAATAATGCGGGGCCCAATGATGCGTACAAAAGCTACACATGCCGCACTGTAAATAGACTGACAGGTACGTGATAATCACATTTTCAGCTTAATCGTCCAGTCAGCAATGCTTGGATGCATATCATCCACTCTCCTGCTGCTCGCCCACCCAATCACTCCCATTCACCCCTCCTTCCAGCTGTCCCACCGTCCAACCGTCCAACCGTCCAACCGTCCAACCGTCCAACTGTCCAACCGTCCAACCGTCCAACTGTCCAACCGTCCAACCGTCCAACCGTCCAACTGTCTCAACATTCCAACTGTCCCTGCCGCCTCCCACTGGCTTCTTCGAGCTCAGGCTGCCCACCACTTGAGGGTCGTATTTCCAATTGCTACTTCTGTTGACCAGGAGCTGGTGGTATATAATTAAGTTGAATTAATTAGCAGCTCGGGGAACGGAATGCGAAACTTAGCCTCAGGTTATACGAAAACTAAAATCAAATTAAGGATTACACTTCCTGTAGAGAGTTACGCATTTGTTTTCGGTTTCGGTTTCGCTTTCCTTTCTGTACTTTTTTTATGCTTCATTTTATTTCACTAAATTTGAACGTTCATGTTCGAAAGGTCTTATATTCGCTGAGTATTACAAGTCTTATATTCGCTGAGTATTACAAGTCTTATACACATTTTTCAACGGAAACTTCTCAATACCGAAAAAATTTATAATAGTTTCTGTGTAATTAATTTAAATGAACTTTAAAATCGAAACTGAATAAGAAATTCTACGGAAGGATAAGTTCTTATATCGAAACTGTATAAGAAGATGGGTAAATAAAAATGATAAAATGGATCTAATATTAAAAATGAAGAAGGACTTAAGTAGAAGAATAAGTTCTAGTATATGACTGAATTATTTTAATAAAGCTGTATAAGATCTTGAGTAGTGGAATGAGTTTTTATATATAAACTGTATAAGACATTTAGTAGAAAAATTGATTTTTATATTAAAACTGTATAAGAAGATAAGTAATTGAAAAAGTTCTTATATTAAAACTGAAAAAGGATTTAAGTAGAAAAATAAGTTTTTAAATTGACTCTATCGAAGGACTTTAATAAAAATATTATTTCTTAAATTGTTAAATTTACGAACTAGTTCTTATGTTGGAACTGTAAAATAAAATCAGCAAAACAACTAATTCTTAAATTCAAACTGTATAAGTTGTTATATCGAAACTGTGAAGGAATTAAATAGAAGAGTTATTTCTTCATATTGGAACTGTGTAAGACATGGAGTATAAGATAAAGATCTTATACCGAAATTGAAGAAGGAATTTAGTAGAAGAAAAAGATTTTATATCGAAAGTGTATAAGAAGATAAGTAGATGCGAAAGTTCTTATATTGAAGCTGTAAAGGAATTAAATAGAAGAGTTATTTCTTCATATTGAAACTGTGCAAAATATGGAGTATAAAAAAAGGGATCTTATACTAAAATTGAATAAGGAATTTAGTAGAAGAAAAAGTTCTTATATTGAAAGTGTATAAGAAGATAAGTAGATGCGAAAATTCTAATATTGAAGCTGTAAAGGAATTAAATAGAAGACTTATTTCTTAAATTGAAACTGTGCAAAATATTGAGTATAGGAAAGAGATCTTATACCAAAGTTGTAGAAGGAATTTGGTAGAAGAAAAAGATTTTATATCGAAAATGTATAAGAAGCTAGGTAAATGCGAAAATTCTTGTATAGAAACTGTGAAGGAATTAAATAGGAAAGTTATTTTTTATATTGAAACTGTGTAAAATATTGAGTATAGGAAAGAGATCTTATACCGAAATTATAGAAGGAATTTAACAGAAGAATAAATTTTTATTTAAGCTTATATAAACTGTATAAGAAGAAAGGTAAATGAGAAAGATCTTATATCGAAACAGATCAAAAAGTTGAGTAGAAGTATGGGTTATTATATTGTAATGTGTATAAGAAGTACAACAAAATAAATTAATGATTAAGATTTAGAAGTTTTAATACAGTTTCTTATATTTTTATATATTTATTTAAAATATTAGCAGTATAAGAAACCAGTATAAGTTAAATTTTAATTCTGATTCTGTTTAAATGGAAATGGGAAATGGCAATGGTATCCTTTTCTTCTATAATAAAACAAGATATCACTAAAGACTTTGAACCCATTTAGGAATTTTTTGTAAGTCTTAACCAATTTTCTAATCTGATTAAATTTATGTCCTTCTCTCTCTACTATCCTCTAATGTCCTCAATTCTCTACTATTCTGCTTATTTGTCCTTTTCAATGGTAAGAAGAAATAACATATCCTTGACAAAGTTCTCCCTCAACCTTCACTCCTCATAGTCTTCATGGATTCAACCAGAGCAAAAACCGTTCTTTGAGTCCTTTGAAATGCATATATATCCTAATATTGTACCTTCACTCACTTAATGAAAGCCAAGACTTTGTGGAAAAGTTGAATTTATAACGGAAATTTCATGATACATTCGACTTATGCTCTTTGAGTTTCTTCTTTCTTTTGGAAAAGTTTGTGGCTTACCTTTTCATAGAATTTCCCTATTGTATTTCAATTTCCAATTTATCAGAAAATCAGAAAATCAGAAAACTTGTCCAAGCGATTGTTGGAAATGTTCTTAAGTTCAAGTTAAGCTTTCCGATTGCTTTCGACCTTTGATATAATGGAAAAGTTGCGTTCTCATGTTTAATTGGATGAAATCAGAAAGAACATCAAATTATTTGCTTAGCAATTGTTGTTGGTGTTTGTGATGGTGATGGTGTTGGTGCTTTGGCTGTGGCTGTTTGTTCGAAGTCATAAGTAAATCCTGTTGATGGTAGATTCTCCTTTTGGCCAAGTCAAAATGTTCGTTGTGCATAATTTATGATGCGTGACATTCAATCGCCGGCAAAGGGCAAAGGCAGAGGCGAAGGCAAAGGGAGAACAAGAAGGATGAACAGAGAAAGAGTGGATAAGGGCAAGAGAGAAAGCAGAGTCCTGCCAAAATGCTTTGCTGACAGACACAAGCTGGACACGAACACAACCACACACACACACACACACACACACACACATGTACACTCGAACATGAACATCAACGTACACATTGAATGGCAATACGTGAGATCTTTGGTCGATATATGCATGCAAGCTTCTGTACTGGTACGTACGTGTATGTGTATGTGTGTGTGTGCAAGTGTGCTTGTGTGTGTGTATATATCTTGTGCTGCTTATTTGAAGTTTATTGTGTGTGAAAATGTGCTTAAGCTGAATTTCTATTAGCCTTTGTGCGCATATTTCACATCATCAATCAATACGATAAAAGTTTACAACCCATGTCCTGCACACACACACACCCACACACATATATATATACATCACAGAGCAAACGTACCCCCTTTCATTTACCACTTCTTCCCTTTGTTGAAGTCCTGTTGATGTATTGACCAAGTTTACTTACAATTCGTTATTTTTTTCGCAATTTCTCCGCAACTTGAAAGTTAAATTTGTTTTTCCCGATTGTGAACTCTCCCTGACCTTATAGCTGACCCTATAAAAAAAGTGTGAGCACACACACACACACACACCCCTTTATATGCATTTATAGATTTAAATAGTTATCCTTTCAATTAATCAAAATGTTTTTGCGGCCAAACACCGCAACTTGGCCATAAGTCTTAGCCCAGTAAGCCGCAAGTGTGTAAACCAAGCCCAAATGCATTATGGCGGCCAGTAAAGTGTGTCTGTGAGTGCGAGTGCGAGTGTGAGTGTGAGTGTGTGTGTGTGTATGTGTGCGTGTGAGTCACCGCATATTAATTGCCAGTGCAGCTAAAACAATGCCAATTCAAGTGACCAACAGCAACCAACTCCACTCATACATACACACCACACATGCCGCACACACCACACACACTACACACACCACACACATACACACACTACACACAGGCAGGCATTAAAAACTGCTTAGAGTGCACTCATTAAAAGTGTAACATGAAGCAGCAGAGAGACGGTCATAACTAATTCATTTAGCAAACATACACACACACGACACAAAAGTACACACACTCGCGCATACAGATAGCTAGCACAAGTGCATACAGCTATGTGTATACACACACACGCACACATACAGACGACACACCAGAAACGCTTAATTTAAGCTATGCTTCTACCTGCTGCGCGCACAAAAGCAGGCAACAGTTTTATATTTTTGTGCTACGTGTCTCTGTGTGTGTATATGAGCTTTGGGCGTTACCGGCAGGCAGGCAGGCAGGCAGACAGACTGGCGGCCTGGCAGTCAGCGCATAATTACAATTTAAACCAAAAATCCATTTATTTTGCACAATAACGGGAACAACAATGGTGGCTAACAATAATACAACTGCTAATGCACAATAGAGCAATGAGCCGGCAGAGGCTGGGGAGGCCGGCAGAAGCAGTAGGCGGGGCGGGCGGTGTAGAACGAGTTAAAGTGGATAGAAGACATCGGGGAATAGCGGGTACAAGGCGGTACACCTCATGATGATGATGATGTTGTTCTCGCAAAAATTATAAATTAAATTTCCATGCATAGCCACAGAGACAGAGGAAAAATGATTGAGCGAACAACAGAGATAGTGAAGAGAGAGAGTGAGAGAGAGCGAGAGAGAGAGAGAGAGAGAGAGAGTGCTTTGGGACAATGAGCCGCCATTGCCAACAGATTTCGGTTTTGGCTAAATGGCCCACTAACGAACTTTCAGATTCGATGCGAGTTACCGTTAACAGAAATCGAAACGGACGCGAGGAATTGATTTAAGGGCCGAACAGTGGGAATGCGACAGAAATGAGCCGCAGGATAAAGGATGCACAATAGTAAATACAATAATATTAAAAATAATATTATTTGTATTGATAAAATAAAATAAATATTATTGTGAATATAATTAACAAATGGCCCTCAAAAAGGAAGAACTTTTTTTTTTTATTTAATGCAACAATAAAATGGAAATTATAATTGTTAACGAAATTGCAAACTGAAACTTTGCCATTGGTCGAATGTGCGTAATTCGATCTGATCGAGTTTCAAACTCAAATTAAAATAAATCAATGAAATCAATTCAATCCCTTAAACACTTTATTAAAAGACTTAAAAGAACTCAATTAAAAGTTGGTCGAATTACACTCATTAACAATATAAATCAAATAGTAACTTTAATAAATCGCATTGCATTTGAGGGCATTGAAAATAAATACAAAATGGCATAAATAAATAAATAAATTTAAATATTAACTAAATAATTTATTATTTTATATGTATATATGTACACATAAATACACAAATGCATAATTAAATAAATAGAAAAAAAAAATAATTAATTAATAAATATATACATAAATAAATAAATAAAATAAATATATATATACAAAAATAAATTAAAAAATAAATAAATAAATATATTTATAAATAAATGTTTTTATAAATAAATATATATATAAAGAAATAAATAAATATAAGAAATAAATAAATAAAATAAATAAATAAATAAAATAAATAAATAAATATATATATACATAAATAAATTAATAAAATAAATAATAGCTAAATAAAAAAATAAATATATATATTTAAAAATAAATAAAAATAAATGCATAAATACAGTGGACCCTCGGTTAACGAACGTCCCGCATAACGAACCAAATTTTAGAGACAAAATAGTTCGCTTAACGAACGAAGTTTCGTATAGCGAACAAACGATTAGGAAGAACTAGCGATTTCCGCTAAAAAATTTTTGCTTTCTTTCTTCTTATTTCACTTGTGTTCGTACACTTGCAATATTTTGCATTTTAATTTGTTAGAAAAATTATTAAAGCTACAAAGAAGACTTCAAAAAAAAAGATTCGCGGAATAAAAGATCAAAAATAACAATATAAATGGAGCATAAAATAATTGAAAAATATAAGAAAGGAAAAATATAGGAAAGGACTGATCTAGGACGTTTACGATTCGAACTATCTAAATCAGCGATTACGATCATTCTCAAGAATAAGGCTCAAATTATGGACGTAAATGCGCTTCATATATCCTGTGTCGCATTTTTAACTAATTTTGAGGCTTTGAAGTTTGTTTATTCTATTTTAGATATTCTCATTGTTGCCTTTTTTCAATTAATTAATAATTTAAATTGTATAGTCAATTAAAGTCAAACTAAAGTCAATTAATAGTCAAACATTTTGTTTGACGAGGAACGCATTAATTTATTTTACACTGAATTATAAGGAAATAATGGCTTCCTCAACGAACGAGGCTCTGGAACGAATTGTGTTCGTTAACCAAGGGTCCACTGTACATAAATAGATAAGTGCAGAAATGTCTAAGTTTATAAATAAATATAAAAATTAACTACTCATAAATTAATTAATTAATAGTTGCATGTAATGCCATATCACTATTACATCATTAAAATGTAATATAATATATTCTTTATATATACATGTATACACATACACATACACATACACATACATACGCCACAGCAAAGTTTCCTTTATGTTTATACAACAATGAGCTCAATATGTATTTACCTGTGAATGGAAAACCTGATACTATTTTCCTCGCATACATTAAAAAATACTTAAACACGAGCTAAAATTAAGTAACTGACTTAATAATAATTAGTAGCCATTTAAAGTTTAAATTATGAGTTGAAAGTTCAGAAATCGCAGTGCCTCCGTTGCCAGAGTCTGGTTTGTGTATTGGCTAAGGCATTTCCAATGTTTCTACGCTCAAGTCCGTGTTAAAGGACAGGTGGTTGCTAGGATAAGAGTCTGTCTATTATTATGTGATCTTAGTCTTTTACTATCTCGACTTGTGTACTTATTTAGTTGGTCAACTACTGCATTCAGGTACAGGACAGGTGTTTGCTACTATATCCAGGTGCATTTCTCTAGGCAGCTTTGTGTTTCTCACATAAAGTGAACAGTTGGTTGTCATCCTGAGACAAATATTTAGAAGCAATTGTATGCGTTTTCTATGTGACTCTCCAAACTTGGACTTCACATCTCCCAGCTGGGTACTCTAACGGTATTATCATTGCCTCGCAGGAACAATTGACTATCTACAGTACAGCTCTCTGAGTCTGCAGCACATTTTGTGTGTGTCTCGCAAAAATACTTAATTTATCATTTTGTATTATTGAAATTTATTTTTGATTAGTTTATATTCTTTTATTTTTATTATTTTTTATTATTATTTATTATTATTATTATTATTTATTTATTTAGCGTATTTATTTCAGTCCAAATGCAATGAGATTATTAATAAAAAAACTAGCTAAAAAACCTCATTGGGGCTTAATCAATATTTTTAAAGAAAATATTTATTGAGTTTGTGAAAATAAAATAAAAATCAAAATAAGGATTCGCCTGCTATTAATAAATTTTCTAACATTTTTTAAACCATTCAAATAAAAATTAACCAACATTTAACTTAGTTCGATGAAAGGAGTTTCATTTTCTATAAAAAATATCCCAAGCTTTCAAGTTAAATATATAAATATTAAATATAAAGGTTTTCAATAGAAAACATTTTAATGAAAGGACTCACATCCTATCTTTAGAATCGCAGATGTTTGAAATATTTGAAACACATACTTAAACAATGAATGAAGTAAATAAAAATTAAAAATTCAGTGTTAAATCATTGAACATTTTTTTAATTAAGATTTATGGTCATTTGTTAAATGCTTCCTGTGAACTGAGCTACCCAATCTTGAGGTACAGGTAATATAGCGTAAGGATAATAAACAGGAAGCGAATAACCTGACCGAGGCGTGGTGGCGCCTCTAAAGTGACCTCCAGTGGGGCACTGGTGGCAGCTGAAGCAGCTGAGGCAGGTGGCACAGGCAATCAACTTGATTACTTTCATTTACTTTTAATTAATTAAAAAAAATAAACGCACACAGGCAAGCCGATGTATACATATACATAGGTATACAGCATATATACAGCATATATACATATGTGTATATTTATATCCTTTTTATATAACGCTTGTGCATACATAGCAATTTTTATGACTGGTTAAGCATTTTCATCAATTTATCAAGGGCTCGCACAGTTAAATCTAAACAAAAGTAAATTCCGCGTTCCTCAACTGCTGCCATCGTGATGCCTGTCGACCTGCCACCATCCACCATTTACCACCCCACCATTCACCACCCCGGCATTGGCCACCTGCAACATGCCATATGCCACATGCCACATGCCACCTGTCACTTGTGTAAATTTTCATTGCTGCCACACATATGTTTACCTATCTCTTCAATTTTCCCCCTTTTTGTCTCTCTTATTTTTCCAGGTGAAATACAAATTTCGACATATCCCGGCCGCATTATTGTAACAGAGCCCAAGGGCATGGTACAGCCGCGCATTAACGTTGAGAAGCATTCGATGCGGCATGTCGTCCTTAATGGCCAAACAACATTGCCGTGCATTGCTCAAGGACATCCCGTGCCAACATATCGGTGAGTAAAAACAAAAAAATCAAACACTCACCTGTAACAGCGGCTGATGAAAAGGGTATATTAAGTATACGCACCGTCATGTCACATATATAGCCGACTTTCCACCGTTGCCTCTTTGTTCGTCATGTCAAAACTAGAATAAGAACCGTTAAGGAAAATTAGAAGCTGCATTAATGCAATAAAGAAAAAATTAGAAGTTCCACTGGTTGTGAACTTGGCTAAAAAGAAAGTTGGTTGTGGTTTAGGATGAATATAAAATTTGCAGAGTATCTGACAGTCGAGTCGAATTCGGAATTTAAAACTTTCTTTTTTATTTCTTGCCTTTTTTTGTTGTGACAGGGGCGTGTCACAGGTCACAGCTGCTGCCTGCGTGTGTGGGGGGCGGTGGGCGTCACGCGCACAGTTGGCGCGCATTTTATGACGATGTGAAATATTTAGCACTCTTGCCAAAACGAAAAAAAAAACCAACAACAAAAACATCAAAAAAAAAAAATATACATATATACATATATATATATGTATATGTATATGTATGTATATATATGTATGTATATACAAAAAAGGGAAAACAATAAAAATGTCAAATGCGAGCGACATGAAAGCTAAAAAAAAACCTTCCGCAGTCTCTGCATAAGAATGACGGTCCTGTCAAGTGTTACGGATAGTAAAAACAAAAGCTTCCTTGGGAAAGGAAACAGGGTCAATGGCTATCAGATGATTGGTAAATTTCAGGAATAAATATAAATTATATCAAATATATATATATATATATATATGTATATATAATTTAATAGCATAAATATCTTATAACGGAAATATGTCCAGTTTCCATTAGTTGGCGGATTTCGTATATTTTTATATTGATTCAATATCAAAACAGATTCAAATAAAAGTCGAGAGATAAATGATTCCTTTAAATTTATAATTCCCATGAATTAAGTTAAATATAATATATCTAATCTATGGAAAGAGGAATAGATGGAATATAGACTACATTTTCCCTCAATTTACTTAACATTTCAACTAAAGAAATGAAAAATCCAAAAAAAATAATATAAATAAATAAATAAATATTATAAATAATTAAATTGAAAAAAAAAGTTAATACTGATAAAATAAAAATAAAAATAAAATAAAAAAAAAATAATAATTAAAAATAAAATACCAGCAATTCTTAAATTATGTTATTATTACCAACTCTCAGCTTGTTTCAAGGACTGCAAATTTTCCACTTAAAAGTGCAGAACTGATCAATCAACTATAATTTTTTATAGATAGAAATCATCAGCTTTTTATAAATATTTTTATTCTCATATCAATCAGACTAAACAAAATGCCAAGTGCCACCCATTTATCCTGGCAACACATTATCATTCCAACAGCTGTAACCGCAACAACGTCCTTCAATCATATTTTTATTCAGTTGAAATGTTTTTTGCATAGATATATATATTTGCGTATGTAATAGGTCCTTAAGAGAGCCTTGGAGAGCCTGCCTGCGGATAAGTGTAAGTGCCGGTCAATGGTGTCAAATGCAGACATTTATCTTCTTGTCTGTCTGGCAAGGACTCTTAAGCTTTAAGTCTGCGAATGTTAAGATTTCCCCAGAGTCTTTGAGAATTTTTTGACTTGAGCACAAATCAATCAAATGGCCAACGTTTATGGCCAAAATGGTAAATTGCTTTTTGAATGCCTCTCAAGCTGGTATATGGGCGTGGCACTGATACAGGAAACATATGTATGTAGCAAAGGTAATCACTGGGCAATCTGAGCATCATGGGGACACACCAGGTAACTGGGCACTTGGCTCATCATCGGACCGATTCTCAAGTGCTGAAACATGCATTGCTTTTTATGGGGCCGAAGAACGACCATGTACATGAGAGCATAATGGGTCATTGTTATTGTAGTTGTGTGTGTGTGTGTGTGTGTGTGTGTGTGTGTCCTTCGTGGTGCATGCATAAAAAGTGCGCCAGGATATGCCGGGATATGTGCTGCTGCCGCGCCACAATCATTTTTTGTTTCTATCGCTCTTTCCCTCTCCCTCTCTCTCTTTCTCTCTCTCTCTCTTTTTCTCTTTTCTCTCTGTATCCTTCTCTATCACTTGTTTCCCCGGTCGCTTTTTCTCAGTTTTATTTGAAGTCTCCTGCTGTGCAAGGACCAAGACCAAGATGATGCCAGCACACAATTGAGAGCCACCGAGGCGACAACAGCCGAGGCGACTTTTGTTTTGTGCTCCGTCGCATTGTTTTGTGCAACGTCCGTATCCTGGTGTCGTTGTCGTCATGGTTGTCCTTGTGGTCCTGGTCCTGGTCTCCTAGTGCTTGCTGCTCCTTGCCTGCTCATTGCTCATAAATGTTTAAATAGTTGGCATGTTCCATGACGTTGTCGCGGTTTGTTTCCATTTCATGCGGCCCACAAGAAAAATGTTCCCCCAAATAAATTTTTATTTCATAGTTTTCACCCAGCGCCCAACTTGCAACGCTCAGTGGCAAACGCCTACCTACTACCTACCACCTACCACCTACCATTGACCACACCCATTGTGTTAATCATCAAGCATATTTCGATTAAATTTCAACATTGGTCATCTGCAAACAGTCGAACGTCCTGCATATCCTGATCTGCTCGTTATTTCCATGATTTTAATTAAGAAAATGCCAGACGCCGCACATGCAACACGCAACCTACAGCATGCAACAACATGCCAACGTCATAAGACGAGATACGCACTCAAGTACCATTAAAACCAAATTAAAATCAATAACTTGATTAAAAATGCAACAGCATATGCGTGGGGCAAGGATGTGCGAGGGAGGGCGGGGGGAAGGGGAACGCAGGGAGACTGCTGACGAGCTGCTGCCACATGCAAGCAGCCAAAGGGGAAGAAAACCAAAGTAGTGGTGGGCCATTGAGGCACTATAGGAGCCGCACACAGAGACTCCAAAGGAGGCGTGCTTGGGAACGCGGATACGGCAGGACACTGGCATTGAGGCAGTGCGGCAGTGCGGCAGTGCGGCAGCCTGCCAACAAACATCAAACAGATTATGGCACGCGCTTGTGAAAAGCGTTGCGCTGTTGATTTTCGCAATTGATATTTTCGATGTATTAAAATTGAAAAAAAAAAAAAAAAAATAAAAAAAAAAAATGAAAAACCACCCAAACTGCAAATGTAAATGAAAAACGGAGCCTGAATATAAATTATGAATACGAAAGCGAAAACGAAGTGAAAATGCTCTTAAGTTAAGGCTGCCAGCTGCAAGCACGCCCTCAAGTTAATCGCAATGAAAAGTAATGTGTTTATATAAGTATACACAAGTATAAAATAATAATAAATAATGAAATAAATAATAAAAAAAGAATTTTATAAAATGTCATAATTTAATTTAATTTTACTCCCATTTTGAAACAATTTCCTGCATAAACTATCAAGACCTTAAATTGAAGGTTCTATTAACAGTTGTTAGCGGGAGAGAGACAAATATAGAAGCACATATTAGGGTGACAATTTTGCCATATATAATAACTGTAAAAGACAAATATGGCCATCTTAATTCCTTAAGCAAAACGCCTGCATAAACAATCAAGAGCTTAAATTGAAGATACTGTTAAAAGTTGTGAGCGAGAGAGAGACAAGCATAGTAGACACATATAAGGGTGACCATTTTGCCATATATAATAACTGTAAAAAAACAAATATGGTCATCTTAATTCCTTAAGCAAAACTTCTGCATAAACTATCAAGAGCTGAAATTGAAGATTCTATTAGCAGTTGTTATGAAGAGAGAGAGACAAATATAGTAGACACATATTAGGGTGACCATTTTGCTATATATAATAATTGTAAAAGACAAATATGGTCATCTTAATTTCTTAAGCAAAACGCCTGCATAAACTATCAAGAGCTGAAATTGAAGATTCTATTAGCAGTTGTTATGGAGAGAGAGAGACAAATATAGTAGACACATATTAGGGTGACCATTTTGCTATATATAATAATTGTAAAAGACAAATATGGTCATCTTATTTCCTTAAGCAAAACGCCTGCATAAACTATTAAGAGCTTAAATTGAAGATACTGATAAAAGTTGTTAGCGAGAGAGAGACAAACATAGTAGGCACATATTAGGGTGACCATTTTGCCATATATAATAACTGTAAAAAAACAAATATGGTCATCTTAATTCCTTAAGCAAAACTTCTGCATAAACTATCAAGAGCTTAAATTGAAGATACTGATAAAAGTTGTTAGCGAGAGAGAGACAAACATAGTAGACACATATTAGGGTGACCATTTTGCCATATATAATAACTGTAATAAAAGACAAATATGGCCATCTTAATTAATAAATAATTAATAAACACCTTCATCACACATCACATTTTCTGAGCTTAGGCCCCTCCACCGTTGACTCTTAAAACAGATATTTCAGATTATCTGCTAGTTAATATACCCGTTTACCGTTAGTTAATCATAAATACTCATTAAATGAGGCAATCGAAATGTATTACTCACTCACTGCTGGTTCATTCAATGCTTAACCCTGACCCCTCCCATATACGCATTCATTCTATTTGCCTCATTTTTATTAACATTTCCATGGAGCGCGCACTCTACGCGCCTCTAGCCCCTCCTCCTCTTTACCTTCATTGCCCCCTCTCCGCCATCTTTCTTTCTGTTGCCATAACTCCGACGCTTGTGCCGTTACTGCTGAAGTGTGGTAATCATTTTGCATCCTATTGAGAGTCGTGCAGTGCATTTGCGTGCCTTTGGCCAACAACAATCGGCAATCAAAGGTCACAGTGGTACGAAACAATGCAAACAATGAGTGAATTGAATTGATAATGCAATTTTCATCACAATATAATTGAGCCAGAACAGCGAAAGGCAAAAGGCGAGCAGAACAAAAGCAACATCTTCGATTCAATTATAAATAATTCCTCTTCTTATCCTTTACATCCTTCAGCTGGTTCAAGGAGGAGAACGAGCAACTGCTTCCATTGCAGTTAAGTGAACGGATTACCATTGTATCGGCGGGTCTGCTAAAAATAACCAAGGTATGTAGAGGAGCGGCCACTGGCGGAGCGTGCTCTGGACCGGTTAGCGGTCCATTCCCCCTGTTGTTGTTGGAATGTCCTGGGATGCCCGCCAGTTGGCAGCATGGAAATGAAAGCCAAATATTGTGATTGCCATTGATTTATGCCATTGCAGGCGCGTCTCGAGGACAGTGGCAAATATCTGTGCTGGGTAAACAACACGGCGGGCGAGGAGACAATTCAAGTGTCTCTCACGGTGACTGGTAAGTGGGTGTCAGTAGCAAAACGATAGGGAATCCAAATGGGCGGGGGGAGGGGGGAAGGGGTGTGGGCGAGATCAAACTCATCGATACTTAGTTTAACCCATTTACCACCCATCAACTTTCGCACGCAAACACACACACACACACATACACTAACACATACACTAACACACACACACACACACCAACACACACACACACACACACCAATACAGCTCCATTGACAGCGCATCTACAGCCACAAGTGCAGACCGTTGATGTGGACAAGGATGCACAATTTCAATGCATTGTCTCTGGACATCCGGTGCACGATGTCAACTGGCTGCACGATGGAAAACCGATCCTACGGGACAATCGTGTCGAGGTACGTACATCCACTCAAGCAATCCAAAATGTTCCATTCCACAAATTCCATTCAAATCAAATCAAATGATATATCCGTTAAACGTTTAGATACTCACCGATCCGGCGCGTCTAATTATCAAGAAGGTGCAGAAGGATGATCCGGGCATGTATCAGTGCTTTGTATCCAATGAATGGGAACAAATCCAATCAACAGCTGAGCTCCAATTGGGCGGTAAGCCATGGCGTATTAGTAATATTATTGTCACATCATAAATTGCTAGACAGAGAATTTCGATGTCATTAATTAACGTTCTGATGACCGTTAATGGCCACTTACACCCAAGCACGCACACACACACACACACACGCATTCGGGGAGAGAAACACACGGTACCACAACCTTTGACCTCATGCCCTTTCTTAGAGCTAGAGCACGCACAGTTGGAGCAAATCAAAAGCAAAATTTCCGAGTCGAGTGACAACCGCAAACCGCACAAATAAATGTTTGTCATAATTGCATTTCATTAATTTCTAATTTAGCAAATTGTTGACACTTCCCACCACTTCAACTTCAACGCACTCCGCCCATTCAGGAACCAAAGCCACCACCGACAACAACAAATTATAGCCACAATAGCAACAACAACAATGCGAGTGGCAGCCATAACACGCAGGCTGACAACTTAATTTTATTACCAGCACTAAAAATCTAGCCGCACACACACACACACACACACATATATACATATATCTATATATAAAGACCCTAACACATTGTAACATTTAGCAGCCTTGGGGTCACACACACATAGACATCAATAGACAGCCAGCAGGACACATTCGCGCTTTGTCGCTTGGCGGCTTTGGCAACGTTTTTGATTTGCTTTTAGGCACAAGCGGAAATTGATTTCGATATATTATTGGCATGCTCAACACACATACACACACACACACACATATATATATACAATCAGAGCTGTGCTTTCTCGCTTTGGTGTTAAAAGCTGCTGACGCGAACTCAAACCAAAATTTCTTGCACCCCACGGAGCGCCATTAAGCGGCCGGATATGGCAGCAATTGTGTCAACTATGTGTATGTGTGAGTGCTTGTGTATGTGTGTGTGTGTGTGTGTCACGTATGTGAACGATAGCAGCAAATAAATATGGCAGCTTATAACTGGCAATGTCGATGGCAAGGATATTTTTTTGCTACGCCAAATTCTTGCATTGGTTTTGTCGTTGCGGAAATTGATACAATTTTCATCACATGGATAACATTTGCTTGGCTTGTCAAATGCATTTTCCGCCTGCTGAAGATGGAAAAAGGGAAAGCCAACGAAGGAAAAGGCATTTTATCAATTTGATTTTCAGCTCTTCTCTGATACAATCAAAACTTACAATTTCATATGAAAATAAGTGCAACTCACAGCGGATTAAAGTTGAACAAAGATGACAAGAGACTCTGATGACAGGATCATGCTAGAATTGAGGACATTTGAAAGGATGCCTTTTAAAGTTAAGCCTGTACCAATTACAGCTATATGTGCCATGAATAGCTATTGTGCAATTTTCAATAAGTGACACACAACACAAACACACACGCACACACACACACACACACACAGACAGAGAGAACACACAGAAGGCACGCAGACAAACGCAATGAGGCATACCTAGAAATAAGTTCATTAATGGAATATCCTTTATCAAGAGGGAAACCTCTTAGCCAATGATAGAATGTCACACACTCGCACGTACTTATACACGCATTCACACACGCCCACACGCACGCACACACGCACACACACACACACACCCCAGCTCCACACTTTAATATCAAAATAATGGGAAGCTTTGCAGGAATTTAGGTATAAGCACTCGTATCCTTTCATTTCAGATGCTTCGCCGGAACTGCTTTATTGGTTTTCGGAGCAAACATTGCAGCCAGGACCAACGGTGTCTTTGAAATGCGTTGCTACCGGAAATCCACTGCCGCAATTTACATGGTCTTTGGACGGATTTCCGGTAAGTTTGGCTACGGACAACCCACAGTTTCCCCATCATCTTGGACAGAAAACAGCAACCGTCGACGGTTGTGTTCACGCACACATAACACACATACATACACACATGACATAGACATTCTCATACACTTGCAAACACACACACACACACACACACATGCTGAGCACTTACTTAACAGCAGCAGGCGAAAGCGGAAATGCAGGCAGCGTTTCCGTTTCCGCTGGCATCATCACATGCAACATTTCGAGTTTGAGCCATCCCGATGATGGAGCCCATATACCTCACACACACACATACACACACAGCTCAAAGAATATGCATAAATGTTTACCAAACGCGTTCCTTTTTTTCACCATTTTTTTTCTTCAGTTTTCATCCTTATTTGTTGTTGTTGTTGTAGACAGAAATGTCTTCCTAACCATGAAGCAAAGTTAGCAGGATAACGCCTGAGACTCCTACTCTCTGGCATGCCTAACATGCTGGCTCATCCTTTCAATTTTTGTTTTAGTTTTTCCACACATTCATTTTCTTATTTTTCTTTCCCGTAGTCTGAGTTTCCAGCTCTATGGCGCATTTTCAAGGATTTGTTTTGTTTATTTGCATAAATTTCCATTTTGCTTTTGACGCTTCGGTCTTGATAGATCCTTCGATTGCAATTTCAATCAATTCGATTTACATGAAAATTTTATATAGTTTTTCTCATCTCAGCTCCTCTCAGTTTTTCACAATTTCATCTTCCACACTCACACCGAGTGCCTTAGTGCAGCGGATAACAGGATAACATCAACATGGCCTCCACATCCTTCTATCTTAACAACTAATTGTCACATTTCGCTCTCGTCCTTTATTTAATTTTTATCTCTCTCCACATGTATCTCTTTTTGTCATTCATCTTCCGTATGTTGCATCTCGTTCTCTGCCTTATAGATACCAGACAGCTCACGGTTTTTAGTGGGTCAATATGTTACCATCCACGACGATGTCATCAGCCACGTGAATATTTCAAATGTCAAGGAGGAGGATGGCGGCGAATACACCTGCACGGCGCAGAACGCGATTGGCAAGTGAGTGGCCGCAGTTTCATACATAAAATGCACACACACACACACATACATATATTTATATACACACACACACACTAGCGCATACCACAGAACATGCTAAACACATCAACAACACACAAGAAGAATGAAAGGACTCTGTTGATAGGGGCATAAAAAGCATTTCCATGCTAAATCATAAGTTTAATTGTTACATAGCATGGAAAAACTAGCAGTGATATCTGATGATGCACATCTCTGCTTGACTAGCAGATACCCTGGAATATTGCACCAAAGGGAACTGCATTGATTGAGTGTATTTTTTTCTCGAAAGTTAATTATTTGCATATTTTAAAAATGTTAAATATATAAATTAAAATTCTTAGAATTGTATAAAATATGTGCTAGCTCATAGTTGGGCACACCCTGTGCCTCGGAATGCTACAGGGTGTCACCACAATGGCATAGCATTGTTTGCTAGCAAAAACGACATAAAATCCAAACAATTTGTTGTGTCAGGTTTTTTAGCTGCGGCAATTGTATACAAAATGCTCGCAGGTCCACAGCACTCGCCCAAAACTCCCATTTAGCCCCACCCCCACACACACATTCTATGCTATCCCTCGTCTCTTTCATCCCTCTCCGGCCATTCCACTTAACGTTAGTTATGACTTGTGCATGGTTTTTATATCGCCGCAGGGTCTCGCATAGCGCCAAAGTGAACATCTATGGATTGCCTTACATACGGGAAATGCCAAAAATAACGGGAATCTCTGGCTCTGATTTGATTGTTAAATGTCCTGTGGCTGGTTATCCCATCGATAAAATACATTGGGAGCGGGGTAAGAATCACGTTTTTTTTTATACAAATATCCCCAATTCAATCCAATTTCATTCTCATTCCATTTTCAAATCCATTCAACTTTTTCTTTTCTTCTATAACTTCTTTACCTATGTATGAATACCACCCCAACACCACCCCCACCCCCACCTGTTACACTGTATCTCATTTTCGATTTGCCTATCCCCTATTTGTTTTGCCTCTCGGCTTTTCTTGTTTATAAAAAAATCACAAATCATATTTTTAAAAATACATTGCTGAAAATCCGAGAGGAAAAACTAGAAAAATTTTTCATTTACTTGAAAAAATTCAAAACTTGTTTTTAATACTCATTCGGGTACAGGAATATTCGAATTTCAATTATTCAAATATTTTAATAAATTTTAAATATCAATTTTAAGATAATTAAAAAATTCTGCTATTTTTTTTTTACAAATCAAAAATAAATTAATTTTTAAATTGAAATATGTATATTTAAATTAATTTCTTCTTTAAGCCTCATATATTTAATATGTAAAATTACGACTTTATAAAAAATTTAATATAAAAATTAAATTAATTTTTAAATTAAAATATATTTAAATTAATTTCTTCTTTATGCCTCATATTTAAAACGTAAAATTACGACTTTATAAAAAAATTAATATAAAAATTAAATTAATTTTTAAATTGAAATATATTTAAATTAATTTCTTCTTTATGCCTCATATTTAATATGTAAAATTACGACTTTATAAAAAAATTAATATAAAAATTAAATTAATTTTTAAATTGAAATATATTTAAATTAATTTCTTCTTTATGCCTCATATTTAATACGTAAAATTACGACTTTATAAAAAAATAAAAAAAAAGTAAAATTAAGTTATCAACTTTTAAGTTTTTCAAGTACATTTTTATCGTTCCCATAAAGTCGGCCCACTTCAGCCCATAAAACGAAAATATCTATAAATTTGCATGAATCATTATTTTCGAAGGATCATAAATTGCATAGTTTCATGATAAATGTGCGTCACATAAATTAATTGCTACAAATTTAAATTTTGATTCTTAAAAAAAAAAAAAATTGAAAAAAAAAAAATGCTTCATTTGCGATTCGAGAAGATGGCCAAACGCTGCCCATAAATCGCCGGCAGCGTGCCTACAACAATGGCACCCTAATTATTGAGCAGCTGCAGAGGATGGAGGATGCGGGCACCTACACCTGCATGGCCCAAAATAAGCAGAAGCAAACCTCGAGGCGGAATGTGGAGATTCAAGTGTTAGGTGAGTTGCGTATGCGTAATAAACGCTCTTGCTTCTCCTTTGGCTATGCCATTTTTCCAATATTTAAATTAGAAAGTTGTTGCAACAACAACAGCAACAACAACAACAACAACAGGGGCAACAAAAAGAACACTGACAACAACAACTATTAGAGAAACACACGAGCAGCTGCACACAATGAAACTATTCCAATTAGACTAGGAACAAAACTATGCAGCAAAAGCCACAGCAGCAGCGGGTGGAACGGCAGCAGCGGGTGGAACGGCAGCAACAGCAGCGGGTGGAACGGCAGCAACAGCAGCGGGTGGAACGGCAGCAAGAGCAACGGCAGCAACGGCAGCAACGGGAGCAGCAGCAAAAGCGGCAGCAACTATTTCCAGCTGCCAGCACTTTTAATGCACATGCACAGGACAAGGACGCAGAAAGTAACGGAAGGAAGAGGGGACGAAAGCCCGTGCGGGCGTGTTTGGGAAGCTTGTGGGCGTGTAGGCGCAGAGTTAGTGCCACAATGAAGTCATTGACTTTTTGTGCGCTGTCTGTGTCTCTAGCCTTAGCGGCTGTTGCTGCCTCTGCCTCTGCTCCTGCCCTGCCTCTGCTCCTGCCCTGCCTCTGTCCCTGCCTCTGTCCCTGCCTCTGGCTCTGGCTCTGTCTCTGATTCTGGTACTGGCCTCGGCTTCGGCTATGGCTATGGCTATGGTTCTGGTTCTGGTTCTGGTTCTGGTTCTGGTTTTCCTATCTGCATCTCGCTCTATATAATAATTTGCTGTGCAGCTGTTATCAGTGTGGCAGCTGTTGCTAAGCCGCATTGATGTGGCTGCTTGCCACACCCACTAGCCATCAGATTGCAATTCTCGCCCTACAGCTCTCACACCCCTCTACTACTACTACCCATAGATCCGTTGATAATCATGGTAGCTTTTATGCTTAAGCCAACTTGGCAATTGTAATGAGTTTCGGTATTTGGTCGCAGGCTAAAACAAAAAACTGCTCAATGAATGTTAATACCCTCAATGTTCACCCATTTTTGTGCAGTTCCACCCAAAATCATGCCCATTCAAGCCATGACGAATATGCTGCGCGAGGGCATGCGGGCAGCTATATCCTGTCAGATTTTGGAGGGTGATTTGCCGGTCAGCTTTCGTTGGGAACGCAATGGCAAGCCATTAATAGGCACTGGGTAAGCCGACAATTTGAAGCAAATGAATCGCTTAGTTAAGAAGCAAATCCTCTTTCTGACCTGACCCTTTTATATAGCAATGAGGTATTTCGACGCTTGGATGAATACTCGGCCAGTTTGGTTATCGAGCACATTGCATCAGATCATTCGGGCAACTACACGTGCATAGCAAGTAACGTAGCCGGCACGGAGCGATTCACAGTACCGCTTACTGTGAATGTGCCTCCGAAATGGATTTTGGAGCCAAAGGATTCGAGCGCACAATCTGGCACTGATGTCCTAGTGCATTGCCAGTCCGCTGGCTATCCCAAACCCACCATTACCTGGAAGAAGGCCATTGGTCCGACACCCGGGGAGTACAAAGATTTCCTATACGAGCCCACCGTTCAGCTTTTCCCCAATGGCACCATCTACTTTAAAAAGATAAGCAAGGAATCACAGGGGCACTTCCTTTGCGAAGCTAAAAACAATATTGGCTCCGGTGTCAGCAAAGTCATTTTCCTAAAAGTCAATGGTGCGTATGTCATTGCCAACATTCTGAGAACAGTTATTAATGACACATCTATACACACGCAACTTCATACACACACACACACACATCTTCAGTGCCCGCCCATTTTCCAACAAAAACGAAGCAAATCTCTGTGGCCAAGGGCAAACAGGTACATGTGCAGTGCAACGTGCAGGGCGACAATCCAATTGACTTCAAATGGAAAATCCAGGCAACGCAACAGTACCTTGACGAGTCGCTGGATTCACGGTAAGTCTCGGAGCACCTTTATCCACTTACCCCACGACTTTATACACATTTATGAAGTCACTTCATATTACGATACACTCCGCGTCACTTGCGTAGATAACGTTTAGTTTATATTTTAATATTCACCTTATTTTTATTTCAATTTCCATTTTTAATTTTTCACTTTATAAATTTCTGCAAAAACAAACGTAATAAACATTGGCTTATTGTTTTCGTGTTATCGACGTTTGGAACCGACTTTTGATCTAGGCGCGAACTAAGAATTAGTTCAAAGATCCGTTAAGAAAGCTAAGCCCAAATTCCTATGAATATAAATTCGGATGTCTTATGTTATCGATGTTTGGAGCAGAGTCCTGATCTAGGCACGAACTATGAATAAGTTCATAAATCCGATAAGAACTATCGCACCGAATTCTCATACAACTAAGCTCAACGATCTTATGTTATCGATGATTGGAGCAGAGTCCTGATCTAGGCACGAACTATGAATTAGTTCATAAATCCGATAAGAACTATCGCACCGAATTCTCATACAACTAAGCTAAACCATCTTATGTTATCGATGATTGGAGCAGAGTCCTGATCTAGACACGGACTGTAAATCAGTTCATAGATCCGATAAGAATTATCGCACTGAATTCTCAAACTGAAATTCAACGTTTTTGTAATAATTTTATTGTCATGGTATAAAGTTAGTTATTCATTTATTAACAAATCGCAGTGTTTCTATTTAAGTGAATTGAAGTGTATATCTGTTGAAATCAATTCCAAGTCGATTGCATGCTGCAAATTGCTTTTAATTAAAAGAGCTCTGCAAATAGTCGAGTGGGTGGCAAATCAAAGCTGATTCTTAGCCCAAACTCAATTCAATTTGCGCCAGGCAATGAGTTTTGATGCTACCACGAAACTCTATACAGTTATGTTTTAAATTGTACGTACTTCTGCGATTTACTCACAATTTTATCAAGGATTTTTACCAATCACATTTCTTTATGTGAAATGCTATACGTTTTTGTAGTTGCTTATTGCTTTTGCTTTTGTTGTTGTTACTTTTTTTTTTATTTCTTGCTTTGGTTTTTATCGTTTGAACATCTCTAAAAGCTATTCGAGCAGTTTGTGTTCCAGTTTTTATTGCATTGCTAAACACATAAGTATTTTCCACTTGTACATCGTAAGTATTTTAATGTACGTGTATTTCCGGCTTTCTCTTTTATCCAAACTTTAACCCGCCTCCCTGCTGCCTGCTGCAACATCATTACCATTGGTCGTCTTCGTCGCCTTCGACTGCTGCCCAAAACAAACTGAACGCAACATGCGTTGTATTTATTTATGCCATTTGCTCATGCACACACACATCTACATACATCAACACACGCACACACACGCACATACTCACATATGTATATGTGTAAACAAATACATATAACTGTTAACTAAAATGCCACGTGTGTGCCTATGTGTATGTGTTGGCCTCGTTCGTCTTCGTCTTTGTCAACAAACAACAACAACAACAACAACAATTATAACAACTGCTGCTACTGCAACGTGAAAAACATTGTTATAAAATTGCATTGCGTCGCTCACGTTGCGCAAACACGTATCTGTATCTGTATCTGTATCTGTATCTGTATCTGTATCTACGTCTGTATCTGTATCCGTAAACGTTTCGTATCCGTATCTCACCATCGTTTGCATGTCGACGTGTGTGTATCTTGTATCTCTTAAATGCGTTTACTTGCATATAAATCACACACGCACACGCACACGTACACGCACACACACACACACACACAGCTACACAATAAGAGATCAAGTGCTCGACGATGGCATGGTCTCCGAATTGGGCATTTCGCACACATATCGCCAGGATACGGGCATTTATATCTGTCAGGCTAGCAATGCATTTGGACAGGTAAGTGTATGCTCACACACACACTTATATATATATAAATATATACATATGTATATACTAGATATATTACATATATATAACATACATACATATATGTCCATCTTACCAAAACACAGTCAGGGCTGAGGACCAACAAACAAGCAGAAAACTCTCAAACGTCTTAATTAGATTTCCTTTAATTTAAATTAAGCAATCGTTCCAAATTAAATTAAAAACAAAAAAAATAATAATTATACAAAATGCAAATTTTAAGTAGGAAACTATGACCAACACTTCCTGATCCAAGTTATTCCTGGATTGCATTTTATAAGTTTGACCGGGAAGTGAAAAGAAGACTTTGATCGATCACCGATTTTTTCCAACCCTTCACACACACACACACACACACACACAAACTTATATAAAAAGAGGACTGCATTTTGCACACTGTAAACGCCGCCGTCTGTTTGCAAGTTGGCAAGTGTCGCCTCATTGTTGCATCGTTGCCCAGCTGGCAACAGTTGTTAACCTTAATTTATGACAATTTGAATGAGATGACTGCAACTGTCGCCGCAGCTGCTGCTGCTGCTGCTGCTGCTGCTGCTGCTGCTGCTTCTGCTGCTGCTGCCTTTGTTGCTGCTGCTGTCCAGGCTTTCACCGGACTCTCAATATGACAGCAACAACAAAAGCTCGGACAACATAAGCAGCAGACGTTGCAACAGCTCCAAGGTTCGGGCATGCGGTTGAGTAACAAAGATATTACATTTTTGGCAGGATGAGATGTCCATACAACTAATTGTGCAGGAGGTACCCGAGCAGCCGAAGAACCTGCGCATCAACTCACAGCAATCACGGAGCCTTCAACTGACCTGGAGTCAACCCTTTGCTGGCAACAGTCCCATCGAACAGTATCACATTTACTACAAACAGATCTCAGGTGAGACCACAGACAGTTGCACTGGGCGTGGCAAGGACATCAAAGATAATTTGCAATTCTTGTTGCCTGTGGTTATTCGCACTTGCAGACATTTGGCAAAATGCCGAACACATTGACATCACTGGAGCACAGACTGTGGTCAATATACAGCAACTGCGGCCGGCAAAGGCCTATCACATACGCATGTCGGCGGAGAATAAATTGGGGGCCTCTGAGTATTCGGAGGTGGTGCAGGTCACCACGTTGGAGGAAGTGCCATCCGGGCCGCCATTGACAGTGCGTGCGGAGGCGAAGAGCTCAACAGAGATATCCGTTACTTGGGACGCACCGGAACGTGAACACTGGAATGGCATCCTACTGGGCTACTATGTGGGATATCAAATGTCGCTAACGCCCGAAGACAAGGAAGTGAATCCCACTCAGGGCTTCAGTTTCAAGACTGTGGAAGTCCGTTCCCATTTTGGTGGAGAGACGGTGCTCAGCAATCTCAACAAGTTCACCCAATACCATGTGATTGTTCAGGCCTACACCAGTCAGGGCAGTGGTCCGCCCAGTAAGGAAATTGCTGTGCAAACAATGGAGGATGGTAAGTGGGCGTTTCACTACCAACCGCCGGACTCCTATGCATCATCTCGCCTCATTCCTCCGCCCCTGTCTGCTGGCACACATTGATTGGATTTGTTAATTGCCCGTGCACAAAAAATCTGGTATGGGGCAACTGCCAGCCGGACTCCAACACCAACACCAACACCAACACCAACACAGGCACCAATACCAACACCAACACCATCACAGGCACCAATACTAACACCAACACCATCACAGGCACCAATACCAACCTCAGCATCAGCACCAACAAGAGGCACGGCCACTGGCGCCGTCATCGTCTGTTGCTGGAGTCCGGCAAAACGTTTAATAAACTTACTCCTTTCTCACTCATCTCCTCACCCCTCTCTCTCTCTCTCTCTCTCTCTCTCTCTCTCTCTCTCTCCCTCTCTATCTGTCTTCCTCTTTCTCACTTTCTCACTCTCTCTCTCTCTTTCTCTGTTTTAATCTCTTTCTTTTTCGCTCCTACTATGTATCTCCTGATGTGCCTTACGTGCAGTGCCCTCATCGCCGCCAGAATCGCCGCAATGCGATGTGCTCGGCTCCACATCGATTTATATCACCTGGTCACCGCCGGATATTGACGGACAAAATGGCAAAATCAAGGGCTACAAAGTGTTTTACATATCGGTCGATGAGCTTTACGGTAAGTCCTTCCCACCATTTGCATTCGACCCTTTCGTATGTCCCTTCATCTCACTGAATGTCTATCTGTTTGTCTCTCTGGCTGTCTGATTGTCTGGCTGTCTGACTATCTGGCTGTCTGTTTGACTGTTTGACTGTCGGTCTGTCTGTCTGTTTGACTGTTTGACTGTCGGTCTGTCTGTCTGTCTGTCTGTCTGTTTGTTTATCTGAATGTTTGTCTGCCTTTCTGACAGTCTGTCTATTTGCCTGTGTGGCCCACTCCCTACGCCTCTCCGCCTCTCTGTCCGACTGTCTGACTGACTGTTAATCTGTCTGTCTGTTTGTCTGACTGTCTCTCTGTTTATCTGTCTGTCTGTTTGTCTGACTGTCTCTCTGTTTATCTGTCTGTCTGTTTGTCTGTCTGTCTGTCTGTCTGTTTGTCTGACTGTCTCTCTGTTTATCTGACTGTTTGTGTGACCCTCTGACTGTCTCACTGTCTCACTCTCTCCACCTGCCTCTCTGTCCGACCATCGGACTGACTGCCTGACTGTCTCTCTGTCTGTTGTCTGCATGCGCATATATGTGTATGTGTGTGTGTGTGTGTGTGTGTGTGTAATGCGCTTTCTGCTTGTTTCTCGATGCCAAAATTGTTTGGCTCGCAAATTACTTCAGCGACATTGGGATTTCGGAGCAATTATGCAATGCCATTAACCCATTAACCTGCAGAGCGCAAATAAAACCGGCGAAGGATTAAAAATTCAATTTGATCGGCAAAATATTAGCCAGGAGCAGAGTTGATAAATGTGAATGAAGCAAGGAGTACCTAGAAGTTGCAGAAAAACTGTAGAAGCTGTAAATGTCCTTCGTTAATTTCGGTGTTTTTTTTTTTTCTTTTTTTCTTTCTGGCAAGCAATTATCCCAATGTCCTTGTTATTTGCTTTTATCATGAATGCAGCAATAGATTAAAAATTAGCCAGGCGATGAGAGGAGAGAACAAAAAAAAATGTCAATTGTCAAATTGTAAATGTCCTTCGTCAATCTTTAAGTTAGTTTAAGCCTGTTCTTTGTCCTTTCATTTCCAAGGGCCAATCCTTTCACTGTCCTTGTTACTTTCGTTACGTTAATAACCCGTTCCTTCTGTAGTCTTCTTTGCGTCCATTTAATTAGCTCTTACAAACGTCTTCATATTTCCAATCAACGCTAATTGTTGTTGTTTCTGCATTGTTATCTTCCTCCATCCTTCATGGTCCGCTCCGGACCGCTTACATCCGTCCGCTGCTGCCCTGTTGCTGTTACTCTGTGGCGGAGCAGAAACCGATCCGGAGGTTGTCAAGTCAACAAATCAATACGTCACCATTGAGAATCTGCGCAAATATACAAACTATACGGTCTGGGTTTTGGCTTACACCAAAGTGGGCGATGGCATGAAAACCAAACCATTTTATTGCCGCACCCATGAGGATGGTAAGTGGCAGCGGTTCAATGAACGCAAACGAGGCACGGCACGGCACGGTACGGTACGGTACGGTACGTCAAGGCACGGCATGGAACGGAACGGCACAGCCTTTATCCCCCCCACACACACACACACACACACACACATGGGCCAAGACCCATTCACTATTCACCACCCACAAGCCATAGCCCACCATCCACGCCCAGTTCCACACCTAGTTGCAAATCGTCATCGTCATCGCCGACGACTTCTCCTACCCCCACCTACCCCTGCCTACCCCTGCCTACTCTAACACCCTCATCATCGTTGCCGTCGCCGTCGACGTTGCTGTCGCTGTCGCCGTTGCCGGCCTCGCCGTCATCGTCACTGCAATTTCATGCCGCGCTTTTTATTTATTTCTGAGCTTCGTTTTTCATTGCAATTGCTTTTATTTATATTTTTCGTTCATACATATAAATATACATATGCATATACATATACATATACAATACATATACAATACACATACAATACATATACAATACATATACAATACATATACAATACATATACAATACATATACATCCTTTATCCTTTTTGGCGCTTGTAGTGCCCTCGGCGCCGCAGGCAATCAAGGCAATACCTGCGTCAAGCACGAAAATCATAATATCGTGGCTGCCACCGGATCTGCCCAATGGTGACATTGTAAGTAGCCGACGGACGTCGTCCAATCCAATTGACAAGCGGCAATTAACATGCGCTTTGTTTGCTTTGCTCCCTTCTCAGACGGGCTACACCTTCTATATGTCCATGCTGGAGGGTGGGCGCGAGGAGGGCACGCACAAGCGTCTACTGGGTCCGTACGTGGAAATGCACGAGACGGTGCGTACTCAGGAGTCGGCCACGTATCAATTCTGGTTAACGGCATCAACTAAAATGGGCGAGGGCGAGAAGACGCAGGTGGTGACGGTGCCACCTAATAACAAGGTACCAGCACGCATTGTGTCCTTTAGTCAGCGCATTGTGACACCTTGGAAGGAGCACCTGGAGCTGCCCTGCCGTAAAGTGGGTGCTCCGGCTCCGGTTACCATTTGGCGGCAGGATGGACACAATATGGAGACGAGTGCCAGGAAGACGATTGCAAAGAACGGCACCCTTTATATGCGGGAGTGTCAAGCCAGTGACGCAGGAAATTACACCTGCAGCGTTGAGAACACCTGGGGCAAGGACGAGATTGTATACAATATTGTTGTGAAGGTACCACCTGAGGCGCCAAACCTAACCGTAGTGAACACCTATACAGACAGTCTGCACCTCGAGTGGCTGGACAATAGCCATGGCGGAAGCCCTATACTGGGTTACGTAATTAACTTCAAGCGGGACAATGGCGACTGGGAGGAGCTACAGGTGGACGCCAAGACCAATTCACATTTACTGAGCAATCTCTGGTGCGGCACACGCTATCAGCTTTACATCACGGCATACAATAAAATTGGCACTGGACTGCCCTGTGACATAGTCAACTCTTACACAAAGGGCAACTCGCCTGTACAGCCCAAGCACTCACAGATGATCACTAGCAATTCCACCAGCGTCACCTGCTGGCTGGACTCTTGGGGGGATGGGGGCTGTGGTATACTATATTTCATGATTGAATCACGGGTGTATGGCCGCTCAACCTGGAACATTGTCTCCAACCATATCCCACCCACAGAGCGTATCTATACAGTCAGTGATTTGGTGCCCGGTACCAAGTACCAGCTCAAGGTGACAGCCCACAACAATGCGGGATCCACAACAGCCATCTACAACTTCACCACGCTCTCCCCGCAAGGCGGTAAGTGCAACCAATCCCATCATCTTTGGAAATTTCTTACATGGATTTCATTACTACTTTCTAGTGTTGTATAACACCGACCACTCCACGCCCGTCTCTCACATGAGTGATTTGCCCTTTTATGCCAACTTTAAGCTGCTGCTGCCCATTTGCGTATCCTTGCTGATGCTCCTGGCTCTGATTGCCGCCGCACTGTTTCTACGCAAAAGAAGTAAGTAGTGAAAATTCTCAACCGAATTTTGAAAATTCGAATATTCTTAAAACTTATCCTTTGTCTGCAGAACTGAACAATCAGGCTCGTTTGGCCAGCTCCTCCATGTCGGAGTCGCCATCACTAGCCAATCTTCAGAACAAACAAAATCGTGACCAACAGTACTTGGCCGTTCGTTGTAATCCATCAAACTCAGCGCCACGTGGCTCCAATTCCAATGACTCGGGCAGTTTTGGCAAAGCCGAGGGCAACGAGTACATCGAGGACATTTGTCCCTATGCCACATTTCAGCTGAATAAGCAAACCTACAGCGAGAGCTCCTACAGTGGCAATGTGTACAGCGGTCCATATCATTCGGTGCGCGGCTCCTTTGTCTACCACGATGTGAAGCCGGAGAGTTATCATGTAAGTGAAAATGAAGTCAATGCAAGTGAAATATTTTCATATTCATTCCTTACATTCAAACCCAAATTAATACCAGTCCAAGGAACCGGAGTACACAAAGGTCCGCCGAAAAGTGGGTCGCCTACGCGATCCACACTCAGAGAGTCAAGGTAACTATGTGAACGCACCCATGGTAGTTGTAAGCAAAATTTGTTCATTGTTTTTGTCGCACATCATGTCGCAGTGTTATCGAGTCCACTTTATGATTTGCATTATCCTGCATATATATCCTTTTATCATATCATAAATATATCAACTTCAATAACAACTAACATTCACATTCAAAACTTCATTCAAAAACAAATCGAAAAAAAACCACACATCGAATCGTATTAAACTGTTTTAGAATCGGACAATCCAGGTTCAACAGATTCCGAAGTTAGGAAAATCCTAACGCTTCACATACCAATTACAGAATATGACACACTCGGCTCCGAGTCCGACAATGATGTGTCTGCACGCGCCCTTAACTCGGCCAAGTATCGCGCCCAACGTGGTAAGCAGGGGACGTTAAGAGCTCGAAAATTTCCGAATTAAATGCAAAATGCAAATTTATAATCCTTGTAATTTTCATTAGATACTCAAGATGAGACATCATCGTCGTCGGAGACCACGCCCACTAGCATGACACGGAAATCAAAGCCACCGTTTGCCGCACGTAAATCTGGAAAGCCGGGCACCAGCGGCAAACGTCATGTACGCAGTTCCAGTGGCTACTCCAGCCACAATGAGGAAACAACATTTAGGTAAATAGAAGGCGTGCCAAATGCTATAGATTGTTTCATCGCTAAAAACATTAATTAGAACCCTATACGTTTAGCATATCCAACTATCCACCAAACTATCAGGACCACATAAATCCACCGGCACGTTTCTCGGATGCCAACGACAAGACGAAGACACAGACGTCGCCACGTATGCGTGCCAATCAGAAACTACAGCGGGAAGCATTCCAAATCAATGTCTAAGCAAAGTATTTAACAAAAATTTAACGTACTAAACGAAATTTCATAAATTAATTAATAATTAAATCGAATCAATATTGAAAATCTGTTAAAAAAAAAAAAAAAAAAAACAAACTAAAAAAAAAACATACAAAAATAACAAAAATTAAAAACAATGTAACGAAAAGTGTTTATCGAAATTGTAAAACTTGTTGTAAATCCACCCAAAAAAAATTTAAAAAAAAAGTCGAAATGTTCGAAATACAATTCAATATATAAGGCAGACTTGGCACACTCACACACACACACATACACACACAAACACACAAATATACCCGCAAGCTACTTCTAACTAGCCGGAGCTGCATTTCTTTAACGATATTGTTAAAATAAATTAATAAACAAAAGAAAAAGAAAAGCCAATGTACTAATTAAATAAATATTGCAAGAAAAACATAAATAAATGGAAAAAAACAAAATATGTATGTTTAAACAAAATGATTTAACTATTTACAAAAGCCACAGCAAACAAAAAAAAAACGAATATTTGAACAACTTTTCGAGTGCATTTTGTTAAGCGACAAGAAAATAATTTGACGAATAAAACAAAAATGAAAATTAATGAAAATTATACAACTAAAAATTAAAACAAAAAAAAAAAATTGAAAAAAGAAAAAAAAACAAATAAGACTTATTTACACACGTATTATGCTTAGTTGAACTTGAAAAGCTGCATAATTAATAAGTTTAAACAAAGGAAAAACAGAACAGAAAATAAACAAAAAAAAATATATGAAAAATGTAATATTTATTATGTATGCAAAAACTAAATGTTAAGCATTAATGTAAAGAGCAAAGGAAAGACGTAGGACAGAGGAGATGGAGGAAGAGTAGAGAAGGAGAAGGAGACGCAGACGGAGAGGCAAGGAGCTGAGCCACTGCGGCAGGCCGCAGATAAAATGTTTTGCATAGTTAAAAGCACTTCCAAAGGAAAGGGCACTGAAAGCCCGCGGCCGAATGCAGAGCATAAAAATCAGTCAAAATAATAAAAGCAAAAATAAAATGAAAAAAAAAAAATAATAAAAAAAAAATACATAAATCATAATTGAAACTATAAATGGCCTTTGTGCTAAGCGGCGACTACACACACACAGACACAATCATACATGCATGCATACGCATACCATCATATAAATATATATATACATATATATATTTATTTATATATATATATGTATATATATATACAGACATTTGTAGTAGATTAAATTTATTACGTTAGATTGTTTGTTTTTGTGATTATTATTATTAACAATATAATAATTATAATTATTTAGAATTTTTTTTTTATTTTACTCGTAAGTTGGGGAGTTTGATGAGGATAATAGAAAGATACTTTACAAATGTTAGCTAGTTATTTAAATGAATTAAATTAATTTATGAATGCAAACCAAAAACAATAAAACAATGAAAGCTAAAATCGCATACATCTAATAGTTTATGAAACTGTTGTACATAGTTAAGTATAAAAACAAAAAACAAAAAAGAAAACCCCATTTAATTATACAAATCATAAATATTTTAGTGGAAAATATAGAAAGCCAAAGTCGTAAGCCAGCATGCATTTTCATAGAAACCAGAACTTTAGCCTAGAGGAAGAGAAAGCAGCAGCAGCAGCTCAAGATGAATGATAAATAATAACTAAAGAATGATAATAAATAATAAAAAATTAATAAATAAATAATAAATGATAAATGATACATAATTAATGATTAATGATATATGTAATAATAATAATCAGATCCGGGAAAGAGAAAAGTTATATAGCGCCGATTCTTGTTTGCCAAAATAATAAGCCATAGCTTTGACAAATAAATAAATCACACAAACACAACATACGACCTAAACACACACACACACGACACACACACACATACTGCCTTTGTACCATACAGACAGACATATAAATACCATACGTACATACATTCATATATATAAATGATTATATTTTACAATAGCTAAAAGAACAAACAACCAAATTACATGACAATATGATAAACAAGCGAACAAACAAACAAGCGAACAAACAAACAAGCGAACAAGAAAACAAACAAACAAACATATATGGAAACGCAGAGAAACAGTTACATTAAACATTATAATAAACATAAAGAGACATTAACTCGGAAACGTTGTAGCTCGCAGCAAGTCAAAATCTAAGCATAACTATAAAAACATAAATATTTAAACAAACCTATGTAACTCTCTAACAATCTAAAGAGACATTTTTTTGGCAATGCAACATTTCAGACTGCACCATAAAAAAGATTTAGGCATTTAAAATTCTCAGATAAAATATGAAAATTAAAAACAAAAATTATAAATAAAAAATGAATAACAAAAAAAAATATACTTGGTTGTAAAAATTTGAAAAGCAAAAAACAGTAAAATATGTGGACATAAAATGTTGTAAAATTAAAAAAAAAACATAAAAAACATAAACAAAGACACTAACACTGATACACACACACACACACACAAACACACGAATATATACCCCAAACATACAGCACAGTTGATGTACATTTGTTTGTGTACCATTTGTGGTCTAAATACATGGCATATAACATATGATAAAAAAAAAAAAAAAAAAAGATAAAAAAAACGCTAGTTTTTGATTATTAACAATTTTTTGCATTTATTTACAATTCGATAATTGAAGGTTAATGGTTGACAAAAGCACAAATAGATTTGGACAAACAGGACATATGGAAATGGATATGGATATGGAAAACTTCGGTTTACAAAAAACATCCTTAGATTTCTTAGCAACAAAATTGAAATACATATATAAACATTTCCAGTGTGTGAGTGTAACTGCAGATGTACGTTTGAGTGTGTGTAGATGTGGACTTAACTAAATGGCTTATAACAAATAAATTTTACATCAATGTTTCAATTAGAAAATAAACAATCTGAACAATCCTTTTTTCAAAACACGTAACATAAATTGAAAAAAAAAAAAAAAAAAAAAAACAAGGACGCACAAAGGTGTTGGATATTGGATGTTTGTTAGGCGATGATCGAGCCCTGACGGGTGCTAAGGATGAGCAGCTTATTATATGTAATATTATTTCATTAACATTAACGTTTATAAAATTTCAAATAGAAAAAGAAGGCGTCAGCGCATTGAGGCGCTTCAAGAGCCACCGATTAATCAGTTAAACGGCGCATCTTACGAGTAAAAACGTTAAACTAATTACAAACATCGTACAACAAACGGTTTCTTGTTCTTGTTTTTTTTTTCTTTTTTTTTGTTTTTTTTGTTTTTTCCTATTTTGATTGGTATTGATTGCTTGGGGGTAATTGTTTCTTTGCATATGGCAAATATCAGAACATTATCGGTTTGTCCTTGCACTGGTCTATCACATATCCGGTGAAACGTTTCAGAAACTTGGGATATTCGCGCTTGTAAACAGCACGTAAGGCGCTAGCTGGTGCCCAGCCGCCGGGATTAACTGTAATTAAATAAATAAATAAAATATTTATATACATCTATATCTTCAATATATACAGTGGCGAGAAAAATAATAGTAGTGCAACATTAAAAAAAAGAAAAGTCTTTGTTTCCGATACTTCCAGTCGCACAATTTTAACAAAAATTTACAATTATTTAGAATGGAATGTTTGGAAGAGAATAACAAAAAAGTCCCGTTAGATTTTCATCCCCATAATGTGTTATTGACGATCTTTGACAAGTGCAACCAAATTTCGCATAGAAAAAAAATAGTAGTGCTGCACTTATTGTCAGGAAAACAGCTCGTTGGAAAAAATTGAGCAATATATAATATATATGTATATATATATGTATATATACATATATATATATATATATATATATATATATATTTCTGGTTGTACTTACCCACAGAGCAATAGGTCACTTTGCAGGTTAGATCATCGCGACTCAAGGGCTGACCCTTGACATAATTATCGGGCAAATGAGTTTGGCAGGCGAGTATGACCGTCAGGAAGATGCGTACGCATTTTCCATTCTTCGACTGTTGGAAAATCGAAAATCGTTAAAAATTTAATGCATTATTATTTGTAATTGTTTTGGGAAGCGTACCTCCTGTTTGGCATAGTCAGTGGAATTGTTGCACACAACCCACATGTCCCGTGTGCCCGGCTCAAGGCCGTCGGATATCTTGCGCATATGCGACCAGAATTGGGCATCTCGCTGGCTGGCGGGCCAAATGCGTTTGTGTGTCTGCAGAAAGAGCAATGTGTCCGCTGAGATTTTCTCCAATATTGTGCAGTCCTCCAGCGTGGCTATAAATTAAATCAATCAATCAATCAATCAATCAATCAAGCTGAATGAACTGAACACTTCAAGTCTTTAACTTACTTTCCCAATCGTTGCGGAACTCTGGCATAAAGAAATAATGGCACATCTCGCGTGCCGTCACACCCTTAACCGAATGATAAGCTTTCAATGGATCCATAACCATGCCGTTAACCTCCTCCTCGCGCTTGTACATTTTTATTTCACCCTCGTCGGCAAAGATTTGCCAACCGTTGCCATCCTGTCCGACACCCTCGCGCGCATAGTGCAACTGCTCCTTGCACACCCGATCAATCTGTACGAGAGAAAACATAAATGCAATTAGCTTTCAAAGATAATGAAATCCTGTGAATCGTGAATCATTTCCTGCTTACCTCCGGCCAGAGTGCATGGCTTATCGCCTCGGCGCCAGTGCCAAATTCATCGCGCGCCTCCTCACCATCGGCAACGGCCTCGTGCGGCACATTGACCAGCGTTTGCGAGATTTGCGATTGAAGTTTCAGTTTGAAGCGCAGCTGCATGTCCTCCTCAATTTTCTCAAGGCCCGTCTCAACGGCATCAAAGAATTCATCCTCGGGCAATGTGGAATGTGGTCCCTCCTGCAAATAATATGCACACCCATTCACTTTACCAAAACATCTTCATAGCTAGGATTTTGTTTTGAAGGTTCGGCCTAATTAATTTTAATGACCAGGCCCCAAAGAAATGTGAGACGTGCCATGTATTAACCATTTGACCGCACAGTCTCCGCACAGAATGAACTGGACGAGGAAAAATCCCAGCCAAGGCTAGAAGCTGCTGACCAGCCTGCCGCCAGAGACAGTGCCGGCATGCGTAATTGGGTAAGCATAATAGATACTCGTATTATACAAAGGCACACCACCATTGTGCCATGAATATTAAATGGATAATTGCGAGTGGAGGGAGGGAGGGGGCGGAAAGTGGGAGCGGGAGCAGGAGCGGGAAGTGGGAGCGGAAAGTGGGAGTGGGAGCGGGAGCTGGAGCGGCATTCAGAGCATGTTGATAGCCGGCGCGTGCATGCTCAATATACCCATCCATTCCATAACCACATAGACGTCACCGATATGGAATGATTCCGTATGAAGCACAATTGTCAACCGAAAGATGCGTGTGGAAAGGCTGTTGCGGCAGGTGCATCAATTAAGTGCCACAATCAAATGAATACAAGTGGCATTTCCACAAATTGTTCTTGGACCTTTTTCGAAAAGGGCGGGCACGTGGCAGAAGTTTGAGGGCCGTTGGCAACGATGAAGTCATGCTGGCATTCATTATTGTTGGATTACTGCGTCTCGGTTGCTTACCACGCGCGACTTTGCGTCGCTTTGACGCCTAAAAGTTGACAGCACAAAAATTCGTACACAAAACTAAGGCGATTGTTCCCTAAGGCGGGCAGAAGGTAGTGCTGGGCGGAGCGGAGCGGAGAGAGCACACGCTTTCTTCCTTCTGTGTTGGGGGCGTTGGGGTGGCAATAGTCACAATCCACGATAGTAAAAAAAAAAAAAAAATTATAAATACGGAACCACAACGAATCCTTCCGTCAAGCACGAGGGTGCAAAACAAACTGTTGCTGTGTCCTTAAGCCCCAACGAGCAGCACAACGCCAGCATCCTGTGGGTTGGCACACACAGAGAGAGAGAGAGAGAGAGAGAGAGAGGAAGAAAGCGAGAGCGATAGAGAGCAATGCGGGCAATGGAGTGAACAGAAAGGAGCGTTTTTTTAAAAAGGAAATAGAGAGAGACAGAGAGAGAGAGAGAAAAAAACACGAGTAAAAAAAAGAGAAAAGGACAACGAGCAAAAGCCCTCAAAGCTCGAAAGCTTCTCACGAAAGGATTACGAGTATTTAAATAATAAATCAATGTATTCATTTGGCCGGACAGCCGACTACCCAGCAAGCCATTAATTCCAATATGAATGGCCATCCTCCTCCAACCCACTGGCCACTCACTCAACCTCACATACCGTTATCTGCTTTTGGACCTGCGGCAACTTGTAGTTGCCACAGCGCCATTGAAAGCGCGCCGAGGGCATTTTGAAAAATATTTCAAAAATACCAAAAAGGAATCGGTTCGTATTTGGGTAAAGGGCAGAGCACGTGACGCGACAGCGAAACTAAACGGTTTTACTTATGGACAGCTATTTAACAGCTCGCACATTTAAAACAAGACAAAACTTAAAAAAAAAAAATACTAAAACAAAAAACAACAACAATTTGTTAAATAGTTTCTTTTTGTTGTGTTCGCAATTTGTTTATGATTTGTACGTGTGCGCAACCCGATCGCCGGGCACCAACTGACCGATGTGGCCAACCAACGACAAGCCATACGCTGCCAAGCATAAGCCATACTGCGACAACAGTTGTGATCAGACAAGTGGACCGATGGATGCCCTAACACTTTGCGCCTATGAGAGCAGATATAAACAGTGAAGCCAAATTAAAGATTACCCTGGGCAGGAGGTGGTTTAAAGGAGTAACTAACTTGACTGGGAAAGTATGACTAGGTTTATTTAGCCGGAACGGGACTAAGCCACACTCCTTGGGCTCATCACTGCCACACCAAAACTAAGTCCAGTCTGCTGATACCATAATCTTCATATGATATCCTATTTTTAATATAAGCCAAGCTTTTAAGTTTTCCTGCGTCACGAACTTCATCCAATAGCAGATATACTCGACTCCATTGCATGAAGAAGACATTGCAAAGTTAACCACACACACGACTTCCAACAACATTGGCTTTGTGTGAAACCTCCTCAACCTCAAACTGTCTTTGCGTTTACTTTTAATGTCTCCATGAGTCCAATTTTTGCGCTTGAGCTGTTGCCAAGTTAATGAACTGACAGATCCATATAATTAGAAGATTAGGAAGCCCGCCAAGTGACAGGAAATGGTAAGCCAAAAGAAGACTACAATTGAAGTTCCAACTCGATGCAAATAAGTTACCAATAGATGAACCAATGGCAATGGCAGTAGTACCTGCGCATTCCAACAACAAGCGAACAAGCGACCTGCATTTAAAGCTCCGATATGGATCGGGATCGTAGCGTGGCAACATGGCTATAACGTAATCTCTGGAATGGTACAACCCAGAGGCATTCACAACAAATTGTTGAAATTGTTTAAATAAAATAAATATCACGTTGGAAACTGTAATAAACTTAATTATTACAACACATAAACTGGTTACGAGCCCTACAGACGGATGGCCGGGTGCGGAGAGCGAGCAGCGGGCGGCGGGTAATGTGCAAGTATTTGCGAGTGGATAATGAGAAGGTTGTTAAAGGTCTGTTTACGTTTGTTTATGATCTAAGTTATCCAACTAAGTTAGTATGTGTCTAAAATTTAATGGAACTTACCTCAAAATCTGGGCCGGGATATGATAAACGTTTTAGCCTTTCGATTTCATCCTTGAACTTTCTAGAATACATTATGTAAAAAGGACATGAACATTTCAGCTGACACTTCTGATTAGTCATTGGGGTAAAAAGGTCAAATTACTTATTCTGGTCTTCGGCGCGGCGGCGCTTTTCAATTTCCCTCTCCAGTTTACGTCGCCATGATTCATCGTTTTCTGCAATAATTTCTAAGCAATGTTGCAATGTGCTCAATACGCCGGATGTTGTGGCACGGAATGTTATGGACTCGCCCTGTTGTGGAACATATCAAAAATGTATATCAATATTTTATTCATATATCGCTGAAATATACCACAAACACACCTTAAAATCGATGGGCTTGAGACCATCACCCAAGTCCAATGGTTGTGCGTTGCTTTTGTTCAGCTCGGAGCAGGCGTCGAAGTAGCGTTGAAGTGTCTCAATTTGGCCAAAGAGTATATCCTTAAAAGTCTCCAGTTCACCAACTTTTTCGCGCAAATTTCGTTGAGTTTTTTTCAAGCTACCGCCACTGGCCAGAGATATGGTATTGGACTGCAAGGACATTGTGCTGCCATGACGTCGCAACGAGGTGGTATCTGTGCTGCCGGTGCCTTCTTTGTATAGCTGAAGCACCTCCACCCAATGCATACGATCTTCACTGTTCTCGGCGCGCAGGCACCAGTTGTTTAGATTATTCACAACCACATCGAAACGCAGTTCATCCGATTCATGTGCCTGCCAGATAGAAAAAAATGTTGAATCACTTTTGTTTACAATAATATAAATAATTAACCCTTAGATTGCATCGCTGTATTAACTTTGAGTGTGGGCGTTGTCATGCCACATATATATATATATATATATATACATATATACATATATAAATAAATATGTTTATATACTTATCGACAATTGAAAATTTTAATTGGAAACTTTGCTCTAAGCAAGTGATGACTTGCGTTCTATTTTTAGAATCGAAGGGGTCAGGGACAAGAAATTTTGGAGAAGTCCAAACGAAAATCAGAAATTGAAAATCTGATAAATGGAATATATATTTTATATATTTCTTTACAACATCACAAGGGAAGCAATTGCTAAAAGTGTATATCTCCATGCACTTTATTATACTGGATGGTCAAATTGTCTGACGATGCTTATTAAGGGTTAAATATAAGCAATGAACGGACGCCCATTAACACCCGTTGTCACTTCGGCAAGTGTCATAAATGTCGAAATACATGAAACGAAAAGTCAAGCGAGGAATGGGCTGGGCTGGGCAGGGCTGGGCAGGGCAAGGCAGAGACACTGTATCTTACATTGGGTGCCTTCAATTTGGTTTATTTTTGTAACCCATATGGCATATACGTAACCGCCACTTGGTGTTGCTTGCAATAGTAAATGTTAATTGATTGGACTGCAGTGATTGCGGCGGGGAGGTAAATGGGTTCATTACTTTTTGATTAGTTCAATTAAAAGCACTTGCTGGCGTGCTCCAATATACGCACCTTAATGGTCGCCTTGGTAAGGCTAATTGCGCCGCGGCAACCAAAATCGGACTCGGATTCAGATTTGTAATAGGAAAGTGTACCATCCTTGAGTACTATATAACGAGGCTGCCAGCCGTAAATATAGTTGGTCCATTTGCTTAAATAGCCGCGTAGCTCAATACTGTTATCCAAATATTCTTCCTCCTCGGATGTATCACTTTGTGAACCACCAATTGGATCAGCGTTGGGCGGCAGCGGAATTGGCACCACTGTTGTTGAACCACTTGCCGTCCTATTGGCCAGGTCTTCCATGTCAACACCGTCTTTAAATACCTGTAAGCGTTTGAAATTTGTCTCAATCAGCAACTTGCCAAAGACGAGATTAAAAACAACAATATATATCGCCACGTCCACTTTATATGAATAAAAACAACAACAGCAACGCCGGTTGCTTTTGCAAACCAATCATCTGACGCTGCGAGGTCGTGATAATACTCGATTCAATCATTATCAAACAATGGTCCGATTTTGTCTCTGAAATTTGTTGTTGTTGTTGTTTTTGTTCTAATTGGCGTTGGACCGGGTTAGCTATGGCGTTCTAATTAGCATTCGGGCACGCTCTTTAACGGTTTGCTGCGCTCAGCCGTCGCCATCATGTCTTACCTGGAGCTTGATACTGTTTGTTGTTGCTTTGCTCACACATTTGTGCGACACGTAATTTCCTTGATGTTTTTATGTTTGTGCAAACCCTCAAATAGCTACATATAAAAAAAAACACTTTCGGTTTGCACGCGTGATAAACCAATCAGCTGTGCATTTTCTATCGAACTAATTTTATCGATAGTTACGATAAGTTATCACAGCTCACTGAAAATAACATGACTATTGGGCGCCAGAACAAGTCATTTAAATCTAATGTCAATTTGCTCAAATGTAAAACTTCGCAAATAAATAATAATTATGAATATAATTTGTTTAATATTTTTACAAATAATAATTATTTAATAATATTGAAATTTTAAACTTTAATTTATTTGTCACTCTTTTAATGGGCGTCCTACTGCGCATGTCCAAAAGAATCGAACATCATTCTGATCAAAGCACATTAGCTGCGTTGTGCCTTCGATCGTCAAGTGATATGTGAGTCCGGTGAGTATTGCTGTGACAGTCTTAAAATATGGATCTTGTATTAAATAATGACGGACGTTTATCTACAACATTGCCGGAGGGCTGCTTTCACTTTCAGGATGGCATCAAATGGGTCTCGGACCTAATGGAAATTGAGGATACCGACAATAACTGGCTTGATGATGCCAATTATATATGTTGTGAAATAAGAAATATAATGTGTAAAAAGGATTCAATATATAAACATGTGCTGGAGCATCTACTTACGACAGCCACATTTTTTCGAGGCTCCAAAATGGATGTACCCCTAGACTTTGAGCAATACTTACGTTTTATTATGCCCTTTCCCGTCACACCAATCTTCAATGATGCTCAGCCAGGATATATTAGGCTTTGTGCGCCGGTTCCACATCCAATGATCACCAAAGGCTATGTCAATCCGGAAAGTGTGCAACTGCTTTTACGCGGCAATCTGCGGGATACCATAAATCAACTCTCCACCATCTCTTGTCCCAATGGTGTGGAGTACAAGCTAAGCTATCGAACTCACGAGATTGGAGATCAGGGCTTTGTACATGAAATACTGGCATGTGAAAATCGTGAATCTGGAATACCTTGTGTTATATCATTCGTGTTTCTGCCAGCATTTCAGTTCAATTTTGCAGATTTCCCGCTACCCAGCTCTGTACCCTCAGGGGCTGCCTGGCTGCACTGTAACAACAAATCCTACTGGTTGGCCCTTCTGCAAGTCTATCCGCAGCTCGAGCATGGCAGCTTTTGTCCCTATGTGCCACGCATGCAATTCATTCAGGATGAGCGAATGCTTAAATACCGCGATGTCCTGCGTCTGCTCTTCACAATCGGCATTATTAATAACCTACCATATATATCGGATATATTCGTTTTGAAGGGTCTTCACTTCTTTCGCCTATGCCACAACATTAACTGCGACTGTAATCTACCACTGGCGACTTTGTTCTTGGAGGTGAGCAGTAATAAGAGTTATAAGTAAATTATTATAATATATTTTTTTATTTTCCAAATAATTTCAGATGCTTAATATTCACACTAACATCACGTATAACGATGCACTGCAAAAGTTGGCATTCTTTGATGCCTCTGGACCTTACTACATGCAAGTGGCTAAGAGGCTGGAGAATATAGCCCGCAACGTTTCGATATTTCATTATTTAAACTGTGTTTCTTTGAATCATCTTAAATATCTATTTGGTTTCACATAGCTCGAAGTTCAATTTTCTTATTTAATTCTTAAAACTCGCATTCTTCACCCTCAACTCGACAGTCCTTAGTTCACATCAGAGGGCTCAGATTTCGTATACACAATAAACACACACGATATCGCCGAATCGAATGGTTAAATTGTTTACGTTTCGATTGACTGGAAAAAAACACATCCGTCAGCTGGAATTTACAGTAATGCGGGGCAATATTTATAAGACTTTAATATCAAATATTGATTTGAAATTTGTTTACCGCATTAATAAATGATATGCCACAATTAAATATTTATTTACAGGCTGTAACAAGATGATCGCTATGAGCTATAAAGTTAACAACGCCTAAAGCTAGCAATAAATAATTAAATACAAAAAAATTAATTAATTAATTAGTGTAGATTAATTACAAACAAATGACTTTGAATGTGCAACAACACTGTGACACTTGTTGCCGCCTATCCTAGTAGAGGTCCAACAGTTGTCCAACTCGTTCACATGTACACAGCATTGCGGTTGAGCTGTTGCTCCTGTTGCTCTCGTTGCTCATGTTGCTCTCGTTGCTCACGTTGCTCACGTTGCTCACGTTGCTCACGTTGCTCACGTTGCTCACGTTGCTCACGTTGCTCACGTTGCTCATGATCTTGATCGGGACTCTGGGGCAATAGCACTGCCTCCTGCTCATAATATTCACCCACTGGTCTCGAAGTTGTGCTCTTTGCTGACGCAGTTGTCGCCACTTGGGCGCTGTATTTATTGGCTAACGCCTTAAAAATGCTCTTTGGGCATGCCTTGTAGTAGGGAAAGCATTCGCCGGGCGCCTGCTTACCCTCACCCACACGCTGTGCCCGCACATACTCTGGTATCAGCTCCGCAAAGGGTGATTTTGTTACGCTATAAATGTAAATGGTCAATGAAATGGATTCCCTTAGTCTTAGCCATGGCAGCTACTTACGTTAGGAACAATTTCGTCATCTCGCCAAAGACACCGAACTTGTCCAGACTGCGAGAATGCATCTCACAGATGGTACGGAGCAGACACGCTTTGCCATCCATGCCAAAGGTAGCCAGAAAGTCCTCGACCACACCATAGAGCAGCACACGTTCGCCGCCGTGGAATATATGCTTTAAGCCTTCAGGCAGTTCCGGATAATCCAGGAATTCCTCATTCACCTTGAAGGGTCTGTGCGTGTTCAGTGCATCATCATTGCTACTCCGCTGCTCACTGAGATCGCGTTTGCGACGCTGTATATGCAAATAGCGTGACACATAGTCGCCCACCATTCGACCAGCACTTCGGCCAAATGAACGATCCAAAAATGGTAGGTCACCCAGTGGATTTTGGTTGTCCGTAAGGCCAAGCTTGTCAAAGTCAACTGGTAACAATGGATCAATAGAACGGAGATATTTAATTGAGCAATCTTCAGGGGAGCTACGTTTCTCTTTGAGACTCACTTGTGACGGGAAAACTGATGGTTAGATTGGAGAAGAGGCCTTCAGGCGGATGTCGGATCAATGGCATTGCAATGGTTGGAGTAAATGTCAATGATGTGCCCGGTGGCAGCGCCAATCGGCCATCGTCTGTAATCCAAACGAGTCGCTTTTTACGTATATGCGGCGCATTTGCATCCGAATCCCAATCCGATTGACTTTCGGCGTCCATCAGTTGAGCCGCCAAAGCTTCATTGGTGGCGGTATGCGTAGACGCCACAGCTGTGCAAACTGTCCAGATTAGCAGCAGCGTCAATTGCAGCAGTAGCAGCGACGGTGCTTGTTGCAGGCAGGCTATTACTCGCATGCTGCGTAATGACAATAGAAGAAAACGAAAGACTTAGGCAACAAACTCGAACTCGTATTGATCAAAGAATTAAAAAGAGGATCAAGAAACACAACAACTAAACAACGAAAAACCAAAAAAAAAAAAATGACTTCGTCTAAGATTATTATTATTATTTAACTGTTGTATAACAGCAACTAAGCGCGAAACATTCTCTTTTACAGATTATTGGCCACCAATGACTCCCCTAGCCGTTTATATTGCAACTGGTTTCAAATTGTCTTGTCGAACACATCTTTGTTTCTAGTTTTGGGAAAGCTCGTAGACCCGACATTCTGGCAGGTCGCGCTTTTATGCACCGTTAACAGCACATTCGCATTACGAGTTGTGAATGAATAAAAAGGCGGAAAAACGCAAAATAAGAAAAAAAAAAAAATCAAGACCACAAAAAAAAAAATATATAAAAAACAAATAAATAGAATATAAAAAAGAAAAAAAAAGACCAACTGTTTAAGAGATTCTCATTCGATTTTTACTGCATTGCAGTGAAAGCACTCACAAAAATGTGTATATCATTCTAGGCGGCTGGGAAACCTGACTAACCGCGGATCTCGCTAAAATGGAACACTTTTCAAAATCTTTTGCCCATATCTCCCTCTCTATGGGCTGGAAATTTCACGACGCACTTTTACCGCACGCTCGCACTTCCATTAAAATGCAACCATATAGTATGAAAATGATGCAACCATCAAGGTGGAAGCCGGTTGCACTCGATACCACCAGTTAGACGACCAATCCTTGGGTATACGTTTAGACATATACACATCTATACATTCATTAAAAAGCCGCCAAATTCTAAAGCACTTTCCCAGCCCGGCCTGGCCGAAGTTTGATGGTCAACTGGTTGTATCTTCAATATCTGGTCCAAGCACGATGCATCTGCACCGGGGGCTAAAAATCAATAATTATAAAACTTCTCGATGCCGCGCTGCAAGGGTTTTATTCAAAGTTTCACTCCGGTGTGGACAAGACTCCGTTTAGAGCCAATGGACATTGATATCCCGATTTAACCATTCAATTAAGCATTCAACACGACTAGACAGGTGGGCGTGACCGGCTTGTACGGGCCATAAGTGCTCCATGATTAGCCGCGAATTGAGCAGGTGCAGCCGGTGTGAGTGAAGAAATTGGGTCAAAATCAAATCTAATTGCAACGCAGGCAACGCTGGGCACATTTTAATATCAACGTCAAAGAATTCCTGTTGTTATGTCTTTGAAAGCAGCAACAATTACAACAAAATTCAAGTTTCTAGTCTAGTTTGTTGCAGATGCAGCATTGCTGATGTTATTGTTGTTGTTATTGTTGCTGACTTACTAACTGACTGACTGACTGACTGACTGACTGACTGACTGACTGACTAAATGCCTGAATGGCTGGCCGGCCGACGAACCATCCGACTGACTGGATGGCTGCTGGCCGCGTATGGCCGGTGGCAATGAGCTCGGTAAGGATAGTTTTGATTTCTATGGCCAATCAGAGTAACAACACCAACAAGAGTGGCCAACAATAACAACAAACACGCAACAAATGTCAGTCTGTCGGAGCAAAAGTGAGAAGAGTGAAAATATTTGCAACTTATGGCGAATTAGTACAAGCAGATCTTTAATTGGACTATACAACTTACACACACACATATACATATATATATATGTATATATATATATATTGTATCTATATATAGCACATGTTTTGTTTCCTGCTTGACCAGGACGCAATGAAGAGCCGCTTCAGTATCGACAGCAAAAACAAGTCAATAAAAAAAATTCTTTACTCTTCATTTTTTGTTTTTTTTTGTTTTGTTCTTTCACATTTCATTTAATTTAATATAATTTTTTTTTTTTTTTTTGGGAGGGGGAATGAAATTGAAATTTGGGTTAAGTGGTCAATTGCAAGCAAACATTTTAAGTTTCATTCAATAGCTTTTTACAGCCACAAAGCAGCTATGGTGCGATCGCGCACGCAACAGGTTCGTGCCCTAAGTCTTTTGTTTTATGGCCCAACATTACAACACCCGCATAGGGAGTGTGGCGCATAATTAATTAGAAACAGAAACAAAAGTCGCTGGGAACGACAATTGGGCTATGGAAAGTGCAAGTGGTGTCCACCAGCGGCCGGGACACGAAGTTTTTGCCAACTGCCACTGCGTGATGTGCATATATAATCACATTTGATATAAACCCAAAAAACAAAAAAAAAAAAAAAAAATCAATCAAACGCAAAATAAAAAGCAAAAAAAAGAAGCGATTTGCAGGATAGAAAGTCGTTAAATATTTTGAGCGTAACATTTGAAAAGTTATCTTTGGCCTGTTATCTACTTAATGTCTATTTTCATTTGTCAGCTGCGTGTTACACATTCCTTAAATGCTTACATAAGCTTTCCAGCTTATCGCCTAACGAAAATTCAAGATCTTTATAGAAAACTGGCTACTCCTTGACCCACTTGCAGGCACTTTCAGCTTTAGCAAGTACTTCGCGAACTTCTACTTTAGCGGAAAAAAAAAAAAAACTCACTTTCGTGTCTAGGTTTTTTCAAAGGTACAACACAAGTACAAGTATTTGGGACGAAGTTCCGGACACGTTTTGCACAATATGCTAGAAAAAAGGTTTCTGGCGGCAAACACCAACGCACGTTTTTATCCTTAGCTGGAGACCGTTGTAAATTGTTGAGTTTTGATTGGTGGGACGGCAACAACCGCGCGCGCAAACGTTTGAAATTCAACTAAAGCGGCCAACAGTTGTAGCATACGATAAAAGCAGCGGCAAGCCGCCGCGACAATGCACAAGCTGCACTATTGAGGGGGGCTGTGCAGGTGGGGCCAGTGGCAGGCGAGACATTGGCAGAAGCTACTCATAGCCAAAATAAAAAATCAACAAACCAGTATGAAAGACGTACATGTTCAAGGCGTTAGTTTGGTTGTATGCATCATTGTATATATATACATATATATGCATGTGTGTGTGTGTGTGTGTATGTGTGCATTTCTTTTATTTCCTCCTGCACAAAAACGGACTAAGCTGGAAATCACATTGGACTTTTGGAGTTGCGCTAGTGCCTGATGCTAGGCGTACTGCGGTAGCAAAGTGCACTTGGTGAACCTTTCAATGAGTCATAGTTCTCCTTCAGGTTCTCCACTCTATCTATATATATATATATATATAAACACATGTATATACATATTTGGGTCGCGCTCAGTCAGGCGCCAACCGCATTGCTAACTTCTTGTAAGGCTTACAATTAGTTTCACCCGTTGTTGAACATTGTCCGTCAGCATCAGCTCTCGTTGCGTACAATATTCTTAGACTAGCTATCAAACTTTCCATGCGAATTGAATGCTACAATATATACAACCAAATTCACATGTGGTTTTCCAATCCACTTGGCAATTAATATCATAGGCAGTTGACTAGTTGTCCAGTTGGTAGGCTTCTATGCATTTGGTTTAAAAGAACTTGTAAGAACATGTTTTGCGGTTCAATACGACCCGTTTTATAGATACGTTGTAACAGAATGAAGATGCAGCTTCCTGTAGGCTTTGAAAGTGAGTTTGTGCCAAAGTAGTTGATCGATAAAATCAGGTCAAGGTTCTAAATATGGAAGACTATAAAAATTTCTTTGGAGAAATGTGACTAAAGTATTTTAAAAGCTATCAAATTTAACAACATAATTAAGATAATTTGATAGATCAAATAACGCCATCACTAACTACGTGGTGAAAATTTATTGAGCTACATGTAAATACAAAAAATCGTTATCACAGTCCTAAGTACGTGCTGGCCACTTAAATGAAGCAATTGAAGCTAATTGACATTATTTCGCACACTCAATCGCTTTCCTTTTGTTATTGCCTCATTTAAATAAACAGTCGTCCATATATAAATAGTCTTATATAATATCAGAGCTTAACAATCTCTCAGGTGTGCAGACATATTATCTTAATTTAAAATAAGCGCCGCTTAGCCTTTCAGTGTTGCACAACACAGTAATAACATTGCCATGTAACCTTATTGTTACAGTAATCGATTAAAAGTAAAACTTCAACAGTATTGAGCTATCGATATATATAAAGAACTTTATTGTATTTTGACGGATTATTTAAATGTTTTCAAAAAATAAGTATAAGATATGTATGTGTTTCCATCAAAAGCACCCAAAGTGGTAAGTTATCATCAAGTTTCATAAAATGCATCTAAGCAATAGTTAATTCGTTCTTTAAAAAGTTAATATACTTTTCAGCACCTACACCGTTTGCCTCCTGGTAGTAGGGCAATTCACTGATGCGGTCCAGCCAAGCGGTAATTTTTGGATACTTTCCAGGATCAATATCCAAAAATGCCGGTAGCGAAGATGCAGTAGCCGCACAGCAAAAATCAGCTATGGTGATATTATCGCCAGTTAAATACAAATTGTCACCGAGAAACTTCTCGAGATGATCATATCCATCTCTTACATTCTCGATTTTCTCTTGAGGCACTAATGTAACTTTGTTATAAACAAATGGCACACAGATGTTTCGTAAAGCCATAAATAGCACGCTGGCATCGAAATACAAGCGTTGCTGCAAATGTGCCCGCTTGACCAAATCTTTTGGATACAAATCTTCGGAGGTTCCATACTTGTCCACAAGATAAGAGCAAATGGCATGTGAATCCCAAATGAAGGTGCCATCATCATCCAACAGTGGCACTGTATGCTGTGGATTTTTTTTCAAATACTCCTCATCCTTATGCTCGCCAGCCAACAAATTAACATCCTTGTATTCGAAGGGAATATTCAGTGCACGAAGTGTCAGTAAACAGGCGCGCACTGGAGGACTTATGTCCATACCATAAAGCACTAGTTTCGACATGTTTGCAATAGGATGTGAACGCGTTCAAATTCAAGCTACGAATGAAATCTGGGCGTCGCCGGCATCTATTTAATATTATCAAGAAGACATAGAACAAAACTTTTAGGGCTTCATTTAAGTATCGCCGGCTGAGCTTTTTCTATAGAACTGATGGCCCGAACGTCTGGAAGCCACGTAATCCATACTAGAATCAAGCTTTTCAAGCCACAAGTAGCATATTAATTAATAAAATCACACAATTGGTTTGTTTATGTGCGTTTAATGTACAAGTCATTCGAAACCCAGCTGCAAAAATCTTTAAATAGAATAAAATTTGTATTTCGTCCCACAATGCAATTTACTCAATCTCTTTAACAAATTTGTCACTACGCTCAAATTTCATTTTTCGGAAAAAATACTGTCCTACAGAAATTCCATTAAACTGATAAATATACTTTTAAATGTTTGTAATTTTTTTTTTAAGTTTGCGTATTATATTCAGCTGGGCTATATTAAAAAATCTATAGAGCCAAACATCTTAGGAGTTTTATAATATAAATATGCAATTTAAGCATCGCGCGCTCTGTTAACTAGTGCTGAAAAATGTTAACTTATCAGTGCTGTAAAATGTACTAGGCTGGCACACACCTGCGAGCAGATACAATTACAAAGAACTTTATGTAAGGCAATAAAATACCCTGTTAATAGAAGTTTGCATAAATGTTGGCCTTTAAGGCTTGGCTGAAGGTCCTTTTTAATTGGAACGGTCAATCTGAAAGTGTTATTTTGAAACAAAATATACATGATTAAAGAGAGCAATAGTTAAAAGTATGAAAAATACCTGCAGAACTATAAATTAATATACCTGTTGCCGAGAAGTGAAAATGTCACAACAACAGAGTCTTTGTGAAACGCATTTTGGTTGCCTCAACAAATTAAAACCATAAATTAATGTTTTCGATACAAAACAATAACTAAATAGACCACCAGTTTTTATCACAGGCGCTAAAGGAGCGGTAAAGCCTCGTGGCTAGAGTGAAATGACGGCGCGTAATCCTCAAACGTTAATGGCACTGCCAAACGAGGAGAATTTCGATTTCCTGTTTAAAATTGTGCTCATTGGTGACTGTTGCACAGGTAAAACATCTATCTTGCAACGCTTTAAAACAGGTAATTATATTGAGCGACATGGGAACACAATTGGCGTTGACTTCTCAATGAAAACTATCGAAGTGGAGGGCAAACAAATCAAGGTATGCGATGTCCAAAGCAATAATCAGTGTTTGTCGTAATGAATTTTTTAATTATAGTTACAAATCTGGGATACTGCTGGACAGGAACGATTTCGCACCATAACCCAGAGCTATTATCGTGCCAACAATGGAGTCATAATAGGTGAGTACATTTTAAAGTAGCTAACGCCCATCTACGTGACAGGCCAGCGGTCGCTTGTTATCGTGACCCGTCGACAATGTATGGTCATGGCCCATTGAAGATAAGGAGGCGCTGACTTTTATGTTATTATCGGTGCTGTGATTTTAATAGCAGACAGCATTCGACATACATTACTATCAGCGGCGCTTGGAGTGGGTCTAATTGCTTTTCAAATGGTTTTTTCTAGAGATATCCCCTTTTTTTTTTTGCAGTTTATGACATCACAAAACGATCGACGTTCGCAAATTTACAAAAATGGATTGAGGAGGTTCGCAGATACACGGCTTCCAATGTGCTAATAATTTTAATTGGTAATAAATGTGATCTCGAAGAGGAGCGTGAAGTGGACTTTGAAGAGGCGCGCCAAATGTGTCAGTATATACCTGAAATTCTATTTGTTATGGAAACTTCTGCCAAGGAGAATACCAATGTGGAAGATGCTTTTCGTTGTCTGGCCACTGAATTGAAGGTAAAATAAGTTTAGCTTCCCATTTAACGAAATTATATTTTTACCCATACATACACACATATTTATCCAGCGTCAACATGATACCAGTAGTGTACAGGACATCGACGACAACACAGTTCAGCTGGGGCAAAGCAAACCGCTCAAAAGCTGCAGCAGTTCGTGCAATTTGACATAAGACATTACAATCTCAATGACTTACTTAAATTTGCTTTTATTATAATTTTTATTTTTTATTTTATAATTATTATTATTATTATTATTATTTTGTGATCATATTTTCGTGTGGCTATAATTTAATATTTAAAAACGTTAGTCCTAAATTAAACTGTTAATTTTTGCGTTTACTTGCCAGACGAGTAACATCTTAATTTATACATTTTACATATACATACTCATATTTTCATATTTATAATCGTAATTGTAATTGTATTCATATATATTTATTTTGGTGGCTAGAGTACAAAACAATCTCACAAATCACATCAACAACAAACAATGCAATGAATTAACGACGTCAATTACAAGGCAAGTTCAGTTAATAACAGTAAAAGTAAAGATTCGTCCAGTTCTATGTATGTGTAACTTTTAAAATAAACTTGTTTATTTTATAAATTTATTGGAAGTTTTTTAATTGGCTGCTTAAAAGATCTTAACAATAGCATAGCTTAGTACACATTTCATTTTTTATTATTATTTTACTGAGTGTGGGGGTGGAGAGGGGGGACAATTTATGTAAACAAGGGCAACTAGAGCACTGTAAAAATTGGCTTGGATTGAAAGCGCAAAAGGCTTCCACAACATTGTATAATCAATCCATTTGTATATTAAGGTATGTCTTTACATTTAAAAAAATTGATTTATTTGTCTAAATTAATTGATTAACTATAAACTAACGCCGTCCGTTTCTGTCTGTCATTTATTTTTAATTCGTTGCACAATCCATTCGAGTCCCTGATATAGTCCTTCGCCCGTAAGCGCACAACACGCTTGAATGTGCCACTGATGCTTTTTAATTGAAGTTAAATCCAATTGCCTTGATATTTCAGCAGCTGACATTGAGCCTTTCAGATCCTGTTTGTTAGCGTAAACCAAGAGGCTGGCTTTGCTAAGGTCCTCATGCTGTAGCATCCGATAAAGCTCGTCGCGCGTCACAGCCAACCGTTCCCGATCCGTTGAGTCAATAACCATTATGACCAACTCTGTGTTTGTGTAGTATGTACTCCAAGCAGCACGTAAACTTTGCTGGCCACCCAAGTCCCATACCAGAAAGTGAATATTTCGCCAAACAACTTCCTCGACATTGGAGCCAATGGTTGGACTTGTATGAACTACCTCGTTCATAAGAAACTGATACAGTATTGTAGTTTTACCTGCATTGTCCAGTCCAACCATTACCAGTTTGTGCTCCTCGTTGCCAAACATCCGCCATAATCGCGACAGCAGCAGACCCATTGGTAATTTCTGTTATTTTCGCGGGCGGGAGTGTGAAATGAATCTATTTTGTTTTTGTTAATTGGTGACAAAACACACTTGAAGGTATCACAATCTATGCGCATGTATGTATACGTCTGTGTGTGGCTGATGTGTTTGTGTACGAGTGTGTTTGTGTGCGTAAGCGTGTGAGCCGTTTACAATGTCTTTGTTGTTGCGTAGCGGAAGGCCAACTGTAAAATATGCATTCATCCAATTACAAAAACAGCATACGCACTTCGGAGTATTTTATATTTTTAAATCTCTATGGCAATCAGTTCACTGGGCCAGACACTTGTTGTTATTATTGTTGTTGATTCAACAAAGATTTAGGTAAGTTTTGCTTCACTTTAGATGAAACAAAAAAAAAGTTGCTCACGACTTTACTTAGGGACGAGTAACCAAATCGGTATATCGATGTATCGACATCGCAAGAGTTCACAATTTATCGACAAGTCCGCCAAAAAAACGATTATTGTACCAATCTCTTCGGTTGTTTTCAAATACTTCGTATGTTTGTTAATTTTGATAGCGAAAAGAACTTTTGAAAAATTCTAGCCTTGCTCTTTTGTAAGTTTTTATGTGCATAGTCTTTAATTGAGTTGAACTAAAAAAAATTTGATTCAATGCTAACCTGTCAGCTTTTTGAAAAAATATTAATTCAAAATTAATGTTTTTAAATTTTAAGTTTTATCTTAGTAAAATGAACTGTCTGGAAACGTTTCTTGTATGCTGTAAGTTCCTGAACGACTCTGTAGGTGAGCTCGAATTGGACAATCTTTCTGAAAAGATAGCTGACAATTGTGAAGAGTTTTTTAAAAGTAAGCATGCTTCCAAGCCCCGTTTTGAATATTTTGACAAATACACTAGAAACGAAATTGTGATGATGAACGAGAGCACAGCATCGCCTAATGTAGATCACATATTGGAGGTGGCCATTGACGAGATACTGAGCAATATCCGTTTTTAGTTTATGATAATAATAAAAAAAAAAAAAGAGAAAAGCTTTTATATGAAAAATGCCAAACAAATTTACTGTTTCAAAATTACATGAGGCAATACGCCAAATAACAATGTGATAATTACATATATAAATACTTGCAAAAATATACAAAAGTGTAATAAACAAAAATAGAGAATTCGCTTTATAATTTGAGGTAAATAATATTATAACCTAACTACTAGAACTACTTCATCCGTTGCTTAAACTTTAAGTTTGTGTTTTTAGGCCTTTTCCTAATGTGACGTTGCACCTGCTTAGTGGACCCCGCAAGCTCATAACGAAATATAATGCAGCGTTTGTCAAAGAAACATTTTAGGTCCTTTGGATCATAGCGATGACCTTGCTCCTTAAAATACTGATAAATCTCCTGGAGATCAATTGGCATGTACATGAGGACACTCTCGTGCAGACTGGGATTGGCACATAACAAATTGTGCCATGCTATATGCAGTGGCAGCAGGGGCTGTGGTGTTTTCTTCGTCACATTTGTTTGCAGAATGTAAAACTCAAAGTCGTCACATAAGGCAGGAGGCGTCGACTGTGAAAAGCGTAACAATTCTGAACCAGAGGCATCATTAAACTTAAAGTTAACTTGTTGCTCGGCTTTTGTGTTCACAAGGCAACTATTGCTAGCGGCGTGAGGAAGTCTTTTGGTTGCTTTTTCTGCACCGCCGGTGACAGGCGTAGATATGGAACGTGGAAAACCTAAGTGCTTTGTTTTGGGCTGTGGTACATCCGCTGGTGGCTCTGGCATCGCCATCATAATTGGATGCGTCTGAGTGTAAATAAACTCCAACAATTTGACGGCCTGTTTGCGTTTAAGCGGTTTTATACCATATTTATATAATCGCTGTAATAATTCCGATTCCGATAGATTGACAAAGTCCGGCTTAGGCGAGTGACAGACACGTACATTATAGACCTTGTCATTAAATTCGAACTGTTCTGTTGATGCAAGAGTTTTGACTGGACTGACTGGCTTAGAAGGTGTAACAGGCACTGATACGGTGGCCATGTTAATCTCACCCATCAGTAGTCGGTCCAGTCCACTTGGCGCTGTACTAAGAGACACGGATGTGGTTACATCTTTTGAGTTTTGGAAAACCATTCGATCGAATTCATCAAGTTCATTATCAGAAGATTCCGCCGGATGTGTTGACTTTGAGATTGGGTTCAAAGGATTTGCAAATTTATGATTAAAACTGCTGGATAATCGCTTGGATGTAGATTCTGTGGGTGCATCTAAAAATGATGCATCGGACCAGTCAATTCCTGATTGTGATTCTTTAGCCTTGGGTGGACTGCCAAGCTGAGAAAGCGTAAATGGTTGCGAATGTTCCGCGTCAAGAATTCCAAATTCAGCACGTTCCTTGCTAAGGGAACTTTTTTCGGGTGTCCATGTATTGCATGATTTACGAGAATTGATGGGTGGTGTGTCGAGATAAGCATCCAAATCCTCAACTGTATTAAAATACGGAATGTTCTTTTTTTGGGTTAATGGTAAATTGTCACTGCATTCATTACTGACTATATCCAGCGGATCTTCTATATCTCGAAATGTTTTGTTAGCTTTCCAAATTGAGTAATTAATTTCATCATCCGAGAGCAAGATACCATCATTATCATCACCCTGATCATCACCACTGTCCTGTGTCAAATCAATGCTTGCATCCGACTGACCAAACGAGGAGGTCAACGCAATGGTAGGCTTCTCTGTAAACGAAGTGCTCCGGTAGCTCAATGGACTTCTAAATTCCACAGGATCACAATTAATAGACGTTTGTGTCAAGCTCAAGCTCTTTTGAAATGCATTCGTCGTGGTCTCCAGTTGCGAAAAACTTAAAGAACTATCCCTAATGGAGCTTGGAGTTACACTTGTTGCCTTTTGGAATGACTTTGCACCAATAGATGCATCGGATTTTTTGAAACTAATGTTGAAGCTACTGTTGGCCTGTTCAGAATGACTAGTGGAATCTTTATCACTCAATGTCCTATGACTGTGGTCTAAGAGCCGTTCACTGGGATGTTGCCCAAGAGTGAAGTCGAGTTTATCTATTTCCTTATCGAATTCAAGCGGTGGACTTGATTGAAATATGTCTTCGTCTAAAACGCAATTATTTGTAGCAACATTTAGAGTAACTCCAGGCGAATCCTCTTCCTGCGTTAGGTCAATAAAATTGTCCTTGTCATCTATTGGATATTAGATTATTACTTTATATATGGAAAGCAGATAGGATAGCCTTAAACTTACCTTCGGGCTCAGTACACTCAACTATAGCTTGGGAAAGAGTCTTTACTGAAACGAGAAAAAAAATCAGAGTTTATTAACAGAAAGCAAAACGTTGGGTTAGGTTTCCATCTTTACCCTCATCGCTGGAGAAGATCTCATATGTGGTTATAGCAGCGGTATCATGGTTATTGCAATCTTTTTTGGAAAAGTTTTGGACTTCTTCAGCTCCAGCGGCAGTTTCTTGGTCGTCATCTGAATCAGCAAATAAATCTGGAGAAACACAGCGTGTACCTTGAGTGGGCACACATAGGGAGCTACTGTTTTGACTGTCTTCCGTCCTCAAAGTCCGAAGCAGGTCTATGCATTCTATCTCGACGTGGCTATCTTTGTGGAGCTCTTCCTCCGTTTGAAGTATCCTGGCACGTTTATCAGGAGAAACATAGCGTGTGGGTTGAGTGGGTATACATAGGGTAGATGTGCTACTGTTTTGACTGTCTTCCGTCCTCAAAGTCCGAAGCAGGTCTACACATTCTATCTCGACGTGGCTATCTTTGTGGAGCTCTTCCTCCGTTTGAAGTATCCTGGCACGTTTATCAGGAGGCTCTTTAATTGGAGTGTTACTTGTCGACTTCTGCTCTTGATCAACAGACATTTGAGTAGCTTCTTCGATCATATTATCTGCCACCAATAGTTCCAGCTTATCTAGTTCTTCTTCTTCTTCTGCGGTTAAATTAGTTTGACCATTTCCGAAAAGAGCTTCCAGCTCAGCATAGACTTCCTCTAATTGTTGCTTACGCCTTAAGCTGTCGACGCTTGGCTTCTTAGGTGATAAGTCTCTGCCTGGAATAGCCGCCCAATTCTTTAGCAAGTGATGTGCAGGAGTCTTACTAACTTCAAACAAATCTTGTACGTAGTAAGCACTTGGATTTGTTATAGAACCTTCGTCCGGTTCATGTATGATGCGAGCACTGGCATTAAACTGAGCTAGATACTTACTGACCACTTCGAAAGGAGCTATCAAGTGGTCAGCTGCGTTTGGTAGCTTTGTTCGCACCTGTTGAGCCATTATAGCAGCTACTTTTGTGTCCACTTTCTTCAGTTGCTCAGCTGGATTTCGCAGAGTAAGAGCCGTAAATTTGGTTGCCCATTTGCAGCGCTTACCACGCTTTCCACCCACTTGCAACGCAGCAGCGGAAAAGATATTGTAATCTAGGTATCAAGTGTGGGTGTAATTAGGATATACGTAGGATTTGAGTATGAGGAATGCTTACCCTCCTTGGCAGCAGTGCGGAAGCCATACTTTTGTAGTTTGCGTCGTACATTTTCCCTGGATTTACCATCTGTTTGATCAAGCAAGTTAATCACTTCATCCTCATCCATGTCTTCCTTTGAATCTTGAAGACGCAAAATACCATATTTCTCGGCCTCTGACTTTGACAAGGCAAGTGCCATTTCCACATCATCCGGATTGAAATTATCTGCCATGCAATGTTGTGCAGTTACCTCAGCGAAGAGCTGTTCGTTGCGAAGAAAATCACTGATACTTGGTTGTTTTTTGCTGCGTCCACGTGCTCCACCGCGTCGCTGTGGTGCACTTGCTTTTAACTTTGGCGCTTTCTTGGGCTTAGCAACAGGTGCTACCTTGTTGTCGCTACCCTCACGTATCTTCTTTCGTTTTGGCTCCACAAATAGATCATCTTCGTTAGTTTGCTCCAACACTGGCCGCTGATTCTCTGTTTCTTCTTTTCCCCCAGCATTGCTTAGCTTTTCAGGTGTATTAAAATATTCGGATAAAGTCGTAGTTACCGCAGTTGCCTTACTGCTTCGTGTGGAGCTTAAAATTAAGAAAACAAACTGATTTATTAAAACAATTAACTTTTATTTAACTACATAACTACAATAGTTTCTATCGAAGATGCATCAATGCCACCTACCGCAGCTTTGTGTTTGTCGGCTGTTGTAGTTTCTTCAAGTTCGCTTTTCTTGTTTGCCTCTCCATCTTCTTGATTAACGTTCCGAATTCAAATCTTCACTCTCCTTGATTGCGTCTCTTATAAACTGCGATGGACGCGGGGCTGCAAAGTTAAATAGTTCTCGTCGCTCCTTCTCCTGTTCTGTGGGTATCAATATTGCTTTGCTCAATTTTTCGTTAGAAATTTTATACATAGGTAACATGCTAAGATTGGGAGTTTTATATATTGATTAGTTTATAAACAATGATGAGCCATGTACGCTTACCACCAAAGCCCAAAGATTGCCGAACCAGCAGCAAGAACTGCATAAGCAAACCGGTTACGATAGTAAAAGGAAGGTGTACCTTGAGTGCGTCTGGGTTTACGTGAGCCAGTATCAATTGATGCCATTACCAAGCTGCCAAAAAATCCTGCTTCTTTAGTTATATAATTTAAAGCATTTTATGAACGCTAGCCATCAACTGAGAAAACATCCAACTTTATGAAATAAGTTGAATGCCAGGGCTGCACAGTCAAGCACGAAAAAAATAAAAAAAAATAATTCGATATTGTTTGCAACAAACAAACTTTATAAAAATTTACAAAATTAAAATAAAAAACAAAAAAGCTTTTATTAAATATTTAATATTCAAAAAATAACTAAAACTGTATAGTTCTGCATAAAAACCAGGGCCACCTTTATCGATATTTACAAATACTTCACTAGCAACAGTTGCAATGTTGCCGCCCTGGTTGTGTAATTAACGTTAATTAGCCCACGGCGTAGGAGAGAAATCAAAATCGAAATTAGTTTTATTTGTACACTAATAAAGTGCAGGTGCTTAGTGGTCAGTAATTTTAACAAAGTGCGTTGTGCGCGAGTGAAGAAAAATACATCGAAGCGTAACTTGTAAGTGGATTAGAATTATTTGATAAGCGACTACAAAAACCAACGCGTTAAATACAAGAAAAAAAAAATTAAAAACAGATGCAAAACAACAACAACAACTAACGTCCAAACGCAATAGAAACAGACGATAGGCAATGAGATCTGAGTACAGTAAACAAAAACGAACGAGATAACAATAAATCGGACAAAGCAAAGAGTTAAACACAAACACATACAAATCAAAAAAAAAAAAAAAAACATTGTTCTGTGTGTGTGGCGTAGTTTTGTGACTGTGTGCAATCCGATACAACGACATATTTTTCTTTTTCTTTTGCAGAAATATATGCAAAATACGACACATATTCGATATCAACATTTTAATACACCCACTAAACAGATCAGAAACGGTCATTATTTATCCAAAGTGCAGTGTAGTTGAGTCCGGCGGGCCGCTTAGTCATGGCTCGGGAAGATGAGCAACGTATTGTGGACAATGAGGAAGTGGCACACACAGATGAGACGGCCGATGATAGTGGACGGCAGGATAATGAGTTAGCCTTGCCATCAGGCGGCTGTTGTATGCCGTCGAGTACAGGACATCGATTTATGGCATTGATTTTTATGTGCCTTCTGGGATTTGGATCTTATTTCTGTTACGATAATCCTGGAGCACTGCAATCCGTTTTTAAAAGGGATCTCAATTTAACTCCAACCGAATTCACGTTAATTTATTCCATTTACTCATGGCCCAACGTTGTGCTGTGCTTCCTCGGCGGATTTTTGATTGACCGCCTTTTTGGTATACGACTTGGCAGTATTATCTATATGCTGATACTGTTGGTGGGTCAGCTCCTGTTTGCCACTGGTGCCTTAATAAATACTTTCTGGGTCATGATACTCGGACGCTTCATCTTTGGCATTGGCGCTGAGTCACTGGCAGTGGCCCAAAACAGCTACGCTGTGCTCTGGTTCAAGGGCAAGGAGCTTAACATGGTGTTTGGACTGCAATTATCTGTTGCACGTTTTGGAAGCACTGTCAACTTTTGGGTTATGCAGCCCCTGTATGATTATGTAAGCAAGATCTTCAATGATAATCGTACACTTGGTGTTGTCCTTCTGCTGGCCACATTAACGTGCGTCATGTCAATGATATGTTCCCTGATTTTGGGCTGGATGGACAAGCGAGCGGAGCGCATATTACAACGTAATAACAATCCCACGGGTGAGGTGCCAAAACTATCGGACATCTGCACGTTCAAGGCACCCTTTTGGATGGTATCAATCATATGCGTGGCTTACTATGTTGCCGTCTTTCCATTTATCGCATTGGGACAGAATTTCTTCATGGATCGTTTCCACTTCACAGAGTCACAGGCCAATACAGTTGACTCACTGGTCTACTTAATTGCTGCCGTGGCATCGCCAATATTCGGCTTTGTCATTGACAAAGTGGGACGCAATGTATCCTGGGTATGGGGCGCAACGTTCTCAACACTTGTTGCCCATGTGCTGCTCACCTTTACGCCATTAAATCCGTATATCGGCATGGTCATCATGGGAATCTCCTATTCTATGCTAGCCGCCAGTCTTTGGCCACTTGTTGCGCTTATCATTCCTGAATATCAGCTGGGCACCGCTTATGGTTTCTGCCAGTCGGTCCAAAATCTTGGATTGGCCGTTGTTACCATTTTGGCCGGTATTATTACGGAGAAAACCAGTCCTCCAAAACATCCCGATCACACTTGGGTACAGCTATTCTTTATGGGTTGGCTAACTATTGCCCTAATCGCAACCTGCGTTATTTGGGCCTACGACAAGAAGCATCGTGGTAATCTCAATATGTCGCCCCAGCAGCGGGCAAGCTATGTCAATGCCCTTACTTATCAGAACTTTGAGTAAGCACTGGATATTGGATAATGGAATGGATGGGAATAGAAGGAATATTAAAGGATGGGAATGGAAAGAAAGAAGGGTAAAGAAGGATGAGGAGGTGGAGGAGGAGGAGGAGAAGGAGGAGAAGGAGGTGGAGTAGGAAGGGAAATGAAATGAAGCTACAATTTCACTGGCAGCAGCAAAACCAGCATCCATATCAACCATACTAATTAAGATTTCTGGATTCCGTCAGTTGTACAATTTTGAAATCCTTGCCCCGCCCTCACGGTCGTCGCCTCTCGAAACTATATAAGATGTTCTTTGATCAAATTGTTGAAATTATGTGTGGATGTTGGTGGCCTCTAATGCCGATTGATAATGTGATGTGCGCTTATTGAGTCGCAAATTGGTATTTAATAAAATTGGAATTAATTGTCAAATGTTTATCACTAATACACAAATACACATACATATATTAATAAATATATATACATACACACACATATATATATATATATATTTTAGTTTTTACGCTATGTATTTTTAGATCAATTTATTATTAATACAATTATTGCATGTTTTTTTGTGTAAATGTTTTACAAATTTTAAATACAAAACAATCTTAGGATGAGAAACAAAAAAAAAATCACTTTCTAGCCGAAATGTTTAAAAACGAACAATAAATAAATCAACAACAAAAACAAAAACAAAAACAACAACAATTATTATCATAATTCTATGCTTAGTCATTAATCCAAAGTGGAGCGTGTCAATTGACTGTTCTCCTTTCCTTTTCCTTTGTTCTGCTCGGCTCTTCCAAAGGTCTAATTACTTTATTGGAATCTGAAATAGTTCCTGATTATGAAAATGCGGGCATATTAAGAAGACACAACAAAGACGAGATTACGAAATGCCGACAAACGGGAGCTTAGACACAGAAAATGGAAAATTTTCCTAGAATGCAGATATGCTCAAATCTACATATATATATATATATATATATAATTATATATATTCATTTATCAATGGACTAATAAGCAGACGCCAATCGTCTCTTGGGGATTATATGCTGGTCCCTGCTGAATATAACTCATGACTTGCCGAGGCGTTCAACTGTTAATGCGGGCTTGCTTTGGTTGCAGGGAGATATAATCCAAAATGATCTTGTGGTCAGAAGTTAATTTTATATTTAAAAATATAAATACATATTTAAAAAAATAAATATATATTTAAAAATATAAATAAATATTTATAAATATAAATATATATTTAAAACTATAAATATATATTTAAAAATATAAATACATATTTAAAAAAAATAAATATATATTTAAAAATAAAAATATATATTTAAAAATATAAATATATATTTAAAAAAATAAATATATATTTAAAAATATAAATATATATTTATATACATAAATATATCTGCTCGATTTATATCTGTTTTCCCCGACAATTTATTATTAACAAAGAGTTATGAAAATAAACACGTTTAATTTGAATTAAAACATTTTAATGTCCGTTCGTCTTTCAAGCACCTCAATGCACTCCTTGCTGTCCATGGTTAGCACGCAAAGCTCATGCAGTGTTTTTGTTTTTTGCTCCGCTGGCACAGAACTTCGTAACGTCTCCAGCAGCAGCGATGCCTCTTCCCTGGTTGCCGTCAGCAATTTGCAAGCGTCATGAATTCTACATTTGGGTTTAACAAAAGGTGTCAAATTATTTTATTGAATAGCTTGCGTGTGTGTGTGTGTGAGTGTGTGTGTGTGCATGCACGACTTGATTACTCACCGCTTGAATAGGAGCATGGGACGTTGAGAGTATTGACCGAAGAGTGCAAAGAGCAACGTCATATCATAGTTGAATTGTGCAGTGCCAGCGGGTGAGAATTTTGTGTGTATTATCATGCTCTCCAACATGTACTCGTCGATTTGTTCCGCTATCAGGCGAATCGTTTGATTGAATAGATTTGTGGACAGCTCACGCTCCAGATTATGTAAGAGTGTGACGAGACCTTGGAACATTTGTCCGCCACTGGGCGAGAGAATGAAGGGTTCCTTAGTTCTCTGTTCAGGCATATTGGACCAGGCATCGTGACGATAGCTTAAAGATTTTGCTTTCATTTCACTGACCACTTTGTGGGCCAAACTCTTCATAAGCTGCTCTAGCCAATGCTGCAGTTCAGTGACGTCATTTTCGAACACCGAATCGATCATTGCTGCATTTGGACCGGCCAGTGCAGTCTGAAGATGGAGATAATGAACATTTTCCCCCCACTCGCGAAGGACCATCACCAAGTAATTGACGGCATTTAAAATGGGTAATCTGCCGACGGCACCGCTGCTATGCAGCTGGACAAGGCGTCGGCGAAAACTGTCGATTAATTTGAGCTGCAATTGTAGGAACTGTATTTGCTGACCAGGTTGAACCAGGGAACAGTATCGATCCTTAATTGCATCTAATAGCCTCATAAATTGATCAGCGCATTTTGGAATTTTTAGATCATCCTCGTAGGTATTGGGATCGATGATTTCAAAGGGTGACTCCGCCTGGAGTATTTCGTCCATCTTCTTATCGCAGACTATGTGTGGCATAAAATAAAAAAACTAGAAAAATGTCGTGTATGTTAACTATTTTGTGAGACTTACACTGATCTTCCAGATTCAACCAGGCTTGTATGTACATTGGTTGTGTAAGGACTGAAATGGCGCTAGGAAAACTTGCCGGGTACCCTACCGATTCACGTAACTCTGACTCAAAGGCAAGCGTTTCATCGAGCAGATGAGCAAATAGATCTTGATTCTGCGAAATTTGTTCAATATCGACCGCTAGCTTCTCAATGGACAATTGCACCAGGCCGCGTACGAACTCGAGCTAAAGAAAATGACCAGGTTTAAAAATTATGTTGGGAGTGAGACTTTTATTTTTTATACTTACCCTCAGATTGTAGTTTACTTTACCAGCCTTCATAGCTGACGGCTGAAACGTTCTGCCCACAAAAAGATGTGTGTCTTTGACCCAATTAATAATCTGTGTGAAAAACCACTCCGGCTTATCCAATCGATTTGTTTGTTTCGTGCCTGTAAAGTGAAACATAAAACGTTGGCGATAGGGCGCCAAAAGCAGTTGAACCACCTGGCTAATTGGAGGACATAGAATGCTGCGAGTGATGGCCTGTAGTGCTACATAATTCTCTCCTGGGTACTTAATTAGAAACATATACTCGGCGAGCAGTTGGGCTTTGGCTATGTCACGGTTGGATGATGGGCTAAAGGCCCCTTGCTCAAAGTAAGCCCAGCGCATGGCCTTAAGCACATTCTCAAATTCGTTGGATAGACGTTGCATTAGTTGCTCGTGCCAGTATAATGCAGTACATTTCGCATAGGATTTTAGTGATTGCGCCTCGACAGCCTTTAGCCGCCCAACTATACTGTGCTCGGAGTCGTTTTCCTCATACAATGTTAGATAGATATTGACAAGTTTAGCTTCATCTTTGCCATTAATGGCACTTTTCATCGCAGCACTGATCTCTTGTATGTCTTGTACTAGTCGTAAATACTGTGTAACACTCTGTAGACGACGTACCTCCTTTAGATCTTCAGAAACACCCTCTAACGCTGGTTGACACATCTTAAGTTTAAGTTTTAATTGCGCCCTGAACTGCGCAAGCTTTTCTACCTCAAAATCAATGCTATCACAGACCTGCTGTTGGCATTCAAATGCTGATTTGTAGGTGGATACATTCTGAGGATTCTCATAGTTGAGCTGTTGCATTAAAACATTAATAAAAAATCTCTTCGCAATATTTTTAAATACGTACGGTTTGCTCCAATGAGACTAGCTGTTCCTTGTATCTGTCAACCAATAGTGCTGCACGATTGAGCTTGTTGGCATCTTTGCCAATCTCTTGGTTCAAACGGGCAACTATCCGTGCTTCTACTTCACTAAGCTTAGCATCCATTTTTAACGACTCATTCAAATAAATAAAAATGAATTACACCTCACACCACGTATAAAACTTATTGTTGATGTAGGCAATGTTGTACCATGGGTGCAGTTCACTTTTATTTAAAAAAATGAACTAAAACTATTGGCTCTTCAACGACTGGTTCTTTTTATGGGTGTGAAATGAGCTGAAAGTATTCACGTAGGCCCTACTGATTTTAAGGGCTTCAATATATGATATTTTCACAAGCCATGTTAACGTGCGCTGTGAATGTTTATTTTCAAACCCAGCCGCCAGCAGGTGTCGAAGTTTGGCGTCGCGTTACTTCCAATCTATGTGAAGCAACATTTAAATTAAAATGTTTACGCCAAAACAAAAGAACCAACAAAATGTGTTTGGTATTTCTCCACATACACCTTTAAGTTTTAGCCGCGAGCTTCGTCAGGTGTTGCAGGAGCGGAATTTGCTGACAGCTAAATCACGAAAAAAAGGTAGGTGGGGGCGTGGCCGGTAGTCAAAGGGATTCTCATTAATAAATATTATTTACTATACAGTATGCTCTATGCTGGATAGTAACTCGAGTAGTCCCATCGGCTCGCCTAATCCTGAGTCGGGTAAGCGCTTGGGCTTCCGTTTGCAGGCTGTACAAGAGATTATAACTTCGGAAAGGTCTTACTTGGAGCAACTAGAACTGCTGATGAATTTCTTTGTACGTCCACTTAAGGAACAGGCTATAATTGATGCCTCAAATCACACAGCACTTTTTGGTCAAATTGAAATGATACACAACTTGAATGGAGAGTTTCTACGCGAACTGGAGGCCAATATGGAAAATGTTGCTCAGGCATTTCTGAAGATGGCACCCTTCTTCAAGCTGTACTCTGTGTATGCTTTTGACTATCGTGGTGCTTTGTTTATTCTTCAAGATTTAATAAGCAAGAATCCAGTGTTTAGAAAATTTCTTGAGGATACCGAAAGCCGGCCAGAAGTTCAACGTAAACTAAATTCGCTTATGATAGTTCCCATACAGCGTGTACCTCGCTATAAACTACTTTTGGAGCAGGTTTTACTTTACACAAGTCCTGCCGATGCGGACTACAAGTTCTTAAAAGGTAAGACGAATTCTTATAGTTCCTTGGTGGTTATTTTAACTCTTCTTCTCTTCTTCTCTTCTCTTTTAACAGAGTCTGTCAAGGAGATCGAGGCAACAGCCTCTCATATTAATTCATGTGTGGAGGAGCAAGAGATCACACAGTATTTGATACATCTGCAAAATTCACTCATTAATCGCACACCCAACATTGTAAAGCCCTCGAGGCGTGTCATTAAAGAAGGCATGTTGTTTAAGATCACACACAAAGGGCAACAAATAAAACGCTATTGTGTGCTAATGTCTGACATCTTTATGTACTGCAAGGCCATTAAGGACCGTGCTCCCAACACACAAGTGGAAAACTCTCTGGAATGTTGCTGCATATTTCCTCTTAAAAAGTGTAAAGTGTACGAAATGCTGCCAGGCAACTTTAAGCTGACCTGCCAAGGGGATGGCATCATTTTTGGAAGTGATGACCTGCACTTGTCGCGCACTTGGGTCAGTTTTATACGCGACGCTATTGACCTACATGTCCAGTGCCGCAAAACTTTGCGCAAGGATTCCAGTAAACGCACTCCCATACGCAAGAAGGATATCAAAAATTTTGGCGCTGATTATGTACTGAGTCCCAACAAACGCAAATGCGTGAGTACTCATCTTCTCAGGAATCGTGGTTGTAGTTTTAATATAATATTTTATTTTTAGGAATACGAAACGATTTTTCGTAACAAGAATCGCACAACAGACTCTGATGAAGAAGCAGATGAAACCGTGGTTTCACACAGTGATTGCTTCCCGCGTAAACGTAAAATTCCAAATGCCGCGGCAAGAACTAAGAATCTTGGGGTTTCATCACAATCGAAACCACCAGCAACAGTTAAGCGTCCAGCACCGCCGCCACCATCGGTACAGATGCGACGCCAAACCGGCACAGCATCGGAACAGTTGTCAGCCAGCAAGGAAAATCGAATCTCTAAGTTATACAAAATGATTTCCACAGGGGACAAAGTAACAAACGTGCGAAGTATTCTCAAGCGGACCAAGCCAGCAAATGCGAATAATGATCCTGATCCCAGTTATGGCTTCGCCAGCCGGTATTCCGATTCAAAATCATACTTTCGTGCTCACAATGTGGACAACACAATACCCACAGCGGTAAATCGTGAAGATCTATTCGATGCGGAGCTCGGCGATGGGAATTTTCGAGACGTTTTGTTTCCACTGCGTTCGAGCGGTGGAAGTCAGAAAAGCGGTGGCTGGACAACACCAGCACAAACGCTGCAACCAAGTCAGGAGGAATTGTTTTCACCTCCTCAGAAGAAACGTGTTAAGTTTGACGATACGTTAGATGCGTATGAGGAAAAACCGTTTGAATTTACCACCGGCAGCACTGCCGATGAGGTGGTCAGCAAGTCCACATCTTTACGCGAACGTATTTATGATTTTTTTGCCAATCTTTTTTAATGTTCAATTACCTTTTACAATGTATCATGTCAATTTATTTATATACAAAATAAAATCATTTTTTACACGTATTTTAACTATTGCTTTATCCTGCGTAACTCACAAATCTCATGCATAAAGTCTTTTACCGTCTCTTCATTTATTTCCTCCTGCCAGCTGCCATTGTGCTTAAAATGTGAGCCTATAATAACGGCCTGAGCATCATTAAAGTAATCCTTTATATTTTCCTTTGTTATTCCTGATCCAATGATAAGTGGAACACTTAGTTTGCCTTTTAATTCCTGCAGATCCTTTGGACTGGCCGCTTGACCTGTTGCAGTTCCTGTGATGATAATTCCGTCCGTAAGGAAGAATTCTGCGGCATGTGCCGTTTCTAATAAGCTAACGTCTGCTGTTATTGAATGCGAGCTGTGTTTTTTCTTAAGGTCAGTAAAGACAAGTAAATCCTGCGCATCAATGAGCTTTCTATATCGAAGAAGCTCACCAGCACACGCGTCCGTGTAGCCTTCATCGGCCACATGGCCAAACACAAATCCCTCAGAACGAATAAATTGCAACTGGCTTGCCTTGGCAATGGCGAGAGCTTGCTTATTACCGCAAGCTAGAACCTGAACACCACATGGCGTTTGCTTGGGTAAAGTACTACGAACAGCTTGAGATAGACGGGTCATGCAGGCCACAATCTCAGGGCCAAGAAGTCGATCCTGAACATATGGTATGTCGTGCATATTCTCGATAAGTATTGCATCCTAAACAGAAACATAAGTTCAAGTATATGCAATATATAAATTATATGCTTTATAAAAAACAAATACCAGTTGTTGGCGCTTGTAAAGTTCTGCTTCATATGTAGCCTTTTCAATCACCTGTTGCCAGTTACCGCCATAGCGCGGCGTGCCTTTGGGTGTTGTACTTTATATTAAAATTGTTGCTTGTGCTGTTGCTGCATGCTGCATGCTCCATGGCTCACCTGGCAGCGCGTCGACATGTATCATGCCAATAACTTTGCATTTTTGTTGTCCAAATATTTGCACAAATCTTTTCATTGCAAAGTTGGTAAACTACACGCTTTAGGTAAACACGAGTAAGAGCAGAATGGCAATATTGTTAGTGATGACAATTATTGACTGTAAATATGATCGATGACTTTCCGCTCATACTAGTAATAACCTTTCGATTCTTCTTTTATCGTTTTTAGTGCATACCTGTATTCCATTGCGCAGTGATTTTTTCTCAATTTGAATTTAAGTTTTGAAATTGTGCATAATTCTGTTTATAGTTTCATTGCATTTATATTTTAACTTGCATGGCAAAGTGTGCGTCTAACTATTCGATTTACGTGGTATCGCGATATATACTGTGGTTACAAAATAAAAATAAAGCATGCAATGCCATTTCATACTTTTATAACTGTAAATCTTGGTGAGTCAAAATTTTGATTACGCCTATTGTTCACCCATCCAAGTAGAATACAAATTGTTTTGACTTCTTGGAAAACAAAGCAAAATTCGCACCGATTCAACTGACAATAACAGAAGGCTAGAAATCATTTACGACTGTTTAAAATTGATTGTTGTTAAAGCCCCTTCTGTTGTTGAGGCTGTCACCCATCCCTTTCTACCTTACTTATGGTGTGCTCTGTCCTTGGGTTTGATTTGCTTTAGCACTTTGGCTGGTCGGATCATGATGTCGGGTGGGTCGTGATGGCCGTGTCTACGCCTGATTGCCTGTGCTTAGCGGAAACATCTACGATAATGGTAATGGCAATGGCGACGTCAACGTCAACGTCAACACCGACGCCGATGGTAACGCCACGCTAACGCCAACGCCAACGCCATTCACAGCGCGCAACGGCATTTCAATTATCACAGCAACGTTTAAACGCCCCACCCCCTCTCAATAGTCCCAAATGCCTATATTCCTGTAAATCGCATTCTTATTTTACCCACCGATTCCATTTGTTTGTTTGCTCGCCATTGTTTTGCTTTGTTCTAGTTACACGTATGTTTGCGCATGTATCAATTGAACTATATTATATATTTATAGCATGTGAAAATACATAAGTGAGAAGGCGCCTGTGGGCGTTGTTGTCCTTGTATGAAATCACTCCTGGGGGTCCATTTAATTGTAACTTTTAAACGCATGCAATTAAGCAATTTATATTCAATTTTTCTTTGTTGAAATCACCTTGTTAACAGGGCTAATTTACAAAACTCTTGTCAAAGGATTAATTAAAATTGCTTTACAAAAATAATTTTCATTTTAAATAAATTTTTATGAATCCTTGGTACTTAACGTTTCTCATGGAAACCTCTGACCAGAGCTTAAACAAGAATACATTTTTAACACTTTCATCGCAAACAATATAAATTATTTATAACGTGTGCAGAGCATATATCTCATCGCCTGCAAAACACACAGGCAAACACACACACACACCTGCACGCACTAACACACGAACAACATATGCGTATGTATGTATGTATTGTCGCTGTTTGCTTGTAGTTGCAACAAGTTGTTTCCGTGTTTGCCTTTTGTTGCTTATGCTTGCGATTATGCAAGATACATACAAGCGAACGGTACATGCGAAGAGATATACAGTTATACGTGCGTATGCGTGTGCGTGTGCGTGTGCATGTACGTGTGCATGTGCGTGTGCGTAAATGTGTGCTCACTTGAATATTCCGCTGCAGTGAAAAGGCAAACAGCCAGGAAATCCTTTAAAAAAGGCAACAGTCATACAAGTTCCTCCTTTAAAGAATCGCCCCATTAATTGTCAGTCTATTGTTTTGTTCAAAATGTAAAGAAAATGCTTACGATCCAAAAAAAAAAAAAAAATATGTATACAGATGATGCTCGAGGCACTAATTAAGTGAATAGTTTTAGTGGCAAACGAACAAAATAATTTTATAGTTAACTTTTGTCTGTTTTTAATTGGAAAGTTGTTAGGTTTTTGCACATTGCTACCAATGTCAGTTACAGCTAACCGCAAAGCTGGCAGACATTCATTTGACAGGCAACTTGAAACCTGGCATTACCACAGTTGCTAGTTGCAATTTTGGTTGCTCTTCTGCCTGTGCGTTTGGGGCTGCACCTTAATCTCTTAACTTTAATTACATTTTACTGAATACAGAATACAGAATACGGAATACCGAATACAGAATACGGAATACGGAATACCGAATACCAAATACCAAATACCGAAACTCTATCAATGTCCTTGAATAAACTCCGAATTAACATTTCAAACATTTTTGTGTGATGCCGCGACGTTGATTTAAATATTAGTCATGCGCGTCAAGAAGGAAGAGAAAGAGAAGGGAAAGGCGTAGGCGAAGGCGAAGGCGAAGGCCAAGGAGGGGCACTCGAAGATGAGAAAGGGGTAAATGAGTGAAAAGAACTGATAAATTTGCCATTTTATTTGGCACTTGAGCGCTTTCATTAGTTAGTGCAAATGCAATTAGTCAATAAATTTTATGAAAATTACCAATTTCCATGCAAACTGCTTGGCCAAGTCGCGTGTCCTTATCACTGGCCATAATTTCTGAACTGCTGGCCAACGCATCGATCATCGTTCGACCCAAAGCCAGTTCCATTTCCTTTTGCACAAGACAGCCAATCCCGCCCGTGGACAGCGTTGCAAATTGGAAAAACTGGAGCAGAGTCCAGTCAGACGAGGCGATGTCTAGGACTGGCCAAAGGTCAATCGCAATTTTATCAATTTTATTAGCAACGACCTTGAGGCTTCTGAAGTGAGAAGGCAGTGAGTCGCATCGCATCGCATATTGTGGCTTTCGTACGTACAGTATGTGTATGTGTATGGGAAATCCAACCAATTTGGTTATTAATATGTGCTAGAAATTATGTAAATGGGACAACAATTTGCAGCGACTCCCCCGCAACCTTTGACCTATCCACAAATTGAACCTAATTTTCGATTTTTGTCTGCCACCTTATTTAATGGTCCGCAAGCTTCACACTTTTTTGACTTTGTATTTTCTGTGTGCTCTTCTTTTTTTTCTTGTTTTGTTTTGTTTTTTTTTTTTCGTTTTTTTTTTTTGTTTTTTTTTGTCGTTTTGTCGTCTGGAACACAGGTGTCAAGCTCTGTTCAACTTTTTCATGTCAACCAATAAGTTCAGTTGAACCTTTGCTTAATTGATTTACGTGACAAAACTTGGCAGACATTGTGAAAAAAGGTCGAAGGTACCAAATTAGACAATGGAGAGTGGAATCGATTTTGATTTTTTTTAAATTAATGAAAACTAAATATATAATATCCTTGCACAGGCTGCCGACTACAGACCAAAGCAAATTGCTATGTTGCACTAAGTAAATGGAAGTGGCGAATGCAGAAGGAAAGTAAATATATATACATATATATATATAGATATAGATATATAGATATGTGTATCAGGAGAAGATACACGCGTACGCCACGTGCGGTACAATTTACTGCAATGCTTAGAAGTCAAATAAATTACTCAATTCCCAGTTCACTGACAGCCGTAGCTGTGGAAAAGAAGGCAATGGGGTGCATGGGGATATATGGGAAAAGAAATGGGCAGATAGAGCAAGGGACTGGGGGCACAGTGTAGTAGGGCAAGGGTAGAGTTCAAAGAATAAAGCAATAATATAAGCTACGAAATTTGAAGAAAACTTTAATTAAACGGCGCCACAGACAACAAGAGTAACCCAAGTCGCGACATCTTCGTGACCGACCTCAGGTGCAAATGCGGTCACACCCTCGAAGCAGGCTAACCGAAAGTAACAGTAGACAAATAAACAGCAACAACAACCACAGTAATAACAACAACAATAACAACAACAACAAGAAGTTGCCCCAATAGAGGTGTGGCAACCGCCTATCGAGTCGTTTTATCGCTCGCTCCTAAAACTGTCGCAACGGCAACGTGTGGCGCGCACATTAAGAGCCAGCGCAGTAAAGTATGCTACATTTTTTATTTCGTTCAATTAGAGATGGACGCGTGAGGAGCTTTCCATTTATTACATGTGATCAAAGTAAAAGTAAGATAGTAGATAGATAATATAACGGAAATATAATTTTAATATATATTAAAATGTCTTTAAATTTTCCAATTTTACATTCTTCCTCTCTTTCTCTCTCTATCTTCCTCTCTCTCTCTCTCTTGTGTACATTAACATTTTTGTAGTACTTTTTCTGGCCATTATCATTGCAGTTACTTTACCCATTCCCATTAATTTTCACGTGCACATCTTCTGCTTCAGTGAAAGCAGTTTAAAGTTTGACCTGCTTTATTTATGTCCTGTACTTTGTCGTCCTACTCTGCTCTGCTGTTTCGCAGTGCTATGATAATGGCAAAAGCCATGCAGCCATACCTTTACCTTTACCTTTACTTTAACAGCGTTGGCCAAGAACTGGACGACCGCATTGTTTTCTAATTTCGATGGCTCTTGCCGTTTTGTTTTTGTCTTCCCTTTTCTCTAGTTTCTTTTAGTTACCTTTTTTTTCTTTTTTACTCTCTCTCTCTCTTGCGTGTCTATCCAACATTGGCAAGTATTATTTCATTGCCAAAGCGTCTTGTCCTGCTCCTGTTTAAATCTGATTAGATTTGGGAAGCCATCTCCTGCTAAATGAAAGTATAATTAGTAACAGTGATTTGTATCGCTTGACGTAGAACGTCTTTTAATTGTTGTTGTTGTTGTTGTTGTTGTTGTTGTTGTTATTATTGTTGTTGTTGTTGTTGTTATTGTTGTTGTTGTTGTTGTCGTTGTCCTTCGTATTGTTTTCGTTGCTGTTGGCTTTAAGACATTGACTTAGTGTTGGTTTATAAGTAGCTGACATTCGTAGAGCTGCTGTTGGGCCATTTCATTTGCATTCCCCTAAGCTGTCGAAGCTTGTGCCTGGGCTGGGAATTATCGGCTTAAGCTGCACTCCCGGCCTTGCCTTGCCCCAAAGGCGTTGTTTGCTTTTGCCTGCAATCTAACGGAACTGAGGCATAAAATGCACTCCAAGGTTCCAAGGAAGGACAAGGTGTTCTGGCATTTGTAATCAGGCTTGAATTAAGTTGCTCTGTTGCAGGATTATGTTTTTAATAAGGCTCAGGGTTCTTTGTCTCTCAAATGTTAAATTCCATTTTGACTCCAGTCCCAACCGCAAACCGTACGAAACTCTAAATTCAAAACTCTGCTTAATATGGGAAAGCACAAGATTTTGTATAAGATTGTGTTAACTGGTGTGTATGATGGTATACACTTGTTGATGTGTGTGTTGCGTGTTGGTGCGTGTGTGTGTGTGTGTGTGTGTGTGTGTGTGTGTGTGTGTCAGCCAATCAAAGTTCTGAAGTTCGCATCATTGACAGCCAACTCGCTAACTGGGCCAACTCAAATTAAGAAAAGATAGAAGGAAGCTCCAAACTTTTATCATTTGTGGATGTCCTTGAGATGAAGGGAAATTGTGGGGGGGTGGGGAAGGGGGAGGGGGGATGATAGTACCAGTTTGTGTACATGATTGCACATTGATGATGAGGGCATGAGAATGAGAGATTAGAGGCACTTGCAGCTGTTGCCATTGCCATTGCCGTTGCCGTTGTTGCCCATTAAAGCCGCTCAATTTCGATTGATGCTTCTCACAGTTGTCCTGCCAGTTGTCCTTTAAAATGTAGAAGATATAAGCTAGTTAAGGAAAAACTTGATGACAATTTTACTGTTGCTTGGCAGCCGATGCAGATTTAGTGCAATTTGCCCAGGTAGCAGCAGCAGCAGCAGCAGCAGCACAAGTAGCAAAACACAAACACAAACACGCATACACAAGCACACGCACACACACACACGCACACACACACAAACATATAGACATAAATATATATAGACGTGCATAGTCAATACTCAATGCACTAACACTGTTACACGTCCACACAATCAATCACAGTTAGGTAGATGGTTGCTAGAGCGCGACATGTTGACAAGTAATTGGCAGCAAGGGAGCAACCAGCATACGCCACATAGCACGTTCTCATGCACTATGCAAATATCTGAGCCGCTTCGTCACCCACCGACAAACCACCGACAAGTGTCACTGCCACTGCCACTGTGACTGCCACTGCTACTGTCACTGTGACTGCCACTGCCACTGTGACTGCCACTGCTACTGCCACTGCCACTGCCACTGCCACTGCCACTGCCACTGCCACTGCACTGCCACTGCCATTGCCAGTGCCACTGCCACTGCCACTGTGACTGCCACTGCCACTGCCACTGTCACTGTGACTGTCACTGCCACTGCCACTGTCACTGTGACTGTCACTGCCACTGTCACTGTGACTGCCACTGCCACTGCCACTGCCACTGCCACTGCCACTGCCACTGCCACTGCCACTGCCACTGCCACTGCCACTGCCACTGCCACTGCCACTGCCACTGTCACTGTGACTGCCACTGTCACTGCCACTGTCACTGTGACTGTCACTGCCACTGCCACTGCCACTGCCACTGCCACTGCCACTGCTACTGCCACTGCCACTGCCACTGCCACTGCCACTGCCACTGCCACTGCCACTGCCACTGCCACTGCCACTGTCACTGCCACTGCCACTGCCACTGCCACTGCCACTGCCACTGCCACTGCCACTGCCACTGCCACTGCCACTGCCACTGCCACTGCCACTGCCACTGCCACTGCCACTGCCACTGTAAGTGACAATGCTAGACCGTCGCCTAGGCTGCTCGGCTGTGTTGTTGCTGTTGGTCCGCGTTATGCTCAAAATGTGATAGAGCAGAAAATGTACAAAGCCAATCGAGCACAAGAAGTGACTGCGAAATCTGTGGGCACAGCAAATGCCTCTAATGCCAGAAATGCTGTGCCTGATTCCAGCTGCTCCAAGTGGTGCTGGTGCTAAGGCTGGTGCTAAGGCTGGTGCTAAGGCTGTTATCACTGTTACCACTACTACTTCCGTTGCTGTTGCTACGTCTGCTGCTGCTGCTGCTGGGCGCCGTGTACGTGAAGGCCCGAAATTGGGTCATGGGACGGACGAAATGGCCAAAGGAATGTGAAGTCAGAGTATCCAAGAAATTGCTAAGACAATCCTCTATAAGCGGGGCAACATTGTCGATGGGTCTGTGGGTTGCTTTGTCGGTTGCTTTGGTGGGTTTGTCTGCCTGTCTGTCTGCCTGTCTGTCTGCCCTTCTGTCTGTCTGACTGCCTGCCTGCCTGCCTGCCTGACTGCCTGTCTGTCTGTCTGACTGCCTGCCTGTCTGTCTGACTGTCTGTCGTCCCGTTCGTCGGTCTGTCGGTTGTTTTGTTGGTCGGATTGGAGTGCTGTCAGGCATTTGAAAGGAAAGCAGGTGTGGGCGTCTTAAATGCAGGAAGGATGCCCGCACGCAACGCGCTAACGCTTGATGGAGCTCATCACAAAGCTGTAGCATACTTTTTAATGCACGATAGCGCAGAAAACAAAACAATTTGACGCGACTGTCGCGTTTTGGACAGCAACATGTTAGCAATCTGCGATGTTCCGCCAATGAGTGAGATAGACAGTGGCACTGGCTTAATGTAATCGTCCATGCGTCCAAGCGAGACAGTGTATGCTTGGAGAGCGTGCCCGAGGGAGAGCCATAGTAACTGTTGCAAGCGAGACTTCGGGCGATACGTCGTTAGACCGAGAGAGCGAGTAAAAAGCTCTCTTGTTAAACTTTACGTCAAGTTTGCATTGTTGTTGTTGTTGTTGTTGTTGTTCGGTACTGCTGGTTCGAATATTGCTGTTGTTGTTGCTACTGTTGCTGTTGTTGTCACTGTTGCTGCTGCTGTTGCTGCATAACCTTCATCTTGAACTTCATGGCCAGGCAATTGAGTGGTGGAGTGAGCGAGGGTGAGTGTCTGCCCGATGTTCACCTACTTTGTACAATAAAAACAAATGCAACAGGAGGGTGTTCATTCATAAAAGCTCACACCCAGACCTGCCAACTACTGCGTAGTACAAAGAAACCAAGTGCGTGCAGTGTGAGTGAGTCGGCATGAGGACGAGAGAGAGAGAGAGAGGAGTGAAAGAGTGCAAACGAAAATGAGATAAATGGAGCTGTGTTGCGTTTTGCCAAAATAACACGAAATTTGAAGTCGAAGATTAATTGTAAAAATTTCATTTCGTTCAATACGAAACATTTATAAAAATTTTTCGACTTGTATATAAATCAGAATTATAGTCAAGGAAAAAAATAAATCGAATCGAGTAAATGTCTAATGATTTTTTGAAGATTTTTGAAGTTAGAAATAAAATAAAAAATTAAAGTTTTCATTAAAAGTGGAAAAATAGGATCAATAGAAAATAAAATTAAATAAAAGGAAACATTAAGTGTACATGGAAAATATGAAATTATTTTTCAATAGAAAAAAAATATTTTTATTTTTTATTTTTATATTTTGTAGTACTTTGAAATTGGGTTTTTTGTAGGAATTTTTTGTTTTAACGGTTTCCTAAAACTTCACGGAAAAGCTCACAATAGAAACATCGCGAGGCTTCCAATGGTAGCGCGCGCTCTCTCTCTCTCTCTCTCTCTCTCAATTGTCACTCTCTCTCGCCCGTGCTGTTTCTCCCTCTCTCGATGTACGCACAATAAAACAAGTTGTTATCAAAGCAACAAAAAGCTGGAAGCCAGCAGCAGACTGGCAGGCAGCCATTCAGGCAATCGGGACTCGCTAAGGATAACACGGGAGTAGTCACCAGTACCATCAGCAACAGCAGCAGCACTGGCAGTAGCGGCAGCAACAGCAGCGGCAGCAACAGCAGCGGCAGCAGTAGCAGCAGCAGCAGCAGCAGCAGCAGCAGCAGCAGCAGCAGCAGCAGCAGTAATAGCAGAAACATCGTGTCGCACGGCGGCCACTTTATAAGGTAAAACACGAAACTGGAGCAATTCAGTTCGCAGTTGGCAGGCGTCGCAGAAGGTTGCAAAAGACGAAGCAGCAGATGAAGTAGAAGTAGTAATAGAACAACAGTAAGCAAGGCGAACAAGAATCAAGAAGAAGCAGTAAAGTATTAGAAGATTCAAAAGCTGACCAAAAGTTTCTGTTTTTTTTTTTTTTTTTTTTATTTTTTTTTGTGTTTTTTTTTTGCATGCAAGCGGCAGCTGCTGGACACGGTACTTTTTGAAACATGTGAATAAGTGAACTAATGAATGGCTATTGAATGTGTGTGTGTGCAGGCAGTGGGAGTGACAGAGATAGAGATAGCGAAAGAGATAGTGATAGCTATGGAGATAGAGTTGGCTATAGAGATGGGGTTAGAGATAGAAAGGGAGAGTGAGACACAGTTAAGTGCGTTGTGAATCGTGAGTGAATGAAACTAAAACCAATTGAAGTAATTTTAATTGAATGCTCAGAGCTGTGGGAGTCAACAGGACAATTAAAAGAAAATTGCATGTGGAGGGACTCTGGACGTTGTCCAATATCGGGATTGGCTTCTGCTTCTGCTTCTGCACATAATTGCAAACTGTTGCTTGGCCTGCAATTTAATTTATATTTTTTTTCCTATTTTTTTATTGCGCTGCCATAAAACAAGAAAAATAAGAAAAAAAAAAAAAGAAAGATGAGAGAAACAAAAAATCAAAATCCATTTGGCAGGAGTCGCCACTAGCGACGGCAACTGTTGCACACATCAGACACACATACGAACGAACAAACTTACACACACACACACACACACACACATACTGTCACACTGTCGCACTGTCGCACTGTCACACGCGGAAGCACTATTAGCGCCATAACAATTGGTTTTACGATCGGTTTTTCATGCGACACTAAATTTGCTTTTAAATTAATTTTTATGCGGCGGCAGATAAAAGGACGACGCGCCTAAAAAGTGTGCAACAAAATTTGAAACGAAGCGAAAAATAAAAACGCCTAAAAGCGAAAATTCAATAAATAAATAACTAAATCGCGTACTAAATTGAATCTAGTTTAAATCCCAATTCCAACAATTAAATTATTCCACGTGTGAATTTCAGCATATACATTGGGAAACACAAGCTCTGATAGCAGGTGAGTCCTTTGGCCATACATCTTATGATCAATAATTTATTTTAGTATTTTTTTAATTTTCCTAACTATGTATAAAGTGGGCTACAGGATACAGGGTATCTAAGGTACCAGGATATTCTCTGGTACCATTGTTTGCTTTCTTATAAAAAAGAAACCTATTTATATATATATTTTATTATTATTTTATATAAATATATAAATATATAAATATATACATATATATTTTTTTAATATATATATATCCTGTCACTTCCTGCCCTTAGGTTTTAAAAATTTAATGTGCATTTGCACAGATGATCTGAAATTTTTATATGCCGTAATTAAATTTGATGTTGTTATAATAAACCATAAAATGTAAGGGCATGTCCTGCTTATCACTGTGGGCTTCGAAGTCCTTGAACAGCTTCAACACCGTTTGGCATTAAGAAATTTACGCACAGTATTTTGTATCCTTTGCTCTAAAAATTGGATGAATAGATAAAGCAAAAATGCATTTGGTATAAATTTTTGTATTTTCTTATAAAAAAAAATAATCTTAAATTTAATTAATTATTATCTTTTTCAACTCAACCCAAGGAAAGGACCTAGGGCTTTCTTTTATGGCATATCCTGTGTCTGCTTGAAAACTGAGGGTCAATATTACTAATTGAATGTAATCTTAATATTTTATAGATCTGAGAATTTTATTACTCGAATCTTCTTTAAAATTTAATGAGTTAATCAACAAATCTTAATTGTCCTTTTTATCCTAACCTATAATTTTGTCGTCAGTTTTCAGTTTTATTACGTAAAAAATGAGACCAACTTATTTGTACTTAGCTTTAAAATGACTAAGGATATATGTATGCAGAAAAACTACAAGGCTTGAAGTATTATCCTTATGTTTAACTCCCATCAAGGACTTTTAGAATTACCCACGTAAAACGGAACTTTGTTAGCTCTAAATATTAGAAATCTCCTGCCATTTTATTAACTGCGTGCTCAAAGCTAAAAAGTTGCTAATCTGTCCTTATTTGTATCCTTATCCTAGCACAGATACTTGAAGGTAAATTCCCTTACTTTTGAGCTTAAATCGAATTAGGGATTTGTTTTTGTTTTTGCTGATTTCACATTGACTTTCGGTCTCTCAGTCACTGTTTGTGTATCAACATTTGTACTCAGGAATATCCTTGTTGTTATTTTGAGAAATGCTTTTTGATTTATAATTGTGTCAATATTATTATTATTCTTATTATTATTTGATTTCTGGGCGTTTGTTGTCGCAATCCTTGAGAAAACATTGGCGCACACAGCGAATTGTGTGGAGGGATGTTTGTGCAAATGATGAAAGAAAAACATTAATCCAAATGTTTATGGTGCGGCACGTCGACTTTAATGATCGGATAGACATATAAAATTAACTAAGGTACCACTGGCAATTTCCAACTACGCATATGCCGTGCATTTTTTTTTTTTTTTTTTTTTGCTAATGTATCATTCGGATTTTTATTGACGGCCTGAGAAAGACGCAGCTGTTGCATGTTGCTTGTTGCCTGGAATGTGCCAATAAGATAGGGGCTTTAGCTTTTGATACGGATACAGATACATATACAGATACAGATACAGATACGGAGATACGGATAAGATACATATTAAGAGCTACAGATATTAAAAACAGATGCATAGATATAGGTACAGATACATAGGTATAGATACATATAAACGAATAAAGATACAGATACATAAAAAAAGCTACAGATATGGAGATCCAGATGTATGTACACAGATAAAGATACAGATACTAATACAGGTACAGATACATAAATATCAATGCAGATATACAAGTAAATATACATATAAAGAGATACAGATATTAAAGTACAGATGCATATACGAATAAAGATACAGATACAGATACACTTAAAGAGATGCAGATATGGAGGTACATATGTATAGATACAGATAAAGATACAGATACAAATACAGATACATGATATACGAACAAAGATACATATATAGAGATGCAGATATTGATACTGATACATAAATAGACACAGACATACAGATACATTTATAGATACAGAGATTCGGATGAAAATACATATTAAGAGACACAGATATTAAAATACAGATGCATAGATACAGATACAGATACAAAGGTATAGATGCACATATATGAATAAAGATACAGATACATATAAAGAGATACAAATATGAAACTACAGATGTATAGGTACAGATAAATTTACAGATACAGATACAGATACATAGATATCGATACAGGTATACAAATGAAGATACATAAAAAGAGTTACAGATATTAAGATACAGATGCATAGGTACAAATACATATACAGATATTGAGCTACGAATGTAAAGATACAGATACAGATATCGATACAGATATACGGAGGGAGATAAACAGTAAGAGATACAGATATTAAAATACAGATGCATAGATACAGATGCAGATACATATAAGAAGATACAGATATGGAGATACAGATGTTAAGATACAGATAAAGATCTAGATACAGATACAGATGTATAGATATCAATACAGATATAAGGATAAAGATACATATAAAGAGATACATATACATTAAAACAGATACAGATACAGATACATGACTTAGATACAGATTTATTTATATTGATGCTGATACATAAGTATGGATACAAAGATACAGATACAGATTTACGGATAAAGATACATACTAAGAGATACAGATATTATCAGATGCATAGATACAGGTACAGATGCATAGGTATAGATGCACATGTATGAATAAAGATACAGATACAGTTACATATAAAGAGATACAGTTATGGAAGTACTGATGTATAGATACAGATACATATGCTTATACTGATGCATGGAAGTACTGATGTATAGATACAGATACATATGCTTATACTGATGCATAGATAAAGATGCAGAGATTCAGATACATATACAGATATAGATACATGGCTTAGATACAGATATATTTATAGTAATACTGATACACAGATATAGATACAAAGGTACAAATACAGATACAGATTTACGGATGAAGAAACATACTAAGAGATACAGATATTATCAGATGCATAGATACAGGTACAGATGCATAGGTATAGATGCACATGTATGAATAAAGATACAGATACAGTTACATTTAAAGAGATACAGATATGGAAGTACTGATGCATAGATAAAGATACAGAGATACAGATACATATATAGTTATAGATACATGGCTTAGATACAGATACATTTTTAGTTTCAGATGAAGATACTAAGACATTACAGCGATGAAATAAGCCCAAGATGTGTGTGGGGTATTTGTGTGTTTTTATCTGTCTGGTAATTAATTAAATTTCGTACTACAATATGTTGCGTCACTGCGTCACTGCGTCACTGCGTCACTGCGTCACTGCGTCACTGCGTCACTGAGTCACTGCGTCACAGTGTGTGTCGCTTTGTTGTTATTAAATTTCAACTGAAAATAAAATATTGATAAGAATTTTCAAGGGATGCGCTCGAAATGAGTATTCGAAATATTTGAAAAGAAAACTGTTTTATTTTATAATAAAATTAACCAAAGCGGGAAGTTCACACGTTTTGCGTATGGAACACATGGCGTATGAGTAATGTGTTTACACCATGTGTTGTCACACACACTCGCACACACTTATGCACACACACACACACATACATACAGTAAACAATTGAAGGCAAAGAAAAGCAACGCAAACATCTGAGGCAAGGAAAATATGTGAACCTGGAAAAACCTTTGGCAAGCAAAAGGTGCGGGCTTTCCCCCAATGAAGGACCAAGGCTTTCATGTCAACTTTGTTAATTAAATGAAGCACTTAACATCGGCGACATATTTTGCCAACTTCCTCCACTCAACACCCACTCTTGGCCACTCATACCCTAAACCACTCACCCACTTACCCACTCAACCACTCAGACACTCAACCACTCGCCCACTCACCCACACTTCACCCCTTCGCACAATCTCCTTAGCTGCGTTCTCTTAACAAGCGCTCCTGTAGATGTATTCAACTTGTTGTTATTATTATATCTTTTTTTTTTTTATTTTTATTTTTTTTTTTTTTTAATTTTTGTTTTTTGTTTTTTGTTTTTTGTTTTCATCTTTTAAAGTCCGCATATAATTTTGTGCGAGTTCCATTTTTAATGACTGTCCAGCCGCTGAAGGACCGAGGATGTTTTTCAATCCTGTACAAACGCTCCTTATCATAATTTTCGTTTTGCTTCCGCTTCTTAGCGGCCACTTGTACTTCTCCTACTCCAATATTCCATTCGCCTTCTCTCGCTCCTCCTCCCTATCTCTTCTTCTCCCTCTCTTTCTCTCTCATTCCATTTTTGGCTTTCTGCTCGAAGTAGCCTTGGGTGCGCGGTGGCTCCTCCAAATGGGCAACTCCCTAGAAGCCTCATGGACATTTCATTAAAAACACTTTCAAGTGTTGCCTTTGTCATCGCTGTATTATCATCAACGTCATCAACGTCATGAACTTCGTCATCATCATCATTGGCATCATAAACAACATCATCATCGTTGTCGTTATAAAGGTTACAAGTTGTATTTTAATTTCTTGAAAAATCACAAACAGAAAGGTGACGGGCGCGTGGTGGGCGGTGGATGGTGGGTGGGGCGGTTGACGGTGTCTTTGGAGCTGAAACAAACCAAAAATTTGATTGACGCCTGTTAATTTTTTTTTGTTTTTTTTTTTGTTTTTTTTTTGTTTTTTTTTGTTGTCTCCTCCAAAACTTTTCTACTCATAATTATTTGATATTTATTTTTATTGCAGTTCTTGTGGTTTTTTCTGTGGTCAGCATCATAAGGCGTCAAAAACACACAAAGTCACACACCCACACACAAAGTCACACACCCACACACAAAGTCACACACCCACACACAAAGTCACACACCCACACACAAAGTCACACACCCACACACACCCACACACAAAGTCACACACACACACACAAAGTCACACACACACACACATACATTAATACACACCCCAACACAGTCATGCATACTGACAGCTGACCAGTACTTGGAAAATGTTTTTTAAAAGAAAAACTTTTGCCTTTTGCCAAATAGTTGAGAATTTTGTGAAAAGAAATATGATGACTGAGGGAAAACGAGAAAGAAATAAAAAGAAAGAAAGTCGACGGCCAGGGATGTGAATGTGGGGTGAATGGAAAGCAGATGCTAGTGGGTAATTAGAGCCATTTGATATTGGACAAACTGAGATGCGGACAATTGAGAAATGATGGACAAATAAAAAATAGATTAAAACAAAAGTGCAGGAGAATAAGAGAGAGAGAGAAGGAGAGAGAGAAAAGAGAGAGAGAGGGAAAAACTTTGCTGTAGCTTAAAACCTGAAGAAAAGTGTATTCAAACTGTGGTAAGGTTTAGGGACAGTCTCTTTTGGAATTGAAAGTTTATGGCTTATAAGGACATGTGTATACGCTACATAAATTAAGGGTAGCAAAAAGTCATTAAAGCCGTCAAAGTCGTCGTTTCATTTTGATTTGTTATTCTGTTTAATATTCAGATTTACCGAATGTTGAAAATAGAATTTCATCAGAGTCCTTAATCCCGATTGCGGGCCATCCCTATGGCTATGCTTTGTGCGATTTGTGTCATTAAGGATATTTTTAGTAAATTTGTACAAAGCTCGAAGCTTGAAATGAAATACATTGAGTATCGAATGCCAATGGTATTTGAAGGTCCCTGAACGTATGTATATATATCTTTCATCTAAGTCATGACCTGTGCCATATGTCCTGCTTGTATACGCCCGTATTGCTGCCTTCTGCGCCATTTCATCGATGGGACATCAAATCAGAATTCCAAATGGGCGGCTCCTTTCAATCGTGAGTAAAAGGCACAACCAAAGAAATGGGCAATTAACCTTATCAAGGAACAACGTGACGCATTCCAAAAAACAAAACACAAGAAATTTAATAATAAATAAGGCAGGAGACGAAGAGCAACGCATCGTCGTCTACTTTGTCGTTAAGAGCTGAAGGCGAAATAACCTAAAAAAATAAGGAAAGAAATACAAAAATATAGAAATACAGGGAATCCAGGGAATACAGGGAGTACAGGAAGTACAAGGAGTACAAGGAGCGGGACAAAGTCTCCCCCGAAATTTATGCCATTAGAGCAGACGGAATGCTAAAGCTGAGGCAATAGCAATGCTAATGCTAAGGGGGAGGGTGGAGGGTGGAGGGTGGAGAGGGTGTAACTCCAGATGGGGTAGGGGGTAGCGGCCAGGGGCAGGTGCAACTGGAAGTGGAAGTGGAAGTGGAACCGAGTAAAAGGTTATGGCAAAGCAAAAAGCAATTTCAAATATTTTTGTTACCTGCTTGTAGAAATTTTTACGTCTTTCTGATTACGGCAACGCTTACGCTTCATTCGAATATCCTGTAAATATAAAAAGGGTAGGTCCTACCAACTGGCATCTTGAAACTAACAACTTCAAAATGTATAATTCAAATACTCAGCAATAGATATTAACAAAGGACATTTAAATATTCCCACCCCTTAGACACTTGGCCTTCACAGGAACTCAGAGAATGGATGACAATTTGTATTTTAAACGCCTTTGTGGCGATACACTGAGTATCCTTCAGTTGCGCAATTTCGATTGCATTTAAACATTTTTATTATTGTTACTCTTGTTGTTGCGTAATTGTGCGCAAAAAACAGGCGACGAAATGGGTTATTCCCGCAGTCAGGAGACGAGTCGGGATGAAGGATGAAGAATAAAGGATAAGGAGTGAGGAGCGGTGGATAAGGAATGAGTGGTGAGAGGTGAGAGGTGAGGGATGACGGATGAGGGGTGAGTGAGAGTGAGAGTGATGAGATGTGGGAGGAGGAGAGATGAGGTCCTTGGGAGCACGCTAAAGAGTGTCGACTGAAAGGACTTGCCCAGTTAAGGGGCCAAACCATTGAAACGCCAAGAGCATTCGTATACTTGGTTGCGTTAAGTTTCTCCTTTGGAGCAATAAATGTGAATGAACAGGCCAAAAGGGACAGAGCTAAGAGCAGGGCACAAAGAGAGGCGAGCAATTAAAATTCAACAATCGTTGCATACTTTTGAGCATTAAAAGATCAGAGCGAACCTGTGCCACGAATCATACAAATATTCCCTACATAAATAAATATACATACATATTTATATATATATATATATAAAGGGTATATAGGTTACTCGTGGCTGTTCGTCGTTTTCTGTTTCTCTGCTTATCCGCTTGTCTACTTTTCTGTTTATACAGGATATGCGACTCGAGTTGATTAAAAAATAGTTTAACAATTGACTTTGTGAAAGCTTGTCGCTTAAGCGAAATGCATTTTATGCAATATTTATGAAGCGACTGCCAACGAAATTCGTTTGTCATACCCTGTAAACTATAAGCACTTGCATGGGGTATGCCCAGCTATAAGCACTGTCTGACAATAGATATTAAAAGCCTTAGGCAAAGACAAATATAAATAAAATTATATAAAAAAAGATAAACTCTGCCACTTCAGCTATGGCTAGTTTTTACAGGGTATCTCTTAGTCAGCTGTAGTATTATATATTTATTTTCATTTGTTGTCTGTGTACACTCTTCATATGAAGCCGTTCTGTGTGATATTTGTATGGAATTTATAAATTTTGCCATGTCAGAGCTTGCAAATGGAATATTCTCTCAAAGGACAATCTCCCGTTGTGTGGCAATGGTGCATGCAGCAGGGCCGAGTATGCTGCATCCTTTATATTTAGATGATGTACAAGTACGAATGCCCGACTTGGGCCACACTCGTTCGGTCTCTGGGCAGCTCAATGTCTATAAATAGACGGAGTTACAACTGTTGCTCCCATCATCATCGCTGGAGCTTTTGGTGGATGGGGGGCCTATTGGTTGGTTGGCGGTTACTCGTTGCTGGTTGCTGGTTGTTGGTTGCTGGTTGCCGCTTGTTGGTTGGCTGTTAGTAGCAGTGTAGCAATGGGGGGTGAGGGTATGGGGGTTGGTAATTTTTATAAATAGAAATCAGCTTTAACAGCCCGCAGCTGAGAGCCAGAAAATCCAATAAGTGCCATTGGGAAAAATGCCGAAACGAAATTGGGTAGCGCTTAAAGTATTTAACGTATTTATGACTTTATGTGTGTGTGTGTGTGTGTGTGTATTTGCTGGCTAAAACGGATATGGATATAGTCTTGCTTATGTGTATTATTTGTTGCCAAGTGATGTTTATCAGCTTGTCCCATGATTGATTTATATACAAACGTTTATTATTAATGCGACCAAACAACAAGTCAATTGTAAGGACCCAGCGATCCTTTAGAGCTTCTGCCACCGGATCATTAAATATTAATATTATGGTTTCACCCCAGCAACAGCGAAGGCAACACAGCAAAGCCAACAAAAATGAGTAACTGCATCGCATGGTGCTTCTAATTGTCACTCTCCTGGGACTCTTGGGTTAACTTTATGGCCTGTGTCTGTATGCATTAGGGGGCTGGGGATTGGTTATGTGGGATTGGGAACTGGGAACTGGGAACTGGGGACTGGGGACTGGGGACTGGGGACTGAGGATTAGGGACTGAGGATTAGGAACTGGGGACTGCGGCTCATTAGTTGCCAGCAGCTGTTAAAGTTTTGCCTTGGCGGAAGTAAAGACAAAGTGCAAATTTCCCTTTTATTGTGTGCGCGACACTGAGTGTTTGTGTGTGTGTGTGTGTACGCGTGTGTAAATGTGTGTGTGTTTGTATTTGTGCGTTGCTCGTTGTCTTAAGTTACTTAAAGTCTGGGCTCGAGGCATATCCTGTTGCCTGTGCATATCTCTTGCCAAAACTTTCCCCAACCCAAGCACACCCACACACAGATATGTATACACGTACAAAGACGGCACACACACACACACACACATGTGGAGCAGGGCCCCAGGCATTGGCTAAACTTGTCATGCCGCCTTCGTTCTTGGGCCCAGGTGTCCTCAGGTGCGCACAGCTGACTGTTTTATAGCTCAATCATAATTTTTCACACAGTTAATGTGCAAATGCGATGCTTGGACGCACTGACACAGCGACGGAAGGCAGACACTTGCCCAGACAGGCAGCGGTGGGTGGCGGGTAACGGGTGGCGGATGGCGGATGGCGGATGGCGGATGGCGGGCATTCTAACTGGGTAACAGCATCGGGTGTCGAGTGTCACACACACCCACTTTATGCACAACAAAAGAGGCGCACACACGACTTACTTTCTGAAAGTGCGTGTGTGTGTATGTGTCTGTACATGTTTGTAAGTATGTGTGTGTGTGTGTGTGTGTGTGCAAAAAGTTCTTCAAGTGTTAAATGAGATAACGCAAACATTGTGGCTCTGAAAGATGGGCGGTGTGTTGCGGGCGCGGCTGCCACACCCACTACATCATGCACACACATACACCCATACACCCATACAGCCATACACCCATACACCCATACACGTACATATTCAGGCAACATCTCGACTGTAACCCTGCCCTAATTCACCCTCCGCAACCGAATCCCAGGATAATTATTAGACATAAAACTCGTAACTCTCTAACGCGCCGCAGAAAGAGGAAAAAGAATTATTATTAAAATTATTATTGCATACTTTCGGGCTAGTTAGTGACTTGTTATGGTTTTTATTATTGCTGTTGTTGTTGTTGTTGTTGTTTGTGTAGTGGCTGCCAGAGCACATGCCGGGCACCACACGGGATACGGGATAAAAGGGTGAGGGGCAAAAATTGCCTTTAATTTATTGTTACATTGTGCTGACATTTTGATTGCGCTTTCTCGTTGAGTGCTCTCACAGGCTTTTGAGTATCTGCAAATATTTGTGCGCATCCTTTCAAAGTTTACTCCAAAATTTTCCAAGTTAATTGAGTTTCCCGAGTGTATGGATTCACTGAGATGGGTCGGGCGCCAAGGATTGCTGAAGCATAAAAATATTCCAAAAATGTTTAACATCCATTGAAAATTCTAGCATTTTCGGTTAATAGACTAAAGCTATCAAAACTTTAAGTATATTAAAGGATATTTTAAAATGTGATAATAGCTGAATGGATTGTTGAAAGGATGTAAAGCTAGTGGTTGTTTTGAGAATGCTACTAATTGTAATAAAGGAATCCTTTGTTGAATTACTTTGAAGTTTTACGTCAAGTTCGAAATTATTTAATCACTATTTTTGAGGAAAATATTACAAGGATTTCAGTTTCGTAATTTGGCTAAATATTCAACATTACTTTTGACTTCAACAACTGATAATTAACATAATTACTTGATAATTAAATTTGAATAACTTAATTAAATTTATCGTAGTTCATTTAATGTTGAACTCAAATTAATTTTTCCTCAATTCATAAAAATTAATTATATCTGTGTGTTATGTCAAATGTGTTATTAATTAGCAAAAATGATTAATTAATTACTGAAATGCAGCATATCAATTACTTGGTAATTAGAACTTAATTACTTTAGTTAATCAACTGTAACTCAGTCAATGTTGAATTTTTTTCTACAATTCTTGCAAAAATTCACTTAATTTCGAATATTTTGTTAATTATCTATAAATTAGATTTTTTATTACTTTAAATTATTATTTTAATAACTTGATAATTACATTTAAATTACTTCAGTCTAAATAAATCCTAGTTCAGTTAATGCTGAATATAATTTAAAATTGATACAGTTATTGTAGTTTCATTGATTGATTACTGTAACTGACTGTAATTATTAATTACTTTTAATTAAGATTTTAATTACTTGATAATTACATTTTAATTACTTGAGACTAAATAAATCGTTGTTCAGTTAATGTTGAATTTAATTTAAAATTGCTTCAATTAATGCAAAAATTTATTGATCACTGTAACTGACTGTAATTGGTAATGTCCTTGATTTACTATTTTAATTACTTGATAATTACATTTTAATTACTTGAGACTAAATAAACCGTTGTTCAATTAATGTTGAATATAATTTAAAATTGATACAGTTATTGTAGTTTCATTGATTGATTACTGTAACTGACTGTAATTATTAATTACCTAAAACTACTATTTTAATTACTTAATAATTATATTTTATTTACTTGAGCCTAAATAAATCGTAGTTCAGTTAATGTTGAATTTAATTTAAAATCGCTTCAATTAATGCAAAAATTCATTGATCACTGTAACTGACAGTAATTGTTAATAACCTTGAATTACTATTTTAATTACTTGATAATTACATTTTAATTACTTGAGACTAAATAAATCGTTGTTCAGTTAATGCTGAATATAATTTAAAATTGATGTAGCTATTGTAAAGTTTCATTTACTGATTACTGTAACTGACTGTAATTATTAATTACCTTTAATTAAGATTTTAATTACTTGATAATTATATTTTATTTACTTGAGCCTAAATAAATCGTAGTTCAGTCAATGTTGAATTTAATTTAAAATTGCTTCAATTGATGCAAAAATTTATTGATCACTGTAACTGACTGTAATTATTAATTACCTTTCATTAAGATTTCAATTACTTGATAATTACATTTTAATTACTTGAGTCCAAATAAATCGTTGTTCAGTTAATGTTGAATATAATTTAAAATTGCTACAGTTATTGTAGTTTCATTGATTGATCACTGTAACTGACTGTAATTGTTAATTACCTATAATTACTATTTTAATTACTTGATAATTACATTTTAATTACTTCAGTCTAAATAAACCGTTGTTCAGTTAATGTTGAATTTAATTTAAATACGCTTCAGTTAATGCAAATATTAATTGATCACTGTAACTGACTTTGAATATGTTGATAATTAACATTAAATTAATTAATTACTTTGGTAGTTAAATAAATTTCATAAGTAATTGACTTTTAAGTGCTCAAAATTTGATTGCACTTTAAACGAAATCTATATATATTATATATTATTAAACAAAAGTCGGAATTGCATTTCAAGGACTGTTGAAATTTAGCCAATTTTCACAACGCGTGAATCTTTAATGAAAATTTTCATTATTTTCTTTGTAGTTTTCCGAATATTTAACTAGCTTTTCGCGGAAATTCAACGAAAAGTTCAACTATTTTATAAAATTTGACAATTTGCATTTTTAGTTTCCGTTAAGCCAACAAAAGCTAAACTCTGTTCGATAGCCTGTAAATATTTATGCCTGGAAGCCTTGTTGTCCTTTATGCAAAATACATATATATATCTATATGTGTGTTTGTGTGTGTGTGTGTGTGTATAATTTTGTATAGATTCGCAAATGTCAAGTTTCGATTTATTGAATATGGCAAATGAAGATTGAAAACGATGCCGAGAAAGTCGACAATGTTGTCGCTTTGGCTGCTTATTAGTTTAAATGGTAAACAGGAAGCGCTGTGGCAAAGGATATAAGGCAGGAGCAGGAGCAGGAGCAGGACTGTCTGGGACAGTCACAAGTCAGCGGGCCTGGGCGAAGGACGCCAAGTCGGACGTGGACACGACAGGCAGCTTCAAGTTGCGCTGCGTCTGTCATCAGCAACGACGTTAAACTTTGTGGAAAGCAACGGAGACGGAAGCGTCGCGAATGTTGCCTGTCTTTGGGTAAGGGATTTGCCAAAGGTCTGAGTGCGTTGCTGTGGTAGATGCGGGAACGTTGCGGGAAGGTTGCGGGCTACGTTGCGTGTTCAGGTTTGAGTGCGGGTGCGGGTGCGGGTGCGGTTGCGGGTGTGGATGTGCTTTCGGTCTTGCTCTAGGTTAACGCTTGTTGCAACTGTCAAGCATTTAGTTAACTTCTGGCATAGTCCTTGTCGTTGCCAGTCAACCAGAGTTGAGTCCTTTAAGGATAAGGCAATTTCAATCTTAACTTGAGAAATTCAACATTCCGCAGTCATTGGCTGTCGGCTCATCCTGTGGACTCCTTTTGCATTTTGCATGAGCACTTACATTGTTGGAACACACAAGCAAATATACACACACTCACACACACACACACACAGACACATACAAACGTAAATACACACAAGCACACACCGCTATACACACACACACACACACACACACACATATGCGGAACAATGCTTTTATCGGCTTAGAAGGCAGCTTAAGGTAAAGGAGCACACGTCGTATGCGTAATGTGAGGAACATCAGCAAAAAACGAAAGCAAATAAATCAAGGAAAATAAACAAAGAAAAATTAATTAAAAATCCAAAAGTATACGCCAGCTTGAAGCTTAAAATCGCTTAATTATATTAGCAAACATTAAGCTGTGGCTCTCCCCCGGCGGCTGCCCCTCAAGCGCCCCACCTACGCCCCTCCACACGTTGAGCCTTGAGCCACGCATTTTTTTTTCCCCTCTCACTTAAAGTTTCTCATTGAGTTCACATAAAAATTGTTGTTTTTGCCGCGTTTGCAGCTGCTCCACACTTCACTACCTAAGCTCCACTTTCCACCTTCCACCTTTCACCCTCCATCCGATAACCTTTATCCTTGCCACATGCCGCGGACCGCAACTTTGGACGCTATTCGATTGTTGGGCAACTTCATTTGGTTCCTGTTGCCGTTATTGCAAGAAGGATAATTGATGTTGTTAGTGCACGAAAATTAGCACTGGCCTTAGATCCTTGGGTCAGGTAAATCGATTAGGTTAATGCAGCTACACGTAGTGGCCACGCCCATTCTCGACAGTAGCTGGACACTGCCTACCAGCGCCCATCATTCATGTGCGTACGTGATTTATTCGTTCTTTTATTTTTTGTGAATGCTCCATTGAGGAAGTGAAAGTGGGCGGGCTGTAAAGAAAGTAAGGAGAGAAAGGAGAGTGGGTGAGTGGGTGAGAGGATGTGATGAAACGAGACAGAGATGGAAAATGGAAAATGGTAGGGGATAAGGACATGAAACATGATGTCTATTGCTTTACCAGGAGAAAACTTCAGTTCTTTTTAGTAACAAGAAAATAAAAGTTGCTTTTGTCAGTTGTCAAACAATGCGCATAATGCATGAGCAGCCCCTCAATATAGACCACCCCGCACCCTCTGCCCCGCCCTTCAACTATCCGATCCCCTTATACACGCACGCCTCTGCATTCGGTGCGCATTTGAATGTTGAGTCCTGCGTTGTTGGGCGGGATGTGGCAGTTGGTGGGAGGTGGAGGGGGGGCCCCTTGGAATGAAGAAAGTTTTGTGTATATTTGGTGCCCGCCACTCACTACCTTCCTTCATTCGTCTAACCCCAACCTATGACCTCCGCCCTCCCCCCCCTCGCTGTGTGTACTCCTGTACATGCTACTGAATAATGGCCAGCTTATTTGGGCATTAAGCTCCTTTCAATAACATCGAACAACGACAACTTTGATTGGAAAACTCAGCAGGAGGGCAGTACAGGGCCACAAGTGTTGAAGGATGGGAGGATGAGAGGTTGGGAGGATGGAGGATGGCTGGATGGAAGGATGGGAAATGGGCAATGGGAGTGGTCAACGTTGACCGATTGGTCAGCATCCCATTCCCATTTTCATGTCGTTTTATTTGTTGTTGTTTGCTGGCATTTTATTTTCATTTTACAAATCAATTATCCAACAATTTGAAGACAAATAAAAATTTCATAAAAAATGCAAATACACAAACATTTTTGAAGAGATTACGAAAACAGAGCCCAAAGCAAGGGAGAGGAGAAGAAAGTAAGGAAAAAATAGAAAGCAAATATTTGCAATATTTGAGTGAAAAGTACGAAATGATTCAATTTTTATTCAGTTTAATTGAAAGGATAAACAAGGGTCACTCGAAGGCAGACAACAGGTCCTCCCGATAATAATATTATATTAGACTCTGCAATCGAAGTACTGATGATAACTTGAATGCCGCACTGATGTAGGGGATAAACCATATTATGTGTGAAAATCGGTTTAAGTTTCCTTTCTCTTTCCCGTTCCCCGTTCCCCGTTTCCCGTTCCCCGTTCCCCGTTCCCCGTTTTCCTTTTTCATGTTTCCTTTTCTTTTCTTTTATTTTTTTATCGCCTTTATTTCAGTCGAAAAAGAGATGAGGCGTACGCGACTGAAAGAGACAAAGATAGAGAGCAAAAGAGATAGCTGTAGAGTAGGGATGGGGAGGGGGAGAGGGGGTTAGAGAGTAATCCCCTGGCAAGTATATTCCATGTTCCATTGTGAATGTTCTCAGCTGCTAGTCACGTAGTGGCCAGGACATTGACAACAGCAAAATGGATGGCAGGAGCAGGAACAAAGGTTAAAAACTTTACATGGCTGTGAGACAGACAGGCAGTTAGGCAGATCGACAGACCATCAGGCAGACAGACTGGCAGACTGACAGACAGACAGACTGGCAGACTGACAGACTGGTGGACCAGCAGACCGGCAGACTGGTGGACCAGCAGACCGGCAGACTGGTGGCCCGGCGGACCTGCAGACCTGCAGACCGGCAGACAGACAGACAAATGACAAGATGAACGAGCGGACAAATGACCAAGTTTCTTGTTGGAACGAACGACGAAGGACGAAGATTGAATTTAATGTGCTCAAGAATTTTCATAACAATAAAGCATCAAAAATTTGAATTGGCAAAAAGGAAAAGTAGGAAAAACAATAAATAAAAATAATATCAAAAAAATTTGAGCACAAAGAAGCTCAAGCGGAAACGGAAATGTTGTTGTTTTCGATGTTGTTGTTGTTGTTGTTGTTGTTGTTGTTTTTGCTGTTGTTGATGGTCGACGTTTTTGTATTGAAATGTGAAAACTATATGAACGATGGAAATTGAGAAAATCATTGAATTAATTTGAGGAAGCAACAAAACACACAATGCAGACACACACACACACATACTTATACACACACATGCATATTGATTCAATGTTAAAGTTTTGATGGATCGTTAAGACTTGCTGACCTCGTCAATAAGTAAAATCTTTTATTTGATTGCCCGTAAGGAAAATTAGCGAAAAGGAATTCTGGCAAAATATTCTGAGAGTGGAAAACTAGGAAAAGTCTAGCTTAATTTTCTTATGTATTTGATAGAGTGCTTTCTGCCTGTCTGTGTGTGTGTCCGTGTGGCTGTGTGTCTGTATGTCTGTATGTCTGTATGTCTGTATGTCCTTCTGTCTCTTCGTCTGCATGTCTGTTGTTCCATTCTATCAATGTCTGTGTTTCTGTCATTGAAAGTGTGCGTGCGTGTATGTGTGTATGTGTGTGCGTCTCTCGAACTTCCTGTTTTCCTGTCTTCCCGTTTCCTGTTTCTAGGCAGCCATTTTGTGTGCATTGTTGTTGTTGTTGTTGTTGTTGTTGTTGCTGTTGTTTAGGCACATCTCTAATTAAATTGCTTTCTATGTAAATGCCAACGCCAATGCCATGCCCCCATGCCATCCTTACCACCCCTTTCATCCCACTCACCTCTTCCCTCCATCCCTCCATCCCTCTACACCTTTGCTCCTACCCTCCTCCACCTTCTTCTCTTTCTCACGGCAACGTCTGTTGGCGCCTCCTGGCACAGCGCCCATAATCGAATTAGATAAGTTAATAACTTGATAAAAAGTTGTTGTTGTTGTTGTTGTTGTTGTTGTTGCTGTTGTTGCTGTGGCTGTTGTTGCTGTTGCTGTTGCTGTTGTTGCTGTTGTTCTTGTTGTCGTTAGTGTGTACGGCTGCTGCTGTTGTTGTTGTTGCTGCCGCTGCTGTTCTTGTTGTTGTTGTAGGTGTTGTTGCTGTTGCTGTTGCTGTTGCTGTTGCTGTTGCTGTTGCTGTTGCTGTTGCTGTTGTTGCTGTTGTTGCTGTTGCTCTTGTTGTCGTTAGTGTGTACGGCTGCTGCTGTTGTTGTTGTTGTTGCTGCCGCTGCCGCTGCTGTTCTTGTTGTTTTTGTAGGTGTTGTTGCTGTTGTCGTTGTTACCGTTCAGTCTACATTGTTTGTCTGTTGTCGCTGTCAATAAACGTTAAATGAAGTTGCCAACTTGACATGTAAAAAATGTTGCGAAAAAAATAAAATACCAAAAAAAAATCTGAAAACAGAAAATCAGAAGGGGAAAAAAAGCAAAATGACAGTTGAAAACAAACATAAAATTTGCAATTCTCTCTCATTTTTTTTTTTTTTTCTGTTTGTTTGTTGTTGTTTGTTTGTTGCTGCTGCTGCTGTTGCTGCTGATGTTTTGGGTGTTTTTTATGTGTGTTTGCCGCTGCAGATAAAGACATCAAGTTTGGCTTACTAATGAGCCTACGGCAGGGCCATAAATATAAATAAAAATATAAATATAAATATAAACATAAACATTTTCATTTAAAATTTATGAAAACCTTGACGCTAAAGGACATAAAACTTTGCTTGCCCAAGGACACACACACACACACACGCGGGCACATATAAAACATAAACAAACAAATGTAAGAAGGAATAGCAATGAAATAGAATGCTAAAAGACATAGTGAGAGAAAGGGAGAGGGAGAGAGGGAGAAAGAGACAGAGAGAGAGTAGAAGAAGGGAAAAAGGGAAGAAGACTGAGAGCAAGGAAACAAGAGAAATCAGAGAACGAAAATGCGTGTATGATACGAAATATTTGCGATAATAATTTCCCATATTATTGGCTTCGTTATGGCATGGGCGTGGCATAAATTACGGCCCCAAAAAACCCCTCCGAAAGTTAAATTTATATGTATGTGAAAATATGTGATAATGTGTGTGTGTGTGTGTGTGTGTGTGCATGGGAATGTGTATGAATGTGTGTACATTACGTATACGCTCCTAGAGCCATAACCATATTATCGATTTGGTCGTGAGCGTAAGCAAACAATTTATGTTTGGGTCATTTGAGTTGAGTGTTCGAGTGATCGGTGTGTCCATCCATTGCCTACATATGGTCCCCAGGGATGAGATGTCCGTCGGGACTCTGTATGTCGTTATATACGAGCGGCTCCCTTCAATAGTTTCGTGTCATTGTGAAGTTTGTGTCTTCAACTTTCTTCTCATCTACATTGTCATTATCATCGTCATTATCATCGTCATTATCATCGTCATTATCATTATCATCATCTTCGTCATCGTCATCATCTTTGTCATCGTCATCATCATTATCATCATTATCATCGTCATCATCATCAGTGTCATCGTCGTGGCTGGCATAATTATGGGCACCTTGGACTGGTCCCCAGACATTGTCCAGTCGGTAATCAGTTCAACGCACATTGACCTACTTAGCCAGCGGGTAACTGAAGTTATGAAGTATGGAACAGTTGAAGCGAGGATCGTGGAGCGGTCAACGGGGTGGGCTGAGCAGCCAGGACTGCTGAGAAGGGCAAGAGGGCAGTGCCAACAAATGTAAACAAGCGAACAGCTGGCATTAAGGCAAAACCTTTTAGCTTTATGCTGTGGACCGAGGGTTGTGTGGCCAAGGGTTGGTCTCAGTTCGCGTTGTTGTTACTGCCCACAATTGTTGCTGTTTCTGCTGTTGGTGGTGGTGGTGATGGTGGTGTTGTTGTTGTTGTTGTTGCATATGCAAACCACAACAGCCGTCAAGGCGAGTCACTGAACCACTCGAGCCGATGATGGCCGCAGTGCCACGTTGACAGTTTGCCAAGCTGCAATTTAATGGGTTTATTATCGCCATAAGCAGCACCACGGCCAGCTTCACAGTCAGGCTCACAGCCAGAGGGCGACAGCGTGGTTGAGCGGATGGAGATTGGAGATTGGGTGGGTGGTCGGTCGCCTGGGCAAGGGCAGCCGGGTGATAAGGGCATGGAAAAGTAAACATATTTGCCAGCTGTGCGATAAATTAAACAGCAAAGGAGACACAATCCATCGTTGTCATCCTCAAAGTGGAGCTGATTATAATGATGTGTGCATAAGTGGATTGCACCTGGCTGAGCAAATGGGTTCACCTTTCCTGAGGGGGCGTGCCCGATGACATTAATAACAGTTACAATGGGGCTGGCTCTAGGCACAAGTTCCCTCTATGACTTTCGGCCCTGGATCATTATCATAATATATGTATATTCTTGTGGAAAAGGGTTTTTCTCTGGGAAACCCTTTTTTATTTTATTTTTGTTTTTTTGTTTTTTTTTGTTTTCTTTTTTTTTTTTTTTGGGCTTGCCGAACGCTTGTTTATGGCTTTCGAATAATTGAATGCCCAGCTATGGTCTATCTGCCAAAATAACGGCACATCGTACATATAAATATGAGATTCAGTTCATAGAAGGAATGTAGGTGAAATATTGCGCATACGCAACGTCGGCCGTAGACTGCCGACCGTCGACCGTCGACCGTCGGGGCAGTAAATTAAAGCGACGAAGTTTTTTTTTATAAGCACGCAACACGCAAAAGACGATTGTTCTTGTTGTTGTTACGCACAACACAATTGGACATTCATCCACCTAAACAGACACACACACACACACACACACACAGACAATGGCACACACGCACACAGATAGAAAAGTTTGCTAACACGCTTATAAAGAAATATTTATATGATTACTTAGACAAAAAGTTGTTAAAAAATGGCTGAAAAAGAAGGACAAAACGCGACTAGTCGCTCATGTGTAACTTCTATGAATGTTTGGGTGTGTGTATGTGTGTGTGTACGCTTGTTAGTATTTGTATGTGCTGTAAAAGTGGCCATGTCGCGTTGCCTTATTAAATTAGTTGGCGCACTCAGCGCGGAACGCAGCTGAAACGGAAGTCTGGCACATACAAACTTTTTCAATTTCCTGTGCATGCGACGATGTCTTTGTGTGTGTGCGTGTGTGTGTGTGTGTGCGTGCGTGTGTGTGTGTGTGCTGTACGTGTCCTCATCGGATACTTTAGTGGTTGGCATGCATCTTAGCAGCACTCATAATAAGGACGACAAAAAAGCAACTAGCATTGAGCTTCCTTGTTTCCAGGTCAACATATAAGTGATTGCCGCTCCTCGTTTAAGTTGGCTAAATCAAAGTCCAAATTTGGTAAGGAAGGAAGAAGGAAGTTGCTGGAGGCGGGGCAGCAGATTGGGTTTGAGGTTACGGCTGAGGTGAAGGTGAAGTTTATGGCGGGTGAATGGTGGATGGCGGATGGCGAATGGTGGATGGTGGATGGAGGTTAGTGGATGGTGGGGATAGAGGTCGAGGTCGTCGAGGGTTGGCTTATGTTGCCATAGCCTGTACAGGTATCCACCTTATCGCTAACACACACATATTTTATCTCATTTATTTTTGGTAATTTACTTTGATTCATCGATTTTATAACAAAAACGTGTGGGCATCGCCGGGGCGCGGGACAGAGGCAGCAATAAGCGGGGTGAAAGCTGAGGAAATACCATTTTATTGGATATTGCATCGGAATGTGAATCTGAAAATGTATGCTTATGTGTGTGTGTGTGTGTATGTGTGTATATATATGTGAATGTGTGTGTGTGTATGTGTGTGTGTGTGCTTGTGTGTGTCTCGAAAGCCGATTGAGTTATTGAGCCTGAGTATTAAAGCTCCTTACACACAATTCGAATAATCATACCATATAAATAATACAACTACCAACCAACAATAATAATAATAATAATAGTAATAATAGTAATAATAATAATAATAATAATAATAATAATAATACCAACGGCGAGAACAACAGTAATTCTCTGCCTAACAGAATTCGCCTGAAGGATTACGAATTGTGCGGTCGACGGTCGGCAGTCGGCAGTCGGCGTATAGAAACTCCTTGCTTTGGAAAGGCTTTAATATGATTTGTACATATTAATCATACGCGCCGTTGCACTTGGAAAATCAAAGGAATCGCTCAGAGTATCCTTTGTTCTTGGGGCTGCCAACTTGTTTTTGACATTTATGATAATCAGTTGTGATAGGGCCAAAAATGAAAACAAAACTGAAAGCTGGAAAACAAAAATGAAAATAAAATTGAAAATAAAAATGAAAATGTAAACGAAAAGGAAAAGGAAAATGAAAATGAAAATGAAATTTCAATAATCCAAAAAGCAAAAAGCAACAATTAAAGTCCTATGATGCTCAAGTGGCTGCCAGGTTTTTGGATCAATGGCCAAAATGAAGAGCAAGTGAAGAGTAGCAACAACAAGAAGAGCCATTAACAAAGGCAAATAAACAAACAAACACATAAATAAACACTCACACACACACTCACACACACAGACTCACACACAAACAATCTCTTGAAGGTAAAACAATCAATGGACAACAAACCAAACTGACAGGCCACAAGAAGCGACACAGGACGACACGGCGACACGACAACAGCAGGACAAAGTGGACAAGTGGACAAGTGGACAAGATGACAGAAGGACAGAGCGACGAGAAGACAGACATCAAGACGATAGAAGGACATTGAGTATTCGTGCAAGGACAAAGACCCAAAAGGCATTTACATTGACAATTTTGTGCACAGGCGGCAGTTGGAACTTTTTGCCACCTGAACGAAGCTTAAGTAAACTGTGACTGAGTCAGTGTTTCCTTATGTGTGTGTGTGTGTGTGTGTGTGTGTGTGTGAGTGTGCACATACACTTATGGCATACATGTGTATTTTGGCAAAGGTTGGCAGCTCTGTTTATTGTTTGCAATTTGTTTTTAGCTGCACAAACAGAACTTTATTTTTATGGGCGAACTCGGGACACGCCCCAAATGACGGCCTTAGGCTAAAAATGGCCAAGACGTGTTCCTGGCTATTTATAGATGTCACCTTGTTCTTGGCATATGTGTGGCTACTACATAACACTAGCAGCAACAAAAACCATATCAATAACAACAACAAGAAAAGGAAGAAGAAGAAGAAGACCAATAATAACAACAACAACAACAACAAGCAACAAATATTCAACCGATTGCAATAACCCACAAAAATGTCGTATTGACATTTAAGCTGCCACAAATTGCTTTTCGTCGCGCCTTCAACACTGCGTGTGTGTGCGTGTGTGTGCGTGTGTTTGAAAGTCTTTAGATATATATGTGTATATATGTGTATATTGTGTGTACTGTGTGTGGTGTGTGTGTGTGTGTGTGTACGCTTTTGGCCATGATTCTCTGTTTTGGTAGTCAACGTCTGCGGCTTATCGTGCGCATTTCCATAACGTAAAATGAAATTTTCAAATTATAACAAATTGAATTTTCACTTCACATATGTGAAAGGCGAAAGGAAAAGCAAAAGGAAAACCATTTGGAATACCAAAGAGCGGACAATAGAGTGAGAGAGAATAAAACACTTTCTACAGGAACTTTCTACACATTTGCATACATATAAAAAAAAAAATGCTTCAAATTTAAAAATTGTTCGCCAGTAAAAATAATTTTAATACTGCAAATTAATTATTAAATTATTAAATTTTAAAATTTTAAAATTATAAAATTATTAAATTATTAAATTATTAAATTATTAAATTATTAAATTATTAAATTATTAAATTATTAAATTATTAAATTATTAAATTATTAAATTATTAAATTATTAAATTATTAAATTATTAAATTATTAAATTATTAAATTATTAAATTATTAAATTATTAAATTATTAAATTATTAAATTATTAAATTATTAAATTACAAAATTATAAAATTATAAAATTATAAAATTATTAAATTATAAAATTATAAAATTATAAAATTATAAAATTATAAAATTATAAAATTATAAAATTATAAAATTATAAAATTATAAAATTATTAAATTATAAAATTATAAAATTATAAAATTATAAAATTATAAAATTATAAAATTATAAAATTATAAAATTATAAAATTATAAAATTATAAAATTATAAAATTATAAAATTATAAAATTATAAAATTATAAAATTATAAAATTATAAAATTATAAAATTATAAAATTATAAAATTATAAAATTATAAAATTATAAAATTATAAAATTATAAATTTATTAAATTATAAAATTATAAAACTATAAAATTAAAAAATTAAAAAATTATAAAATTATAAAATTATTAAATTATTAAATTATTAAATTAATAAATTATTTAATTATTAAATTATTTAATTATTAAATTACTAATTTATTAAATTCTTAAATTATTCAATTATTAAATTAAAATAAATTTTTAAATTATTAAATAAAGAATTATTTTCATATTTAAATTAATTTTATAATTTAGCTTAATTAATTAATAATTAAACTTGGGAGTTGTAGTAAAATTTTATTTGTATCTCTTTAAGGATATTTTCAGCTTGCCAGAGCTCTCCAAATGTGAGTGACTCGAAAGTCTCTTAGTTGAAAAATTCCTTTCTCAGTCTGATATTCATTTTAAGGATAAAATGTTCACAGGGTATACCTTGGTCGAGTGTACACTGTGTACATTTGAATATTTCGATTTCTGGCTTAATCAAGTTTTTATCTTCAATCAGTTGTGCAAGGACTTTTAGTCCTGTTTGCTATCCCCCCGCTGGGGAATTTCGGGTGTCTCATCAATTTATGAAATTTGGTGCAGTAAACAAATTAAGAGTTCCGATTCCTGGCAAATGCAGATAACTGTAAATTATCGCCAATACAGCTAAATGATTTTCATTTTAATTATTCACCAAATGGAAAATCATTTGGGTTTTCAATTTGTGGCTTAAATCGCGTTATTTCCACGCATCCAACGATAACATTGGAAAACTTGTTAATTAATTGCTATTTATGCAGGTAATTAAAATGCAATACAAATATATCGGACAATTATGATATACATGTTTTATATACATATGTGATCTATATATATGTGTGTCTGTGTGTGTGTGTGTGTGTGTGTGTGTGTGTGTGTATCCAAACACTTTTCACATCATGTTTTATGTCACGTACTTGATGGAAGCTCATTTTCAGCTGTTGCCGCTTTTAACTCTTTCAATTTTCAGCATTGACTTAAACAAGCTGTCAGTCAGTCAGACATTGAGTCGGTCAGTCAATCTATCAATCTATCAATCATACTGCAGCAGCTCAGTTTTGTGTCTAGTTTGTGGCAACTTTAATGCCGTGTTTGTTGCTGCCTCGCGCATCTTCGATTTTTGCCTCACACGTTGCATGTTTCGTATTTATGCGTTGATGTTTTACGTGCCTGAAATACCTAAAACTCGCCGAAAACTCACCGAAAACACACACACCAAAAACTGACAGTACATATACCACACCCACGCACACACACACACGCACACACACACACACACACAGGCATACTCACACAGCAATACTGAAGTAAACATTCACATACACAAAGTGTGCGCTGTATAAGTTTACGTGTAAAATTTATATTGTGTAAATGCGAACGGAAGGCAACAGCCAACAGTCAACAGGACTAGTAAGGACGTAATTCAGCGAAAAGGGAGATAGAGACACAAAAAGAGAGCGATTGAACAGAAGAGGGTGTTGAGTGGAGCGAGAGAATGGAAAAGCGAGAGAGAAAGAGAGGAAGGGAGGCAGGTAGAGGGGGAGAGCGGGAGAGTAGGAGAGCAGGAGAGCAGGCGAGCAGGAGAGCAGGAGAGTGGGAGAGGAGGGTAGCAGCAGAGCAGGTTAGCGGGAAAGGATATATGGATGGATTGTGAGTCGAGGGGGCTTCAAGTCTGTTCTGTTTATCAAGCCCCAAAAAAAGGGTTACTATTTCATTTGTGTTTTCCTCTATTCCTGTTTTCCTTTTTTGTCTGTGTGGTAAATGAATTTACATGGCTTTTGGCCGCATTTGTGTATGTATGCGTATGCGTGTATGTGTGTGTGTGTGTGTGTGTGTGTGTGTGTCTGCGTCAATATCATTCATCAAAATGCACACAAAATACAAAACTCGTATTTATTTGCGGCATCGGTTTTCCCATTTTCCATTTCCCATTTGAAATTTTCCTCACTTTCCGTTACTTTCCCTCACTTTCCCTCACTTTGCGTTACTTTTGAAGCTTTTCTTTATTTCTACCATTTAAAGGCATGCAAAATATTGATGCTAGACACTAACAAAAGCTTTTAGCGTAAATATCGCTCCAAATGCCATTTAGCTGGCAGCCGTGTGACCCACTAAATGTCTGTATACGTGGGGTATATACTTTGGGTAGGTGTCAGATGGACAGGCATCAGACGGGTGAACAGGTGAGCAGGAGCGAACAGTTGAACAGGCGAACAGTTGAACAGGTGAGCAGGTGAACTGGTGAACTGATGAAGAGCTAGACAGATGGCGGAGTGAAGGGATGCTGGGCGGTTGACAGGTGTGCCTGTGACCTGGTGGGATGTGGGTCTGGTGACAAGGGCAAGCATCGGGACAAACTAACCAAAGGCAGCCAAACGTTGCAAGTTGTGAGTCGACACTTTGACAGTTTTGTCATTTCAAGCTTCACTTTGTGCACCGCTCACTCAGCTAACCAAACGCCCCGCCTATCACCCAACAAACGCCGTCCACCCAACACCCAACACCCAACACCCAACACCCACCATCCATCACCCACCACCCACCAACCGCCATCCATTTGCTGTGCTGTGTTGCACAATTCCATTTGCATTGTTGCGCTGCACGTCAAATGGCCAGCAGCTGCAGCCTTTGGCCAATGGGGCAACTGGTCGGCGTCTGTTGGCCATTTCATGTCCTTTCATTTTCCCAAATGTAGCAAAAACAACAACAACAACAACAATAACAACAACAACAACGGAACGTTGACAGGCATTTGTGCTTGAGCAGTCGCTGCTTTCCGTTGGCTTTGATTTGACTTTGTGTTGTCAATTGAAAGTCCGAGTCCTGACAAAGGGACGACCCTGGCTGGGATTTATACGCAACTTCTATTAAGCTTAACCTAATTGTTAATGTAACGGTTTTTCATGTTATCGTTGGCCAGAGAATAAAAATAAAATAAAAAAAACCGCCAAGGATAATGCCCCCAAATGCTCCATTACAAAGCAGGAATTGTATTGGACAAGGACATGGTTATTGATATTGATCGTTATTTCTTTTTCTTCATATAAAACGTTTTCATTTTATGCTCTCTGAACATTTCCTAATCAACTTAGGCGATGGCCATTACATTGGTAAAATGATCAATCAACGGAATTCGTTGCGCAATCCACCTGACCCTCCCCCTCCCCCTCCCCCTCCCACCAAGTATCGATAGCCTGAGGGCGGGCAATCAAGCGGCAAGAGGACGTCCAGGACGCCAACCATGGACAGGAGAACGAGCAGAACGGCGAGCAGAACGACGGACAGAACGGCGAGCAGAACGACGGGCAGAACGACGAGCAGAACGGCGAGCAGAACGACGGGCAGAACGACGAGCAGAGCGACGGGCAGAGCGATGGACAGAACGACGGACAGAACGGCAAGCAGAACGACTTGAAGGTAGTCAAAAAGCCAAGGCAATTAGTGGCATTGCTGCAAAAGAAAACGTAGATGCCACATGCCCAAATGTGGCTGAGTGCCGTCAAATTTAGTTGGATAGTTTCTAGGGGACAGCCGTGGGTCAACTTAAGTGCGTAAAATCAACAAACGGAAACGGAAACTCATGCAACCTAAGCGGAAATGTTAAAACGACAGCGAACGGTGTTGGTCTTGCGCTTGGGCTTGGTGTTGGTGTTGGTGTTGGTGTCGGTGTCGGTCTTCGTGTCTGTGTCTGCGGCTGTGACTATGTCTGTGCTCACATAAAAAAGGACACTCGACAAAAAAAACCCAACATATACGAGGTTTCAAAAAATCTAGACACACACACCCGCTCACACACACACACACACGTACGTGGAGACACAAACGTATAGATAGAGCGCAGACGATTTTGTAGCACGAAATATGTGTACATGGCATTTGGGGCGTATACGTAACGTGACTTGGCGCCTGCTTGGGCGCGCATAAAGTGTTGCAAGTTGTTGTCGTACCTGCCTAGCGAACATTTTATGGCATTATCCCTACTAGAAAAAGGGCAACAACAATTTTTCTTTTTTCTTCTTGCTGTTGTTGTTGTTGTTGCGGCAGTTGTTGTCTTAAATCCACACAAATTAAGCCTTAAATTAGAAAAGCATCACTTGAAAGTAATTGCAGGCGCGATTTTTATATTTTATGTCTTGGTTTTTATCTTTGCAGACGTGCCCCGCATGGCAAGAGGAAGAACATGTAGCTAACCAGCCAACAAATATAACAAAATCAACAGAACAAATTACACACATACAACGTATAATAAAGGATCGCCACTGGCCAACAGGACTCTCAACGAATATGTGTGTTTTTCTGTGGTACGTATGCAAAATTAAAAAAAATAAAAATAGGAAAAAAAATAAAAAAAAAAAAATTAAAATTAAATTAAAAAAAAAATTAAAATTAAATTTAAAAAAAAATTTAATAAGTTAAAAAAAATTTGTTTGTTCTACAAATGAATTCGATGCGGTTTAAAATTTTCAAAATTATTTATAAAATTATTTTTAAAATTGTGGCAAGGCATAGCGAAAAATTTATCAAACTGTCGACCACGCACAGCCACACACACACACACATACATACACACACACACACAGTTTTATACGAATTGCTTTAAAACCTCGTTCGAAAGTTGGCCAAATGGCAGACAGTGGCAAATGGAAGCGACATGTGGTTGACAGTGACAACAATTATGCATAATTCATGTGACAGCCCTTGACGGGGGCAGCAACAGCAACATCAACAGCAACAGCAACAGCAACAACATAAACAACAACTAACAGTCCGAGAGGAGCAGCAAGAGCATAAAAAGGACACTGGCAACTGCATTAATGTTACGTGTCCAGACAAATGACAAAGTAAACAAGTTTTACTAATTTTTATAAACGATTGTCAACAAAGGACGAAGATGTCCAGTTGGTAGCTTTGGCTTGTATGGCTGGGAATCCGTTGCAGCTGTTGAACTAGTTCAAAATCAGAGCAAGTGATTTAGTTCCACTTGAGACGCTTCAATCCGGGCTTAGACAAGCAAACAGAAGGCTCAAAGTTTGCTTAAAAATATGAATCCCAATGAATGAGTAGAAGGGCTGAAGATGGACAATGCGAAGTCCTGGTCTTAAGTGTGAAGTCAGTGGCAGTTATGGTTCAAGCAAAGAGTTCAGAGTCAGCAATGGCTATGGAGTTGGTTCCGTTTGGGTAAATATAAATAAATAAATAGCCAAAATTTTAATTAAACAATACATTTGAGACTTTGTTGAAATTAGAAAGTTTCTAATAGCTAAAAGATGCCCAGGCCTCTGTGGAGGCCCTTGGAATGGCCATTAAAATGGTTTAAAGGAGATTTCTTGTAAAATATCTGCAGGATGAAATTCTTAGACACAATCAACTATGACAAATTTAGTTAGCCATTTATATAATAAATACTATTTGTTATTCAAGCTCAGCTGCTGCTTGTATGCCGCTGGGATGGACCCTTCGGGCTTGGGTTGCCCCTGAAGGCCCATCGGTTCGTTGGGCCAACAGTCCGTTAGTCTGTGGGTCCGTCAGCCCGTAGGTCCATCAGTTCGTGGGTCCGTCGGTCCGTAGGTCTGTCTGCCCGTAGGTCCACCAGTCCGTAGGTCTGTCAGCCCGTAGGTCCACCAGTCCCTAGGTACGTCGGTCCGTAGGTCCGTCAGTCCGTAGGTACGTCGGTCCGTAGGTCCGTCAGTCCGTAGGTTAGTCAGTCCGTAGGTCCGTCAGCCCGTAGGTCCATCAGTCCGTAGGTCCGTCGGTCCGTAGGTCCGTCAGCCCGTAGGTCCATCAGTTCGTAGGTCCAACAGCCCGTACGTCCGTCAGCCCGTAGGTCCGTCTGTCCGTCACTGTTTTGGCCCTCTGGTCGCATGGGCCAGGACCCAGAAAACGTCTCTGAAAGTTGCAGGAACCATAAACTCTCATCTGCAGGGACTGACCGCATTTTAATGCCTTTTTCATTGTTCTTACAATCTGTGGGCTATGCCGTGGCCGTGTCACGCCCATCGTTGCCATCCATACGGTCGAAGCTCGCCCATTTATTTGCCCGGATTCCACATGCACAATTTCGCTTTGCATACTACGAGGCGCTGAGGCGTAGCTTAAGCAAATTGACGTCATGTCATCAATCAATCTGAATGTACGACTGTTACGGCTATACGTAACAGGCGATAGATGGTGGCGGGGCGGTAGGGATGAGGATGAGGATGAGAATGGGGGGGAGAGAAGAGGGAGGCAATGGCTCACGGACACACTCGGTTCCACATCATTTTTTACACATTCCCCACCCCACCCCCCCATGACAGACTGTGTAATTTCTTCGTAGCGAGTTTTTAATAATTTTTACGAATCTCTCATTATGCAGCTTGCAGCTTGATTTATGATATTTTAATGAGTCCCCTCCCCCCCGCAGTTGCGCAGTTGCCCATTGTTTGGGTGCTTCGAATGGGTGTCAATTGGAGCGTGAAACCTATTCAAATATTCGGTGAACTTGGCCAATAGCCAACCTTTGGTAAGGCCAGAGTTTGGGGCAGAGTTACGACAGAGTCAGAGGCAGAGGCAGCGGCAGCGGCATGGCAGAGCCAGGACATAGTTAGAAGCAAGTCAGGTCAGAGCCATGACAGAGCCAGGACATAGAACAGAGCCAAAATGGAGGCGGGGCAAAGCCGTGTCAGTTGCTAGGGCAAAACCTTTCGTTGTTTCAAGTTTTGTAGCGGAGTAAAGTTCAAGGCCAGTTCTTTGACCGGCTGCAAAATGTATGTGTGTGTGTGTGTGTGTGTGTATGTGCGTGCTTTCTTTGTATATTTGTATTTGTATTTTTGGGTGGCCGTGAGTAGAGGAAGGTCAGAGAAAAGATGAGAGGAGAAGTAACAGCTTGAGTGCTATAAAATTTTAATTGCGTTTGTCCTTTGACCAAAAGCCATTAACAAGGACATTGCTATCCCAATTGCTGCATGCAGCGTATACGTGATCTGTTGCTCATAAGAAATTGTCATCGCTAATTTTCAAGAAGCCGTCGAAAAGGACACGCAGCGAGCAACCCTCTTCTCTTGTGTTGCGCTGCTGATTATTCGTGCAACATTTTGTTGCGCTATTTTATTGCTTGGTTATTTTAATTAAAAACTTTGTGCAGCTGACAATGCCAACTCGACCTCATCCTTCGATCCGCGCGGCTCCTTCACACATACACTCTTTATATTCTGCGTTCATCCTTCCCCTTTGCGTTGTCAATCCCCCACCCCTACCCCTACCCCTACACCATTTCCATTCCTATTCCCATATCCCCATATCCCCTTATCCTTGCCTCCCATTGCTTCCTTTAACTACCCACGAAGTTTGTCTTGTTGCGCACTTTGACTGCCTCAGGGCCAACGACGGCTGCCACAACAGAATGTGTGAAAACAGAGCTGTCAGGACGAGAGCTACTTGTATCTACTTACTACATGCTCATAAGCAGCCTGTGTGCCCCACAGCTACCACACACTCCAGCAGCATATTCTATGGCTCAGCTTCTTACCCCCTCTCTCCTCCACCCCCACTCGCCCCCCCATCGGCTTCGCCCCCCTCCCCACACTTCAAATCACTCGCTTTGTCTGCGCGTTGGGCCCTTTGTCTTAGGCTGCGACTTTTGCTATTTTTGCGCTCTTAAGCTGATATTAAAGGCATATGCAAAGTATGCAAGGATCTAACGCGTATAGCACATTCGCTTTTGTTGTGCCACATTTTGTGGCACCTTCGCCATGTTGTTGACACTCTCATGTAATTGTTGTTGTTATTCCATTTATTGCTTTTACTGTTCTTGGCGCGCCGTCTAAGCAAAAGCGCAACGCACAACGAACCACGAACGGCGAACGGCGAACGGCGAACGGCAAAGGACGAACGACGTTGAATGAAGGACAAAAGACGCTAATCCCGCTTAACGTTTTGTTGACAAGACGCTCGCCGCAGTCACTCATAAAAATATGATATACATATACAAATACATATACATACACAGACACATACACAGACACAGACACAGACACATACACATATACATTAATATATACATTAATACATACATATACATATATAAATATATATATATATACATACATATTCACATACATATACTTATACATACACATACACATATACATATGAGTGCAAACATTCACTCACACACACACACACACAGAAGTAGGCGTACGTTCACCTCGTCGGTTATTTATATAAAGCTGCAAATCCTTCGGCATTTTGTTTTTGTTCAAGATTTACTTTATTGTTATCGCAAGAATATCGGCTTTATAATTTAGTATGTAACGGTACTTAATAAATCCCCTTAAACTTTGCGTACCTACAAATATTTAGTCACCGAATTTTGTGTGCGTATCGTCGTTATTCACAAGGAACCAGCTCACAGGACACTCCACTTCAGAGCTTCAGCTTGAAGCTCTAGAAATACGCAAACTCAGACTTTTGTTTGAATTTTGTTTAAGATTTGAACTCAGATTTTAGACTCGATTTTAGTTTCGATTTTATTTAGATTTTAGTTTAGATTTTAGTTTAGATTTTAGTTTACATTTTAGTTTAGGTTTTAGTTTGGGTTTTAGTGCGTGTTTTAGTTTAGAATTTGGTGGGCTTTCACTTAATTGAAATTAATCAAAATGTTTCATAAAATTGAAATAGTTTGGGGAAGCCATAAATAAAGTTTCTATTCCAAGGACTATTCAGATGGAATATTTGAAGGATTATTCACTTTATTACACTTAATATTTATATTAAATATTTAGCAAGGATAAGTTATATTACTAATTAAATTAGTAGCTCCAACTAAGCTGGCAAACTGGCGACTGCCTGAAGGCTACGAGTTGTTGAAGCTACTGCTCCGAGTGTCCTGTGTCCTGTGTATAAGCTTAAGTAGGTTAAAGGATGCACAGCAAAAGGGGGAACTGTAAAAGTCCTGTTATAAACTCATTTCACAATGAGAAGTCCGTAGTCCGTAGTCCGTAGTACGTAGTCCGAAGTCAGTAGTCCGTAGTCCGAAGTCCGCAGTCCGTAGTCCGTAGTCTGCAGTCCATAGTCCTTAGTCCCCAGTCCGTAGTCCTTAGTCCTCAGTCCGAAGTCCGAAGAAGAAGTAAAAAACAACAGTCGCATTTCCCGAGTGGTTTTCATAATTTTTCACAAATGCATTGCATTTTCGAGTTTTTCCGGTCTTCTATGCGGTTTATGTAAATTTGTTGGCAAGCGGCGAAAGAATGGAGAGGAAGGGTAAAGAATGGCGAGCGGGAAATGGAGGAGTGGAGAGGGGGCGGGGAGGGGGGTATGAACGGACAGCCTCAACGGTTTTTAATTACCGCGTATTTAAGCAAACAAAACCGTGGGAAAAAAAAGAGAAAAGTATGAGAAAAAAATAAAAGAGCAGAAAAAAAAATAAAAGAGCAGGCAAAAAACTTAAATGGAAAACAAAACATAAAAATAAAAAAAATAAAATAAAATTCTTGCAGAAAATATATTTTAATTGCGTCGTCCTGTTGTGGGGCTGCTAAATGCATAAGGATCTGTGTGTAGGTGTAGTTGCTAGTCTAGGCTATAAAAGTGTGCATTTGTGTAAGTGTCCTGTGTGTGTGCTGAGTGTGTGTTGTGTGTGTGTTGTGTGTGTGTGTTGTGTGTTGTGTATGTGTTGTGTGTGTTGTGTGTGTGTGCTGTGTGTGTTGTGTGTGTGTGTTGTGTGTTGTGTATGTGTCCTGTGAGTGTTGTGTGTGTGTTGTGTGTGTGTGTGTGTTGTGTGCTGTGTGTGTGTGTGTTGTGTGTGTGTGTGTGTGTGTGTGTGTGTGTGTTGTATGGCCGTGAATAAACTGCAGCGCCTTTAATTGCAAAAACAAAACCAGTTCCAACGCAAAGAGCAATGAATGCAAACAATTAACTTGGCCGTCATAAAGGCCTCTGCAACAGGACGCGCACAGCAGTTGACAGGATGAGCAAAAAAAAATGAGAATGAAAAACACAGTTAGTAAGGAGCCAAACGCGGGTGCCAGTGGTGTGGTAGGAAGAAGGGAGAGGTGGAGGGAGATAAAGAGTTGGCGGCAACTGAAAATGAAAATGAAACTTGATGGCAAAGGAAAAAAGAAAAGTGAAAAATGAATTTTCGTTATGGCCTTTTGTTAACCCAGTAAAACGAACTTTAAGCGAGCCAACCACTTGGAAACTTTGAGCGTCTGGCAATGGCAAAAAGTGCGCTTAAGTCTCTACCTTTTACCCATCACAGCTCTCAGGTCTCAGGTCCCAGGTTCTACCTCCCGCATCCCGCCGCTTGCCTCCTGCCTCCCGCCACCCGCCGCTTGCCTCCTGCCTCCCGCATCCCGCCGCTTGCCTCCTGCCTCCCGCATCCCGCCGCTTGCCTCCCGCCACCCGCCGCTTGCCCCCTGCCTCCTGCCTTCCTTCACCCGCCTCTTGCCTCGTAACTCTCTTCACCCGCCTCTTGCCTCGTAACTCCCTGCCTTCACCCACACCCATCATTTGTCTCTTTTGCTCCTTCACCTTTCCAACCCCCCCACCCGAAGGCGTCTGCTCCTGCCATCGCCTTGTGCACTCAGCCGTTTGGATTTTCTTGTAATTTGCAACAATGTTCGCAGTGCAACTTGTCGAGGACAATGACAACGGGAACATTTACCCATCTTTGTTGTTTGACATGGCAAAGCCAAACAAAGCGCCGCTAGACACACTTCATATGGCAGCAGCAGCAGCAGCCCCTCCTTACCCCGTTACCACATCCACCTTATCCACTGTCATAGACGGCCACCCATCTGGGCAATCTGACAAGCCATTCGAAAGTAACCAAAGCGGGAGTAAAGCAAGGACATCCCGTGGCTTGATTGGCGTCAAGAAACGCATCAAATCGCAAGGTGACTTTCAAGTTCAAAGTAAGAAGAATCCCCCAGGGAGGCAGCTAAGCGCGTGGAGCAGAGTTACACGAGTTACTGACTTTGAGAGATCGAAAGTATTGAAGCGTTACAAAAGAAAAAAAAAAAAAAATAGAGTGGTTTGAAGAGGGAGGGTGGGGAGGGGAAGGGAGTGTGGAAGGCAGTTGAGCGCTTATATTATGACTGTTCTCGAGTTCAGTTGGCTATTATAATGTCAAAATTGTGGCAACATTGAGAGCTCATAAAGAGTTTATCGTTTATGTGGACAGCAAATTGTTGGGCAACAACCAGCAGAACGCTGCATAAGCTGCCAGCATTTGGCTATCGATTGTTTTTGGCCAAAGCAAAAGCCATGTCTGGCATTTGTAATTAAGGTTTCAGGTCAAAAGCAAAATGAACCAAAAGCGGCGACAGCTCGAACAACAACAGCCACAGGAACCACAGCAGCAGCAGCAGCAGCAACAGCAGCAGCAACAACAACAGCAGCAGCAGCAGCAGCCACAGCAACAACAGCAACAGCAACAGCAATAACAACAACAACAACAACAACAACAACAACAATTTCTAAAAACGAAAAACAAAATCAGTGAGCAAAACGAATGCCAAACGTATTTGGGAAATGTTGCAATGTCAAAGGGCAACAATTAAATGCTCCACTATCCTGCCTCTCGGGATCCTGTATCTGCGGTTTCACATACTTGACAATTAGTCAGCACAGTACATTAATTATGCATGCGTGTGTGTAAGCGTGTCTGCCTGTGTGTCTGTGTGTCTGTGTGCCTGTGTGCGTGCCTGTCTCTCTGCCTACATCTGTGTGTGTTTGTGTATGTGCGTGCGTGTGTGTGTGTGTGTGCGTGTGAGTCTGTGTCTCTGTTTGGTTTGACGCCCAGTAAAATTCTCCAATTTCCTGCGACACACGCGCCACTCAATGCCAAAGCGTTTTTTGGGCAACCACCAATACATTCATGCAACTGGCACACCCTTCCATTCACTCATCAACCCATACACACACACACACACACACACACACACACACACACACACACACACACACACACACACACACATACACATTCAAGTGCACACATACGCATACACAGACTTTCTGTGAGAAGAAAGTTAAAGAGGGAAGTAGGCGTGAACCCAGCCCATCCCATACCCAATGCATAGACGTATCTGTGGGTCTGCTTGCCTTCAAGGACGCTCCCTGTAATTAGCCCAAACATAGCGTAATTTGATAGTTTTAATTGGTATTCGCTTGTGCCAAAGAAATTTGATTAGAATATGCCTCGTATTTAATTAAACTATGTATGAGAATTCATTTATGTACATCAAATAAAGAATAAACCCTGACACGAAGATGAAAACGAAGTCAATAACTCGGGGTTAACAAATAACACACACATAGAAGGTAAACTAGCGAGCGCAAAGGACAAACTTTTAATTACAGGACATGCAGCTTTGGGAGGTTTACAAATATGGAGGGTTGTCTGCCATTGGAATTAAAACTCAAGGAATATGGAAAATAATATATACATATATGAATACGATCCGAGTACTCAAGGTGCATTAGAGACATCAAAGACAACAGCACACACACACACACACACACACACACATCTACACACACACACATCTACACACACGCAGACAATTAAAAGCCAAAGTAAATTTCTAGATAGAAAAGAACATTTAGTTTTTCATACAGGGATAATACATTTATATATATACATATATAGTATGAAGAATATATTTATAATGCATATATAAAATACTCCTGGATTCGAAGGACTCAAATCGAAGAGTGAAATTTATTTGACGTCAAGCAATGGCAGAAAATCTATAAATCAATTAGCTTTCACTTCAAGCACTTTTCCTGCCAGTGAGAGGTGCCAAAAATTGAAGTTCATTTAACGGCAAAACACACACACACACACACATACACATGCACACATGCACATAAGTCAATTGGCAGCTTTGCCTTTGTTCATAAGACAGAATAGAGAAGAAAATTCATTTAACGGTAAACGAACTAACCTTTAACTGAGTTAAGAATCCTTCCTTTCCCCTAATCCAGTTAATATGCTTTGATATACTTTTCTGCTTCACTTACAAGGATAAGCTTATGGAGGGTGCGGCTTTCAATTTGAATGCCAAAAGAGAGAGAGAGAGCGAGAGAGGGGGAACATTTTGCCAGCATTTTCCTGGCTGCACTTCACGTGTCCTTTGTTTGCTTTTCTAGCTGCTAATTAGAAGCGTTTTTTGTTTTTTGTTTTTTTTCTGGCTTTAAGTTTGTTTTCAAGTTTTTGCACTTTGCTGCTTTGGAAATTTATCAAAACTAAACAGTAGTGCACACACATGTAAAACAACCCAACCGAAAAGATACGCACACACACACACACACATACACCGGGAAACATAAAGTACTCAGCTTTTGACAGAGCAGCAGCTAACTAAAGTCCAGAGGGTCGAACTCGATGCCGAGTCAAGTTAATTGAATTTGTGTTGCATTTGCTTAGATTGCTTATACGCAGTGTGTGTCTGTGTGTGTGTGTGTGTGTGTGTGTGTGTGTGGGTATGTGTGTATGTGTAGAAAGCTCTATGTGTAATGCTATATATTGTGTGTGGGCTTGTAGCATGTGGCCTTAACAAATTAAGCAATTTGCTGCTCAGCTGCTGCTTCTGCCTCTGCCTCTGTCTCTGCCACTGCCACTGCTTCTGCTGCCACTGCTTCTGCCTTTGCTTCTGCTGCCAATGCTTCTGCTGCCTCTACTTCTGCTTCTGCTGCCACTGCTTCTGCTTCTGCTGCCACTGCTTCTGCTTCTGCTTCTGCTTCTGCCTCTGCCTCTTTCTCTGCCTCTGCCTCTGCTTCTGCTGCTGTTGCTATTACACGCAGGTGACTGTTGAGCGCATTTATCAAAGAGGACTACGGTTCGGCACTTGCCCATGGCCAGGCTATTTCAGACGAAGTTGCATTATTCACAGATCCTTTGCATTGTTCTTGCGGTTTCTATTGTTGTGGTTGTTGTCTTTTGTCTTTTGTTTTTGTTGTTTCTGTACACAAACGGATCTACTTTGGCATCTCCCTTTATTGCATTTGACAAGTGTCCAACCGTCCGCCCACGTCTCATCCATTCTCAATATTCTAGGAAACTGCAAACGCAAACAAAAGCCACCGCCTGAAAATTGTGGATAGCGTCGAGAGTGTGGAAACTGTGGAAAGTGTGGTGAAAGTGATGCATGTGCTCTACTTGATGATTTATGATGATGATAATAATGGTCTCATATTGCAGCTGCGTGGCAACAATAAGTAACTATATGCCCCTAATAAGTATTAAAGGCACTTGCCATTCTCCTTGTCCAATGAACCTCTCTTCCTGCCCTACAGAATTCTGTTAGCTTTGAGACAGGCCCACGTTTTAATCGAAAGATCGTCACTGCTATTGTTGCAGCTGCTTGTAAAACACCTTTTAAGCTGACTGGTAATGTGCTGCTAATGTTGCTGTTAACAACCTCTTGCCTCTGTAAGAGCTTGACCTTTGTTCATCTCTACATCGGTTATAGCTTCACTTTACAGTTGAAGTTGATCTCCATAACGTAATTTCTTTTCAAGCTACACTTCATATCTCTTGTTGCTGTTAATATCCATAGGTTTAAAAGAGATACGCTTAACAGTTGATGCTGCTGTTAACGACCTCTTACCTCTGTAAGAGCTTCACTTTTGTTCATCTCTACATCGGTTGGAGCTTCACTTTACAGCCGAAGTAGTTCTCCATAACATAATTTCTTTTCAAGCTATACTTTATATCTCTTGTTGCTGTTAATGGCCATAGGTTTATAGGAGATACGCTTAACAGTTGATGTTGCTGTTAACGACCTCTTGCCTCTGTAAGCGCTTCACTTTTGTTCATCTCTACATCGGTTGGAGCTTCACTTTACAGCTAAAGTAGATCTCCATAACATAATCTCTTTTCAAGCTACACTTCAAATCTCTTGTTGCTGTTAATATCCATAGGTTTATAAGAATACGCTTAACAGTTGATGTTACTGTTAAAAGCCTTGTCTCTGTTGCAGATATTTTTTTTTATTGTTCTGTCTCTGTTAAGGCTGCACTTTACAGTTGTTTTGGGTGTTGATGAAATTGGCTTGATTTAATTATGGCTTCTCTTTACAGCTGTAATCAGTAACATGGTCTCTTCTCATTCGATGTTAATGTTAATGCTATTGAAGAAAGAATTACTGAAACTGTAGCTAAAGTTGCTGTTATGGTTCTCTCTCTGTTAAAGTTAAATTTCTCAATCGATTTGTTTTTGTAATTCGCTTCTGTTTATTAGGACTTCATTTTACAGCTGATGTTGCTGTTAATAACATGGTCTCTGTAACATTCGATGCTTTTTATTGATGTGGTATGAGATGAAGAGTTATAATAGAGAAAAGTTAAAACTGTCGTTGGTAACATTTTTGTCTCCATTACTTTACACCTGATGCTGCTGTCAGAGGCCTTGTCTCTGTTGAATCTCCACTCTACAGTGGGTGTCGCTGCTAATGATTCTGTTACTGTAGCTGCTCCTGCTGGTGTCTAGCGTAACGAGCAGTTAAATTTTATTTCCTTTACTGTCGCGTCGCAACTAAATCATATTAACCGCAATTGTTGACTGTTATCGCAACTCGTTTGTCTTTCTCGCCGGCAGACAGTTCGTGCGTAAAGTAATTTATATATAGAGCTATACCCATTTGAAGCTACCCAACACACTCTCACACACACACACACACGTACAGAGAAACCCCCACCTAGTTGACGGCTAAATAAGACATTTGAGCGCCACACATTTGTTAAGCTCGCGTTTGTCTGATTCTTATTTGCTTTTTTATATATTACTTTTTTTTTTTATATATAAATTACTTTTTTTATGTATATATTACATTTTTTTACATATTTATATATATATTTATACATATATTTTATATTTTTTATTTATTTATTTTTTTTATAATTTTTTTTTTTGTATTTCTTTTTTTGTATTTATTTTTTTTTTGATATTTATTTTTTTTTATATATTTTTTTTATTTATTTTTTTCTATTTATTTTTTTTTTTATTTTTTTTTATTTTTATTTTTTTTATATTTTTATACTTACTTTTTTATAAGTATATATATATTTTTTTTTAATACTTATTTTTTTATTCTTTTTTTTTTATAAGTATTTTTTTTTTTTTTGTTTTTTTTTCTTTTATTTTTTTTTTTGTGTTTGTGAATTGTCGAATCTGAATGCCTGGCAGTTGTTTGTAGCCCCGTTTCATTTTAAAGCCACATATCAAGCTGGGACAGAAGTGAAAATAAATTTTATGCCACAGCATGCGTTGCCATTGAGCAGCTGCTTTGTCATTTTCACGAACACGCCCCTTTACCTCCCACCAAATACCGACGTGCCACGCCCGGACGCAGCAACACATTCATGTTGCCCTGCAAAATGAAAAAAAAAAAAAGGAAAAGAGAAGAAAATCAGAAAACTCGGAACACACATACTCACACATATCCATACAAATCCATACATACCCATACAAACGCATACATATACACAACATACACACATTCACACACACACAACAACAACAAAAAAAAATGACATAAAGCGACATAATAATTTTGCCTTTGAAATTGCCTTACAATTGCTTTTTTTTTTCCTTTTTCCTTTTTTCTTTTTTTTTCTGTTTTTTTTTTTCTTTTGACTTTGTGAGGAGCAGGGATTCGATTCGTCCATGCAGGACACGCTTATTTTTAGCTTTGCCGCATGGCGCACATTCCCGTTTTTATACGGCGTTGCGGCTTTGTAATACACTTTGCATGAGGGTAATTCCACGTTTTATACGACGCGGAATTGAATGCGATTCCAGAGAAAAAAAAAAAAAATAAAATAAAATAAAAAAAAATAAAAAAAAAATAAATAAATACATGTATAAATGATTGTAAGCCAGAAAATCAAAATTAGTAACTGTTAAGATTGCAGGCACTTTGGCCTTTGGTGTGTGGGGCAGCAGAATCGTTGATATGAAAGGAAGCGGAAGCTTCCTGTTAACTCCTTGTAATCTTCATTAAGAGCCACTTCCTGATCCTGTCTAGTTAGTATGTAGGAACTTCGTCATGTGGCATTATTTGTCCTTTATGGTTACCATTAAGGTTTATCAACAGGCATTTTCACACGACGACTCCCAGTCCTTCGAATGTTTGTTTGTTGCGATGTGCATACGAAATGTCCTTCGGAAAATATGTGAAAATTGACTTACTCTCCCTTCAAAAAAATAAAAAAAAATAAAAAAAAAAAGAAAATAAATAAAAAAAAATTAAGAGATAAAAGACGTAGCAGAGCTCTCAATACACGCACACGCACACACACACACACAAGCGCACACACACACACACACGCACAGACAGACTCTTCATCTGGTAGATTATTTTATTTAGTGGGAGTTAAAGAAAAAGTCATTTACATTAAGTTAGTATGAAAGCTAGTTTTAGTTGCCGCAAATGTTGTGGCAGCCACATTAATGCTTGATGCGCGTTTCATTTAGTTCCTCCTCTTGTGGCAACTTTTTGAAGGGCAGCTGCCACATGTCGCATGCATAATCATTAATAAAAACTACTAAATAGATTGGAGCTGGTGTCGTGCCGTTGCCATTGCTTAATGACATTCATTAGCACTCGGCGTACACCCGTACACTACTCACAGCTACCGCACACACGCGCTTCCTTTACACCCACACACACACGCACACACACACGCACACACGCACACGCACACGCATTTGGCTACGAAGACGCACATATCGAGTATCTTAAAGTTGGTCTCTATTTCCTACCCCTTTGCCTGTTCCCCATTGGGTTTGGCCAGCTCCCAATTAATCTTAATTAAAGTCCTCCTCAAGTTGCCCACATATGTGGATGTGGGCGTGGCAGCAACAGCTGTTGCTGCTCGCGAGTGCGTTCGTTTCCATTTCATTTAATTGTAATACATTTGTCTGCCTTCCTCCGATTCCATCGTCAGCCTGGCGGCTCATCCCTTCCGCTCCGGCGGCTTCAGAGGCTTTGGCACTCACCCCTCACCCCCCGCACTTCTTAATGGCAAATTTACGTGCATCGTATAAATCAACTTTTGTGCTGTCTGATTTATTTTTAGCGCTTGGAAAAAGCGACCAAACCAACGATGAGCTAAACAACAGCCAAATGTGTTGCAAATTGTTTATTATTTCCAACTATTTTTTATTATTTTTGGCTCGTTCAGCGCTGCTAATTATGCAACAATCAGCTGCAAGGCACGTACGATACGTACAGGACGAAGGGAGCAGCAGCAGGAACGGTAATATGTGTCCTGTGCTGACCATGCATGAATATAAAATACGCTGATTACAACTACTTGCACATACTCTTTCACACGTACACACACGTGCACTCACGCACACAGACACACACACACACACACTCACACACACTCACACACACCAACACACACCAACACACCAATACACACACACACACAACATCAGCTTACAAATGCCAAGCATTGTTAATGTTGTCGCTCAATTGTTCTGCCATTGCCACGCCCCCTACCCCCGTACACCCACACACACTCGCACACACACTTCTCGCTGCTGCTGTGCGGATTGTCCACGATTTTCTGGCATTTAAGGGCAATCAACTGAATTTTAATGCCGTGGCCATTGTTACCTTTGCGCTGTGCAACATTTTGACTGCTTTTTGGTTTCAATTGTTGCTTTCGCTTTTGTTCGGAACTTGTTTCAAAACTGTACCTCCTGTGGTCTAAATAGCTGCAAATTCAAAATTACATTTTGCTTCAACCAAATATGTTAATTGTTTTCCATTTTCCGCATTAATAATTCTAACTTCCATTTCGATTCTCTCGTTCCTAAGGACGAACGATTTTCCCCAACTTTAGCCAAGTTTGCAAGGAGGCACCTGTTACTAAGTGCTTTCCATTATGCCAGCAAAAAAAAAAAAAAAAAATAGAAAAAAAAGGACATTCATATGGCTCAAGTTGCAGCAACAGTAGTCCTTGTGTGTATGTTTTTTGGGCTAAGGATTTTCAGTTATCTGCCTGTTAATTGCCGGCAATTAATTAACTAATTTTCTGGTGGCCAATGAATTTATTCACAATGAGTGCGATTAATGTATCGATGATGAGCTACGCGTCGGTCACAGCTGCCAGTGGAAAATTTATGAACAGCAGCCTTACGGCCACTGGGCTGCAAAGGGCTAAGTCGCTAAGTTCTTGACGGAAGGTGTACGGCAAACGGGCCAATTATTCAGGCAGATCAATTAGCCGTATTATCCTGCACAACCGCAGTATGCTTCAATGGGCCCAGCTGATTAAACGTTAATTAAGCTCGACAAAGACAGACAGCAGCAGCGAGAGAGAGTGAGGGGAAGAGTGGAAGGAGTGGAGGGAGGGGGGACAGAGAGAGAGAGAGAGGTTGAGGTTGTGAGCTGAAAAGTGAGGGGGGAAAGTGTGAGTAAGTATGGATGACCATTAAGTGGATGTAAGTGCGACTATGAGCATCGACGTGAAGTACGCCACTTGGGACCAAAGCACACACACACACATACAGGCACACACACACCCACACACACACACACACACACACCCACACACACTCTTTGAACATCTTGTCAATCAAAACAAAATTAATTAACAGCAATGCCGGAATAAGGAAAATGAAAAAAAGTGACAGCAACTCGGGAAAATTGCTTCTCAGTGTCCCCTTTCCAATCGATACATAAAATAAACGCATAGATGCCACTCATTTTTTGCACCACCACCCATCCTTCGTCCTTCGTCTCTTTGGTTGTGCTTGTGCGCAAATTGGTTGCACAAACAGCGCTCGGTGAATCAACACAAACAGAGCAGCAAAGCAGCAGAGCAGCAGAGCAGCGACAACTCAATCAGAGGCAAATAGAGTGCCACTGGGGTAAGCTAGCAACTAACTAGCAAACAAACGGAAAAAATGCTGCGAAAAACAACTTAATTTTAATCACAAGCTTCGAAGCGCTCGAAAGTATGCAATAGATATTTTAAGAGTGCTACAAACGCGCCCTGTCCATCTGTGTAGCTGTGTAGCTGTGTAGCTGTGTAGCTGTGTAGCTGTGTAGCTGTGTAGCTGTGTGTGTTTGTGTGTATTGACGGCTTGTGTAAACATTTAAAGGCAGGTGAAACATTTTTAGAATTTCCTCAAGGACCAAAGTATAAGGCATAAGGCATAAGGCATAAAGAAGGTATAATAAGCCAATCCGCTTTCCATTGATTAAAGTCTTGGGCAAATTTCAATTAAGACAACACAATAAAAACACAAGTAGCACAAATCTGAGAGATTTTCAAAATTTTCATTTTATTTCAGAGCTCTGACTGTGGACTGGCCTGGTCTCTACTTTTTTTTTTTGGAGGCAATCAAAGGAGCAACACAAGCAAAAGCAACCAAAGGCAACAAAAGCGGCAGCCAAGGCAGAAGCAACCAAAGCAACAGAAACAAGTCCAATTTATAATTAGAAAACATAACGAATCTGAAAGCAAATCCCGAGCTTTGCATTCAACAATTTTCCAAGTGATTAATTTCACAATAACAACAACAACAACAACAACGAGACAAACAACAATCACGGCAAAAGGGCCAACGATAACAATTTAAGCCAATTAAGCGACAAGCAACATTGAGTGATAGCAGCAAAGGCAACAAAAGCAACAAGAAGCAGCAAAAGCAACACAAGCAGCAAAGACAACAAAAGCAACAAAAGCAACAGAAGCAACAGAAGCAACAGAAGCAACAAGAAGTAATCACAGCAAATGCCGCCATGAGTTTCCTCAGCTCCATGCAACAATATGTAACCAGTGGGATATCCAGTTTGGGCCTGGGCAATCGACGATTCTCTTTGTCTCGGCAGGAGTCAAGTGAGCAGCAGTCAGGTGCTGCTGGTGGTGGTTTGTCCCTCACTGGTGGCATTGGTGCATCTGGTGCTGCACTATCAACACAACAATTGCCACAGCAGCAGCAGCAGCAGCTGCAGCATCAGCATCAGCATCAGCAACAACAACAACAACAGCAGCAGCAGCAGCAACAGCAACTGCTGCTGCAGCAGCAACAACATGCGCATGCACCACTGCAGCAGCAGGCGAGCATTGGCAGTGGCATAGGCCTGGGCGGTGGCAGTGTCTATGGTGCACCCACACAGCCAACTGCGGGCGTCACAGCTTCAGCATCAGGCAGTAATTATCCTGCCGGCGGCGTCGTCATTGGCAATCCGAATGCCACTAATCCATTACTAGGTGAGTGTCCATATGTCCTTCCAATATGAAATTTCGGTTCTCCCCTCACACACACACACACAAACACACAATGCCCAAATGTGCATGCAACATAATTAAATGATAAATAGCCTCCATGTGGCAGTCATCAAAGCAAGGCTGGACAAGGATCCAAGGATCCACTGATGTGTGCCTCTGTGGGCAGCTCTTGATTGGCGTCGAAACTAATGAGTATGCAGGATGAATGGATGAATGGATGAATGTTGGGCCCCAACACTTCAATGCCCAAAGTTAAATAATTATCCTCCAAGGACATGGGGTTATACAAAATATATCATCGAATTAGAGTTGAGGTTGGGCAAGAGCCCCAAATGAATATGTTGAATGCATTCATTCATTTGATTTGTCAACAAACTGCAAAATTCGTTCGTCGCAGTTGAATCCTTGATTTAAGGTGTATGGAAATTTCCTGTTAAATCTTAACAAACATTTTTTGTTTTTTTTTATACGTTTGAATGGAAAGGACTTTTTGCATTTTTGGCCGTACTTATTTGTAACCTGACTAAACTTTATTCGAACTTTATTCAGCTGAATAGCAATGAATGCGTTATGTATTTGCATTTTCACAACTGTTTTTCCCACACAGAGCTCTCAAATTGCGCATACGCCGTGTGATTCGGCATGGAAATTTCGAATTTCAAAATTAAATGGCAGCAGCTGCATCAACGCATAAATAACCAAACAACATCAGAGAAAAGGAGTGAGAGGGAGAAGAGAGAGAGAGAGAGAGAGAGAGAGAGAGGGAGAGAGAGAGAGGGAGAGAGAGAGGGAGAGAGAGAGAGGTAGAGATAGAAGGGGATATGCATTGGAAAAGTTTTCCAAATGCAATGTGTAATCGATATGTCCTTTGTCCTTTGTCCTGTTCCCAATGCCGCAGTTATGCAAACAGCACAAGCTCAGAGCTCAGAGTTTTTTTTTTCTTTTTTTTTTTTTTTGCTGGTCGCAATTTTCAAAGCGCAAAGCAGATTTTACATTTCCAACAATTTTCCAAGGAAAAGTCCTTTTCGCTTTTTTTTTTTCTCGCATTTTCGCTTTTTTTTCTCGCATTTTCGCTTTTTTACACAAAACTGTGAGGCGTCTGCGAAATGCTTAAGCAAATACGCATACAAAATACGCAAGCAAATGCAGGACATGAAACTATGCGACTCCTAGGCAATCAACATGCATATGAAGTCCTTTGGGGCTGTTCCTTTGCTGCTGAAGCAAAGCTTCTTTGCCCGCTGGCAGGATATGAGGCTGAGCATTGTAGTTCCTCCTCTTCTTCTTCTTTTGCTTCATGTTGTTGCGGTTCATTTGGTTGTTGTTTGCTATGGTGTTGTTGTTGTTGTTGTTGTTGTTGTTGTTTGTTACGGTGTTGTTGTTGTTGTTGTAACTGTTCTCACTATTTGTTGATATTTGTTGTTATTTGTTGCCGGCAATTGCAAACACATTTCAAAGTCACTACACAGAATCGCAGCCGCTATCTCAGCACCCGAGTCCTTGCCTTGCCAGTATCTATGTGTGTGTGTATGTGTGTGTGTGTGTGTCCATATCGTGGCTGTCTCAGCTGAAACTATTCGGCATTTGCTTGGCTTTTGATTTACAAACGTCTGCAGCATTTGAATCAAATTGAAATTGGCTTATCTTGTTGCACGAGCCACGAACGAGCGGTTTTTGGCCACCAGACAGCAAGAAGGACATCGATGTGCGAATAGCAGCAGCAGGCGACAGGCGACAGACGACAGGCGACAGACTGCAGACGGAAGCTGAAAAAGCGGCTTCGCTGCTCAAAAACCGCCAAAGTGTAAGCATATTTGCTGGCCATGTATTGGTGACTATGTATATGTGTGTGTGTGTGTGTGTGTGTGATAGTGTGTGTGTAGCTGCGTTCTATTTCTGTCCGCTGCTGGAGGGTGGTGGTGGGAGGGAGAGAGAGAAAAAGAGGCAAAGTCTGTGGACATGTATTTTGGATAACTTTTACTTTATGCTCTGCTCTACACACACAGCTACACACACACACACACATACTCACACACATACATATAAACACACACATACATGTATATATATTTTTTGCCCTGTGCATAAGCAGCAGGCAGTCTGATACCGAAAAAGCTTTCGTGATGAAGCCACAGTAATGGTTAGACAAATGGAGTAGCAAAAGTTGCACATGCAGGACATGCAGGAGATGCATGCAATCCCTGGTAGCTGGCACCGCAATATCACTTCATGCAAAGTGCCAAAGGCAGCAGCCGCTAGCCATTGTCCTTGTTGGTATTAGCAGCGGTAGCAGCAGCAGCAGCAGCAACTGCAGCCGCACAGATGCATGTCAAGGTTGTGGTTGTGTTATCCTTTGCATCATTTCTCCACATCGTGTCCTTACAGTACTGTACGTACAACCGGGCACAGTTCACGCCGCATTGACCACATCACATTGACTTAACTTGGCTGGTTGCCTTCCAGTCAGACCCTGCCCGGCAGGATGCTCAACTGCCTTGCTGCCTTGCTGCCTTGCTGCCTTGCTGCCTTGTTGTGTTATGCCTTGTTGTTTCCTTCCGCTTACTTCCTGACGGCTAGCAACTGGCAACTGGCAACTGGTAACTGCGGACTGTGGACTACCGACAGCCGACAGCTGGGAGCCGGGAGCCGCCTGTTGCCGGCGCTAAATTGCAGCTGGCCCTATTCCATTAACATTCGCTCCGCTGCTAAGTAGTTGCCATTGTATCAGAAGTTACGACCGTTGAGTTGAGTTTCTAAAGTCACTTTGTGCACAACAATAAAAAAGTGAAACGAACGGCTGCATAAATGATCCAGGAAGCAGGACGAAAACTTAATTTCACTTAGACTGCTTTTCAACGGCTTAAGGACTTTATTTTGTCTAAGTTAACAGCTTAAAGCCAGGATTCAAATTCAATTCAATTTCGATTATGGAATTTCTCAACGCGAAGCTTAAGTCTCGATGGCATTCGACCCTCCACACGTCATTTAAGTTATCGATTGCTGGCAAAGGCAAAACAATCGATAACAATTGTATATGCAGCTGGCATTTACTGTTATTGCGCGTTGCACTTTAATAATATGTTTAATAATTTTCAATATTTATCTATCTCTCTGTCTCTGCAGGATATCCGAAGCCACTGGCTGGCAGCAGCAGTGCAGCGGGCACCTCATCCTCCGCTGGGAATACGCCCATCAATTCGCGTCGTCAATCCCGAGCCCTGGAATGCCTGGCGCCACCGCGTACAGGTTCATTTCGTAGCCGGAATTCTCCACTGCATCAACCGGATCCGCCGCCACGGCCACCGCTGGCATTTTGCAAACGTCGACTCAGCTGGCCCGAGGTTGATCCACGCTCCAATTCTGGGTAAGTAGCGCAGAGTCCCCAATGCATACATGATGAACCGCTGAAAGCCGCAAATGAATTTGGATATTAACTAACGGCCATCACGTCCGAATGACTGGATGTTTGTTTGATCCTTATAATTAGCGGCCGAAGATACGAAGTTTTATAGGGCCACGCACACACACACACACACACACACACACACACACACACACACACACACACACATGCATGCATACTAACGCCAGGCACACCCATGTTCACACACCTCTCCTAACATACACACCCACACACACACACACATATACCCACTAACACACACATACATACACACCCAAACACACACCCACATACACACACACACACACGTATAGAGCAGTAGACATAGAATTTGTGAATGTGAAATGCATAAATTAAACGTAGCCTACGCCAAATGAACGTCTTTGGGGGATTTTTGGCCATAAATAATGAAGGACCCCCCAAGTCCATGGGACTTTTAGTCGCACATCAGGGTGAAAATAAAATGAATTATTTACCAATTAATTAATGTACTTCAATTGCCGTTGTGTCCGGCTGTCCTGCAGTCCTGCAGTCCCGCTCTCTTGCTGTACTCCTGTCTTCTTGTACTGCTCGCAGGCTGTCCTGCTGTACCGCTGCCCTGCTGCCCTGCTGCCCTGCTGCCCTGCTGCCCTGCTGTCCTGCTGTCCTAATGTCCTGCTTTATTGCTGTATTGCTGTCCTTCTGTCCTGCGTTTATTTTCAATGTTACTCAACTTTTTAGTCGACCTTCATAATTATGTAATTACAAAAGTTTACTTTTGCCCTCGCAGCGTTGGAATTTCGCAAGAAACTTTGACCCAGCGCCTAACTCTATGCAACATTGGCAATTTGAGATGCGGCCCCAACGTATTGGGTGGAGGGGGGTGGGGGGCACGCAAACTTAAAGGCCAACTTGTTCATAATCCTCTATACACTCACACACAGACACATATTTAACACACCGTTGGAATATTTCTTGATGCCACGTGGCGTTGCAAGAAAATGAAAGAGTTGCAAGATTCAGGCAAGGTTCCTTCCGCCAAATGCAACGCGGCCTGCTCTACAACGCCTCCGCCTACGCCTCCGCCTACGCCTCCGCATCCGACTCAAAGGCAGCGGCATCAGCTTTGCATAATGCGGCTACAGTTTTACCTGAAAATGTGCGCATAATGAGAGCCTCGGTCTTGAGGTAACATTTAATTAAGCATGAAATGAGATTCCGCCAGGTGTGGCTTTAAGATATATAAAGTTGATTCGGCTCAAAGTTTGCCTCGGGTATCATCACAAGATGTTTGTGTGTGGCAAAGTTTATCACTTAATTAAAACAAAAAAAAAACCAAAAAAATTGCCATCCCTTTTTTCCCGTTATTAAAGCCAGTTTTTAATTTCACAATAATTGACACTCATTCAATGCGAAGTGCGTAATGAGATTTTTTTTTTTTTCGTCCTTCGCTTATTGAAAAACATTTTGCGTTTCGCTTTTATTCACATGTCTAACTGTCAACTGTTGTATATATCCTTTTAGGCATTTATATAATTATCTTTGTCAGATATCCTATTATTATTTTTGTTTTTTGTTTTTTTCATTAAACTAAGCCTCCAGCTGAACAAAGAAATATCCTGTATAGGAACTATTCATGCTCTCAACTCGCATACCCTTGGGATATCCTGTAATCCTTTACCCAAATGCGCCCTATCATCTTTCTAATGGCTCAAATTGTGCAGTTAATTAAGCAAATGAGTTGGCCCGAAGGATACTCCACTATTATCCTGATCATCCTGATTCATCCCCGAAATACCCTGTAGTCAGGATGCACAACAAAAGCTCAAACTGATTTAATTTGTAATCCGTTTTTTTTGTTTTTTTTGCGCTCACCGTTAAACTGAACTAAATGAAGCGAAAGTCACGAATCGAATGCAAATGAAGTGCTAATATCCTTATTTAATTAATTATCAGCTCATGCACAAAATAATTTTGTTAAAAAGTTGCAATTACCAAAGCCGCACGCATTAATGCAACAAAAGGCAAATCAAAAATTTATTACGAGGTAAACAAGCAGAAAATAAAAACAGAAAAAAAAAAACCAAAAACAAAAAAAAATAGGGAGTAGGAGAAATTCGAAATTGATAAATGAAATGTCCTTTAAACAAATAAATTGAAATTGTCAAACAGAAATGAGACAGGATATTTTCAATTGTTGGAGACAAAAACAAAAAAAATAAATAAATAAATAAAAATTAAATAAAAAGTAAAGCTTATGCTCCTGAAGTGGAGTGTCTTATCCTTGGACCTTATACCTTATACCTTTTACCTTTCCCTCCTGTCTTCCTGCCTGCCTGCCTGCCTGCCTGTAGTTATTTTCCCGAAAAGATAAATACCAAATAAATAAATAAAAACGGCGACAAAAAGTTTTGTTGGTAAAAAACTTTGCGGAGAGCCAAAAACCAAAACAAAAGCGAAGCACAGCAACAAAACGCCGCGCGCTGGAGGAAAGCGTTACAAAACGCAACAAAATGAAACAAACAGAAGTTGAATGAAACGAAATGAAACGAAATAAAACAAAATAAAAAACGAAAAGAATATTTTATGAACTTTAAACTAAAATTGAGTGCGCGACAAAATCACAAAGCGCTGCCAACATCTGCGCAAAAAGTTCAAAATTAAATTTTTTTTTTACCAACAACTAAAAAACACACAATTTAAAAAAAAAATACAAATATGTGTGTTTAAATGATGTAATCGAAGCCGCTGGACTCTGGCATACCCTGTAATTTAAGAAAAGGAATACATTTTAAATCGATTAAATCGACTCTAAGATATCCTTTTTCCAAGCCTCGAGCAGCACTGACATAAGCAAGAGTCACTTTCATTCTAACACAACTCTTGTCTGTAGCTAATCCTTTACAGGATTATACACATTTGATTGATTTAAGCTAAGATAAATATATTCTAAGGCTCTAATATCCTTTGAAGTCCTTCAGCCATACAAGGACAGTAGCAACCATCGCACAGCTGCCAATCTGCCCGTTTGAGTGGTTTTTAATGGGTGCAGGGTATAAAATAAAATCAACTTTTGGCCAACTTGCAAACAATGCATTGTAAGTCAGACTGTCCCGCCCCTTCGTTCTCCTCCTTCTCCTGCCATGAACCCTGCAGCACTCTCCCACGCTCTCGCACTCAACCCCTGAGAGCAATTGCGAGGACCATTTTCGAGGCATTAAAAAAAAACGGAGAGGCAAAAAAAATGAGTGTTGGTCACATTTTGTTTTTGGCCAGACTAAAAAGAATATTTATTTTTTTTTATTTTTTTTCTTTTTTATTTTTTTTTATTTTTATATTTTTTAAACGTAAAAATCTCCTAACGCCGGCGACAAAGTTAAGCCGCTTAGCCGCTGCCCATTTTGTGCTGAGTGTGAAAAGTTTTGTGGCTCAATTTAAAGTCGCAGCTGCAGGGATATACACAAATGTGCGAGCTTGTGTGTGTGTGTGTGTGTGTGTGTGTGTGTGTGTGTGTGTGTGTGTGTGTGTGTGTGCATGGGTGTGTTTATACTTGGCATGCAAATCAAATGATTAGGCACATCATCATATTTCATAAAGTGTATCCAGTTAAATCCTTAATTGGAAGCGTGAGGGTAAATCCGTTTTGGCCGACGGCTCACAGTGCGTATGAATAATATCAATTTTGGCCAAATCAAAGACAAGTTCCAATAAAAGCCATACATATACAAATGTATAAATATATTTGTACACAATTAGTGATATGGGAAAAGGAGCGGGATAAGGGACAAGGGATGGGGGCAATGGGCGGTGGGCGATGGGCAACGGACAGCGGGTAAGCAACAGCAGGCAATAGGCAGTAGACAGCAGGCAACAGGCAACAGGCAGCAGGCAGCAGGCAGCAGGCAGCAGGCTATAGGCAATAGGCAATATGGCCAAAAGTCGACCCTCATCAATGTTGAAATAGGTTTGACAGGACCCCCAAATGCAAATGCAAATGGAATACTTAATACCCATGTAGAGCATATTGAGAGTGGCAATTAGAGGGGCAGCCGCTCGGCTGACATCGACAGTGAATCCATTTGAGATACACTCAAAAATTTGTTGCTGCTGTTGTTGTTGTTGTCGAATGAAGTGTGAGGTGTTTAAGTGAATGAATGTTTAAATGTATGAGTGTAAAAATGAATAAATGTGTGAGGCTAAAAATGTATGAATGTATGAGTGTAAAAATAAATGAGTGTGTGAGTGTAAAAATGTATGAATGTGTGAGTGTGTGAGTCTAAAAATGTATGAATGTGTGAGTTTAAAAATGTATGAATGTGTGAGTGTAAAAATATATGAATGTATGAATCCTTGGATGGATTTATGGATGGATGAATGAATGAATGGATGGCTGGTACTCATAATTCATACATACTCATACTCATAAGTGTAAGTCATAATATTCACGAGTCTGCACTCTTCTGACTTTTACAGTGTCCAGGAAACGGATGGGTCGTATTTTGAGAACTTTACATCGCTCGGATGGAAACGTGAAAATCGTCGCATGTCGGCAACGCGTGCGGCCGAATCACGTGCCGAGGCTAATCCCGAAAATGAACGTGATCCGCCGGCGCCCGAGGAGACCATTGACCGTCACGATGAAAAGGAGAAGCTCTACATTGAGGTTCTCCATACCATAGCCAATACAGTTGGTGCACCAGCGCCCGGTGGACAGGTAAATGCTTACCTTCACACATACACATATACATATACATATACATATACATATACATATATATATGTGCTTAGGTGTGTGTTTGTATTGCATAAATCAATATAAAGCAAATATCTGAATAGTTATTCAGACATGTCCTGGCTTTAGTCATATGAGTCTTTGATTAAGGTTACGTTTCGGACTTATGTAAATAGTTGAAAATTATATAAACAGTATTTTAGCTGAGAATTAACAAGGGCAAAGGCAAGCACACACACACACACACACACACACACACACAGACATATACACATATAATATACGCAAAACAGTAGCTATTATCTGCATGTCCGCCCGAGGACAAACCCCAGATGATAGATGATTGAAAGGGTCTAGTTAATCACTTGCGTTCAGCCCAAAATGTTGTGTAATTTAAATGATTAATGCCGGACGGGTACGGGGTCAGGGTACAGGGTCAGGGTCAGGGTCAGAGTCAGGGTACAGGGTCAGAGTCAGAGTCAGAGTCAGAGTCAGAGTCAGAGTCAGAGTCAGAGTCAGAGTCAGAGTCAGAGTCAGAGTCAGAGTCAGAGTCAGAGTCAGAGTCAGAGTCAGAGTCAGAGTCAGAGTCAGAGTCAGAGTCAGAGTCAGAGTCAGAGTCAGAGTCAGAGTCAGAGTCAGAGTCAGAGTCAGAGTCAGAGTCAGAGTCAGAGTCAGAGTCAGAGTCAGAGTCAGAGTCAGAGTCAGAGTCAGAGTCAGAGTCAGAGTCAGAGTCAGAGTCAGAGTCAGAGTCAGGGTTAGGGTCAGGGTCAGGGTCTAGAAATGGTAACAGGTTAGAGTTGGAGTTAGAGTTAGGGTTAGGGCTTGGGACTGGGACTGGGGAGGAGCGAATTCTAGGAACCCAGAAACCTCAAATGGGTGGGTTAGGTCCAAGTCCAAGTTACAAGTTACGTTTATGATGTGGACAGGGAATTCAATTATAAAAGTGTTTAACTGTCGTTGCACAGTTCATTTTCATTTCGATTGCCATTTGTAAGTAATTTTCCAATATTTTCACAACTTTTGCAGCCATCACAATGCGGGCTTTGAGCAGCAGACGACCAGCTGCTGCCTCGCCCCCCTTCTGTCCTTCTCCCTCTACTGCCCCTCTCCCTTCTGGCCTAACACGAGCAGCTTCTTCGTTCGCTCAGCTTCATTTTTCAATTATCGTTTTTAATTTAACAGTAAGAAAATTGCACAACTAATGAAACTTGAGATGACTGTACAAATCCATAGAGCGACGGAGATGCAGTGGGTGGGAGAAGGAAAAGAAGAGAGAGAGAGAGAGAGAGAGAGAGGGAGAGGGAGCGCGTTAGTTATAAGTCGAGTGGGAAGGACGCAAGGCTATGGAAGGCGCAGTAAAAGTTTCAGCAGAAGGCAGGAAAATAACGTTAGTCCTGCTGTGATTGGGTTGAAGCTGGTCAACTCTCGCGGGGCCAAAGTCCACAAAGTCCACGAGTCACTAAAGTTATTTATTCCAAGTCCGAAACGAGAAACGCAATGGGCAGGAGAACGAAAATGGGAATGGGATGGGAAACGGGAATGGGAATGGGAATGGGAATGGGAATGGGAATGGGATTGGGAATGGGAATGGGAGTGAAACGGCTCAGCAGGCGGCTCAATGCCATTTTGTTTATATCTTTTTCTATTTGTTTTTGTTTTTGTTTTTTGTTTTTTTTTTGTTTGTTTTTTGTTTGTTTTTTTTTGTTTTTTTTTTTTTTTGCATTTAATGGAAAATAATTACAAGTAAATGCGTAGCAGTTGCAAGTGTGTTAATGTTTTTAATGGAAACTAATGGATAAATAAATGCATGCACACACACACACACACACACACACATACATAAAATTGAAAACAAGTAAGAATGAAGGAATGAAGGGAAAGTCCTTGTCACACAGATGATGATTCAGAAACTCGAAGAAACTCTTTGCCCACAAAGGAAGTACAATAAAAATCAGAAGATTAAGGATAAAACTTTACTTGCAAGTTTCAAGATATGTTCGCAGCGCTTCCTGGGAATTCAGGCTCCCCTTTTTCTTGGGAAACCTGAAGATTGAATAGATTATCCTGCGCAAATGCGCAGCAATTAAACGAATGTTATTTTAGTTTCTGCGAATCTCGTAATTTCAGTAACTGAACGAAATATAATATAATTCTCGGAAAGAGTGTGTTCTTGATAAGGAGCTCAAATCAGGTTTAAAGGATAATTGAAGCTTATGAGAAGCAGACAGAACTTGAGAGTTCTGAATTCATTTCAAGAGACTTTTCTCTCCCCCCAGAGTTGAACTATTATATTTGTTTTAAGAACTTTACATGACTTCCGCTTTAGTTTGTGAGCGAAAAGTCGCAGCTGGTGAAGTGCTTAAGCATTGATACAGGACACAGGACACAGGACGCAGGACGCTTGACTGAAGTGGACTTACTTATTTTTCAATATTGCATCTTAAAATGGAGAAGGAAAAGCAATGGAAAAGAATTGAAAAAAAAAATTAAAAAAAATAAAAAAATTGAAAAAATGAAAAAACTGAAAAAATAAAAAAAATAAAAAAATGAAAAAACTGAAAAAATAAAAAAAATGAAAAAATGAAAAAACTGAAAAAATGAAAAAATGAAAAAAATGCTTGAAGGCAGTGCGTCCGATGGGGTGACTGCTCCTAAAATAGGATTCCTAATAATTTAAATGGACGCTGCCTAGGCGACTGCAGCCAAAGCAATCAAATTAAAATAATATTCCCGGGCAGCCAGGAGCACAAAAAGTGGCAGCTGCGACCGACGGCACAGGACTCTGGGGGGGTGTGGGGGGTGGCCGATGAAAGCGGTACTTGAAGCGTGTGCAAATTAGCAAGTCAGACGCAAGTCGAGCTAATAAATTCGACAAGATAAATCAATATCGAAAATAATATAACAAAAACAGAGGCAAAACGAAAACAGAGAAAAGAAAAAAGAGAATGAAAAATGAAAAAAGGAAGAAGGGAAAAAAATTATATATAAAAAGAAGGAACTAAACCATTTTGCAGCGAGAAAGGCAAACAGGGAGATTTCCTTTGTGCTTTTGGCGGAAGCCAATAAAATTGAGAATATAAGGATATAAATTTCTTGTTTATCCTGTGAATACATGCTAATTTCTCTCATTGTTTTTTTCGGGCTTGTTGTCGCTTCAATATTTATAAGCAAGTGACAAAATAATTAAATGATTTTCAATTAAATGCGTGACACATCACACGGCGTATACGCAATTTACCATGAGTGATGTGCATAGTATATGTGTGTCCCTATGTATGTGTGTGTGTGTGTGTGTGTGTGTACGTATTCGACTTCCTTCCTTATTTGTACTTTTCTCACTCACCCTGAATATCCATCTCGTTTACAGTTTGCACATTACAAGGACGAAATGTATCTGCATGCACAGCGCGCCTTTGGTGTCAATCCGGATCGTCATTATCGCCTGCTGCACGCCTCCGCCGAGGATAAACCAAAGATAATCGTCCTCTCTGCGGTTGTCATCGAGGCTGATGGCCTCGAGGCGAAGGATGCCAACGGTAAGGACCCTCTCTCTATATATATATATATATATAGTCACTCGTATATAATCATATACACATGTATGTATGCTCACACATACATATATGTATCTCCTACATTCATTCATTCAACGTACGTATCAATCCGTCAAGAGTTGTGTGTGTGTGTGAGTGTGTATGTGTGTGTGTGAGTGTGTAAATATTTTTAGTTTGCAAATTGATTTTGTGGCTGCTTCAATAATTGCATTATGAAATTGTGTGTGCCAAACGGCTACAGTGTGTGTGTGTGTGTGTGTGTGCGTGGGTGCCTCTGTGTGTGTGCCTGTATTAGTGAGCAAATCAAAAAGCCAAACGAGGCATCAAAAAATTGTATGCCATGTGTGCCATGTACGCACATTAAACATTTTTACCATTTTATTTCGACTCTTCGGCTGTTCGGCAGTTCGGCTCCTGCCTATGTCACAGTTAGCGTTGTCCCAGGCAGGACCCTGCCCCTAACCGCAGAGCCCGCTTCAGTCATACAACACGGACAGATGCCATACACTCCCCGGAACCAGATCCAAGTCATCGACTCGGTTCCGCAGCTCGTTCAATAAATTTGCAATTTAATGCTTCCCATTTTGTTCATTATGCTCCAGAGCAGAAGCAGCGGCAGCGGCAGCGCAGGCGACGTCGGCAGCAACAGCAACAGCAGCAGCAACAGCAGCAGAAGGAACAGCAGCAATAGCAGCAGAAGCAACAGCAGCAGAAGGAACAGCAGCATCGAAGGCAACGCAATTTCGCATTTTAATGTGCTCAAGGATGTGTAAGGAATACGTTGAGTGCTGCCTCTTCTGCTTGCCAGTGCACTGTTTGTTTTGTCCTGCCAGGCAACAACTTCTCTTCACATCTGTTAAATGTACTACCGATGACGTCTGCCTTCTGCCTTCTTCTGCCTTCTTCTGCCTTCTGCCGCTTCCCCTCTGTCCTCTACCATCAACCATCTGCTGTCTGTCGTCTGTCGTCTGCCGTCTGTCCTCTGCCGTCTGCCGTTTATCGTCTATCGCCTATGTCTGTCTAGCGGGCTTTGCGAGGTGTTGCCTGCGGGCTGGAAGGCAACTTTGGAGGGTGCTGCCTGCGGGCTGGAAGGCAACTTTGGTGGGGTGCTTAACTATTGCTGGCAACTCGTTGCCAATGAGACGTGGCTGATGAGTGGAACCGCTTTTCCTTGGACACACTCAATTGAGGGGAAGAAAAAAAGGAGCGTGTCCGTACCCAAGGATTGATTTCTGGCGTCGGGTTCACTTTTCATTAGCGATTATCTCTAATATTTCAACTTAACCAAGAGGAGCAAAAGTGTGAAGGGGGAGCGAAATGAATGAAATGAATGAAAGCTGATCTAAGGACTCAGCCGACAATCCAATCTGCAAAGTTCAATTAGCAGGAGAAGCCTTGGAGTTAATTTAAAATCAAAGCCAGCAACGAGTCGTTCAATTAGTTCGTTTCGATTACCGTTCAATCACTTAAGCTTCATTTAGTTGAAGTTCGAGCTGCTCATTTAGTCCTGTGTTTGTTAGTCCTGTTATTGAGCTGTGAGGTTTATCGATTATCATTCCTTCCATCACTTGAGCTCCTCCACTCAACGTTCGATTTGTGGCATGAATTTTGCTGCCTTTCCTCTTCAATACTCGATCAAATCTATTTCCGATCAATAGATATAAAATTGTAAAGTAAAACTACTGAATGTCCTTTCCCGGCCACAAACAGGTGCACGGCTCATTTGATCAATTGAGTGCGTTATTCAATTGAAAGAAAAGAACGATTCAAGCCAAGCCAAGTGCGAATTAAATTCGAATTTCATATTGAAGCTCTATTTAACCGATTATCATCTCTTTGTGGACTCCACAGTCTCAGTGGCTATGGAGGAGGATGTGTGTGTGTGTGTGTGTGTGTGTGTATAGGTATTTGTGTGTGATTGGGTGACTGGGGGGCTGGGTGACTGGGTGACTAGGGGGGGCTGGGTGACTGGATGGCTGGGTGACTGGGTGACTGGGGGGCTGGGTGACTGGATGGCTGGGTGACTGGGGGGCTGGGTGACTGGGGGCTGGGTGACTGGGTGACTAGGGGGCTGGGTGGCTGGGTTACTGGGGGGCTGGGTGATTGGGGGGCTGGGTGGCTGGGTGACTGAGTGACAGTGTGTGAGGTGACTGGGTGTGCCTTTGATATGGCTGTGTGTGACTATGTGTGTGACTATGTGTGTGTGTGTGTGGTGTGGTGTGGCTGTGGCATCTGTGGGCGAATGTATAAATCAGAGGCACTTAATAATTGAGCAGCACTTTATGTAAATGAAATGTTAATCATACACCAAATGTGTGACCGGCAAGGTCTGTTGGCAGCTGACGTTGGTTGGCGCCTGCAGGCGACTGCCATTAATTGCCATTAAATGTCCTCGCTTTTCATTAATGTTAAACGAACCCTTACTTCTACTTGGCAGGCTTCTCGGATCCGTATTGCATGCTGGGCATACAGCCGGACGGCGGTCCGCCCGTGTCGCCGCTGCCGCTGCCGCCGACACCGCGCGCCCTTTCGGCGGATATGAGCGGTGGCTTTGATAATAGCGCCACGGACTCGCCACCGCATCGCAAGCACAGCTTTCGCTTAAGTTTTAAACGGCGCGAGGGCGGTCGACGGGAGCAGCGCGACTCGCTGGGCGGCCCAGTGCCGGCCAAGCTCATCAAGGCCACAACCATTAAGCCGCACACGCTCAGCCCCAAATGGAATGAGAAATTCAAATTGTAAGTGCACCCAAATGATCCTATTGAACCATTATCCTGACCATACTGACACTTAGACACTCAATTGAATGTGTACAACTGTGCGTGTATTTAAATTCAATCATGTGTCCATTATCCGCCGAATCGATAGCCAGAACAGGACTTAGCTGGATGCCGGATTTACTCTAAATTATTCAATTACGCGAAGGCAATTGCCCATCCCTTCGAAATTCTCCCCTTCCCTCAATACTCTTCCTCTTCTAACTTTCTCCCTTCCCCACTTACCATTCTAATTCCCATTCCCTCCCCCACTCCACTTCCCACTCCACCTCCACCTCCACCTCCATTCATTCGTAAATTTAGTCCAAAAACATTTTGGAATTCCGCTCAGAGGTGCCTAGAGATTTCATTCACGCCTCGCCGCATGACAAATGTAGCGCATACGCCGCGTACGCCAATCGCATTTATCATTCAGCTGCGATCTCTGATACAATTGTATTGTGTACGCCGTAATTTACGAGCCTTAAAAGAGAAACAATTTTAATTGCCTCATAAAATTGACAATACATTTTACAATAACAATTGCACTGGCAATCAAATTTATATCGCAATTGCAATGAAAGACAAGCGGCAAATGAATGTCGTTTGCTTCTCACTTTTTTTGTTGTTTTTTGTTCTTAAGAAAATAGTTACTTTTTATTTAGACATGAAAACAGTTGTAGCAACAACCAGTTTTAAGCCTCGGTCGGCAATCAGACAGCTGTCCCGGCCGCTCGCTCATAAAGATTGCCCCTCCATCCATGGGCATAAAAATTGAGTGTTCTCTATAAAATAAACTGAGCGACAAGGAGCAGCAGCTGCAAATGGACATATGGATGAAACGCTGGTTTCTAAGGAAGATTGAATTTTTTCTATATTCCTCCTTTTTTTTCTCTCTCTTCTGTATTTTCTTTTTGTCGGGCTCTTGCTTTGTTGCTTTGTTGCTTTGTTGTCGGTGTCTGAGTTGTTGCACGAAAAGTGTTGCCTACTTATGAGCGCGCCAAGTAATTAGACAAATTAATGAGTTTGGGATGTGTCTGGGCAGCTAATGAACTCGAGTGTGCCCTCAATCATTAAGTAGATGAAACTTGAAATAACTTCTATCCATTTGGCTTTAGCGACATCGATGACATCAACACAGACACCTTTCATTTGGACATCTGGGATCACGATGATGAGAGTTGTGTTATGGATGCCGTTTCACGGTTGAACGAAGTGCGCGGTGTCCGTGGATTGGGTCGCTTCTTTAAGCAGGTTTGCCAATCTGCACGTCAGGGCTCCCAGGATGATTTCCTTGGCTCAATCAATATACCCATCTCTGAGATACCCTCCACCGGGTTGGATGCATGGTTTAAGTTGGAGGCACGCAGCCATCGGAGCACTGTACAGGGTCGAATACGTCTAAAGCTTTGGCTGTCGACACGCGAGGATCGTGGCAATGCGGCTGAGGAGAATAATGAGCAACAGCTTCGCAAGATCGAGCAGCTGCAAATGGTTTTCATGCAACACGAGGTGACAACACATGAGCCATCATGGACCTGGTGCGGCGATCTTCCCGGTCCGGCACTGACCATACTCCATCAGCTGGCTGTCCAGGCAGAGCTCACCGATCTGCAGTGCGCCATGGCCAGGTGAGTGGCACTTGGAACTCAGTTGGATGTCAAACAGCATATGATTTGTATTTTCTTTTCCATTTCACATCTCTTTGCAGATATGTGGCAGCTGCCAAGTTGAATCGCTCGACACCATTGGATCCGAAATTCTTGCATCGTTTGCTAACCGATGTGGAGAAGCAATGGAATCAGCCCAATCAGGAGGCACTTACACGCGATCTGGAGCAATGGCTGGCAGAGGCAATGAACGGATTTGTGGAGCGTTCACTTAATCAGATACGTCGCCATCGGGACATCTTTCCGGCACTCAATCCGCCCTCGCTCATACGTCTGGAGTTCCTGCTGCGCTGTCTGGGCCTGCTTGGCTCCATGCGGGCCTTTCGCGCCGTCTGTCCATTCAACAAGGGCGTACGCGGCGAGGTGGTCAACGCGCTGCGCAAGGGCTCCGTCATGTGGGGCCAGAATGTGCTGCGCGAATCGCAGTGCCTGGTCAACCCATTATCGAATTTTGTAACAACATTAACCGCCGACATCCAGCTGGGGCAGACCTACTATCATGCGCTCTTCGACAAGTAAGTAAATGACCCATGTAGCAGCTCTGCTGGCAGCTCTGCTGGCAGCTCTCTCCAAATGATGACCAGTTTCCTTCAATTCACCATATTGCCCCAAAATGTTCCCAATTCCCCAAATTTGCCCAATTCCTTCAATTCCTATTGCTACCTTTGTGAATCGGCACTAAATTGGATATGTGCCGCACGTGTCGCAAATATAAAACACGCTCCAAGGATCCCCAACGCAGCGTCCCAACTGAAGGCAAACTCCCAAACTGTTTTACAAAATAAACAGCGAGCGCCGACATCCAACCCAAAACGGGTACTCCTTCTCCTCCTTCTCTGCTGCTCCTCTGCTTCCATTACCACTTCCATTCTCTCGTCAACATCCTCCAGCCGCACACCACATCCACATTGCACTTCTCTATCCTCTCAACTCTCTCCTCTCTCCTCTCTCCTGACCCAATTCAATGGTACGCAGACAAAATGCTGTGTCCTTTGTTTCAGCTGGCGAATAGATCAACTTTTTAGTGCCCACTAATCAGCTTGTCGGTTAGTTAGTTGCGTGGAAGTCGTAAACCCCAATGGTGAATGCTTAACTTGTCGTTGTTGTTGTTGTAGCAATTTCAGGATTAGTTGGACATGAAGTGGCGATGTTACCAACTGACAAGCTTAGAAGCTTCAGATTCGGCTATATCAATATATTAATTCAAGCATTGAGTGAGGTGAATGAATCTCAAAGTTTGAGTTTTTCGCTGCACCGATAACTCATTTATCGATAGTCAGTTAGTTCCTTCATTGAACTGGTTCCCCTTGCAACTGTTCGAATGCGACTTATGATTTACGAACCAGATATGAACCCGAAGGAGCAATGCCATAGACTATCTGATTATCTACTTGGAGTAAACGCTTAAACTGGAACTAGTTCCGTTCGGTGGTTCGCCGTGTTGTCGAACTACAAGTAAACAAAGAGTCAATTACGTTAAATGTGGTTCTACTTGAAACTTCTGCTGAGTTTGCCCTTCAACTTCGCGACTCACGTATGTAAGTTTGAATTGGATCCACTTCGGCGACTCCCTGAATAGACTGACTGAATTGGTTCCGCTTTGAACTTCTGCCTAAGTGCCACCCAATCCAACGGTTCCAACGCGTTGCGCGACCGTTCACGTAATCCGTAAACGGGTTTCATCTCTAAGCTTCTTTCATATGTGACACATCTGAGTTTTGCCAGTCGCTCAAAGTTGAACAAGTTTCGTTTGGAACTTAAACACATTGGCTTCCGCTTCAAAGGACCACACAAGGACTAGTGAGTAGAGGAGCCATAAAAGGTTGCTAATGAGGACATTAAGTTGCTTATGACATAAGCCTCCAATTAATTGTCCTGTCATAAAAATTCTTTCACGTTGTTTTTTTCATAGACGCACAACCAAACACACACACACACACACGCTCCAGAGCTATGCACACAGGCGCACACACACTCACACACACACTCAGACACACTCGCACACACTCAGACACACTCACACACACTCAGACACATTCAGAGTCATTCAGAAACGGAATAAGAGATGGTTTGATAAGCTGGAATCTTGATGGACCATTTAACAGATGTCCAGTGGTCAGGACTGCACGTCCTGTCAGCAAAAGTGTTGAACAGCATTAGGAAATTTAGCTGAAGCAATCCCCAAGCTAATTGCAGCATTTGCACAATTTCAAATGGGACTTCTAGTTGTGTTTAGTATATCGATTTTGAGCTTAAAGCAACCCTGAGCTAAGCCCCCGCCCACCTGCCCACCTGCCCACCTGCCCGACTCCCCACCTGCCCATCAGCCTTTGCTGTCCGCCCATCCACATTCACATCCACATCCACACCCGTCGTCACCCACTCGCATCACCAGACACCCAACAACCGACAACCGACAACCGACAACCGACACTCATCACCCGACTCCTGGCATTACTCCAGCTCCAACCGAACCACCAAGGGCTGGCAGTCCAGCATCTGGTTCTTTATCTCACTGCTCTCTGGTATTCTGCTTTGTTCCATGCAGCACGAATGGCATTCAGTATTTCAGCATCATCTACAAGCAATACGATGCAATGGTTGGTGAGGAGGTGTACACACGGATGGCTGCTGGCCAGGTGCCTGGGGTGCGCATGAATCTTTCTCAGTATGCTGTGCTCGAGGGCGATGCCGAACCGGTGGATACAAAGCCATTTGAGTTGTTCCTGGCATTGCAGGAATTCTGTCAACTAAAGCGACACTTGTCCGCACAGCCCCAGCCACCGGAGAAACCGCTGGCCTTGAGCAATAGCCATGAATGGTTTATACCAACCTTCGAGCGCTGGATGATGATCAGCAAGGCGAAGGCGTTGCAACGCATCCGTGCCGCCATCCGCATGGACGCCATATGCGAGGGTGAGCGCATTGTACGCTATAGCAGCTCCTCGGTGGATACCGCCAGCACCCTATTGAACATCAAGGAGTTCTGGAAGGTAATCAATTGGCCGGATGAGGACACAGCCATCATGCTCGAATCACAGCTCATCGATGTTGTCTGCTCGGCGGCCATGCACTATTGCGATCTCATACACACAACCCTCGCGGACAGCGGATACTACGAGCAACAAGGTCCGTTCCGTTGCTCGGACGACATGTGTGTCACGGTGAACAACGTGGAGTATGTGCGCCGCACATTGGCCGAATTTCGTTCGGATGAACAGCCCCTCGAGGATTCCGCCGATAATTTACTTGAGTCAAGTCTCACACACATGGAGAATCGCTGTGAGCGAATATTGTCCAAGTTGGCGCCTCTGATGCAAATGTCACTGCAGAAGGCCGTGTTCCATCTGGCCTGGTCACCCGACTCTCTGCCGGCCAACCAGGCAATTGTGCCACTATTGGAGTACCTGGACTGCCATCTGGCCGCCCTAAACAGCGCTCTGCTCACCAAGAACTTTAATCGTTCGCTGCGCTTCATTTGGAAAACGGTGCTGGGCGAGATGTCGCGTCAAATGGAGACCGGAGATGACACCGACAAACCTGCTCATTTCCACAAGCGACTCTATGAGGCACTGCAGCTGCTCGTCGACTTCTTCCATGCCGAGGGTCAGGGACTGTTGCTCGAGTGTCTGCACACGGAGGACTTCTGGCGCATCGAGCAACGTCTGCAGTTCCACAAGACGGACACGGATCGTCTAATTGACATGTTCTACATGAATCGCTTGCGTGACCAGCTGATGACAGTCAGTCCAGGTCCATATGGATCGTTGGCGGTGCGGGCCTACTTCAACCATGACTCGCTCTGCGTTGAGGTGCTCCATGCACGGGATGTGGTCCCATTGGATCCAAATGGTTTCAGTGATCCGTTTGTGGTCATTGAGCTACTGCCTCGACGCATCTTCTTGCACTGCATGGAGCAGCAGACCAATGTGCATAAGGTGGGTGAAACCGTATAAAAAAAAGAGTCCAAACCCAATTACTTAATTACATTATGCATTTCCCATTTCCATTCAGCGCACTTTGAATCCTGTTTTCGATGAATGCTTTGAATTTTCTGTCACGCTGGAGCAATGCCTCAGCGATGGTGCCATGATTTGTTTCACCGTCATGGATCACGATGTCCTTACGGCCAATGATTTTGGTGGCGAAGCCTACCTGGCACTTGGCAATATACCAGGCGTGGCCGACTACAGCACAAGTGTGGACAATTTCCATGGACTCAAGCAAATTGAGTTGCCATTGATGGAGCAGAAGGACAAATGTGAGTGTGTGTATCTTCCAAAGAATCAACATTGCATCCAAACTAAACATTTGCCTGGCAACCGTATTCTGAATAACATCCTCTTTTCCTCCCCCTCCCCCTCTTTCTCTTTCTCCCTTTCTCCTTTGCTTTCTCTATTTTTGTTCCATCAGGCAATCCAATTTTGCAAATCCTCGAGCTACGCATCAATGACAAACAGGCGCAGGACTTCGTGCGCAAGCAGAAGGCGCGTTTCATCAACTGATTTTAAGGTGCACAGGTGAGCGTCGTTTAAAAAACGAATTCCAGGATTTCGGCAATTTAATTGCAATCCAGTTGAGTAGATCAAAAATATCTCTATATACAAAGCTCTATATAATATATATATGTATATATATATATATATATATGTATGTATGTATGTATGTATGTATGTATGTATATATGTATGTATATATATATATTGTAGTATGAAAGATATATACATATATATGTGTATCCAATAATACACATACACATACATATATATACATATACTTACTATTTTTTTGTCATTGGTAGAGATCCTTGAGAAATCGGATCCAATTTGATGTAAGAAGCGAGAACTCGCATTGAATCTTTTGTGTATTGAAGTTCCTCCAGTGGGAATCTCCTCCGTTTGTAAATGTTTAGCAAACTGAAATTCAAATGGTGCATAAGTAACAAGTTACGGTTCCTCTGTGGTTCCTTCTCTCACTCTAACTCTCACTCCATATCTCTCTCTCTCTCACACACATGTGGAAACTTGGTCTGCATTGTGTTTTAATTGACTTGCGATAAGCAAATGTATAAAAGGTAGAAGAAGAAGAGAAAATAAATTGGAAAAGAGAAAGAGAGAGAGAGAGAATGAGTGAGTGAGAGAGAAAGTGTGGAAGAGCTGAACATCAGAGTGACACACATACACACAACCACACACTCCCTCACTCACACACACAAAAAGACACACGCATTTAGGGACTATCTTAGTAGACGCGTAGATTTGCTGAAATTGCAACAATTAAGCATAAAATAACTAACTTATCTATAGTAAAAATACACACACACACACACCCAAACATACACCCACACAATACACACACACACACACATCTATAAAGATTTCAAGCACTTGATTGCATTTCAAAGACTTTTATCCAGGAACACAACAAACGTACACAAAAGAGTATCAAAAATCGGTTTACCGATACAAACACTTTCCAATCCCATCAAATATATACATATATATATTCCGATTTAAAAAAGTATCAAGGACATTATCCACTTCTATATCTTCAGAAGTCTGTCAATGTCTGTCGGAACAAGTTTTGAAAGTGTCTTTTTACTAAGTGAACATTTTTTTGGGTCAATTTATGTTATATATGTGCATATATAAAGGCGATATATATATATATATATATATTCGATATATATATATATAAATACATGTATTCGATATATACGATAACTCGATAGTAGAAAGATATTTTTGTGAAAAGTCAGTGAAAATCCTTTAAAACAATCAAAATATGCGTAACTCCGAGCTTCTTTATAAAAATAACTCTTACACACCAATACACAGACCAGACATATACACACACTATACTATACTATGCTATATAAATGTGTACAATGAATATATATACTATATATATAATACTCATATATATATATATGTATATGTATATCATGCCCAAAAGACAGTGTAATTACCTAAGTCTATAAAATATTTGTAAACTATTTTCTGAGCACAGGTTTTGTATAAATTTATTAGACACGCAGAAAAACACACCTACGAATACACACACACACACACACCTACACACACATACACTATGTATACATAGATACACACCTACACACACACGCTTGCACAGTGGGTGCCTAGAGTAGCCTTCAGCTGTTTGCTTTTTATACACTTGACTTGTGGCTTCTCTATCTATAGAAATCCCCTCCCCCCCTTTGCCCAAAAGAAAACGTCTTTAGCTCTTAGCGAAAAAAAAAACAAAAAATAAAATAAAATCAGGAGACAGATCCTTAAAAAGAACACCCAATTTTCAATTTAGTTCCAGAACTATAAAGAAGAAGAAATGATAGAGAAAGTAGAAGATGAGAAAGAGAAAATGGAAGAAGGAAGAAGGAAGAGGAAGAGGAAGAGAAGGAAGAAGGAAGAAGGAAGAAGGAAGAAGGAAGAAGGAAGAAGGAAGAAGGAAGAAGGAAGAAGGAAGAAGGAAGAAGGAAGAAGGAAGAAGATGAGAAAGAGAAAATGGAAGAAGGAAGAAGGAAGAAAGAAAAAGAAAGAAGGAAGAAGGAAAAAGGAAAAAGGAAAAAGGAAGGAGGAAGAAGGAAGAAGGAAGAAGGAAGAAGGAAGAAGGAAGAAGGAAGAAGGAAGAAGGAAGAAGGAAGAAGGAAGAAGGAAGAAGGAAGAAGGAAGAAGGAAGAAGGAAGAAGGAAGAGGGAAGAAGGCATTGTCGCTTCTATTGTAAATTTTGTACTATATACAGTGATGTCTCTATATATACAGATACATAGAACATATACATATATACAATGACACATATACATATACAAATACATATATAAACATGTACTATACATCAAAGGATAATAAGGAGCGTTAAAACTGTAAAACTGTAAAACTGTAAAACTGTAAAACTCTAAACTGTAAAACTCTAGCAAAACTTTTTATACCTTTCGCCAAGGCAGGTTTTTTTTTAGATGAACAATTTAAAAAAAAAAAAAATACTAAGAGAAAAAAAATCAAATGATGCGCAAGAAAAATACCTAAATAATTGCACAACAAAAGAAAAAGAAAAATTCATGTCAAATTATCAAAAGAAAAATACTAAAAAACAAAAAAAAAAAAACAATTACAAATACAAATACAAAAAACAAAAGTATTTTTAATATTTACACAAAGCGCTAAACTTCATTAAAATTATTAACAACTGAACGAGTATTATACCAATTATATATGTGAAAATATATATAAAATATACCAGATGTATGTATGAGTAACGCAAATTTCTAGTATTTAAGAAAGAACAAAAAAAAAAAAATGAAAACTATATTTGAACTCTTAGTTCAAAGTTAAAAACTTCATTTTTCATTTTTTCACTTTCACTTTTTTTATTTTAATTTTTTTTTTTTTTTATTTTAACTTTTTTTTTTTTGTCCTTCACAACTTTCATCTATAAATAAACATAAATTTGAATAGGATTTTAATTTGTGACTGTTCTAGCTCCTCTATGAAACTTTTAGGGTTGACACACATCGACATACATAAGAATATAATGACAACCCTGGCAAGCCTTAGAATTGCCACTGGGCACATCGAAGTGAAACAATTTGAAACTATCTTAAGATCTTAGCTAGTACACGAATATATATGCTATCAGAGTCTGAATGGGAGGGATAGAGAGATAGAGAAAGAATGAGATTGTATGTGTGTGTTAGTGTGTAAAAGTGTGAAAGAAAGAGAGTGAGGGAGGGAGAGAGCGAGAGAGATAGATGTACAGACTCTGCGCGTCTTATGATAGAAGATTTTGATATGTGATACCCTGACTCTATGTCCTTTATATTAATCTTCCCTGCTTACTGCTCTTCAATTGATTTCTTGTTGCCTTCTTTTCCAAGTACCGTTAGTTAATTACCGTTACAGTCTTGAGCACAAAATGTTCCTGCTCAACGTATTTCCCTAGGAGTTGAGTTCAGATTCAGTTTCAGTTTCAGTTTCAGTTTTAGATCAGCTTTCAGATCTCCTAACCTGAAATAACTTCGAACTGCTCTCTTCCAATTCTAACAAATAAGAGAATATACAAATAAATATATATATATATAATATATATACATATATATGTATATATATATGGATATATATATGTATATGTATATATAGTTATATAGTACAAGAAATATATTATATATTAATAATAGGCAATTGTTTGGCTATACTAAGTAACCGACTACAGAGTTGATAATATGTGTACCTATAACAAAAATATGATAGTTTCCTATTAAAAAGACAAATACACACACACACACACACACACACACACACACACACACACATGCCTAAGAGTAATTGAATCAAATAAGAATATTATATAATGCACTAACTGTAAAGTTGAAAACTAACGAAGTAAATGAAAACTAAAAAACCAAATACAAAACGAAAACAAAAACAAAAAGAAAATACAAAATACAAAATACAAAATACAAAAAACAAAATACAAAAAACAAAATACAAAAAACAAAAAGCAAAAGCAAAAACCAAAAATCAAAAACAATTCAATGCTAAGTTGGCCAAATCGAGAGACCAAAGGCATTTAAAAGACAACAACAAGAGGGAAGGCCGAATGGGATTTGGGCTACCAACAAAAGGAGCAATGAATGAGACCCAAACTAAAAATAATCAACGATAAGAAAAAGAAAACCGAACAAAGAGAAAAGTAAAGAAAGAAGAAGATGACGAAGAGGAAGAGGAAGAGGAGGAGGAAGAAGCGGAGTTAATCCTAAAATATATAATCACATTCAGAGATATGAAAATGCAACAAAGAACCTACAAAAACCAGAACCCTCCTGCAAAGCGATGCTACGTTGGTATTTATATATATACAACAACAACTACAACTACAACTACAACTACATATACATATACATATACATATACATATACAAATGCATACATATACAAATACATATGATATGCTTTATACAAGCAAAGAACAAAAACGAAACTTGAATACAAGAAAAGAGGAAAAACTATTTTATTCATGATTTATGCAAAACCCCATGCAGTTCTTTATACAAACTATACAAAGACACACACACACACACAGATATATTTGAAATAAATGCAGATGCAGTTAGATGATTTATATATAATAATATATTCTCGTAATTTATGGATTATTTCATTCCTTTTTTCCACTTTTCATTCTTCATTCTTCATTCTTCGTTTTTTGAATCTTTTACTTATCAAAGCCAAAGACAAAAGTAACTGTTTACCGCCGAAAACTTGCTAACAAATGTTTTCAAATCAAATATGTAAAACCAAAAACTAAAAACCAAAAAACCAAAAAACCAAAAAACCAAAAACTAAAAACCAAAAACCAAATACAAAAACCAAAGCTAAACCAAAGCAAAGAAAATATCAGAAATTTTAAAATTTTGAAATGTGCGCTTTACTTGTACCACATAAGAAACTCCCTAACGATGAGCCACTCGCAGGTTCCTAAAAGAAAAACTACTTAAACTCAAGAAAATAAAACGAAAAACCAAAAAAAAAAAAAATATATTATTATATGTGTCAGGAAAAATCCGTTAAAAATAAATGTAACAGAAAATCTAAAAAATAGCAAAAGTTTCCACAGATCTTAAACTCTTAGCAATAAGTGTGTGTGCAACAGTTAATGAAATAAAACAAAGAAAAAATCAAAAAAAAAATCAAAAAAAAAAAAAAAGAAAAAAGAAATTAATTGAAAATCTTAAAAAAATCAAAAAAAAAAAAATACGAAAAAAATACGAAAAAAAATACCCAAAATACATAATTAATGTGTGTGTGCGAAACCCAAAAAGTAAACCCAATGCTGCAGCAGAAGAAACCTTATCAAATTCAATCAATAAATGTCAATGAATATTTAAATGGTATTATATTATTTACCAAGGCGAACCCTAAAAAACACCCCCAGCATTGTGGGTGGACGGAGGGTTGCTGGGTGGCTCTGGGTGGCTGTGGGCATTCATTCAATATTCCACTTTTTAGATATCCTTCAGGCAGTCGAAGATTTGATTTATGCGTGTAATTAACTTGGGTAAGTATATGGTTTATATACCTATTAAAGCTGCCTTAAAGGGTGCGTGTGTGTGTGTGTGTGTAATATAAAATATTATTTATCTATAACTGTATTTGTTGTGTGTCCTGTCTGTCCTGTGCTTAGGGTATCCGCTGATCGAATTTAACATCATTTTTCTTGCTCTCTCTTTTTGCAAGGCTTTCGCTTTGATAAGAAATTAGCCTGGAAGGATGTCGATATATGCCGCAGAGTGAGAGCGACAGAGAGAGAGAGAGTGGGTGGGTGAGTGAGTGAGAGATACCGTGCAACATTTTCAATGGGTTTAGCCTAAACCCCTCGATGGGGCCGCCATGAAAATAAATTGTCGTCGGTGGCAAAGGTTGCGGCGTTTATGGAATTGATTTCAGTGCATTATCCTTCGACGGGCCCAGCGCTGTAGATGCTTTTATCTAAATTAAATCCAGATCCAGTTCCAGTTCCAGCCACACATCCTCGCATCTTTACACATCTTCCACACAGCCATACATCTACATCGACACATGCCACACATGCCACACATGCCACACATGTGGTAAGTTCATATCAAAATCAATTTCAATTCCTGTTACTGTACATGACGTGCAAATGATTTGCCATTTGGTGCGTCTTCAAAACCTGAAAAGTTCTCGAATTAAAGTTGCAACCAGTGGCAGGCAGTGTCTAACTTTCCACTCACACACACACGCACACGCGTTGTGCAACAGCAACAATAACAATAAAAACAAGCCGAATCACTGAAATTTTATACAACTTTTATGTCAGCAACAGCAAGCGCAACGGCAACGGCAACTGCAACTGCAACACAAACTTTTTACGACTTGCAACGCCAAAGTGAAACAAAAAAAAACAAGAACAAAAACAAAAACAAAAACAAGAACAAGAACAAAACAAACATCACAAATGTTGCGTACTATAAACAAAGGAATGCTTACTGCGCTCCGAGTCCTTGCGCCATCAAAGAAAAAATACAAAAAAAAGAAAAATGAAATGAAAGAAAAGTGTAAGAAAAGCCGTCAACTTTTTTGCCCTTGCCCCCTTGCTGTTGCATGCCCCACGAATCACCAACTCCTGACACTCCCGCACTTTCAATGATTCGACTTTATTATGCCACTGGACCTGCCACAGCAACAGTCCTGCCATTACAATTAAAATCATTCACACATCCTGAAAGACTCATCCAACCGCAGCACACACTCACACACACACACACACACAGTTAGAGACTAACACATACTTAAATAAGGCACATTATGACATTTAAATGGCACAACTTTTGCCTAAGCCTCGAATAAAAACTGTAATTCAACTTCTACTTCCCCCCCCCCCCCCCTCCCCCACCACTCCCCCTGAAAACGTGAGTGAGAAATAGTTTAAAAAATCCCACCCCATACACTGAGAGAAATTTAATCAAATTATTTTATTATTTTTTTATTATTATTTTTTTTTATTATTTTTTTTTTTTTATTGTTTATAAATATAGACTTTAATAAATTAAAAAAAAAAATACATTATTAATTTTTTTTACATTCCTTAAGCTCTCTTTAAATTTTTATTAAAATATTTTTAAGGTTTAAATTCGGCTTAAAACTTGTATTTAAATAATTTTATTTTTTTAACTTCATATTTTAAATTCATATTTTGAATTTTGGTAAACATTTTTAGTTTTACATTTTTATATTTAAATGTTCTACTTAAATTTAAGACTTTTTACTACACATTTTAAATTTTCTAAGGGCTACAATTTTTATTTACTTAAATTTAAAAATGGACAATAATTTTTATTTAATGTTTTCTTATTTAAATGCTTTACTTCAATTTAAATTTTTTATATGCACATTTAAAGTTTGAATTTAGAATTTAAGTAATTTTATTCACAATTTATTAAATTTAACTTAACTAAAAAAAAAAAAAATTAAAATTTAACTTTTAGATTATCTAAGTTAAGATTTAGGCTAAATTATTTATTTTAATTTTAAATATTTAAAATTTTACCTTAATTTAAATTTACCAACTGCGCATTTAAGAATTTTAAAGCTCGAATTTGGATTATTTATTATTTTATTTTATTTAAAAATTTCAAAATTTCAAAATTTCATATTTATTGCTTAAATTTATGTTAACTTTTTTTTTATTGATTTTCACATACGAAATTCGTGCTCTTTGATCTTTCATCTTTTGTATTTAATTTATTCAAAGCTGCTGCTGTTTAGTTTGTTTTCTCAGTGTAGCCGGAAATGCAAACTACGCCACATTATTTTAGCCATTTTCCTTGGCGCGTCCTTTTCCGCTTTTTCCGCCTTTTCCGCTCTTTTCAGTTATTCCGTGCTTCCCGCGAGCTGTTCGCATAAATTTGAATGTGAATTTTTATTTACATGCCTGCAGCACTTTATTGGGCAGTCCGTGGAGTTGTCTTAAACTGTTGCAAGTGTAGTTAATATTTAAAGGGGGGAAATTCAATACGAGAACAGTTACGCATACATAGATAGAGACACGCGCGCACACACACACACACAGTGGCTTCATTATCGATGCTATTCGCTGGCGCTTGCCATAATGACTTTTCCCAGCCGCAGCTTAGATGCAAATTAGGTGTTAAGGCTGCCATCCGATGCCATCGCCGACTGTTGGCTCTCCACATGCCCCATCGCACAAGAGCATTGCAAGTCACGTGCGGCAGTTGGGTGAATAAAGCGGTGACAACCAAAGCGTCTAATGAAGTGGCCATTTTCCGGCGTGTGTCCGACCGCCTTACTCCGTGCTTTAAAATGTTCGCTCTCATCCGGGCAACTACCGAATCAACTGCCCGCCATTCCACTTACCAAGTCATTCCCCCTCCCCCTCCCCCTCTTCAACACTCATCTCTTCGCCCATTGAATTTTATGCACGTGTCTCACAACTTTTGGCTAACGGTTATTAAATGCAGTTTGACAACAAAAATATAACTCGAAAAGTGCAAAGTGCATTGAGGCGCCCTCTACATGTCATAGAACCAAACTAAACGGACAGCCTCTATTTCTCTTTTCACACTCTCAGAGCAGCGAATCAGTGGGATCGCTGCTTAAAACCAGTTTAAGATTTGTTGTTTTTTTTTTTTTTTTCGACCAGTTTAGACCAAACACAGGTGCGCGAAGGCGAGCTCACAATTCGTTTGATCAGTTCGAGTTGAAATCGCGTCGCGTTCACTTCGCTGTTGCGCTTCAGCCATTCACATACACTCGCAAACGTAAACGCATCTACTGGCAGAGCTCACCAATACAATAACAGCACTCGATATATATTTATATGTGTATATCGCAATACAAGAAAAAGGCAGCAACAAGAACAACGCGCAATAAATTCAACTATTTTTAGCATATTACGTGAGTGTCATTTGAATTTTTGAAGTTGAAAAAGTGTTAAAAAAAAAAAGTGTTTGCAGTAAATGTTTCTAACATGAGCTGCCCTTTTCCTGTTTAACTGTGTGCGCTTATCTCTGCGATGCTTATGTATATGTGTTGGTATGCCTGTGTGTGTGTGTGTGTGTGTGTGTGTGTGTAAGCCTGAGTCTGTACGTTTGTGTAGGCGCATAACTTAGCTTGAACCAAGCCAAAAACCTGCTGCTATTATTAGCTTTAGCCAAGATTATGGCCGATTTGGCTGAGGCGACTTGAGTTGGGTCGCTGTTGCCCATTGTTGGTCACTACCCAACGATCCCTTTAACTTCCCTTCCTGCCCCGCAAGACGAAGCCGCTGCCCCCTTGGCCAGCAGCTCGTTAGCTGCCTGTAAATGTTGTGCGAAAATCTGCAACGCCTTTCATTCATACCTAGCGAATATCTATATTATTATATCACACACATGTGTGTTGGCTGTCTTTTTGGACAGAACCAGTGAGGCCCAAGATTCATAGCACATACACACCCATGCACACACACACACACACACACACGGTCATACGCATCCGATCGAGTAGCAACACCAACGCATTTGCATAAACAACGATGTCATTGATACATTATTAATAATCTTTACATATACCATATATATCTATATATATCTATATATGTCTATATATGTCTGTATATATATGTATATATATATATATGAATATTTTTATGCATGTATGAATATCTGCTTTACTTTTAGTTTTTTTTTGTTTTTTTATTGTTTTTTTTTTGTGCAACAGTGTAATGAAATGTGTGCAACTACAAAGTACTAACAACCTGTCGTTGTCGCTGGCAAAGCGTTAACAATAAATAAAAGGCGAAACAATAGCAGCAGCAGCAGCAACAACAACGAGAACAACAACAACAAAAGCAACAAAAACAACAGTTGACTGTACAACAATGAGCAGAGAAGGTAAGCCAGTTTTTTTAGCCCACAATCGTGCATGGGAATACATTTAAACAAACACAGGCAGAGACACATAAAAAACTCACACACACACACACACACACACACACACACATGTATATATATATATATCAAAAAACCACACAGAACACACACGATTTTATTGTCATTTATTTGACTTAAAGTTTAAGCGAAGTGCAAGTGTCAATGAGACACACCAACAGCAAACAAGCACACACACACACACACACACACACACACACATGCACGCACACACACATGCAGGTACACAATCACTTGAACTTTAAGGTCGCTTCTCATTTCCGCAACTGTTGAACTCTGAACTGCAAAGAAATAATAAAAAAAAGATTGACTGCGTGGGCGCCGAAGCTAAAAACAGAAACTGAAAACGAAAACGAAATCAAGACAAAAGACAAAGAGACAAAAAGAAAAGGAAAAGGAAAAGGAAAACGAACGCATAAAAGAGACAGAAACTAAAGTCTTTTTGGTTTCATGGGGATTACGCGACGGTTGACCGTGAATAATTCCTCCAACATATTCGCTGCCTTATATGATCTCTGTTATATTCTCTGGCCTCTTGCCGGCCAGAAGACACTGGCGCTTATGTCATCTGGCAAAGATTTGGCTTTGAGCGCAGCGGAAATCCAACAGCTGCTCATGCAATCCCCAAAACCCAAACCCAAACTCAAACTCAAACTCAAACCCAAAATCCTAAAGCTGACTTAAGTGCAGGAAATGATCATTAGTCTCGTTGCTTTGGCCAATTGCACATGTCGTTCGGGCCATTTTGACCGGCGGTCTATGCCATTCGGGCCTCAATATTTTATCAATTGTCGTTTGGCCAAAAAAGAATCACGAAAACTTGTCCAGTGTGATTCGCCCCCCCCCCCCCCTCCTCCTTCCCCCTTTCAAAGCCGGAAAATATCGTTACCAAAATGGGACTCTGCATACGTAAAGTTAATTGCTTTCAGTCAAGTTTTTAAGACAAGTCATATATCAACTCTTTTTCCGACCACATCAATTTCCCTAAGCACCAAATATAATGGGGCTTTAATCTGGGAGCTTAAATCTTGCAGCTTGAATCTTAACTTCTACTTAAAGACAATGCAGATTAGAGATCACGGGAGATGACAGTCCTTCTTATGGATACCCGAGGTTCATTAGGAGACTTGGAGACTCTTTTAATTGCTGGTATTTAAAATTCTTATATAACAGCGACTAAGGCTATGATGGGGTAGGGGAGGGTAGAAGGAGAAATGCTTGTATTATTTTTAATACTCTTACTAATCTATTTATAATACAAGAAACGAGACAACTCACAGCTGTGCGGACCGATGGGGCGATGGAGATACAAGCTCTTACCTAAGATACGATCGTGGCACACACAACTCATCAAAGAAGACAATAGACAATTTTATGAGTCTTCCAGTTGGGATTTGTGTCTGAAGACAGTTACCTCACTTTAGGGTTTTGCTTGGCGTTTCACTTGCCATGCAGCCCACTGTGCATAAGAGAACTGGCTTTTTAGTGTGGTGGGAAGAAGGGGGGTAGCTTTAAAGTTTCGAGCATAGTTAGAGGTAAAGCGACAGCCGACGGAAGGCAAAGGACGGACGGTAGAGTCGTCAGTGGACAGTTGAGAGTCGAGAGCTGCAAGCCGCAACCACAATGAGAGCCACAGCACCGCTGGCGATGTTTCTGATAAAACAGTCAACGGTGCTTGGCGCACGCCATGGCGTCCATAGCGTTCATGGCATCCATAGCACCCATAGCCCCCATGGCAGTCACAGCGTCCAATAAAAATAGTGGAAACGTCAACCGGCAACTAGAAATTTGAAACCAAAGCTAGCGGCACTTTTTGTTTTTTTCTATTTCTTCTTATTTTTCTCGATGGCAGCGTTTTGATAATAACAACATTTATACAACATTTTTTTTTTTGTTATTTTGTTTTTATTTTTTTGCATTGTTTTCCGTTTCATTTGCGTTTTGGGGGTCAGGCAAAAGTTGTCGTAATTGGAAACGGACAAGTCGATAATTTTGATGGCAATTAGAATTGCCTTAAGTTTATTGTGGAGTTTATCAGTTGTATCTGATTACCCCCCTCTATCGCTCTCTCTCTCTCTCTCTCTCTCTCTCTCCCTGCCACTCTTTCTCTTCCCATTTCTTTGCTTCTCTTTTGCTCTTTCGGTCAGTCTTGTGACATTTCTCCGTGGAGCTCAACTCAGTTTCGAGTTCGAGTCTTACAGCAGCCGAAGCCATGACAACAATGCCAATTGACAGCGAAAGTTACGTAACGATGAGGCATTTAGTTGGCCGTTGTTGTTGCGGCTGCTGCTGCTGCTGCTGCTGCTGTCGTTGTTGTAGTTGTAGTTGCTGTGGCTATTTAAGACGAGTTTGTAACCGATGATGTTGCATCCGTACAACGCTGCGTATGCGCATTAACGTTGTATATTGAACACGAAAACGATCATTAAAGGCCAAAATATGCAAATGCGTTAACAATCCAAATGAAAGAGAGGCAACAGCACAAATCAATCAGACTTAATCACCACTTCCAGTCGCTCCGACAGGTATATAAAATTAAATAATAAATACATATATAAAGTGGCTGTATAAAATGTATACTGCGGCTTGTGTAATCAAGATACACACCTCGAAGATCTTCGCTTTATTGCCGAATAAATAAAACAAAACGAGGGTCGATTGCCTCGATAATTGCTTATCGGCTTAAGTGCCATTCCCAACGATGGAGCTTCGTGCGTTGCATGCGTTTAAGCGGATCTCTGGGCTTTTCTCTTTTTGCGCACATATCGATAGGTTGAAATTGAATCGAGCTTATCGCGTTGCCAGGACAAGGCATTGGATTTTATACAATGTTGAGCTATGAATCGGCGTTGTAAAGCGTAAAATCGTTTGATTAAGTGTATTGGGCCATAATAAATTAATGATAATAACCAGAACAAAGTTCATCCGACTGTCTATTAGCCATCATTTATACACACACACACACACGCACACATTCGCAAATACAAGCGTGTAAATGTTTATAAAGGGACGTGCACAAGCGGGTGCATAATTAATTAAGCCAATTAAAACTGATTCGTTGCAAGTTTTATTTGACATTTGAGAGATGCTCTGACTTGGCCATAACTTGTGCGTTCAATGCAATCGAAATGCCAACAGTGAGACGCGCACACAGATGTCAATTGCTAGTTGCCAGTTGCCAGTTGCCAGTTGCCAGTTGCCAGTTGCCAGTTGCCAGATGCCATAGAGCAGAAAGCAGAGACAATGATTTCATAATGTAATTGGTGTCTCGTGTCATTGCACATGCCAATTACAAGCACACAAATATGCTCGGACACAAATAAATAAGCCCGTATTTAACATTCCATATTTGAAATGGCAGCAGAATCGAGGGGAATCAGTGGGGAATCAGGGGACTCAGTGAACGATGCGATGCGATGCGAGCAACGCATATTCATGGCAACTTGAGCAAAACTTCTGTGCAAACATGGAATCTCAAGTATTTTGCATTTCAATTCAACTCAAATAATATTAGATTTAAATTTTATCCATGGGCTGCACACACAGCCACACGCACACCCGCACACCCACACACACACACACACAAACGCACACACAGAGTTAAGCTAATAATGTCGGGGCAGAAGTATTGTGAATTCCTTAGAAATTCAGAGGGAATACCATTAGAAAATCAAATTAACAAATTTAACAACTCAACTGTCGACTTGTTGGGTTATTGTTTTGTAGATTTTCATGCTCAAAATATTAATTTCCTTTTCCTACAGCATAAATCTTTTATTTAATTTCCCATTGATTGCTCTATGTTTGTTGTTGGTCATGAGAACAACAAATTCTCAAATTGACGGATTAGTTTTTCTTTGTCTTTTCTATCGATAAGCCCCATCCCTGCCGTTGCCCCTTTCTGCCGCTGAAGCTATTCACTTCATACGGCGTTAAAGTGGCTTAAGCCCTGACAACTTTATGAGCCGCTCTTGACATTAAAGCAACGCAAGATCTACGCCCACTGAACGAACGCTTTAGAGTTGTCGACGTTCAGCAAAATTATGGCTCGAAGACTTTACGTACACTTAGTTATTAACAACATGTATATGTATGTGTGTGAGTGTGTGTGTGTGTGAGTGTGAGTGTGTGTGTGTGTGCGTGTGTGTGTTCAGCAAATATCATAAAATAGCAAAAGTAACAAAGGCAAAAGCTTCGGCAAATTATACCCACCTACACCCCTTCCCATTCTACACACACACACACACACACACACACAGAAAAAGGCCTTGAAGCCGAGGAACAATTTTTGACGATACTCAAACTGACAAACAAATATTAAGAATGTTCCATCCAGAGACTCGTGTATGTAGGCACAATTAAGCAATTTGTATAAAGTTTTTCGACAGAGCCATCAAATCATTGTCAACAGTTGAAACGAACTGAGGAATCTAACAAGTTTCCCTTCTCCAAAAATGATTTGATTATCCCCCAAACGAATGAATTCTTCAACTTGGTTGGATTTTTGGTTTTTGGTTTTTGGTTTTTGGCTTGGCGTATTGCGAATTCTGTTTCTAGCAAAGCTTCAGTTACTACGACCGATGGCATCAAGAAATGTCAAGACATTGCTCAGATTGACGTGTGGTTATTAGAAGGTTAGCATCATCATCATACGGCTTCTCGTTTACCCCAATCCTACCTGCATCATCTGAGATTTAATACTAATTAAAAAAAAATTCACAAAAAAAAAATACTGGTTAAATGAGTTTCAAATAATTACTAATTAGAGTTAGGAATGTGACTTGTGTGCGATTCTATTCAGAGATGATCAAATAATGCGATAACTTTGTGCCTTCCGACATTTTGTTATCGATTATAAGTAACACCAGACGGACGGGCAGTAATTGGTGTGTGCAGTTAAAAATTAAAAAAAAAAAAAGAAGAGGAAACGAAACGAATTCTTTTTTTTTTTTATTTAAACGACTTGCAATATTAATTAAATAGCAGAGAATTAGAATATGTACTCCCATAGACATCCAACTGGGCAGCATTCTCGTCGAGCAGCTGCAGAGTCGAGCGTGGGAAACTATTCCAATGGCCACCAGTCGCTATCGCTGTTGGAGAATTGCCTAAGCTGGCAGCCATTGATTGGGGCAACGTTGAGACCGTCCGTCTGTCTGTCCGCAGGTCTCTTGGGGCTGCTGCATGAATTTGCATATCTCAAGTCTGCTGCTTAATAGATCTTGCGTCTTAGTTTCAGTTTTATTGTACATATTAATTTATCATTATTTTCCTGCTTATTTGTTTTTGGCACGTCAAGTGCAGAGAGCGGAAAATGCGGCATTTGGGCCCAGGTTGTGGTTAATATGTTTGCACCCAGCAAGATTCTAACTGAATTGGAACATGAAACATGTTATCCACTACACTGACAGACACACGCACACACGCACATAAATTTGTACCTATGTGTGTATGTTAATACTGCAAGCATCGAAAGGTTAACAGAATTTGAGAAATATTCATTCACTCAAACACAAACACATACACACACACACACACACACACACACACGCACACGTAACACACAGAACGTTATGTGTACATCCGTGCACGTGCATGTCATAAATACATTTGTGTCTATGCATGTATGCGAAGGTATGCACATACTGTTTCTAATAGGTAACTGTATACATGCATATACATATGCCAATATATCCACATAAACATATTTTAGTGCCTTGTGAATGTGTGCGTGCATTTGGCAGCCTCATAAGCACTTGTACAGTTGCGGCTCTTGTTGTTTTTGTTGTGGTCGCGGAGCCACTTGCTTTTTGCCGACACACTCGCAGCCGAAAAACAAAAGTTATAACGGTGCTGGCAGTAGAGCAACCCGCTTCCATACTCTTTCTTTCTCTCTTTCTCTTTGCCACTCTTACTCTCTTACTCTCTTACTCTCTCCCTCTCTTTCTCTCTCTCGCACTCGCACTCGCATCGGCACCCGCACCAGCACCCGGACCATTTGCAATTTCAATCCCCCTGCCATCACTTCGCGGCATTTAAGCAACGTAATAGTAGACAGCGGCTGGCCATAAATATGCCGTAGCTTTGACTGCGAACAGGTTTACGTTCTCCAGCGCCCCGCTCCAATTCCAGCTTCTGCCTCCGCCTTAGCCACAGTCTCAGTCTCAGTCTCAGTCTCAGTCGCTGCCGCAGCTCCAGCTCCAGCTCCAGCAAGCATCGCATATTTGTAGTGCGCATTGTTTTCGGGTGCTCGGGTGCTCGGGTGCTCGGGTGCCGGTTGCCATTTGGACCGTGCACCGCATTCATAGCCACACATACGCGGCGGGAGTACTTAGAACCGTTTGCCGCTAGTTACAGCTACTGCGGTGCGACTAAGTGAAACAGAAACACTTGGAAGATCTCTATCAGTTCTGCCCAGGGAGCAATCTAATGCGCCACAGCGACGCCAATGGTAATTGTAATTGCTTCTTCTTGTTCTTCCCCTTCTCTCTCATCTTCATTCCACTATAACCTTTGTCTGCCAAGCCACTTGACGTGGGCGTAAGTGTAAGCTTGGCGGCTCAAGGATAAACGGCCAGCAAAATATTAGGAAAATTCAATGAAAAACAAGAAAATTAATGGAAAACATTTCCAAATGACAGAAGTTTCAAAATACATGTATTTAATATACAAGCTCAACTATGTACGTATGCGTGTGTGCATGTGTGTGTATGTGTGTGTGTGTGTATGTATTTTTTTGTTTCCTGTGATCGCTGCGTATTTCGAGGAATTCTTAGAAATGTTTTTGCCCTTCTGCTCGTTTCTAGAGAAACAAATAAATAAATTTAATTTTTTATTTTTTTTTTTTATATTTTTTTGTATTTTCTGGAATCATCTCCATATTCAAATCTTAACTGTTAACGACTTTTAGTATAACATTTATTTATACGACCCCCGAGCAGTTTTGAAGTTTCCATGAAACCCAGTGGTGAAGTTAACTTAAGTGGGCTTAGATTTAATTTTGGGTCCAAGTCTTGGGTCTTTCGTGGATTCCATTGTTCATGCTGTGCCGTACCCAATGCCCTCCATGTGTGTACTCTTTGTGGTCAATGGGTGAGACTGCGGCCGGCGGGATTGTGGCTGCGCGGATCGGCCTAGTCATGGGTCGAGAAAACGCCAAAGCCCAAACATGGGGACCAACACACCAAAGGGCCAACTGTTGCGTTCAGGCCTTTGATGTTTTTTGGGCAAGCGCACGGCTTACATTTGGGCCAAGCGCGAATGCTGATTGAAATTAATGTACGAAACGTGACTTACACGGAGGCGCCCTTCTCCAAAACCTGACCATATCAAATGAACATATCTGCGACTGGATCTGCATCTGTGGCTGCCACAACAGCTGCGCCAGCTGTCAACGGCTTCATTTGGTGTAAGTTGAGTCTGGCCATGGACATGGGCTCAAAACTTCTTCTGGCTTAAATGAGTTTGCAAAAACAGTTAGGCGGCCAAGTGGATTGGACTCTTAGTTACCCAGTGAGGCGGACGCACTTACCCACTCAAACACACACACTCGCACACTCACACACTCACACACTGACACTTACTTATTTGTAATCCTAGAAATCGAGTTACAACACAGCCCCCCCCCCCCCCCCCCCCCCCTTCTCACCCCAAATGATTTATAGACAAATGGTTAAGGAACATTAACTTTTTATAGAGCGGTCGATAGCTTTTACTTTGTCTCTTATACCCTTTGTTTTTTTTTTTTGGCTTTTTTTTGGCTTTTTTATTTTTCTTTTTTTTTTTTGGCAATTCGATAGACGAGTCTTGAAGCGAAGGGAATGGCAAACGCGATCCGAGGGGTGGGCTGAAGGGTGCTTGGGACTACTTTGGCTCTTGGCTCCGGGCCGTAATGCCAACTTTCTCTGCAAGTGTGTTCAGATTTAATATTGTTTACCCAAAAATAACACACAACAATCCGCACAACAACAACAGCAACAACAACAACAACAACCACAACAACAACCACAACAACAACAACATAAAAGCAACAAAGTGCGGCTTTTGTAGTAATTTTTTTTGTGTTGTTGTCTGGGGCGATTCTTTTTGGCTGAGCATTGATTTTAATGGCTTACAGTCATCATCAAGAAGAAGAAATGCCAAAATTAATAAAGGAAATATGTATATAAGTGTGTGTCTATACACGCATGTGTATGTGTGTGTGTGTGTGTGTGTGTGCACACTTTTATATCGCACTTTCATCGCCCTTTGTAGATGGCGCACTTGGCGCTTATTAATTTTTGTAGCTGTTACCGTTAACCGTTTACCACGTTGTTGTTGTTGCTGTTGCTGTTGTTGCTGTTGCTGTTGCTGTTTTGGTTGTTGTGTTAGTTGTTGCTGTTAGAGTTGTTTTTTGTTGTTCTTCAGGTTGTTGTTTTTCTATTGTTTGTACCCTAAATTCAATGCACATTTCGGCAAGGGTATAACAGGCTCTTGCGGTGATGAGCACACAAAGTTCATTCCTTAACATGTCCTTTAGTAATTCTGAGTATATCTCAGTGAATGTGTGTTTGTGTGTGTGTGTGTTAAATGTGTATGTATCCTAAAATAGTGGGTATCCCTGTAGTCGCGTTGACTGCATGGAATGGCTCCAACTTGTATTTCATTTTCGTTTTGGGCAAAAAAGATTAGCCGCAACAACGACGTGAGTGAGCATTTATGGCTAGAAAGTGTTGTTGTTGTTGTTGTAGTTGTTGTAGTGGTTGTTCTTGTTAATGTTATTGTTGTACTGTTGTTGTTGCTGTTGTTGCCTTTGCTGCTGCTGCTGCTGCTGCTGCTGTTGTTTCTTATATCCAAATATTTTGCCAACTGGCTGCCCCATTTGAATGCTTGGAAGCTTCATGAGAAACGGACGTGGCCCTGGGACAGTTGGCGAGCTAGCAAACTTGGCCACAGTGGTGCCAAATGCTAATTAAAAGCTCTTGAATAAACAAATTTTGTTGACCTTTTTTAGTCAAGAAGTTCAACTCAAAAATATATATTTTTCAAAGTTTTGATACTTCGAAGACAGCTTAGATTTTCTTAGACAAATTTTTTACCCGCTGAGTTTTGACTTTAAGTTGTATTCATTATTTATATATTACTTATATATATGTATATAATAAATATTTAGATATATAAATAATTTTAAAAAAATATAGATCTTTATATAGGCATATATAATATAAATGGAAGCATCGATAGATAAATGATAAATTTCCCATAAATATTTTTATATCAATTTCTTGATTATTTTAAAATTACAATTTATGGTTTTAAATTGAATTTTTTTTTATTGAAATAAAATATAAAAATTGTTGATTGCACTGTGGTTAGGCACTTTGTACCACTGTGCAGCGGTCAGAACAATTTTAAACGCTGCTCATTTTTCAACGTTGCGGCCTCTTTGCCCCAATACATTTGTGTGTGTTGTGCTCTGTGGCTGTGTGGCTGTGTGTGTGTGTGTGTGTGTGTATGAGTGTATTTAACAGCCTGCAGGGTTAAAAATTTAATAGAAAAACGTTTTAATAAATCAGTTAAGTGGTCTTGCCGCTTTTTTGCGGCTAATTACACGCATTAGCGTCGACCGAGTCCGGGCAGGCGAAAGACAAGGTGTGGCAAGGGACGTCAGAGCGGCGGGACAGAAGAGATCCCTTGGCCAGTCGGGTGCGTGTTAACAGCCGTGTTCATGTCCCCAGCAAAACTCAACAGCTCCACCAAGCCAAGCCGACAACTCCGGCCTGGACAATGTATACGGCGCGTAATTTAGCAATTAAAAGCGATTAACATGCGTTTCAGCTACTTAAACTCTTTCAAGATCGACGACTTTAATAGCCCCAAGGCTCCAGCTTTAAGCTGGAATCACTGTCGCCGGCTGCGGCAATTATTATTGGAGCAAGCGTATCTTTAAACGTAGAATCTTTAATTTCTGTCCTGGGCAGGCCAATCAAATTTTATGCTGATCGCTGGGAACCCGCAGTGAAAATATAAAATACTGAAAAATGTTGCAAATTTCATAGTTTTCCACGTTTCCTAATGAAAATTTATAAGCCTAGCTTCCGATCTGTGAGTTCGGGCTAAGGGGAGGAATGCCTTTTCAGCTTGGATAAGCTTGGAGCGCGCTTCAAGGTTTCCCTCTGCGGCGGAGCTTTGCAGGGGAAACTTTGAATTTATGCAAAGATTAATCGAGTCTTAAGACACATCAATGATTATTTTCTTTTGGCATTACTTTTGGGTCAAGATTGGCAATTGCGTCTTGGTTTTGGCCAGGCTTTGCCTTGGTGTTGCTTGTTGGCATGTGAAAGGCACTCTGAATTACGATACGGACTGGCCGCAGCGTCAGTCTTGGCCTCAGTCGCAGCTTCAGTCTCCGCCTTAGTCCAGGGCTTAGCCTCAGCCTCAGTCCCAGACTTAGCCTCAGCCTCAGTCCAGCCTCAGCTTCAGTCCAGCCTTAGTTCAGTCCCAGTCCAGCCTCAGCTTCAGTACAGCCTCAGCTTCAGTCCAGCCTCAGCTTCAGTCCAGCCTCAGCTTCAGTCCAGCCTCAGCTTCAGTCCATCCTTAGTTCAGCCCCAGTCCAGCCTCAGCTTCAGTCCAGTCTCAGCTTCAGTCCAGCCTCAGCTTCAGTCCAGCCTCAGTTCAGCCTCAGTTCAGCCCCAGTCCAGCCTCAGTCTCAGTTTTAGCCTCAGCCGCAGCCGCATGCTCAGCCTCAGCCGCAGTCTCAGCTGCAGCCTGGCCTGCGGTTCTGGAGTGAATGCCTTGCACCAGTTTATGTGGGTTAAATGGGCCGCCCATAAATTGATAGTGGCAAGAGTGTTGTGGTGGGTGTGCGAGGGGGCAAATGGCTGGTGCGGAGGCAGGGGGCTGTAACTTTCTAAACCACGCCCCACAACTGACTGCAGCGCACTGGCAATGAAATATTTGGCTTAAAACTATTCAAGACTTAGTTTACTTTTATGACACTTGACCACAAAACTGGACTACAAACTGCATTTCTGTGGCGGATCTCTGAGCTGCTGGTCTTGCTCTTGGTCTTGGTCGTAGTCGAGGTCTTTGTGCTGGAATGGAAACTACTGTCTAACGTCTAACGTCTATGGTCTTTGTTTGTTTATTTTGCATTTTCTCACCTGTTGTAATGCAAATGGGTACAAATTAACTTCGCGTTCCGTTTGGCTTGGCTTTTCGTAACGACTTCCGTTGTTTGGCTTTAACCCATTGTTGGCCCACGGCCGGAAGCCCGGTGCCGTTTTGAGAGCGAAAGTTGTGAAATTCGCCAAGTCTTTTGAAGTGCCTGGACAGGCACTTCCACCATTTTCCACCAGCTTCCAGCTGCCTCCACTGGCTTTCAGCAGCCCTGCAAGTGGTGGAAGATTCACCCCGTCTAATGGACAAACAAAAATGGGAAACCCATGTAAGTGGGCAATGTGAGCGAATGCTTTACGAGCCATAAGAATAAGGGTTTTGGGCCCTGGGCTAAAACGTGAACCTTAACCAAAATCTAAACACATATCTAAGCTTGGACCTGCACGTGGACTTTGTTGTTGGGGGACTGGGGAAGTGGGAAGCTTTGGTAGCTGGACCTGAACTTGGACAGGTGAAAATGCAGGAGGGAAATTCTTTTTGGTTTTTATACGGAATCAGAAAGTTTTACGGTTTATTTATGCTGTTTATGCAGCGTTAAAGGTTATAACACATGCCAAGGCTTTATACGCGCCATGGTAAATATGAAAGCAAACACATTTTAATGGCATTCCATTTATATTTACATTGGCCGCCACACATCGGGGGAAAAACGCTTCAAGGCTTCAACGCAAAAGCAAACCTAACAAAACAAACCGAATCTGAAAACGAAAACGAAAACCCCAACTTAAGTCCATATCCATGCCCTATGCTCCATGCTCCATGCTCCATGCTCCATGCTCCATGACCATGCCCATACCCAAGTCCGTGCCCATGCCCATGCCCATACCTACAATCCATACAAAACTCAATCCCAAACCCCAAACCGCATAAACAAATCAGAGCTGGCCAAGATACGCATGGGAGTTGCAAAAATGCTTTGATGCCCGCCAAATGATAGAAATGGACACAGAGAATCGGAGAGTCAAAGCTAGTTTCCCATTCCAGAGACTATGACGATGGCGACGTCGACGTCGACGTCGACGGCGAACACGACCACACACGCATGCCAAGAAGGGCGGCAGTTCGATTTTTCATTTGACAATGACGGCGACGCCCACTACATAAATGTCCCTCGTCCTGCCCATCAGTCTGAATGGGAAAATGTTTGCGTGTGTGTATGTGTATGTGTGTGTTTGTGTAAATGTTTGAGTATGCGTTTCTCGAATCCCTAGGCGCACAAATCACCACAACGAACTTGAAACTTTTACCTTGCCCAAACCCAGACACAGGCCCGATCCAGTCTCCAGGCAGTCAGAAACCCAGACCCAAGCCCCAGCAACAACTGACAATTGTATCTCGATCGACCGCCAGGCACAGCGCAACATTGACTTTAGTTCAAATAATAAGAGGGCTGGGCATGCAAAGCAGACTCCAGCAGCAGAATCAACAACAGCATCAGTCGCAGTCGCAGTCGCAATCGCAGTCACAGTCACAATCAGAATCAAAGTCGCTATCTCAGTCACAGTTCCAGTGCCAATTGTATTTCCAGCTTCATCTCAAGCTCGCAATTATTATCGATTGAACGCAAATGTGGCGGCATTCGATAGGCAACGACTTTCTTTATTTGATCGAATCGAAACAATAACTCAACTCCTATCGACATCGCCTTTGCGATAACAGAGTTCATTAACAGACAAGCTAAGAGATTTTTATGGCTTAGCTTAAATATATTTATATTTATATAATATATATTTATATATATTATTAAATATAGAAATATTTATATACGTATGTAAATATGTATGCTTACCGACATTCACAGGACTTTAATAAGGAATTCACTAATAATCTGAGATTTCAAAATCTTACCGCAACAGAAGCAAGGAACTGCTGGTAATGTGGCTGAGGTTAGGGACTGGAATTGGAATTGTTGTTGGTATTGGTATTGAAACGGAAATGGGGACTAGGAATGGGATTGCAATTGTGTGGTCTGTATACGCGTGTGTGTGTGTGGGTGTGTGTGTGTCACAGGGCGAAGAGAATCTGGAGTATGTCACAAGTGAGTGGCGACGAGGCTAGAAGCCAAAGGTGGTCCAACTACGTGACCAAGTGACAAATTGCAGGCAACTGTAACAGTGGAAACTTCAATTTTCATGCAATGAACTTGAAAGATGTTTAAGAGCGGCATGTGTCATGCCTTCGAATGGGGTACGTCACAGTTGCATGCAGCCCACGGTGCAACGAACTGCAGAGCTGCAGAGCTGCAGAGCTGCAGAGCTGCAGAATTGGATTGCCGTCAATTGGAGGCAGTGAAAAATGCATAAAAAGGAAGAAAATAAACATAAATAACGTAAAATGCAAACAATGAATATTTATTATTGAAATAATGTTGACATTTACACTGCTGCGTGCTTGGCTTTATCAAGTGGCACAGTTAGCTGGGAACCTGTGCTGTGGCTTCTGGGCACGAAACGACACTGGGGGCAATCGCTTAGTGTGCCACGCCCAGTAGCTCTGAGTGGTGCTAAACCTGAATGTTCTGCACACATGAGAAGCGTACACTAAATTTGGATTCCATCATAAAGTTTATATACTGTAGGTTATGAGACGCTGTATATACACACACAGACACAGACACACATAGACACCTTCTGAAACTCACACAACGGACACAATTATAAATCTTAAATACAACTATAACTTTTCCACACTAATTAAAAGTTGAAAACTGGCTACTAATTTGCAACAAACCAGACAATATTTAATTGCAACAAATCTGAACGTTCCTCGGTTTTAATTGTTCTGTTCGCAGGCAGACGCAGCATTCGTGGGACTTTCTAAAGGCAACAACAGTCCATACAGACACCCAGAATTGAATAGACGAGCGGACCAGCTGCCATCCAACCAGCCAACCAGCGAGCCAGCCAAACAGCCAGCCAGCCAGCCTCAGAGACGTAGTTGGAGCTGCAATTGGAATACACAAATATCCATAATAATAAAAAGGCAAACACAGCTCTGCAGATATGCATGAGCGACGCGTCAAAAAGTAAGAATCATTAAAGGTAACAGTTACCAGGAATATTTGATGGTTCAATGCCCATTCAAAGTTATCCTAGATATCCTAGATTCCTGTTTCGGATATTTCTACCTACTTTTTTTATATAAAAGAAAACCATAGTTTTTCATTTAAATTCTAATTGGACGTTTGCTTCAACGCTGCTCCAATTAGAAAACCATTAGCTGAACCAACAGAATATCCATTAACTCTGGCTTAACGGTATCTGATCATCTTTTTGTGTCAACGATTCAAGCGTGGATACATTTTCTAAATGGAAAGAGACAGAATGTAAGAATTTTTCTTTTATAATTATTTTCCCTTTCCCCACAGACTGAAGGGTGGTCATTATGTGGCTACACACGGACGATTAACTCCAGATCCGCCATATGTACACTCGAATCGTGGCTATTCCACGGATGGCGAGGAGTCGCATTCACATCGCGCACATTCTGAGTACACTCTGGCCCATGAGCGCATTTCGCCACAATCCCAGTCCCAGGGACATTACAATTCATCGCGCAGGCCACGCAACATGAACGGACAACACCTGCAGCACAGCTACAGCCACAGCCAGATGGGTCTTTCCAATTCGCCGGACAATGGTGGGCCACGGTCACTGAGTGGACCGCCACCCACGCGTCAACCGCCGCGCGCTCCATCCGCCTTGAGCTACGATCAAGCTGGTGATGCGGGTAGCGACATTTATGTGACCAGTGCCGCCTATAAGGCGCCCTCCGAAATTAGGTAACCATGCAGTGGTGGACTATAACTATGTTTCAATTAATCTAATGGTAACTGATTACTTTACAGCCGCTACAGTCAGCGTCCGGTGTCACGAGGAGCGCCCCGAAGCGTCTACTCAGTGGCCAGCACGGCCAAAACGGGTCGAAGTGGGCGTTCTACAGTGAAGCGTGGCGCCAAGATAGAGACCATGTCTGCACCAAATCCGTTTTGTCCAAATGTGAAGGGCGTTTGTTGCCTGATGCTGCTACTGAATCTGGGCCTAATATTAGTTACCCTAGGATTTGTCATTGTGGTGCAGTTTTATGAGCCCGTTTATGTCTGGTAGATATTTAATTTATGATTCCTTTTAAAATAACAAAAAAAGATATACCAATCCCTCTTTGTGTCTGTTTCAGGATACTGGGCATTATTTTCCTGATATTTGGCTTCCTTACGCTAATCGGTTGCATGGTCTATTGCGTGTATGTTTGTCGGGATGCGAAAACGCCATCGCAAGTGCGCAATGAGGATTTGTACTGGACGCGCCATTGGCAAAAGAACATTGGTTATACGCCGCAGGAAATTAACTACAAGGCGGACAAGTACGATGCCTACTCGGACCGCTACTCAGTCAGCAAATTGAGTGGCAAGTATTCAGATCGGGAGAGTCAACGTTATTGATCAAAGATGTCGAAATACTTGCAACTCATATGGCAATCTACTTAATTAATTACCTTATCGAGGGCCTGCTGATATGTAATCGGTCTAACCAAGACAAAACTCATTTTTTAATGTAAGATAATCGATTTTCGATACTCGATATGATAATTTACTGGCTTCAGTCATATGAGAGCTTGGTGAGCATATCGATCGATTTAATTTAACGATAAAACCTATCGATTTGGTTGAAGCCTGAACGATGGCGAAGTCTATCAAAAGGCCCTCGCGTATATGCATATAAATCTGGCGCGTGTCTATGCATGCTTTTAATAATAGTTTTAAACGGTTTATTAACAAGGCCTCAACGTACCTGCTGCAAGTTGCTTGATAGTTTGTATGTTCTTAATCATAAAGCAATTTAGTGTGAGATCCGGAAATACAAGAGAGTATTGGAATGCTGCCATATTTGAGAAAAAGTTTTTTGGCTTATCAGCAAACGTTTGCTTAAAATCTAACTTTAATGCCCTATAACATGTGCAAAACAGTAAAACAACTGTATACTTATGAAAACATTCACATAATAAATGAAAACAATGTAACAATATACATTAAATGTCTATATGTTAACAAAGGTATTGTATAGGGAAATCCTGCTATTATGTTCCTAGTTTTGTATACAGTTCTGTTAAATTATTTGTTACAAAAAAGCAGAAATCGGCATACATGGTGCACAAAAAGTTTTATTCATTTTAAAAAATTTTTCGAAAGCTTTCTTTAATATTGCCAGACCTAAAAAATAAATGGAATTACTTACTTGATCACTAATGCTTACTGTTGAAGTGGCAGCACCATCAGTGTTAAACAGCTTTGGTGGAGCGACTTGTGTAGGAGGAGTTATCTGTTATTTACATTTTCTCTCCAACGATTTGCTTACAGAAAAACTGCTCAGTGGTTTTGTTAACCTGAGGAGCTTCTGTTAGACGGAGGAGTACTTTTGGAGATAAATCAAGCGTAACATCCCCAATATAGATTCGTCTGCTGTAATTATACAATTAAGACCCTCGACTGTTACTTCTATATATTTTAATTAGACATTGCCGAATACTCCAGTAAAGTAATAACAAAATACAATTATTAGTATAACATATCTTTGAAAGTATATGTAATTGCATTTTTAAATACATTGGTATAAAATATTATGCACTAAATAGATACTTATCGATATCACAATTTTCATAACTGCGGTTTACACCACTGTTAACGTGCTGTTATGCTAGTCGCCCTCAGTGTCTGCTCTGTGTTGCTAACAATAGTTCAGTTGCACTCAAAATTGTTTTCGAGTTCGTGTCGGTGGAAAGTGATTGAAGTAGAACATTTAATTTTTTTTTGTACACAAATAGTTGCGCAGTTAATTAGGTTTTAATTCGACTCGATTCGTTAATTTATGTTTTTAAAGTGCGTTAAGTACGTCTTTTGTGCTGTGTACAATTTGTGCCAAATGGAAAGAATTTGAGTGTAAATTGTTTGTAATAGATAAATAAGAGAGAAACCTTGTTATGTGAAGCAAATTGAGCACTTTTGAGTTTGCTACTTAAGATAGCAATCAGCACCTAGTCTGTGGAATTGCTGGAATTTAAAGGTAAAATGAGTGTAAATAAATGCAAATCTTAATAGTAGCTAACAAATAAACCCAAACGGCGCAAAATACTTTTCTTTGTTTTCGTAAGAGTGTCTTGTACTTGTTGTTGTGCTTTTACGAAAGTTCCAGTTAGCTTTTGACTTTCGAGTGTCTTAAATCTCTGTCTTGTATGCGTGTAATCTTGTGTGTGGTTGTGTTCGTGTCAATTAGCGTTCTTCTGTTTAGCGTGAGCGCATTCAAAAACCTGTTTGACTTTGTACGGATTGTTTTTTATTTTAACAGTTTTTATTTTTTTTCTGTTAGTTTCTATTCTCTATGCACCCACTCTTATTTAAAAAACATCTTCAATATGCCAATAAATTTATTGCTAAAAATAAAAGCGAAATCTCGAAATTTCTCGGTGCCATCAATGCCATCAATGCCCGCATTACTGTTTTATGTTAACAGAATCGGTCTCGGTGTATGATTGTGTTAATACCACTTGATGGTACGCTGGCTGGCTGGCTGGCTGGCTGCCTACCAGTCTGTCTGATAGAGATGCAGTCCCTGTAACAGTAGCGTACGCACAAATTGAACATTTGTCGGTACCCCTCCGTGCTTATCGTTGAACACTGCTATACCATGTGGGCATCATAATTTTCAAGGGACTGTTTGTGTGTTGTGTATGTTTGTCGCCTCATCACGTTTAAATTAATCATTCAAAGAAAAAGCCTATGTACATACATATGTCTGGCTTTACCCTGCTCATCCCAGCGACGGGCGGATCAACAGGGGGTGGCTATGTTTAGAATTATTAGCAGCTGTCTTTAGTTAAGCTACAGTCACAGTAACAGTTGCATTCACAGCTACAGTGACTTTTCCACATAATGTGAATGTTTCTTAGAGTTTTTATAAATTTATATAGCAATCTCACACATTGTAAAGAATAAATTGACAACTGTGCAAATACAGTCGAATACCTGTTTGAGTTTAACTTTTAACTTTTGCATTTCAACAGAAATTTTTTACTTCCATTTATATAAATGAAGGCATAATATTTCTGTGAATTTATATCAATTATAATTTAAAAACTCTCCAGTGAATAACAATTTTGTCTACATATTGATTTATTATAATGAAGATATTCAACATTTTGTTGATTATTCTTTTCGCACTTTTTAAATAATATTAGGTATAATTTCTGATCCAATAAACAAATGAACTGTCGTATGTTAATCATAATAAACAAGATAAAGAGCAATGCACCCTGTTATCGATATACGATACACGATACCAATTCCAGGCACGTTTGTACATGCTTATCCTCTGTTGTTGTTCATGCAAAGCAGATAAAAAGAATATATAGCAAAATTTGCAAAATATATACAATCATATTAATTCACACTTTAAGAGGATTGCTCATTCTTCAATCCATTTGTAATCCTTTGATGACAGCCCACAATCAGACTATGGATTGATAACCACACACGCACATACACACATATGCAGTCATACATATCTTCTGTTTACACTATGTATTCATTCGTCACGACTGTAATTACTCACTTTATTAAAGACGCTGAGGATAACAGAACAAAGCAGCATTTTAAGCTTTTAAGCAAGATTTTTTAATGTTTCCCTTTATCAAAGGATTCAAAGGGATATAAGAGTGAAGGGGAAGAAATTACATATTTTTTGTCTATTCACCGTTTCCTGGCCATGTGACAATCATGACTCTCTTCTTGCGTGTCATTAAATGAATGGATTCCATTTTCTCAACTTAATGCCCATCCTCGGGCAAGAAAAATACTGCTGAAAGTGTAGGAACTGCGGAAAACTTTTGTTAACTGCATAAAGCTTTCAATACAGTAATTAGAAAGAATATTATTTCTTAAGAAAGCCCGAGAACCCGTCTCCAACATCGTATTTCATTTGCTGCTTCGCTGACATGTGCAAAAAGATATTTATTTCGCTTTGAGTTGAGACTTTGCACTTTACGTGTTTTTTTTTTCTTCGCCATACCGAAAAATCTCAAACACAATTTTATACTCTGAGCCCCTAAGCAATACTTGCAAGGTGTCATAAATTTATACAAAAGTAAGTGTTTAAGTATCCATTAATATGTAATATACTTTACAATCCAACCCGAACTCTCGATCTCAGCTCGTTTAGTGAAAGTCGCGCATATCCATTCTGAGAGCAGGGCATTCAGATGTCGGAAATGCCCGACAGTTGTTGTTGTTGTTGTTGTTGTTGTTGTTGTTGTTGTTGTTGTTATTGTTGTTTATTGTCTTCAAATTTAATTTGATCCTCCATGTGGCGAATTCTTCAAAAATTTCCCAACTTATAGTTGTAGGAAGTGTATGTATGTAGTGTGTGTGTGTGTGTGTGTGTGTGTGTGTGTGTGTGTGTGTGTGTGTGTGTGTGCATGTGTGTTTATAATTTGGATATTTTCTTAAAGAAATGATGCACACCGCAAGTATGCAAATTTATCAATAATCTGTTTTTAAATACGTTGTTTATATTTGTATTTAAATGTTTATATCAAATAAACTCGTGTTGTTTTCAAATTCGCAAAACTTTTATTCAGATTTTGATTGGATCGGTCAAAGTGCGACTTATCGTCGCGCTCTGTAGCAAAGCCCGACGACATATTCTATCGTCTTTAAGTGCCTTTACATATTCGAAGCTCCAATGTCTTTGTTTAGTTTATATCAAACTGCGCCGTTTTTTTGGATTGGGTATCGCTTATATACAGCCCCTTACATGTGTGGACTGGAACAAAAGCTTAGTTCCACATCCACTTAAAGAGATAACAGGCCCAAGTCCTAATATATAATATATGAATAATATAATATATAATATGGTAAAATTCGATAAGGAAGTGCGAGATGAACGGAACGGAAGATCAGAACCGACCAGAAGAAAATTGGCATTGGGGTTTTTATATTTAGTACAAAGCACTAAAATAATTGTTTACAGCATGAAATATGATCCAAGTTCCATGGCTAAAGGTAATTCCAGATATTACCAATTAAGGAGAAACCAATTACTTTGCTCTCATAAAACATAAAAATCTGTGCATATTTCATTTCCAAAAAAAAAAAAAAAAAAAAAAAAATAACTTTTTGCAATTTGCGCACAGTTGAGGATCGGTTTCTATTTTAAATATGTTTGTTGATTAGTTGCAGGCACTTGGGTATCGATTTCCTCAATTAGTTCCTACGAATTAGTCACTGATTAAGTATTAACTACAGGTCCATTCTCCCTATAGTATATCTAGTATATATATTAAGAATAAGCTGACTTAATCAGCTCTTCCTCCCTGTGACTGAGAAATTATCTCTGAGATTGTGGATTCTGCGAGAAAAAAAAAAAAAAAAGCGCGACGAAGCATTTAATTTTATTAATTGTTATGGCAGTCGACGGTTCAATTCAAATGACGAATGCAATTAATCACATACACTCCGAGATTACAGATTGCAGCTCATCCTTGTGCCGGGAAACTGTTTACACATCTGAAGCAATATTAACCCGTAAACACGTAAACAATCCCTTCCCGTAGGATGTGTTTGGAGTAAAGTTTTTATCGATTGACTCAATGGCACTTTAGCAATTCGATAATTACTTTTCCATAATTGGGGGCATGAATGGAGCTTTATTGCCCGTAAGTTAAGAACACCGAAAGCCAGATGCTTTAACTGTGAATGTGAATGTGAATGTGTATGTGAATGTGTATGTGAATGTGAATGAATGTGTAAAATGAATGAATGACTAAATGAGACGTTCGAACTCGCAGATAAATTTCCATTGAAAAATCACTAGTGTATAGTGTGAACTAAACAAAGGTCGCAACTATCTACTACATACATATATATATGTATACATGTGTATATGTTTATACATACATTCATACAGATGCAGCTACAAGTCGAAGATACATAGACTTTTAGTTTAGGTGCCATTTAGTTTTCATTTATTGATGTGACTCATGTGTGTAATTTTCATTCGCCTTATATTATTAACAAACCTATATAAAGCACATACACTGACTCACACACACACACACACACACACGTGTGCATGTGTATCTGTTCGTGTGGAGACCCGGAAAGCATTTAAGTGAAATGATTTGATTTTCTTATGTTTCTCAATGCGCTACATTTCAGAATTGGAATTTGAATTTTCTTTGAGATAGAAAAATTAATAGATTTTCCCTCCCACCACCCACCTTTCTTTCCCGTCTATCCCAATCTTTGGTTTGGTTTATATATAGCTTAATCTCTAACTTAATCTTTATTTACCTGCCATTAATCAGACTTGTTCGGTTTGCTTGTGGGTGTAGCGCATTCAGCCCTGTCTCGCTGGCCGAACGACCTTTCCACAAATTTCTTTCTGTATTTCAATCTTCGTGGACTGTTTTTTTAGAGTGCATCAATTGAGGCCTAGCGGCGCCTTCCACATGGACGCACATGGCATCCAACTAGTATCAGTGTCCGGATTATGAATCTCCGGCAAACGTAATCGCTCGCTGAACATACATATTTTTATATGTACATAGATGACTGATTACCACTTAGTATATAATGTGCACCTATTGTATTGCCATCTCTGTCGCTCCTTCGGCTGTTCTACAAGATTTGGACATAAATTAGTCACTTGTCGGGTTTGACTTCAGACTGCTTATCGGCGCTTAACTATCGGTCACAATCAAAGGGGTTGCCTTATCTCCTGATGTTGTTGCTTAGTGGCATAGCAATAAAGTGCACGAAAGTAGTATGAGAGGGGGTAAGAGTGAGAGAAGGAATGATAGGGAGAAGGAGTGAGATAGAGAGAGAGAGAGAGGGAGAACATTTGATTAGTTCAATTATGTATTATCTGCATTTGGTTTTAAAATGACTTTCCTTACGGCCTTCAATTCGAACGAGACATTCCCTGATTCCATTATCGACTCATCGGAAAGGTCAACATTGTCGTTGTCAATTCTCATATATCCTTTGGACAACTGGATTAACTTTCCCATTAAGCGATTAAATATTCATTGCTTTTACGCAAAACAAAGGCATTACAGATTTAACCTTCGAAAAAAAGGACTACTGCTGAGTGCAAATATTTAGTATTCCATGCCATATATATATGCTTGTATATGAGAGCTGTATGTGAGCGACATATGAACGCGTATTTAAGTGGAGGAGGAGGAGGCACCACCTAGTCACGTTGTCTGCCTTTAATAACTGGTATTTTTCAGCCACAAACAATAACTGACATACCTGACGCATGCTTCATGTCCGTTCCGTGATAGTTAAATGGATATAAAAACGATTTCCCAGTTTAATATACATCCACATGCATATGTGGGTGAAGAAGGTGCTGAGGGGATGAGGATGGAGGTGGGTGGAGGTGGGTAAGAGGTCTCTGAAATTGCTCCCTTTAAACAACGAATTTGTGTGCTCAAATAGTTGACTTTTGTTACAGACAGTAATTTATTATATTTTAATGTACTTCAAATAATTAGTGGGTAAAGGTACTTAATTATTTACCTGGCCTTGAACTTGGCCAAAGAATATGAAAATTTTATGACTCTGTGAAAACGTGAAAATTGAAAATTATCAATATTTTTTCCATGGGTTATCCCTTGCTCATATGATACGACCGACCGAACGACCGACCGACTGACCGACTGTAAAAAGCGTTCTTTTATTTTAAGAATTATCGACAGTCCAAAGTATCGTCTATAATTTGTTCTATACCTTTCGGATTGTGTCATGGGTCGGTTGTTCGTAACTGTATCTTATGGGCTCATGTTATATGAGGTCGATTCTCGCTTAGACTTGACATATTTCCTATTTAACAGGGGGCGGGGCTTGATGCCGAGAAAGAGAGAGAGAGAGAAGGAAGCCCTAAGGGTTCTCAGCTTTTGGGGTTACACAACCTTGAAAAACGTAGGTTTTTATTTTAGAGATAAGCTACTTTAAGTAGTTCCCCGATATTTGTGTTATCATCTTTTTTTTATTTGTTTATATTTTTAATTTTTGTTTAACGCTTTAAAATACTTGAATCCAATTAGCATAAAAATCGGATTTTGGAATGAATAAATGACGCATTTAAAACCGTATACACAATATGCACAAATGCACATATACATATATATATATATATGTATATATTTATTGCTATGTTGTGCGTGTGTGTGTGTGTGTGTATGCGCATGTGTATCAGAGCACTGAGAAATGGGATTGGTTAGGGGTCTAAGTGCAGCACAATTGAAAGTGAAATGAACGCAAGTGGAACGCTCAGTTGTGGTCAACTGCCGATGCAGTGGGGAGAGGGTCATAGTGCCAGTGGGAGGTGAAATTGGGTAGGTGGGTAGGAGAGTGGCGGGTGGCGGGTGGTGGGTGGTGGCCAGTGTTTTGGGTACGCTCGGGAAGTGAGGTCTATAATTCCAGCATCGACATTGCGCGCTCGCATTCCCAGCGGCCAGTGGTCAGTGCCCAAAGCCCAGTACCCAGTACCCATGCTGAATGATGATATGATGATATGATGATGATAATAATGATGAGTAACGGAAATGCTTTTGTTGCTCTGCAAATTTATCATAAAATAAACTTGGACTATATACTCGATATGATATACAATTTGATTGTAATCGCAGCTCTGTGCATGAGACATTGGATCGAATAAAATAAAAAAAATGGTGCCCCGAGTGCTGACTTGACGCTTCTCCTGATCCACCGAATGACACAAACTTTATATTTGATACAGTTTTGATTCCTGCTCGTTTTCATTTTATTTACTCAATGAGACACTCGATCAATCGCAACCTTCTGTCTCCGCAAATATACAAGCAAGTCGCCTTAGGGTTTCGCCCAGCTCTTCTCCTGAAAGTGCCATATTTCAAGTGCTTTGGCGGAATCCCATGTTTTGATAAGGATTGGCAATATAAACAATCGTTTATTTATTTTATTGCAGTTAAATTCACGTGATTCTTTCAAATCTAATTATTTATTTATACACTTTTATTAAGGTATTACATTTCTGTTAATGGCAATTTCATTTATTATTTTTATAAATCTGACAACCATATATTGAATATAATTATAAACCCCGGATGACTTTTGAATACTTTCCAATTTATGCATAGTTATTAAAATATATACAAATGTATAAGTTTGCTCCTTCGATGATCAACTTGATCGATGCCATAACCCAAAATACACTGAACTTTGTTGGTACTGAGTTCGGGTGTAAAACTGGCGACTCGTGTAAATTTTATCAATCGTTTCTTTGGATGTAAAACTGGCTACTCGGGTAAATTTTATCAATCGTTTCTTTGGATGTAAAACTGGCGACTCGGGTAAATTTTATCAATCGTTTCTTCGGATTGAAGACTGGCGACTCGTATAAAGTTGGTCAATCGTTTCTTTGGGTGTAAAACTGGCGACTCGTGTAAATTTTATCAATCGTTTCTTTGGATGTAAAACTGGCGACTCGTGTAAATTTTGATAAAATTTCTGCGGATGTAAAACTGGCGATCATTTAAGCTTTCGTATCTTTTTCTTCCTTTCTTTCTTTCATTTTTTTTTCTTCTCCTTTCTCATGCTTACTCCTTTTTCTGTCTTTTACTCCTTACTTTTTTTCTCTGTTAATACTTTCTTTCTCCCTTCTTCATACTCCTTCTTTTTGTGCTTTACTCCTTACTCCTTGTTTCTTACTCTTACTCGTAACTCCTATCGACCACTCTTTCTCGTTCTTCATTTTTCTTACTGCTTCTTTCTCTCTTTCGTATTCCTTTTTCTTTTTTTTACTTATATCTCTCTCCCTTTATCTTACTCCTTTTTTGTCTCTTACTTCTCCTAAATCCGTTCTCTCTGCTCCTTTATTTGTCCCTTTATCTTACTCCTTTCGGCCATGACTTCTTATTCCTTCTAAATTTCTCTTACCCCCTACTCCTTTCGACTGCTGTTTTTCTCTTTCTCCATCATTCTTAATCCTTTTTTTTCTCTCTCTCTTATTTATTCTCTCTTCCTTTCTCTTACTTTTTCTGTTTCTCTCTCTCTCTCTCTCTCTCTCTCTTCTCTCTCTCTCTCTCTCTCTCTCTCTCTCTCTCTCTCTCTCTCTCTCTCTCTCTCTCTCTTATACTCCTTTCTCTCTTATACTCCTTTCTCTATTCTACTCCTTTCTCTCACTCCTGTTTCTTCCTCGGTCTATTTCATTTTGTCTTTTTGACTTTTGCTCTCCTTCTCTCTGCTTTCTTCTCCTACTCTCTCCTTGCTGTCTTCTACCCATCCTCCTTAACCCCCTCACTCTTTCTTTTCCACATTTTTTCCCCGCCCACGCCTTACCCTCTTTATTACATGTCGCTTAACGTTGTACCTCTTTTCATATGTTGCAATCATTGGACGCAGATAGACGAGGACCGCCTCATTGATGTCACATAGGACTGATATGAGGAATACGATCACACTTATAAAGAAGATCCAGGGCAGTACCAGCGCGAAGAGCAGAAAGAGGCCAGATTCAGTAGCAGTCACATTGGCTAAGTGCCGGAAGACCTTGCGGATAAGGTTCTTTGCATGAAACTTGATCCACCGCGCACACAGGATAAACAGACACGAGACGTTGCCCAGATGAATGATTCCTTTTTCGTAAAACTCCACTAAGAGTAGCAAAAACCAATAAAATCGATAATCCTTGAAGTATTCGAAGAAGGGGGGCACCGTGTCAATTTTCTGGCACGGATTCATCGGATCAATGTAATCGCTTCCATCTGCTGGATTCTCTTCACCGATGCGGTTCATATTCTCATAGCTAGTATCTTCTTCCTTAATGTAATAGATCGAACTGCCCTCTGATGCCGAACTCCTGTCCGATGCGTCCAATGTCAGTATTGGTATTTCCGTCTCACAGCTATCATTCGGATCATCATCCTCCTCGCACCCTTTGGGCGTGATGAGATGAAGCTCAAACTCGTATTCGAAATACGTGCCAGCATTGTTGACCATCAAATCGTCTGGCTTATCCTTTGAAGTGTAGCTACAAAAGGTGACAGTTATTACGGGTTACCGTCTCTCTAGCAGCTCGGAGAGCTGTGATCTCACCCGGCCTGATCTTCTTCGTTCGGCAACTCCGTGTCCTCTAAATTGGCTGGCTGCACTCCTTTCACGGTTTCTTTATAGGATTTGCCTTCTATATCCATTGTTTGACAGTTGGGGAATATCCCTTTGGAGCTAAGATACTTGTGTGTTGGGGCGGGGGATGCGATTAGGACTCATGATCTGAATATTTTTTACTTACGTTCTTCGTGAGAAATACAAATTTTTTTTCTACTTTTTTAGTAAATGCCAACGGTTTGAAGTTGAAATTTTAACTGTGAATGAAAATGTCACACCCTGGGGTACTGTTAATATTCCACGCCGACTATGATTTGAGCAGGCGAGAGTAAATCCTTTGGCCCGTAAATCCTCATAGTTATTTGTTTCTCATTAGATAAAAGGGATTCCCTCAGTGATCGTACCCTGTGCGTGGGTTGGGTATTTTCTGCCCGCTGCACTGTTCGCTGTTTATCACTGTTCCCATAAGCAACTTATATAAAATTAAAAATAATTATTATATTTACATGATTTTATTCAGTTCATATGATATCAAAGCCCTTCTGGTTTTTTTTTTTGCTTCAGTTGCCGTGGCCACAGCTGATTGTACTGTACCGTCGCTTGAGTCATTTGTATCGACATCAACATCGACTGGAAGAGGGGCAGATACAGATACTGGAACAGAGACGGATATAAGCTCGTAAATAGAGACGGATATAGAGACTGTGGTCGACCAGTATATAGGACACTGTGGAGCGTATCAACGCCTCAGTTGGATGTGATGTGCTGAGCTGCAGGAGTTCCAGATAGAAGATTCAGTTAAGCAAAGTCGCACAACTGACAAAGCTCAGAATGTGGGGCATCAACTGGACATGGACATTGGCGTTGTTGCCAGTGCTGATGCTGGCACAGGCTGAAATCACTGAGGTGCTTAAGCAAGGGCCAGAGGGACCCAACGTCTGCCAGAAGCGTGAAAGGTGAGTGGAAAGAAAAAGGACAGCAATTGGTCAAATTGGAATCTAATCCTTTACCACATTGCAGCTATACTGTTGAAGTGATTACCACAGAGCTGCAAACATACCAGGAACGTGGCAGCACATGGTGCTTCAGCATTCCACCAAGCTGTGCGACCTACCGCATCAAACATCGCACCGTAAATAAACCCCAGACACTGAACAAAGTGCGCATTGTACGCGACTGTTGTGGTGAGTACTTTGATCTCCTCGGAGTGACTAGCTGATTGGATCATCTGTTAATAATCCTGTCAATCATCTATCTTCCAGATGGCTATGTTCGTAGTGAAAATGAATGTGTTCCACACTGCAGTCTGCCCTGCCAGCACGGCAAATGCGTTGCACCCGAGAAGTGCAAATGCCTTGAAGGATACGGTGGACCCTCCTGCAACATAAGTTAGTTACAAATTTGATAAGCAACCTTTATCCCTACTTTATTTCTTTGAGCTTCTTGTGTCCTTATGGTTCTGTCCTTTATGTATGCTTTCTTTAACCCTTATATGTATTATCCTTCCAATTACAATTTAACGCCTTGGGGGCATGGAACGCGATCTTACAAGGTGCAGTCCATACTTTTTGCGCATCTTCTTAAGAATCAGTTCCATTCCTTTTTTCCCTTTTTTTTATTAACGCTTTAATTAAAATATTTTTGCAGAGAGTGTTTAATTTGCAATTAATTAAAACCTGCACCTTATGTCGGGTCCATTGTATAAGGTAAACCAAGCTCTGCAGAAATATGCCTGGCTTCGGAGCATCCGATGGCTTATCCTTTTATCGGCTAGCACAGTTTTATATTAGTTTCTGTTTGGTAAACTTTTGAGTTGCAATCTTGTGACGAGCACAAACACACATGCAAACACACACACACACACACATACTTATATAGAACACTCTTGCTTCCACCCACGGCTATGGCTTCACACAAAACTATCCATGAGAGACTGCTCTCAGCTATCCCATGGTAGCACAAGGACCAGGAATACACTTCCGGTTTTAAAGTAAACAAAAAAATAAAAAAAAAAATGTAAAAAGCAAAATATAAAAAAGAAAAAAGAAAGTATTAAGATAATATGCAAGAGCGGCTAAGTTAGCCGCGACTAACTTTTGTATAAGCACCCCGTCTAATTGTCTTAACTGCTAAGTTCCTGAACTGATACCGAGACTTAAGATACATAACGATACTCTCCGCCAGATTGCTCACCGGGTCTCTATGGCATCGACTGCAAGCAGAAGTGCGATTGCCTGAACAACGCCACCTGCGAGCCGTATACCGGCGAGTGTGAGTGTGCCAAGGGATACACGGGTGACAGATGTGCCTTGTCGTGCCCGCCCCAGTATTACGGTGAGAAGTGTGCGGAGCTGTGCCGCTGTGAGAATGGCGGCGAATGCGACCATGTGTCGGGCAAGTGTACATGTGCTCCCGGCTTCACGGGTCCTTTGTAAGTGGCCACCTAACAAACCAATTAAAAAGCTATGCAAACGACTAATTCCACGCCTCCGATTCCATCAGATGCGACATGCGCTGTCCGGATGGCAAGCACGGTGCCCAATGTGAGAACGACTGTCACTGCCAGAACGATGGCAAGTGTGATCCTCAAAATGGTGCATGTGAGTGCACTGCCGGCTGGACGGGTGACGTGTGCGCCAACAAATGTCCCACTGGCACCCACGGTGTCAACTGTGAGAAGCCCTGCGAGTGTTGGAGCGATGGCCCCTGTCATCATATAACTGGCCGCTGCGAGTGCCCACCCGGCTACATGGGAGTTGTATGTGCCGACAAGTGTCAGGAGAATACCTATGGTATCAATTGTACGGAAAAATGTGATTGCCTTAATGATGCCGGATGTGGTCCTACCGGGAAATGCCTATGTGCCCCCGGATGGGAAGGGGAACGCTGTGAGACGCGCATCTGTCCTGTCGACAAGTACGGCCCTGACTGCAACAAGAGCTGCGAATGTGATATGGAGCACACGGATCTGTGTCATCCGGAAACGGGCCACTGCCAATGCAGCATCGGTTGGAGCAGTGCCCAGTGTTCGCGGCCCTGCACATTCCTAAAATATGGCTTAAACTGTGAACAGAACTGCGACTGTCGCAACGGTGCTAAATGCTCAGCCGTAAATGGTAGCTGCTTCTGTGAGCCGGGCTTCATTGGCGATAGATGTGAACAGAGCTGTCCTGTCGGCACCTACGGACTTGGTTGCAACTTCACCTGCGATTGCCAGAATGGTGCCAAGTGCGCACCCGAGACTGGCCAGTGCCTCTGTGCACCAGGCTGGCGCAACAACAAGTGCGACAGGCCATGTGATCTCAACAACTATGGCGCAGGATGTCGCCACACCTGTAAATGCCTTAACAATGCCTCCTGCAATTCCATCGATGGATCTTGTACCTGCGCCGCCGGTTGGACCGGTGACCAATGTGATAAGAAATGTGAATACGGCACCTTTGGAATCAAGTGTGCCCAAATGTGTTCATGTGATAAGCTCAATACGATTACCTGCGATGCGGCCACTGGACGCTGCATCTGTAAACAGGGCTGGAGAGGTACGCTGGAGGCAAACTCAGAATTCAAGACTCATTGCTCATTGCCGACCCTTCCCCCACCAACTAACACCCCACCAGCTGGCACTCTTTTGATCCAGACGAACATCATTCCATTACCCACACGTACAGCCATACATACACCAACACACACACACACACTCCCACGCACGCACATACAGTTGCACTCACAACCACATGAATACACATATTATTCACACATTCGTACTTGCATCCTGCCTTCTCCTAATCATTGCGAACTTCAATCTTTTGCAACCTTTCACTCATCTCATCCTTGCACTGTTTATTTTTTATTCCTTATCTTAATTTGTGTTTCTCGTCTCGTTTTGCACTCGTATCGTTTTCCTTGTTTCGTTTAAAAACCCGAAAATAAAAACACCCAAGGCGTTAATTGTGAGACCAACTGTGCGACCGGTTACTATGGTGAAAATTGTGATCAAGTTTGCAGTTGCTTGAACAACTCGTCCTGTGATGCCACGACTGGTGAATGCATCTGTGGGCCCGGCTGGACCGGTGAGAACTGCTCAGAGCCCTGCCCGGACGGCTTCTTTGGTCTGGATTGTAAGGAACGTTGCCCTGAAAGTCATCACGGTAAGAATGGAGTAAAATCAACAATGTGAAGAATTCCTTTTAATACGTAATTTATTGGCAGGAAACGCAACATGTGACCACATCACCGGAGAGGTGGTTTGTCGACCAGGCTATTTGGGTCTGACTTGTGACCACTCTTGCCCCCAAGGGCTTTACGGCCCCAATTGCCGACTGAAGTGTAACTGCAAGAACGCAGGGGAATGCAACCATGAGGACGGCAGGTGTGTGTGCTTGCCCGGCTGGACGGGTGCCAACTGCAACGATTCATGTCCTGAGGATAGTTACGGTATGGGCTGCAGCCAGCGCTGTCGGTGTCAGCATCATCGCTCCTGCCGTAAAAACGATGGCCACTGCGTTTGTCTGCCCGGTTGGATGGGTGATCATTGTGACTACATTTGTCCTGAAGGCTTCTATGGCGAGTACTGCATTAACACATGTGCTTGCCCCAACTCCAATTTTTTGTGCCATTCGGCCAGCGGCTGTGTTTGCCGCAGCGGCTACACCGGCACAAACTGTGATGAGGAGATTGCGTTACAACGCATTGCGGAGCCCATTAAAGAATGTGAGTAGTTCTACAAGTGGTGGCAAAAGGACGACATTATTTAATCCATGTTCCCTTTTTACTTATGTGGTTTAGCAAGCAATGCTGGAGTGGCCTTAAGTATGGTCCTCCTGGTAATCTTTGGCGCCATCATTGCTGCTCTCTTTGTTTACTATCGTCGTCGAGTATCAAATCTGAAAACGGAGATTGCACACGTTCACTACACGCATGAGACGAATGGCATGGGTTGGTCAGCTAATAATCATAACTTTGACAATCCCTTCTATGGGATACAGACGCAGGAGACGCATCTGTTGCCGAACAATGGAATTCCAAAAATGAACAACTTTAACCAGAATGGCTCGCTCTGCACAGATTATGGTGACGATTCCAATGCTAGCAGAGGTGCGTTCATCGTGTGCGACTCGTGAAAGTCTTATTCATATCTTCCTTTTTTTTCTTTCTCTTTTTGTCCTGCTCTTTTTAGTGGGAAGCTATTCGGTGAACTATAATCATGAGTTGCTGAACAAAAACCTTAATGCGGATCTCACCAATCCAAATGTATATAATGCAATTGGTGATTCCCTCAAGGAGGAGCATGTCTACGATGAAATCAAGCAAAAGGAGGGCTACAAAGATCCCGGTAAGTCTCTAGCTTAACCATATTTAAAACGCTATTAACAATTTTAACAATTGCAAATATATATATTTCTCATACATATTACGCACACATCTTCCATAAACCAGTGAAAATTTATAGCAAGATATTGTTTCCGGAGGGTAAGCAATGGTTGAATGTCATGTAGCTAGTCATCAATGTTCCTTGTCCATGTTATGTTTATGTTTTTGGAAATTTAAAAAAATACATATTAACAATGTTTTAATCAAATACATTTCCTTTTTCCTTCCTTTGTTTGCGGCACTCCATTAGATGAATATGATCATCTGGACTACTCACGCCCCAGCACGTCTCAGAAGCCACATTACCATCGCATGAATGACGCGATGCTGAACATCAATCATGACGAGGAAAAGCCCAGTAACTTGAAGAATATGACGGTTCTGCTAAACGAAAAACCGGAACCACCTAGGGAACCCGAACCACAACACGAAAGCTTCGATAGTACCAACATTGATAACGCATCGACAGCATCACCGAGCTCCAGCCCAGAGTTACGAAAGTAATGGGTATCCTAGTGTCAGTAAGGTGTCGAAGTACTGGAATTTCAAAAGAATGATATATCAATACTTTTTTGTACTTCTCACAATTATGCCAAGCTGTTAGCGTAATTTATTTTTTAAAAATGTTTAATTTTGTAGTATTTGTCTGTGCTTTGTTGTAAAATTGTCCCCCTTTTCCAATTCAACCTCACAGTTTTGCTCATAGCGATTGTACATTTTTTGTATTCAGGGCCCTTTACAACCCAACACTCAGTTAGTTTTCTTTTAAATTTGTGTTGGTCCCAAATTTTGTTTATTTAAAAACTTTTCCTCTCTAACTTATATTTGTGTTCATGACATTGATCATATACGCATATCTATATATGTATGTACATTTATATATATATAGCCATATCTACATACTTATTCATTAAAAGCTCAACATATACATATAATTTACTCATGTCGTATATTTGTACATTGTAAGAACTTATATACGTGCATGAACACATTTCTTTTGCGAGAAAACGTAAATGCTGTTAATTTAAAAAAAAAATGAATATAATTGTGAGTCATCAGCGCCTCAAAGAGCCGTTCAAAATTCGTGTTACCTTTTGTCCTATATAAGGGCAAGCAACAAAACACATTACATATAGAAACATACATATTATATATACATACACACGAATACATATTTACATGGATTCATATTACATACGGTAATTATATTTTAAAAATCAATATCGTAAGCAATAAATCATACAAATGGCAAAAAAAGCATAAGAAAACAAAGTATAACATATATTTTTCAAGTGCTATGTAGCAAGTCAAATTTAATTGGCCAAAATTGTAGTAAGATGCAATGCATTTTTTTTTTTGTTTTTTATTCGATTTTATCAAAAATTAGATATTTAAATATTTTTAGATTAAATGTTAAAGATAATTATATTTTATATTGTATATCATTAGAAGTTAAGTGATTGCTCATTTATAAAAATAACTATTTGCCTTTTAACAGCTCATAGCAAATTCAATAAAAGTTGCGTTAGCGCGTTATTTTTAAATTATGTTTTTGAATTCAAAATACTTGGCGGGTACGTGAAGAAATCGATAGCAAGCTTAGCATAGGTTGGCAGCACCAATTAATCGGTATTTATTTTAAAACAGGTTGACAGCTCTAGGCAAAAGTCAATTAGCCCAGGTTGGCATCACTGGCCCGCAAAATGTGCCCCCTAGCGTATGCAGCAAAATTTTTTGTCAGCCTTCTGTCCATTTATGTTCGCCTGGTATTTGTGGAGGCACGCAAGCGATTTTGAGGGCACGAACAATTTTTTGAGTGGCCACCAAAACAAAAATTTCAAAGTTAATTTGAGCTTATGGGGGATTTTGGTGGTTTTTCCCATTGATTAATTTCAATAAAAATGCAATACAATTTTATGATAATACGTTTATTTATATAAATTATTTAGTAGAAGCATCAAGTACAATAATTTTATAAATAGTTTATCGTCTCCCTCGTATCTTTTGTTGTTTTTTTGTGTATGTGATGTGATGTGTATTTTATGTGTCGATCTTTGATTTATATATGTATGTTGCAAGTTTACTATTGCATAGACAACTCGTAATGCTAAAAGCTAAATAAATATATGTAAATATACACCCATAGCACAGATTACATCTATGTAGATTCTAGAAGCGTACACATACAACTAAGAAGAGCGAAGAACAACAAAGAAATACAAGATTACACATAATATTGCTATTTGTATTATTTAGTGCAGATGACGACTAAAAGGATACTCCGGTTAGTTCCTAACATGACTTTTGGGTACCGAATGGGTTGCGCTTTCAGTCTGGAGCCTACAGGTAGCCGTGACCAGCCACCTCGGCTGGGATGAAGCCCTCGCGACCGTCGCGTGTTTTAACGTAAAACCATTGACGCTGATCCTTGGATTCGCGGCACTCACAGAGTGTGACAATCTCACCCTTGTGGACAATAATGCTCTCCGTGATGTAGTCCGAGTTGATGGCGACTAGAGTTTGGCGCAGGCCATTCTGCTGATGCCTCCGCAGCACGCTTAGCACCGTTCCCGCCGTCGCTGGAGGCGCTTGTTGCTGTGCCTGTGCCTGTGGCTGTTTTTGTGCCTGTGTCTGTGTCTGTGTCTGTGGAATACTCTTTGGATGTAGATGCTGGCCATTATGACCATTGGTTATGTACGAAACGTTCGACAAGCGTCGTACAGACTTTGACTGTTGATGCAGATGCTTCTGTGCCGACTGTTGCTTCAATGTTGATGCAGATGTCCCGTGCTGCTGCAGTGTGACATACTCGTCATTAGAGGCGCTGCGTACAGAGGCAGACCCTGAGCCTGCGGATAAGCCCAGTTGCTTTGTGGAGCGCAATTGAGCATATGCCTTCTCCACAAGCTTGGGCTGTGATGCCGCCCGCAAGTATAATTTGTCTACATGCTGCTCTCCATACAATGAGCCCGCCAAGCTTTCCCCGTTGGAGACATTACCCTTGCAATTGTTATTATTATTGTGATTGTTATTTGGCAGTAGCTCCTCGGCGGGTTTGGTTGTGCGAGGCGTACGGGCGCCATCAGATCGAGTGCCGCCGCGCAGACGAATCTCCTTCTCCGAGTCGGTCATGTTACCACAGGGACGAGGAAAAATGTCTGCGTTAGACTCCCAACAGGGTGTACGCTTGGACCCGCGTGCCGCCGATGGCAATATACCCAATGGCAAGCAGCATGCATACCCGACGTAGCCCTCCTCTGCGTGCGGTGTCTGCACGTAAAGCCAGTTTTGGTTCTTAAACACTGCATTGACGACCATGCCAAGCGGCAGGGGTATCTCGAGCTGATAGCCACCGGGTCTCGTTTGATAAAGTGTACTGGCGGTAGCCAGGACAACAGGAATATTCCCTGGAGCAGCTAACGAGCAGCGTGACAGAAACTCATCGACATTGTGAATCTCGTAGCCAAAGCGCTGGACACGATTCCGTTCCCGTTCGCGTCGCTTGCGATGACGATGACGACGTTGCTGCTGCGGTACCGCACCTCCACCCTCAGACACAGCCACCAGGCTGGGCTCTGAGTAGGTGCCCTTCAATGCATCCGTTGTCGTGGCGGTGCGTTGCGGTAGCTGAACAGATTCGCCAGTGCCCGCAACGGTATTGCTGGCAGCAGCGGATCGTGCCTGCTGCAGTCGGTTGGCAAGCTTCTTCCGAATCTCGTTTCTCTTGCGTGCCAACAGGAGTGCCTCGCTGTGGACATCGCTCTTGGGCGCACGCTGTGGTGTGCACACAAAGAGCAGCTCTTTGGTGGAGGCGGCGGCCACTGGGGCGCCAGGAGCACTGCGTATTGCCTTGTCCTTGTAGTCCAATAGATTCTGGTTACTAAAGAACTTTTGGTTTGCCAATTGCCCGCCACCCGGCGGCTGGTGGGCGGTGGGCGTAGTTGCATACCCATTGAGCGGTTCCGTACCGTTTGGCAGCTGCTTGACTCGGTATCGCTTCTTGGTAACATCCAGCTGTGTGGGCACTGGCTCCGAACGTTGTTGATTGGAGATCGGATTGGGCTCGGTAGCTTTTTTGACGCCTTGTCCGGTGGTTCCATTGCTTGTTGTTGTTGTTGTGGCATTGGCAGTGCTTGTGGTTGTGGTTGTGCCTGTAACATGGCCATTGGTTAACTTTAGCGGCTCTTTTTGTCCAGCCTTCTGGTCGTTGGTGACATTATCCGTATCATCTGTGAACGATTGGTTTGGGGGTTGGGTTTGCGTCTGGTGCTGCTCTCTCAGCACCCAGGTCAGTGAGATGCGCGGGCGTCGCAGGCTCAGGTTCTGACCCATCGCTAGACTGTCCAGGCCTACAGCATGCTGCAGTTGTGGTGTGCTCTTTGCGCGCCCTGCGCTTAGCGGCAGCAGCTCATCAATCTCCACATAGTCGGAACTGTACTCGATACTGCCGCCGGACGACAGATGTGCCTGCGACTGTGTGTGGGTGGGCGGCGGTGTTGCCGTAAAGTTTCCAACGGAACTATCGCTGCTCCCGGGCTGTTGCTGGTGCAGGATCAGAGCACAGGCGTGCAACAAATCCGGACAATAGGCATCTGGGAAGACAGAATCATGTAAACATGTTAAACAGGATCACCTTCCCTCCCCCTCCCCCTTCATGTACTTTAACTCACCTCTCAGTCCACGTGTGTTGCGTCTGCGTCGACGCTGGCGTCTGACTGCGCCGCTTAACTCGCAGTCGCTGCTTTGGTCACTGCTGCTGGTGGTGCTTGTGCTGCTGTTGGAGCTACTGCTGCTTGTGCTGGATGCAAATCGTTGCAGTTGCTGCTGTTCCTGCTGTTGCTGCTGCTGCTGTTGCAGTTGCAACTCGCGAAGTCGACGTCGACGTCGTGCTTGCTGACGCGCTGCTGCTTCGGCGACGACTGCTGATGCCCGCACTGCCGCATGCTCTGTGGCACGCTGCGGGCCTCGTAATGTTCCGACTCCGACTCCGACTCCGACACTGCCAGCAGCTGCCACACCAATGGGTCTCTCCGTGTAGCAGGGCGGCGGTGTCAACGGCAGCGGGCAGTAGGTTGGAGGCGGCGAACGCAATCGACGATTGGCTTCCTCGCCAGGTGTTTCGAGGACGTAATCGTTCTGCTGCGCCTGAAGGACCTGAAGCTCTAGTGTGCTCGCCTCCTGGTAACCAATTGGAGCTGTTCCCTCTGTTCCATTGAGCACCTCGCCCGCATTCTGCCGATACGCCGGCGGAACTATGAAAGCTGTGGGTGAAACATATCAAAGTGGATACGGACATTAATGAGCTGCTCCAAAGCTTCACACTTGTTCATAAAAATTCCAATTATATTGAAAAAAAAGCTACGGTATTCAAACCCGTGTCGATGTCTGTCTGTGATGACTGTGAGCGCTCGCCCATTCGCCTCGTGGCCATAAAGACCACTGAGCAGCGATAACAACGGCATCAGCAACAAAAACAAAAACAACAACAAAAGACAACGGCAACCGCAGCATCGACAGCAACAGCAACAACAACAACAGCAACAACAACAGCAGCAACAACAACAACAACAACAAACACCCCCACAATGTGAAATACTTGAAATATTTGCCAATATAAACGTCAACCTTTTGGCTTTGCCTCCGAACAGAACAAGATGATCCCAGTTTCAGTTCCAGTCTCCATCTCATTTCCAGTCTTAATCCCCATTCCAATCCCCAAACCCAAACCCAGACCCAAACCCATCCCCATCCCCATCTCCATCCCCATCCCATTCCAAATCCCATCCTCGGTCTCAGGCCATAGTTTCTGGCCACATTTATATGCGCTATCAAGGCCAAGATCAGCGCGCCTCGAAATGGCAAAGGCAACAGCAACGGCAACAGCAACAGCAACAGCTACAGTGGAACATCAGCAGCAGCAGCAACAACTACAACAACAACAACAACAACAAATACCTGGAGAAGCTTAAGATACGCAAGAAGCGTGGCCAATAAAATTCCAAAACTGATATCCTCAATGGCAACAACGTGCCAGAAGTGAGTAGTAAAATGTTAAAACGTGACGGTATTTCAAAAAAAATATGATCCTAACTTCTACAGCTAACTCTCACTCGTCCCCTCTTCCCCCACCCCCTCTTCTCTTTTTCTCTTTTTCTCTCTCTCTCTCTTTTCCCCTTTCTCCTTTCCCATATTCAAAAAAGCTTACTCTGCACTTTTCTCCACTCCCTCAGATGTTCAGTTCTTACACACATTTTAGAAAACTAGCCAAAAATCAGACAAAAACTTTCCCAAAAACTAGCCAAAAACCTGTTAAAAACTAGCCAGAAATCAGACAAAAACTATCCCAAAAACTAGCCAAAAACCTGCTAAAAACTAGTCAAAAATCAGACAAAAACTATCCAAAAACCTGCTAAAAACTAGCCAAAAACCAGACAAATACTATCTCAAAAACTAGCCAGAAACTAGCCGAAATCTAGCCAGAAACTAGCCAAAATCTAGCCAGAAACTAGCTCAACTACAAGCTAAACCATAATTAACCGACTTTCAGTTACTTTTGCAAACAGAAAATGTTTTTTAGCGCTTTAAACTATACAGATTTCAAATCTGTCATAAGAAATGGATTTCTCCACTTATTTACCGTTTTCTTCTGTCTTTATCTATTTATCTGCATTTCTCTCTCTGTCTATATACATTTATACACACTTATCTTCTTTTATATCAATATATATCATCACATTTATCTACATCTCTTCCTTTGTCTATATACATTTATCTCCCTATTTATCTAAATTATTTCTATTGTCTTCATACATTATCTTCGTTTTTATCTACCTTTCTCTCCCTCAGTTCATATATATATACATAAATAATCATGTAAATATTTATCTACCTTTATAACTGTCTTTATATATTTAACTACCTCTCTCCGTTTATCTATATACACTTATCTCCCTTTATATCAATAATTGTCTCCTCAATTATCTACATCTCTTCCCATGTTTATATACACATTTGCCTTTATCTCCTTTATCTATATACATTTATCTCCCTATTTATCTAAATTCTTTTTTTTGTCTTCACACATTATCTTTCTGTTTATTAACCTTTCTCCCTCAGTTTATTTTCACTTATTTATATATTTATCTACCTTTCTTTCTTTTCCTATATACACTTATCTACATATTTATCTACCTTTATAGCTGTCTTTATACGTTTAATTAGCTTTCTCCATTTATCTATGTACACTTATCTTCCTTTATATCAATAATTGCAATCCCATTTATCAACACTTCTTCCTTTGTTTACATTTACCTTTCTTCCTTTATCTATATACATTTATCTCCTTATTTATCTAAATTACTCCTTTTGTCTTTATGCATTATCTTTCTATGTATCCGCTTTACTTTCTTTGTTTATATACACTTATCTATCTTTTAAGTTATAACTGTCCTTTTTCTAACCACCATTCTCCCTTTATCTATATACACTTATCTTCCTATTTATCTGCATCTCCTACATCAGCCTATGTCTGTATCGCTTATTTACCTATCTTCCCATTTTTTATATTTTCATTCATCTGCCTTCTTCTCTCTGTTTGTATGCATTTATATACAACTCATTTATCTAACTAAATATACGTTCATCTCTTCACTTATCTATAAATTCATCTATCTTTCGACTCGCCGATCTTCCAATCTATCTATTCAGAAATGCACCATAAAAAGTTACAGGCAGGAGTAATGGTCGGAGGAATAAATTAAAATTATCTATTCATTCAGTTTAATTTCTTTCTTTTTATCTATGCCTTTTTTATTTATCTATTTTGTTTATTATTGCTGCTCTAAGATTTTTCTTCCTCCTCCTTTTTCTTGCATTGACAAATGCCACAAAAGGCATGTAAAAGTCCTGCGATCCTCACACTAAGTCCGCCAACAAAGCCTCTGATGAAGCGCAGAAAGGACAAGGCCCTTGGCTGAGCCCTGGAACCGGCGGCAGTTGCGGTCTTAACGACGTTTACAAGGTGGACGATGGACAAACGGACGACGGACTGTATGTCAGTGACTGTGAGTGTCAGTCACATGGACACGAGCAACAGTTGCGGTTGCAGCTGTAACGGCGGCTGTGGTTGCGGCTACAGCGGTGACGTCGACTGAAACGACGACTGTGCATGGGACAGCGAGTGGAACTGCAGCTCCTCCTTCCGCCAGTGAGAGCTAATCAAAAGGAGCTGAAGATCGTGCGAGGATTACATGGCGGGTGTGACGACAGGCCGGAGCGAAGCTTCAAGTCATTCAAAGATCGTGATGCAGCGACCTTTAATGGCCACTACGTGAGTTGCTGTGCAACGGGCGTGGGCGTGGCACGATCAGACCCAGGCCCAGGCACAGGCCCAGGCACAGGCACAGGCACAGCCACAGACTCTGGTTCAGAGGCTTAGGCGTGGGTCCAAGATCAGGCCGGGCACAGGCAACGAGGCGGGTCAGACACAGAAACTGAAAGTGTTTTTAAAGCAGTTTTTGTTGTTGTTGTTGTTGTTGTTGTTGTTGTTGGTTGATCTGCTCATGTGGCAGTCGTTGTTGTTGTTGTTGTTGTTGTTGTTGGTGGTGGTGGCGAGGCTCTAATTAAACAGAGACGGGCTGCCAAATTAGCCAATGACGAGATGTGCAAGCCGCAATTGCACAAATCACAGACAAAGCCCAAACATGCAACATGCGGTGCCCCAAATGGTCAAAACTCTGACAAATTTGTTTGTGCAACATGTTGGCCAAGTGCCTCGCTGGCCAACAAATATGGTTAACACATTGGCGAGCCAACCTAAAACATGGCCACTGGGGCATTGTCGTTGTCGTCGGCAACCGCTTTGACCAACTTGGCGCTGCGACAACTGACAAACGTGGCACGTTGCGCGTTGCGCGTTGCTCGTTGCACGTTGCGCGTTGCGCGTTGCTTGTTGTGTGTAGTGCGTTTCAAGTAGATCCCCCCCTATTCTTACCAGCCTAGCAGCCTAGCAGCCTAGCAGCCTAGCAGCCTAGCAGCCTAGCAGCCTAGCAGCCTAGCAGCCCACCTGCCCACCTTCTCACCATTCGGCCCCGCTGCACACTCATGCGGCTGGCAGCACTGATAATAATTCAATCGATAAATGTCGAAGCGTGCAAATCGACCATTTGATTTGTGCCTCTCGCTACCTCCAAGTGTGGCATAAAAGGCGTTTGGAATTGATTGGAGTTGCATGTGATTAGCGCGGCCAACGGACGGCATACGTACGACCGCAAGAGCGACCATACGGCAGGGGGGGACAGGCATGGGAAACTAAGCCACGAAATCAATATGAACTCTAAATGAACTCCAATGGCCATGGGATAAAAACAAACAGAGAAAACAACAACAACAACAACAACAGCAACAACAACAACAACTGCAACTACAACAACAGCAGAAGATCAGCCCGGGATAAGCTCGAAGACATCACCAGATGGCATCTCATCGTTGGCAACAATTGCAATTCCCTCGCGCTAATAAGATGAAGGCATTTTAATTGCAACTAAACATGGCATGCAACAAGTGGACATGGACATGGACATGGGCATGGACATGGACTTGGACACGTCCACTCGACTCGAGTCGACTCGACGCGGCTTGGCTTGGCTTGGCTTGGCTCTGCTCGACTCTGCTCTAGTCGAATCGATTCGAATCGAATGGACTTAACTCAACCATCGTTCCATCCGTAGATTCAAGCATCGATTGCTCTTCCATTCTCCATTCTCCAACCTCAACCTCAATCTCAATCTCCAGCTGAATTTGGTTCAAGCAACTGTAAAACAAGATCTAAGAAATATAAACAATTCAATTGTTGCATCGATCAAGAAAGACGGCAAAATTTCATTTAAATACTTTCGCTTTTTGCCAGCACCTCGCACCTGTCACACACCACGCCACACCACACCACACCACACCACACCATTCCCCTCAACTCCCCTCCACCACTTCAAGCTACGCCCCACTAATTGGCGAGCGCAGTTCGAAGATTCAGCGAGCGCAGCTTAAAAAACAACCCAGCTTAAGGCATGGATAGTCGACGCTGCGATACCCTACAATTTGAATCCTAAGGTCTGGAATTTATCCAATAGATGATCGATAATAGGTAACTATCGGAAAAAACTATCGATTAAAAGAAACATAGGCTGAGGCTTGCTACGTGCCTTAAGGGCTATTGTGTCCTTTTATATTCAATTAAATATGGTTTTATATTTTATATATTATGTTAAATATTAAATAGTAAATTTTATTATTTTTTATATTATTTATAATATTATATATCTTATTATATATTAAATTATCCATTAGTCCTCGAAGCCTTCATAATGATGGCTCAGTTCCCGTTGGTCTTTCACTTTTAGGTTATGTTTCAAGTATTTAAATAACAAAAGCTTAAATCCGATTAAATCAAAAGTAAAAATTATTATTATCTCTTTCAATTTCCCATCCAAACTACACAGAACGTAGAATTATCGGATACTACCCTCATTTTGTAGACAAGTGTATACGATGATTGTTATATGAATATTTTCAGGTTTCAGGTTATATATTTGAGTAACATTTTTAGAGTTTCAAATAATACCCATTGATAATTGCTCTACTTAATCTTCTTCGAGTTTACATACAATAAGACACACATACGATATTCCTTGAAATTTATAGGGTATACTTTCCAATCGGATATAAAGAAATGTTATCTAAAATTGAAGGACCTTCAATTAAAATCGCAGCTATAATCAAACACGGGATAAGCCATTAGCCGGGAGAGGAAAAGAGAAGTAAATCAAATTCTTAGCTTCCCACTTAGTACACCCGCTTGGAGGCCTTCAATAATTACAGGGTATATTCACACAGACTGAAGACACAAGACGAGCATCAAGAAAGCTCATAAAACCCACAATAAAGTTGCTTGATTGTCAGTTTGTCAGATGCCCCGATGGTTGAGCGCTGTCAATGGATGCCACAGAAACACAAAATCCTTGTTGACATGCCACACACTGAGGAGCAACGGTGGCAGGGGCAGCCTCAAGGCCATCAAATGTGTAAATTTATGCACGAAAAAAAATAATTTACACAAAATTCCAGAAATCATTTTTTTTCTCTCTCTCTCTCTCTCTTTCTTCTTACTTCTTTCCTCTTCTTTCCTCGTCTTTCCTCTTCTTTCCTCTTCTTCCCTCTTCTTCCCTCTTCTTCCCACTTCTTCCCTCTTCTTTCCTCTTCTTTCCTCTTCTTCCCTCTTCTTTCCTCTTCTTTCCTCTTCTTCCCTCTTCTTTCCTCTTCTTCCCCCTTCTTTTTTTTGAGGTTTTCAATTAGCAGTCAACATGTTGCCACCATTGGGTTGCAAGTCGGAGATAGGCAATGGGGGCACCTCCAGATGACTACTTAAGCCAATTTTATGCATTTTTAATGTGCGCCGCGTTTTGGGTGGTCGACGATATTTCTGAGATTTCAATAGGTGCGATTTCCAAATGTGATCAAAAATCAATTTCAATTTTTATTGACTTCAGTTGACAGCGGCAAGCAGATCGTGAATCGAGGTAGACTGGCTGCGAGAGGCTGGAAGATGGAAGATGGAAAGGGTGGTACAGAGGGTGAGGGGGAATGGGGGAGGGGGTACGCTGTGCGGTGTAGCAGAGTCAAGCATTGCCACCAACAAGGGGCAGGTAGACAGGTTGCAGTTACTGCCCACGGGCAATAAAATTTAAACGATGTTTTGTGCGGCTCATTGTGTGTCTATGTATGTGTGTGTGTATGTGTGTGTGTGTTTTGTGTGTATATGTTTAAGCGCTTTTAAATATTTATGGTCCCATTTGTGGCATCGTTGTGGCCCCTGCCACAGAAATTATGATTTTATGAGCCTAATAAATTTAAATGTTGTTGCCCCTTTGGGAGCTCTAGGCGACAGGGGGGGGCACGAGAGGGGAGAAGAAGAGTGCCCTGTGCTGCGGAGGAGTTGTTAGTGAGTGGGTAGGGAAGAGGAGGGGTGGGGAGGGGAGGGGAGAAAGTAAGTTGGTTAGCCCAAACGGTATAATAAACACCTCTCCGAGACTTTCCCACAAACATTACTAAACATTTGCTAAGTATCGACAATTAAATGCAAATATTACGAACATCATTTAAATAAGCTTCCAGGAATCCAACTGGTCGACTACGAGATACCCTATAAATAAATACTGTGTATAATGAACGGGGAGTGTCTGCGAATAGAAGTTATTAAACATTTGCGCAAAGAAATTTGGGTTTATTTTTTTAAAGGAAAAGAAGTCGGAAGGAAAGAAAGTCGGAAGGAAAGGAAGTCGGAAGGAAAGGAAGTCGGAAGGACTCGCCCAAAGTTCTGACCTTTGGGATTCATTTAAAAAGGATATATATATATTGTGTTCATTTCCAGATCTGGCTTAATATATTCAGCTAACATTTTATTCGATTTTAAGGAAAATCTCTTTAAGAACAAGGACTTGCTTGTCGGGAAAATTGGGATAGATGTAATCTAAAGGACTTGTCGTGAAGCCAAAGCCAGTGGAAACACTGGCCATGAAGTCCACACCGCCATTGTGTGCTGCTCCAAAGCCACGCTAATGCAAATGGCAGAGGCAAAGAGCGCGAGAGCTGGAGCGCTGAAAAGGCACAAGTGGAGGATGAAGCGGCCCAAGGACAAACTGAACATCGTTACCAAGTGCGTATTAAAGGAGAGAGTGGAGGGAGTGCAGGGAGTGGAGGGAGTGTAGGGAGTGTAGGGAATGTATGGAGTGTAGGGAGTGCAGGGGGTGTAGGGAGTGTAGGGAGTGTAGGGAGTGTAGGGAGTGTAGGGAGTGTAGGGAGTGTAGGGAGTGTAGGGAGTGTAGGGAGTGTAGGGAGCAGCGGGAGTGGAGGCAAAGCTAAGAGACTGGAGTGAGTGCTCCGCGTGCCATGTACATATGGAGTGTTGGGACATTGGATTGTTGTCCAAGGCGGAGACAGACCAAAATCAAGTTAACAGAGAACAAATGCGGCGGCTGTGGACGGACAACGAAAGAAAAGAAGAGGGAGAAAGAGCGATGAATGAGAAAGAGAAAGAATGTTAAGGAAGAAACATCGAGGAGGACAGAAAAACGGGCGAGTGTGAGTTGAGCGTATCTGGACAGGACCTAGGTCAATGCGAGACTCTGGTAATGGGAAGGTGGCACATGATAAGCGACAAAGGACAAGGAACTTTGTGGCCATCGCGTGGAAGACACTAACAGCGCCCGATAAGCGAGGACGATGCGAAATATTGCAATGAAAAACTGTGAGGCAGCCAAAGGAGATGTTGGTGTTGTTGGAAACGATGACGGTAGGGCAGGAGACTGTAGGAGATGGCACTTGCGGGCTGGAGACATCAAAGCAATCGGCGGCAGGTCCTGCGGGCGGCATGCAAATTGAAATATGCCTGAGCAGAGAAAGCCAGTGCAAAGCCCGCAACCCACATCCTCAGCAGCAGCAACAGTAGACGTATCCGCCTTTACATCCGCATTCACATCCGCATTCACATCCCCATATCCCCATCCTTGCTCGCAATTGCAACCGTATTCCCAAGCCCGCAACCAAATCCAAGCCTTGGCCACTGAGTGACGCATGGAATGGAATTGGAAGCACGCGCAGTGCATTTGATCTGCTGTCCAGGATGTGGATGAGACGCATCTGGCAGAAAGATGGCCTCCGACGTGGTCGCTCCAAGCAACTGCACTTTGGCCTCTTCAGCAAATATGTCTTCAAGTGTCGTTCAACGTGCCTCGCGGCAAGAAATTCAAAGCTCCACAGGACGAAGTCTATTGGCAGTTGCCTGATACACACACACACACACACACACACTCACACACAATTGTCAATACTACGTAGCCAACGATACTATGTAATTCCTAGGGGCTTTCCAGGACACTCGTTCCCATCAAAAAATCCGCCCAATCCCCCCACCCCTCCACACACTCCTGGCATCCGCACACACATTCTCATCGTCGCGTGGCGATTCCTTGCGACTGGCAACTTTGATTCGCCGCGTGCTTTATTAAAATTTCATTGTATTTGTGGGAGTGGAAAGGCGCTTGCCTTTGGGAAAGGACATTGTTATAAATTCTGATTCCTTGAGTTCAGAAATTTGAAAAATGCGCCATGTAAATTATTTCTGCGTCTTGGACGCATTTTTTATTGTGCATGATAAATTTTTATTGTAATTGGCTGTTGATTTATGACCGTAAGCAAACCAGACTCACAGAGAATAAGGACGCAGAATAAGGACAATCCCGGACAATCTCCCGGACAAAACACCGCCCAGCCCGACCCCGACATGTCCCCCCATCATCTGGAGACAATGATAAGAGGCGTTTGATAAGCTTTGTAGCCTCTTTGAATGGCATTCAATTTGCGATTTGCTAATTAGAATGGAAACTTCATTTAAATCTTGATAGGAGAAGACGGGGGCGGGGTGCATAAGAGAGAAAGAAAGAAATAAAATGGAGTTGGGAGAGGGGAGAGGGGATAAAGGCAAACACAAGTGCGGACAAAAAAAAGGAATGAGATTAAAGAAAATTCTAAAGCACGAAGGAGAATTTATGGAAAAAAGTCGATAGAAAGAAAGAAGCAAGAAGAAGAAGAGAAAAGAATGAAAAGAGAAAGAACAAGAAAGTAAGAAAAAGAGAAAATGAGAAAATGATGGAGAAAAGTAAAGAAAACAAAAATTGAAAAGAAAAGAGAAGTCGAGAAACAAATGGGAGACAGCGATTAGGGAAGAATCTAAGAAAGGATAAATAAACAGGATAAATAATAAAACAAAAATAGACAATGGAAGAAAAGAAATGAAGAAAAGAAAGAAATGATGTAAAAAAGGAAAAAAAGATTAAAAGAGAGAAGAAGAAAATGGCATCAAGTAAATAGAAGAATGTCAAGGCAGACGCAAGAAGTAAAGAAAACCAAATAGAAAAAGAGAGAGAGAGAGAGAGAAAGAGAGAGAAAGAGAGAGAGAGAGAGAGAGAGAGAGAGAGAGAGAGAGAGAGAGAGCGAGAGAGAGCGAGAGAGAGAGAGAGAGAGAGAGAATTAAGAAAATAAAGAGAATAAAGGTACAACGGAATAACAGAAGACAGTAGAAGAATATAGTAAGTAATGGAAAAAATAGATAAACAAATGAGGTAAAAAATTAAGAAAGGGAATTAAATCAAATTAAGAAAGAAAATCAAAATATAGAATTCAAAGTTAAAACAAAGATTATCAAAAATAGAATATAGGAAAATCATTAAAAAATAAAAAAATATAAGGAGTTGAATAAAACGAAGCAAGGATGCAAGAAGGGGGAATATGAGGGGAGAGAGGAGAAGAAGGAATCTTGAAAAATTCAAATGCCTAAGCATAAAAACTAATCGACGCATTACGAAAAATCATCTATGCACCGATGCGTAACCTGGGCCACGCCCCCAATGGAGGCCACCCAAGCAGGAAGTGCAGACTGGATATTCAATGGGTGGAGTAAGTGGGATGGGTGGGCGGCTGGGAGGTATGGACCACTTGCCAATTGGAGGAGGGCACCTCATTTCGTGTCTAACATGGCGAGACCAACGCGCGCGTCCATTGTTGTTAGAAAGAAGAAGAAGAAGAAGAGAATAAGAGAAGATGAAAAAGATGGAGAAGTTGAAGAAGGAGTAGGAGAAGAAGTAGGAGTAGGAGCAGGAGTAGGAGCAGGAGTAGGAGCAGGAGTAGGAGAGAAGAACAGACAGTCAAACACCATAAAAGTTTATGAAGCAGTCGAAGGAGCAGAAGACCAAAGGCTCCGGACTAGAGGCTGGAGGCTGGAGGCTGGAGCGGCACAACTGGGCTGCCGACTTTTGAGATGCGTCAAGTGGCAGATTTTGTAATGCTTTGTGAAAGATTTCATGGTAATTTCACCGGGTTATAACAATTTACAAATTATGTAATCGAAATTTATTGCCTGACGTTGTCGTTATGAACCGAAAGCACCTCCAGGCCACCGCACTAGGACGACCACCACACGACGGACCAAGCAACTCAAGAGCCCAACTGAGAGGCCTCGCCACGCTTTCAAACATTCCAAGCAACATTGTTGTTTCCTTTGTTGTTGTTGTTGTTGTTGTTGCCGCTGTGGCAGGTGGCTTTGATGGGCAACTGTTGTGCACAACAATTCCTGCGCTAGCTGAAACGGAGGCGGGCAAACCAAACGCTCTTGAAGATGTGTGCGGCGATAAGAGCGATCCAGGCTCCAGGCCAGGTCCAAGATTCTACCTGCTGGACGCAAGTGCACATAAAAGCCATATAGATGCAGATATGGCCGAAGAAGCTATCAAGGCTGCTAGGATTACCAGATGAATGCATGTATTTTCTAGACTTGGGATTCCTTTGAAGCTTCAATGCATTAAATAAATTTCATCCAATTCGATTTTTTTTTCTAACTTCATTTAAATCGATTAATGAATTTTCCGACTGATCTCCCAATTAAATGGAGAGTTAAGTGAGTGTTTCTAATGAAGCCTTAAGTTAGCAGAGTTTACAGAATGCCAAACAAATGGCACTGTATAATTGTCAGTAGAGGCAATTATTACTTTCCCGTCTTAAAAAACTATCGAAAATAATCGAACTACAAACAATGGCAAAACTTCTATCAAAAACATATTTTTTTAGGTTATAAAAAATTAAATTAACTTTTAATTATTTGATAACTTATTCAAATTATCAAATATTATCAAATTATCAATATTATCGATAACTTAAAGTCCTTGATAAAACTCAACTTCCTATAAATGAAACGGGCACCCTATCGATATGGATATATCCTGTAATATGCTTAACTTCTGTAATTCAATAAAATTTTAATTATTTTGAATATTATATTTACATAATATTAATCGATAAACATTTGTTGCATTTGATTTATTGATTTTTTATGTTATAAAAAATTAAATTAACTTTTAATTATTTGATAACTTATTCAAATTATCAAATATCAAAATATAAATTTTATCGATAACATACAGTCCTTGATAAAACTCAACTTCCTATACATGAAACGGGCAACCTATCGATATGGATATATCCTGCAATATGCTTAACTTCTGTAATTCAATAAAATTTTAATTATTATTAATCTTGACTATTATATATACATAATATTAATCGATAAACATTTGTTTCCTTTGATTTATTGATATTTTTTTATGTTATAAAAAATTAAATTAACTTTTAATGGTTTGATAACTTATTCAAATTGTCAAATATCAAAATATAAATTTTATCGATAACATATAGTCCTTGATAAAACTCAACTTCCTATAAATGAGACGGGCAACCTATCGATATGGATATATCCTGCAATATACATAACTCCCGTAATTCAAAAAAACTTTAATTATTATAATTTATCTTGAATATTATATATTATATAAATATTATATAAATAATATTTATCGATAAACATTTGTTGCCTTTGATTCATTATTGATGATGATGATCAACATCAATGCAAGGATTGGCGTGCTTAAAAGCTTTCAGTTAGAAAAGCAGAACGCAAATATATAAATATCGATGTTTATATATATATATATCGATATATATTTTTATATATGTATATATCGTCATACATATACATATATATATATAAAGTGGCTTAAATCTCGGCAAAGTACTCTAAGATTGTGGAAATTTATAGCATTTAGTATCCACTTAGGCACCTTCATCGCTCCCAATTTACCTACTTACTGCCCAAATCTTGCGTATCCTGCGGTGACCCTCTCCTAAACGGTAAGCAGGCAGCATGGAGCGTATCCCATTCGTAACGGTACTTTCGGAAACTCCAATAATACAGCCATTAAATGGCAACTACTTTCCCATCAAGTGCTTTAGTTTGGCATAAATCTGAAGCGCATGGCAAAACTTTTTTTTCACTACCTACAAATCTGGAAGGGATTCTCATACTCACAGGCCCACACACTAGTGCACACACACACACACACACACACATAGAGAAGTGTTTTCATAGTGGGCCCCCACCTGGCTACTTGTTCTGTGGGTGCTCGTGTTATGGCTTTAATTAACGCCAACTTGTGATTGCCCCAGCAATGGCAATCGCATCACTCAGCCAAGACCGCCCACAATTTGGCCAACAGGTGCACAGGACATTCGCATCCTTGCCAAGTGGGCAGCATTCGGAAACCCTATACGGATGCGTAGCCTGTGCAGATCCTGCTCAGCGCATTTTTATTTAATTTAGAGTCGAGTCGAGTTGCTGGAAGGACACGCCGAAAGGACTTTCATGTTGTAATTTCCCAGAATTTACGAGTTTGCTTAGAGCCGCGCGTCCACCAAATCCGTTGGTTTGGGTTTTGTGTTTGCGCCAGAGTTGGGCTCTCGTTTGGGCTTCGGTTTAGGGTTAGTTCATGGAGCAATGGGCTAGATCTCTAGCTGGGATAGAGCTGGTTAACTGCTGGTTAGCTTGCCGGCCACTAAAGGCTGCGCAAGCTCAAGGATTTACGGCTTGCTGATGGTGCTTGGCAGAAGCTAAAGGAGAAAGGAGCGGAAGGAGCGGAAGGACCGGTGGACCGATGGACCAGAGGACGGGTGGGTTAACCTACCCCATCCTCCACTGGGTTTAGGCAGTTTTACTTGCCACGGCTTTTGGGTTGCTTCTGCTGCGGCTTGTCAGCGCCTCGTTTTATTGGTAACAAACTCCAAACACTCCAAGCACTCCAGCCAACAGCTCGTCCGTCCAACAGCTCTGAACCATCCAGGCATCCAACCACCAAACCACCCAACCACCCAACCACCCACTCTTTTCATTGGCTTCGTGCTGTAAATGAGCAACTTTTTGGTCCTGCTGTACACCTCCGCCTTTTGCTTTTGTGTGGCGGTGTATATATGTGTCGGTGTGTGACTGTGCATGGGTGTGTGTGTATGTGTGTGTGTGTGCCTTTGTATATGTCTCTCTGTGTATGTGTGTGTGTGTTTTTTGGCAGTTTCGCATGCAGTTTATGGCTAGGGACAGGCAACAGCAACAACAACAGCAACTTACAACTCGCGCAGCTTTTAGTTGCCACATGCAGCAGCTTGTAATTCTCGTGTCCACCCACCGCCTGTTACTCCCCACCCTCCCCACCAGCCACGTACAATCCACGCAAGTTGATGATGCCGCCGCTTATAAAAGTTGATCAAAATTATAACTACTGCCGCACAAACATTTGGCAGTTAGCCGCCTCGTCCCGCCTCTTCCCGCACCACTCGCAATCCCCGTATCTGCCATAGCAGCCACTCCACTGCACCAGCCTGGGTGTTTGGGTGGTGGGCATGTTTTTGGACAATTAGAGGGACTCATTGCCATAAAGTTATAGAATTCATGGGGCACGTTCTGTGGAACGCATTCCCTGCCTTACTTATTGCCAAGTGCTGCAGTTTATCTGCGGGGAAGCATTGGGGCAGGGTTTCATTAGCCGGGATTACGGTGGTCGGTGGTCGGATGGTCGGGTGGTCGGGTGATGCCATGGCAATGCCTGCTGAAAGGATGTTCATAATCCTGCACACTTTTATGTTTCTAATTGGAAAGTTTACTGCGCGAAAATTCGTATCATAAAATGTTACATAAATGGTGCAAAATTATAATACATTTATCTATGCGATAGTAACGATAGTTAGGGCAGTTACGATATTTCATCTTTTTAATATAAAAACTTTTTTTTTTTAAAGGTAAGTATTAAAGTTATTGTTATTTATGTTAATTAAGTGAATCAGTTAATAAAATACTTTACTATCGAATTAGTTATTCATATCTTTAAAGGATACGATAGTTAAGATATTCTTCTAAACGAAAGTAAAGAATACATCCGATAGTTGATAAAATCGTAAATAAACCTAATCAGAGGAGACTTTAAACAAAGGACATAGCTAGGAACCCCCAAAATCTGATTTAAATAAGGGGATAAACTAAGCGATAGTTTCGATAGTTTTTTCTTTTTAAATTTGAAGAGCGGCTTTCTTTAAGGAAAGGCTCTAGGTTAAAGTCGAAAAGAGGAAAGGCTCTAGGTTAAAGTCGAAAAGAGGAAAGGATAAGTTATCAGAAAATTTAAGAGAGCGAATATAGTTGTCCTTTTGAAGTCGCCTTATAAGGTCAGAAGTAACCCGAGATCCCACCGGGGCTTCAGCCTTCTTCCAATGATTGGGAACAAAATTAAAAAGGTTTCTGGTAGAAAGGCTTCAGGATTTAATCAGCGGCTTTCCTGTATATGTACCGAAGGTGAATAGAGGAACGTACTGCACTTGGTTAAGTTAAGCAACTCCAAGTTTGTTCTAGGAATATTCCACCGGCCTAGTCTTCATAGTAAAAGCTCAAGAGTCGTGGCTATCAAGATATATTTCTCTGGGAGAGTTCTCAGTCCAACAGCAAGAAGCGTTGATGGGTATGGCAACTCGTCCTATTTGTCTGTCCTCTATAAACCGATCTGTAAGTTTGTCTATCAATTGGTATGTCACAGGATACGTCGTCGATATGACGTCAATCAACTGTTCTCTAGCTTAAATTACTTCGCCCACTCGATAAGGCAACGCCTAATTGGCTAAGGCATTTCATCTTTTTATATGGGGATGTGGATACTGACCAAAGGATCCATCTATTACTACGGACGTCTGCCTGCAGGTCGCTGTAATATTATTTTCGGGTTGTTGGGGATTCCTGTTAGTCGTCTCGGCGATTTGATATTTGACAAAAAACAGAATCTCTCATATTGACATGTCCAAGTTCATTCTGTTCCATTTGCAGCTTCTGCATGCTATACCTTTACAGCTGTGTTCAGTTTAAACTAGGACACCAACCCGTTATTATCAAGGACTAAAAATTGAAAGCACTTGCACAGCGTGAAGTCTGACCGGAGACTTATATGCCATACCACGGATAAGCGGATCCCAAAGAACTCCGTCTGGTAAATGTATGGCGAAACCTTGGGGAATCTTTTTATGGCTCTCGTTTAACCCCTTAATGCCGGTGGAGTTTCAACTCGACGAAGAGATGCGCTATAAGGAAAGGTAGGTAAGACCAAATAGATGCCTCTCGCTCCACGTCAAAGAGGATGTCATGTCTATACAACTACATCATTGGGTACCTACGTAAAATTCAATATTTCGATTCTATTAAGGGGCTAAACTATGCCATAGTTTCCACTAGATCTTTATTGGGAAATGTGTGGGAAGGAGTGTGCCCCCTCCCCCCTCCCCACCAGTGTGGGGCTCGTCGGTGGGAAAGGAGTCACCAGTCATGTTTGATCTTTGTGTAGAGATACGAAAAGTAAGTCAAAGTGAAAATGAAAGCTGGAACCGGTCTGTAAAATGTGCGGCTACGTTATGGGGGGCTGTAATTAAACTCCGATTATTATTATTAATTTATTATAAACATATTAAGTTGTAAACAAATAAAAATCTGTGTCGCTTCCGCATTTCACGCAGTTGCATAAAAAAAGTGCAGTAAATGATGAATTGGGAAAGATCATTGAATGACTCGATAAAAATGCAAATGTAAATGGAGATGGAGATGGAGATGGAGATGGAGATGGAGATGGAGATGGAGATGGAGATGGAGATGGTGATGGAGTTGCAGATAGTGAGGTGCGGGCGGAGGAGCTGGAGGAGGGGTAAGGGCTGCAAATAACTTGGGAGAGATCGTTGGGCTATGAGTGAAAATCGAATGGATTGGCATTTATTTGGGAATCATGGCATAGCGCCTGGTGGAGACGAGTGCGTCCGGTATGCTGCTTCCGGTTGCTGCATCAAGTTGATGCCACACCAGTGGAGATTCGGGGCTGAGAGAAGCTGTGGCAAAGAAATTTTTCAATTGTTGCCACATTTGGAGCGCACGAGTGAGCAGCAGCGTTGGATATCCACACAACAGCCACGCCCACATTGATAGGCACAACAAGCGCGGCAAGAAAAGTTGTAAATAATAATTAAAAAGTGTGCAACATGCAAATGTGGCAGGCAACAGTGGAAGCTGCCCCAGCAGCCCCAGCGGCCACATCAAATGCAATCGACACTCGCTAATAAGTTGCCTTGAGACAATGAGCCCCACCACAAATATCTCTATGCCCGTCTGTACACTGTCTGTGTGCCGTCTGTCTGTGGTGCTGTGGTGCACTGAACCTGTGCCTGGGTCCAACCACAGCGGCTGATATAAAAGCTCGCTGGCAGCCAGCCCGCCCAGACAGTGTGGCGAGCGAGCGTGCCACAAACGGTGGCAAGTGTTGAGTACTTCATAGGCGCAACATCAAATCAAACAAAGGATTAACCACACAGAAACACAAACCACCAAAAAAAAAAAAAAAAAATTAAAAATTAAAAATTAAAAATTAAAATAAAAAAAAAACAAATTAATTAAAATGACACAAGTGAGTGAAAGGTTGGGCAGTCATTGACAATGAATTAAAATCAAATAAATGAAATACAAATAAATTAAGATATTAATATCTCAGAAATGTCCTGCAACATTTTTTTTTTTTTTTTTTTTTTTTAAGGATGTGCTTTAAAGACTTTACTATTTGATTGTATTTAAATCATTGTCATTTTCCGGAGGTCAACTTTTCAACTCACAAACCAAAAGTAAGAGAGATGAACAGAGTTTGAAATATAGACCAAGCAGGACATTTACTCAGGACATAAAGGATATCAATTTCATACAAGGACTTCACATAACAAATATTTTAATTTATGCAAGAAAATTGTAGATATTCAAACAAAAAACAAAAAATTCTAAAGGATTTTTATAACGTCCTTACACAATAGCTTCCTTTGAAATTTCAATGATAAGAAAACCAAAATTTATAACTTATATTTTCAACCTACAAGGATTTTAAGGATTCCAAAAAATTATGTACCTTCCAAGAACAGGATATGGGTTATTTGAATTCTAGGAAAAGATGTAGAAATGGAATCCTAGGCAAAGCTTTACCTGGAAAGTTCAGTTAATCACGCAAATAATCCTGTAAAAAATTTAAAGGATTCCCATGCCAAAAAATTCCCTAAAATAAAATATTGGCCTTAATTTTCTACTTCAGACTAAGGATTTGAAATCCTTACAAAGAAGTAGTAACTCTTAAGCTTAATTTAATTGAATCCAGTGACACAGCATATCCTTATCCGAATCCTTATATACAGCCAAATATTTGGTTTTAACTGTCTAACTCTTTCTCATTTCCCCTACCTCTCGCTTTTCTTCCCTTTCTTCCTTTCTTCAGCTCACCGCAAACCGTTTGGCAACGAGTCATCTCTTTGCTCTGCTATTGTTGACAGTGACTCTGGTGCAGGCGCGACGCGTCAGCAATCGGCGGCTCATCATCCATGTCCCTGTCAAGATGAAGACGCATCATCACACACACACCGTCTACAAGATGCTGCATGGTGCGGGCGGAGTCAAGCAGACGGTCTACAAGCTGGTTGGCTTTTCTGGCGAAGGAGGTGGCGGCGGTGGAGGCGGAGGTGGCATGGGACACTCTGGTCACGGTCAAAGTCACAGTCACAGTTTCAGTCATAGTCAAAATCACGGCATGGGTCATGGCGAGATCACATACGAGGACAAACATGGATGCGAGAGCGGAAAGCTATTGCCCTCGCACCGGGACATGTTGTACAATCACTACGACCGCCACGATGATACCGAGGAGGCGACTGGCTATGCCGAGGAGCAGGATGAGTTCATTGATGTGAGGGATGCCTGGTTGTGAATAAAGTCGTTTGAAAACGTTGCCGATTAATTATAAAATTCCAGCCCCCCCACCACTCCACACCCCAATCCAATGCATCCCAGAACAATATAACCCAACTAAATCCCCAGTATCGATGCCCACTTCCTCGAAAGCCGCTCAATTTACATGCGAATCAAAGTAATAACAAAATTGTTGGAAGCCATGTTGGCGTCGGCGTCGGCGTCTGCGTTGACTTCGACGACGACGTTGACGTTGTCTGGGAATGGTTAACATTTCAACATTCCCGGCATTGAATCCGCTCGCTTTCATGCTATGAAGTTGTCTTCTAGTTGTAGTTGTTCCCTCCAAAACGAAATCCGAATTTGACAGAGCCCCAACTTCAATTCCAACTCCAATTCCAACTCTAATTCCAACTCCAATTCCAACTCCAATTCCAGCTGCAATTCCAACTCCAGCTCCCATTCCTATTCCAATTCCAATTCCAACTCCAACTTGGATTCCAACTCCCAACACCAACTCCAACTCCAACTCCGAATTCGATTTGCAGTCGCTTTCAATGTCTTTTGTTTACTGACTGCCAAATTCGCATTCAGTCGGTTAAAGCCTATAAGCCTGGTCAAGATTGCGATGGTGAGGGCATTCCGAATGGGAATCTCTTTAGCCCCGCCTTCACCCTTACTTGGTCGACCCTTGCAACGACTCTTGACTCCAGCCGGTCGCACACTTGAGCCTTAAGTTAAACATTTGCATAGCCCTTGACTTGAGTTCGGGCTGTGGCATATTTTTTAGTGGACAATTAAAAGTAACAAAAGGCAATGAATGGATATGAATATAATTGGGGATACATTTCCGAATCGAAAAGTGGACTAACTCCGTTTCGGAGTACATATTATAGCTATATACCAAGGAGTCACAAATTGATACATAGAAACAAAGCAAAGAATTGAGAGAAAATCAATGCGAGGGGAGGAGTTTGAAATATTTTTAGGAGTAACAGCAATTATTTTAGGAGTACCAACTATTATTATAGGAGTACAATTAGGAATACAGTTAGGAGTACAATTAGGAGTACAGTTAGGAGTACAATTAGGAGTACAGTTAAGAGTACAGTTAGGAGAGCAGTTAGCAGTAAAATTAGGAGTATAATTAGGAGTAGTTTAGAGGTAAGAACTACATCCTAAAAGTTAAGAGCATAAAAGTATTGAAAATTCATAGTTTTCTATTCGGAGTGCATTTTTTAAATCTAACATCATAATTTTAAAACTGAAACCAAATTAAAAAAATGAATATTTTTAAAACATATTTTTTTTAAATTAAAAACAAAGCATTTAAAATAAAATTAAAGTTAACGAAGTTACAGATCCTCGGGTAAGGAGGTTTTTATATTATTATTTTACTTTATATGAAACTATCTTGGGTGCAAAATAAATAAGGTTTTGAAATAAATAAGTTTTAGAAAGTTTTTAGAAATTTCAAATATCAAAAAAAAAAAAACTTTGATATTTAAAAATAAATTTAAATTAAAGAAAAAAAATGAACCTTCAATAATTTGTGACTCTAGTTCTTTCCTTCAATGTAAGGAAGAGCTACTCCGAAAATATGTTGAAGCAGTTATTAAAAAATCCAAATGTTTTGGGTAAGTTTTAAATAAAAAAATGGGAAAGAATCTTTAGAATGCCCAAGAGTTCCAAAAGAAGAGACACATTTCGGAGAGAAGCGGATTTGAAGACTTGGAACTTGAACAGCGTTTGGCCTCCAACCTTCAATCGTTAACCTTTGGGATCAATTTCTGGCCAAGTCAATGGGTATCGATGATTGCCTGATCTCGTTGCACTTGACCTATAACTTCATTGCAAAGAAAACAGCGGGGGGGAGCGCAGGAGTGGAGCAACGTCAAGATTGGATGACATAAGTTGGATTGATCACTCAGGTGGAAAGAAATTGAAATTGGAATTGAAATTGGAATTGGAATTGGAATTGGAACAGGAATAGGAAAAGGAATAAGCAATGAAATAGAAGGAGAAATAGGAAAAGGAATAAGCAATGAAATAGAAGGAGAAATAGGAAAAGGAATAGAAGCACGAACAGGAACAGGAGTAAGAAAATCCCGACCAGCCAGAGTCCAATGTCGAGTGCCGCTCGCTGAGCACAAAATAATTTCCATTTAATTGAAAGCGACAGCACGTCATGAGAAGTGGCATGATGAATGCCTCGTCTGGCTTATGCCTCAGCGACTACCAGCGCCACGGGTGGCCATAGATATGCACCCAGGCATTGGTTAGTGGACGCCAGTCGTCAGACGTTCGTCGGACGTTGTCCGTCAGCCGTCGGACGTCGTCAGCCGCTGCTTGTGTTGCTCGACGGTCGACGGTCGACGGTCGACGGTCGACGGTCGACAGCCGACAGCCGACAGCCGACGGTCGTCTTTTGTCGTTTGTGGTTCGTCGTTTGGTGGTTGACGGTTGCCTGGTGGTTGGTGGTCAACTGGCCAAGTGATATGAATGTGGCTATTTAAAGTCATTTAGCCGGTAATCATATTTAAAGCCAACAATCTTATGGCCAGACCGGAACATGATAATCCTCTGAGCACGTGGCTCCATGCATTCCAAAACAACGCTGGGCTGAGCTAAGCTGGATTGGACTTTAGTTCAGTTGACTCCAGTTGAGTTGAGTTGAGTTGAGTTGAGTTGAGTTGGACTTTGTGCATCAATGGAAACTGTTATTAAAATGTTTAAGGCTTTGTGTACATATTTGCGTACGGATGTGGATGGAGAGGTTGCGGATCATGGGTAGACATGGGGGTCTTATGGGTACAGGGCAGTCAACCGAATGCTCAGGTAAAGTTGCCAAGGGGAACCGAGAGTGAATGCAAGCAAGTTAAATGGAATCAATACATACATATACACATATACATACATACACATACACATATACATACATACATATACTCATATATACATATACATATGTATATATGTGTGTATATGTACTTAAGTCTTTTGGATTGCTCCCAATTTGTAGTCAAATGCTACCGCTTGACCGTGGCTAATGGCCAATGGGCAGTGGTTCATCAGGGGATTGGGTCTACGATTGGCCTCTAAGTTCTTCGATTCAAATTCGGTTTCTAATTCATTCCCTGGCCTGCGGTCTAAATAAATGTATTGATTTTGGGCAATGGAATGGCTTTTGTGTTAAGTTGCCTCCCCCCAAACCGCCCGTCGACTCCTCTTCGCTACTCCAATCCAATGACCAACCTCCGGTCAGGTAAATAAGCCTTGAAACTGGCACTTTTCAATGAACTGCTCAAAATTGCTTTACCCCGCGGTAGCTACAAATTTGAATATGAGGTATATAAGACAGGACGCAAGTTTGGGTAGCCACCGATGATGATGCAGGAGTTGCTTTTTATGGGCTATCAACCGACAAGGATCGCAATTTAAGCCCAAAATTAAAGCCCTTGGCATAATTCACCTTCCCTGGAACTCATTTGCTATATATCCTATGTCTTTTACACACCCACAGAATCCTCTAAAAAGCAACTTCGTTATGATCCTTAGGATCTGTTGCAACATCTTCGTTTATTAAAATTTATTTACAGGGTATTCAGAAGTCGTTAGGATGCATCCTTTCTCTTCATTTTATGTTTCATTTTGTAATTGAATTGGCCATAGAAATGGGCAGGAGCTTGTTTACCCTTTGTCTAGCCTTTGATATTTCATTTTCGATGCTGGCTGTTTGGCTAATTGGTTTCATTAGGGTTATATATGGGTACATATATACATGCGGAGCATGTCCTGACAAGGATGCTGGGCACTTACCTGCTGTTTTTCGTTTCCCAGCGCGAAGGATGCCAAAAAAACGACGTTCCTGAGTGCCGATGGGAGAAGCTAAAAAGAAATGGATGGACCAAAAAAAAGGAAGATAAATTAAGGATACATTCATTAAATGAAATGTAAAATGTAAAATGTAAAATGTAAAATGTGAAATGTTAAATGAAATGGGAACGTGTATGGGGGATGACTTAAAGATGGTCTCACGGATGCAAAAGTTCGTGTGCCACTTACAGTGACAGTTACACGTGTCGTGGTCGTGGTATACGCAACAAGGAGACAGGATCCCAGTGCCATTGCCACATGGAGCATGGAGCAGTGGCAACAACCTAGTGTCTAGTGTCCGTTGGGAGGGCATAATTTCCACAAAGTGACAACCAAATAAACAGGCAAAAGGCAAACTTTGAACAAACCGAGATGTGGACAGGTGCTAAGGGATGATGATGTTCGACGCGGGGTGTGTCGGACCAGGGTGGCCAGGGTGTTTCAGTATGCTATGGGGGAATGCTGTTCTGGTCAAGTGGGGAATTTGTATACGGCACTAATTTTAACACCATTAATTTGCAGAGGACGCACAGGTCAAGACTGAAGGATGGTAGGTACATTGAGAGTGAGAGTGAGAGTGAGAGTAAGAGTAGAAATGGTATTGGGATTGGGATTGGGATAGGGGATACGGCGAGCCGGGAAAACCATGAAGCAGGAAAGGAGCGAGTCAGAAAAAGAGAGAATTTTAAATTAAATGGACACAACTTTTATTGAATTGAGTGGGTCCAGGCGGCGGCGGGCGAATGGTGGCAAATGGTGGCGAGTGGCAGCCACAAGCGGCAAGTGCTCAGCCACATCGTCATGTGGAGACGGGCAAATGGCAAGCGCCGGAAACGGAAGCGCATTACTCAGCTTTGTGCTGTTATGTTGCCCTTGTTGTCGGTTTTGTGCTCGGCACGTTCTCACACGCAAGCCAGTGATTGCTTCGAGAAGCTTAGGAGCAGCAAAACTGAACAGGAAAGGTTCAAAGATAAAAAAAGGGGGAAAGGGGAACAGAGCAGGAGGCAAGAGGCGAGAGGCTAGAGGCAAGAGGCGAGAGGTTAGGGAATGTGGCGTCGCTGTGGGCGTACCACCAATCAAAGGGGACACGCTCTGTCAAAGAGCTTTGCGGAGCTAGAGCAAAAGTTGGGCCAAAGTTTTTGATTTCATGATATATTTATGGGCTACTTCCGTAGCTCCTTTGGGTAATAAACTTTTGCTTAAAAAGTCCTGAAAGGCTGGCTCCCTGCGTCTCTCCGTAAAGCTGCTGCCTTCAGATGCTGTCTATTCAACTTTTGCCATGGCTTCGCATTGCTTTAAAGTTTTCAGTTCGAATTTCAAATTTCGGCATTTCACAAATCCTTCCCCAACATTGCGTATACGTAACGTTGGCCCAACCGCAATTGTAATGAAGAACGAGACTGGATCTTCATGATAATAATGCCAATAATGATGATGATATTGTTGCTGGTAATGCTGATGCTGATGCTGATGCTGGGGATGAGGATGAGGATGAGGACGAGGATGATGGTACTGAGCGCTGCACGTTGTAGTGGTCAGTGGCATTCAACATTCGGTTGAGTTCCGCCATCTGCTCGATGTGGCATGCACTCTTAAAACTCATTTCAATGCTCGGCAATTTTATTGCTTTGCCTGTGGCTGGAACGTGTCCGGACAATAGTTCGCTAATAATGCCAATAACAAGAAATGTCCTGTCAGTCGCTTGGGAAATAGGATGCCAACTTAAGCCTCAACCTTAAACCAGTTGGGAATGTTTACTAAAAAGTGAAATGATTATTCATTCCAGGCGCTCATTAAAGCGTTCACCCATGTGTGTGTGTTTTTTCGTATGTATGTATGTATGTATGTATGTATGTATGTATGTGTGTATGTGTGTGGGTGGGTGAGTATGTGGTTTGGAGGTAACTTAAAAGGTTTCATCAATTATGTCTAGCAGCAAAATTATCAGATAATTCTGCCCCGATAAAGGACCCACAACAAAGGACAAATGAAACGGAACGGGAAATTGAATGAGACGGAATGAAGTGGAAGTGGAACAGTTAAACTCTCAACTTGCCGATTAAAATTGGAATTGTGAGCCATGCTAATGGAAAAATCGTTTGGGCATAAAATCAATTAAATATTAAATAAACGTTATCAGCAAATAGCAATTTCCCGATTTTCCGGCATCATTCCAGGCCGTACGAACGGCGAACGGCCGTACGGGCAAACGCTCCGCCCCGCCCCGCCCCGCCACCACCCGTTAACCGTTCAAGTGAAATGCAAACACAAATTGTGCAGCAGAGAAGAGAAAAGAACAGGACAGGACACACGCTGTGAGCCATCCATGAGTCCTCCTCCATGAGCCAATCCATGGGCGTAATCCTGGCAATTGTGAGTCTTGTACGGAAACACGCGCAAACATTATCTCAATATTGTATGGAGTATATGAAATGAACCAATAAGCAATGTTGAGCCTCAGCTGGACTCGTATGGCTGAAGGTATGCACACATACACACACTCACACACATTCACACACACACACACATAAATACTTCGATAAACGAAACGTGCTTCTGCATGTTGCATGAGAAATTCATATATGAAAGCCATCGAGCAGATGCACAACGACAGCTGTGTAAATGTATGTGTGTGCTTGTATGTATGTGTGTACTTGTATGTATGTGTGTGTGTATGTATGTGTGTGTTAGCTTGAATGGTTGGCAAAAAGACTAATTATGTATTCATTAAAATAGCAAATGCCAGCAAGGATTTTCCGGCCCTTCCGAGATGCAATAAAAAAAAAAAACAAACACAAGCGAAGCACCAAATGCACTGCAGTTCATGAAGGTGGGGGGAGTGCAGCGGGGATGTCGAGAATGGGAGTGGCGCTGGATATGCCGGCCAGACGGACAAAAGACAGAACGGGGTTAGGCAGGTTGGATAGAATATAATTTTGCATAATGCCCAGTCTTTTGTGTGCTCAGATTTTGATTAAAATGTTACGAGTTTTATTTCAAAAAGAATTTCTATGCAAATTTATGAAACGAAAGCTTCCGAAAAAAAAAAAAAATGAGAACAACGAGTCAAAGGACAAAACGCTTAGGCTTTCTGAATACAAATTAAAATTAAAAATAATTATAAAATAAAACAACAAAATAAAATTCCAAAATTAATCCAGGCATAATTCTAAAGACCAACTGCCTATATTTTTTAGTATAAGAAATTTTAGAAAATTAAAAAAAAAAATTTAGATAAATTTTAAACTATGAAATTTTAAAAGTAATTCTAAAGACAGGACTAAGAATCCAAGGATTCTTTTTAGCTTTTGCAAAATGCTCAAAGTCAAAAAATATTATTTTTAAACAAAGAGTAAAATAAAAGTGAATTTTACAATTTTCTAATATTTTTAAAAAACTTGAGAATTCTCGAAGATTTTCGGAGAGAAAGCCTTTTAACGGTATTTAATTTTTAGATACCGTTATTCTAATTAAATATCTGAAGACTTACGAAAAAAATAAATAAATTTTGAAATAAAACTCTTCTATTTTTTTAAAATGTTCCTGAGTTATTTATAGATTAATGCAACTTTGACTTTACATAAAAAAAAATGAAAAAAAAAAGACAGCAATTTTCAATTTGGCAACCTAACGACTTCAAGCTTCTCTTCCTTCTTATTCTACGGACGTTTTCCAGTATCGTTTCCAGGATCTTTGGGCAGTTATCAATCAGTTGTCTATCAGTAGGAGAAGACACCAAAAACGGATTTAAAGAAGCGATAGATCGGCTTTGGTATCTCCACGGCAAAGAGGACAGCGGCATCCTCGTTGGCCATCGATGCTTGAGAGCGCTGCTGTTCCGAAGGATGCACCATATGAAGGCTTCTGTAGATTTCGCTGATCTGGTTGTGGCTCAAGTTGCTTTCGCCTTTCTGATTGATTGCAGGATAGAGAACGGGTTGCAGGAGAAGTTGAGGATTGTTTAGGGGCTCCTCAATTTTAGGATCCTCATTGTCAAGGTTCTCATCCTCGTTCTTTACATTGTCCGGATGAAAGGTGCCAGCTGTGTTTTTGTTGTTGTCCTTGGCAGCAGAGTTGTACAGGAAGATGTGACCAATGAGAATAAGACCCTGCGGGTTGGGTTTCTGTCCCTGTTCGCCGGAAGCTGAACGTCTCTCGTTTATATAGAATGAAGGATATTCCTGAATGCCATAAGGATAATAAGGCTGGTAGCTGTAGAGATCATCGCCGTTATTAGAGCTGGTCGTTGGTGGCTTGGTAGGTGACACAACCGGTGGCTGGCTTCCGAACCCGGGCTTCCAGAACGGAATGGGGAGAAGAGGAAATGGGAAGAATGCTGGCTTCTGTCCATATTGCTCATTGGGCTGGGTTCCATTATGTCCGTTGGAGTGGTTGGCAGGCGACTGGAATTTGTTAGGTAGGAAGAGGAACGGTGGGGGAATGGGAAACAGTGGCTTATGGACATAGTGATGCTCATGCGTATGATTGTGGATGACATTGGGTTCCTTTGTCGTATAGGGTGTACCTTCCGCAAGAGGTGCCTCCGTCTCAATGATGTAGAACTCATCGGTACCCTCATTTTTATTTTCACCGTTTGAAAGTGACTTATGCAGCGAAATCTTCTCGCCTTCCTGCAACTTGACAACCTTGGCAACTTCCTCTTGACCCTTGTTCTTAGTCACTTCGTTCAGTGGTTGCACCACAATTGGTTTCTTAACTCCTGCTTGCTGGACGGGTTTCACCACTGCCTGCACTTGCTTTTCGACGGAGTTTCCTGCAAGCTGCTGAACGTTGTGCTTCTCATGCTTTGGCGACTCATTAGCAACTGCAACACTCGGAACCTTCAACTTCACAGGTTGTGGTATCTCTTGCTTCTTTTGCGGCATTGGAATCGTTTCAATCTTAGACACCTCATTGGAAGCCTTGGAGTGCCCGGGCAATGCATCATTAGAGATCACCACTTTGTTTATCTTTTGCTTGGGTTCTTCCTGTTTTTGCTGCTGTATGGAATTTGAGTGGTTCTCCTTGATGAACATCACATTCGATTCACTTGGTTTCTCATGCTGAACAGGAATTGGCCCTTCCTTGGCTCCTGCATTTGAAACTGCACTGGAAGCTGCAACATTTTGAGCTACGTTGGGCACCGCTTTGTTAACGACGTTGGAAACCACTTTCTTTGTCTCATTTGGAACCACTTTGCTAGCCACGTTGGGAGCTACTTTGTTGACTACGTTGGGAGCCACATTTTGGACCTCATTGGAGACCACGTTAGGTTCTTTGGAAATCACTTTACTTACGACATTTGAAGCCACGTTACTTTCCACATTAGGAATAGAGTTGGACTCGGCGTTAGGACCGGAAACCGAAGCCACCTTAGACCCAACGTTGGCCACTACATTTTCCAAGACATTGGACGCTACGTTTGGCACCGCATTGGAAACCACGTTGGGTACTGCGTTGGGTACTGTGTTGGGTACTGCGTTGGGTACTGCGTTGGGTACTGCGTTGGGTACTGCGTTGGGTACTGCGTTGGGTACTGTGTTGGGTACTGCGTTGGGTACTGCGTTGGGTACTGCGTTGGGTACTGCGTTGGGTACTGCGTTGGGTACTGCGTTGGGTACCGCATTGGGAACCGTGTTTGGTGCTGCATTGAGTACTGCGTTGGGTACCGCATTGGGAACCGTCTTTGGTGCTGCATTGAGTACTGCGTTGGGTACCGCATTGGGAACCGCGTTTGGTGCTGCATTGAGTACTGCGTTGGGAACTGCGTTGGGAACTGCGTTGGGTACTGCATTGGGAACCGCGTTAAGCACTGCGTTGGGTGCTGCCTTGGGTACTGCGTTGGGTACTGCATTGGGTACTGCGTTGGGAATTGCATTGGAAGCTACATTGGGAACTGCATTAGGAGCTGCGTTGGGAACTGCGTTCGGTCCTGCGCTGGGTACTACGTCGGGCTTAAGAGCCACAACATGAGGTTGTTCCTTTGCGATTTGCAGCTTGACACCCGACTCGGAGTCCTCCGTACTCCTTATGGTGTTTGCCTGGCCAAGTAGTGCCAGAGCGAGTAGAATAAGTAGGCGAAGCGAATACTTTGGAGAGGACACAGCGAAATTAGGGAACTGCAAATAAGTCAGAGAACTGAAACTTACCATCCTGATGGTTTGAGTTGCACAATTGTACTGTGTCTCAATGGACAGTTGGCCGAGTATTTATACAGAAGTAAGGACAAAAATTTCCTACCTTATCTACCAAAAAAATATCTAAACATTCCAATGCCATTAGGTCGAGACTAGTTCTACGATAACTGTCCTCGGGCACTTGTCGCTCATATCGAGCCTCGATAATTCCGCTTTTCTTTATTTTATTTTTTTTTTGTTTTTTTCTTCAAATTTCCTGCCTGTAATTCTTGTTTCCTTTGCATTGTTTTTGTTTTTGCTGTTGTTGCAAGTTGCAACTGAAAGGGCGCCAATGGCGGCAATATCGGGAAAAATGGAATTGCACTTAAGTTCTATCGTGCGAGCGCCTTCTGGATTGTAGTACTCAGAGTGGTTGTTGTTGTTGTTGTTGTTGCATTTTACGTGCAACATGAAAATGCCATTGTTCCAAGGGGCACCAAAACGAGAATCTATGAATCGTTCTGTTTGCCTTTTCCAACGACCAAAAACAAGAACAACAGCAGCAACAACAACAATAATAACAACAACAACAACATGAAGTGCTGCAAGTGCAAAAGACTGTCAACATTGAGTATGGCGGATGAAGTGGAGGCCAGCGTGGAGGAGGTTACATAAGTGGAGGCTATCCACCCGCATAGAAAAATGCACATCAGCCGCATGTTGTGAGCATCGGGGAGCTTCAACTGATGCCCCGCTGCCTTTCAGGTGACATCACTTCAGTAGGTGAGCAATGAGCTGCAGCTGGTCATTGACATGGTAATGGCGCCGATAGCTCTGTCCCTTTCCCAGTTGTCATGCTGGGCGCAGTAATTGAATTGCCTCGAACCCAAATCACAATTTGATTGAAGTTTTGTTCGTATTGAGGAATTTGCAATTGACATAAACCCAAAGCGAATGCCATTGTCAATGCTGGCCAAGATGGGGGATATTACCTGACACAACTTTGGTGTGGGTAGGTGGACATTTTAAAGCTTAGCATATAATTTTAAGATTTAAGTTTAGTTTTAAGAGTTTCATTTTATGGTAAAAACTGAACTTTACTTTTTTCGCTGGCAACTAAAATTTGGACACTTTGAAGTCAGAAAAATACAAGGCACAAAATAACTGCCTTAGAGCTAAGAGAAAAGAAAGAAAAAAACACACAGAGAAAGAAGAAGAAAAATAATAATAATAATACCCAAGGATTGCAATATCTTTAAAGTTTCAACTCCAACCAAGGCAATCTCCTCCAAGCCCATTCCCGACAGCTGCCAAGCAACGAAATTGTTTTGCGCAGCGGCAGATGAGCTGTTGAAATTGCAAGTGCGGCGGCACTTGCTCAATTTTTCATGAGCCTCCCACAAGTCAAGGCATGGAAATGGAGATGGCAATGGAGCTGGAGCTGGCGTTGGCGATGGCGATGGCAATGGCGATGGCGATGGCAATGGCAATGGCAATGGCAATGGCAATGGCAATGGCAATGGGGCAGGAGAAGGAGGATGAGCATGAACGGGAGGAGGGTGAAGAGGAGGAGGAACAAAATAAAGAAAAAGAAATATAAAATGAAATGCACATAAAATAAAACCGAATACTTAATGCACTATATGAATGCGTTGAGATTCAGGATTCATAAATCTCCTTGAAATATGATCTCTGAAGATTCCCCAAGCTCTGTTCATGGGGCTCCTTCGTGCGATTAAACGCTGGATGATTTTCAAATTGAAACAGTTGATGATGAAGATGAATTGGGAATAAGATTTTGAACAAGTTAATGGATCCTTAACTTCAGACTAAAAAACAGCAAGAGCTGCAACCTGCACACACACACACACACACACACACACACACACACACACACGCACACATATAGAAGTCAAGGAGGAGACATACACAGACACTTCGCATAGAGAATTCAAGAGGAACCACGCAAAATCTTTGAAAAGGTGAAATTAGCGGGCAACACACAACATCGTCTTCTTCTTCTTCCTCGTCATCATCTTGAACATTGGTATCCGCATTTGTATTCGCATTTACATTCGCATTCGCGTTCGCATTCGCGTTCGCATTCGCATCCGCATCGTTGCCAGACAATGAGGCGAACATCGGCCCTTGACTCGAACGTTGGGAGTCAAGCGCACATAGAATTTGAATGTAAATAAACGGACAAAAAAAAAAAACAGAAAAAAAAAACAGAAAAAAAAAAACAGAAAAAAAACAGAAAAAAAAAAAGAAAAACGAGAAGCAAAAGCAACCAAAGGAACCAAAGCCCAAGGCCCAAGGCCAAGGCAGAAGCAACCGGCATAGCACAGCATACGCTGTGGAGGCTCCAGATAAGATGCAACGCAGACGCAGCTACGTAGCACGGCAGTCAATCCTCCAACGAGCTTCACTATGTGCTTCTCCTTGCTCCATTCCTCTTCTCCACTCGCGGCTTCATTCTTCTCATCTCTTTCTTATTCTTATTTAAAGTTTTTTTTTTTTATATTTTTGCCTTCTGTTTTTTTTATTTTTTGCTTTTTTATTTTATTCTTTTTTTGTTTTTTTTTTTTTGGGTGTGTGCGGTATGATAAGATCAATGTGTGAGCCTGGCCAGGACGGGCGGACATTGGGACACTTGACTGTGGCATCTGCAGCAGGTGCAACACAATATGGGTAACGAGTTGGTCCAAAACCTGGTCAAGTTTATCGGCGCATAATTCACACGGCTGCTTGCGGGAAGGCAGATGGTCATTCCAATGAGGATGACGCTAACGCTGACGTGAACGTGGATGTGGACATGGATGTGGATGTGGACATGAATGTGAATATGGACATGGATGTGGACATGGACGTGGATGTGGCTGTGGATGTAGATGTGGATGTGGCTGTGGCTGTGGATGTGGATGTGGACGCAGCCGCGGAGGCGCTCTTGGACGATGATGACGACGATAGGTATGACGTTGTCCATGTCGATGGATGTGTTGCTGCAAGGGATTTGATTGACTTACTATGCACTCTAAAGCGTTGTTTGTATACATGTTTGTTTGTGTACATAAAAGAGCTAAATGGCACCCACTCACTCGCGCATACACACACTCACACACACACACACACATACACACTTATATAGAGATATTCGCAGGCAAATACTGGACAAATAGCTGTTGGCACAAACGACCCACTCAACACGGCCAACGGAGCAAAAACACTACAACATGCACACATACACACCACACACACACACACATCTATATACAAATGTGAAGCACATCTCTGGCAGCGTTAGCCATGTGCCACACGTTCATCATCTACACGAGCACGAACAACACCATCATATCCATATCCGTATTCAGCACGTGGAACTGAAAGCACGTCGCCATCAAGATCCTTTTCCGCTCTCCCTACTCACTCGCCCCTCTTGATACCACTCTAGAGCTCCCCTCTACAGCTTCCCCCCCCTTCATTCCTTCATCGCTTAGAATTCAAAACATTTCAGACAAATTGGCGTCGCTTTCAGCAACGTGTGACAAAATGCAATGCAAACAAAAAGCTGTGGGTTCCGAAGCAAAAGGATACCCCATCTTGGACTCCTTCTCCTTCCCCTTACCCGCTTGCCCATACTATGTGGCATACACATCCATGAGAAACTGGACAATGCAACAGCATACACCAAGTGCCCTTCTTTAATTTATGCCAAAACGTTACCAGGGCGACGTTGACGACGTCATTTGGTAGGGAATACATGAACGACAACGACAACGGCAACGGCAACGGCAACGGCAACGACAACGACAGCAACAACGATGACGACGACGATGACGATGACGACGACCGCATGCTGCAGCCTGGTTAGGAGGTGTCGCTTTATATGCAATAAATAAGATGCAGGAACAGACCCGTACCCACAGCCATAGACAGCTCTGGTCCAGGCACAGGCACAGGCACAGGCACAGGCACAGACCCAAGCCCAGGCGCATAGAATCCAAACAGCAGGTTCATTGCTGGCAGCCTGTGGGAAAAATGTTAACGAGCCACATTGCCCCACATGGGGGGAGGGGAGGGGGCAAGAAGTAGTTCATATTGCACCATGGGCCACATATCAACATAAATTGAACAACAAATTGACTACAAAGTTAAGATGGCCTAAATAGAAGTATCGATATGTATCGATACGTAAAACGTTAAGTGATCTTTTTAAAATAAGTCTATCGATTTATTTTTATTTCGCGATGAATTGAACTATCGCCATGCAGTGACCTGTGCCACAACCCAAAACAATTGAATAATTTGACAGAGTTGCCACCTAGTTGCGATCAGGTTGACGGGTTTTTGCAGCACATGGAAAATGTAGGGAAATTATTAGACATTATGTACCCAAATGTACATTTGAAATGAATTGCTTGCAACATTTGGTTGCACCTATAGAAATTTTAGGCACTTGGCTACCATCGTCCACAATGGAACAATACGAGCATATGTAAGTGGAAGATTGAAGGTGTGCTTATGACACAGTCCCCAACCCAAGTGACATCTCTCAGTAGCAGCCACTTTCTGAAGATGCCTCAGCGTCGAGGCGCCACAAACTGTGCCCCATTCATAGACAAGACAAGAATGTGACCCATTTTTCTGACTAGTAGCAGCTATTGCTGCAACTGCAACTGCGCCTAAGCCATACATACATTTCCCCCAGCACACAGCTCATTCTATTCCTCCCCTTCTCCTGCTTCGCCCCCCTCTCCTTCTTTACCCCTGTATTCTGCTGGTTATTCTCTTCGGCTACTGCCGCCTTTGCCTGCTGTTGTTTGCTTAAATGTTTGCCTATATATGGCCGAGACAGCTATATAAATATGTGAGCAGCTTTTAACACCTCACCACGGTGCATTCACCAGCCTCCGCCTCCTCTCCATACACACAAGCCCACACAAACACACACACACACATAGACATCTTCGTCCCCGTAGCCACCATTCATGCCGTGCACTCAAGTGGGGCCCAGGAGCTAAGCGCTGCGAAGCAAAGCACAGCTTAGCTTCAGAGATTGTGGCTCAAGCCGATTCCCATTGGAGCACGTGTGTGCTTCAGTGTGTGTGCCGGCACAGAAAGCGGGCTCAGCAGAGACCAGAGCGACGCTTTGTAAATCTAAAAATCTATTTGGGAACGCGAACAATACAAATTTTCAAATAAAACCCAAAGCTTCTGCGCTTTACTGCCCGGCGAATGTAATATTTATATGCAAGTTTTATACTTTTAATTTTATTTTTAATATTATTGTATTGGTTTTTATATTTGTACTCTGCAATATACATTTATATGCCGGCCGGGCCATTTTCAATTAAGCGAAATTAAAAATTTATTACGAGCTACGGCCAAAAGAAAACAAAGGCAACTTGCGGCATTACAAAAAGGGGGCAACATAAAAACCAACAACAAAATGAGAGCGAGGGCCATAGCGAGAACGAGGCTGAGAGAGGGAGAACGGAGCTGTTTATATTTTCATTAAACAAAAAATACCAACAACAAAAACAAGAACAAGAACAGAAATAAAAAACAAAAAAAAAAAAAAAATAAAAAGAACAAACAAAAAGAAAAACATGTCAGAAATGTGATGAGGGCGAAGGGTGGTAAGGAAAATGAGGGCAGAGGGGCAAAGGCAGGAAGAAAGGAGGACGGAGGGTGGAGGGTGGAGCAGCAAGTGCGTCGGTGGATGATTGAGATATGCCTTTGGAATCGGATAACGGTAGTCCGGTTAGCCATCCTTTTCGTTTTTATTTGCGTTGAAGTTTTAATCATTGAAATGACATTGACAGTCAGACAGACAGACGGACATGGCGAGCATGTCCTTTCCAGAGAAAGAGAGAGAGAGCGAGAGAGAGAGAGAGAGACAAAGACGAGCAAAGCGGGGGGGTTCGGAACATGACCAATGTCTGCGAGCTAAGAAAAAGCTGGCATTAAGGACTTTTATCGGCCAGAAATATTTATGAGGTTTAAGTGATTATTGAATATAATATGTTGCACAATTCGCAGAACTTTGCACATTCACAAAAAGTTATTAATGATGGTAAAAAAAAAAGTCTCGGAATAATGATGAATAGACCAGGGGAAGAGAGAAACAGGAAGCAATCGAAGTGAGTGAAGTGAATGAGGGGCAAGTAGACATACACATAAGGGTTAATAACGTCTTAATGCTCCAAGGAATAAAAAAAATTATAATGATGCTTCGTCAGTCGACAGTAGAATACCCTGAAACCTTCATAATACACACATGAGCTCATCAATACTGACACACACACACACACACATATGCATACACATACAGAGAGTTAGACATTCAGTGCACTGGCACTTAAAAGCTTGAACCACTGCGCTGATGCCTTCCCCTTCGATGCACAATATCAAAATTAATCCCGAATAACCTCCGTGCTTGTGTCATGCGATCCTAGTTGGATTTCCACAAGGCATCGTGGATACCTTGTGGAAGCTTATATTGAATATAATATATCTAGAATATATATTTTTTATTTTTTATCTCTTTTTTACACTTTTGTTTTTTACTGCTGCAAAGGAAATCTCACTTAAAAATAATTACTATCAATTCTGGCTACCCAATTTATTTATCTCTCATCTTCCTAGACTCAATTTAGATACTCTGATAAGCGATCAGATTACAGATTGTATAAGATATAATAAATAATTAACAAGGCCGTAAATTTATCAAATGATCACAAGATTTTGCAACCCCAAAAATTAAACGATCCAAGCAAAAGTAAAAATTTCCAAAGATGCAAGAATAAAAAATATATAAAAAAAAAATATATAAAATATAAGATAAAAAAAAAAAATTTAATTTAAATTAAAAATTAAATTAAATATTAATCTAACAGTGTATAAAATTAAGCTGCTTAATAAAAAGGCTTGTGGCAGGTTGGGATTTGCGGCGACAGTTTAAGGATTCCGCATCAAATTGCTGTTTAATTGACAAACCTTTTGACACTCAGTATGTGGGCTATGACTATAAGCCCTTTTCTCCCCACCGCCCACTACCCTCTCTCTCTTTTAGTCACACTCTCTATCTCTGTCTCGCCGTTACAGTTACTGTTGTAATTCAATTAGCATAACGAACATTTATGAAGCTGCAGCTTCGTATAAGTTTTCTTCAATTAAAACTTTTGAGAACGCTCACACTCACACGCACACACATGAACAAAAAGAAACACTAACAATGGCAGTGCCAACAGTAGCAACAGTAGCAGCAGTAGCAACAGTAGCAACAGTAACAACAACGACAACAACAACAGATAAATGAATGGCAACAACAAGAACAAAATGCCGACTACGTCGACAGTCGTATGTAGATTTTTGCCAAGTTGCCATAAATTTGAATTAATTTGATTTACTTATGTGCCGAGCGAAGGCCCGAACATCTTTTAAACTTCATAAATTGTCGAGTACATTTTAAGTAAATACAATTTACCGTCGCACTAATAACACACTTCCGCTGTCGGTGCAACAATGGCGGCTGCGTTGACTTCCGTTTAAGGCGGGCACAAACACCTATACACGCGCACGGGCCACACGTACGAATGGAATGGAATGCTTTCACGGCGCTGCGTGGGTGATGATGATGCCAGTACAAAAAATACGTTATTTTTCACTTTTTACGCCAACTTTTTATTTATATTATGTTTTTTGTGGGTTTTGTTTTTATATTTTCTTTATTCTATTTTATTTGTTTTTTTTTTCTATTTTTTCTATTTTTTTTTTTTTTGTGGGTTCGTAAACAAAAGTCGCAGTTCAACGTACGCTTTTAGAAGGGATGGGCAGGTAAGTGAGTGTTAAAGATTAACCGGCAACTGGCATTTGTATCTTTAGGCGTAAATATTACTATAGCTGTGACTGTGGCTGTAGCAGCGTTACTCTAACTGTAACTATGGCAAGCGCGCTACGAACCACCCGCTAACGACAACAAACGCAGACTGAGATGCAGCGCGCAAAAAACATTTTGCAAACTGTTGAAAAATCGCACGGAAAATATAATGAAAACAACAACTACACCGAACAACAGCGGCAGCAACACACGAAGCTGCCACAACACACGAAGCTATAGCAGCGATAAAGCCGAAGCCCAAGCCGAAGCCTTAGCTTTCAAGCAACAACGAAGGCAACAACAGCAACAGCAGCAACAACAGCAGCAGCAGCAACAGCATCAGCATCAAAAGCAAATGTATCTGCGACAGCAACAACAAGAATAGCAACAATAACAATAGCAACAACAGGCAGCCAACAGCAGCAGCAACAGCATCCAAATGTTGCCAATGGGGAATGTTGCTACATGCCAGAAACGTGCACATGAGAAAATGTTGCTGAACATGTTGCGGCGTTGTGACTTTTTGTTGCTAGCGCTTTGTAGTTGTTGCTGCTTTAGCTTTTTTCGTTTAGGCGGGAAAATATGTGTGCCGATGTTGTTCCTACTGTGTTGTTGCTGCTGTTTGTATTAATGTTGTTCTTTTTGTTGTTCTTGTTGTTGTTGTTGTTGCTCTTACGGTTGTAAAAAGAGTGTAGCTACAAGCAAAGGCTGCATGTAGCAGTGATTATTTTGTCAATTGCTGTGACACAAAGGCATCTATCTATCTATTCAACTACCTATCTATTTATCTATCTATTTATTTATTTATTTATCTATCAAATTATCTATCTATTTATTTATTTATATATCAAATTGTCTATTTATATATTATATATCTAACTATTATTGAATCTATCTATCTGATTAACTATATTTTTATTCATTCATTTATTTATCTATCTATCTATCTATCTATCTATCTACCTATCTACCTACCTACCTAGCTTATCTATCAACAACATATCTATCTAACTATCTATCTAACTATCTATTTATCTATCTAACTATCCATCAACTACCTATCTATCTATCTATTTATCTATCTATTTATCTATTTATTTATCTATCAAATTATCTATCTATTATTATTGAATCCATCTATCTGATTATCTATATTTTAATTTATTTATCTATCTATCTACCAACCTACCTATCTACCCATCTGCCTATCTTCCTATCTATCTAACTATCTATCTATCTATCTATCTAACTATCTATCTAAGTATCTATCTATCTATCTATCTATCTAACTATTTATCAACCTATCTATCTGTCTATTTGCTAACAAAGTATCTGTATCTCTATCTTCACTAATGCCATGGCCATTATTCTGTTGTTGTCTTTTGTTGTGTCATTCGAAGTTGGGGACCCTGGATCGGGTTTCTCTTCTGTTTATTTTTTGTTATTTGTGGTGGGAAAGGGAATTGGGGGGAAGGGGGGCTGGAGGCGGAGAGTAGTGAGTGAGTGTGCGGTCACAAAGTGAGGTTAAGTAGTTGCAGATTGTATACAACTCTGAGGGTATTGACAATTCTATGGATTTGACGGAACTTCAAAGCGTTCTTTGTGGCACTCAAACTTGCAGCAAGCAGCAAGCACTTGCAACAGTTGCAATTGTTCAAGAATAGCAATTAAATTATAATATTGGCAACCATTTTTTGGTGTCCCTTTTTTTCTTTTCTATCTTTATCTATATTGGTATATAGAAGTGATCCTTGTATGCATCATATAATTGAACTCTATGCAAATGCAATTATCATACAAAACAAAAGGAGGCTCTAGTTAGCAATTGAAATGTATACATGAAATATGTAAATTAAATTTTAATAAAACACACGCATATTTCATTAAAGCAATTACATAGAGAGTACATTACATATACATGCCTACACACACACACACACACACACACACACACACACAAACATATATACACACACAAAAAGGTTCAACCACAAATTGAAATGCGTTTCAATAAAAATATCCCGACACGCGAACCGCAAAAACAAGCAACAAAGACGCGAATATCCTGCGGCCTTTCTGCTTAAAATAGCAACAAAAATGCTTTTGTTATATTCGCTAAATGAAAATAGTAGTAGTAGTATATTTTTTTGCCATAAATAATTATAGCAAATTGGTGTGTAAGCTCTTTTAAATTTCGCTTTAAATTGAAGCTTTGCAATTTGCCATTCTTGACACCTTCCCTCCACAAAAAACACCCACATCCCTACCCTTAGTACCCTTAGTACATTGTAGGATCCTGAAATTAGTGAAATCATTTCGAGTGCGTTATTTGGTCGCTTACAGCTGGACCCGCAGTTGCCTGCCACAACAACATCCATCGAAATGCTGGTAATTAAGCGCTTTTGTTCCCCCACACAGCCAAATGCTGAATGGACTGGGCGGTGGATGAGGTGGATGAGAGGTTAGAGGTGAGAGATGCGAACTGAGAGGCGCAAAGTGGGTGGCTGGGTGGTGGGACAAAATATGTACAACGTACAAGTAAGCGTATTGCACAACAAATTAAAATGGAATTTAAAAACTGAATAAAACGCGAGTAGCGAGTGGGCGTGGTCGTTGAATGTGGTGCCATTAAGCCAGCAGCGGGTAGAATTCAAACAAGTGTTGCCCCAGCCACCAAGGCAGTGGCATGCTTAAGGGTACATGTAGGAAAGGACGGAACGCAGAGAGTGGAGAAGAAGCAAAGGGCCTGAAGTGGCAAATGCTTAAAGCTGCCAGCGTCTAAAAAGCAACTTCCGTTGTTCTTATTTTTGTTGTTGTTCCTTTTGTTGTTGCTCTGGCTGTTATTGTTGCTGCTGCTGCTGCTGTTGTTGTTGTTGTTGCTGTCAGTAAAGTGACAATGACATTAGCTGAAAGTGGCAGTTAAATATACGATTATCTAGGCAGAAGAGAACGCCAATAATAGATTTATCTACGCAACAGCCGTTAAGGACAGAAGCAAAAAATATGTCCAACAGACCTTGGCTTTAAATTGTTTAAAATATAGCATTAAATTTGTTCTACAAAATATATATACTAAAACAAGAATTATTATCTAACATTTAACATGCGTTTTAGCTATTTATCTAATCAATTATCTGCCCCCAATCACAATCTAAATACACAAGTTTTAAATCTGCTGTGGGCAGATAATTAAATACTTTTTATTACTTTTTACTTATTCTAAACCAAATGCAAATAACTATTTAATTTATATATTAAGTAAATAAATGTTTGTTTTATTTTATTTTAATCTGCTTAGTTTTTATACTAAATACCTTTTTCAGCTAGTCTCATTGCCACTTAAGGGTAGTAAAATCAACTTGTCGCATGGCCCAAAAGTATGCAATGAAATTTTGCAGCGTTGCTAACAGCCGCCCATCGCCCATCACCATCCACCATCCGCCCACTGCCCACAGCTCACAGCCTCGGCCTGGCCAAAGAACGCACCAAACAAAATGCTGCGTACAACAACACACAACAAATTTCTTTATAATTCACAAAGGAAATGCCAAGCTTAAGGAGTAAAGTGAACACAAACTCGCACACTCGCACACGAAATAACACAAGCATACACACAAACACAAATACACACACACGCGCTAACACTCAAACGCAAACACACACACACACGCACAAACACGTTCACAAAGAGGCGGCCAGAAAGTGGAGAATATGTAGTTCAAATGTGACACAAACATGTGTATGCTCAGCTGGCAGCTACAAAAGGAGCAACCAAAGGATTACAAACGAAGACGAAGAAGATGTTGAGTAGGATGAGTAGAACTCAGTGCCACTGCCACTGCCACTGGCACTGGCAATGGTTTCTTCGAGTAATACGTGCGTTTCTAATACGCAACGTTGTACGCGTTGCTGTCGCCATACATCATAAAAGGCGTCCTATAGCATTTTGGGCCCCAGGCTCCAACGTCAACAAGGAGCCAGCACCAACATAGTAGATGCTGCTCCTACCGCTCCTACGGCTCCTACTGCTCCTGCCGCTAAAGCTGATGCTGTTCTGCCTGGCGACCTTGATTGCGTTTGCAGTCGACTGACTTTCGTTACTTGAAATGGAAGTTCGAGCTGGAGTCAGAGCTGGAGCTGGAGCTGAAGCTGAAGTTGACGTTTTTGGTTAGGAGGAAGGTCCTGGGAAACGCATAAAATGTATTTAACACACAATTTATGTCTGCACGAGGCGTTCAAATTTACAGGCCAAAGGCAATGCTGGAGACGACTCACGTTTACACAGGTTTATTTTATTAGCGAGGCCCAGAAGGCAAACTCGCCTGGGCAGGGCATGGTAGGGCTGGGCTGGGCAGGGCAGGCCTGGGCGTTTTTTGAAGCATTCTGGACTCTCGTCCTGTACATGTTGTACGGTATACGGTTCCGGGTTCCATGCTTTTGTTTGTCAGCCATTGCCATTTGTTCTAGACAGGAAATTGGCCCGCGGGGCCATCAAGTAAAAATCATATGTTTTATACATGCCAAAAGTTCTACCCAAACAACTTTTGATGTGCCTGTGTGTATGTGTGTGTACACATGTGTGTATACGTGAGTATGATTGGTGTGCGGATGAAGAAAAAAGTTTAATAGACTTCACTTTAATATTCACAGATTTTCTATGGTCCTCGCTGCTGCGCCTCGAAAAGAAAAAAAAACGTTTGTGTTTTTGATTTTATGACTTTGAAGCTTTCCATTTTAAGGGATTTGCGGTTCCAAAGGATATATACCCAGCGAAACGAGAAGCAATCTATAATTCTACAAAAAACTGAAAAACATTTATAGTTTTTCTGCTAGTGGCAGCATCTACCGTCAGACAGCACCGCCTGCAATCACACGTGCACTTTTAAAAAAGATGAAAAGGACAAAAAAAAATATCCCTTCAGGAATCTTCCTTGAAGTTGAAGTCCCATGCGCTACCAAAGGGATTAAGTGGTACAGAGGGCCATGTGCTGGTGGGTGAATTGTGGGGGGTGGGGCATGGTTGTGCGGGTTGGAAACAAACTCATTTAAAACTTAAAAACTTGCCACACACAATTATGTAGACCCTGAATATGCCGAATGCCAAATGCCAAATGCCACATGCCAAATGCCAAATGCCAAATGCCAAATGCTGAAATACCGAAATGCTCTCTCACATGTGACATTTTCCCAACGCTCGGAGCTCGCACCGCACATCAAAATATAAAAGAAAACTTTTAATTTTCCGCAAATGCTTGGCCAGACCCTTTTCTTAACAAGAACTTTTCATTTTTAATTAAATGGCAACCACAGAGACTCCCCCTATATATATATCGCATATATATATATCTATATATATATAGATATATCTTATATATGTACAAGCTCTTTCTGTCGCTCCCCAAGCCAAGTTCTGACTTGGTACACCCCTCGCTCGCTCTTTCTTTGCAACAAATAAGTAGGAGGAAACGTGTCTGTGGCAAGTAAAATAAAATAAAAAGTAAAAGAGTAGAAAATAAGGAGAAAAAAAAAAAATAAAATAAAATAAAAAGAAGTAGAAAAAATAAAAGTTAGGAGCCCGCCTCTTACAATGAAGCTCAATTAGTTAAACCCAACGCGCGTTGCTCAATCAAAGGCCAAAAAATTTCCTCTGCCTCAGCCCACAAATCGTGCATTATTATTTGTTTGTTTGGGCTGCTTATCAGCTGAGCCCTGGGCCGAGTCAGACGCAGATCAGATCCTTAGCCAGCCATCCAGGCAGCACAGTGTGGCAATGCCTCCCGCTCCCGAGAAGATCATCCACACACTCCACATTTAAAGGTAGACACAACTCATCTTTACTTTAATATTGAATTTTAGTTTTTTATCCTAAATAATTAAACAATTTATTTAGTTGTTATTTCTTTTCTCGTACTCTGGCCCAGTGTGCATAGTTAGAGCCAGGCGTAGGGGCAATTGCAGTCACGCATCTCACGATTGCGCTATTATATTCTCACCTTATGATGACTGACTCTAAGGCTCAGCCTCAGACTGAAGCTAAGGCTGAGACTGAGACAGAGACTGAGACTGAGACTGAAGCTAAGACTGAGACTGAGACTGAGGCTAAGGCTGAAGTTGAAGCTAAGACTGAGACTGAGACTGAGACTGAACTTGGAGTCCAAGCTGAAGCTGGCAAGGCAATTGAAAAGCCGCAAACAATAATTGCATTTGCCGTGGTCCAAGCCGAAAAAACCAAAAAAAAAAGGAAATTAAAACAAACTCAACTTAAAGCCACTCCTTAAAAATAGCAAAATTTAAGGACTCAAAATATTAATTATTTAAGATTTAAATAATTTTGGAAATAAACAACTTTGGAAAGATTTTCTAATAGAAGGAAAAATTCAACTACGGATGATAAAGGACTCCCTGCAAGCCCTGACTGGATTACAGGGTATGAAAAACCGCAGCAATTTAAGCACCGCGGCTCATCCTGTTTTGTTTTCCAGAGCCTGGCGATATTCAGCGGGGCTGAGCGGAGGCAGCGCTGTGCGAATTAGGCAAATTGTGTGCAATTTCTGTGCACCCTCCGCCACCTAGCAGCGCCTGAAAGCGGATTAGGAGTGCGGGGGAGGGTGAGGCGTCGAGGCGGACGGAAACCATATCGCGATTGATTGTCTTTGCTCGTATTGGTTGGTTGGTTAGTTTGTTCTTGGTTATTAAATGCTCGTTGTTTCCAAGGTGCTCCATAACTGTAATTGTGTTAAGATGCGCGTCGCTATGCCATAGTTTTCATAGCCAACTCGCCCCCGCATCAAACAACTGGCAACGGGCTTCGGGTACCGGGTACCGGGTACCGGGTGCCGGGTACCGAGCAACGGGCATCGGGCAACGGGTGAGTTCACGGGTTCAGCTGGCAGCACTTGTGTGTCATCCGACTGCCAGGCTGTGCTTCGTGTTTCAATGCATTCTATGCCCTATAGCCATTTTTAGTCACTCTCAAGAAGCAGGAGAAGGAGCACAAGGAGAAGGAGGAGGAGGAGGAGTAGGAGAACAAGAAGAACGAGTTGGGAAAGGAGGCACGGGTAAAGGAGGAATTGGAATTGTAGAGATGGAGATGGAGCAGCAGGACGACCAGAACAACGACTACGATGACGACGGGAGCCGCACTCCGACCCCACTGAGTCGAGTGAAGCACCTTCATTAACATAGTACCAAAGCTGCAGGAAAAGGGGGCTACAATCTGGGTAAAATGCATGGGGCGACTACGCAGGGTGAATGAAGAGTTGAAGCCGAAGCCGAAGCCGGAGCTGGGGCTGGAGCTGGAGTTGGAGTTGGAGCTGAAGTTACGATTTGAGCACTGCCCGCCTATGGGTAAGGAATTTTAGCTTCATGGCTTGGAATTTGCTGTAATCCGATACAATTTAGCGGCTTAAAGCTTCTGCCTGCTTGATGTTCAAGTTTCTCATCATCTTTTGCTGCTGCTGCCGCTGCCGCTGCCACTGCCGCTGCTTTTGCCTGTTGTTGCCATTTCCTTATACAACTACCCCGCCCCTTCATCTCTCTACCTTCAATTTTTCCCGTATCATCACCCCCAATCCTGGCATTCAAACCAAGGGATCCGCAATCAGGCACGCGCTTACTTCTTTTACCCGCTTTTGCCTTTGTTTTTGAGCTGGTTTTCTATCAGTGTGCGTTCTGTATAAGTATGCTTGAGTGTGTGTGTGTGTGTGTGTGTGTGTATGGGCATAGTGTGTGCGCTGTCTAGAAAGAGGAAAGAGCTCATTGAATGGTGATTAGACGCCACTTCAAAGGCCTCACAAAGCATTAACATTTAAAGCGAAAACTTGACAGTTAATCGAAGGTCACAGAGTAAAAGTTCAAATGGAAGATCGAAGCGCCAATGGAAAACATAAAAATATAAAAAACATAAAAAAGAAACCACAAACTTATTTAACCGTTTTTCCATTATTTTGATAGCTTGACAACAGTTGCTACGGATATTATGACACTTTTACCAGAAGAAACGTAGTTAAAGGTAATCTATTAAATTGTATCTAGAGGTAACATGGCGTCTATGGGTTTACCTTTGGCTAGCTTCATAAATTCCAAGCATTGGGTCAGCTTTTCCTCTCCGGTAGTTAAAGGTACATCTGTGCGCATTATGTATGCCACGAAATCCGCTTTTCTCTGCTGAGTGTTTCCTCTGCCTCCATCTCCATCTCCATCTCCATCTCCATCTCCATCTCTATCTCTATCTCTATCTCTATCTCTATCTCTATCTCTATCTCTATCTTCAGCACCATCACCATAGCCCACCTCCTTGTTCACCGGTTTTCCTTGCTCGCAATTTTCCTTCTCGTCTTCAGTCTCTGTTTTTGCATGGCACTCAGAAACAGAAACAGAAATCCGACGAGCGAAATTATCAAAAATAAAACCAAGACAACAACGGAAAGAGAAACAGACAAATGGACGTACGGATGGACAGGCGTATGGACAGACGGATGAACAGTAGGGGCATACAAAATGCATGTTGCAAAAAGGAATCTAGACAATTTTCGCTTACAACATTTGCCTGGCTGCTCAAAAAGGATTATATATATAAATATAAATATATGAGTGTGCGTGTGTATGGTTGTATCCGTGTGTCCGCGAGTGTGTGTGTGTGTGTGTGCGACAGTGGGTGGCCTGGGCTGCTGATACTGTGCATGCTTGCGGTGTTTGGTAATTGTTTTTACAACACGTAGCAACATCCAAATACAGGACAGAGACACAGAAATAAAGTCCTTGAAGGGGCCTAAGTCGGACAAGCACAAGAATGAAAATAACCGAGATATATACATGTATAACAATATATGATCTACCAAGGATTTAAGATGGCATACAACTGCATCCAATCAAGGAAGAAAAAACAGACAAATTTCTTCTAAGGATCTTTAAAATGTAAGAAGGACTTAAGCTTCGCGATCTCTGGAGTTTGCAGGCCACAACACATTTTGTGACGAAGTTAGTCCCCCACCTGGGGAAACGCCACTGTTGTACATCATCTACTGCAAGCCATGGCACTGGCCATTGGACCTGCAGCAGGTCCTGTCAAAGGGTGCACACTTGTAATTGCGTGCATAATTATGAAAGATTCACTGTTGAAGGCAGGGAGCTTGTCAAGGTCCCTGGAGCGTAAATCTACACTTAGTAAACCAAATTGACTGCTCCCCAGTAGTCGTTGTGCCACAAAAAGAAAATAAATAAAAAAAATACAACAACAAAAAAACTCCATGTTTTCCATGTTTCCCTGTTGTTCCATTTCCCTGGTCCATAGTCAGCGTCAACGTCGCTTATTTTTCACTTTTTCCACTCGACGATCCATTAAATTGTTACGTTTTTTATTTGTTTTATTTTATTTTCATTTTTTATGTATATGTATGGGTAGAAGCCGCTAACCACCAGCGACCCACCAGCCACCCAACAACCTATGGCACTTCCCTAGCCTATAGTTGGAAACATTTTATTCAATTTAATATTAAAACTGTTGCAAATTGTAGTCTTTGTTGCATTTGCATTTGCCTTCTGCTAAAAACCCACCGGGAGTAGGTGAGCGGGTGAGCAAGCGATGGGATGAATGGGCGGATGGGTGGATGGGTGGATGGGCGGATGGTTGGATGGTTGGATGATTGGATGGTTAGATGGCTGGCATGTTGTGCATGCCACCCAGTTCATGGGTCAAAGCTCAATATTCAACCAGAACTCAAATATTTGCTCCATTGGTTTAGTTGCAGCTGTGCCACAAACATGAGTATCCTCTCGGCCAAGCAAAGTTTGTTTGCTCCTCCCGGCATAGAAATCTCAATATGAAATATTTATCTAATGTTAGCCAATGCAATGCACAAAAGCCATGGACCATTGAGACGTGTGGCAAGGACGAGGGCGCGCGTACAACGACAAGCACTGGCAGCGGCAGTTGGCATGCCAGTTCCAGTGGGTGGTTGGGTGATGGGGTGTTGGGGTGTTGGGAAGCATTGTGAAAATTCCAAGATGAAAAACTTTAACTTCTATTTAAATAGCGGTGAAAATTCAAAATAATTTGCTCAAACATTTCTGGCATATTTGTACAAAACTTTGATATCAGTTTCAAAGGAAGTATTTAGATATTATTTTGAAAAAGAATCGCAAGCAAATGAAATACACATTTTTCAGATTATCTAGGTCAAATTTAAGGATCAAATAAATGAAAAATATACGGCAGATACCAAATAAAGAATTCATTTTGAAGTCGATAGGAAATCATTTTTGAAATAGTTTGAAGTTTGTAGAAAGGTAAAGGAATATTTAATCTATGCTATTTGCATCATAAAATGTGGTAAGTCAATACTTCCTTTAATTTCCTGGCTTTTAATAATTTCCTTCAAAGTGTACCTTCTGCCTTCCTGGAAGATTAAGTAAATTCAAAGTATCAGCGTTTTTTACAAAAAACTCTTAAGAGGGTGAACTCCAAAGTAAACGGTACTTAAATGAAAGACAAACGAACATGAGCTTCCCCGTATTATATACATATACATATACATACACATATGTGCATGTGTATATGTATTCGAAGTACTTACTGATTGGTACATAAAATCAATATACCATCAATTGAGGACATTTTTAGGGCTTCGGGAGCTTCAGTCACAAAGTGAACCTGTCAATTTTTTCAATTAAGTTATAAAAATTACCAACGGCAAAGGCAAACCCAGAGGCATGGGACGAACCAACGGCAGTTGCCACAAAAGCAGACCCATTGCCGGGTCGAAGTCATTGCAGACGACTTCAACTTCAGCACGTGCTGTCAACGGAATGGAAGGACATGACAAGGGGTATGGCGGTAGCTACAGCGTGTGGGTAACGCCTGGGAGGAACGCCATGGCGCTGGTATAAACTTCCCTTTGCCACTAAACAAAAGTCTGAGGACGGACAGCAATATTACCTTCACCTTGGCTGCAATTAATTCTGGTAACATAATCTTCACTTACAGGTTTATATGACACTAAATCAGTGTGGCGACAGTAAGGAGAAGGATAGAGCAGGAACGTGTACGAAAGAGAGGAACGAGGAAAAACAGAATGGTTGATAGGGAGGGAGGATAGAAGGTAGGGGGATAGGGGGGTAGGGGGGTAGGGAGGTAGGGAGGTAAGGACGTACAGAGTCACTGACAACAAGGGAGGCGTAGCAGACGTTGCCCCAAATCGCTGGCTATACACTAGAAATGATATGAAAAGGCGTGGCCACCTTATTTGCAAGCCCCAATTACGAGGTTGTCTGGGTAACACATGTGTGTATCCCCAGAGTATGCTGTATGCTCGTTTGTATGTATAAATGTATATATGTATATATATATATTTGTATATGTGTGAGTGAGCGTGTGTTTCAGGATAACAAAATTTAACGCTTTCTGCACTAAATTTAATTAGTTCCATTTAAAGTTAAAAACGAAAATACCAAATATAAAAAGAAAAACGAGGCATAACAACGAAATCCCTAAATCCAAGCACCGGCAGTCAAAATAAAAATCAACAACAACAACAGCTATAATAAAAATAATAATAATAATAATAAATATAAAGGCAACAACAACACCCGTAACAAGCCATGGGGAATTCTTTCCGCATATTTGCACGCCAGCCGATAATTATCGCTTGAAATTCGGTCAGAGGTTGACCAACGCAGACAAAGAAAGATTTAAAAAAAAAAAAGGGTATGACTTAGGCAAAGAATATTCGACTAAAATATACCCTAACTTTACCTAAAAACGTTACCGTAGCATTAATAAATGCGTTCGATAACCCCATGCTTTTATATCAATATACATCCGCTAGGTGTCGCTATCGTATTTGTGTTTTGTGGATATATCGATATATCGATATAAAGCACGATCATTTCTATCGCACTCTACTGCATGTAAACAGCCCGAGATTCAAATAAATATATAAAAATATAAATAATTAAATATATAAAAATATATAAATAAATAAAAAAATATATAAATAAATAAAAAAATATATAAATAAATAAAAAATATATAAATAAGAAAAAAAAAATATATAAATAAATAAAAAATTATATAAATAAATAAAAAATTATATAAATAAATAAAAAATATATAAATAAATAAAAAAATATATAAGTAAATAAATAAATAAATAAGTAAAAAATCAACTTAATAAATATTTTTATATAACATATATATAAAATACCTGTTAATCTTTATTTCCCTCTGCTCCAGTTAATTTCAGCTTTACTTTAGTAACTCAACATACCCAAACGAACATTTAAGCGAATTGTAGGGTATTCAAAAAGAGAAGCAAAAGAAGTAAATCTAAGGCACGTTCGGGTTCTCTTCATCTGCATGCGCGGCGATTGTTTGTGAAAACGTTAAACACCTGATATACAGGCCAACCAAGGAAGGAGGCAGGCATGCAAGCTGCTTGACAGGAGGTGGGTGCAAGGAGGCGGGCAGCAGGAAGGCAGAAAGGCAGGAAGGCAGGGAGGCAGATAAAGGCAGAGGCAGGTGCGCAGGTGGAGGAACTTCGGTTTGCCTCGTGGATGATCTTCTCTCTTTCACATGGCACATTGCACGCACATTCATTGGGTATTTCATTTTCACTTTTGGACGTGCCCGGCAGGGATGCAAAGACAAATCACTGGGCGGTGATTATTCACAGTGATTTGTCGATTACGTGACTTTATTTGCAATGCTTAAGAAAACCCTCGTGTATGTTTATATATCTTTTAATTTAGAGTCAACTTTGTGAATATTATATTATTATAATATTTATCTACATGTTATTGACATTTCTTGCCGAGATTCTCATTCAGCGGGGGAAATACTTTCAATTTTAAGAATAATAAAAATCTATAATATTTCATTTAATTTTTAAACCCAAATTTTTAATTAATTCTTAATTATTTTTTATATATAATATTCTTACTTTTGAATGATTTCTCAAGGATTCACTTTTATCTATAAACGACCTTTACTGGCCACCAAGCGGCTCTGGATGCAGGCAGCCCTACGCAGGTGTGACCAATGCGAAAACCAATGAATGCACCTCCCGCTGTGTGGGTAACAAACAACAAGACGAGGAAGCTCGCTGGGCTTGGGGGACGGTTGGGTATTGGAGCTAAAACTGGAACTGGATATGTTCGTTGGCGGACGGTGGAGTTGCAGTGCGTCAATACGCTTAACTTTTCGACATGTTGAGCATGTGATGAAGATTAAGTAGAAAATAATTACAAGCTCAAGGTGCAGGTCGGGATCGCGATCGCTTTGTGATATGGCCGGTGGAGTGGAGACCGCGTGTAATTACATAAATGGCTATGTCAGTGCGGTGACAGGACGGCGTCATCGGAACTGTTGTCAGTTCGCCTGACAGTCGTCTGTCCAACCATCCGTCCGACCGTCTATCTGTCTGTCTGTCTGTCTGTCTATACGTCCGTCTGTCCATTCGGTTTGTCAGTCAGTCAGTCAGTTGAACAATCTGTCAGTCCTCAAGTCCCTTCGTCCGTCGGTCGATCATCAATCGTGCGAACTTTCCAGACCCATCGGACCGCCCACTTGCAGACAAGGCGGCCCCAAAAAAAAAAAAAAAAAAAACAACAAAAGCTTAAAAGGAAACACGTTATTTGTGAATATCACTGCCACGTATAAGAGTTGATGAAGCAGAAGTAGTTGAGGCGAATAAGGCGAAAAGGCGAAGGCGATGGCGATGGCGATGGCGAAGGCGAAGGCGAAGGCGATGGCGATGACGATGACGATGACGAAGGTGAAGGTGAAGGCGCAGTAGAAGGTGAAGGTGGAGGCATAAAGCACCTCCACAGAGCAGTTCTTAGCCAGAGCCTCTTTACCTGTTCTCAGGCTGAATGCACATAAATCGCAAAAATAAAAGGGCCAAATCAGCGTGTAAGATACACGAAGGGATGAGAGAGAGACAAACAGAGATTGAATGAGAGGGAGAGAATGAGATCTAAAGTCAGACTCATACCATAGCCATGCCCATGGCCCATACCCATACCCATACCCATACCCATACCTATACCCATGCCTGACCAGGCCAGATCCCCACGGTATGCCATAAATTTTAAAGTAATTTTCTTTTGGCCTCGCATAATTTATGGGAAAATATTAAGCTGCCCCAAATAGCTGCCGCTGTCGCTGCCGCCGCTGCCTCCGATGCTGCTGCTGCTGCTGCTGCTCCACTGCTGCTGCTGCTGCTGCTCCACTGCTGCAGCTGGCGATGCTACTTCTGCCGTTGCTGCCGCTGTCTTTTCTAGGCACATCTAGCGTTCCGAAACTATGCCAAATAGAGTAATTAAATTAATGTGTCATGATATACGAGTTCTATATACAAGCGGCAACTAAATTTTCCTATAGAAGAAGCCCCCTTGAAGCAAACGCCATAGCCGTGAGGATGTTTCGCACAGCAATTTGGTTGCTACGACTCGACTTACTGAGTTATAGGGTCCTGAACCTGAGATTGGGATTAAAGCTGCGATTGGGTTGAGATTTAAGTTTGGGTTTGAATTTAACTTTAACTTTGAGTTTGAGTTTTGGGTTTGGGTATGGGTATGGGTATGGGTATGGGTATGGGTATGGGTATATGCATGGGTATGGGTATGGGTATAGGTATGGGTATGGGTAAATGCATGGGTATGGGTATGGGCATGGGTATGGGTATGGGTATGGGTATGGGTATGGGTATGGGTATGGGTATGGGTATGGGTATGGGTATGGGTATGGGCATGGGCATGGGCATGGGCATGGGTATGGGTATGGGTATGGGTATGAATATGGGTATGGGTAAATGCATGGGTATGGGTATGGGTTTGCCCTGTCTGCATCTTTATTCGTGTGTGTGGAGCAACAGGTCACGATTATCTGCATACGCAGCCGCCAATAATTTCAAAATTGGCGCACTTAAGCGCTGCCTCAGACATTGAAGTGCACTGAACGGGTCCATCACAGAGGCAGAAGGGGTTATAATTTGAAAGTTATTTTGTTGGATGGTATGGAAAAATTATTGAGCAATATGCTGATCTGTAAAATCATAAATAAAAATATTTGTACTTAACCCCAGCTAACTGCTTGCCAAGCAACCAACCAATCGACCCATGCCATGCGACCAGGGACCAAGCGACCAAACAACCAAACAACCAAACAACCAAACAGCCAAACAACCAAACAACCAAGCAACCAAGCGATCAACCAACCAGGTCCCATCTTGGAAAGTCTCTGGACGGGACTCTCCTCTTTTGGCATTTCGATAACTTTTATGTTATTAGGTGAGAGAGTTGGTTCGAGGCCAAATCGCACGCGGACGCGTACGGACCATAATCCAAACCCCTCTTTTAGTTACCATGCCCTGGCCCTGAGCCTGAGCCTGGCCCTGTGCCTGTATGCCCAACCAATATCTTCAGATTCGATGCTGGATGATGCCTCCGCCTCCGGCTTAACGATTGATAAAGTCTTTTTATTTACAAGCTGATAATGACGGTGTAGGCGCAGCTTTTGGCATTGCGACGGTTTTTATGTAATTTATGAGCAATTTGTGGATCCCAGCCAAGTGAAGATACCAAAAGAGATACTCTGTAGATACTCTGCAGATACTATATACAGATACGGATTATATACCTTCTTAGGAATTGCCAACTTTCCTCTGCTATCCCAATGCCGTCTGCCTCCCTCACACCTGTTGCTTTATCAGATTTTTAATGAAAACTATTTTGTATGCCTGATAACACACCTCAGATACTTGTGTATGAAACAGAGGATTGAAGAGACGGAGAATGGAAAATGGGGACTGGGGACTGGAGGATGGAGGATGAGAGGTGGGAGATTAGTAAGGGTTACCCATAAAAATGTCACAACAAAACGCTGGACTCATTTTTATATGCGCATCGAAGTCGTTTTACGACGCGTTACCAAAGGGCGCATAAAACATGCAACTTGATGGCGTTTGGAAAAGAGAAGCAAAAGGTGAAAAGCAGGAAACAAAAAAAAAATAGGAGAAAAACAGAAGACTTAAGGCACGAACTAATAACAAGAACGTCCAAATGGACACCACATGAGCCAATGGTCAACCAATGAAAAGTGTCAACGCCAAGGTGAAGCCAGACACACGGAGCGAAAAAGAATATAGTTGAAAATCCATATATATATGTGTGTATACGTGTGTGTGTGTGTGTGTGTGTGTTGTTGCTAAGGCATATGGACGCTCGGTCTATACGTAAGCCGATTAGAGGAGGGGAACCAAGCAACATAAAAATATCAGTGAACAGCAAGCGATGCGGCGATCTACTAGAATCGTGTTAAGTGTGGTCCAGGGGAGATGAGCAGGGAGGGGGTGGGGGTGGTATGAGAGGAGTTTGGGATGCGGTAAAAATGGTGTCGATGTCACTGATGCTGCTGCTGCTGCTGCTGCTGCTGCTGCTGCTTGTTCAGTTGTCGTTGCTGTTGTTGTTGCTGTTGTTGTTGCTGCTGTTGTTGTTATTATCGCTGGACTTGTGTCGCTTCTGATGAGTGTCATTAACATCAAATTACCACAAGTCAAAGTCATGTTGACCAAAATAAAATGCCAAACAAGGGACAGTGAGTGAGCGGGAGAGAAGGTAAAATGAAAGAGAAATAAAACTGGCAGTGTTATGGGTATTACTACATTCAGAAGGCAAAGAGCAGCGACAGTTATAAAACAAAAATTAAATAAAAAAAATAAAAAGACAACAACAACAACATCTTGGTGGCTCACTTGTCCAATCTTTTGGTTAATATATGAATTGACACTTCTGTCCGATCGAGAGAGCAAAGTACTGAACAGAATGTGCAAGTCGATTGATGTAGATATATATAGATATATATATAGATATATATAGATATATATAGATATATATAGATATATATAGATATATATAGATATATATAGATATATATACTTAAAGAGTCTCATGTTGAAATATCTCTTGTAATAAATGAGTCAACCGAAGCAAAGCAAAGCAAAGCAAAGCAAAGTGAACGGATCTGCCTCCCTGCGAGACGTTTGCTTTTTAATAAATTGATCTAGTGGATCTCAATCTTAAGCCTAAGATCATACAAGATATGCATAATTATGTTAAACATGGCAAACTCATTCATAAATCTTTTTGGCAAGCGTTACCAAGACCGAACCCACCCAAAGATTCAACAGCGTCTCGCCGTGGAGTGAAGGTGATTCTATCTGGGAGGACAATCAGAACTCAAAAGCAAATATTAGCATAGAAGATATCATTCATTATATGATCATTGGGATGAGCTGCTATACGCATTTGTCTGCTCACCCAATGCTTTTTGTAGGTGATAAAATTTGATAGTAATTTATTATACGTTCAAACGGTTCAGACAGGTACGAGGTTATCATGTGGAATTGGGATGGGTGAGTGTTTGGATTTGGGTATGGGTATGGGTATGGGTATGGGTATGGGTATGGGTATGGGTATGGGTATGGGTATGGGTATGGGTATGGGATGGACATTGATTTGGACTCGGGCATGGGCTTGGGATTTGGGTCTGTAGCTGCGAATGTACATGTGTACATACATAGAGTGAATAGCGAACGAAATCACAAAATGAAATCAATAAACCAGTCAATAAAAACAGAAACCGAAACAATTTTAAGATGCAAATTATGCAAATGAGACGCACGGATTTCGTGTACAGATCCAAAAATCAAATACCAAATACCAAAAAGCTTAAATACAAATACAACAACTAATAAAAAAAATAGAAAAAAAATAGAAAAAAAAAAACAAACAGAAAAAATAGGAAAAAAGCTAATACTAAAAACGAAAAGCATTTTTTTCTTACACAATTTTTGATTTAAAAAAAATTTTTTTTTTTTTTTTGTATGCATATTAAGTAAATATTCCAGGCGCCGTGTAGGCGGTCTTAATGAAAGGGGCGTGGTATACTAGATTTATTTATAAGTTAAACAACAAAATAATAAATGCCAAACTTACGTCTGTGCTGAGCCAATGATGAAGATGACGATGTTGTTGCTAATGCTGACGAGGATGACGCCGCCGCCGCCGGTGGCTCGCCTTGGGGTCTGTAGAGACGCTTCCAAAACAACATTTTTAAGATACGTTGATGTTGATAAGACAACACTGATTGTCGTATTATGTGCTTGCCGTGAATGCGGGTGTTGCTTTGTTGCAAAATACTGTTAACATTTAACACACAGCACATTAATTAAAGCCCGCGATTAACATAAATTTCTAATAACTCAAATGTTTTGATCGTAACGCAGCGCAATTTGTAAGGCCCGAGGGCAAAAAAGTGTAAAACAAAAAAAACAAAATACAAAAAAAACAAAACAAACAAACAAATCAAAAAACTGCGCACGCGCCGCCCCACTGTGACTGCACCGATCGGGCGTCGGAATCGAAATCAGAACTGGAGCTTAAGTCTATGTCTGAGCCCAAGTCAAAGCCTCAGCCCGAGCCTGAGCCTAAGCCTGAGCCTGAGCCAGAATCGGAATCGGAATCGGTATCAGAAACAAAATCGAACCCAGTGTCAGCAGAGACAACGGGGCACGTGCCGAGTTCAAATGCAACTGTGACGCTGACAAAAACGAAAGAGTGAAAAGCGACAGCAGCGGCGACAACATTAACAACGACGCAACGCAAGCGGCAACGTTGGTAACGCTGGCGACAGCGACAGCAACGGCAACGGCAACAGCACCACCACCTGTGGCGGTGGTTGTTGTTTGTTTATGCTTGTGTATGTGTGTGTGTGCGTGTGTGTGAATATGCGCTCAATCGTTGGAAATCGGAGTCAGTTTTTGCGCCCTCGCCTTGGGTTTCCGCAAAAGCTCTGATTTTGTGGACTTCCGTTAAGCGGGTTTCACGCGGTCGGCACTTCTGCGCCTCACGACGGTTAATTAACGAATAAAAGTCGGTTTTGTGAACATGGCTTAAACGCGCCAGTATCGCTCGGCGCTGGTACAACCAATATACAAAAAATAAGAAAAAAAAAATTTTTTTTTTTAAATAATGAAAAAAGAAAATATGTTACACCCAACGACGACGGCAGCGACGCCGCTGCCTGGTGGCTTGTGCTGGTGCTGGTGCTGGTGTTGGCGTTGGCGTTGGCGTTGGCAGCGCGCAAAGCCCAGCGCACATTGGGGCCAGTAGAAACATAAAACAGGTGTAAAAGGCATATGAATGAACGTAAAACGGTTGAAAAGACACCGGTAAGCTATACAAACATATGTGCTGCATATGCTAGATGAACTTGTAGCCGTTAAACTTTACGATTTGGAGGGTGTGGACAATTAGATGCTCGTAAAACGCGCCCAATTAAAGGTTTATTGATGAATATTTGGTATTCAAAGGGCATTACTAACCTGATTGATCGCATGATGATAATACTTAATCACAATCGACGCTTTTGTCGCCTGCACAAAGTACATTTGGGGTACAATTTTGTTATTTAAAATTTTTCACTCAAAGATAACACAATAAAATCATAGTATCGATAATCATATTCACTTTCATCACTAAAAAAAATTTTTTTTTTGAATCTCACTTTTTTCACCCAAAAAAAAAAAAAAAAATTCTTTTTTTTTTTTAAATTTCTTGTTGTCAATGCAAATGTCAGTTACGCGCATATGGTAAATATAGACGGATTCAACATTTTGCATTTTAAGCACTGTGCACGTGAGCGACGTCGTTGACGACGTCAGCGTCGCTGTCCGCCTTCAAAGTCCGCCATTTGTTGCTGCCGATTTTGCCCAAAAGTGTAACAAGCGGGCGCATTTCTGGCCTGCTCTCTCACCCGTGCAGAGTTCATAATGTTCGCTTTTTCGATGCTTTTGTTTTTGTTTTTGTTTGCTTGCACATTTATTGCTTTACGCTTGATGCGTTTATATCGTGAACGAAGGCGACTTTGTGTTTCTGCTGCTGACCAACATGCAACGCGGTTGCGTTTTAGCCCGCATGCGGAAAACTTCTTCATTTCGCTGCTTGTCTGTCTATTTGACATATTGCACTTGGTCCGCTGCCGATTACTGCCGCCATCGCTGCGGCAGCCTGTTCATTAAGCGAATCAGCGTAGCGAAGCATAAAAGCAAATTAACATAAGACAACTTCTTTTTCGACTTCTACTCGCTGTCAGTCCAGTGTAGCGGAATTAAAGACCCTTTCTATTACTACGTACATGCATATATATACACACGTACGGTCATATACATACATATGTACTCATTTCCATACATGCATAGGCACACTTGTATTACTTGTGTATGTGAGGCACAAGTAAATTGCTTTTCTTTGCGTCTAATTGCTATACAAATTTTAAACGATACTTTTTGTGACAGGTCATAGCACCGACATCGCGCAGTGTGCTGTATGCCATTCCATGCTATGTACCCGCGGCAGCTCTTATTGTTCCTACACAGGTCGCGGAAGTTTTGTTACCACTCACAATAGACAGTTTGGCTGCACCATGTGCGTCTGTGAACCATGCAATCATCATCATTATCATCTTCTCATGTTGTCGCTGTGGGTATTCTTAATATACAATAATGTTTGCAACACACGCGAATAAATTATTTTTGCACAACTTCGATCGCACACTTGCACTGAAGCTCTAAAGCTTATCGCTTGGTATCGTTCCATGCCAAAAATATAAGCATCGATAATTGCAAAATTCGATAGATAGGGTTATTAATTATCGGCAATTCAAATTATTTATTTATTTATCAATTTGAAAAAACAAACATTTCCGTTATTTTTTTGTATTGTATGAAAACAAATTTTAAGCACTGGAAGAGTAACGGTGCTTCGACTTAAATCTAATAATTTAATTTGCTGCATTGCGCTTGCGCTTGCGTGCTATAAAGTTGCATTGATTATAAATATTTATACATACATATGTGTGTGCAGATGCGCAACGACTTATTGTAACAGACGCGTGGTTGTGGTAACCATGCGTTGCCATGTCAGCTGAATGACACAAGGGACAGCAAATAAAACATATTTGCACAGTAGCACATTGAACAACGAAGATGGCGAGACCTCTTAACAAGGATTACCGCTCAGCTGATTTTCAAAAGCTTAGCGATCTGATTACAAATCATCCCCTGATGAAGACTAATACATCAGATCAACTGCAGTTGCAGCAGTTGCGCACGCCCGAATATCGCACTAAGTGTGTTATGCGAGCGTCCCTGGATGATATAGCGCTGGGCGTAAGCATGAACACAGCTGCACTAATTGTCCATTAATTACCAATCCCTTGTAGATCAACCTGTACAAACTAAACTTAGGTGTCACTAAAACAGCGCCTAAGTCAGAAACCGTATCCCACACTTCATCACAACGTAGTACAGCCAAATCAACAAAATCATCTACCACGCCTTTTATAAAAGTGCTGCTGCGTAAAACCCCCATTGTAGTTCTGTACGAAAGGCACAGCGTGACGACACAGGCAGATAGTGAGGAAGGGGCTTTAGTACTAGCAGATAATCAACGTTACGAGGAGCTCTTGGCCGGAACAGACAAATCACGACGTTATGTTGATTCCGACACACAAACATTGACGGCCCTGAAAAAGTCACGTCTGGTCAATACGGAGCGACTGTACACAGATCATGTAGGTTCATATGTATCCAACTTCGAAATGTTTGACACGTACAAGGACTTAGAAGCATCTACCAAAAGTGTGCAAGTAAAGGGCGAGCAGAAAATGCAAGTAACTACATACACTGTGGGTGGCATTGATCAGTTTGTGGCTATCAACAGTTTACCTAGCTTTAGATTGGCACTTATGCTTACCATGCGTATACTAGCCAGCAATGTGTTTGAACCTCAGCAGCGACGCTTTCGGAATATGACACCACCAGATCCACTCGCCGAGGACGTTAAGTTTAAGTATAGGCTGCAACTGCTTTGGCGTCTTAGCCCACCCTCTGCGGCTCCATCTGTACATCAAGCCGTGACCGCTATTAGCTTCTGTCCCAACAATGGTGACATCATGGCAATTTCTTATGGAATATTTACCTATACCCAGTCCGCTCTTCCTCCACGTAGTGGCTTTGTCTATGTTTGGAACATTAAGAATCCGGTTAATCCTGAACGTTGCTACGATTATCAGGTTCCAGTAGTCACAGTGCAATTTTCGCCGGCTTCTCCACAGCTGTTGGCCATTGGTCTGCACAATGGCAATATTGAGGTACGTGATATCTCGCAGCCGGATCAACCACCGTTAGCAATCTCAAAACGTAACAGCTCTCCACATTTTGAGCCTGTCATAGCTATCAAGTGGATAGAGCGCAGTGATGGAGATGTGGGCGGCGATGCTGAAATCACGCCCTTTTTAGCTGCCTCACAGGCAGGTGCCATCACCAAGTATCAGCTTATAAATAGTCCATATTTGCTGGGATTTGAACACCAACGTTTTCAGCGTGCCGAAGGTGATCTTGAGGGTATTCCAATGCAACACCCACCACGTATAGTTCCACTACTTGCAAACAGACATCCGCAATGCCTCGAACTAGTGCTAGATCCAGTGCATCCAGATATATATTACGTATCCACCGACGAGGGTACCCTCTATAAATGTTCCACAAACTATCCACTACAACATCTCGAGCTGCGACAGGTTCATGATGCACCTGCTGTAGGCATGGACTTTTCGCCATGGTCACCCAAATTGTATCTCACCTGTGGGAGCGATTGGTTAGTTTGTGCCGCTACAGTTGCAATGCTTCTATTAACTATTCATTCCTTTAGGTGTATTCGCATATGGTTGACTGGAATACTCTTGCCACTTATCACACTGCATCACCATCTCTCACCGGTGCATTGTGCTCGCTGGAGTCGCACCCATTCTACAATACTAGTATCCCTCAGCCATTGTACCGTAGATATTTGGGATTTGCGCAATAGCACACTAAAACCAGTCTCATCCACAACCATTGACGCCAAGATTTGCTACACGACCTTCCAGTGAGTGGATTCTCAAGTTTGCTATACACCATACCCGTAAAAATTTATATTTTGTTACATACAGATTCGCACAATGTGGACGCAGTCTGGCTGTTGGTAATGAAGCTGGAAGCCTGCTTATGCTTGCTTTCGAAGACATGCCTTTTCCGCCTCACTTCCAATACCGTCAACTAAAGCGTGCCATTTACAAAGCCCTGTCAGTGGACCCCACACTGATGCAACAGGTGAAGAGCGTAGGACACTTCGGCTATCCAGAAGGCAGCAAACGGACAGCTTGCCAATAAGTTGCAAATTATAATAAACGTAATATACAAGCCATTATATTAGAAACTAAAAGAAATAAAGCGAAAGTGTGTCTTATTTATTGTATTAAAAGTAAACTGAAACTTTACTTACTTCAATGGAAAACCCCTAAGAAGGTTTGCTCCATTTTCCTATCAAAGTAGCCTATTTTGGGAACACAACTATCAGATGTTTTTATTTGCATATTAAGTGTTGGTGCACGTTGAGCACCTTGAGCATTTGATAACCGCCAAGTTCAAGCCGATGACGTCGCCGAGGCCTGTGGTTTTCGAACTCGATTTTCCCGCTATAGTGTTTGGCTAGAGCACGTCTCGCTGTCAGTTGAAAACACAACGTTCACTATGCCCCATCTACTGCGTCAGAATCTGTTGCTGCCCGCACCGCCTACCGTGACCCTGCATGATCCGCGTACTCACCTTCGCCACTTGCCTCCTGCCTATAGCATCGCCCAGACGCCATTTAGTCGGGATAAGGATTTTGCACCACAGCTTCGATATCAGCTGGAGCTGCCACGCAAACCAAAATTGCGACCCTGCAAGGTCATCTTTGTGGGTGATTGCGCCGTTGGTAAAACAGCCTTTGTGAATCGGTGAGTGAATTTGTCTTCCTTTTACATTTTTTTTTTTTGTTTTGGTTACTTTTAATTCTGCTTTGTCAGCTTCTGCTACGACAAGTTTCAATCCAATTACAAGGCAACTATTGGCGTCGACTTCGAATTGGAAAATTTCAATATACTGGGTCACACTTTTGGCCTGGAAATGTGAGTATATTATCCTTAGCTACCAAATGTGAATTAAATAAGTTAAATTTGCAGGTGGGACACGGCCGGACAAGAACGATTTAAATGCATTGCGGGTGCCTATTACCGCAATGCTAGTGGCAAGTATGATGGATATTGTTTTGTTTTACGCTTATAAATACACTTTTTATAGTCATTGTTGCAACTTTTGACATGTCCAAACGCGATTCCCTAGAATCTGCAAAGAAATGGCTATCCAGCGCGTTAAACTACAATACAGCACAGAAACCGCTGATATTTCTTGTTGGCACAAAATCCGATCTTCTTGTGGGTAGAATATCTTAAATAGAAAATATTTATATTAATTTCACTTCCCATATAAATTTATATAGACCAAAGAAGAGTTCGTGAGAATGGAACGCATCGCTGGTGTAGCAGCCACAGAGCAACAAGCTGAATATTGGTCTGTGTCGGCACGGTCAGGATTTAAGGTAACCGAATTTTTTCAACGCTTAGCGGGATTAGCTTTTGAAACGGCGATGCTGCAACAACTCAAATTACTTTCAAGCACAGCGGGCGAACAGACGGCACAAATATCAGAAAAGACGCACAAATTTGGTAAAATAAAAATTAAAATTAAATCTTTAGAATATAATGCAAATTAACTGAAAATTTCTGTTATCGTAGATTTACGCAGTTATTTTAAAAGTCGTCTTGGAAGGCAAGGAAGTGGCTGTGCTTGCTAATTAGAGCTCACAAATTTGTTTGTTTATAAATATATACGATTAAAATAAAATACTTACAATTACAATTGATGGTTTACGTTATTTTTAAATTATCTACGCAGATTTTTCAATAATTAAAAAAAAAATATATTTTGAAATATTAGGGCTGTCGTAACTGTTTGCAGCGTTACCATTTAATTCCAGAGTTGCCTCATTCGCGATAGAATACCGTTTGGCGTTGCCATTTCTGATGGTCTGGCCATCCTAATGTCAAAATAGACTTCCGCTGATTTGACAACTGCCCCTGAGTATTTCTTTTCATTTCTTTTTCTCGTAGAAATGCCACCTAAAAAGCCAACCGAAAAATCCGGTAAAGATTTTTTTTATAAAAATTCATTTAAAATATGTGAAATTATTACTAAAAGCAACGTTAAAGCAAGCGTAATGCAAAGCAATGTGAAAAATGTGTATTAAAACGATTTTAAAGCAAAAATAAGTTCGATTGTTTGCGCCACGTGCGGTTCGGCCGTGCCTCAACATTAAAACCCTTCCATTATGAGTGTAATACGTTGCTAAGTTGTTAAAAAATGCAACCAAATATTTTTTTTTCCTATTTTTTTTATGTGAAATTGACAATAATAATAGAGGCTGCTTTGTTTGCGTGCTTGTAGCGTTGCTCGTTCGTACCTAACCAAACTTTTTTTTGGATGACTTGTTTATTTATATTAATTTATAATTACAGCAAAGCCTGGCGATAAGAAGCCAGAGCAGAAGAAGGCTGCTGCCGCTGCACCAGCAGCAGGCAAGAAGGAGGCACCAGCTGCTGCCAAGCCAGCCGCTGCCGCAGCTCCCAAAAAGGCCGCTGCACCAGCTAAGAAAGCTGCTGCTCCTGCTGCCAAGAAACCAGCAGCTGCTGCTGCCAAGAAGCCTGCTGCCGTGAAGAAGCCCATCAGCAAGCCAAAGGCCAAGGATGCCAAGAAGAAGTTGGCGGCTGGCAAGAAGCCCCAGTCGATACTGGCTAAGCTCTCAGCCAAGGCACGTGCTGCCGCTAAGGGCAAGAAACCCATTGCTAAGGCCGGTGCTAAGCCCACCAAGGGTACAGCTAAGGCTAAGGCCGTCGCCTTACTGAATGCCAAGAAGGTGCAAACCAAGGTAAATACCCAAACAATATAATAACAAAAGTCAAAACACTAATTATTTATTTCCATTTTGAAATCAGATCATTAAGGGCGCCTTTGGAACCCGCACACGCAAGATCCGCACCAACGTGCACTTCCGTCGCCCAACGACGCTGAAACTGCCACGCAACCCCAAATACCCCAGGAAGTCGGTGCCCACCAGGAACCGCATGGATGCTTACAACATCATCAAATACCCGTTGACCACGGAAGCAGCCATGAAGAAGATTGAAGATAACAACACTCTGGTCTTCCTCACACACCTGCGCGCTAACAAGAACCACGTGCGTGCCGCGGTTCGTAAGCTTTACGATATCAAGGTGGCCAAGGTTAACATTCTGATCAGACCCGATGGTCAGAAGAAGGCTTACGTGCGCCTGGCGCGTGACTACGATGCTCTAGACATCGCCAACAAGATCGGCATCATATAAACAGGCATAATGGAAACGTACATCACGTTTTACATTCACACAATAGAATTTTTTCTATAACAAAATATTTACTAAGCTGACAGGATAGAGCGAGGATGAACGTTTCAATGTTGTCTGGGTACAATAAAAGAAAAAAAAAATCATTTGATGAAATTAATTTACTTTTAGGTCTGTATAATATTTTTTTTTTTAGCGTTTTCAGCACAGCCAATTCCGTACTAATTATTAAAGGTGAGTTCAATTAAAACTTAATTCAAATGCAATCGATGTTAATTAATATTTATTTTATACTTTTCAGTTTGTGAAACTAATGGCATATTCTTCAATTGTTTTGTTATAAGGTGTGTATTTATTTCATCATATTTATTCTTTCTTTGTTCATGATGATATTATAGAGTAGGAATCTCTTTGAGCCTCAGTCATGCGTTGCTTTGAAATTAAGTTTTCTTCTACTGATCAAAACCTACATTTTTATATTATAATAATATTTCAAACATCAACTAAACATTTCTTTTTTAATTTTTATTTTTCAGTTATGAACTAATCCGCACAAATGGAGACTGTTTATAAAGGTATGTACGTCTTATTTTTATTATGAACTTATAATTTGATCTGATGATATATTAGAGAAGGAATCTCATTGAGCTTCAGTCATGCGTTGCTTTGAAATAAACTAGTCTCTCACTGAAAAAATTATTTTGTAAATTTAACATCGAAATATTTTATGAATAATATTAACAAATAATTCACTTATCTTTTTCAGATATTGACAGACATTTGACAGATATTGGCCATAGCAAATAATACACGGAAATTGTTAAACAGTTTGTTATCCAAGACAACAAAAATAAAAACTCGTTTTATCTTTAAAATTATTCTGTGTTTTTTATTGAGTCTTAATTTAATATCGTCGAAACTGCTTTCGAAATTTATCATAATGATAGTCGTCCGTTGCTCGTTTAACGCCATTGGGGTTCGTGTGGCCATGCGAGGGCTTATTACCTTCTTCCCGTTTGCGTCTACGTTGATCCTTGTTGTCCTCAATGTTAACTATAAACAAGAGGAACAATTAATATCAAGTTTATACATCATACATTTAATGCAATAAGCTTACATCGATTGTGTTGCATAAAGTTGACTGCCATGTTTGTCGGCACAAACTGTGAAGGTCCATCCTTTTTATTTTTAGCATCTTGGAGCAGTTTTTGTTTGGCATCTTCTGTTGCTTCAATGTTTCGTATTTTCGCTTGAATGCCCAAGTCTACTTCTGGTATGCCATTAAGCATCTGATTTGACAACATTTCCTCCGATCTATGGGAAGTGGATTGACGCAAATGATCAGGCAATGCATCAAGGGCTGCATCTTCAGGTGTTAGGTATTTATGAACATCGTTGTCATCTATTTCAGTCGACTTGTTATCTGTAGCACCACCTTTTCGTTTTTGAAGCTCTTGCTCTATATACTTCATCATTTCCTCATCTTCGTCTCTTTTATTTGTTTCTGCGGAGAACTGTGTACCAATTCCCACATCATACGCATCATCGACTTCTTTCATTTTCCCTGATTTAAGTGTTTGCATATTAACCAGGCCACCAATTTTGACATTAAAAGGGTCTTTAATAGCCAACTCTTCCTCTGGTGCAACTTTCTTGCCAAGCGCTAAACCCACTAAACTAACACCATTAGGGCGGTGTCGCAGTCGCTGTCTCTCCTTGATATCATCTACTGTTAATCTGTAAAGCCATATTGATTTAAATATTGTTTTGTTGTTACAGATTCTTACTACTTACTGGTCTTCCTTTTCTTTATCATCAGAATTCCTTCGTTGGCGCAGGTTTTTACGTGAGGCTTTTTTAAAAACAACTTTTGTGATTTCCGGAACATCTTCATTGTTATCTTTTGTGTCTGTGGACATATTATTTAATTATCTAATAGTGTACAATATTTTATACGTTTACAAAATAAAATGTGAGCCGAAAGTTTTGTTTACAAGTTATTTGTAATCGAAATATTCATATCGATAGCTTTCCTGTGATTATCGATAATCAGAGTTGCTTTGACGGCGTTGTTGTAAATGAAATCGATTTATATTGTATTTGCAAAATGCACACTAGTTGGAGCAGCTGCAGTTGTAAACGTTGATGTTCATAATTTATTAAACGATTTAGGAAAGTGACTGACTTTCAGAAGGCCGGTAAAAATGTACAACGGCATTGGATTGACGACACCTCGAGGATCTGGCACAAATGGACATGTACAAAGAAACTGGGCGTTTGTGCGACCGGGAAAGAAGGACAAGGACTATCGAGCGGAAGACGATACTAAGAAATTAGACGCGCAACTAAATCGTCCACCAAACAAGGAAATTCTTGATCACGATCGCAAGCGCAAGATTGAAGTGAAATGCATTGAATTCGAGGAAATACTGGAGAAGCAAGGGTAAGCTACGATACGTATTAGTTTAAGGTAGGTTTTTTTGCAATCGGCATTTGTCACAACAGCCGCCCAGTAGAGGCATGTCTTTCGGCATGTAATGCAATATTTCTGTTATATAACATTTGACCAATGCATTCCTCTCCAGTTGCCTATTGCTTACATATGCTTCCCGCTGTGTTTACATTCGGCGCTTGGTAAAGAGCGCCGCACGCACTCGCGCTCTGTAGCAACCACCATCCCTTCGGCGAAAGCCCCATTTACCACAACCACCACCAACACTACCAGCACCACCACCCCCTCCTTACGTTTGCGTCACATATGAGCACACACCTACTCTGTGTCTTAGCCGGAGCACGCTGCTCTGGTGGTGAAAAACTGCATTTCAGTTGTAGAGATTATTTCAATAGAGCACATCCGCATGTATTTATAAAGCGGATAACAATTTAATATTCTTGAATTTAAAACCAAATTCAAATAAAAGCTAAATGTGATCAATTTTTACAAACATTTGCAACATTATCTAGTGTAAACGAAAGTTAAAAGTGATTTCTACAACTAGAACTTTAGAGCTGTGAATTTTATTGATCCATTACATTAAATTTTAATATACATAAGGTAATGTTACCTTTTCGTGCTTAAACTGACGTAAATATTAAATTATATTTTCTAACGACTCCCAATAGACGTACCCCGGAGGAAATCAAGGCGCAAGTGGACTCATTTCGTCAAAAATTAATGGGCCAAGGAAAAACTGAACTGGCAAAGGATGAATTTGGACGTGTAGCGTGAGTAGTAGACACATACATATACTTTAAGGATTGGCTTAGTAAATCTGTTAAGGATTATTATGTAATTTAAACCACATTTTTTGGGCGCCACACTTGATAAATCAATAAACACTTCCGTGTATAAAATCTCAGCCTGCTGTTAGCGCTTTGGCACAGCAGCCAAAGGCGCCCACATGCGCCGACGCCGGCTGCGCACAGCACGTCAACCACCAAAACAACTCAAAATGATAAAAAAAAAAAAAAAAACAAAATACAAAATTTGCCCGCTGGTCCATGCGCCAATGAACGCAGTCGCAAGTTGTAGAGAAATAGCTGCTGCAAAGATTTTTCAGTCACATCAAGTCTTCCAACGCCAAAGCTTGGCATACGTGCTCAGGAAAAATAAAAATATAAAACATGTTAATATGAAATGAAAATAAAAATAATTAGAATATAATATATGTAATTAGTAAAGTGTGCCCTTGGCAACGGCGAATTCGAAATGACCGCGACAACCAATGTTTTCGCTGAAACGAAAACGGCTACAAAATCACCAAACTGTAAAGTGTTTTTTACACTGGAAAAATCAATAGATGACACATAATTTGATGGAACTTATGTGGTGGTAGCCAGGCAATTGCAATCAATATGCATATACACTTGTGCAGACCTTCAAGTGTGTGGCCTGAAGCTGAAACCTAAGAAATATAAAATAAATGAAAGAATAAAAATAAAATACGAAAACGAAAACGAATACGAATACGAATACGAAATGCATCTAGTCATAGGCGGCTTCTCCATTTGCTGGTGGTGGTGGTGGCCACCCCTAAACCAGCTCATTACGGATTAACAGTGGTCGTTGCCAGTGTATTATTATATAGTGGTTGCTGTTCAATTAAATGCAAGTGCAAGTGTAAAATGGAGCATTCGACTCACATCGAAGGAGTGGAAATGCTGATACGAAGAAGAGATACAGCGTAATGTGAGCGCCACACTTGAACCACTAACTGAAAGCAACAAATCACTAAATAAGTCTTCCAAACTTAGTCTTTAATTAGCTTATAGTCTTAGTCCTATTGTCGGTGATTGGAGTTCAACGAGTGCGCGATATAGTTTGCCTCTACGGAATAAATAAAATATTTAAAAAGTAAAAAAAATATTAATAATCCAACGTCTTCCATACGATGGGCATAAAATTAAATTAAATAAATATATTTATCAAATAATATGTAGCCAAGTGCTTAACTTTAAATGCTAATCCATCGTCTTCCAATTGAATAACGGTTATAGTTAAATAATTGCAACAAAATATATTTATATTTTTATAAATATTTAAATAATATAATAGTAATAATAATATTAAAAACAAAAAAAAAAGGAAATGCTTGCATTTGTGTCTTTTAACAAATTCAAAGCATTTGCAAACTAATTTTTTTGATGCAAAAGAAATAAATATTATAAAAAATTAAATAAATTTTAAATATATATATTTATACACAAAATATTTTATAATTCACGGTCTTCCAAATCCGAAACACATATAAATTAATAACAACTATATATATAAATATATTTAAATATATAATCAATCCACTGTCTTCCTTTACAACTGTGGAATTGAAAATAAATAACAAAATAATATTATTATTGAAACGTTTCGCTCTTCGCGTGCCACCCTTTTTACCATCCACCTGCGAAACAACCCCCAATAAAAACAAAATCTCTCCAAAATCCTTTTAAAAATGCTCTCCTCGGAAATCTACACGAGCACAACCACTGCAACGGCAACGGCGACCGCAATGGCAATGGCAACGGCAACGTCAACAGCAGCAGCAGCAGCCACGAGCACAACAAAAGCGTCGACCACATTGCACGTTGTGAAGCCAAAGAAGCGACGCAAGCGTCGTAAACGCCCAGGGAATGCTTCTGGCTGTAGTGCCAATAACACAACTGCTTGCCCCCATAGCAAAGCTGCTAATGGATGTGTGGCTACCACGACGACAAGCGTTGTTAGTGGCCGGAAGTGCAAGGCACAGTATTTTCAGCATGACAACCGAGAATACATAGCCAAGTACGAAAGTATTCACTTTACGGCACAGGCATCAACGGCCGAAGCGCTGAACTATGCGGCTGTGGCCAAAAAATTTAAACCCTTGAGGCCCATGTTGGTCAGCGGCATCAAAAGGAACAGGCGTACAGCTTTGGTTAAAAAGGCGCACATAAATTGCGCCTGCGCATGTCAAAGTTCCACTCCAGCTATGCAATTCTCCCAGGAGCCGGTGTCCATACAACGAACAGCTGTTGCCTGTCAACAAAAAACTTCGGCAATGTCACATACCAAAGCTGAGAGTCCCATGAAAATCAATATCAATGGCAATGCACTGCCGGCTCTGCTCGAGTTACTCAAGCAAACGCCGAGCACATGGCTGGAAACGTTGCTACTCGGTGCTGGCAGTGCGGCTGTGGTTAGGTAAATGTGACATGCCCAATTAGGCTATACCATTTAAAAGATAGAAATTAATATTTGGATTGTTTCTGGGGAGGGGAAAAAAAAAATGTTTCCTAATGATTGTTCCTCTTTTATGTTTCAGTGTACGCGATACCCATCAGATCGCTGAGGCGCAGCAGCAAAAGAACGCAAAGTTACGCGAAGCCTTTAACATATCTGAGTACTTTGTGGAGGGCAGCAGCTTTGACAGCGATCGCAAGGCCAAAGAGGATTTGGCCAAAAGTGTGGCGTTGCAAAAGGAGCTGGACGCGCAGCGGGAAAGTCTTGCAGCCGCTGCTGCGGCCGCGGGCAAAGATAAAGAGACGGGTAAACGGTATGCGCTTTTGCGTACACCCTCGCGTGAGCGTGACGATGCACCAAGTAACAAGCATGATACATTGGCCAACAGTGACAATGAGCGCGAGCATGTGTCCAAATCTGACAGAAAGAAGAAAAAGAAACGCGTCAGAGAAAGGTATGAGGTTATCCTTAATTTATCTTAATTGGACATTATCGACAACTAATCCTTTTCTGGAAATCCCTTTCAGTTCGGCCAGTCCGGAGCGTAGAAAAGACAAGAAGAAAAAATCCAAAAAGCACAAGAAAGAGAGGTAAGAACTAAAAAGGACCCCAATGCTATTCGAATCGAATCTTATCCAAGTTGTAGTCACTAGTTTCCTCTTATTTGCTCCTTAACTTTAAGACGTTTTAAGTTTCGATTAACTTTGTTTATTTATTTATTAGTTGTTTTTTTTTTCTTAGTTCAGCTCTTTTTTTTTCCATCTTCCTTTGTAAAGTTCTTAACATTTCGTGTTGTTGTTGTTGTTGTCGTTATTCTTATAATTTGTAATTATTCTTGAAATGAAAAGAAGATACATACGAATCTCTTGTTCTCTTAACTACCAAACAACTGCATAATATACATTTTGTGTTTCTTTCGTCTCTACTCCTTCTTTACATTGCATTTGAAACGTAAACTGAAACTGAAACTACAAAAGGGATTCATATGAGAAAGAAAGTAAAAAGAAGCGAAGAGTTATGTACAAATGAATTTGCATAAACGTGTTAATACTTACAATAGTTTATAAATGATATAATAATATATTGCAAAACAAAAAAGAAAAAAAGAAAAAAAAAACAAACAAACAACAAAAAATAAAACAAACATTATAAGAAAATATAATACCAACCTTTATAATCCAAACACATAAATGCCTAAAGTAAAGCAACAACGAAATTCGATTGATCAAATGTTTCAAATGCCTTTCCAAAATGGAGAGAAAAAAAAACCAATTATTAACAATTAATATTAGTGTTATTATTATAATTATAATTATAATATATGAAACAATTTCGATATCAAATTTTATGACAGATTCGTTTTACTGTTTTGTGAATATTTGTGCTTAGGGCTTTCTATGGGCTTTCTGTCTCTATCACTATATTTCTATCTCTCTCTCTCTCTCTCTATCTCTCTATCTATCTATTTATCAATCTATCAATATAACTTTCTATCTCTCTCTCTCTCTCTCTCTCTCTATAATATCTGTAAGTCACACATTCCATACACATATACACTCACTCAATCACATACTCATATTTTAAACACTTATTTAAATTAATTTTATAAAACTAGCGGTAAGTAAAAATTCGATTTAATTATTTATCAAGGTACAAAATTGTCCTTTTTAAATGATACACTCCATCATATTTACATAGAAAGACAGACAGACACATCCAACAAACACAAACACCCAACAAACGAAAACACACACACAGACACACACACACCCATACACGCACCTACATAGCACACTCAAGTTATAAGAAACCGTCTCTGTTTTAGAAACAATTGTGTTTTTGCAACAATTAAAAGCAAATTACTTTCTCATCTTTCTTTCTATTATTATTATTACCTACTACTATTATTAAGACAATGCAATTTTGAGCAGTTTTCGATGAAGGTAAAGCACTAAAAACCACAAGCTAACCAAAATTCTTAACACAAACTTCTTAATGTTGCTGCTAATCACCAAGTCCATGGACGCTAATTCTCAACGTGTCCTAGCCAACATTTTAAGTCATAATAATTAATATGATATATTATTATTATTATACATATAAAAAAGTAATAAAAAAAAAAAAATGAAAAGAAAAGAAAACCGTTACATTAACAGAACATTAACAAAAACTACAAATATTCTACAATTAATTGAAATTGCATAAAAAATAATATTTTACTTGCAGTAAATCAAAAAAGAAGAAGTCAAGGAAACGCAAATACAGTGGCAGTGATAGCGCCGACAGCGACAAGGATAGCGACAATGATGACGACAGCAGCGACGCTGAGCGCGACATGAGGAGTGCACGCAAGAAAGCCAAGAAGGATAAGGTAATACTCATGCGTATATCTCGAACTATCTAACTATAATTACATTTATATATAATATCTATATATCTATTAATAACTGAGTAATAAGCGTTGAAACATCCCCAAATAATATACAACAACAAAAAAAAAAAAAATATGGAAATTTACATAAATGTAGAACTTTGGTTTCTCACATGACTTTTTCAATTAAAGACTGCCCACAAACTGACCATCGTGTGCATGTGCTACTATATACATATAATTCCTATCATAATCTTAACTCTAAATCCTTCTCTAAAAACAACCACTAACCAAACCTTAATGCTGTTTCAATACTAACTGTTTATAAATATTTATTCTTTTTATATGTACATGTATATATATATATTTATATATATATACATATATACATGTATTTTAGCCTTATGATATTTCTCTTTCTGTTACACAGAGTGTTAAACTACAGAGTGGGTGATAGCTTAACAGCGAAATGTTAATGTTAAAAATAGAATCTTGAGTTTGGCTCGGTAATATTAAAACATTAATCATACTTAAATTATGCAAATAATTCAAATAATTTTACATAACAACATAACATTATTCTCATAGCAAAGGATCTGTGTGATTATTTACTTATTCCTGTGCCTTTGGCCTTTGTAATTTACCTTTTAATTATGCATATTTTTTTACTACCGAGCCAATCTCAGGGTTTATTATTTTTAACAGAAAGCTCGAGAGCTATCATCCACTCTTGTACTTGGTGCTCTGTGGATATACCCATAACATATCCCATACATATAATATATAAATTCATCGAATGATCTCCGATCATTGTATTTATTAAATTTATGTCTAGATAATCCTAATGAATACATATTTATATATATACACACATATGTGTATATATATATAAATGTTTCTATTTCCATTTATAAACTAACTTTTTTTATATATATCTATATATATATCTGTATTTGTATTATATAATACCTATGATATGATAACTCGATTGACTTTATCGTTTTTCGTTGTTTCAATTGTTCACCAATAAAAATATTAAACATACGCCATTTCTTCTCTTGCTTATTTACTTCTTTTTCCACCAAAATGAAACATTTACTAATAACAATGACATTAACAATAATGATAACAAGTTCTAAGCTCTGACTGCATATAAAACATTTTCAACCCTATAAATATTAAAGCATACAATTTAATTAGTAAAGATCGAACAAAAAGTATAAAAAATAATAAACAAATTCACCCCACAAAATATTGTAAAAGGTAAAAAAAAAAAAACAAAAAACAAAAAAAAAAAACAATTAAATAAAAGGCTTCAAACGCATACACAACTTAGTATTTAAAAATATTAAATATTTTGATTTTTTTTAATTTTTTTTTTTAATATTTGATTTAGTTTTCTTGATTACAAATTTTATTAATTTTTTTTTTCTGTGTAGCTTAAATAATCCAAGTTTTTCTAGGGCTTTGCACAAGCTAAAGATTAATTAATAAAAAAAAAAAAAAAAGTAAAAAAAATAAAAAGAAAAGCTTCGCTGTTTTGTGCAGAGTCTTTTAAGTTTTTCTTTTCGCTTTTTATAATAATATCTAGTATATTATATACCTACAATATCTGAGTATTATTGCGTATTATTATTATTTTGTTAAATGTAGTACCAAAATCCAAACAAACTTATAAGTAATTTCAAGAAATTCAAAGAAACGAAAGAAAATTTATATTTTGTTTATAAAAACCCTTGGCGCTTCATTGATATAGGATAGCTTTCAAAGGCTCTCTTGTAGTTTTGTAAGTACTTTCATTTGTCTTTTTTCTTTAAGATATTACCTAGTCTGTACATACAACTAATTCAATTCTCAATGCATAGCGACTATTCGAGCTTCGACTATTGTTCTTCCAACATATATTATATTATAGATCAACTTCTTGTCCACACCTTTTGTGTATCCATTCTGCAAGCTTTGAAAAACCATTTACCAGAAAATAAAAAAAATATATAAAAAAAAAAAAATAAAACAAAATATAAACCGAAAAAAGAAAATCGAGAACCGAAAACCGAAAATCGAGAACCGAAAATCGAAAATAAACCAAACGCTTGCAATAAAGAAGAGAAAACACAATTCGCTGCCAAAAACGCAAAGTTTTGTATGAAATCTTCATATGTTTATCATGTCTATCATAATCATAATGAATGAATATATATTATAATAAATGATTTTGCATATTTATATATATTTATATATATATATATATATATGTATATGTGGTTATAGACATATCAATATATATACATATATATATATTGCTAACAGTTAGACTTTTAGCAAGTTTTTTTTAAGCTGTAATGTTCATTTTTTTAACAAATTTTAATTTTCTATTATGCAGAAAAAGCGAGATAAAAAAATTAAGAAGAAGAAGAGCGTACGTGCCAGCTCAACGGACTCAGCACGATCCAAGTAAGTAGATAATCTTTCACTTTCATTTGTTATCAATAAAAAAACTTTAATTTTAATTAATTTTTATTTGAAGTTCACCCGAACGCAAGGAAAAGAAATCTGACAAATCTCGTGTGACTGCTGAAGGCAATGGTACTCCACGGGAAAATCCTTTTCGCAGTCGCTCATTAGAGCGACGCAAGGATACAAAGTCACGCCCAAATGAGTCGCCAGCAGATGGCCGCCGTGAGAAGCGTGCGCGCAGAGATAGTCGCAGTCATAGTAAACAACGTAAATCAAAGGATCGACAGGTGACAACACGTACGCCTCCTCGTCGCGAGACTGAGAAACAACGTTCCAAAGAAAGACAGCGATCGAAGGTGAGATTAGGCTCAAAAGACCGACAACGCTCTAAAGACAGACAAAGATCCAAAGAGAGGCATACACAGAAGCCAATCTCAAAAGAGCGTTCAAAGGAGAGGCCAAGATCTAAGGAACGTGACAGATCAAAGGAACGGCCAAGATCGAAGGAGCGCCTCTTAACAAGGGAAGGTCAGCGGACAATAGATAGGCAGCGGTCTAAAGACAGACATCGCTCTAGGGAAAGAATGCACTCCAAGGAACGGCAACGATCTAAGGAAAGACAACGTTCAAAGGGGAGACAGCGGTCCAAAGAGCGACAGCGCTCAAAGGAAAGACAACGATCCCGGGACAAGCAGAAATCTAGAGAAAGATATAATCCTAGAGAAAGACAGAGATCAAAGGATCGTCAACGTACAGAACCGGTTCAAAGCAGCGATACCAACAAGGATCGTAATCCAAAACGTGAACGGAGCAAAGAACGTCGTCGGGATTCGCGTGAAAAGCTTGTAACTAATCCCAAAACTCGTCGCCTCTCGCACACCCGTTCTCGATCGCCAAGAAAAAAGGTGGCTTCCTCGCCGGGGCATGCCAAGCACCGTAGTCGTTCAGCTGATGCGCCATTGCCGAAGAAGCCCGTGACTTTGGCGCCTGCTTTTAATCCCTTTAAAGCAGCCGAAGATACTGTAAATGATATACTGGGCACAAAGTCGGTAATGGTGGCATTGGAACAGACAAAACGTAATCGTGCTGCCTCTAGCTCTAGTTCATCGTCGGATAGCTCAAGTGACAGCTCCTCACAAAGCGACACAGCTACCCCGAAGTCCGGAAAACAACGAAACCAAAGTTGTACTCCCGAACAGGTAAAAAAAGAGACCCTCAGCCCGACGGCAGAACGTAACGGCTCCCACAAGAGCAGCACCATAAAACGCGAACGGTCGGGTACGCCGGTAAAGTCAATGGGCAATAGATCCACGAACAGAGAACGAGGCAACACACCAAGTCCAAAGCCGAACAAACGACGCTCCGGTAGTTCCAAGTCATCGGAGCTTCGTTATTCGCCGGCTGAACGAAATCCCGAGCGGTACAAGGATATATTGCAAGATAAGAAACGTCAGCACTCAAAATCTCATGAGACGAGCACAACAAAACCTGCACCTGTGGTACGTCTACGAGCCCAAAGCGAGGATGCTAGTGATGCTGAGACCTGCGGCACGGCAGCATTGGACGAGTATCAGCAGAGTAAGCGAGAACGCGAGGAACAGCAAGAGCTTCGTATGCTCGAGCAACTTAAGTCTGGCATTGCGGCCAAGGCAAAACAGAAAATCAAATCAATGGAAAAGAATGGCGATCCCAAACGCAAGGAGGGCAGCGAAGTAAGTGGCGAACCTCTGGTGATGGCAACTAAACGTAACTCGCTTAGTGAATTCCTTGTTGCTAACAATGTAACCGCTTTAATTAACCCACTGACAACGGTGACAACAATAACACCAACAACGACAACGACTGCAACGACACCAACAGCGGCTGAGAAAAGTGCCCATCTATTGGATCTTCCGGCCGTTGGTATGGCGGAAAAACCGTTGGCTAATGCTAATTTAAACGCCCGAGATGCCAATACGCCGCCAATTTGTACTCCGCCTCAAGTCACTGCGAATGGCGATGCTAGAAAGTGCCTGCTATTGCCAACAGTGCCAAGAGTAGCAACAGCACCAGTTGCACTGGCACCAATTGCATCGTCAGCAGCTACATCTTTATTGCCAATAGCAACACCATCAATTACAGCAACAGCAACAGCAACGCCAACGCCAACGCCAACGCCAATAACAACAACAACAACAATGACCCCAACAGCAACAGCAAAATTTAATCACAGACCGCAACAACAGCACACGAAACGCGTTTTTCATAATCGTACGCTGAATAACAATCCCAACAGTAGACACAATACTAACAATAACAATAATCATGCATGTGGTGGTGGTGGTCCTGGTGGTGTCCCTCATACTAATCACGCTAGCAACAATCCCAATGCGCTGCCCTTTCTAGCCGGCACGCCGGGCACATACAATCGTACGACGAACCGACTCAATCATGGTCCGTTACTCACGGCCACGCATTATAACATCTGTAAAAACCAGCAGAACAACAACAATAGTGGACTGCAACCGTTGATCAGTCGGCGGGATCAGCAGCAACATCACTTATCACGTAGTCTAACAATGTACAATCCTGGTCTGTATGGTCATGGTCCGCAGCATGCGCTTTTGGCAGCAGCCGGTGGCCATCACGTGCATCATCATGCCCGCCATGGGGGCCTGTTGTCGCTCGGTGGTGGCGCTGGCAATGCAGCCGCTGCAGCTGCTGCTGCGGGCCTGGCACTGCTTGGCCATCCTGCGCAACATGGAGCGACGCTTCACGGGCGCAACAGTAGCATTAGTTTCAATGCGGCTGCAGCGGCCGCGGCCGTGGCAGCCAATAGTATAAGCTATCATCATCATCATCATCAACAACAGAAACCGAAATTTGTTATAAAACCGTTCAAAATTCACGATCCACAGCCTTTAGTTGCGGCGCTAGCGGACAGCACGCTGGTGGATGCCATTGTCTCCAAAGTATCGACGGCAACGGTGGCAGCCGCTGAAAGTGCAGCGCGACGAAGTCGAAGCCGTTCGCGGCATAGTACTCATAGTCGCAATAAGCGACGCACAAGCAGCGGTCGTCATCATCATCGCTCCAACAGTCGATCACGATCGTAAGTATTATTAATAATAAAAAAAAAAAATAATAATAAATATAATTAAAAAATATGTTATTTAGTCGCTACAGCTCCTCATCTAGTCGCAGCGCCTCCTGTAGCTCTAGATCACGATCCGGTTCACACTCGTCACGCTCTAGCTGCTCTTCACGTAGTAGTTCCGGCAGTTCCTCAAGCAGCGGCTCTGGCACATCACAAACTGGCTCACGCTCTCCATCCATACCACGCAGACGTGGATCACCCAGCTTCCTAGACAGACGTCGCATTACAAGGTACCCCGAAATAAGCAAACCATAATGAATAATATTTATTTTAATCTTTTTTTCCTTTAATTACTGCGATTGTTTGAAAGAAACCCCAAGGGAAGATCTTTTAATGCAATCTGTAAAGTTACATCTTGGTTTAATTGATATATAATAATCTTTTTATTATTATTGATATTTTTGTAATTATTATATTTATTATTATTATTATTATTATTATTATTAATTTTGTTTTTGTTCATATATTTACTTAATTTTTGTAGCCGTCGCTCACCACGCCGCAGAAGACGTTAGCTGATTATCCGCTTTAGTTGCAATCATTTCCAAAATTTAAAATATATCTGCAGAAGTCCCGATTATGTTTGATTTGCATTATTTTTCTTTCAGCCGACTCAGGAAATACACTTATGATTTTTACCTTGATTCAAGTATTTCATATTGTTTTTTCTTTTTTTACACAATAACATTTTTTCTCTTTCTCTTCTTCTTCATGTAGCATTTTTTAAAACGTATTGTACTTTTATGATTTATAAAGATTTTAATTAATTTCTTTCAATCCACACCTAAACCTATTTTGCACAATAAATTATAGCATTTCTGCAAAATTTATTTGGTTTCTTTCTTTAAAAGGATTTTATTTTAAATTCTGTTGATTACGTTTTTCAGTTTGGTAAGTTTAGCATTGCATTTTGAGAATCCTTCGTATGATTCCTAAATTGAACTTGGATATTAATTTTTGAACTCCGTTTATTTTAGTGCGAGAAAACGACCGATTCCGTATCATCACAAGATGTCTGCGGAGGGTATCGGCAATGGGGATGGTGAGGAACATGGGGACAATGATGCATCCAGCTGTTGCTCAAGCTGTTTTAGCCGTGCCAGCTCTCCGGGCACGCCAATCACCGGTACACCGCTGCACAATAGTCGAAGTCCTTCGGCAATCGCCTTTTGAGTGTTAACCGCATCGCTGCGCAAAATGTGCGGCGAGCTGCCAGATACTAAAACTTAGTAATACATACTAGTCAAGACATTCTAGTCGCAATATGCACCGTACATATACTCCTACTTAACATAATTAATTATTAAACCTAAGCTAGTCGTTGTGCATTATATATGTGTATATGTTTTTAGTCCCATTCTCCTGAAACTAAGTTGTAATTGTAATTGTATGATTTCTCTAGGCCTTTTCTTTGACTTTGGTAGCTAAATGATATTCTAGTCTCGACCATAATACTCGTATAATGCCAATAATACTTGAAGAATATACTCAATTATTTGCTAGTTTTAAGCAGCGTTTGAAAAAAAAAATAAATTATATTATTTGTTGCCATTTAAAATGTATTGTTTTATTATACAAGCAATTGGATTATAAAAGTTCGAAGGCTTTTTAAATGCAAGGTGCGATAAGCCGCCTCTTAAAATCTCCACTTGCTAATCTTAGGCGAACACACGACCCACATACACACTCTTAATTTGAACAATGTACTTTAGAAACTAAAATAAAATATCTCTTGGCCGAAACCTTTGATACTCAAACCAGATAAGTGCTTTTTTCTTATAAAGAATTTGGCGTAATCTACGTTGAGCTTGCTTTACCACAAACAGCATAAGATAAAAGTTATTTACTCCTTTATGGAATGCAATTATGTCGACTTTGCGGCAGCTTGTTTTTCTTGGAACCGGCGACGTTTTTGGGCAATGTAAATTACCCAGATGAAGGAAATGATGCCTGTGGTTATTGAACGGAACATTGGTGGTACATATACAATGTTTAGGTAAATAAACAGCGACAGGTAACGCCAGTTGGCCTTTAGTAGTGGCCAGTATAGTTTTTCCACATTCTTAATGGCTGTGCTGTGTGAGTTACCCTACAAAGCAAATCAAAACAAAAGATTATATAAAAATCCATTTTATCATGATGTATAGATTGAGTATTTACCTCAAACATGGATAAGAAGTATAACGACAACGCCTGATATATGGGAGCATAAGCTAGCCGCTCGGATAAGAACAAAAAGAATTTACGGAAACGCAAGTCATGTTTAAACAAACGCTCCACTGTTTGATAAAAATAATGAGGAACGGTTCCACCAAAAATAAGTCCAAACAGTCCATAGGCAAAGACGCTATGTTGATTTATTTTTTTTGCGCCGGCTATGCGCTGGGATGTGACATTTGCAGAAGTTGCAAGTACACAGCTAAATTAGGTATATTATTAGAATACAGTATTAGGGACCGGTAAACAAAATAAAAAATGTATTATACTTACGCTGTTATGGATTTTGTACGTATGGGATGGTTGAAAAGCTGTTCCAAATAGCTTCCTAAGAGTGAGTACAATGGCTTTGACAGGGACATGTTGATGAACCTAAGGATAAAACTCAATTAAACTCTCTTAAAGCATACAATTGTCTTTTGTGGCCAAAGTGCAAAGTACGCCACTACAGCTGATAACAACAATTTCCCCACGATCACTCCTTTAGTGATCAGTACTAACCAAACGGTTGGAGTTGATATAAAAAACTGAGCTAAGTTCGCACCTGTAGACTTAATATTCAAATGCAGCCCTGCCAGTGTAGCTCAGTGTATAAACAGAACTGTGTGTGGGGTCACACTTCTAAAGAGTAAAGAACATTTTTAACGTCTGGTAACACTGACGTTTACTTAATATAAATTCGTCAACTGAGTAAATAATTTGTTTTTTTTTTGTAAAAATCAGATCGATATAGAGTTTGAAGTGGGAATTTAATTTTTTTATTTACGATGGAGTTTCCACCGTGTCCACCCACATTGAAATCAATACAACACTTCCTTAAGCTAGCACAAGAACATGATTCTCGGGATATTGTTATAGCTTATTGGGCAAGGCTTTAGTAAGTGTTAAAATTTGATTTCCAGGAAAAACCAATTAAAAATAATTTTATTTATGTTTTAAAGTGCTTTACAAGTTGGTCTAAAGGCATCTGCACAGACCGCTGAAGAGACGAAGCTTTTGTTGGGTAAACTTAAATTATATACGAATCATTAGGAAAATGACTCATCGATGCTTTTTATTTTTTAATTTGCATTTTTTTCACAGCCATTGTGAACTGGCTTGAGCAAGTTAAGAAACAAAACGCCGATAATGAAGCCTTAACTAATGAAATAGCTGCTCAGGCACATATTGAGAACTATGCCCTGAAGTTGTTTTTATATGCTGACAAACAGGATCGCGAAGAGAACTTTGGAAAGTAAGTATGAATCGAAATTATGTTTCTATACGTTAATATGTCATATATTTCTTGTAGGAATGTCGTAAAGGCGTATTACTCCAGTGGTGTGCTTTATGATATATTACTTACTTTTGGAGAATTGAGCGAGGAAGCTTTGCACAACCGCAAGTATGCCAAATATAAGGCTGCATATATACATAATTGCCTGAAGAATGGAGAGACTCCTATCCCAGGTCCATTCCCGGATGATGAATCAGATGAGCTAGCTGATAACAATCAGGTCACAGGTGGTAATGATGAGAATTCCGCTAGTGTTACTCCACCAGAAAATCCGGAAACTGAGTTTAAGCCAGAAAATATAGCGCCCGAAACACCATCTTTGCCATCACCGACACCTCCAACCGTTGAAGAAGTTCTTCAAAACCCAAACAAATTGCCTAGTCCACCAGTTGAGGAAGAGAAACCAGGTGGCTTCGAACCTTATGTGCCTACAGCACAACCCAATGCAGCCATTTATCAGCCCATTGTGCCTGTCGCTGGAGTACAAATTACTCCAGATCAGATGATCACAGCCCAAAAGTATTGCAAATACGCAAGCAGCGCCCTTAACTATGACGACGTGAAGAACGCAATTGAAAACTTACAAAAGGCATTGAAGCTGCTTAGTACAGGCGCCGAGTAAATTTGTATTATTAATGGACTACACCGACTATACACTTATATGCACTATACAAAAAAAGCATAGACAGCGCAAGCCTTGCCTTGAGCATAAATTTATAATCTCCACTAATGCTGGCCATTCACCGGATGTGCAAGGATGCTTTTCACGAAGGATTAAACATTGTTACGATTAACACACGCAATTAATAAAGTAAGAAAATGAAAAGGCAAAAAAACACGACTGACTTTGAATTAATTGATTAACAATATTGTGTGATTATAAGTTATTCAAATTTAAATTTATTTAAAATTGTTGCTAAAATGCCGATCGACATTTTTACGGATCTATGAATAAATGTTTACTCGAAATGGTCATTGTCTTTATAGCTATTTTGTTACTCGTTTATTCAATTAAATCTTGAACACTTTCGCAATAATGTTTTATTTATTAATTATAATGTACGAATATGAATTGTTTATGTTTTTGTTTTTGTTTTTGTTTGTTTTTATTTCTTTTTTTTTATTCTGTTATTTTGGCACCAAAGTGAAAACATCAATTTTAATTACGATTTCAATATTTATCTGACAGACAATTGTTTGAAATTTTTTTGATATTTGATACAAACGCGAGTTGATTAGATTTCTTTTCTATACTCTTTCATTTTGTTTTCCTTTATTATTTATTTAGCTTTATATAGTTTGTATAATTTTTGTATATATTTAGATTGTAGTTATGGATACTTGTTGGTCGCCAATTAAACATTTTAATTTTTAAATTATCAACTTAATGTGCTAAAAGAAAGCAGTTTACAGGTGCGACTATGACTTGGATTAATGAACGACTATGTGACTGACATTGATTTAATGTGGTAAACGTAGTAGTAGTCCTAGGACACCGGCATCGTCTAGTCCTGTTTACCGTTCGCTTGGACTGTACTTGCTGCAGGCAGATCGCTGGCCTCCTTGCGGCTTGTCTGATACCAGACAACCAGGCGACCGCCCAACATGAATGTAAATACCAGCGCGGGTCCAGAACGCTCAAAGGGATCGCTGACCATCCAATGCTGGTAGATGCCGAGCAACATTAGCAACAGAAGCGTTACATTGGCAACATTCTTGACTTTATCTAATCGAATGACATTACAAACAACATTTAAATAATTTGAATTTCAGGAAACAATATTTTCTACTTACGATACGGTATCAATGCCATGGCCAGCCCGCAAACGATCTCCAATATTCCAACGGTGCGTCTATACCACTTCGAGGGTATTTTGACACCAAAAAGCGCAGTCAATGGAAATACTTTGGCATATTTTACATACTCTGTGCGCTGTAATTAAAGGAAAAGTGATTTCAACATGTATCTAACATGGTCCAAGCACTCGAAGCTATATTCAAAAAATATCATTACAAGCATTCTTCCACCTAGACGTTGTGGTAGTAGAAGGCACTACTTGGCATTTATTTATAAAAGAAAACAAAACCTTTTTGTCATTTGCACTCAGATTTTGCTTGGCATTCGCCAAATTATTTTAACACGAAGGTAAATATAAATTCAAAGGAATTGCAGCATCGCCTCTTGATTACAAATTTTATACCAAACAAATCCTATACCAACGCAAAAAAAAAAAAAATAAAAAAAGGGGAAAATAAATTTCTCGGCGTGGGAAAGTAAAATAGTGCGTATATTGAAATATTTTTCCTACTATTATAATTGAGCATTTAAACATGCAGAAAATATTTTTTTAAAGAAAAGTGAAAACTACGGAGCGTCTTTTGTTGTTGTTTTTGTTTTTGTAGATGTAAACAAAATGTTCTCTCGAGTACTATAAATGATTTAACGAATTGGCACATTAAGAATTGTTTATTTAAATATACATACATATACATATATAAATAAATATATATATATATACATATATATATGTATGTATACAAACAATATGAAAAATATGCTTTTTACATTTTACCATTTCCTATTTCCATGACAAACGATTACATGGGGAAAAAGTCAAATGGAAAAATTTAAAAATTCTCAAAAACTAATATATGTATATGGATATATAAATATTCAAATATATATTCCTGAGATGTATGCATGTATGTACAATGTATGTTTGGTATTTTCAGTCCAGAGAGTGTTCCACATAGTTTCGGTCATATTATTTTCTGCGTTAAGCGGAACTGCAAAGTGTTTAGATAATTAAAACTTATTTATGTATATTTTGCGTGTGTTTTTTGAAGATCATTGCGTTTTGAAAAGTATTTTTGAAGGCCAATGCCGCCGGGCACTGATGAGGTCGAGTTCAATGTGCATTACTCACATATATTTTAATATATATAATAAATTTATGTACATTAAAAATATATATGTTTAATATACATATAAATAATGCCAACAACATGTAAATAAAGTTGAAAATTTTATAGGAAGTCAGGCGCAAATTACAGATACATATGTCCAATTTTTGAGTTGACCTAATTATGTAAGAGCCCCTGAGTGAACAGGATATGGGATATATTCTCATTTCAAATGGGTGCAATTTTAAGGGTTAGAAGAACAAATGCTGGCTATGTTTGTGCTGTGAAAAATCGATAGAAGCTGTCGCCGCTTGGTAAACAACAAATGCAATGAAGATTGATTTTTCACTTACCAGGTCCTTGTACAGATCCTTGCTGATATGTGGCGTCAGCTTGAGTGTGCCCACAAAAATGAAGAACAATCCAAGCAATATGGATAAGCTTTTCAAAACAATCGTATTTGAAGCTGGCATTTTGGGAAATTTTTTGTTTTGTTGTCTTTAATCCTTGTTACTTATCCCACTTGCTTAAAAGACAAGTTAATTGATTTTTCACCTCACACGTAGAGCAAAAAAAGGTGAAGCAGCTAACGTTTGCCCTTCGTCGACTTATGTATATATCTTTATATCGTTAACAACTAAATATTTGTTGCAATCATGTGCACAACATTTGAAGAAATGTGTAATATAATTTTCAAATATGTATATTTCACAAATGGCAGCGATTGAGGCCGCGAGCGCGCTTCTATTTGACAAACGGGGAGGATGTTCGTTTGGGGGGCGTAGCCTGTTGGGACGGGGACTTATAAAGCATACATCACCCTACAATACACCGGTCGCTAATTTTAGCGCACGTCGCAGCTTTTTCGTGTCGCAACGAAAGCAAAACAGCAACAACAAAAGTACACAAAAAACAAAAAAAATACAAAAAAATTCCCGCGACAACAACAAGTAAAACAAAATTATCAAAAAATATTTAAATGTTTGGCAAATCACTTCTGTAGTATGTATAATTTTATGAATTTTTGGTTCTGTCGTTGCTCTCTCTTTCAACCGCCTATTGCCTATTTTTTAGCCGTCAAATTGCCACCGCGCACTCGCGTTTTCGAAACGGGACTGAAACCAAGACACTCTGACACAACCGACCCACCGACCGCGGACCAACGACCAGTTGCAAAGTTTATTTCAACAGCATCCGAACACGGCACTCGTAAGTGGATTCGGGATCGGGAAAGATTCGCTCGTTATGTTAAAGACAATTGAAAAACGTATTGAAAAAGCGCCCTTAAACTAATGGCTTATAAAGAGCCAAAGCTAGAGATAGAGATAGAGAAATAAGAGAGAGGAATGAAAGAGAGAGAGAGAGAGAGAGAGGGAGAGAAGGTGCCACACAAATGCAAATATAGAGAGAACAGAGAGAATGAACGAAGAAAATGGGGGTTGAGTTTTTGGGGTGGTGTCTCTTTAAGGCCAAAGACCCCGCGCCCAACAACCCTTATAGAAGAAAAAACTAGTAACAGGGTTGCAAAACTAAATTTTAAATTCGTCGAAGTTTTATTTAAGTTTTAAAACAAAAGAAAAAATTTACTTAGAATATTCTTAAATTCTATAAAGAGTTATAAACTAGATGGTATAAATTACCAACCCATTGGTTGGTTATTTATTGAACCAGCTAGTGGTAGCGATCCCGGTCCAAGGCCACCACGACGTACCGCATCTTGGGGAGGTGTGTTGGCATATATTCTCTTGGAGTCGGCCATACGTTGGTTGTAACTTTCGATTTGTTCGCATAATTGTGCATCTTCCTGAATAGCTCGTCCTTCGTCATATTCTAGACATGCCACGCCATCCAGACGTTCCAAGTCCAACCAACCTCGAAAGCGGACACATACTCCGTTCATAATGAAATTAGATCGAAGATGAACTTTGCCACGTTCCTTCTCAAAATCACATTCCTGTTCATGGGCATAGGGATTGTGGTTTGCATTGAAATAAAGCTGCAAATTGGTGCCGGATGCGACAAATGATATCTCCACATAGCCTTTACGACAATCCGTTACAAAGCGCATTCGGCGCTCGTCCATTGCACGTTCCCGATAGCCAGTGTAACGAACTTCACTCTCGCGGCTTAATCGGCGGAAAAGCTCATCACTATCATATTTTGCTCGTTGGTTGGGAACAACGCGTGGCATTTTAAATATGAATCGCGGTTTTGGTTGTTCGTACATGGCCATCGATTCGTATGATGGCATTATGCTTGCCAAAGCAGCAGCGTCTCCAAGATTTTGATGATGATGCATTGTCGCTTATGTCAACAGATTGAAGTCAAAAAACACACTAATATTTCGCAAGTCAATGCATGCTTATATATTCACTGGTTAATATACCTGAAAAGATTTATGATCTACTTAAGCAGCTGTTCCTATTTTATTTATGTTACCTACCTGTTACCTGGTGTCCCTTAGCCGGTATTTCGGATTCTTCTTATGATCTAAGCTAGTAAAATAGCACACACATTTTATGGCATCAATTAGGGAAATTTTGAATATATAACTGTTGTTTTTGTGGCGTTGCCACTCGAGGTAGCTAACAAGTTGGCAGCAACTGTTATACAGCAATAAATTAAGAAATATTTGTGCACAGGGTGACCCAATAAACAACAGCTGTCATTTTGTTTTCCATCGTTTCAAAGAAATACAATTTATTTATCAGAATTTGACAGAAAAATAAGCTTTCATAATAATATTATAATGTCACTTGTCGCATACGCTGCTAGTAGCGATGAAGATTCTGAGAATGAAGATGATTCTTCTGCTGCGCCGATTCAACTAATAAAACCAGCAGTAAAACCGGATGCACACAAGATTAACAATGGAAATTCAACAAATGGCACGGACTTAATAAGTGGAAATATTAGTGACGAAGATACCGATTACACGCCGCAAGAAGTAACATTGCAAGAGCTTAAAACGGGTAGTCATCGCCTGGCACTCTCTTTACCTAAGCCTAAAGTAAGTTTTGAGATTCAACCTGAAGATGAAAATGAAAGTCATCAAGAAGCAGATGACCAAGTGACCCAAGCATTTGCCAAATTACCCATGCCACGAGCTCCAACACAGGGTAGACCAATTATCGAAGAAGCGGACGATGAGTTTCTACACAAAAAAGCGGTACCTACTGCAGGTAACGAAACATTAGAACAACCACCACCAGCTGTCAAGGGACGTGTTAAGATAAGTATACCATCTCTGAGGGACTTTGCTGACGTGGATAAGGAGAAAGCTGAGAAGTTAAAGAACAAACAACCGCAGGTCAAATCTACAAAGGGTTCTGGTCTGCTGAGTATGTTGCCACAGGCAAAGTCTGAACGCAATTTTGCTAGGAACACAGGTTCAATTGAGACAAAATCAAACGACATCATTTCACCGCCCCCGAAATCTACTAATGTTGCTCCAAAAGTAACAGCGAAACCAGCCTTTGTCCCGGATACTGTAAAGCTGCGTCGTGCTGCACACAACACTGAAGGAATTGATATGGTTAAACCGACACCTGGTAAACAAACAAAAAAACCTAAACCGACTGCATCTCTCGTTAGTGTTAGCGATAGCGAGGATGATGAGGATATGGACAATGCTGGTGATTTCTTTTCCTTAAATAGCGATGATAAATTACCAGAAGTTAGCAGCAACGAAATCAGCGCATTAGTTGCCAAACGAGCTGCCAAAATGGTCGAGGCTAGCAATAAATACTTGGCGGATATTAAAGAACGTGAAGCAGTTGAAGCAGAAACTGTTCAACAGCAAGCGGACGAGCTTCGTTTGGCACAAAAACGTTATCAGGAACAGAAGCTAAACTCGGAGGCCATGGATGCACTCGTGGGTAAAAATGTCAAACGACGGCGTAAAGAAGTGAAGGAAATGCAAGTTATTGATATTTCTGGATCACAAGTGATGCCTGATCGCGATGAATGGATGCGAACAGCTTTGGCATCGGCTACTTCCTTTCAACCTACTGGCGTGCTAACAGATGAAGAGCCTGTGGCCGGTACAAGACGGAAACATCAAATCACTTACTTGGCACACAAAGCAAAGGCTAACGAAGCGGAGCTACAAGCCATGTGGTCAGCAAACAGACAAAACCGGAGGGCAACGCAAAGCAAATATGGATTTTGATAATAAAATTGCATTATACACATTATTTTAACTTTAATTATTAATTTTATAAAAATATTCTAACGTACAGTTTAATATAGTTTAATAACTATTTACTAAATCTTATTGCAACCAACCCTCACGTTTCCGTAATTTTCCCCCCACGTAAACGATGGCTGCACATAAGAGCAGTATTAGTGGCGCCATCGTTACAGAGATTGGTATCTGTTGAGGATACTCCAGTGTCATACATATCATCACTTGTGATGTTATTGTAAGTAGAGCGCCGCCAATGTTCCATTTATATAAAAATAGTAAAACCGTAAGCCGGTTTAAATTTCGCCACTTTCGGATAAATTTGATGAGCACCATTATAATAAGGATACAATCAAATAACCAAAGTGGCGTAAAGGTGACAAACCAGTTCCAAGTGGTGCGTGGATCCAGTCTTAAGCAGAGCATTATTAGAAACACTAATACAATAAACCACGTAAAAAGTGCTCTATGTGCCAATGTCATGTTAAATGTTCTTTTATTAAATCACATATTATAGGTGAAGCGAACAGTTGTAAACAAAACATCAAAATTATATGTATCGATATTCTTTGCATCGATAGTCATTTCGATACAACATATCGATGTAGCATTTTGGTATTTCAAAATAAAACTATTTGCTGCTGTAATAAAGATTAGTACAGGTAACTATGCTTTTATCTTTCCTTATTTAGCTATATTTATTGTTATAAAATAAAATGTTTAGTTATATTTATTATCATAAAATAAATAAAAACTTGCAAACTCTAAGGAACTTGCTTGAGATAACATTATATCGTGCGTAAATGACAACCCTAAAAGTGCTGCAAATGAAAGAAGTTAATTGACGTGTCACTTGGAAAATTTGTGTAGTTGGTCAGTGTTTTTGCAATAAATAGATCGATAAAATATATATTATTAGTAAAATATTGTTATAAAGCCTTTTCCAACGTGCCTTTTTATATTATCATTCAGATAAGTGCTGTATAAAACCTGGAAAGACGTACGTAACGAAAACGTCAATTATTTTTTAGACACCGCCACGGCAGCAACAGTAAAGGAAACTGCCAAAATGTTAACAAATTTTGAGTCAAAGTCTGCCCGGGTAAAGGGCCTATCATTTCATCCAAAACGACCATGGATTCTGACGAGCTTGCACAGTGGTGTCATTCAGTTATGGGACTACCGCATGCATACACTTCTGGAGAAGTTCGATGAGCATGACGGGCCTGTTCGCAGCGTGGCCTTTCATCAACAGATGCCTCTATTTGTGTCCGGAGGCGATGATTATAAAATTAAAGTGTGGAACTATAAGCAGCGGCGCTGCATATTTACATTGCTGGCTCATTTAGATTACGTACGCACAGTGGCATTTCATCACGAGTATCCCTGGATCTTAAGTGCATCTGATGATCAGACCATTCGTATTTGGAACTGGCAGTCACGTAACTGCATTTGCGTTCTGCCTGGTCACAATCATTATGTGATGTGTGCTCAATTCCATCCCACAGAGGATCAAATAGTATCAGCCTCCCTTGATCAAACAGTGCGAGTGTGGGACATCTCCGGACTACGTAAAAAGAACGTTGCACCTGGCCCTGGTGGGCTGGATGACCATCTAAAGGGGCATCCAGGTGCCACAGACCTTTTCGGTCAAGCTGATGCAGTAGTCAAACATGTTCTCGAGGGTCATGACCGTGGTGTGAACTGGGCTAGTTTCCATCCAACTTTACCACTAATTGTTTCTGGTGCAGATGATCGCCTAGTTAAGCTATGGCGCATGAACGAATACAAAGCTTGGGAAATGGACACTTGCCGTGGTCACTACAATAATGTGTCTTGCGTACTGTTCCATCCACGCCAAGATTTGATTATTTCTAATGGTGAAGATCGTAGTATTCGCGTGTGGGATATGACTAAACGCCAGTGCTTATTTACATTCAGACGAGATAACGAACGCTTCTGGATTCTTACAGCCCATCCAACGCTGAACCTGTTTGCTGCTGGCCATGATGGCGGTAAATATCTAAATATACTGTTTGTGCTTATATCAGCTTTACAAATTGTTTATTTATTGCAGGTATGGTAGTTTTTAAACTAGAACGTGAGCGTCCGGCTTATGCCGTTCATGGCAACATGCTCTACTACGTAAAGGATCGTTTTCTGCGCAAACTGGACTTTACCACTACTAAGGACACAGTGGTGATGCAGCTGCGCCCTGGCAAGTCACCTGTGTACAGCATGTCATACAATCCGGCACTCAATGCAGTTCTCATATGCACACGTACTAACAATCTGGAGAATAGCACATACGACTTGTGCCAGATACCCAAGGACAGTGAAAATGAGCGGCAAAATGAATCTGACAGCAAACGGAGCTCGGGTATCACGGCCATTTGGGTAGCGCGTAATCGCTTTGCCGTTCTAGATCGTAATCAACAGTTGGTGGTTAAGAACTTCAAGAACGAAGTGACCAAAAAGATTCCAACATTCTGCGAGGAGATTTTCTATGCAGGAACAGGCATGTTGCTTATACGCGATCCGGAGTATGTAACACTTTATGAAGTACAGCGTCTGGTATCCGTCGGTAGCATTAAATTGGCCAAATGTCGTTATGTGGTTTGGTCACCAGACATGTCTCTTGTCGCATTGCTTTGCAAGCATTCCGTTACCATTTGTGACCGTCGACTACAATATTTGTGCACCGTCCAGGAGAATTGCCGTGTCAAGTCTGGTGCTTGGGATGAAACCGGCGTGTTCATTTACACAACCAGCAATCACATTAAATATGCCATCACCAATGGAGATCATGGCATTATTCGTACCCTGGATCTACCCATCTATTTGACACGCGTCAAGGGCAATCAAGTATTCTGCTTGGATCGTGAATGCCGCACCCGTGTTCTTCACATCGATCCCACGGAATACAAATTCAAGCTAGCGCTTATCCAGCGCAAATATGATGAAGTTTTGCATATGGTGCGCAATGCACGTCTAGTTGGCCAGAGTATTATTGCATACCTGCAACAGAAGGGATACCCGGAGGTAGCCTTACATTTCGTCAAAGACGAGAAGACACGCTTCGGATTGGCTTTGGAGTGCGGCAACATCGAAATTGCTTTGCAGGCGGCTAAAGCTTTGGATTCCAAGGATTGTTGGGACCGTCTTGGCCAGGCTGCCTTGTTGCAGGGAAATCATCAAGTGGTTGAGATGTGTTACCAACGCACAAAGAACTTTGACAAGCTAAGCTTCCTGTATCTAATTACCGGCAACCTGGAGAAGCTTAAAAAGATGAATAAAATTGCTGAAATTCGCAAGGACATTTCGGCGCAATATCAAGGCGCTTTATTGCTTGGCGATATTAAGGAGCGTGTGAGCATCCTGAAAAACTGTGGACAGCAGTCGCTGGCATACCTGACAGCAGCCACTCACGACCTAAGTGAGCTTACGGAGTCGTTGGGAGCCGCTATTACAGCTGAAGGAAGTACTTTACCAGCAGTGAACCCATCGGCACAGCTTTTACAACCACCGGTGCCAATTCAACAACTGGAAACCAATTGGCCACTCCTTTCCGTGTCAAAGGGCTTCTTCGAAGGCGCTATGGTAACCCGAGCTGGAAGCAGTGCTACTGCTCGTCAAGCCCTCAATATTAATGCAGATGCGGCACTTGACGAGCATAACGGTGATGGAGATGGATGGGGTGCCGATGCTGATCTAGGATTGGGTGAGGATGATGATGGCGATGAGGAAATGCACGATGCTGTTAGTAACGATGAGGGACAGGAGGAAGCCGGCGCAGGTGGTGGCTGGGATGTAGGAGATGATGATATAGAAGTTCCCATTGAGCTGGCCTCTAAGATTAAGGCCTCAGCTCTAAGTGGTAACTACTATGCAGCACCCAACAAAGGAATATCAGTGGCACAACATTGGGCAAACAACTCACAGCTCGTTTTGGATCATATCAAGGCTGGTGCCTTTAATAGTGCTTTCCGTCTACTAAACGATCAGTTGGGCGTGGTCCATTTTAAACATTTCAAGGAGCTCTTCCTGCAGAACTACGCCTGTGCACGCACTAGTTATACTGCAAATCCTAATCTCCAATCCCTAAGCGGCTATCCACTTCGTAACTTTGCCGAAACAAATACTAAACTTCAGCGACCAGCTCTTGGTATTAAACTAAATGACCTAGTGTCTCGTCTTCAAGCTGGCTATCAGATGACAACATCGGGCAAGTTCAGCGAGGCAATAGAGAAGTTCCACTCCATATTGATAAGCATTCCGCTGTTGGTTGTGGAAACCAAACTAGACATTGCAGAAGCACAACAACTACTTAGGATCTGTGCTGAATACATAGTGGGTCTAAAGATGGAAACTGTACGCAAGGGTATGCCCAAATCGACCCTCGAGGAGCAGAAGCGACTTTGTGAAATGGCTGCATACTTCACCCACTGCAAGCTACAGCCTATCCATCAAATTCTAACACTGCGCACTGCTCTCAATATGTTCTTTAAACTCAAGAATTACAAAACAGCCGCGTCGTTTGCCCGCCGCCTGCTGGAGCTAGCCCCGCGACCAGAGGTGGCCCAGCAAGCACGAAAAATACTGCAGGCGTGTGAGGTGAATCCCGTCGATGAACATCAATTGCAATACGAAGAGTTCAATCCATTTAACATCTGCGCCATTAGCTGGAAGCCTATATACCGCGGCAAACCGGAAGTGACTTGTCCCTTCTGTGGCTCCTCCTACGAACCGCAATACAAGGGCAAGACCTGCACAGTATGTGAGGTCAGTCAAGTTGGTAAAGAGTGCATCGGCCTGCGCATTTCCAATATGCAATTCCGTTAAACGGAAACACATTTAACTCTTTAATTGTATTTTTAGTGTTTATTAAATATATATATATATTAACTGTCTAAAACGAATACGGCGCGCTATATGAAGCTGTAATAAACTTTATATTAAACATTTAAATTTAAAACCCGGTGATTCTCTGTTATTTCTCATTTCGGTTACACAAAATACAGCGGTACACGGCCAGAGGGTTTCATGTTTCATCTGTGTTTGTTTGGTGGGTGTCAAGTAGCGACTTCAGAGAATTTGCCATCTTGCTTCTGATGCATTATTCATATTCTGGTACAATCAAGTGATTCACTCAGGAGTAATTAAAAAAAAAATATTTATATTTGTATTTAATATAATTGAAGTTGATAATTGAATAGGAAAACCAATTCAAATTAATATTAATAACTATCTATTACAGTTTATTTAATAAGTCTGCCTTAGACCTTTATTTTTGTAGAAAATGTGGATAAATTAAGAGGCTAGAAGATAGATTTGATTTATACGATGTGGAACTACATATATCATAAGCATAGAAATATGTTTCACAGAAAAGTAACATACAGCATCATCTTGGTTAGAAGGTTAGCTCATCAAATCAAGTAATTTGATAATTCGATTAATCGGCTTACTAACTATTTTATATGCTAAATATAAGTTTGCGTTAATGTTAGTCACGATTAAAATACTAAAATTAATGTGTGTAAGTTTATTGTGTTTATAAATATATGTAGGTATGTACGTCACTATAATTTCACATTAAAATGTTATATTTAATACCATAGAAGCATACGTTAAGTAATTTACTAAGTTCTAAGACTAAACCTAGGAGCATATTTCGAGCGAATCTAAACAAAATTGTATTCGTATTTGTATCCAAATTCAAATCTCGCATTTGGCGGCAAGTTTTGGGTAGGAGCATTTTTTAGTTTTCCATAAAGTATTGAGTATTTGAAAATTGAGTCTCATGCTGCTGCTGTTGGGACGGCGTTGTGGCCGTCCAAAAGTCCAACTAACGTCTCCACATACTAGCGCCTACACCAATTCCGCCAGAAGCAACACCGCGACGTACCGCCTCCATTTCGTCTTGACGATTGTCGCGGTAGGCACGCTTAGTGTCCTCAAACTCTCGCAATCGTTGGTTATAACGATCGATTTGGTCACGCAAAATGGCATCTTCGTGCACAGCTCGACGATCATCAAATTCCAAACAGCCTACACCATCTAAGCGTTCCAAGTCCAACCAGCCCCGGAAGCGTACACAAACGCCGTTCATAATAAAATATGATTTGATATGCACCTTTCCATGTTCTTTGTCAAAATCGCACTCCTTATCATGCAGGTAGGGGTTCTGATTAGCGTTAAACACTAGTTGTAAGTTTGTGCCAGATGCAACAAAACTCGTCTCGGTGTGACCCTCACGACATCCGTTCATAAAGCGCACTTGACGCTCTTCAATACTGCGCTCTCGATATCCCGTATAGCGAATTTCACTTTCACGACTTAGTCTGCGAAACAGTTCATCGCTCTCGAACTTGGATTTCTGGTCAGGCACTACCCGTGGCATTTTAAAGATAAAACGGGGTTTAGGTTGTTCGTAAAGTCCCATTGCGTCGTAGGGTATCATGTTCGCTAGTGCAGCAGCTTCATTCATCATTTTGAAACGATATTGGTCAACCGCACACCACTATACAACTTAACTGGAAAATTTTAACGTTCAGGTCCTTAAGATTGGATATTTTTATGTCTCCTTTTATTTATATTTTACTTTGCTGCAAAGAAGCATACAACAAAAAGATATTTGCGGTTTTGTTATACTAACTGATACAGTGTGGAAGTCGGCCGATAGACGATACAAAAAGTGATGCCACTCTGCGAACATTTTTATAAGTCTGGCAACTTTTGTTCACCATATGGGCACGACACAACGCGGTTTGTTTACAATACAATATTATTGAATTAACATTAATTGGAACATGAGCGAGGTAGTTCACACCTCGGATAATACTACTGACAATGAGAAGCGCCCTCAGTTTGGTACAAGATTACTCGAAAATGGCGAAGATGTTTTTAAGCACAATGCCTGGTAAATATTTCCAACGAAACTTAGCCAGCAAAAATTGGGAACACACTCGCCTGCGTAAAAAGCCTAGCGGAGCCGGTGAAAGGATACTCACCGATTCGCGGGAAGTGTTCTTGTTTAATGCATGGTATAGACAAAATAAAATAGCTTACACGACACTTTCTGAAACTTGTTCAACAGGGATCACGTAATATGGGATACAGAGCAAGAAGAGGCTGCACAAGCGGCCGTCGACAAAAACTCAACTACCAAAATGTGTGAAGAAGATCGGGATCGCTTTCAATCGGATGCGCCTAAATTCTGGGACTCATTTTACGGAATTCACGACAATCGTTTTTTTAAGGATCGGCATTGGCTTTTTACAGAGTTTCCCGAGCTAGCTCCGATAAATGCCAACGAAAACGCTCCTCCTCGCTGTATTTTTGAGTTGGGCTGCGGTGTAGGAAATACTATTTTACCCATTCTTCAGTATAGTACAGAGCCCCAACTAAAAGTGTATGGTTGTGATTTTTCTCAGCGGGCAATTGAAATATTGCGTAGTCAGGAACAATTTGATAAAAACAGATGTAATGTTTTTGTAATGGATGCCACACAGGAACAATGGCAAGTTCCATTCGAAGAAAGCTCACAGGACATAATTGTAATGATCTTCGTTTTGTCCGCTATCGAACCGGCTAAATTTCAACGGGTACTAGACAATTGCCACCGCTATTTAAAGCCAGGTGGTCTACTTGTATTTCGGGATTATGGACGATACGACCTTGCGCAGTTGCGCTTTAAAAGCGGCAAATGCATGGAGGATAATTTTTACGTGCGCGGTGATGGTACCATGGTATATTTTTTTACGGAACAGGAACTAAAGGATATGTTTACAAAAGCGGGACTTCAGGAGGAACAGCTTATTGTGGATAGAAGGTTACAAGTAAATAGAGGACGTTGTCTCAAGATGTATCGTGTGTGGATACAAGCAAAGTTTCGAAAACCCCTGTAAACACACCTCCTCGACACACAGCAATCGGTCTTGTACTCGTTTAAAGCTACAATAAACCAAACATTATGAAAAGCTACTCGTTTGTTGTTACTCTTGAAAGCTTTCGTTTCCGTCCTTATTGAACGAGCTTTTTCCCCAAATACACATAACAGTTGGAAAAGCTATAAGTTTTCGCAGTTGGCTAAAAACGTCGTAAGTGAAAATTTTTCTTTGTGCTGCGTAAATTTATTTAATTTATTTTTTTTAATATATTAAATCTTTTAAAATGTGTACTATTTGTGCTAAAATACACAAGCGTTGGCTTTTATCGTATTGATAATATTAAACAAAATCGTTCACACTCACAGTGCAAAAAAACGGGGTGTTGTGTAAAATTTTCATTGATTTTTCCTTACAAGAACCAACTTTTGTTACTTGGAATTGTAAATTATAGCCTAAACATACATTTGGTCATTGGTATTTAAATAGCTTTAAATTCGCCCAAGGGTAGGCTATATAAATTGTACTTAAATGCATATATGTGTGCGTGTGTTTCAAGGAAAATGAAGAGTCCACCCAAATTCTGGGTATTTAAGACAAAATAAAAAATAATCTTAAGCTTTTCAAAACCGCCATTCCATTAAATAACGTAATAATAATTAATACTAAAAATAGTTACAACTATTTTTGTACTCTACCCACACAGTGAGCCAGAGAATCTTTCCCACATCGCTACTGCAAAGGCTGTCGTGGCAAGTGGCAAGAACCTACACACATACACACATATTTCTCAGTATTCTCCGCAACATTAGGCTACAGGCGAGTCGTGAGAATTCGCTTGAATCTGTGTGTGTGTGCGTTAAGGTTGAGTATTAAGCGCAAATTCATTGACGACTTGGTGAAAAAGCTTATAGGAGAGGCAAAGAGAAAGTTAGAGAGCACGCGAGAGACAGGAAGACAGCGAGTTCCCGATTGTAACGGTCAGCAAAAGAGCGTAGTCATCGATAACAAAAACAACGAAACACCAAAGCTGCACCCAGCACCTCCTCCTACAATATCCCCAATCATCATCGTGCTCCTGGCCAAAAGACGTTAGGCAAGTGCATATAAGTCAACGGAACAAACGGATACGGTGCCTGCTTTCGCACGACGAAAAAAGCCGAAATTAAAATAACACTTGGAGCAATTAAATAAGCAGTAACAAAAACAAACAAAAAACAATGTAAGTAATAAAAATTATTGATTTACTTTGCTTTTAAGTATATTTGTGTGTCTCGAACGAAAGAAAAATTCTTCACGAGAAAAAGAAAAGTGCTGAACACATCTTGTTGATCCTTGAGGGGTCACATTTTTTGTCATGCAAAACATCCATCCAACCAACTAAAGCATTTACATTCGCGTCGGTGTCCATGTCCGTCATTCATCACATGGCATTTTCCCGCACCGCAAAATCGATAAACTTATACACAAGTTGTCGTGCCTCATGAGTCAGTCATGCATGCAGGAAGGCGTTTTTAAATCTGATATGAGATGCTAATATAATTGTTATATATGTTTATGAATGCGAATTCATATATAATTAGGTTTTTATTAATTTATGTATAAAATTTAAAAATATTTTTTTATGAACAATAAAATTTTCTACACGGCTGAACAGTCCCTAAACATGGGCAAGAAAGACAAAAATAAGGAACAGTAAGTGTCATGCTCTACGCCTTTTGAGTAGCCCGGCTAGTAATTGAGATACCAATACTTGCGCACAGTTGTACATTTATGTATATACATTTGTATCTGTCTTAAAAAAAAAAAAAAAGTTGAATTCACATACTACATGTAACCAGAAACCCTAAGCCCAGTACTTAAATTGTGATCTCCGTGGGGAGCTGATTAGCCATAGAAATTGTCATTTTGAATGCCATTATTGATGACTAATGAGTCTGTCTCTGCAGGGCGGATGCTGCAGCAGCTGGCGATGCACCACCAACCGACGGCCCACCAGCCGGCGAGGGCGGTGATGGTGAGATTGTGGGCGGACCACGCAACCCGCAGCAAATTGCGGCGCAAAAACGCTTGCAGCAAACGCAGGCTCAAGTAGATGAGGTGAGTGGGTCAAATATTTGTAACTTTATTATTTTAATTTATTTATTTGAATCTGACTGGTGTCCTTTATTATTCTAACAGGTCGTTGATATTATGCGCACGAATGTCGAGAAGGTTCTGGAGCGTGATGCCAAACTCTCCGAGCTGGACGATCGTGCCGATGCCTTGCAACAAGGTGCCTCGCAGTTCGAACAGCAGGCGGGCAAACTAAAACGAAAATTCTGGTTGCAAAACTTAAAGGTCTGTAGCCATACAGATGCATCATGCATTACGCATATCCTTAACTAGATGTTCTTCCTTATTTTAGATGATGATTATAATGGGCGTGATTGGACTGGTCATCGTGGGAATTATAGCAAGTAAGTTGATCGTGCGGAAATCCCTTTATAATGCTACTATCTACTCGTTTATAACATGCAACAGAATAAAACCAAGAAAACTTATAAACAGTTACACAAATACAATGAAAAAAAAAAAAAAAAAAAGGATACAGAAAAACACACCCTCCATTCTGTCCAATGGAAGCCCAGAAAACACTTACAAGCATTTACACAAATTAATTTTTAGTATGATTTTAATTTACAAAAAAGAAATCCTTATTCTTAGTATAAATTGATTTAATTTTTAGTACACAAAACTAAATTTATTTAATTTTTTATTCTGTCGCGTTCTTTTCTCTAGGTAACTTTATGTAGATTGCTTTCTATAAAAAACTAGTAACTTAGTTACAATGCAATGCTAATTATCAACCCAACAGTATCAAATTCAAACCTATAACAAGCAACTGCTACGAGTAGAGCAAAAACTCACAGTCCAACTGTCATACGTTTGATGATCGTTCGCTTAAGTACTGAAATAAACATTGAGAAAAAAAAAATATATATATTGACGTCTTACGAAATTCCCAAAAAAAAAAAAAAAAAAATATTATCACTTCATAACGAACGAACGACCGATCGAACGATTGAACGATCGATCGAGCAATTGTATCTTATGTACTTAGCATCTCATGCGCTTGAATAGCCACAATACAAAATTAAGAAACATATTTATATAAATATATATGCATATATATATACATATATACGTATACATATGCGAATCCTTTATATATAAATATATATTTATATATATTAAATTGATAATAAAATATATATATATACTTCAACATCATCAGGTTCCATACCATATGCACCAGGTTCGGTAATTTGATTAAGGCCGTGTGTTGTTTAATTTATATGTGTTATTTGTATGTTGCTCTATATGTTTAGGCTGCTGATACACAGTTGAAAAGCAGCTCCAGATCACCCAATGTCCGCAAGTAACGCAGTGTTCGACTTTGGCCATTATCCTTAGTAAAGTTTCATTTGTATCCGTAACCTGTAGGAACCTTGGTTCACTTGTTGTTCCAATAGTTAGAAACTAATGTAAATGCATAGTTTATGTAATTTATTTAGTGTTTTTCGTTTGATTTATTTTTTAGTTTTGTATTGGCATATTAGAAACTTAATGCAGCTCTACATCCATAAATAAAAAATATATCAACAAGAACAACACCGGCAACAGTATCTGTAGAATGTCCTTTGTATAATAATTCATATAGTCACATTACTTTCCATGATTAGTTGGTAACAAAAATCAATAAATAAAATAATTAATCACTCAGGCAAGGCCCACAGAAAATGCATAAAGTACTGCGATCTTTAAACTTTTATTTTACATTCGTATTTTTTATTTTTCAAATTTGTTTAACACCAATAAATGAATTACACCAACATCCACTGTTATTTACATTAAGGTCCGATTCACAACTTACGCATACGTCTACGCCCACAGCCACAGCCACGCCCATGCTTATGTCTCTACCCACGCTTAAAATAACACTTACTGTACACTCAAATTTTCTTTAAACAATTACAGAGAAAGACGAAGAGAAATAATTTTGTGCAAAATTTAGATTTATGAGAAAAAAAAAACACACTGAAAACAAAAGAAAATTCTTAAAAATTGTATTATCTGAGGTAAAAAAAAAAGTCAAAGAAGAAGTATAGATACTCCATTCGTATGAGATTTTTATTGCTAGGTGCACAAAATAAATGAAAATCTCATTTATTGTATTTTTTGAGAAGAACTTAACTCATTTTTGTACACCGACATCTAAATTCGTTATAATTATTTAATTGTATCAAATTAAATTTGATTTCATTTTAATGGCTTGAATCAAAAATGCAATTCACAAATTTTTCGTAGAACCTTTCGTATGGGATGATGCTGCTGCTTCACCACCTCCTGTTTTGCAGCAGGGTCATGCATCCGTGCCAGTATCAGCACCACCATTAGCATCAGCACCACCACACCATACACTGAAATCTGAACCACCAACGACACTCGAGAAAACTCCATTGGCTGAAAAATTGACCGATGACCCACAGAGTCCGACGGATGACGTGGCGACAGGACAATAAAACGCTCTATATACCAACAACCTATATATATATATAACAACCACTTAAACCAACAGCACCACAATAACAATACCAAAAACAAGAACTACAACCAAAACAACCAAAAAAATAGTTACTGCAAAACAACAACAACAACAACAACAACAACAACAAATAGGACCAACTGTTTATCAAATATAAACATTTCACACTTTGTTTAAACTATTTGAAAATACCATAATTATTGAACACTGTAAGCAACAAGCAAAAACAAATTTACATGGCTTTACACGTGCGCTTATCGATTTGTAACCGATTATCATTTTAGCTGCATGTGTGTGAGTTACCGTTACTGAACGCAACCAATTTTTCATTTCCTTATGCGTATCCCGATGAGTTTAAAGTGTGTGCGTGTGTGTGCGCGCGTGTGTGTGCGTGTGCGTGTATGAACTGATGTGTGTTGATTTCTTTTTGTTTATTATTGATGTTGTTGGTACAAATATATGTTATAAAATATATTTTCTTACATATACTGACAGTTTATCTGAATTTAAATTGCACCAACAGCTTAGCGGGGCTTTGAATGTCAAGGGAATAGACACGATGAGAAGCTGATTGTTAGTTGGGTGGAAATTATATTAAAAAAAAAAAAAAATAACAATAACAATAAAAAAAATTTAAATAGATAAATGATTAGAATCAGCTTCCTGTGATAGCTTGCATTTAGAGCTTTTGTACTTGTAAATATGTGAGGTTACAGGGTGCCCAAAGCAGATGATTGGCACTGCCTTGGGCACTGCACCAATTCCATTCATAATGCTTTCAAACCATCCACCATAATTGAGCTTATATATAAATGCCATTGAAGTGTATTATATTTGGCGTATTCGTATTCTCGTGTAATTGTATCTATGTAATTGTCATTCAATTGGTCAAATGAAAATGAATTTTTTATACAATTCTGTTAAATAATATTTTTCTTGTATTTTCTTAACACCAATCACTCATAGATAAACTTGGCCTCATAGGGGGCGAGCAACCGCCGCAGTATCCACAGTATCCGCAGTATATGCCCCCACCGCCGCCGCAACAACAGCAGCCCGCCGCTGGAGGACAATCGGCATTGGTTGATGATGGAGCTGGAGCCGGAGCAGTGGCTAAAGGAGAGCATGGTGGCGTATAAGTAATTATGGATGGCATATACTCGTAAAGCCAACAAATAAATGTTTCTTGATTATATAAATATACCAAAAACAAAAATTAAACATCAACCCAAAATAAAAGTGGAAATGGAAATAGAAAATCAGAAAATTAGAAAACCTAAAATAAAAAAAAATCACGTGAATTGCAAACAAAATAATTTTTACGTAAACTTGTACTAACAAAAACAAAAAAAAAAAAACAAACCAAAAAGAAAGCATTAACGTTGAGAATGCGGACATTTTAAGTAAATTATGACTAATAATATTAATAATAATTATAATACAAATCTAAAGACGCTCCGGACAAATTAAAGTTGTTGCTAATTTGTTTATGGTTACATTATTTCATGCATATACTACTATAAATATATATAAATAAATACGGATGTATATATATATATATATACATATATATATATGTATATATATGTTTGTATTTATATATAAATATATATATAGATATACAAAATATATTTACGAATAAAACAAAAGCTATATATATATATATATATTGTACTTAAAAATTACCCACTGGGCTGGCGCCAGCGCCAACAAGGTTCAGGTTGCTTTTCAAATTTTCGCATTCGCAGATCTTTAAACTCAGTTTCCTTTAGCTAAAACCATGACCTTCGGAACAGTTTCCAGAAGCAAAACAAACCGAATATTTGATAAAGTGTTGTAGAGAAAAATCTAAGCTTTTGTTCCTAAATCAAAGTTACCAGAAAAATATTTGAAATGTATAATCCAAAAAAAAAAAAAAAACCTAAAAACAAAAAATTAAAAATTAAAAATGAAAGAGACCCAAGAAAATATAATGAAAATGAAATACAAGAAAAATAACAATGTACTTATCTAGAAATAAATTAAATGAATGTATACATAAAAGTTTACTGTGCAACATATTTAAAAAGCAAACGTAGTCAAATGGAAAGGAATTAAAGAGAAATACCAATATGTATGTATATAAATATATATATAAATATATATTTGTATATATATATACATTTATATACATAACACAAAATACAAATAATTTAGCAAAAATATACCATATTATTATTTTGCGATTTTCGGTTTAAGTTTAACAAAAAACCAAAACGAAACTTTTAAAAAAATAAACAAAGAGAAAACTTATAACTAAATTCAAGAAATTCTGCAGATGATGGAAAAGGAAACCAAACAAACAATTCAACGATTAAATTAAGCGCTTCTCACAGAATTTGTTGATTATATCGGTTAATTTTTATTTAGGAAAAACCAAACAAAAAAAAAAAAAAAAAAACAATGAAATGAAGTTTAAATGTATATTTCAATGTTATGAATAAAAATTAAAAGTTATTTGACTATTCATTTACAAAAACCAAAGGGACTACTTAGAAGAACATACAAAATTGTGTACTGCATACAAACCTATTAAATACATACACGCACACATATGCATATATATATTTATATATATGTGTGTGTGTATATATGTGTAAAGGGATACAAGATCAAACTCCACACTAAAATGAAAATCTCAAATCGAATTAATATTGAAAATTGATATTGAAAATAATTTTGAAGAACATTCACAAAGTCGAATTGTAAAATCATTACAACAACAAGCATTTCGAGAAGTAAGTAAAACTTAGCATCTACATTACTTACTTATTGTACTTGAATTGTTCAACAATTAAACATTTAAACAATCAACGTATAACTGAAAACCATCGCCTGCCCCAAAAGTGCTTTGCCACCCAACAAAAAGATGGGGCACAAAGGAAACCGAATAAAAACAAAAAATTAAAAACACAACAAAAATTGAATTGCTAAATTGACTAATTAATGGGAAGTTCAAAAAACAAAAAAAAAACAAAAAATCATATATGAAAAACAAAAGAACAAAAAAACAACCGAAAACCTAAAAAAATATAAGCAAAAATTAACAAAGAAACCAAAAATATAAATTGAAAATTATGAACAAAGTGCAGGTATTTTTAGCAATATTCGTAGCGTGTACAATATGTCGCCCAATGCTTAAAATTGATAGAACTTTGCTCCATGTCAGAGAGAAATATTAATACTTACATACATACGTACATACAAGCACACATCCATCGATATATCCATATATCCACACAAAATTCCACATATATCCAAAAGTCACATCCATATCCATATACAACGATTACCCCAAATTCTCACTTGCATATAAACCACATCAACAAGGAAAAAAATACAAAATAAATTATAAAATATTCTAACTAGCGGCAGTTTTTTGTGTTAAATGCAGTAAATAGAAAAGCGTAATGATTATTTTGAATTTGTTTAATCCCTTAAAGGAATACGATATATGTATGTACTTACCATAACCGGTTAAAACCAAACAACAATTGTGTGTGTAAATGTTTAAACAAATTATCGAGTTAAAGACCCAAACAACAACAAATGCTAAAGGCACTCAGTAGGCATAGTTAAATGAGAAGCAGATTAAGAGAGAAGTGAAGAAGAGAAGAAGAGCAGAAGAAAGAGAAAAAGAGGAATGGATTACGGAAATACAAAATTCTTGAAATCTGGATAAAAGAAAAGGATATGAAATGAGAATAGAAAAAGCCCCGCAAATTGAAGTCGATATATAATTATAAATACGTATAAATATATATATGAAACTTATATAAACAATAATAATACTAATTAATTTAATGATTAATTGCACCCAAAAAATACATAATTATTTAAATAAATAAATAAACAAAAAACCAAACTGAAAACACTTTCTTTCAAACCACATAGCAAAGTTAAAAAGTTATTCAAAAATATTGCCTAGCCTTATACTTTCCAACTTACAACAAATTTTCTGGTGTTACAAAATTTGAAATTTAATCTACATTTTAATATATAATAAAAACCCACATATATACATCAATTTATTCTATGTCGAATCGTGAATATGATTTGGTCGCAATATACTGCAAGCTATTTCGTAAGACGGTCAAAAAAGGATCTGGCGTTGTTATGAACATGAATGTCCTTAGCAAATTATACCGTCACGCCCGCTTGGCCATCTTAGAGGTGAGTGCACCACATTCTTGTCATTTAAATGAGACAACACGGCGTTGGTTACAAATAGAATAGACGTTTATTAAAATCTGTATAATTTTCTTTGGGTAACAACAGGAACCTAAAAACCTCAAGAAAAATTAAATAATTAATTAATTCAAACATGCACTGCATGTGCTCTATAAAGGGACAACGATTGCAAGCTACTGCCAAAAGCAGGCATTACACGAACTATGAATATATAAATATATATCGTATATATATAATATAATATATATGTAATTCTAGAGATCTACAGCAATTTCTCAATATCCTTGGAAATATCCATTGGGTCGGTTGTGGGTGCGTATCGGTTAATCGGAACACCCTCCCTGTTGACCAGGAACTTTGTGAAGTTCCATTTGATAGCACTGGTCAAGGTGCCAGATTGCTTGGTCTTTAGATACTTGTATAGTGGTATGGCGCTATCACCGTTGACATCGACCTATGAATTGTTAAGGGATTATTTATTATTAGTTATTATCAGAAATTCAAAATATGAAATCTATACAATTTACCTTGGCAAACACCTCGCCAATATCGGCTTTCGAGTCGCGTAGGTGGCAAACCATAGCCTCACCATCAGCCTCGGGCATTTGTGATCCAAATTGGTTGCATGGGAAATTTAAAATAGTTAGGCCACGTTCACCATACTTCTCCTTCAAATCGGTCAATTTCTGATAGTTATTCTTGGTAAGGCCACACTGGGATGCGATGTTCACCACCAGAATGACCTGTCCCTTATACTTTTCCAAAGAAACGTCATTGCCATGTGTATCCTTTACGGAAAACTCGTAAATGGACGCTGCTTTCTTATAATCTCCGTTAGACATGTCAATCTGAAAGAACATAAATACAAATACAATACAATTGGTTAATAAAAATGATTAAACAGTAACATAATAAGAGCAGGCAATAATGGCTAAAAGTGGTATGTCACTAAGAAAAAAGCAGCAACAGAAGGAAGGGCACAAAGTATTAGGTTATGCAAAGAAATTATTAACTAAATTAGTTTTAGTTGAAGAACTAACTACACAAACACAACCACTCGCACATACAAATATATGAATATACACACATATTTACACACACACACACACGCACACACACAACTCACGGCTGCTGCTGTGGAATATTGTGTCTTCGCAGTTGAATCCGCACTGCAAGAAACAGTGGTAGCGGCGGTAACCAGTGGTAAAAGGACAACACAGTAGCGACGCAAGTTACTGATCTGAACAGAAGTAGCTGTGAACTGACGAACGCCAAAGCTTCGAGCTGTTGTTCCTACTGTCGATATCTTGAAGGACCTGAAGGCTTGCTGGCAAATGTTTTGAACGTATCTCATATTCATATTTTATGTCAGGTGCGACCAAATGTGGCTGCAAATAATTATTGAAATACTTATCTATTATACATATGTCAACATGATAATCAATAATAATGTACTCTAACGGACGTTAAACGCTTCGTCACAATGGTCCGCAACATTCATGAAGGTCGACCCCATATCAAAATTACATATGACTCAACATCCATACATACATAGATACAAACGTACGTTGTACCTTCTACGTTCTACATTCTACGTTTTACATGACAAGCACATAAATGTTCAGGAAATACCGTCGATTAGATTAGAATTAGCCGTCCTTCGACATATTGAAGTATAGAAGCTAAATTGTCCTGCCGTACCCACTCAATGCTATCAATTAATAAATCTAATATTGATATTTGACAAATAGATGTGTGTGTGTGATATGTAAATGGTTCTAATTCACTTGTTAACAACTTCAAATGAATTAGAATATAACCATACAATTAGTACGTGTAACTTATTTTTACATTTTAGTATTAAAGAAAATGTTGTCAGATAGATGAGGTGAGTCAAACGCTAAGTTGAAACTAAGTTGAATTCTTTCCCAATTCAAACGTTCGTGAAAAACTCAACATCTGATTTAAACAACATTTCCATTGTGTATTACCCAGCAATAGAACTATACAAATTTAGTTGTCGTAGTGCGTGACAAAAGTTGAAAGTGTAATTACTTGCATGGTAAAGTAGATGTATGAGCCCAAGGCAGTGGCTAGCGCACCGAGCAAAAGGGATACCATTGAACGACCAGCCATTTTCTTGAAATTACAAATTGACAATTTCACAACAGATTATCACAATCCAAATATATATACACAAGCTTGCTATACATTTGCAAGTACGTATGTATGGAAGTATGTACGCATGCAGATGAGGGCAGCTGCGCCAATAGGAATCTGCAATCTCACGCTGATGTGCGTTTACAATGCTTAGGTACAAAGTACAAGAGGCAAAAATAATACCTATGCACTTGTCCGTTTATTGTTAAACGAAACCAATATGAATTATAAATATTTACTGCCTAAAAGTAACACTCAATATTGATCAATTTCGCTTACTTATTTAATAATCGCTTTGTTTGGAAACACAAATATAAACTGTTACCGGCAAAGTAATACGCACTAATATATAGGCTTAGTTAAACGAAAAAGTCTGTAGCTATCGATGCCGTATTGCTAGTATCGATGCCATTATCGATATATGAAAAAAACAAAATGTGTGAATTAGATTTTAGTGTTAATTATAAACTGGGCACACTTAAAATTTTTTCTTTTGTACTCAATTTTTAGCTAAATAGTTATGATTGCAAAATTTTTAGTGAAAGGCAGTGTCTAAGGCGTATATAGTATAATGCAACCAATTGGCAGCGTGTGAAAATTATAGGCGCGTTCTTTAGAGCGCTACTGCCAATAATATACAATTTTCGTGTATATACACAGGCTACATTACCACTTACACATACAAACAGAAGCATACTTGTAGTTTGTCCAGAAAATCAGCCTCTAAATGATGCTTTCATCTATAAACAACTCGTTTGAGCAGGACACTCACGATGTAGATGCAAACTGCGATGGTCCAGATCTGGACTTTGTATACGCTGATGTGGATACCTATCAAAATGAAATCGCTGAACTGTATAGCTACACGGAGTTTAGCGAGTTTCAAATGAATGTAAAAGCGTTTGAAGACCAAATGGAGCTTTACGACTTACCCCCAAACTGGCAAAAGCAGGATAAATTGTCCCAACGCAGCATTGTAATGAAATTAGTCGATCAATTGGAAGTATCGGATCGTTCCTTCCGTATGCAGGCGGCCAGGTGTATTTTGTATTTGGCGCAGGGTTGCTGGGCTGAAGTGCAATCCGATGAGGAACAACATCAGAATACACGAGACAATGTCATAGTTCTTTACCAGTTAGGTGTTTTTTCATCATTCATTGATTTACTTAACATGGAAATTGAAACAGCCTGCTCGCCGGACATTGTGGCAGTTAAAATTACAAACGTTACGTTGGTGGATTCTACAGATATTCGAGTGATCCTTTCCGTTCTTTACATTATAACGGAGACAATACGCAACGAACGTGAAAAAGCGACTGACGATTACAAACAAATAGCAGAATCATTTGTTCAGGAGATTAATAGTCCGTTGCCTGATGGTGAATTGCTTGCCGTCAAGCTTCTGGGTATGATTACACGATTCTGCAGCGGGGCTGCACCTCAGTTTCCCATGAAAAAGGTTGTGCTATTGCTATGGAAGGTATCTCTTTTGGGCCTAGGCGGAATGGATGTGCTAAAGTATCTTAAAAATGAATATCGAACAAAGGCCGGACTAGAGCCCATTACCGAGGACACATTAGAAGTAACAAAATGTATGCGCGCTAGTTCACCGCCGGCTACAGCCACGGATATATTGGAAAATCAGTATCCAAAACGAAATTTCAGGTGAATAGTAATGGTTCTGATATGATGTTATATATAAAAATGTTTTTTTATTTTATTATTTTCAGACGTTCATTGACAAAGCAGCGTTTTTTGGATGAACCGGAACAAATTGATATGGATCTGTCGGGCAATGAAGGTGGACCAAACTCCAACAATGGTAATTCAGCGGGAGGCAGTGGCGCAGGAAATGGTGAGGAAGATTTATCACAATACTATCGTCCCTTTGACGATCCCTCCGCTTCTACGTCTGGTAATAACGGCAGTAATACAACGACAGCAAACCCAAACAACCAACCAAGTCTTACACAGGCTGCAATGCCGGCCGTACAAATAACTGCAAGATTACCATGGACACCAAAAGTACGTCAAAAAGACATTGACCAGTTCTTGGATATATCACGTAATAAATTTATTGGCTACTCGTTGATTGGAGATCATGAGAGTCTTGCGGGATTGCCGCAGCCCATACACGAGGGTTTTAAGACACTACAGCGTCACATGTACGTTAGCTTAGCGGACGTTCAAATTAAGAAGGAGGAGGACATTGCAAGAAATCCAATCTCGACACACGAAGATGAAATTAAATTGACGCCGGCCGAGATTCTCTACCAGGCCATACTACCCAATTTACCGCAATACATGATAGCTCTACTAAAAGTTTTATTGGCAGCCTCACCCACATCAAAGTCAAAAACGGAAAGCATTAATATAATGGCTGATGTGCTGCCCAAGAAGATGCCACTGACAGCTACGCAATCAACCAAACTTACTGTGGACATGGGCCGCCACAAGGAGATCATTGTAAAGGCTGTTTCTGCAATCATCCTTCTCTATCTTAAGCATTTTAAGATAAATCACGTCTATCAGTTTGAGTTTATGTCGCAACACCTGGTTTTCGCCAACTGCATTCCGCTGGTCCTAAAGTTCTTTAATCAAACGATTACGGAATATGTGAATACAAAAAATTCAATTCCATTGTTTGACTTTCCTTCGTGTGTAATTGGTGAACAACCAGATCTGAGCGGTGATAGCTTCGTTTATGGTGGTGAAATGTCTGACAAGCCGTACTCTTGGCGCAACGTGTTTTCCTGTATTAATTTACTCCGCATACTTAATAAGCTAATCAAATGGAAGCATTCACGGGTTATGATGTTAGTTGTCTTTAAATCAGCACCCATATTGAAAAAAACTCTAAAGGTGAGACATGCCATGATGCAGCTGTACGTTCTAAAGCTGTTGAAGATGCAAACAAAATATTTGGGACGACAGTGGCGAAAGTCCAACATGAAGACTTTGAGTGCCATATATGCAAAGGTTCGACATCGTCTAAACGATGACTGGGCATTCGGCAATGATCTCGAATCTCGTCCATGGGACTTTCAGGCAGAAGAATGTACGCTTCGCGCCTGCGTGGATCGATTTAATCTACGTCGTTATCCAGAAGCTACCCAAAAGTGCGGTGCCGGTAGTGGAAACAATGGCACCGCCGCTCAAAACGCTGAGAATGCGCAACAATCAAATATGCATTCGGGCAATGGTGTTACCAGTGCTGTAGACAGAGACACCAATGGCTATGGAAACAATGGCAACAATGCTGGTGTTGCTGGAGGAAACAACCAGCAGGGTCAACAGTTGCACGATTATGGCGTTGAAGGAGGTTTTCCCAGCGATGAAATACTCACTCATTCGGACTTTGCCTTCTTTGGTCACTCAGGCTGGTGGGATCGGAAGGTCGAGCTCACAGATTACTTTAAGGCCAATTATACTGTATGGCTTGAAGAAGAGGTCTATAACAGTCAGACCGATTGGGACGCACTCTAGGGTAAGTGTGTGCCTTATTTGTACCCCACACCTTTGCCCCCAATTTTATACTCTTTTCCATTTTACAGATGCCACTGGTTAAAATATATGCAGAATATTATCGCAAATAGTTAATAACTAAAAAAAAAAAAATAAAATACATTGATATTAAAAAATCCATGGAAGCCAATTTTGTAGCAGACACTTCATTGGGTCAGACGCAATAACTTCACACAATCAAAAAATAAGTATCGCGATATGTCTCTTTTGCATGCTCTTAAAATAATAATCAATAACCAAACGATCAAGTAACATATATATTTAATATAATAATCATACTTATTTCTAAAATATATTGTATTAATTTTTCGAAAATTGTGTTCCACCCACGCAATAAAAAAAAACAAAGAAAAAAAGTTTTAATGAATGAAATTTTCAACCTTTTTTTCAAGGATTAGTTTATTCATTTCTCCATGTCCATATGTGTGTCTCCGTGTCTGTGTGTGTAGGTCGTCACAACATTCTGGTTACACACACAGAAAAAAAAAACCTCTCAGGAGTTATATTATAGGTTCATATTCTCATACAATTAAAATCGGTAAATATATAGTACATAAAATATTTACAAGCAGCCGTAGAATTATTCATGGGCTATTTTTTTTATATATAAATATATATGTGTGTGTTTCATATTGAATTTCATTCATGTGATTCTTGTTCATATATACTTTTTTTAAATTAATTTTTTTTGTTTTTTTTTTTTTTCCTAAAATAGACAATAGATTAGCACAGCTAAATGAATTCCTGAACCATTTTCAAACACTTCTCACAATCGGTTTACAATCCAAACGTCTTGGGACGTTTGAGAAAGAATGTGTGTCATTTTTAGCCTAATCTTAGCTTAAATCTACCAATTAAACTAACTGGTGTAATAAACAATTTAGCATATAAATATATAGATGATATACCGATATATATAAATATATGTATATATATATATATATATATATATATATATATATATACTTCTGTATAGGTGTACACTAAATATATATTTATACAAAGATCCACCAACGATCTTCTTAGCATGAATAACTTTTGGTTGGTTAAGAGTTTTAATTTAGTAAATATTTGTCCCGCTTTTATCCATTATACATTTAAACCCATAAATCCCTCGATGTGGATGTACTCGATTACTGCTCCATAGGACACACGGTTGGCATATGATTATTATTATTATTATTGTTACCACTTGTCGCCATATAGAGCATTCCAAATCGTTTCTGCTGAGGCGGACATGCACCTGGCGAAGCTGTTGGTACATCACAGCGTTCTTCAAAGTAATGGACAATGCGCTGCAGGACAAATTTAAATATCTTCTCTTTGCCTATTTCTCCATTGAGAAACGTGATATCCTTACAGTCACGATATTCCGCAAAGTTTTTCTCGTAATATGGCCAAACGCAGAGCTCAAAATAGCCGGTCACATCTGGAGGATCGTAGGTGCGCTTAATGCGACGTTCATAGCATTTCTCATAAGGTAAGTGGAAATGATATTTAAGATTACATAACGCTAGTATCTCAGCTTGATTAAAGATCATGAATCCTTCAATTAAGAGCACGTTGATTTTTTTATCACGCAGATGTGCGGCAATCTGAGCATTGATATTAAGCCTCATCATATGCTCTGCATGCTGTGGATGATGTTGCCCGTGATGCTGCCTGTGTTGCTGATGATGGTGGTGATGTCGTTGCTGCTGATATTGATAGCCAGCTGGTATGTGCTTGCCATTGCTGTGTGAATGTACCTGATAATAATTGGAGTTGTTATGATGTTGCTGTTGCTGCTGCTGCTGCTGTTGTTGTTGTTGTTGCTGCTGCTGCTGCTGTTGCTGTTGTTGCTGCTGCTGTTGCTGTTGTTGTTGCTGCTGTTGCTGTTGATACTGTAACGCGTAGTGTTCAAAATTTGCGTAGGTTGCAATATGCTCCGTGGATCTGTTGATGATGCGTGTTATGTCCGATATCATTTGCTTCATATCTAACGAGGTGATGAGCTCAAAGTTAATGGCATTCAGTTTGTCGACGCGCTTGTGTCGCCTATCATCCACGGGTAAGAAGTAATCATCCTGTGATATGAGCTGCACCTCACCAATTGTATACGGTGTTTTCCAGAGAGGCGCGTTTCGCAGTCCCTGAAAATAATCGCGCAGACTGTGTGCCAGCGTCGTCTTGCCACCGCAAGTAACGCCCGAGATGCCAATGACTAGCCACTGAGGCATCTTGTTTCCAACTGCCGAATGAAATCGATCGGCTTGTTGTTATTTATTATTATTTGAATCGCACAATCTTTGATAATGCCCAGTTCCGCGACCTTTTTGACGTCGCTGCCGACGTCGGCTCGTGAATTTGTTTACCGGGTTGCGCTCGTACGTTGTTTTCTTGCCTGCGAAAGGATCCAGATGTGGTAGAACGAGAAGAGGGCAATGCCACCTAAGCAAATGACCCCACAGACAGTTGGCACAATGAATGCGTATTTTAGCGGCGGGAAGAATGAACGTATAAGATTACCTTGGTAAGAGAAATGTTGTAAGAAGGCGTAAATGAGCAAGAGAAGGCAAAACGAAAGAGAGCAGATGAAAAAGAAAAGAAAAAAAACAGAGAGAGACGATTAGTTAGCTGACGACCTTGGCAATGGATGCTTTTAACTTGTAAAGTCATATAAAATGTTTGTTCGACAGGTAGAAATTGGAACCCATAATCCATCCGATATGTGACTATAAGATACCCTACTCCTCACTATAAAGTCAGACAGTCATATAAAGTAAAGAACCTTTAGCAAAATAATTTCTTTTTTTTAGATGTTGTTACGTTGTAATATCTAAAAGTTGTTTTTTCTATTTCAAACAAGAAAATGTATTGTACAAAATTATATAATTAAATAATTGTATAAAATTCACTTTTTTCTTAAATGGCCTGGCGCGCATCTGTATTTCTGATTTTCTACAGATAGGCGGGAAATAAACTATGAAACTTATACAAATGTAGTTTGATTTGTCATACTAAGTAAATTTAATCTGCGGCTCTTTAATTACAGCACAAAAGCCGTATGAGCGATCTAAAGTCTGACAGGGGGTGTAGGATGAGTTGTTTGTGTCGTAAAGATGAGATTATTTAATAAAGCTAACAATATCATAAACACATACTCGTTCACATGGCATCCAACAAAAATATGTATGTTACATTTAGTTTGTAGTTAATGTTTTTACTATCATTGTTTTTTTTTTGTAAACTTACCATTCTCTAGAATCATAAACGGCAAAATTGTTACCCAAAAGAAGTAATATAAAAATGCAGCAATTGTGATAAACAAAATGATTTTTCCAAACTGTGCATTTGAAGCCATAAATACGTGATATTATTTTATTTTTTTTTTTAATTAATTAATTTATTTCCTTAAATATGTATGAATTTGAGTATTCATAACATACATGAGTGATGTCAAATAAAGTCGCCGACTTAACATAAAGTTGTATCATAATAAGTTGACTATAAACAAATAAGCGACACATGCATATACGCAATTTGTTAGCAATTTTTCAACTCTCTGCTGCCGCCATAAACAAACAGGTGGTGCTTCGCGCTTGGGCTCCAATGTCAATTGTTAGTTGCCTTTGGCTTACATATATATGCATGTCTATACATTTAAACATATGTATTTATATACATGAATGTATTAACTTTGTATGCCTAAATTTATATTTATGTGTGTGCTGTGTGTGCGTACTCTGGGTAGTTCTGGCCAAAAACGCTAAGTTGAGTTTGTCTGCACTGCGCACTTTTTTATTCTTACGTAAATTATCCGCGTCTCTATAGCAAATGCGGGATTTATTAAACTTATGTGTAAGTTTATTCAGAGTTTATTTTTTTTTAATTGAATTAACATTGGAAACCGTATCAAACTTATGCGCAAGCTGTTTCCGGCGATTTCACGTATTAGTTATAAACAAAATACCAGGGAAGTTAGAATACGCAATTTATCGATATATTTACCGATAGCTTATGAGCTCATTTCACAATAACTTTCAGCCCTGCGTTGGATAACTCATATCATATGTGATTCGCGCTAAGTTTTGGAGAAATTTAAACAAAACATCGCTTACAAGAAAAGATAAATATTGATTTAACAATCAAACTATGATTTTAATTTTGTTAACATACCCGTTTAGATAGGAAATGGTCAAAATTTCGCGAACTCAAGTTATGTGACGTTTTTTGCAAAATTCGTTGTTCCCTTGACAACTGCGCAAATATCAAAAGAATAGTCGATATTATTTTGTTGAATTGAAGTATGACGCGCACTGCGTATAATGTGCAACGAGACTTTGCTTTAACGAGCGGACTACGAGCTGAAATCATTTGGGATGCGTTAGTTGTTTAGAATGGTTTTTATTGGTATGTCATTTAATCATGTTTTTTACAGCCTAGCACCTGATCAGGATCACATCTTAAAGCAAAAAATTGCAAACCTAATATTTCAGGATGCATCACATAAAAAGAAAACTATTGAGCGGCAACGATTGCAAGTGTTTAACAATGTTTGGCAGCAGAGAAAATATACAAATCGCATGTTACTCTCAGCAATCATCTATGTACTGGTGACCAAGGAAACAGATCCAGATCTGGCACTGGAGTCTACTGATTTTAGCTGTCATCCCGTGATTCGGACACGAAAATGTATACGAGAAGACAGCTGCGACAGCAATGGATGTTGCATGATCTTCATTGATGAGTTTGGGCGCGTTTATAACAATTGGAAGGACTATGTTTATACAAACACTTTACCCAAAGGCACTCTGATAGCACCATGTCAGGGAATTTATAGACTAACAAATGATGAAGACGTTCATTTAATGGTGCATGCGACACCTTCCTCATGCCTTACACATAAAATTTTAAGTACAGGGGACACCGTGGCCACAGTAGGTGGCTTGGTAGCTGTCGCGCCAGCTGTTGCAGCGATGTCTATAGTCGTAGCCCCTCCCATTTTATTGGCAGCTAGTATTATGGGTGTGACTGCGGCTGCCTACAATACCGTGCGTTCCGCATCCTCTCTTTACGATCGACGTCAACACAAACAATCTAATTCGCTGAGAGAATATGAAGCCCGAGATAACTGGATAGGTGTGGCTGGAGGCGTAGTGGGAATTGGAGCAGAAGGCGCAGCCAAAGCGCTGAGCATGGGTGGAACTAAAATTGGTACGGCTGCTCAATTAGCCATGAAGGGAATGGATGTATCAAGAATTTTTCTATCTGGTACGGGTGTGGCCGTCGGAGTCTATGATTTATTTTTGGTAATATTGAGATATTGAGTAAAAAAAAAAAGTTCTTAATTTAAAATTTTTAACATTATAGAAATTAAGTGATAATCAGAAACTGGACTTTAACGATCTGCAGCAGATCACCGCCAGCCTTATTATATTTACGCACTCTATCAATAACTTCCGCGTGACGAAATATGTGACTGATGTATCTTCGTTACGGATAGCTGTATTTAGACAAAGCAGGTAATATGTTTTTTTTGTAATCCACTTATAGATTACTTATAAAAACTTTTTGTTTTAGTAAAATCTTCAGTCGCATTGCTGAGGAATCCACCAAATTACATCGTAGCTCGGACAACAAAAAGTTTGACATTCTACGTACTCTTAACGATATCCCGCATAGAGACGAATTAATGAACATGCACGAGGTGTACAATCATTTGGGTCAATGTGTGACTACACTGGGTGCAATTGGTACCTCTCTATTATCTAATTTGGTGCGATTTGACAACGATGGAAACATGCGTTTAAATGTGGACTTTTTAGCCAAGGAATTCGGTGTTAAGTTTGTGCAGCACATTGGAAATTTGGGTAGCTTAATGGACATATTTGAAGCATTAGCTACTTACTTTGTAGAGCAGGTGGTACAATTTCTTATACGGCTTACGCGTAGCTTTTTGGAGCAGAACATTGATGGTATTGATTATGCCTTAAAAACATTTCTTTCAACGGAATCGGTACTCTATCGTATAGTGATGGAATGTGTAGAAAATTACAAAGATTTCTCGCTTGACTTTCTCGAGCAGCACCAGAATGAGATTTTGGAAGTGGTCAGCCAGTACTTTAATTCATATCAACCAATTAACACGCAACTTCTTACCAGAACAGAATGCACTGACTGTCAGGGTTTTTATTACCTAAGTGATATTTGAAGCCATAACGATAACTTGAGTAATTTAGTTCTAAACTGTTATTATTTTATATCAAATACGATAATAATAAATTTGTATTATGTACCATTAACAGCTGAAAACTGCAGCTGCAATTTAAGTGTAGACTTTACTTATAAAATACTTTGTTCGATTAATGAGTCATTGTCGCCGCGTCGTGATTCACAGTTGATGTGAACTATAAATGTACATATAACTCAAACAGAAGGGCGACCAGCACAATACATTATTACATCAATTACATTACAAGAGAAATGTCTGTCAGTTCCATACAAGTTACCAGGCTATATATATATATATATATATATGCCGCCCAGAATGATGTCTCGTCAAGGAACTCCAACGCATCGATGTTAGTTGTAATATGATTCAGTGGAATCAGTGTTTATCTTAAAACTGTTTTTATACAACTTAGACTCTACACTAAGTTATATTTTAAATAAATTTGTTATTTAGTATGTAAGAAAGTCATTACAATTGTTTTGTAGGGTGCACGAAAATAAATTTTACATGCTGCTCATAAGTATGCTATGTGTTCTGGGTGCTATGTATTGTATTGTATGGTTATTATTTTTGTTATTGTCAACTCAGCCGTTGATTTGAGAAATTTAAATACGAAATTTAACGGTTGCCCAAAAATATGCAGATTCGTGCTTTACACTTCTGTTGACTCGGTTTTTTTCAAAATTTAATGTTTAGATTTTGCGGAAAATTTAATTGTAAAGAAGAAGACTCAAAAATGATTAGAAAATTGTGCTTAATATAATATAATATATAATTCTATCCGAGATTGAACTGTACAAATTTGGGAATCACTTAAGAAAAGTTATATATTTTTTATTATTATTTTTTTTTTATTTATTATTTTGTATACCCTTTTATTGAGTTTCATCTTATTATCTAACTTATTTAAATTAATAGTTTATCCATTTTTCTACTATGTAATACTGCGGCAAGATATGCTGACCAGATCCATGGGCAACAAGTAAGGTACCAACTCTATAAGAGTGAGCGCGTCTTCACGAAACTAACAAATTAGTATAAGCTTAAAGTCTATGATTATGTGGACGAAATCAGTTGCTGACTAGAATGTGTGTAGCATTCTTGGATTCGATTTCATGGACGGCAATAATCAAAAGCCTAAGACCTTACTTAACAGAAGAATTCCTCGTTGCACCGATGGAAGCAACAATAGGAGATATTGTTGTAATTCTTGCTGGAGTGATCGCGCTTGAAGCGCATTTTTTTCTCGATGTGCTGTTTCCTGGGCTTGTAGCGCGGAAAAACATCCAGGTTTATGAGTCGATGGTAGTGCTCCCTGTTGACCTTGAGGTAGCCACCGGCTGGGTAATCGCTACGTCCAATGTAGTGTTGGTTTTTATGCATTTTTTCATCTGCAATCCGATAAGCAAAATATGGAAAATATTTAATTAATATTTATACTGAACTTGTACCTTGAAATCGGTTAAAATGTCATCGAAATTATTTTTCTTTTCTTTATTTACTATTATTATTATTTTAATCATTTTCTTTCATTATTTGTACTTAAACGTGTTTTACAGTTCCGATTCCGATTTCGTTTTCTTCTCAATCTCCCCCCTTTAAATATATATATATATATATATATATATATATCTTGGGTTGACTGACTTTGTGACCTTATTAAAGATTTGTTTAGGTCTCGGGTATTTACTTACGTGATATTTTGTTGAGATGATGTTCATTGTAGTCTATAGAGCGTCTTTCTCTCCCCTCGTCCTGTTGGAAGAGCCGCTCGCATGCCTCCACAGCATTGAGTTTCATCGTGTCCAATGAGCAAAAGGCGTGCGCCTCACGAGCCACCCAACAGCAGAGGATCAACGACAGCAGTGACCAGCGGCAGACAGCGGAGATCTGTAATCGAAAAGCGTACGCAAAGATTGTAATTACACATATAAATAAATGCACAACCAGCCTCTGTCCAATTATAAAACTCAACCCACCAGAAGGAGCAACACTCAGAATTTATTGCATATGTGTTAACAATGCGCTTCAAAGATTCAATTTGAATCTGAATGTGCATTTGTATCCGTATGTGGATAAACAGCTTTGGATGACGCGAGCTGGCGATGTGACGTTGTCGTCCTCGTCGCCATCTCCCCGTTGGGTAATTGAATGGGCCAACAAACTGGGTCACAAGCTCGCCAGGCGTCAGCAACATAAACTGGAGCGCATTTGCAAGTCGTCGCAGCCAAATGGCATTTTTGATTGCCCGTTTTAATGAGCGAAACTTCCCCGATTACAAAGAGTTGAAGTGGAAATTATGTAACAAGCCGCACAGGTAGGCATTTCCGCAATTTGATTAGCACGCCGAAGCCAACAAAAAATAATAATAAAAACAATAACAAAACAATATTGAACGCATTATGCTTATTTTTGCGGTGTCTTCCAGAAAACAAAAGCGCATTTGTTTTTATTTTTAGCTCATACAGGTGATAACTGGACGGACGGACAGATGGGCGGACAGGTTTGCCATTGTGCGTACACACCCCTCTTTAATAACAATTACAATCGTTTACAACTACATCATAATCAAAACTAAGCATGACAGGATCTTGGCAGATCACTTAAAAGCTTTCCAGAATAAATAAATGGGGAAATGAGTCGGGAGAGAATTTCTTATAATATCCACAAATATTTTTCTATTTCTTTTATTTCATAATTAAACTTACCTTTGCACACATTTTAATGATTTCAAACAAAAAAAAATAAAAAACTCTTTGTTTCAAAATTAAAAATTTCGATTTGCACCTGCCCCACTGGGAACACGACGTATACGTGTTATTGTTTTTGATATTTTAACGGGTAAACGAACGCACCGCCGAAAACACTTGGTGAAAAAAACTACCGACCGTCACCTGATAAAGCTGTGAACTCAAATGAAAGCTTTGGGCAATGTTGTTAGCTTTTATACGCTCATGTAAATCAGAAGCCGGCAGCAGAGCCCAGAGCCCAGAGCCCAGAGCGCAGGAGCAGCTTTCAAGTTCTCAGAGCCGTCGAGCGTGCGCCCCCGGTAGGAGTGTAGGGAAAGAGAGAGAGCAATACGCGCATGCGTAAGCGAAAGGGCGGGCCGGTTCTAAAAAGTTGTTAGAACTGAACGGACGTCAGACATGAAAGGATGCGCATGCGCAGATGATGCTACTCCCAAGAACAAATTTATACCTTCATAATTGTGGGTGTAACCGTTACCGACGCCTTTGCCGCTAAAATAGCCGTTCCGATTGGGACTTATGATTTCAAGGTTATTTTAACATAAATGCCAAGATTATTGAATCAAACGCTGATGTTGTTGTTGTTGTTGTTGTTGTTGTTGTTGTTGTTGTTGTTGTTGTTATTGTTTGATAAAGCGTACATATGCATACTCTGGCCGGGATCTAATCAAAGCACCTTGAAAACTGTAATTGTCATGCAATGAGGAAGCCGGCAAAACTGCCACCTTGACGGTCAACCCCGTATATACCGGCAGGAGAAAGTGACTTGTGGATTAACTCTCAAAATTTCATATAGTCGCAATACGGCCAAATTACCTTGTTGCTAGGGGAATTCCGTTAGTCGTTTAACGTAACCCACGCACGTTGCTTACTTTTGGCAAGCTTTGGACCTTTTCATTCATAAATTTATAAACATTTATAGTCACGAGTTGTACGCACGCGCACTAGCATATCCATATGTATATATGTATATATATATATATATACATGTGAACATACATACTATATATAATTATATAAATATATAAACATATATATATATATATATATATATAATTATATATAGTATGCATGTTCACATGTACCACATTTAAAAATATATGTTAATTATATTGACAGATAATAAAACATAATATAAAGAATAAAAATAATCATAGCTTTAATTACGTGAGACAAACTTCACCACAAGCTTTCATATTTACAGCATGACAGCCTCAGAGCAATGCCAAGCAAATCTCACTAATTGATTTCACTCTCACCCCACTGCACTCTCACTTTTACTCTGTTGTTGTTGTTGTTTTTGTTGTTGTTGGTGTCTGTGCATTCTACCTAAGAGCAGTGGGCAGCAGGTGCAGTTAAGTGCGAGCCAGAAACGGCAACAGCGGCGACAGTGGCAGCGGCTGCTTGTGCAACATTGACGTTATACTGACATTGAGCAGTTAACGGTTTTTCTTAATCGCCGACGTCAGATTGTTTGCATTTAGTGCATTTATTGTTCTAAATATATCTGAAGTGTTTATTGGTACATTATTATAAATACACAAAAGTTCGCTTATGCGCATGCGTGCTGGTATTTTTGGTCGGCAATGAAGATGCCGATGTCACTGTCGAAGCCGGTCAATGCACACATTCGGCCGACTTTTGTCGCTTGCCTCTTGTCTCTCATGCGGAAACGGGTCGTATACGCAATGTGCACGCTTTTAATAAAACGCAATTGCTTAGGCTTGTAAATATGTAAATTCAATTAAATATTTGTGAATTTAAATTTGTGTATATATGTTATAATAATAATTTAAACTATTGCCTAGAACGTGCTGTTATTTACATTGTGTTGAGCCTTAGGTATGTGTAATATTTGAAATCTAACGGTATCAAGCGCACGTTCTGTGAAAACGACACTAAAACTCAATTATACAAAAAGTGTGTTTTATTTTTTCAGATACCTTTTAACCGAACGGGAAAGAATGTGAATAAATCGTTTCATTGCCATTTTGCAAAAGTATGCATTCTATTAATTTGGATTTCGATTATTTATTTACGGTTTTCATTGTTTTTTTTGATTTATTTTTTTTTTAAATATTTTTTTTTTTTTTTTTTTTGCGATATATAAGAAAGACCGACAGTTTGCGCTGCAGATCCCAGGCTGGATTCGTGAGTCCGCTAAGCTCATTCATAAAAATAACATACACATATATATATGCTACGTATTTCACAACCTGATTTAAAGACCACGCCACTTGTGCCATGTCAACGATCTTATGTATTTTCTTATCTCATTCTTATTCGTACTTTTAACACACATACCTGGGCGTCGAGCATCGGCGATGCCATCTCATCTACCGCTGCTGGATTTGGTATTTGGTATTTTGGCTGCCCAAAACAAAACTGGTTTCGTTCTAATAGATAGATAGCATCATAATAATCAACAACATCACTCGTGCTTGTGTCTAGACAAGCTTAGTCCTTGGCAACAAGAATGGACGAATGTCTGTTAGGTTCGTATCTTTTGAGCGTGTGATCGTGTGGGTTCCACTTTTGTTGTTTTGGAAGGCTCGTTCCTTGAACTGAAGGCGAAAGTAATGCGTCACGTCCACGTCTGACTTTGTCGGGACACACAAAAAATTTGCCGTTTATTCTTTGCTATCCTCTTTAAGCGGTCTTTCAAAGCATTGAATTTCTTAATTGTTGTTCTTTTTATTTTATTTTTTTTTTTAACTAAGAGCTGACCTTTAGAGAGTTCAAGAAACTCTAAGAATACGTAGGGAATGATCAAATTTCTAATTAGCAACTGGCCGTAAACCAACATTCCTATACTCAGTTTCTTACTGACTTTTAGCATGAATTTCAAAGAAGCATGACTAATGTGAAATCGTTTTAAAACTTCTATTAATATAATTTCATCACTGGTGTAAGCATTGCAGGATCTAGTCTTAAATCGTATTAGTCATAAAGAAGCGATTTAAAATGAACGGCCAGCTAGTATTATCCTAATTAAGTACACAAGACGGCGCCACATGCGTACTAGCTAGCGCCATCTAGCGGTTGATAATCAATACACAGCCAGCTGTTGGGCCGCATTTTACATAAAAAAAATGTTCGGGGCACGAGCGCGTATTTTAGTTCGTAAAACAAATTTACCAAATAATTGGAGCTGGTGCCGCTGGAGCAGCAGTAGTAATCCTTCAACCGGTGCATCAACGGAATCAACAGTTACACAGGATGTAAATGTAGATAAACGGCAGCAGCTGCTTAATGAACTCGCAGAGCCCGTACACACCAACAGCCGGCCGGCAATAGATCCCAAAGACACCAGCATTGTGCTGTTTCCCGGCCAAGGCACTCAATATGTTGGCATGTCCAAAGATTTACTACGATTTCCAGGAGCACGTCAAATTTTTGAACTAGCAAATAGCGTATTAAACTACGATCTATTGAAAATTTGCTTAGAGGGACCACGTGATAAACTCAACCGCACGGAGTATGCCCAACTGGCAGTAATGGTTTCGTCTCTAGCAGCGCTAGAGCAGTTACGAGAGGAACGACCAAGGGCCATTGAAAATTGTGTGGCTGCTGCTGGATTTAGCTTGGGGGAAATTACAGCCCTTGTTTTTGCTGGATCGATTCCCTTTGATAAGGCTCTAAAACTAGTCCAAGTGCGTGCGACTTCTATGCAAGTTGCTTGTGATCAAGCTGCTGGTGCCATGGCTATGACGCTATTTGCGCCAGACACCAACCTAGGAGAAGCGTGTGCCAAGGCCAAACAGTGGTGCATTGACCGAGGTGTAGAGTCACCATACTGCGGAGTTGCCAATTTCATGTATCCTCATTGCAAGGTGATCGCTGGAAACGTAGAAGCTCTCGAGTTTCTTGAGCAAAATTCCAAGGCTTTAAAGATTCGTCGTATGAAGCGTTTGGCTGTCAGCGGAGCTTTTCACACACCATTAATGGGAAGTGCCGTGGAGCCTTTTGCAAAGGCTTTGAAGTCAATTCGTTTGCAAGATCCCATCATACGCGTTTACTCAAATATTGATGGCAAGCCATATAGGAACGCTACACACATCCTGCGTCAATTACCCAAGCAAATTGTTCGTCCTGTCAAGTGGGAACAAACGTTACATGAACTTTATGAACGTCAGCAGGGCACTACCTTTCCTCGGACCTTTGAATGTGGACCTGGAAAGGGTTTGTTACAGGTTCTGGAAAAAGTTAACGCTAAGGCAGCCCACTCCGGGCACAATGTGTTAGCATAAATATATAAATAAATTAAGGAGCACTTTTTAAAAAAATTTTATTTTCTGCTATAAGGACAAGAACAAAATGCTAGAACATAAACAAAATGCTAGGAGGAAATAAACAAAATGCGAGAAGACCTGTTAAGCCACGCTGTGATGGCGGTTATGGCTTTAAGCTTTGTAATCTCTTGTACTCATGCGATGAGCAAAAGCGGCACCCTTGTTCTTTCGAAATCTCTCGAAAGGATCGTTTAGATTGTTGCCCACGCCCTGTAAAGGTTAACAATTAAAGCATTAGTATAAAATAAAAAAAAGTTAGTTTAAAATTAACTCACTTTATACATATCCTTACGGTCGCGCACCTCTCCACCTGAAATGGGAGTATCAATGCCTTGATTTTTAGAACCTAGGCCAGTGCCCGTACCAGCCCAACCCATTTTCATCAGCATTTGATGACCTTTATTGGATTCCTCAATGAACTCTTGGGGCTTGGCAAAGCTACTACCACTGTAAAAAAGCATACAAATTGAATTTTTGAAAATATGAAAAATATCTATATCCAATACTAACAAGAAACTGGGCGGTGTGGGTGATCTATCGCGTTCCACGCGTCTGGAATTGTTCAAGCTGCCTCCATTGTTGTTGTTATTGTTGTTGTTGATGTTGCCTATATTTCTCTCAGTTCGATTTTCACGAGAATTGTTGTCACGCTCATGACGGGGTGAGCGATTTCTAGCCTTTCGATTGCCACTACCATTGCCACCGCCAATACTGGCTATTCCAACTCCTCCACCACCGCCACGAGCACGTTGAGGTGGTGGCGTAAGTGTTCGTTCCACTGAACGTGCTTTTGAGCTTGAGCGGGATCTGTTACGTATAGGCGAGCGGGAGCGTGAACGGCTACGACTTTTGGAGCTGTAATTGAGTTAAGTTACGTCGTAAGTATTTTCTGACATTTTCTGACGCCTAAATCAATTATCTTACCGGTAACAGCGCTTATTGCTTTTTTTCGTCTTTTCAACGATAATGGGACTGGGTGAGCGGGATTTTTCACGTGTACCATTTTTAATCTCCTCCTCCTTTTGCTTACGTGCTGCATTCTTAACTTTATAATATTCGTAGAGGCCAAGCTTTTCCCACCCCTCACTGTAAATGTTACAAGTTATAATTGTATAATATAAGTTATAACTGTATAGGTTATAAATGCAATTAATTAGCCTTAATCCATCTACTTACTTATCTCTAGGACGATCGTGCGAAGGTGCTGCATAAAAGGCATTTAATGCATTAGTTAGGCGTTCGCTTTGCGGCGCCGGTGGGGGCAATCGAATGTCTGCAGGATCTAGTGGTTTGTAGGTATAGTCTTCTAATCGTATTAACGGCACAATAAGACCTGCTGGCAAGTCATAATAAGGTGCTTTCGGAACTTGCGGCTCCTGTTGTGCCATGGACGGGTGAAGAGTGTCAAGCTCTCGATCATCATCCAACTTTTGTAAGTGTTCTCCATGCATCTCATCGGGACGCTGTTGCAAGGCCACATGCATTGCCGCGTTAAATGTAGCTAAATCCATGGAGGGATCGGGCCCTTGCACCATATTATTCATCGGCATTTGGCCAAACACCGGTGCTTGTTGTGGTTGTTGTTGCTGCTGTTGTTGCATTTGAAGTTGTTGTTGTTGTTGCGGGATAGATTGCTGATCATCAGGAAGTCGCTGTTGATGTTGATGATGGTGTTGCAAATGCATCACAGCCTGGAGGGCAGCATTCAGCACGCCCAAATGAACTGGAGTATCACCAGCTCCAACTGGCACTTGTCCAGGCATTTGTGGGTACTGTGTTGGCTGTAACTGTGACTGCTGCTGTTGCTGTTGCTGCACTTGACCATGTATAGGAGCAGGAAAGCCTGGAGGCGGCTTTGACATATCCGGAATGAAAAAGTTTGGTCCTCGCGGCTCAACATAATGATTACCCTGGGACGGCTGTTGTTGATAGTTGGCATACATATTGTTTCCCGGCTGAGAATGGTCATGTGTAACTGGTGGTGGCGTATTTATATGTTCCTGATCCGAGCCTGGCATGGGTATACGCTGTGACATAAGTGACGGTAACAGCTTATTTTGTGGTGTTCCAGGATGTTGTGGTGGTTGTTGCTGCTGCTGTGATTGTGGAGGTTGTTGTGACTGTTGCGATTGCTGCGGTGGTTGCTGCTGCTGTTGTTGTGACTGGTGCTGTGGCTGAAGTTGTTGCTGTTGCTGCTGAGCCTTCTGAGCTATAAGAATTTGTTTCTCAAACTGAAGTTTCTGCTGTTCCAATTGTGCGATCTGTTGTGTGGCATGTTGCATAAAAATTTGATGTTGTTTTTGGTATCTATAAAATAAACATGAAATTTGTTAATATTATTAAATAGTTTCATTAAGTTTCTCATATTGCACTCACTTGTCAAGTGTGGCTTTGGTACTTTGCGAGTATTTTGTCACAATGTCGTGATGCGTATTTTGTAAATTTGTTTTATACTCCTGCATGGACGAGTCCGGAGATTGAAGTTTTGATATGACACAGGCATCAAAAAATTTTGCTTTTGATTCCCACAGGGATAAAAGTTTCGAGAGTTTCTGGCGCTGATCGTTGTTGGCAACTAAATGAATTAAAAGAAAGAATACGATTAATTATTGACGATAAAAATTAAAATGAATATCAATTATAATACTTACTCAAATCCGCGCTGCAGAACATCGGTATAACAACGTTCTCGAGATTGTTCTTCAAATCGCTGATATTTTTACGCATGCTGTAAATAAATTATTGCGCTTAAAGAAAAGTGCCTACACTTTTGCATGCTATTCGATTGCGGTATGTGGATAAGGTACTGGTCACCCGATGGTTTAAGTCTGTCTGTTTTTCTGTTTGTCCAAGTCCTGTCCCTAAACTAAGCAACAAAGTTAAAGCCCATACTGATATTTACATAATTATTCATTGTTCATTGCCTCTGTTACTTAGTTATATTATTTATGTTATGGTTGGTAATAGATTTAATTTTTTTTTTTTTTCTTTTTTTTTTTTTTTTAATTTATTAAAGTGAATTTATGAACTTACCAATGATGGAGTATATCATTAACTAAATATATAAGATGCAATTTTTGCTGAAACGTTGAACCATTGACCAAAGCCCTAAAAATAAATTAATAAACAAAAAACATATTTTTGTCCATTTTTCTCTGTTTGCACAACAACATTTGCCAAAAGTGTTTGTTGTGCTGCTTAAAAGTTTGTTCTGTACTTCACACGTATGTTTATGTACTCTGCATGATTGACTGTGAAGTTATGCTTCATTTGTGTGTGTGTGTGTATTATGTATGTGTGCATGTGTGTATGTGTGTACTTGTGTATGAATGAATAAATGCATGTTCGTATGTATGAATAAATAAATAATTAAATAAATGTATGTATATATGTATATATGTAGGTATGTGCGTACGTATGTATGTATATTTGCAGATATGTATATATGTCTGTATATATGTATGTACGTATGTTTGCATGTCTGAATGTATGTTTGTGTGTGTGTGTGTGTAAGCAAGAGTGTAAGCATAAATATATGTGCGTGTGTGTGTATGTGTGTGTCTTATATAAATAATTGTTCATAACTGCGCCTAACTACGCTCAAGAATCATCTATTGAGCCCAAGAAAAAATAAACGCATCTTTATAATGTCTCTTTCAGAACGAATTAACGAATAAATGAACTTAACGAGACACAAATTAACGAGTCAGCGACTCTCTCTCTCTCTCTCTTTCTTTCAATCGATCGTCATACGCATTCGTTCGCTCGTTTTGTTGCATGCATTTAGTGCGCTTTAATTTATAGATTATATTTCTCAAAGCTTTGTATAGTTTCTCGTTAAAAACTCGTTGAAAGAAAGAAACATATGTAATTAATAAATGTTGAAAGATCATTAATTATATAAACTGAGGCATACTTCTTTAAAAGATATTGTAAAACGACATTGATTTTTGCGCTGTCGGTTGAATGCTGTAAAATCCAGTTCTTGCCTAAAATTGCAATATCAAACGGGTTACTCATATTGTCATTTTTACTGGAATATTATTTAAATATAATTTAATGGTTTTCAAAAAATTTATAAATTTTTTTTTTTAATTTTGAATATTTGTGTGCAGTTTTGTCTAGCTCAAAAGTTAACTAACGTTAACGTTAATATATAGATATATATAAAGGTATATATATATATTTATATATGTATACATTTATATAGTTATAATTTAACTACAAGTAGTTGCCACTCAGAAGAGTTAGCCATATAATTACCTGCTGAGATGCTATCCTTGGTGCAGGACTCAATTATCGGCTGAAGAACACCATCAAATTCCCTTAATACAATGCCCTGCTCATTTGCCAACTGTTCCAACTGTGTTGTCTGTGCTGCTGTCATCGCATCATCAATTTGCTTTGCCTTTTGTGTCATCAGCGCCTAAAGGTTTAGTTGTTTTCATTGGGTTCAATTTTCCAGTGATCAGATTGATTTTTGGTGTTGTTGAATATGGTTGTAGTAGTAGTAGTAGAAGTAGTAGGAATAGTAGTAGTGGGTAGTAGTAGTAGTAGTTGGTGTTGGTAGGTGGTGGTGTTCGAATTCATTTTCGATTTCAATTCGTTGGTTTTTGGTTGGATTATGGACGCGCACAGGGGAAATATTCATTCATTTTTCGAATGCGACAACAAACGAAGTTTTCGTTATAACAATTTTTTTTTTATATTTTTTATACACACATTTTTTGTCAGTTTGTATGAAGAGTGGTTTCATTTAATTTGGATTTTTTTGTTTTTGTTTCAGAAAATATACAATAAAGCAAAAATTTAATGTAGTATTGTAAAACTGTCATTTTGTTAAAAAAAAATCATAATTAAATATGGTTATACATGAAATAAGTTAAGAAATATGTGTTTATTTGTAGCTGAAACAAAGTTGTAATATCCAAAGCACAAGTTTATAGGGATAAGGAGAAACAAATACGTTAAATACGTTGACACTCCAAGCAAGGGATGACGATGTAAGCCTGGGAAAGCAGCCCAGGATAAAACTTTGGAACTAAATAGTTTTATATATATATATATATATATATATATTTATATATATTTATATATATTTATATATATTTATATATATTTATATATTTATATATTTACATTTAATTTAAAGCCAAGATAAGACAAGATGTTGTCTTACTAACAAATGCATTTGAATTGAAATTCATGTATGGATTGGAATAGACCCTTAATAAATACCAATTTTTTTTTTTTTGTAAATTTACCAAAATTGGAGTTTGAGTTTAAAAGGGAAGAGTGTATTGAAAGGGATACGATATGCAAAAATTGGAAAATACCAAAATTTACATACTTTTATGACATTCTGACAAGTTGAAAGAACTCTTTTAAAAATAATATGGCTGCTTTTTATAGAAAAGTACATGGATACTCAAATATATACAAATGTTGTTTATAGAGGAATCGGACCTGTAAAAGAGCAAATAAAAAATTTGTATTTACCGTATGCTGTGCAGAAAGATTTGCATCCGATTGCTTAATTTGCTCCCGTAACGTATTTTGTTGCATTTTGATGGCATCCAATTGATTGGTCAGATTTAATGTTAATGAATTTCCATTTGGTGTTGAAATGTTTGTTGGCGTTGCACCGGGTACAGGATTTGGAGTTGATGGCCACATATGCTGAGATTGTTGCTGTGTTTGTTGTAATGCTTCCTGTGCATTATCGTGCATATTCGGTGGTAATTGTGATTGCTGCTGATGTTGATGCTGTTGTTGAATTTGCTGTTGGAGCTGTTGCTGTTGGGTATAGTGAACGTGACTTGGCGGTGGCTGTTGCATATAAATCGGGGCACCTGTGGGCATATTGCCTTGCTGTTTCAATACTAATAAAATGTAAATGTAAGATAATGTTAAATTTGAAGCTGATAATGCTTACTTGCTTGCTCCCCTGCGACACGATATTGATAGTAGTTAGCAAATTCACCACCAAAGAGAAACTCGAACTTTGGGTTATTTTGCTGTTTTTGTTTAGTGATTGCTTCAAATTCGGGCCCATTGCGTGCTACAAATTCAGCCAATTTATCTATTATATTGCGTAAACTGGCGTCTGAAAAACAATTTGATGAAGCACAAAATTACATTCAGTTATACTACACTTAGCGCGTGTGCAATTTCAGATTTTATTAAATTAACTAGCATTTATCTAAAAAAAAATAAATTTACCTCGCGGCGGTTGAATATCCATTTCCTTAAATAATAAATAAACTAGTTGTTTGATAAGTTTGTTTTAAACCACTAAAACTTTTAGGTAAAGTTCATTTCTTTTGCGGCAAGCACATAGAATTTTTATCAACTGCTTCTTCTTTATTCTTTTTGCTTTTATCAGACGCCATATTTAGAGCTGACACAATTCCGTCTCATTTCATTCCACTATTGTTATCGATAAGATTTAACACAAACAATTAGTATTTATCGAGCATCTTTCTTTCGTGAAACCTGCCAGTCATTCACTATTTACATTTTCACCATTTAAAAGTAAATATGCCAGTAGTACGCGTTATAAGAGATGAAGCGCACTTTAATGCAGAATTGACACATGCTGGAGTACGCCTCGTTGTTGTTGATTTTACTGCATCATGGTGTGGGCCCTGCCAACGGATTGCACCAGTGTTTGACACGTTCCCCATTAAGTATCCTAAAGCTTTATTCCTGAAGGTTGACGTGGATAAATGTCCGGAATTAGCAGCTGGGCAGGGTGTTTCAGCAATGCCAACCTTTATATTTTACCAGAACAAATCAAAAATAGCCCGAATTGAAGGTGCAGCCATAACGGGACTTGAAGCCAAAATACAGGAGCATATTGGAGAAGATAATGCAGAAGCAACTGGCGAAGATTACGGACAAGGATTGGTAAGTATAAAAATACTTATATTCCTTAAATTTGGCTAAATTGTTTTATAAAAATAGATCGAGCTCAACAGTTTTATTTCAAAACAAGAGTGTGAATGCTTGAATGAATCGGATGATCATAATTTGAAGCACGCTTTAACGTCAGCTGGCGGTTTCTTACAGTCTGATTGCGATGAACAATTAATTTTGTCCATAACCTTCAATCAAGCAGTTAAAATACATTCACTAAAATTCAAGGCACCACCAACGGTGGGCCCCAAGGATGTTAAGCTTTTTATCAATCAGCCGCGTACCATTGACTTCGATATGGCAGAATCAATGAGCAGTGTGCAGGATCTATCGTAAGTCACAAACAACATCTTCTTAGCTAAAATATTGTTAGTTATGCTTTTTATTTATTGTAGATTGGCACAAAAGGAACTTGAAAACGGGCAACCTGTTAATCTTCGCTACGTAAAATTCCAAAATGTACAAAACATTCAAATTTATGTAAAAAACAATCAGTCAGGCGGCGATACAACTCAGATTGACTACATTGGCTTCATAGGCTCTCCTATTGTAACAACCAAAATGATTGATTTTAAGCGAGTGGCCGGTAAAAAGGGGGAAACCCACTTCACTTAAAGAAAATTGGCTTGGTATTTATTGCCCAAACCTACTTTTTGTATTTTCGACTTGAAATTAAACAAAATTGAAGAATGAATTAATAATGAAAACAGAAATATAATTATAGTATTTTTTGCAATAATAACATTGTCATTGCTTAGTTACAGGTTACTGTGTTGCATTACATCCAGTTCCTTATTGAGCATTTGCCAGGCACGTTCCGCTTGTAACTGCGTAAAATCAAAGTCCCATTGAGAACTGAAGATCACATGTGATTTGGCAACAATATCGGTGTTCGTCAACTGATTAGAAAGGCGTTGTCGAGCTTCGTTTTCGCTAAGTCCGTTACGTGCAACGACACGCTTAACAGCTTCTTCGGGAGGCACAATCATTGACCAAACTTCGTGACAGTGAGACTCCCAACCTGCCTTAAACAGGACAGCCGCTTCTAAAACTACAATTCTAGGGACCTGCGGTGAGCTTCTCAATTCAGCCAGGCGGTTGTTCACTTCAATGATAAGTTCAGGCCACACAATAGAATTTAATACATGGAGTTCCTGGGGATTATTAAAAACAATTGGTCCTAGTTTTTTCCGATCAATGTGTCCATCTGCAGTCAATATATCGTCACCAAAATGCTGGACAATCTTTTTATAGCAGGCCTGGCCCGGCTCATATACTTCATGTGCCACCTTATCACAATCAATGGTATATGCACCCATTTTACCCAATCGTTCAGCCATTTTACTTTTACCAGACGCAATACCACCCGTGAGTCCTATAATATAGGGTCGCAGAGGCACCTTTGAATTAACCTAATAAGATAAACATTTATAAAATCAAATAATACCAAACATTTCGACAGAATTTTACCTGTGGCTTGCGCCAACGTGTGCCTAAAAGATCAATGCGTGTATTGCTCGAGCTAACCTTTTCTTCATGAATGCCGTCTTTAACATTGCTTTCAACACAATCAATTGTAAAAATATCAAGTTGGCGAAATTGTTTTGTTTCTCGCATCTCGTTAACCTTTTGGGCACCACGAAATGTTTCAGCACTAACCACAATCAAATCAATTTCGGGATCACTTTTCGTCGGTCCATACAAATCGTCAAGAGGGACAATATCATATTGTAAAGTGTTATCAATATCTAAAAGGAACTCTCGCAAACGTTTAGCGCGCTCCTCGTAAGGTAATATAAGTTCTGGCAGAATTTTATCTGGAAGCAAAAAAGTATTTATCATGATAAGCAATGATTTGACTTCCTGCTAATCCTTTGTTATTTACTTTTTGTTAATGCAGGTGTAGTTACGCCTATTATAAGGCGCTTATAGGTGCGCAGCACAGTTTGTGTAAGGAATGTTTTATGGCCAACGTGTATACGATCAAAGGTGCCACCAATAACAGAAGTTTGGTAAACAGTTTGATTTGCTGATTGACTATTATCCTCTGGCATCTGCATTTCCGGGCTTAACATATTCTCTAAGAAAATTGTGGGTTTGCTTATGTTAAGTGCAGTGCGAAGTTTCTCGCAAAGCTCCGGTTGATGCGTATCTGAGAATATTACATCCACAGGCTTGCGTAAGATAAAAGTACTGGTACCAGCCTGTTGTTTTAGTGGTGATATAAGTACTCGCAAATCTAATTTATTGCCAACATAGCTGTTACTATCTGCATACAATTGTGATATAAGGCGACTCCAAGCAGGTGGGGCAGACGTTGTAGCAGGAACATTCAGGTGAATATATAGGGAGTTAACGTATTTTGCAATACTACATAAGGATTTTCCAATTTGCTTGATATTAGATACTACTAGCAGACCAGTGGAAGCCATGTTATTATAACTTTTCGAGGACGAACCCCTTAATTCAGTTTGCTCGGATTTTGCTGCACTTTGGACTAAATGTTGATTAAAAACAAACTATCGATATTCATAAATGCGAATAATATATTTAACTTGATAGGGATGAAAGCTATCGTACCCAACCAATTTATATCGATATAAAATGAGGTTCAGTCGCACCTATTAGGATTGCCAATGTATCGATAGCACAGACCTGGCACAACGCACATCACTGAAGAAAAAATTTTTTGACGAATTCTGAGGCATTCTATAAAGTAAACTTAAATAATTATCACGATGTCACGACAAGCCTCCAGGTTGGACGCCAAGAAAGTGGTAAGTTTCTTAATGAAAGCAGGGGCTTAACTCCAACTCTTGTATATAGTTATAAGATTAGTTTGGCCTTTAGTCTAAGTAAAAGTGCCACCCACCCTCAAAATCGGCTTCATATTCGCTTTTCCAGTAAGTGTATTGAGGGCGTGAGAGGGAAACGAAACACATAATAGCGCAACCTGCGCGCTATGGATAGCCATTTTAGCAGTAACTCACGCACCACAGCAACTGCAAGAATGAGCAACGCTGCCGCCACAGCCGCCAATAACAGCAACAGCAGCAACAATACAAGCAACAACAATTCAAATGTAAACACCGGAGCGGCAACAGTTGGTGTTGGCGTTGGGAATGCTGGACAGCCTATACAAGTTATACCAATGCCGTTGCTACCGGCTGGGGCTGCACAGATAATAATTGGACAACAGCCACAAGGACAAGCTGGCGGGGCAACAGGGGGCTTGCAGCCACAATTGATACCATTGCAAGCCAATCAAATAATGCTGCAAACACAGCCCCAACAGCCACAAATGCAACTAATGCAGTTGCCAGATGGACAAACTATATTCTACCATACACCTACCATTGCATCTTTGGATCCAAATGCTGCAGCAGCGGCTGCCGTTGCAGCACAACCAGCCCCCCACTATCTTAATATCAATGGACAATTGTTGCAAATATCCGCTGGAGCGGGTACCAACCAACCCACGACATCAGCTGGACAACAGATTATAATGGTACCACAAATGACAGCAGTTAACACAGCTGCAGTGGCCGCTAATGCTGCCAATAACGTCGCCCAGAACAGCAATAACATCAGTAGTGTGCAACAGCAACAACAACAGACCCAAGTTCAGCTTCAAGTACAGACCACGACTAGTGGATCGGTAGCGGCAACAACGAACGCTGGCGTCGCAAGTAATGCAAGCAGTGCTGATGTTAGCACCAGTACAACAGGTACCAATACGAATAGTGAAGATGAGAACTCAAAGGGAGAGGCAGATGAGGAGCCACTTTATGTGAATGCTAAACAGTACAAGCGTATACTTATAAGGCGGCAAGCACGCGCCAAACTGGAGTCGCGTATACCCAAGGAGCGGTGTAAATATTTGCACGAATCTCGCCATCGACACGCAATGAATCGCGCACGAGGTGAAGGAGGTCGGTTCCATTCGGCGCAAGAGAAGGGTGATCAATCCAGTGTTTTAGATGGAGTCAATCTGCCTTTAGCAGCCAGCGGCGGTGCCACACTAAGTCGTGGCACGGCACGTGCACCCCCTAAACTGATAGCACCACACCAAACGCCGAGTATAACAATAACGGCCATCAAATCGGAATAAGCTGCAGTTTAATTGATGTAGATAGCATTTAGCCATTATCATAGTTATGTAGACTTATTATTAAGTTTAGGTCATAACATTTTTTTGGTTTGTACACAATTAAAAATAAATTTGTATTTATTTAAAAGTGTGCATACAATCTCCTGGCAATGATTATACAATTGATGAGTTAATCTTAAGGCTTCGTTTAGGTACAACAATTGTGGAATAGCTGAGCAAATGTTGAAAAGCAGAAGCGTCAACGATATTAAAAAAAATTATAGTTTAAAGATTATAGCCTATCAACAGATTTATCCATATGCAAACTGCATTTTTTTCTTTTGTACACACACAAACAGAACTCGGAGTTCCTTACGCTCACATATGGCGCATTGGTTACACAGATGCTGCGTGACTTTGAGAACGTTGATGATGTGAACAAGCATCTTGAGCGCATTGGGTATAACATGGGCATGCGTCTTATTGAGGACTTCCTAGCACGCACATCATCACCACGCTGCCTGGAGATGCGCGAGACAGCCGATCGCATACAACAGGCATTTCGCATCTATCTAAACGTACAGCCCACAATCTCAAACTGGTCGGCGGCGTCCGATGAGTTCTCACTTCTTTTTGACTCCAATCCATTAACAGAGTTTGTCGAGCTACCAGCTGAATTGGGCAATTTGCGCTACAGTGCCATACTCAGTGGTTGCATACGCGGTGCCCTCGAGATGGTCCAATTGGAGGTGCAGTGCTGGTTTGTTCAGGTACATAGATGTATGGAGTATTTTTATAGACATTATTGAAATGCAATCACAATTATTTTGCTTTTATTGATCTGTATTTGTATAAGTGTGTGTGTATGTGTGTGTGTTGTGTGTATGTGTATGTGTGTAGGTTTTTGTTTGAGGGCTTGTGTATAATAAATACTTTTTGGTTGCTTGGCTTTGTGTGGTGTCTCATGCCATTTTTTGCTTTCTGCTTTGCAGGATCAACTGAAGGGCGACAATGTGACGGAGTTGCGTGTTAAATTCGTGCGACGTCTAGAGGAAGCCATACCAGCTGGCGAGGATTAGAGAAATTCGAAATATAATATTTATATGACGAAAATGAAAGAGTGTGGGAGAGATAGAGAGAAAGAGAGATAGAGAAAATGAAAGATATATAAAAATGTTACTGCGTTAAACAATACGCTTCTCATTTAGAATTTTAGTTACATTCTAATCGAAAGCTGCATTCCGAAGCGCAGTACAACCATCGAAAGTAAAATAATTATAACAGTAACAGCAACAGCAACAGCAACAGCAAAAATTACATTAACAATAATAGTAATAGTTATAAAACAAAAGATTTTAGTTTTATTTTTATTCGACTTTATACAAAAAAATGTCAGATATATAATGTAAAGTAGTTATATAAAGCGTATAAACTTCAATTCAATGCATTTAGTTGTAATACAATGTTAAGAGAAGAAAAATGTCGGATAAATATCTCATGTGCTCCAAAGATCCTCACTAACTCACAAGCGTTGGATTAAAGCATATAATATATATATATATATATATATATATATATATATTATAATCAAAAAACGCTACTATAATTTTGATCCCAAGTTATTAATTAGCTCCCTATGTAAATATATAATCTTTAAACAAGGAATACAAATGTAATTTGGCCCTTTGCAAAACTTTAAACAAATTCATGACTTGAGTTCTTAATATTTCATATATAATAACTGCGATGTTTGGGATCAGTTGAATTAACTTCTAAAACTTTTTACAAATCTCTGGTGATTGGCTTTTAGTGGGTCTTGTTAATACAAAAAAAAAAAACAGAAGAGCGCGGTTAGCCGACATTGGAATTTCATATATTTTTCAATGCACAATTTGCTAATTATCCAAATTACCAATTAATCAATGTCTTTTAGACATAACACAACAACAACAACAACAGCAAAAACGACAAAATGATATTCCGTTTTTTGATTAAGAATCTTTTCAGTATTTACATGGAATACTTTTCACAGGCACAATATAATACTTGGTTACAAGATTTTGCTTTGGTTTAAATTCCTAAGACAGTGGCGTAAGCAGGGAATTCATAAAAAATATATGATATTCTTAAGTATTTAAAATGATAATGTTAAAAAAAATATATATATAATTATATATATGTATATATATATATATATATTTATATAAAATATTTGTGTATTAAGAAGACACCTTTTAACATTTGCTGCTCTCTGCCTACGCCACGGCTTTCTGGGCACTTCAAAAAATTTATTAACTGCGATAAGGCATTGATGTGGTGGTTAAAGTTGTAATTGTAGCTGTGGTTGGCGGCTTAGTTTTGTTGTGGACAAAGCATTAGGTTCAGGTTCCGGCGCGTCAGAACTTTTCGCAAGGCTTGCAGCGTTTTCATGCAGATGACGACGCAACACCCATTAGCTACGCCCTCCGCTGGGCTTTTGCAGGTACATGAGCTGCTCTTGAGGGCTGAGCTTTCGCTGATGACGGGAGCTGGTGTTTTGCCAGAGCAACAGCCAGTGGAATCGGCAGGCGGTGGTGTGGGCTTGCAGCACCCACCAGTAGCTGTTAAAGCTGGTGCAGCATTGTTACTTGAGCAGCAGCCACTTGCAGCCTTAGGCGTACAATCTGAAGAAGGTGGAAGACGAACAGCAGCAGCATTACTATCACAGCAACCGCCTGTTGTCACCGGCTTAGATGCAACTGTGGAGCAACCACAGCTGCTTGCAGTTACAATAGACTCTGGTGGCTTGGCAGCAGCACCACCACCGCAGCAGCCTCTACCACCGCTGCTCGATCTGCCACCGCTCATGGAAGCCAAATTTTGTAGTAGCAAAGCAACATCCTCGATGTTTTGGTTCATTTCCGCTTCACGTTTACTCACTTTTTTACTTGCAGCATTACCGCAGATGCGTTTGCCGCCACCAATACCATTGGTACTCGTGGTAGTTGTTGGTTTGACGAAGGGTCTTACAGTTGACGCAGCACAGTCACCACCGTGACAATTTTTTCCTTGATCGCACTTGCAGTTAGTACAATTGCAGATGCCAGCATCCGCCGTAATCTGCTTAAGAGTTGGCTTATTATCCTTTATTTCCAATTCAACCAAGCCTGTGGAATCACTAGGCACCTGTGCTGTCTGATGAAGAGTAGCCTGTAACAGTGCGCTATTATTGTCAATCGTCATCAGTATATCGTTCAGTAAGGACTCAGTTTCCATATCTTCATCATTGTCATAACTGTCGTCCTTAAGTAGCTCTTCAATGTTTTGTTGATTAAGTTCCAGAGTTGGTAAGGAAGATGAATACGCGACAGAGGAATTATTGCTTGAACTGTTTGTTATTTTAACATCCATTGGTGTCGTCATAGGCAAATCATCCATGTTACTGCTGACAGCGTTGCCGAAGTTTGTTTTAAGGTCGACAAAACTAGGCATTTCGGTAGGTAGTGCTACGCAGGCATTGGTTAAAGGCGCCATTGGCATTATAGGCTTGGAAACTAGCACACCAGCATCAACCCAGGGACTGGGAATCTCCTCTTCGGCGGCATAAGACAATGGATAAGCTTGTGATGTTTCCGGTAAAATAAAAACATTGGAAAGTTGCTGTAGAACAACACCGCTATCATTGCTAGTAGTCTCCGAACTTTGGCTACCCGGATTAAGTAGAACCATATCCGATTGTGGAGCCTCCGGCTCCATTTCCGTTTGTTCTTGTTGCTCTTCTTTAACTAACTTTTGAAATTTATGTGCACGTTTTGATTTTTTTTTGCCCTTGCTTAGCAGCTGACGTTGATGTGTCTTTTTATGTGATTTTAGACTATGTGAGGTGCTGAACGATTTTTGACAGCTGTCCTCTTGGCAGGGGTATGGCTTTTCGCCGGTATGTGTGCGACGGTGAGTTTTAAGGTGATGCGAGGCAGTGAAGGCCTTACCGCAATCGTCCTCTGGACATTTATAAGGACGCTCCTGAGTATGAGTGCGCATATGCTTCTTTAGATCGCTAAGTGTGGTGAAGCACTTTTGACACATTTCACAATTAAATGTCTCTCCATTATGCAGTCGAAGGTGAGCGTGCAATCTAATTAAATATAATTATTAACTAAAGCATATATATGACTATGGCTATTTGTAGCTATCACAATTACCCACCTGTATCGCGTATTGAACGCCTTATCACAGCCGGTCACCTCACACTCATAGGGTTTCACTTTTGTGTGCACACGTACGTGGATTTTCAGGCTATAGGAGGTGAGAAACGCCTTGTTACAGCCCTCCTCTGTGCACTTAAAGCTGTAGTCACCTATAATAAAAAAAAAAGTATATACAAAATTAAGTAATTTTTTATAATACAACTGAACAACATTTATTCAAAAATCATTCGTACATTTTGCGCTACTTTTAAACTACAATCTTTCATCCAAAATAAAAACGCAGTGTTGGTTAACGTAATATAATAATGGTATAAAAATACGGAATGATTTAGTTAGCTATTTTCTAATTTAAACAATTTATTTTTTTTTTTAAAGTGGAACCCAGTTCAATTGTATGTTAATTTTTTAACTGAATTTTTTACCACAACATTTGCAAAGAGCCATCACATTATTGCAATATGCTATATGTAATTGTATCGTGACGTCACTTGCTTTAGTGTATATAACAGGTCAGTTCTATTGCATTGCCAGTGCTGGATAGTGTTTTGTGAAGGAAAAATTACGATTTTGCTGCCGCAGCTCAGCGGACAAAAAGTGTTTAATAAATCGCAGTTTTAAAATCAATTATGAGCAAAGCAGAGGAAAAGGCTGAGGAAAAATTAATAAAGAGTGTTAAAAATCATACATGTTTGTACGATAGATCCGACATTGGCTTCCGAAATCGCCTAAAAAGAGACACTGCGTGGGCCAGCGTCTCTGCCGAATGCGGTTGGACAGGCAAGTGCATACACATGCACACATGCACTGATTTGCATGCATTTGTACATTGTAAATAGCTTAACAATAAAATTGTTTGTTGTGTTTTCAGTTAAGCAATGCCAATGTCGTTGGAAAACACTACGTGATCGTTTTGTACGTCTGTACAAAGGCGATGAGGCTCAAACCTATAGCTACTTTAATCAGCTGTCTTTTCTTTTGGAACACATTAGGCCTCGCGGCTGTTGGTAAGTTATATGGATTTTTATATATCTTAATTTTCCATAGTTGATTACAAATATTTATTATCCAAAATTTACTTTCCTACAAATAACATTTAAGAGTTGCAATTACTTGTTTTGCTGACACAATAACAAAGCAAAACAACATTTACCGTTATGTTATCACAAATGTTATTAACAGTGTAAAATTGTTTAAATTACATTGTTTTTGATGCTGTAACTATGACATTATTTATAATAGATTTATTTATCGACAGCAATATTGATGATAGCCAACTGAACTTGGATATCAAGGAGGAAAGCCCACAGGAATATGAAAATGATGAATCGAGTCCCAGCTACTCAAGCGATTATGGATGCGCTACCATATGTAAAACAGAAAATGGCTATGAAGAGGATTACACGAGAGGTAATGCGAGCGAGGAGACTAGGATAAGTGATACTGCTAGCGACAAAATACAATTAAGTCGCCAACAAGCTCAAATCGAATTTATCAGGGTTATGGCCTTGCTTCAGACAATGTTGGAGAAAAAACAAAATGATGAGAATGCTGCGGCACTCGAACCAATCCTTGTCGATCCCTTCTACAAATATTTAGAGAATATACTTAGCCGCGTAGACCAGACAAGGCGTGCGGATATTCAATTGGAGATATTAAATTTTGCAAATAATCAAGTAAAAGATGCAGACATTAGTAGTGCTACTTAAAGCTAGTGCTTCATATACATATTTGTGCAAGTTAATTGTTTAGTTATGTTTGTGAAATGGGATATAGTTTATCCGCTATACCCTATTAATGTGTCCTTTTAAAAACTTACCCGTGTGTGTTTTTAAATGCGTTCGTAAATTTCCAATTGTGCTATAGCTGCGATAACAGTTCTCATAGTTGCATTTATAACGGCTAAGAGCTTCGTCGGAGCTCTGCGATTTTGGGATCAGAGAAATATAATATATATATTTTGATTAGTCGATAAAAATATGAACTGCACAATTTGAATATTTGAGAATAGATATGTACAAAGTCTTGGGTTTCGAAAAAGTCATTAGGTCGTTATGTTAGGTATGTATTATGTTGATGTACTCGTAAGTCAGCCAATAAATAATATATTTGTGTATATGTAATAATAATGCATGCAGAGTGTAAACAATTTTTTCTTCGTTTATATAAACTGTAATTGGTTTTGGAAGGGTAACTAATACTACGCACCAAGTTGACTATTTGAATGCGATATTGGTTAACAAAAATTGATTACACGCTTTGCGCGCGCGCGTTAAAGTGAGAGCAGCGAGAGGATCGTAGGGAGCAACACGACGCCTGCCTGTTGCCCACTGTCTAGCTCTAGGATTGGATTAACGATTATGTATAAAAAAATTATGAAAATTGCTACAAGCAGAGCGTTACAACGTTAGTTACGGCACACGTTTTAAACACATTTTGCATTGTGCGTGTGGACGTGAATGGAATGGGGGCTGAGTACCTCGTACGCCATCGCCATCAGTTGGTCCTCATCAGTATCCTTATGCAAAGCCCCAGGGTGTATGCAGTGAGCCAGTTCATCCTCATCGTCTGGCTCATTCTGCTCTTCGATATAGCTGGAATGTATTGCATGTTTATGGAATTGCTCTCGCCAGTTGGAAACAAACAAAACTGTGAAATGCGTCGGGCTAGCTCTTGCTTGTTTTATTTTATTTGTGTGTCAGTGGGCTGTTTAATCATATATATATATATATATATATATATACATATATATACATTCAATTAAAGCACAGAAATTATATTTGTGTGTGCGTGTATGCACACATCTGTACATGCCAAGTTGCATATACAGAAATGCATGCACACATACATGCACATGCACATGCATACTTATTCCGCATAGTTTAGTGAGGTTAGAGAGAACGCATTAAAAATAAAAATAACAACAAAACCATAATCGTATTTATAAACAGTTGACAGAAAGATAAGTTTGAAAATTTTAATAAACAAAAGACATAAATAAATAACAACGACTGATTTGGTTTACTGGAAGCCCATTAAAGCTTTAACAATCAGATTAATTAATATTTAATATTGCCATGGTCAAACACGACGTCGCAAAACTATAAACGAAATATGTAGAAAAGTTTTTTTTCACTGATTGTGCGACTAAAGATACCCTATAAGGGAAATGAAATGCCTTCATAAACATATTTACAAAAAGGCCAGCATGTAACTATTTTATTTTTATCACTAGCAATAAGTACAATGATAATTAATAATATATGCATATGAAAAATAAATACATTTATAATCGTTGAAATTGGATTGAGATGTGTCTCGCATTGAATCACATATGCATTTCCTTGACTATGTTATACCCCTTAATTGGTTTGTATTGAGTACAGGGTATTGCAAATGAAAAAAAGAGAAGAAAAAAATACACTCATATTTAAAAACAAAAAATTCAATTTGGAAAAATAACAAGTGCGTGGGTGAGTGGACGTCTGACTGACGGGCAGTGCGCGCGGTATGAGTATGCTGGGACCCAAACCCTCGCCCTCATCTCTGCACCCTTCCCATTCACTGCCACTCACTGTCCCTGTCACGGACACAGCTGGCAGCAAACCTCCCGCCTCCTACTGTCCCACAACCTGCCCTAATCTAGCATATCGGGCGAGTGCTGAAAAATGAGAAATATGATTGAGGTGAACACTCATAGTGATAAAAATAGAGCAGTGTAGACGTAGAGGAGCTGCAGGGCAGGCAGACCGATAGAAAATAGAAGAAATTGGGAAAATTATTGTACTATAAATTAAAGCAACTACAATGTTAAGGCTGATCATACCAAAGCAAATAATTTGTCATTATGCCATTTTTGCTTAAATTAGTCATAAAAATGAACTGAAGTTTCAGAATTTTAAAAAATACATGAAAAAAATGAAAATCACAAATCATTTTAAAATATAAATACTTTTATTGCATTTATCAATATGCTATTAATCAGTTGCTTTTACTGGAAAAAAAATAACTAAAACCTTTATCAGAATAAAAGAAAGAATGAAATGGATCAAATCTCCAATCAGAGTAAACCACACATTCTTATTGGCATTGGTAAGGTAAATTAAATTTGGTGAAAATTTTACCAACATAATTTAAGAGTACCTAAGACGACGACAATTTAAATGATTGATTCAATAGAAACAAATAATTAAAAGCTCAACAAAAAGTATAAAATCTGAATTATTATCTGCTACAATATATGAATTATGATTGTATTTGTTGTAACAAACATACATACAAAGTCCATCTTTTAGTGCCTCATCTATAATGGAATATTCTCGAATAGAATTTCACAATGATAATAAATTGAAAACCGGCTATTTTACACGAAGTGTGAATGAAGTAGAAAAAAAATACAAAACTTTGATTTCCTACACATCAGCTGTGTATGTATTTACAGACATATACATACATACATATGCATATATTTATGCATAGATGTATATATTGTCGACGTACATATGTTTACGTATATATTTATGTATACTTAATTGTATTTGTAGTGGGGGAGATCTAAATGTGTTCATCGGCGTAATTATTTTTAGACCAAACAAACGATTTGGATACAATCATCAAGTAGCAAGAAGCAGAAGGTAGCTACTGCAGCAGCATCGCAGCAGAGGAACCGGCAGCAGAAGCAACAAAAAACCGTTACATTCTCATTGCCACCAAAAATCGAGTACACACTCATGCCAAAATACATGCAGATAAATAATATAAAAAAAAAAATAAATAAAAAAATACGGTATATCTGCATGTATGTATTGGTGTGTGCGTGTAAGAAGTGGGTGAGAACCGGCGAACACATATCAGGCAATTAGCAACAACATGAAAATTCTACAGACACTTTACGGACGCGCGTTGTAATAAGTGGACATTGGAATTGTTGAAATATGCCAAATTTTTCTTTTAATTTTTGACTTTCATAGCCAATATTTGAGCTTAATTATAACGGCAAGCAAACAGGAAAAAAAAACAACAAACAAAATAAACGAAAAAAATAATCAAAATAATATTGTTGAGCATATTGCATTAGGGCACACGAACGAACATGCAGAAGAGCTTTTAATGTGGGCAGCGAAAAAATATAGTCATGGGTAGGCAAGGTTCAGCATTAGAACTGAGGCAAACTGTACACACCTGGTACCGTTAAGGATAAACAGCAATAATATAGGCAGAATCTACACATCAAAACAAGAATAGCAACAACCAGTGTTGGAAAGCATGCAATCATTCATTGATATATGTAAAGTGTGTAGCAGTAAAATCTTCTATTAATAATTGGACACTATTCCCTTATCATAAAAAGGGACAGAATACAGTTTTGTTTTAGAATAGAGCAAAGTGCAAGCACTTGGAAATCAGCATAAAATTACAGAAACAAGAAAACAACAGGCGGTTGTCAATAACAATAGCACAATAACAAAACAGAAAATATATTTAAAAGCAATAACAATTGTAACAATAACTATAAAAGCTGTGCTGAAAACCATGCAATGAGTCTGTCAATGGTCACTACCTTGTCCCAAGTGTGAAATATGCAGTAGGAGGAGAAGTTGATACAGATGGTCTTGAGTTGCTGTTCTGCAGAGTATCGCTGTTTGATTTTGTAGTTGTTGTTGTTTTGAGTGGTTCTTCTTCATTTGCTGGTAGCATGCTGAAGGACACCACTGTGGGTGGCTGCACCTGGACGAGCTTTTGATTTTGAAACTGATATTCTAGGGTAAAGCAAATGTCATCCAGATTGTATGTGCCCACAGATTCTATCAACGGTATAGGAGATTGTGTCGATGATGGGTAATTTGATGAATTGGGTAGGGCTGTGCATGTGATCGGGGATGATATGCTTGTAGTAGTGTTTGTAGTGTTTGTTGTGGAACTGGTTAGCAACGGGGGTGCACTTGTCAGCGGTCTCAGTGTGAACACATCGTCTTCAACTATGTTATTGTTTTCATTGTCATCGTTCTTGTACGCTACGGTTTCTGCCTGTGTTTGGGTCTGTTCCTGCGGAGCGTCCGGCACACTGAACAACGTGTACGTTGCTGTTCTTGTTGCTGTCGTTGTTGTCGTTGCTGTTGTGGTCGCTATCTCATCTTCGTCCGCCTCAAATGTCAAACCTAATGATTGCAGCACCTGTTGCTCAATGGTAGTTAGACTGTGACCGCTATAACTGCTGCTACTACTCCCACTGCCATCCGCCATTAACTTGGGCACCAATAACGATGCCAACATTGCTTTGTTGTCCTCAAACCCATTGAAGTCGAGTTGAAGCGATGACGCAGTTATCGGCGGTGAGCCCGTTAGCGATGTGCGCGTTGAGTTTGTATCATAATCCCTGCTGTCTGATAAGGAATTTCCATGATTGGCCGATTTCCAAATGTGTTCATAGTAATCTTGTGGCTGTTGTTGTTGAGCGCTTAGCGTCTCATCATTGCTTGCATCCATTTTGTACTTATTCTAATATTTTACACACTCTCACTAATGCACATTGATTAAAATCATGCAGTTTTGTTACTTATATCACTTTGCAATGCCGATATATACATATATGTAAATATGTATTACAAAAGAAATTAGAAAATTATAAAAAGAGAAACAACGGCGATCTAAGTATATTATACACGTCTACGCAGCGCAACAACAAAGATAAGACTAGTGATGGTATTTCAACAGATTAACAGCGACATTTTGTTAACATTATTCTTGGTTGTTAAATAACAGAACAGAACCGAATATTCTGTAATCATATTATTTTATATCGCAACTTTTTAAAAAAAGCAAAATTATATTGAGTAAATTGGAATATTCCCAGTACATCCAACACAATCAATTACATTGGCAATGAAGAAGAATTTTAATATTTCACAATTTTGTGTTGTAATGATTGAATTTTTTACGAAACTTCTAATAATTAAACCCAATCAGAACAATAAGAGTCTTACAAGACATTGAAATTTAACACAAATGGTAATAAAAAGAAGTTTTCGTTTAAGTACGTTTTCCCTTAAGCAGTCCTTAATATCATATAAAGCTTTTCTATGTTTTCATTTTACTAAGAACTTAATATAAAAGCAAAAAATAATCGTACTTAGAAAAGGCGTTGTGACATTTTATAAAGTAAAGACTGTTGAAATAAAAGAAACTACAGGATAATATAAAATGTGTTGGTAGTAAACTTACTCTTTTTTAAATTTTTATTTAAGTCGAGCTTTCGCGCCTTTATGTTATGGAATGAGTGTCGATATCGATACCACAATTGGGTTCGGTCACACTACTCGGAAAGGCAAAGGCAGTACATATACAAAATTCATTGATTTTGTCAACGTAAAACATACAGCGCATAGCTGCACAGAAGAACATAAAAAGTAAAGTTAGTTAACTAAATTAGAAACGCAGCTGTGGCAAGTGGATTGTAAAAACGCAAAATGCAATACTATCAAGACAATTTAAAACAGTGAAGACGCCAAACGCACTGTCCAACAAGAATTTCGCTGCTTGCTCCCAATTTCCAACAAGAAAGAAGTGCAAGAAAAGAGCATACGGTGTTAAAGGAAACAGCGCAAGCAGAAAAAGGAAAAACATACAAAATAGCAAAAAGCAAAAGATGACAATCGATCTACAAGATTAGTATTGTGGCAATTGTGCTCCGGCAGCCGGCCGTAAAATGCCAAGGAATACTTGCAGGCCAAGTGAATGTGTAGCTAACGGTAACGGCAACAAGGGCGACAAGTCAAATAGTAACCACGATGACACCACAAGCACCACAGCCGCAGGCAGCAGTGCTATATCTGCTACCATTGTTAAACAGGAATTTGATGCAGCGCCGCCCGTGTGCCACAGAAAATCGGAACGACGAAAAATTGCTCGCGACATTTTTTTGGTGTTCGAGGAGCAGCCCGCTCGAAGGCGACGCGGACGTGGTGGTGCACGCGGAAAATGTACGCGGGCTAAGCAAAAATTTGGCCACCTGAAAGTGGCCAATACACCGCGCATAAACAAAAATATTTTGCGTGAAATTAAAACAGAACCAAAGTGCAGCACAGCAGTGACAACAGAATCTGCGGCACTGGCTGCGGAAACACCACTGCCAGTGGGAACGCTACTTACGGTAGAATTGCCTTCAACCAAGAAGCCGGAGAATGAGATAGTAACAGAGCCAGAGAAGCCCAAGGCCAAAATGGCCACAGTGAAACTTGAAACCAAAACAGCATCAAATGCAACAGCAATCGCCACACCAACATCATCATCAGCACAAGTATCAAAACCAGGAGAAGCATCATCAACAACAGCAATAGTAGCAGCAACAACAGCAACAGCAGCAACAACAGCAGCAACAACTGCAACAGCAACAACTGCAACAGCAACAGCAGCAGCAGCAGCAGCAGCAGCAACAACAGCAACAACAACAACAACAACAGCAACAGAAATACCAGAAGTAATACCAGAAGTACCAGCAACAGAAGTGTCAACAACAGTTACAACTACAGCAGCAACAGTTGCAGGTACAACAGGAACAGTTACCGCTAAATCAGCAACGGTTGCTCCTTTAGCATCGACAACAGTTGATGAAACAGTAATGTCTACAACGGAAAAGCTACCACAAAGAACCGCAACAACACCTCCAAAGGCAGCAACGCCAACAACGCCAAGTGTAAACCCCATATTTTTGTGGGTAAAACAGGACGATACGCGTATTGTGGAAGTACGCTGTGAGGATTACGATAAACGTAATCGCATTCGCCTAACAAAGACGACCAATGGTTGGCGGTCTATGCCGCGCACTGATGCCTCATCAAGTAGAATTGTGAAGTTCTTCCACAGCGCTGCAACACCCTTAATGAAGGTCAAACGCGAGCAACTGCAGCAACAGCAACAGTTAGCTGAGCATGATCACGAGGTGGAGGAAGAGGAGGAGGACGAACAGGAGCAACAACAACCACAAAACCTGCTCAGCGACTGGACAGTGGTGGAGGAAGAGGATGAAGAAGAGCATCAACACCAGGCAAATAATCTGGCATCTGTTATTGAGGATGTTGTAGTTGTACCCGCCCAGCTACAACAGGAGCAGGAACAGGAACAGGAGCAACTGGAAACGACACAATCGTCAGGCGAGGTTTGTTTCGATGCGTTGCTTGATAGCGAGACAAATGCTTCGACCAAGGCAACCAAAACTAGCACCAGCAATGCGAACACGCCTACATATCAGAGTTCTCCCTCGCCATTGCCATCGCTATCGCCACCGCCATCACCATTGCCATCGACAACGCCTTCGCCACTGGAATTGCAACTTTGCCCGAAAACGGGACTCTTTTTACCCAAAGGTTCAGCTACCGGAACGCCACTCACCACGGAGGTACAATGTACAGACAATGCTAGGTGTGATGAGAATGAAGAAGAGGACGAGACGGGCAAATCGTTGCCTGGACACAACACGTCCGATCACTCAAGTCTCGATGCTAACACCAAGAACCTGAAAGATCTGTTGGATGATGCGGACGACCTGCTGCAAAATTGCAGTAGTGACAACGGCAGTAGTGGAGCGGATTTATTGGATTCATTGGTGAAACGTAGTTGCGAGGACAATCTAATGCAGGAAAGTAGACAGCAGCAACAGCCGCAGCGAACGGGATCTGCCAGTGGCCTTAGCTCGTTTTGTGTGCCCGATGTGGCGGGCAAAGAGTTGCCCAGTATTTTGGGCATGGACAGCAGCGATGCACCCAAGTGCCTGTCCTTCAATGAGGCCGGTGAGATCGAGGGACTCAATGGTGATCTATTCCTAGGTATCGATACCTTTGATAAACAACCAGAGGCTGAACCGGATCAGGTGGACACCGTTCTTCTTAGTAAAACGCCAGTCAGCATGGAAAAAGAACAGGAACCTCTTGTTGTTGTGCCTGATGAAACGCCTAAGGATTTGAGCTATAAGAAACGGGAGGAAGTGTGCCCACCTTCGGAGTCTCGAAGCCAGTGTGCGGTTACTTCCAGCTCCGACATACTAAAATCAAAAACTCCAGAGCCAGAACTGCTTCAACTGCCGGCCACAAGTATACCAGCGGAGGTTGAGACCACCTCGGAGACTATTAAGCATTTGATATTGGAACAGTTTCTCAAGTTGAACGGCAATCCGCAGCAACAGGCTGAACCAATGGATCTGGGCAAAGCAGCACCAGGTCGCAGTGGTGACAAACTGCACACGGTAGTCATTGATGATGAAGACGAGGATGGCGAATCGGAACCGGTGGAACCGTTAAAGAAACGCCCCAAGGCCATTAAAATGGATAAGGATCCGGATGCCTTGACTCAACTCAAAATGCTAATCAGCAATCCGCAGTGGAAGGTACCAGATCCAATACTTGTGCCAAAGGATCGATTGGGCGCCGTGCTAGCATCGCCAGCACGTGAAATTCCATTACTACTAACAACACGGCCAGAGCTACGTTTACCCGAGGCCTTCGCCTATCCAGAGATCATACAAAACCCAAATATTTTGGTGGTCACAATGGAGCAACTGGAGGCTATACTAAAGAACGAAGCAGATCAATCAAAATCAGTTAAGCAAAGCGATGTCCCGCCCCCATCTCAGACAGTACCCTCCTCCCTTGTCCAACAACTTCCAAGCAGTAAGACAACCGCTAGTCCTAGTCCAAGTCCCAGTCCTGTTAAAAGTCATGCAGCTGCTGCAGCTTCTCTCAAATCAACTCAGCAACAGCAACTGCCTCCTAAATCTACAATAACCACGCCCACCGTTGGTGCAGCGCCTCCCTCATCGCCTGCAGCCGACTCAAGCATGTCCACAGAGCTAAACGCCACGACGTTGGCGTTGCTTCAACAGATGCTTTGGCTGCCTTACTTTGGTCAACTTTCTCAGGAATTCTTCAAAACGCTGAAGGATCCCCTGGGACTCCAACGCAAATTTATGAGCAACCTCCTGCCGCTCTATAATAATCAATTTGGACTACAGCACTTGGACGAGCTTTACAAACACTGCCTCAAGCAGAAATCATCCAACGACGAACAGACTCCAACGCAGCAGCCCACACAAGTCCCAACACCAGCAGCAGCCCCGGCACCGGCACCGGCGCCAGCACCAGCGTCCGCTAAGCAGCAACCTACTACTGCGGCAGCTTTCAATGGCTTTACAAATGCTATGGAGCTGGCATTTATGCAAAAATTACTTCAGCAGCAGCAGCAGCAACAGCAGCTGCCCAAGGAGACGACTTCACAGTCGCAGCAACAGTCGCACCATCATCATCATCTGGAGCACAAGCGTCCCAGACGTGAACCGGATACTACTCCGCTGCACATACCCGACTTTAACAGCAATTTGAATAAGCCAGCAAACAAGGCGCCGACTTCGTCAGTTGCTGCTGCTGCTGCTGCTGCTGTACCTGCGTCGCCTGCAACGGCTACTGCGCCATCCTCTACTCAACCGGCCGAGCATAAGCCGCGCCTTACCTGCAAATCTCTTTCGAATCTTTTGGAGCCAGAAAGCAATGTTGTGCCCCTGCTAAATGTGCCCTTTGATGGCTTGCGCCGTGCCTCCATGCACAAAACAGCACACGAGCTGGCAAAGGAGCCGAGCAGCGGCCGAACATTGCGCTCCAGCAAGGCCAGCGTTACATACAATCCAATGGAGCTGGCCAAGCAGTCTCAGTCGCAATCTCAGCACCAACAACAACAGCGAAAGCGAGGCAATATGCTCGCCCATGATGTCCAGCAACAGCAGCAACATCATCTGTCGGAGGCGGCGGCAGCTGCCTCAGCTGCTGGTGGCGGCGGCATCGATGCCAACTCGGCACTGTGGCATCCACTCTTTGGCAGGTAAATACTTTTGGAATTTCTTATGAAAATAAATTATGATAATAATCTGAATTCTTTAAAATCCTTTTAACAGCAATCCAAAGCAGGGATACAACAGCCCTTGGCAATGGACCACTGTGACGGCAACTGGCGAATGACAGTCAAGTCGGGCTCACAAGGAGCCAGCAGCGGCATCGAATACAGCCAGCAATAACAGCAACAACAGCTACGAGGAACAGTTACAAAATGACTATAACAACAGTAATGGTTGCGGCTACCATGGAGCTGCAACAGCACCAAGCAAACATCAGCTACCGTCGGCAATGGCGGCAGCCACACAAGCAACAAGCAACAACAATCAAAATAATCAAAATAATAGCAACAAATTTTGTTATCCGACAGCGGCAGCTGCTGCAATGGAGAACATGTTCCAAGGCAATCAGCTGCTTAATCCATATCTGTATCAAAAAAATGATAATAATGTTGCCGCTGCTGCTGCCGTTGCTGATGCATCTGCTGGATACATTGCAGAGGGCTACTGGCAGCAGCAGCAGCAACAGCAACAGCAACAGCAACAGCAACAGCATCAACAACAACAACAGCATCAACACCAACAGCATCAAAAGCAGCAGCAGCAGCAACAACAACAGCAGCATCAACAGCAGCAACAACAGCAGCAACAACAGCAGCAACAACAGCAGCAACAACAGCAGCAACAGCAACAGCAACAACAGCAGCAACACCAACAACAACAGCAGCAGCAGCAGCAGCAACAACATCAACAATGGAATAATCACAATAACAATAACAACAGCAATCAGCGTGGCAACAACAGCTATGCGAACAACTATGCGGCAGCAGCAGCTGCATCAATGTATATGCAACACTTCAATCCCTACATGCAACAAAAGGCAGCAATGCTCGCCGAAAAGGCGGCACAGGCTGCTGCTGCGGCGGCTGCTCATGGGAACAGCAACAAACAGAGCCGCTATGCCGGCGATTATGGCTAGGTGCGGGACTTGAGATCGGATCGGCCAGATCGTTTATATAACCAACACATGCATATTAACATTAACATACATATAGGTATAACAACTATATACATACACCTATACATCTATACTTGTGTGTATGTATGACTTTACTACATATATATAGAGGCAGAACGTATAGGACATTTTATCGAAAAGGAATTGCTAAAGATTATTTTCCATTTATTTATTAACAAAAACAAAGTAAACGAAATGCAAAAGTAAGAGAAAATGGAATACAGCAACAACAACAAGGTAACCGGAAACCAACAATAATTAACAACAAAACAAAAATACAAAACAAAAGTAAACAAAAAACAAAACAAAAACATAAAAAAAAAACAATTAGTAAAAATTTGTTATTGGTAGTTTGTTAAAAAAAAAAAAAAAGAAAAAGAAAAACATTAAGAAAGATAATGGTAAAAGTAGATGAAGCAGAGGCAATGGAAGTAACAAAAAAAAACCTAATTATTGTATTATTGTTAACCCAAGCTGCGTTATATTATTATGATTATTATTATTATTATTATTATTATTATTATGATTATTATTATTATAATTATTATTATTATTATCATTATTAACTCGTGTGTGTGTATATAGCGTTTTTATCTAGATGTATTACACTTAGTAAGCCCCCGCCCCATGTCACTATTGCTTGTCCATCCTCAGTTGGACACACCCAAACAATTGACCCAGACTAGCTCCCAATCCCCAAAGCAACTGATTAAAAACAAGACCCTTCGATATGACCGCAGCGCTAAAAGGCAACTATTTATATTCATTCCGCAACAGCAAAGCTAACAGAAGGATTTTTGTTTATTTTTTTTAACACTAATTATATTTTTATTTTATTATTATGATTATGATTATGATTATGATTATTATTATTACTTATTACTTATTACTTATTATTTATAAAAAAAAAAAACAAGAAACAAAAAACAAAACAAAACAAAACCGAATCCCTTAAAAATGTGCAATCTTATATACAATATGTATTTATGTTTTAGCGTCAACAAAAGCAACACAACACAACACAAGAATCACAAAAAAAAACTTATAAACAAAGAAATGGCAAAAGTAAAAATGAATAATGAAAAATGAAAAATAAAGAAAACCTTTTAGAGAATTTCGCTGATAAAGACAACAGAATAGCAAAAATCAATGGATGTTTTAATGGAATTTGGGAATTTGTCTGGAGATTAAAATAACTAACATATCTCCATTATCCAAGGAGAGAGCCTAAGGAGTGAATCTAATAAAAAATAATCTATTTAAGTTTAAAAAGTTTATCACTTGAACAGCCGTCTGATAATATAATATAACACTTTACTGGCAAGTTTCAGATATCAGCTATATATATATATATTATATATATCGTGTTTTTGTTATATATATATATATATTCTGCAAGCCAGTATATATACTTATCCCCTGCTGGCCACCTCGATACCAATTGAAGTTCACATTTATTTGTTATTTTTTTTATAAATATATATATTTATAATATATATATGTTTGTAAAATATATGTAAATCTATATATATTTATATGTGTATATATATAAATTTTTTTTTTTTAATTTCGGTGTATAGATAGGTGTAAATGTTAATTTTTGTATAAATATGCAACTTTCACTTACAAACAATACAATAAATTTATCGTTTAGTTTTTTAAACCACATTTAATTTAAAAAGATCTAAACATATTCTTTTCATTTGTGATTTCATCTTCTGTTTTCCATCCTTTTTTGTAGTTATTTGTGTTTTTTTTTTTTTAATTTGAATTTTTTTTCTTTAAAGCATTTTAAATGCACGCGTGCGAATGTTTCAGCTATTTGTAGTGTGTGTGTGTATGTACGGTGTGCTCCTGCTTCCAGCCGTCTACCAACGATCCATAATAATTCACAATATTTTTATTAAGACTATTCAAACTGACGGTGTGCTTCCTGAAGTCGTGCAACGACGCCCTGATAAAATTTAATTTGCTCGGCAATGAAGGATTTCAGGGTTTGCTTCAAATGAGTATCTCGTTCACTCTTGAAGTGAGTCAGCTCAGCTAGCACCGTGTAAGTGGTAATGTCTGAGCGCCTAGTTATATCCTGTAACTGGCCGTTGCTCATTTTGCCCTCAGTGAGGGCTCGTTCACAGTCCTTACGCTTCTGTATGCCGCCCTTGTGCGTCGAAAAGATTTCAGGGAAGCAGCTTAAAATACCTCTGTAAAAGTGGAGAAATATTTAATAAAAAACATTTAATTGAAATTCGACATATGTACCTGTAGATGTGCAGTCGATCGGACAAAGGTATCCAGTCTTGCTTCGACTGATCTCCAAATGATTGTCCAATACCTATATAAATTCCGCCAATGCGACCAACACTCTCTGACAATGGAACAGCGCCACGAGTCGGTGCGCGTCGCTCATCGATAGACAATGATTTCGCCAAGTCGGAGAGTCCGTCCCCAATGCGTTGGAATTCTTTTTTGCTTTGTGCGAGCGATCTCTTGGCCATATCATTTGAAATATTATTTAAATTACGTATGGCCAAGTCCATACTATTTATGAATTGTGTACCACTTTCCAGTTGTGGATCAACTCTTGATGACATCAGATTTTTATCGGGAGCTGTAATGGCTAAGCAGTAGTTTACACCCACGTATGGATCGCGTTCGGCTTTTCGTTTGCCCGATTTCCATATTTTTTCGTCAGTGCAGGTAAGAAAATGATACCAAACTTCACATTTTGAGATAACCGGATGCCGACACACCCAATCCACAAACTCCTGCAACTGAACCCGACGATGCTCCACAAACTGTTCTTCATAGCGACCAGAAATTTGCTTGTCAGGAAGCGGTGGCACCGCAATGAAACAGAACTTCACCGCCAGACGCTCGTGCAGCCAATCGAAGTGCTTGTACCTACGCGACACCTGCGATACATTGTGAAAATGGATAACGAGATTAGATAGAAATTCAATTTCGAAATGTGACACACAAACAGTTCTAAGCACTGAGTCATATGTAAAGAAAATATAAAAATTAATGACACCATATAAACATAAGTACATACATCATATTTCCAAAAAAAAAATATACACATCTAAAAATTTATATATAAATATATATACATATATATATGTACAATACAATGTATAACACACACAACTGCATAATAATAATTAAAGTGCCACTCAGTTAGTCAGCAGCGTTGGGTACTCCCTTGTTTGCTTCCAATTGAACTTACAACTTCAACTCACATTCACTCAATGCATCACAGAACACAAGTAACAAGTAACATATTAAAACTCTTACTAAATAGAAAAGTTGCTTATTAATTACAATAACGAAAAACTACTTATTTATCTGGATTATTAATAAAACTTCTTAACAGTCTTAAAAACAATGTAATATGTATATACATATTATATATATATTATATTGTATATTATTATATATTTACGTCATATTTATATATACATATGAACGTGCGTGATTAATCTGCGATAACAAAGAAAAATATTTATGCTTACCGAAATATTATTAAAACTAGGTGTCAACTGATAGGCAATAAATGTTTTCATGCCCTTAAATTTGGACTCCTTTTTGGGACTTGCGACTATAACAGTATAAGGTGAATGATTTTGTGTCCATTGATAAAGTGAGTCCTCTTGCGTTATATACGCCAATTCGCATTCAGGAATTTTTTCTTTGATATTAGACAGACCTAGTATATACGAATCAGAGCTCTTTGCGAACATGCCCTTTTTCACCGTACCCCCACTGATGCCAGCGGCGGCAGAGTTCAATGATATACCATCTTCATTTGGCGCACCAGGTAAATTCCTATTGTCGTAATTGCTGCTGGAATGCGTTAGGCCGCCCATATTTGTCAAGCCTGATGATCTCCCACCCGCTGGTGCTATTTCCGAATATGTCTCATTATCTTCGCTATCCGACCAAACATCATCATCATCTTCAGGCGTAGGATCATATCTAGGTGGAAGTGTGGAGCCAAATGGATGCATTCCCTGCGACGGAGGTGAAGCACTTTCTTCATTTGGGGTGCTAAGCTGACGTGCCTCTGCTGCGGACATCACCTCCACGTAAGTCGCTGGAAAGAGCCCAATTTGGCCTCGACTGTTTTTGCCCTCCCACCAACCTGCGCCAACATCGCTCCTCGTTACAGTGAGGATGTCTCCGGCGACTATTGATAGTTCTGATGAGTCTGGCACACCAGAAAAATCGTACAAAGCACGTACGTAAGATGTCATTTTTGGTTATTGCACGATTTTAACGCGATTTTTATCTAAATCCGCTCCCATAAAACAATTGAAAAGCCAATGTCTGAGTCAGTGTGTGTGACTAGTGTGGCCGTTGTGTTTTACAAAAAAAAATTTGTAGTCGGCAGTCGATAAATAAATCAAATCACCTCTGATTCAATAGCAACCCTATGCTGAGGACACAGTAATCTGTTCGTGGTGCGTTCGATTGAATTTTTATTAATCATTCTCTAATTGCGCGTTGCCGATATTGTTGGTAAGTGAACTCTTACTTTAAGTTTTATAATGTTAAAAACACATAGAGGTACTTTTCTTATTGCTGAAACATGTATATGCGCATTATCTTAATCAGTAATTGTCTCTCCTTATTTTGGGTTTTCACCGACTTTTTTTTTTAGCGCAACAATCAGCATAACTAACACGTCAAAGCAAATCGCTCAGAGAAAATAAGAAAACAGTAAACAACTTAATCATCACCCGTGCAGTTACATATTAAATCGAAAAAAAGAAAATGCCGATGCAGACTAAGTATTTGCTATTATGTCTGTTTGTTGGACTGTTTGCCTCGTACCGTTGTCAGGAAGGTGGTGGAGGAGAAGGTAAGATATTGCCACAACGAAATCCATTCATTGATGTATATGTATGTGTGGGTTTGAGGGCTTGCAATAAACATGAACTTTATTAGTATTTGTGCGTATGCAGAAATGCATCGAAATTTTAAATGCCAAACTTGCATATAAATTTATTTTTAAGTAGATACGATAATTGAAAGCGACTTCATCATAGGGAAGTTTCTTTTATTTCGTCTTTAAAAAACTTTTACTAATTATTTAAACCTCTTTAATTCCATTTTGTTTTTGTCGGTTCCATAGGTAACAATTCTCCTGCTAATGCCGAAACAGTTACAACTGCAAAAGAACCGGTGTTCGATGTAACAACAAAACCATCGTCTACCGTTGAAAATAATACTGTGACAACTACAACATCTACGACGTCATCATCAAATAGCTCAAACGTTCCAGATAATACAGTACCAACATCAAATGATACAGCTTCATCTCCAACACCAATTCTAACTACAACTCCAATTACACCTCCACCTCCAACTACACCTCCACCTACAACTACACCTCCAACTACACCTTCAACTACACCTCCAACTACACCTCCAGCTACAACTACAACTCCAATTCCAACCCCAACTCCAACTCCAGCAAATAAAACTACAATTCCACCCACAACCACCAAAACAACTTCCACTGTAGCACCAACCTCACCAACTACCAGCACTACTCCTGAACCACCTACATCCACCACTGCAAAGCCAGCGCCTGTACCTTGTGGTCATTTTGATGGTTCCTCTTTCATTGGAGGTATTGTGCTAACTTTGGGATTGTTGGCTATTGGCCTGGTTGCTTACAAATTCTACAAGGCACACAATGAGCGTAATTACCAAACTCTTTGAGCCGCCACCGCTTTTACATCGGCATTTAATGCAGCTGCCGGTGCATCAGCAGTGAACAATTCCGCAACGGACGCCGAACGTGTACGTTTTGTTCAGCCATCGATTCCATTACGCTCACCACCAGCACAACCGCCACCTCCCCCTCCACATCATTTGTTATCCAGTGCTACAACACACTCAGTTCCTCAAAGTGATTCACCTTCTGCAAGAGATCGGCTGCTGAATACGTAATTTATCTCGGGGGTTCTGATATGATGTATAACAAAAACTTCAATTCTACCATCACCATCACAACCACTCCTTTTCCTTCCCCCACTACACAAGCACATAAAAAAACTCAATTATCTCTTTAAAAAATTTCAAAAATATCTTTAGGCCTCAGTCGCATAATTCAAGGATCTTTTCAGTTGTTTACAAAGAAATATCAAAGTCAGCTATATAACCGGCTCCGCATTCTTTTCTTATCAGCTATATATACATACTTATATATGTACATTTTAAATGGCTTTTATAAATCACATGAATCAAGAGTTTTGCTGAAGCTTAATCAGAGAATTCAGCGGATGTTCAACGCCTTATTAAATACGAATGCCCTTAAGCTTGGAGTCAGCTGCATGGCAACTATAGAGAAAAAAGATATATATAAAACAAAAAAAAAAAAAAAAAAAAATTGAAAATTTATATTAACTCTAAAAATTAAAATGAATGTATTTATCGGAATAATGTTATAAATTGAACGTATGTACTACAATAACAGCAAATATGTGAGACTGCTTGAAAAATGCCGAAGGAGAGGTACTAAAGTTAGGTGAAGAACGTTAAATAATCTGAAAAAAAAATATGCATACACATACAATTACACTAACAAGCACACACAAACACATGGTGTTGTTTTTTCTAAGGTATAAACGTACATATTGTGGCTTAAAAGAATGGAGCGCCGATATAAATTTTGATTATATTTACAAAACAATTTTAATAATGAAAAAAAAAACCATCTCATAAGATACTATGCATATATATGTATGTATGTATGTAACTAATTTGCAAAGTATTTAACGATCTTTTGAAAAACTCGTTTTTCTTTTAAATTCCCTTTCACATGTAGCACATTGCATTTTCGAATATTTAAACGCTTACTCCTAATATATGCCTTTTAACATACAAACATACATTTATATAGAGCATATATACATATATTGTTCGTGTTGTCTACTTGTCATTATTCCAAGAACGAACAAAAAAGAGGAATGCAAAAAAAAAAAAAAAATCGAATAGAGTAAAATCATCAGTAACATGATGACACGGATCTGGAATGAATTCCATTTAAACAAGAAACAAATGCAAAATTTTGCTTGAGAGACCTCACACACACACACATATATATTAGCAGGTCCATTGAAACCAAATTACTGTGAATTATATATACATAGTATGTATATGCGAATGTTGAATATTATGTATTGAATGCGAACAACACATATGAATTATTAAATTATCTATCCTATCTTATTCAAACTTATTTTTATTACACGTACATACAAATTGATGCCCCACTCCTGTGCACGGAATATTCTGAAGAATCATATATATTACTAAATAAATATATGCATTCATATATATTTATTCAGTAATATATATATATATATATACTTAGTCTAAATAAAATAAATATATGTATATCCAGTTAAATTCAATCGGCTTATTAATGAAAACCTAAATCTATGTATGTATGTATATCGTGTACGATAATAAATATTTTAAAAATTTCAAGTTGAACTTTCGATTAATTGAGAAAATGTATACAAAGCGCATTTTTTGATCAAACAAAATTTATTAAAAAACGTATTGTATTGTTGTTAGCTAAAACGTAAATACACATACTAAAATTTTTATATTAGCTATAGATAGATTTAAACCTAGCAGATGTTCAATAACTACGATATACATATTAGTCTGTGCTGTCCATTTTTTTTCTTTTTTGGTTAGAGTCCTTTTCAAAAGTCGCTTTTCTCTTAAACTTTGTTTGGCTTTTTGATGTCTTTTGACTGTTAAAGCGTAATTTCATTTTCACTCCGCCGAGGGTTACATCTTGCTTAAGCGCATTACGAGCATCATATGTGGATTGCATAGTAAGAGTTGCAGCGTTGAACTCCCGGAATTTTCCTTTGCCAGGCTTAATTTGAATGTCGATGGCGGTATCGTAGAATTTGCGTACCTGGGCTGTCGATACTGTCTTGGGCAAATTGGTTATGACAACTGACGATGTATAGTTTTTCTTTTTCTGCACTTGTTTGGTAGCACGCTTTAGCATTGACTTTGTTTTCTTTTTTTTTAACGACTGCTGCTTGCGTGCAACAAGTTCGTTTACAAATTCATCGGAATCCGTTTTAGGCAGAGAGACAAAAATTCCTTTGTACGTTTCATCCGTCTCGATTGATACTTTTATTTCTTCTAGTGCTGTATCGCGGTCTTCTTTCGATTTAAAATCCACCAGACAAAAACGTGCATGCTTTTGGCGTGGTTTGGCCGATTTGAATACCAAGGGATGCAGAGATTTCACCTGTGATTGAAACTCTTCCTCGTCCAATGGTAATTTAGCTGGAAACCGAACATATAACCGCGTACCCTTAAGCTTTTCAAATTTAGCATGTAATTCTTCATCAATGATGTCATCTCGTGTTTTGCTGCTCTTCACAGGTTTATTTGATTCGTCATCGTCAGTTTCCAATTCATCTTCATCGGATTCGGTCAAGCTTGCTTCCAAATCCGTGTCAATTTCGTTGTCTAAATCCTCCGATTCAGTTGTAATGCTTTCCTCGTCCTCTGTTGCGCTCTCCTCCATTTTATCAATATGCTCTTTTAAATTATTTGCAGTTTTTTTCTTCATTACCTAAAAATTAAATTTGTTTATGCTGCACGTGCTGACTCCAGAGTTGTGTTCAGCATAAATGGTTTACCGACAGGGCTGCAATCGAACAATAACTTATCAATTTAATCTGTATGCGATAGGTATAACTTATCGGCTACTCGATATATTGTGTAGATAAACCTTTTGGAGTCAGACAAGTTACATTTTTCTTCGCAATATTTTTAGCACATAAAAATAAACAATGGGCATTCTAGATAATATCAAGACTTGGTTTACGTCTGAAATATCAAGAAACAGAAATTCTGCCCTTGCTGCAGGACTATTGGTAGGTTGTTTGGGTAATGCGAGTATGAAATTGTAATCTGTTTGCTCCTTTTAGTTCTTTACTGGATGGTGGATCATTATTGATGCCATGTCTGGAGATAGTAAGCACCAAATTACAACTGGACATGTATTTATAGGCATATTTGGAACTATAAGCTTTGCCATGATAAACGTAGTTAAAGGCGAGCATGTAAGTTAACATATATAAATATATATGTGCATTTCTATACATATATATAAATATACATACACATGAATACAAAGAACATGATTCATTTTGTTGTTTTTGGCTTATAGATTTCAGAAGAGAGCAACTCATCGGAATCAGGAGTGAAGATAGCAAAAATGTTTTTATTAATTGGCTTTATAATGGGATTTGCTTCAATAATAGCTGCCATTTGGGTAATGATTGATGACTTCATTAATAATGGTAAGCTAATAAAATTTAAAAGATTCCAATTGGTCATAAAAATTCTACTTACAGATAAAAAGGACGCTAGCCTAGGAGTGGCGTTACTCTTGCAAAATGTTTTTATACTTTTTGCAAGTTTGGTGTATAAATTTGGACGTAGCGAAAATTGGAATGAATGAAGTGTATTAATATCCGTGACTGTGAAGTGCTTCTTTTAGTAATAACATAAATTTATATACACGTACATGTACTCATAGACCAAAAAAGATTGCGAGTTTGAACGCTGCGTCTATGTGCCGCCCCCATCGCTGTATGCGTTTTAACACATAACATATAATCTCATTAAAAACTTATATTACATTAAGCGACGAATATAGCGTATGTTAATAGCTTTTATTGTAGAAGTTTAGAGCTGTGCAGACAAGAATGAGGTTGAGATATTGAGATATCCGTAGCCTTTCGCTGCGATAATTGTACCTATAATAATAGTTATTGTAAGTACATTTGACATGACAATCTTCTTAGGCATACGCGTTAATGGGACATTCGTTTTCGTTTTGAAGACACCATTGTGGCTGCATCGCCTCAGCACCAATGCCATTCTCAACCAGGCGCTTGCGATGTAGGAGTAGACGGGACTCTGCTTCTTCCCAGCCATTACTTGGATTGGACCAAAGCCGCTCGGCTAAAGCACTTGCGCGGGGCCAGAATCGATTATCTAGAGTATATTCATCTATCTGCTCCGACCAAACGACAGCTTCTGCACCAAGTATATGATGGAAATAGTCTCCACCGATTTCTTCCAGTCTATTCGAGTAGACTTTTTGCCATCCAATATAGGGAGAGCACCAGTTGTTGCCACCATCGACCCAGCCGGGACCACCGCAATCGAAGTAGAGCGCATCGTAGTTAGATAAAATGATGCGAAAACCACGCTTTAAGATGTTTTTAATAACGTGGTCAGTGCCTTTTGTCCAGATCTGTATAATGTATCGCTGGGCATCTAGGTAATCGTCAATATAGGGCACATCGGTAAGTCTGCTTGTCCACAAAATAATAGGCGTGTGAGAGCCATTGGCAACACGATCAACACGACTTAGTGCCTCGGTTTGATAATGACCCCATAAACGCATAAAATCAGATTCATTTAATCCCCATCCACGCTGGGTCATCCAGTCCTGAATCTGCGCACTGCTATTCCAACAACTAGTAGAAACTTCATCCCCACCCATGTGAAAGATATCGGAATTGAAAAGCTCAAACATATCGCTAAAAATGTCCTCCAAAACATCGTACATCTCGGGTACTGTGGGATCCAGCTGTCCACACGGTGGCTCCACACAGTAATTTTTCCAAGGCTGTGCATTAAAACAAGCGGTCATATTTTTGTGCTGCCAACCTTCACCTACATGAGCTGGACTGTCAAATTCTGGCATAACACGTATACCGCGCACACGTCCAAACTCAACTATTTCTTTTACATCCTTATGTGTGTAGACCTTGCTAGGTGTATAAGCTCCCAACTTGGAAAGCTCCGGACGTTTGCTCACTTCAAGCGGAAAACTATGTGAGTCGGTAATGTGCCAGTGGAAAGTGTTAAGTTTAACCATAGCCATGCCCTCTGAAAATGTAAATAATGATCAATTACGATGGTTTAAAAAAGTTTTTCATGTTTTACCTAAAGTTCGTTTTATGGATTTAACTGAGTAATAGTTACGCGACGTATCTAATCCCACTGCACGCCATGGGAAAGCAGGAGAATCGCTTATAGAAGCATCTGTTGTCACCTGCAGTTCACGATGAATGTCATCATACACAATAAGTTGGTTAAGAGTTTCTAATCCATGACGGGCTCCAAAGAAATTTTCCGCTGTTATGTTTGCGAAAACAGATCCAGCAGAATCTGATCCAATATTTAGAACATAACTTTCATTTGTACCCAAAGTAAGTCGATTTGTAACACCATTGTCGTTAGTATTGATAACAATGGTCATTGGGTAGCCACCCTTGTTAAGAATTCGACGATTAGGTATCTTCACGTTCAACAAATCCATCCATCTCTTTTCCGCTGCTGACCAAAGCTTGTCTTTTTTAGAGTTGCTTGGAATATCAAATTTAATTGATGACATATCTATATGGCGCATAAGCGATTCCACCTGCACTTTGCCTGTTGGCTTGGGCCACAATGTGCCAATGTCGTTGCCGCAGAATAGTCTGCATACTGGCAAGCTTATTGACTTTGAGAAATTTTCTTCACTCAGTTCAGTCTTACGGCACACGCCCTTGGTGCATTTATACCCGTACACCAAATCGCTAAGAAAGAAAAATATAAATTTTAATTAAACAGCGAAATTCCTTTCAGTTAAATAAACTTACTCGGGCCCTTTTGCGGCGCCTTGCGTAGGCAACCAGCCAACAGCCAATAAAATGGTAGCTAAAAGTACCGCGCACTTCATCTCGATTTTATTCACAACCGAATACCGAACAAAAAACGAATAATTAAATCAAAAGTACAAAACTGGTTTTTAAATAACAGTGGCTCATTTGACATTCCGACTTTCAGTGCAGAGGTTTTGAGCGTAGACTAACAAAATTTCCTTGGTTCGCGGCCAATTTATCGCCTCGGCGACTCTTAACATCGATTGCGATTGTTGTATAAAGCAGAGAAGCAGAAATACTTTCACATGTACATACACGATGGTCACCTACGCAAAAAAAAGAAAACAAATAACAAAAAAAAAAAGCAAACACGAGTACATCTTATCTTGGTATGTCGAGAACCATGTAGCTCTTTTTTAAAAAGCAGTATATTTTTAAAGAACTGATGAAAGATAAAACTGCGGTCGTAAATTATATATAAAAAAGCTCTTTATTTGATAATCTTACACTTCTAATTTTACTAAACAATCATGCATAGTACAGGTGATGGAAAGCAAATAATTTATGAGAAATTTATTGTTATGATTAAATTTAATAATAATAATTAGCCTATTTACAATTAAAAAGCTTGTGTTTATGTTGGATTTGTTCCCTTCAAAGTAAGAGTGTTATCCTCATAAGTTTCCAAAACATCTGCCAAATGCTCATTGTCTCTAGGTCTTTTGAACTGACGTTTTTTGTTAGCAGCCTTTTTACGCTTTGGAACGGGCTTCTTGAGACCGTGGTCTTGCATTGAGCGTATACCTGTAATTAAATAATAAAATAGTTAAAATAGTTAAATCGCAACTTGTATGGCTTGAGTTCACCTTGTTTTTCAAGGTATTCATCGATTTTGGCATCGTCCATGGCATCAACTGTGGCTGAACGCCAAAGTTTTTGAAATTCGTCATCGACCTGTTGAAAATAACAGTTTAATATAAGTTTAAATTTGTTGCTTATGTATTTACCGTAAAATTAGCAGTCCTGTCATTATAAAATAAAATTTTCTTCTTATCAATCGGGCGTATTATGAATAAAATCTCAGCGGCACGATTCTTTAGGACCTTTTCACAATGAGGTAGTGACTCTTGGACGTCCTCCAGCAATACTCCACCAAGTCCTTTCAAGTCGTGCTGTTTAAGCATTCGCATCAAACTTTTACCATCTTTAATCTTATAAACAGGCTTAAATGTGAACTTTTGGCCATCGGGTGTGACTTCAATTTTTGGATTATTACTAAGTGCCTCACCAGATAACCACTGAAATAATATTTGTAATAAATTATTGAACTTAAATTTTCAGATGTAATTTACATTTTTAACAGATTGACCAATATCGAGTTGATTTGTCTCATCAAGAATTTCTTCAATTGTTAAAGGATGATCGTCACCATCCTGATGCCGCGTGCGCATAAACTTTACTATTTTAGCAAGAACGCCAAACCTATATTGGGAACTACCTGTCATAGTTTTGTAACTGTAAACAATATTTTTACGTTGCATGAGAAAAATTAATACTTTTGTGACTATCTAAACCTACGATGTTCCATCAAGTTTTGGTGCTGTGGGCGGACGCATTTTCTTTTGAAAGTCATCTCTTGCTGTTGGTGGAGGAGCCTTTTCCGTTTTATTTTTCTTTTCAACGCTAAAAGAAGACATAATTTGAATAATGATTTCAATGCTTTACAATGAACAATTTGAAGCCCTTTTTCAAAACTTAAGACAGAATTTAAAAAATTACTTCAAGGCTATCCTGATAATAATATATTTTGAATTAAATATTTTTTGTATACATTTAATTACAATATCATATTTTACTATTGATAAAGTAATTATAATAACTTTATGTTTGAAAAGCCCCCGATTCATATTGTTTACTTTAAACAAATGGTTCTTAAAATTATATACCAACACTTACGTTGGCGTGGCCATAGCCCGTTTTTTGAACGCTTCGCGTTCACGCAACAAAGCGGGATCCATGTTTGTTGATTAGTTTTAAATAATTTGCGTTTCAAACTATTTTTTAATAATTAAGTTTAATAAATGTAAAAAACCAATTCTTAGCCGCGGATGAACAGCTGCTGCACAATATGGTCAGAGCATGGGAAATTTCGCAAGTCGGAGAATAAATCGATAGTTCCTACAACGTATCGACAAGTCGCTAATAATATCGATATATTTTTGTGTTAAATTTTTTTTATCTGCGGAAGAATATAGTACCGCTTGTTTTTGATTTACGAAAATTAATTTGTCTTTCCTATAAACTAATGAAAAACAACGGTCATTTTGTAATATTCTTTATTAATATCGTTTAAAAGGCTTTACATTATAGTTGTATTTAAAATGTATTATGTCGTAATTATGTAGATCATTACCATGAAGAAATCTATAAGCCGTGGTTTTAATATATACTTTTCTTAGTCGGAATACGTTAGTAAATTGTACACATAGTTCGTTTATGTATTAGTTTCTTGTTTTGAGTAACGGTAATGCAATATATACGATAGTCCCGTTAGTTCTTGGTTTTGCAATCAATAATGTTTCGTTGGCTCCGTTTAGGTTCTGTCTTTATTGGGTACTCAGTACTACAGCGCTCTTGATCAAGTCAATAATTGTACGGTTGGTTGGTTGGTTGGTAAACATGTTTCCGTTTCCGTGTCTGTTTCGCTCTGTGTGGTTCTGGTTTATCTGATTCCGTAGTGTTTGGGCGGTTGTTGTTGTCAGTTGAACTGTGTAATTGAACTGTTTAAGAAACTTAACTACTCGTACATTATGTTCTCTGTAAAGTACAATGTTGTCAGTGGGTCTGTGGAAATAGAAAGATAAAAATTGTTGTTCTTATTATGTTCGTGGTCGATGACAGGATCGTCAAATCGCTGAGGGCGCGTAGTTTAAGTACAGATCGGTAGTATCTAATTGTAATAGAGCAGTCTGAATATATGTGATAAGTCTATATGCTTAAATGTTCTGGTATATAAAGCAGTAACATGAAGAATTAACAATAACAATAACACTAACACTAAAAACTTACCTCAAACTAGATGATCAACTCATTCCAACTATGGCTACATTAATGTATATATTTACGCAGCAAAAATTTTAAAACCATTTACTTACACTTAATTGCGTCTCAGACGCTTTCTGCCGCTGTCATCTCCATCTGAGCCACTTCGCTCCTCAGCTTCCATTACCTAAATGTAGAAAATAGAATTATTTAAATATTTTTGAATTAATTTCAGAATTGTTTTTTTAAAAATACCTTGATTTTGGCTCCACATATTTCAGCACCATTTAAAATACTTATTGCTTTTTGCGCACTATCACGCTCTGCGTATTTAACGTAACCGCAATTTTTGTTTGGTAGCAGGTACACGTCGATTAATCCCTTCCAGCAAGAAAATATATTTTTTAAAATTGAGTGAGGCAAATTCTGGAATTAATATTAATGCGTGTAGAAAAATATCATTTGGATAATACTCAGGAGAAAATAATAATATTGGGTTGATACCTACCGCTGAAAGTACAATAAAGAGTCTTTGAGCAACTTGGGCGTCTGGTGCCGCCAATGGCTGTGTTGGTGGTAAGGGTACGTTGCAAATGGCATCCTTTTTAGTGCGTTCTAAATCACAAAAGTAAAATTATGATGCAAATTCCTTTACATTTATTTATTATATTTTTGGTTTATTAACTTACTATCAATAAACGATGTGTCCATACGAGCTGAGCTCATGCCATTAACTTTAACAATTATTCTCTCACCCATTGGGTACTCAAGACCATGAAGCTTGTCTCTGTGAATATAAGTAAAGACATTAATTTGTTTAATAGTTTAAATGTTTTTAAAGATTTTACTTTGCATAGATAGCAGCTTCTGGATTATCGTAGACGACTACAGCTTCATTAGTACGTGGGCCATCTGTGGAATATTACTGTTGACGTTACATGCACATATAACAAAATATATTATTACTTACGTTCACGCATAATTTGACAATAATCTAAACCGGGAATAATATCGAATAGACGCCAAATTTGATCCTGGTTAATACAATTGCTAACTGTTACTTCTAAGCATGTAGGTTGTGGGACTGGAACATTTTGCATACGTAGAAATGCTGACATGTCGCTGTTGACAGATGAGTTCCAATCATTGTTAAAGTTCCCGCCTCCTCCATTTCCGCCACCATTATAATTTGAGCCACCTCGTCCCGAATTGTATATTGGACTATCATCAGCCAACCGACCATATTGATCTCGTTGTGTACGTGAAGATCCCTTGGGTTCTGCAAAAACTGCCTTGTATTTGGCCGAACAATTCTCAAAAGCCACAGCAGCATAATAGAATCTAAATAATAACATTTGTAACAAGACATAAGTTATAAATAGTAAGCAAAAAGGAAAGTTTTTTATTTAAATAACTTACTTGGTGAAGCGAACATAACCGAAGCCTTTAGGATTTCCATTATTCTTTTCTCTAACAATAGTGACGTTCTCCACCTCACCCCATTGGGAAAATTCATCGCGTATGTCATCTTCAGTAGCGGTCTTTGGTATAACAATAAAAAGTCTCACATACTTTTCCTGCTCATTTTCAGATTTATTAGAGCCCTGATTGCGACTGTAAATAAAGGGCAGCGAAAATGAATTATTAGTAGTTCATAATATTTAAATTTATTTTCTACTACGTACTTGAAAATTCAGGCAGTATACATTGTTTAATTATAAAATTGTATTTAATAATTCTTATAAACATATTAATTATAAAAATATATAAAATATGTTCTGTCATTTTTAAGGTTTATCTTAACTTACCAAACACCGCAAATCGTATTAGAATTTTATGTAAACAAAATTCTATGTACTGAATAATTATTTCATAAGTTTGTGACGTTGTACGTAAGCAATACTTTTTGCAAAAAAGTAACTTTAACCTTAGGATTTTGAAAAATTTTGGCATTTATTTACAGCAACAAAATAACTTATTTGCATTGTAAATGATTGTACTACAACAAGGCTTTTAGTTAATATACTTACATATGTATGCATGAAAATATACTTTGCTATTTAAGTTTTAGTTTTATTTTTGCTAAGCTACAGAGCTTGCAGTGTGTTATTTTGTTGTGCTTATTTAAATTGGTTGGTCTAATGCCAGGTCACTTACTTTGCGGCTACCAGCACCTTTAGGGTTCTGTCAGTTTTTCCAATGGTCTTTCCATTCATTTGTTCTTGTGCCTTTGCGGCATCTGATGTTTTTGAAAACTTGACGTATGCAATTCCTTTGTTTTCTTGTGTATGCTTATCCTTAACTACCCATATGTCTTCAATTTCGCCGTAAGGTGAGAACGCCTCGCGAAAATCTTCTTCAGTGTGTGCTTTATTGCATATTATGAATAGTCGCGACATTGGCGGATCATCGTCGGTTGAATAATCTTGGCCACCACGTCCAGCACCACGAGATTGAGAACGATAATCAGACATATTGATTTATATAAATTAATTCTACAAATTATATATTTATTTTTTTGATGTCTGTCTAGTTTTTCTCTTAAACACAAAATGGCAGAATAAGTTGAGAAGTATTTGTGTATACTACTAAGAGAAAATAATCGACAATGTTATCGATTATGACCGGTAGGTTTTGTTTTGTATTGTTATTAATTTTTTTGCCAACAATTTATTATGTAATTTTTCAACACTAGAGTTTTGCAAATTTGGGTTGTCAAAATCAATGGTAGGCGAACAGATGCCCTGTTGGCTGTTAATTACCTGCTGACAAATCTTAAAACCCCGCCAATACCGCAATCTGGATAAAATGACGAACGATACAACAATTGTGTGATATAATATTTATTTATTTGCAATATGAAGTCGAGTCAATGTTTTATAGTATTGAATCTAGTGATAGTGCAATACTTTCAGTATATAAATGGTGATTTCAACAGTATGTCAAAAAAATCTCATGTAGAAGAATTCGAAGGTGTTTCTACACTTTTTGAGGCATTAACAGCATCACCAAATGATGGTTACACTTATGATTGGCATGTATTCTCATTTAAAATAAATAGTTTTGACGACACAATGCAAGAATATATTTCTCGCAATTGTACTGTATTATATCTAGACCAATGTACGTCATGGAACAAATGTAGACAAACTTGTCAAAAAACAGGTGCAGCGAGCTACAGGTGGTTTCATGACGGCTGCTGTGAATGTGTTGGAGGACACTGCGTAAATTACGGCATAAATGAAAGTCGATGTAGTCAGTGCCCAGAACCAGGATGTGATCTTGATGATTAAAAATTTATTATTATTTTATTAAATTGATTGTTTTATTGATACATAATAAAGACAAGTAATAAAAGAAAGAAAACTTCGAATAAAAACGATTAAAGATAAATAATATATTGAATTTTGTTTATATTATATATGTCGATTAGTTATGCTTATCGATATATCGTTGTCTTGTACATCTCTAATTTATTTTGACTCCACGTTGTTTGCGTTGGTGCACACTTTTAAACCGTAGATAATTTAAAACATAAATGGGACGCAAATTTCAAAAGAAAAATAAGGTCGAGCAGTTGGAAATAGTGCCTAAGGATGAGAATCCGCCACTACCATCGGTAAGACCGTCAGATGAAATCACTCCAAAGAAGGTTAGTATTTTGTTTTATAGATGTAAAACAGTATTTTACATTAATGTTTTGCTTTGCAGGAGAAATGGATAAACAAACAACGTGTTTTAGTGTTTGCTGCACGTGGTATAAGCCATCGTGATAGACACCTTATGCGCGATATAAAGATGTTAATGCCACACCATCGACCTGAGGCAAAAATGGAGCGATCAAAAACACTTTCAGTTATAAACGAGATGTGTGAAATGAAGCATTGTAATAAGGCGATGTTATTTGAAGGACGACGCAAAAGAGATTTGTATATGTGGATTTCCAACACCGTCGGCTCCACAGGTCCGTCGGCTAAATTTCTTGTTGAAAACATTCACACAATGGCTGAGTTAAAACTAACTGGTAATTGCTTGCGAGGCTCTCGTCCATTTCTTTCATTTGATTCCAAGTTTGATGAGTTACCACATCTAAAACTTATAAAGGAGTTGTTTGTACAAACATTTGGAGTGCCAAACCATCACCCAAAGAGTCAACCTTTTGTTGATCACGTGTACACATTTACATACCTGGATAATCGCATCTGGTTCCGTAATTTCCAGATACTATCTGAAGATGGTGGTCTGTCAGAGGTTGGACCACGATATGTAATGAATCCCGTAAAAATATTTGACGGTTCATTTACAGGTAAAACAATTTGGGAGAATCCCGATTACGTGAGCCCTTCAAAACAACGTCAGATGCTTAAAAAAGCAGCAAAAGATAAATATGTTAATCGTGTTGAACAAAAGGTGCACCATGAAGCCACCCGCCCGCTTAAAGCTTACCAAGGGCTCGATAACGAAGAACTTTTTGATGATGAGGATCCTATAGAAACTGCCAAGTTGCTAGCATTAAAAGCCAAGAAGAAAGTTGAAGAAAAGAAAACACCTAAAACTGCGCTTTCCAAAAAAATTAAAGAAAAACAATTGCTGGCTGTACAAAAAATTATTGAGCAAAAAAAATCTAAGGAAAAACGTGTGAAAAAAGTTTAATATTTTATTTCGCAGTACATTTACGAATTAATACATATATAAAAAGAAATACATACAATAAATACAGCTTGTGCGCCTCGATTTGAATATAGTTAGAATATATATATTGTTAAGATTCTACCTTTCTGGTTTTTCTTCGTTTTGTACGTTAAATTGTTCACACGGAGGGTCTTACACTACTGACATCCTAGAGGGTGATGTGCGTTTAAGATGAGTTACTTGTTAGTCGGATGGAGTAATAAAGAAAAAGAGTCTTGCTAAAATTTATTCCGCCATCGGGGAGACTTCAGCATCAGTTGGAGGCAGTCGCGTAATGCTAAATGGTTGTTTGTTAATGGGCATCATTTCCACTACTTGGATTGGTGGCTCTTCGCCTGGCTGTAGCGGTTCTTCGCCAACTAATTTGGCCAAATTACTTTGAGCCCATCGACCTGCACGACCGTTGATCGTCTTATCTTCACAGACACATAGGAAGAGTGTGTCAACCACCATCTGCAACAAATTTCTTAGTCATTATAATAAAACTTTACTTTAATTAAAAAAATTTTACCTCAAACAGCGAGAGCACAATGTGAGCAATAAAGAATGAAAATATGATGATAAGTATGACAGGTGCCATGTAAAAGTTGAGACCTGGTTTGTCTTTTAGCATAAATATACCGATTAGACCCGACAGGGCAGCCACAACAACTTTACCCAAAAACAAAATAAAGTCTCCAATGCTGTTGATCGTTGCCACTTGAAGTGCATTGGTTGCCATTGCATTCCATGCCTTAGATAAGAATACATTTTGAAATAAAAAAACATTTTCTACAAAAGTTTTGTACTTACAATACCAGCAGCTGGGCAAAAGTTTATAGATTCAATAGCCACAACAGTATAAGCATTATGATTTAAAAATCGTATAAACTTTTCAAGCAGCCAAAAACCACAAATGCAACACTTTAAACAGCAGGCTGCACATTCAGAGCCCTTGTCCTCGCCCTTCTTTAGTCTGTAAACATAAAAACTTTAATAAAAATAGCTGCATTTTATAAATTAACTTACTTGGCATATAAATACGTTAATATGAGACGTGGAATTTTAAATATTGTTATCACAAAAGAGCCCTTGGCCACGGTACCCAAATGATATTTGATTAATTTACCAATTGCATAGCAAGTCGGAGTCGTCGTTGGCTTGCCAAAGTACCAGAAGGCAACGGCTGCCGCCAGGGCAAACTGTTGGCAAGCAAAAATAAACTCAACCGTCCATATGAGCCCCACCACATAGATCCAAAACATGCTGCGTAAAGCACCAGCATCCGTATATTCTATACGAGGAAGAACTGGAAACGAACACTTTAATATTAGTTAAAAACAATAATTACAGATTTCTTAAGATACATCTTTACAAATTAGTAAAAAATTGAAGTATGTCACTCTATATACAAAAATAAAAGAAATAAGTATATCAGGCATAAGTATGATAAGGATATATAGAAAGATATGCATATGTATTGGAAACCAAGTGTCATAAGAAATCGGTGCATGCATTAAACACTTTAAAATTTGGACTGAGATATAACTTACATATTGCGAAGGGCAGGTTTATTTATTTTTACAGAAAGGTAAAAATGTATATTGGGTTAATACAATGGAAGTAAATTTAGAATTTTGCTATATTTAACTCAACTTAAAGCTCTTTTTTTAACCGGAAAAAAGGGAAAGCGCTTAATAAGGAGTAAGAGAGCTCTATTCTTAGTAAATTTTGAAATTCTTACTTACTTCTTTCATCGGTTCCAGGCGCTGAATAATTAAATAATGTAGTATTAGCTGGCAGTAGCTGTTGACCTGCTGGTGTGTGGAATGGTGCAATGGGACTTTCATCAGGTGTGGTAGCAGTGACGAGACAAATAACAACAACTACCCAGAACGACAAAAATATAATCAACACCAAAAATGCTAGAAGTGGAGCTATTAAAAGGCCAGGCAAGTTCATCATGCAGACGCCAGCCTCTTCAAAAAGAGCTGCTAGGCCAGACAGTTTGTTTTTAAGGAAGTAAATGATGACCAGCAGAATTATCTGGAATATTATGTTATCAGAAAATGTAAGTTTAACATTAGATTATTTTTATTTACCATTGTTATTGTAGCCAGCACAGCGAGTGCAAGTACAGCGTCTTGATTATGGAAGAACTCCTTCAACTGCGAGTATTGTGTGGTTTCCCCTGATTTGTTACGAATACCATAGTAGGCGTACCAAAGGGCTCCTGTCAGCCCCACACTGGCTATAATGACTAGTACACAAATAAGCCAGGAAACCAGACGAGATAGCCAATGCATGAGGGTCACTAATGCAATGGATACAACTTTGGAGAAACGCAAAATTAATGTAAATTTTTAATTTTTAAAGTTTATATCATACGTAAGGAAATAGCACAAACTATAGCGATTATATGCCAAGTTGAGTATATATCGACGAGAAACTGTTGTGCAACGTCCCAATTATAAAGTGTCTTGTACAAATCCGACATCTCCTGTCTTGATTGCTTGGGTACACAACGATGTAGTACAGGTGAGCTATAAAAATCAAATTTCCGTATTATTTGTATTCTAATTGTTCAACGGTAATCTTACCTTTCATATATAGGTAGACTAGGACAGGGTCCCAAAAAGTTAAAAACCTTCTCATCTTTGCTCATTTTTTCAAGTAGCATCATATTGTAGTTATATTTACAGACTTGAGTGCCAGTCTCTTTGAAGTATTGAAGCACATCCTTGGGCTCATTAAGTGTTTTTTTAGGACATGACTTAACGCAAATTTTAAGGGACTTTTTTAACTCTTTCATGTCAAAGTATAAGAGATCAGGCTTGTCAATAGTGTTCATTCCAGATAACGGAAAGTTTTGAAAGTGTTCATTGTTTTTGACACCACAAGTGTTTCCAAAAGAATCGTAGCCATTGATCAGTCGCAAGGGATTCCCAAAAACAAAGGAAAATATTGCAATAACAATCTGAAAAATAAAATGAGAAAGGAACATATTTAAGACCATGATCTAACATATAATATGTGTGAGCCCACACATGAATTTGAAAATGTATGTTAAGCATTCTCTACGTTTGTGTGTATACATTTGTTAATACATCGACCAGCTAATGTATATATAACATGAAAGAGAGCATTTGATACTACTGAAGTGGATGGGCGAACGGTGAGTGGCATGCAAATTGCGTGTCTAGAGATATGTTTAAAAAAAGGATTTTGTAGATTATTATCTCGGTTATATATATACTAGACAACGCCCTCGTGAAGTCACATTTTTCGCTTCTGTGTAGCTGTCGGCATATTAGCATTAATTAGATTGATATGATGATGTCACAAGTAAGTTTGCTGTTTTCAAGCAGTAATTTCCTCCTCTCAAAGCCCCTTGAGCCGGGCACTACGTTCACACAACTACAATGGTATGCCGCATTAAATATGATTAATCTTCGCAGCTTTCACTTTCCTAACTTTTGGTTATATAGATATATGACTTTGAACGTTACTTTTATTTATAAATAAATATTTATCTAAACACATATTAATAAAAATACACTTATATATAAACATATATGTATTCATACATAAATATATTACCAAGAAAAGCCAAAATAAAATGTAAACTGCCAGCCAAAAAACGTCTGTACAGGACCGATATTTTGGTCTATTTCTGTTGTTTGGAGTCTTGTCTTCATCCGTGCTGTCAGCACAACAAAACGCCATTTTAAAAAGTCAATTAATATTACAGTGTATTTCAATTAGAATAATATTTATATTTATTTTTTGAGCCAATTCTTTGTTTATTATTGCTCACAACCAAAACCGCGAACTGTTTGCTAGGGATGGACAAGCAAGGTACATAACGCATCATATAGGGGCGATTGTATTTTCGATAGCTGTTTGAAATATATCGATTAGAAATAAAATCGATATATACGCTACGAAATTTTGAAATAAAATGCTACAAAATCTATTTAAATTTACATCTTTAAAAATTTATTTAAACATTGAGCTTAGTAATGAATATATACATGTATATACATGTATTACTTTATTTAATATTATAAATCTTTTTCTGACTAACATGTAACTTATATATTGTTCGTAAGTGCAAAATTCATGTTGAGATGTTAACTTATAACATAACCTGAAGCTTAAGAAAATTTATTTATTGTTCGGATCTATTACAAATTAAGAATTATAAATATTTTAAGTAAGCTTTGTAAACTTGCTTGTTTCATAATTTATGTATATTATGTAAAAAAAAGCTTAAATGTTTATGTTTGGCAATTGAAAATAATTTTGCCAAGCTGCATAGAAATTGTCATTCCAAAATTGTTCTGCTTTCGAGTGTTGTTAAGGAACAATTTTTGAACAAGCTTTTGCACGCGTCAATTTCTATTTATATTTAAAATGATCTTAAATTTTCTAACTATAACTTACTGTTTTAATCATTAAATTTCTAAAACGTCATTTATCCATCCTAATAACAGAATGTTATATTCTTAATCTCAATTAAAGGACTTTTGGGTTCTACACGATTACTTCTTAACTGTGACCTTAATTCCACCCTTCACAACAGCTTCTGCTGGAGGTTGACCAAATCGTCGACTCTGATTTAAGTTTCCTTTACGTCGAATGCTGCTGCTGCTATTTGACTTAGGCCTTGTGGATACCGGAGCGATCTCGCTTTGACTTTGGCTGCGTTGAGTTTCAAGATCCAATTGTTCAGTTGCTGGTTTATAGGTGCGAATACCTGAATTTGAACGGACGGGAAGGAGCGTCACCAACCGATGTGGACTGGGTTCAGTTGAAACAGATTCAGCAAACTGTGAAGTTTTTAGCAGCTCTTCGTATTTAAGTGGATCTACGACTTCAACTTCGGCTTCCCCGACCACAGGAATTGCTGCTCCTAACACTTCTGGGGAGCCGTCTTCCATGAAACTTGACATAGGCTTGATGAACGGTTCGCGTTGCTGTAAAGGCAGTTCAATAAAATTCTTCACACTGGACTCTTGTATAGGCAGCTCCGTAGTGGTCGTAATGGGCTTTACTTTGGTTTCATTCCTCTGGGATTGCTTTAGCTTATTGTGCGAAAAGGGCGGAAACTTCATTGGAACACTAGGAGTGATTCCCAATTTCGAAGCTAGGGTATCAAAAATCAGGGATATATCCTGAATATTGCTGGCATTGTTTATTCTCGTCTTTATATCATGGAGAGTAAAATTTTCTGTCTTCTCAACATCCTCAGACACCCAAGCCTGCAATGTTTTATTAAAGACCTTCCTCATATTTCCATTGTATCCAAAGTTCATTGGTGAGGAGCTGTTTACGAATTCCCATTTTGACTGTGAGGGGAACAAGTTGGAATCGTCTAGCATTGTGGGACGTTCACTGCTCGGACGAATACGATTCTTTTTCGTAGTGCTTGACACAGTCACAGGTGCCTCGGTTCTTGTTGTTGTCTTCATTGTCGTTGACAACGTACTGCTGGGCGGGGTGGTAGGAGAATTTCGTTGTAGAATTATCTCCTTGAGATTCATAAAGTTTGGCTTTGAGTTTGGCATAAGAGAAGCTTGGGTTTCCACTTCAGCATCCAAATCGTCAGGCTCAATTCGTGACTCAATTGGTTCCGGTTCTGTTTCCAGTTTCGTTGTTGAGTTTTCCTCCTTTGGAAGATTTAGCAGTTCCATGAAGAACTCCCCAATTGTATCAGCTAGAACAGAATCTTCCGTTGGTTTTATAGAAGGTAAGACTGGTGCACTAGTGGGACCACTTGCCACTTCAATTTTTAGGGGCGTTGTGGAGCCAGTAACTGCTGCTGTAGTGGAGCTGTAAATTAGCTTAGGAGTCGTTGTTTCCATCGGCAGTAAATCCACTTTACCTTCAGCGTTGGTTGAGTTGTCTTGTTTTTTCGCAATGACTCCGCCTCCAAGGTGTTCGAATTTTTCGTTGTTACCCTCAATGTTGAATTGAATCTTATTCATGCCACCGATTGTGGGATTTATTGGCCTAAAGGGTGGTACGATGACATCGTCAATCAATGGTACTGGAAGAGGATGTGGTTCAACAAGAGCCCCACCCAAGCGCTCAATATTTTCCGTGCCAGGCATAAAAACGGGACTGCCAAAGTTGTGATAGAAAAGCATTTCTGGATCTTGTTGACTGGGACTCTCTAACTTAATGTCGGACTTGCGCTTGGAGCCACCTAGAAAACCAGACATTGGTAAATAAGGATCAAGAGTCAGTGGAACCGATGGCATTGCAGCCGCTGGAGGCGTTGGATTATCACTTATAAAGGGTAATTCTATTTCATCGATGCGTCGTTGTGGTATATGATTAATTGTCGGAGTGCTTGGCCCACTTAGACCGGGAAGGGTCTTTGTTGGAAACGCTGGTGGAGGGCCGGGCAAAAGCTCCGGAACTTCACGATGAATTGGACGCCAAGGCTGTGTGTCCAATATTGGGAATGTGGTGAAAAGATTTGCATCCAATTTCGGTACCACGACCGTCGACGAAGCCATTGCAATCGATGGATGGGTTATGGTCGTTGAGGTAGTCGTGGTGGGTGATGTATTAGCTGGAGGTGTCCTTGTGGTGGCCTTCGACGTTGGTGTTGTGGTTGTTGGTGTCGTTGCCGTTGTCGTTGTCGTTGTGATTGGCTTTGGTGTAGTGCTCGATGTTGTTGTCGTGCTTGATGTTGTTGGTGTTGTCGACGTTGTTGGCGCTGATGTTGCAGTTGATGTTGATGTTGTCGATGTCGTTGTCGTTGTTGTTCTCGTCGGCGGTGTTGTGGTAACCTTAGTGGATTTTCTTGTAGTATGTTTCGTCGTTGATGCTGTTGTGTGCTTGAAACCACCCGTTGGAGACTGAGGCGTCACTGTGGTCAACTTCTCAATGCTCGGTTTCTTGGGTTTGACACGGAGTGAGTACGGAGTGACCGATATTGTCTTAGGCGGCAGACTGCTACTCTGGTAGGAACGCGTAGGGGACGTCTTCTTGCGTGCAATATCGGCATCAGTTTTTGTTATTTCAAAGGAACCCTCAAAGGAGCCCTGAATGACCGGAGCATTCTCCACATCAACGTCTGGCTCTTCATCGGCTGAATGTGAATGGGCATGAGAATTTCGGGGCTTTGGTGTGCTTAACGCGCTCGATTTAGTTTGTAGCGGTAATCCGGATCCACCAGCGGCTCCACCTGATCCCTTTTTCATCAGACGCTTCTCCAGCTGTGTCTGACTGGTGGGTACAGTTTGCTATTGAACAGAATTTAATTATATCAATATTCTCTCGAAGATAATGATGATTGGACTACTTACAGCTTCCTTCAGTATCGCAGCCGAGCGAACAACTTGCTCGTCCAAGATGCGCTTTATCTCCACAGACTCGGTGTCCAGACGTAGGGAACGATAAAGGGACTTGCTCGCCGATGTTTCCAAGAAAAGTGATTCCTTTATATACTCTTCGACGCTGAGAATGTTTCTGAAGAACCACCAAAAATTAGGGATTACGGAAAACACCAATGGTGCGGCATTACTTACTGCGGTAACTTGCGGACATCGAGAAATATACGAAACGATACTTTTATCAAGGGACCTTCTCCGAATCCCCACACATCCGTGCGTAGCGGCTGCAGCCCGTTGTCCGTCAAAGCGCGCTCCACGAAGCGTTTATAGAATTCTATTTTCTGTTTGTAGGTAGTCGTATGGTTGTACTTCAGGCCGGTGGAGTAGAGATCACCCTTTGCGATGCGGAAGGAGCCCTCAAAACCCAAAATAGCTGTGCACGAATTAAATATTAAGAATACCATTAGGAATCCATAGACGTATCCCAAAACTTACGATCCTCCAGAGTTGCCTTGAGTGAACTAAAGTAAAATGCCAAACCCGCTATGGAGATAACAGCAAGCAGCACTATAAATGCGGCCGTGGTGAGAATGATCGAGAACGATCGGTTCTTTGGATAGTGTGCATGGGTCTTGGTTGAGAAGGTGGATGGGGCTATGTTTCGACCATCCCTCCAGATGCCCCACGTATTGTAGCCGTACTGGCTATTAATGCTATGATCGTTCGTATACGATGGCTGCTTGTTCATATGGTAGTAGGCGCCCAGTTGGGATCTACGTCCCAAAGTGTTTTGATAGTTGTAATCGGAGGTGCTCTGAACCAAAAATGAAATGGTAAGTTTTTATTTGTTTTGAAAATAAATGGAAAATACATATTTACAACAAAAAAATGAACACATGCCGCTTAAGCATGTCAAGTCTAGAACGGGCCCTAATTAATTAATTAGGCAACTAATTAGATAATTATCTATGCACCAACTGATGGGCTCCTCTGAGGTTGCAAAACTTTCTCAAAAACCGTTTGAACCCGAAGACACTTTCTTCAATACGATCTATTTTGGGATTTGATCTCTTTAACCTAACTGAGACCCACAGATCTGGACCAATACTAATTATATTCATTTAGTCAATCTAACGGCTTAACAGCCGCTGATGTATCCAGTCGTGAGAGAGACAACTTCTTGCCATATTATGTCAGACATAAAATTATCATTCCTCATGGCTGAACAGTTGTCATGATTTCTTAATTAATTCATAATTAGCCAGTGGCAGTCATTGCACTATGATTATCTGATCTCTGTATCCCTGTATACAGTTTACATAGATTAAGAAAAAAGCAATAAAGTTTTGAATACACAAGTTTCGGGTAGTCTTTTTCGATTGTATGTCGATTGCCCTTTGACAGTAATTAGCTGCAAGCCAGAAAATGCTCTTTATACACAGCAGCACCTTTGTCTTCTTCTTCTCCTTCTTCTTCTTCTTCTTGTTTCCTCTCATTCTCTCTCTCTCTCTCTTTCTCTCTGTCTTTCTCTTGCTACATTTATAATTCTTTCACTTCTACTTCAAGTATCTCTCTCTCTTTCACACCTTTACTTCCTTTGGACAACCTGTTACCACAACAGCTGTTTTGTTGGCCTGGCTTATTAAATTCTTGTTAGTTGCTTCTCTCCCAACTATGAATTCTCTTCTTCTTCTTCTTCTTCTTCTTCCTAAAACTGCCTGTCTTCTGTTCTCTGCTCTGTGTTCTTTGGTCTGCGTTTTGTGTTCTGTAGTCTCTGGCCTGTGGTCTGTGGAGAACTCCACAGAGAGAAAGTCATTCACCTTTAACGTTCTCGCTTGTTGGGATTGTTTGACTTAATAACTATCTTGGGTACCTTAGTCGTGGCTGAGGAATGCAAACATCTCGAGGGAAATCTGTGCTGTAGTTGTGGGTTCCTCAAAGACCGAAAACAAAGTATCCACCATTGAATTCAAGTGGGATTACGTAATGTCCCTGAATAGTTACGGAAAGTAGCTACTTAGTAACTAGTTAGGCTTTAACCTATATTTCTTTATAATTTTTTTTTTTTTTTTTTTTATGCCTTTCCCCGTTGTCATGTAAATTAGATTCTAATATTATTCATTGTTGAGTTGTATAACAGTTAACCATTCTCCCAAATGATACACATACATACATACATACATACATACATACATATATGCATGCACATACACATATGCATATGTATATGGGAAGCTAGGATCACTTACCATTTGTCGGCAGGCCTGCGTTCGGTATATGTCACTGACGCCGGACAAGCTCTGGAAGTATTTTTTTGTCCCATAGACGGTATCCATTGTGAGAGATTGAGCTTGATTTGTTGGGTCTGAACGGGATTATTCTGTAAAGAAAAAATTGGGATACTGCATTTTAGTCAATTTCTCACTTTCATTGTAACAGATACATTTTCAAAGATTTTCTTATATTTTTATTTTTATTTTTATTTTTATTTAAATTTTTTTTTTTTCTTTTCTTGAAATGAAATCTTGTGATCTTATTGCCTAATCATTGCCGTGATATCTTCACTCTGGCCAAAAAAAAAAAAAAACTGGCTAGTCCTGTTAGGAAAAATGAAAATTCTCACTTTTCGATTGAAGGGGAAGGTGAAGAAAAGGAAAAAGCATAAAAGTTACATGTGGAAAATTGTTATGCACAAAGTTTTCAACCGGTTTGTCCCCCAAGTTAATCACCAAGGAAGTGTTTTCTTCGAGAAGCTTATGGAAGACCCAATTGATCCAAAGACCAAAGACAAATTGATACCTTATCTTAACAATTGTCATAATTGGTATATGGTATACAGTCAAGTGGTGCTCTTCGCTCAGAAAGATGGACAGGTATAAAAAGCGAAAGCTTTCCAAAAACATACCTCGGGCCAAGTCTAATTAGAGAACACTGGCAGTTTGACACGGTTGCTGGACGGGCACAGGCATCTCGATATACAAATTCGAAACAATTGTGTGTTATAGTTCGGTCTTGAAATTTTCACTTACCCCGCCCCCTTGCATTCCCGCTAACTCCACTCCAGCCGCGCTGCAATGCCCAGAGCGATGCTTGAGCTTGGGAAACAACAATAACCACAATAACAACGATAACAAACTGCAGAACCAACAGCCCACAACAGACCGTCGAGTGACTTTGCTAAGTACAAACAGAAGATCAGCTAAATAAACCAGTTCTTCACAGAAACTAAGGAGCCACAGAAAGAGAGCTACAGGGGCAAAGGGGGAGAGAGAGTAGTGGGTAGAGGGTAGAAGGTAAAAGATAGTGGTTACGGGGTATGGGGTATGAGGAGAAGGGAGGAAGGGAAGAAGGGAAGAAGGGGAGGGGGATACAGAGCAGGAGAGGGAGAGATACACGGATGGGATGCCTTGCCTGGCTGGGCAGGGTTATTGCCGCTCTTGACATAGTCATATACATACGTAGTATTTATAATGATACTATGTATAATCAAAGTTACACACACACACACACACACACACACACACGCACACAGACGCGTGCACACACCTAGAGAAACCCGTGTAAAAATAATCTTGCCGATGGATACACCATGGATGCCAGGCAACAACAACAACAACAACAACAACAACAACAACAACAACAAAAGGAAAGATGCTTTTTTATGAGTTTTGAGCTCAAGTTTGAATTGTCAAAAGTAAAAGTTCTGCCTTGGTATGCGATGAGGTTAGACAAGAAGATGATCACAATGATCATCATCATCAACATCATTATCATCACCACCATCATCATCAGTGCCATAAGTTCAAAGATAACTTTGTTTCTGCTTCACGTCCACAAAGACTCTGGTGAAACTAATTGGATTGCTTTGAGATACATAAATAATGATTATGATATTAAAAAGACTTGGCTAATGTGAGAGGGGTATATGGGTATAGCTTTTAGGATCTGAAAAATATTTAATTAATTTATATGCAATTATTTTCTAAAAAAGGTAAAAGATTTGAACACAAATAGAAGGGGAACAAACACCAATTTACATTGCAAATGGAAACCTTTCATTTTAACTCTATTTGAACTGAGGATTCCAAATCTATGAATGATCCATGTACATATATCCAATTTGGTATTATATTATTTAATTTGTTTATATAACGGAACCTTTCTAATGGCAAACAAACACTAACAAATTTGCAAACCAAACCCAAACCCAAACCCAAACCCAAACCCAAACCCAAACCCAAACCCAAACCCAAACCCAAACCCAAACCTAAGCCTAAAAGTAGAAGCACAGAAACGTAAGCCACAAGCGGAGTACAAGTAGAATTAAGATATATATATATATATATATATATATATATATATATATATATGTATGTATATACTTGTGTTGGGGGAGTTCGTATGAATGATAATTGTGTTGGGCTCACACACACAGACACACACACACACCACACAGTAAAGAGTTTGACTCCGACAGTTACATGTACACGGAGGCAGTAAAATGGCTGGGCAAGCCATTGGTATTGTCGTTGGCATTGCCATTGCCATGGCCATGGGTTGACGTTGACGTTGACCCAGTTGCGCATGCGCAGAGCGGGAAATAGCCGGCGGGAGAGCCAAGAGCAGACACTTGAGTCACCCAAAACTGGAAACCTCACAGTTTCTACAAGTGATTATGGGTGTGTGGTTGGATGCGTATGAGTATATGTGTATATGTGTACATGTGTACATGTGTACATGTGTATACGTTTACATGTGTATATGTGGAGAAAGAACAAATTGACTTATGTACTTTTGAGGCGCGTGAAAAAATAGCTAACTAAATAAAAAATATACTTGGCATTCACTTGGCTCACACACACACGCACACACACACACAACATTTGGAGGCATTAAGACGTCGTCGTCCACACATAAGTTGATTAAATTTCTCGCATTAGCCGATTTTCTCCCATCGGTGAAATTGTTTTGAGCCACAAAAACAAAAATAAACACCTAAGAATGATTGATGAGAATTTGGTCTTGTGTTACCTGCCAAATATCTAACGGAAGCGGGCAACCTGTTTGGTCCACATAACCATTGTTCGTTGTATCCATTAAATGGTATTCACCTGTATTGCAAGAAGTCAATGTTATATTGTCATTACCATAAAGACACACACACACACACCGAACATACACACAAGCACGCACAATTCTCGAACCAGATTACAATCAAGCACATCAACGTCAAACTTCCAAGCCACGCTTGAATCCCCTCTCTCCATCTTCATGACCATCCCATCTCCATCTCCATGACCATCTCCATCTCCATTTCAATCCCCAACTCAATCCCCAACTCAATCCCCATCTACATCCCAATAACCATCCACATTCCCATCCACATCCACATCCACATCCACATCCACTTTCAATAATAATGGCGCCGACAAAGTGTCAGCGTTGAAGAAAGTGAAATGTGAACAACACTTGGTCATTGGAAATGCTTCGAAAAAAGAAAAAAAAAAATAAAAATAAAAAACTGTATAAAAAATAAAGTTTACAAGAAATAAAATAAATATATAAAAAATGCTAGAGAAATGGAAAGTTTATTTTGGAGCGCATCTTGTCACATCTTTTAAAGAAAAACAAAAACTCAAATATAGATAAATAATCAGAAGAGCGAAAATTGAATCATTCAAACAATACATCAAATGTGGACAATCGGTGGGCCAGACAAAAATCAAAGTTTCCAATTTGAAAGTATATCTTATTTATATTTATTTATTTATTTTTAAAACCGTCAAACGGTTTCCTCTAAATATGCCATAATTATTGACTGATTCATTGATACAATTTTGCAAAAATTTATGCAATCTTTTGGTAAGTCGCATAATGGAGCAAAATACCAATGGGACCATTGATAGATCTGTGTATTACGGTAAATGTAAACAGGCGGTCCAGTGGAAGGCGCTCATGAATGAAAATAATTGTATAATATATAATAATTGTTAAGATTTCAACATGAATATGCAATATGCAATATGCCGTCTGTGCGTTAGTGTGTGTGTGTGTTGTTTCATAATAATGCTAACGGCATCAAGTGAAGCTCCTTACTGGAGCAGAACATCTAACCCAGCGAGCATTACGAGCATTATATACGTTATCCATATGGCAATATATTTTTTTATTTTACTTTTTTTTTCTATTCTTTTCTTTTTTGCCAGCGCTCAATTTTTGAAACGTTGTGCAAAACATCCAAAAGCACGTTTCATTTTGAATGACTTGAAAACGAACGGAAAATAACGATGACGCAGACGACAACAATAACGATAACGATGACGATGACGGTGGCGCAGACGACAATACGGTAACAGACGAAAAGGTATTACTGTACGTACTTCCCCCTCGACAATGCAGTAAATAAATGCACCGTTACAATACAACCGACGACAAAACTTAATATGTAATTAAAAGAAAACAAATCGTAAGCGCCTCTATTTCAATCTATATACGTATATATATAAATTCATATAGATGCATGTGTGTGTGTGTATGTGTATGCGTTTGGTTGGGAGAGAATTTGGTAAACTTTACTATGCCTTCAATTCCTCATTTCTGGCTCTGGAAACTCAGCTTGAAATTGTAGAGTCACCGAAGTGTAAGTAGTCATTGACGCTGTTATAGTTGTTGCTATTGTTGTTATTGTTGTTGTTGCTGCTGTGGTACTGTTGCTGCTGCCACCGTTATACCGAGTACTAACAGTATTGGCAACAATGACGTTGACTGCTAAACGGCTCCTACAAGCTGCACATTGTGACCGACAAAGAGAGATATCCGAGTGTCTACAAGACCATTTTAAGTTGAACGGGAAGTTAGAGGAAGTATCTACATATAACATATCATCTGGAAATGTCAACATCAACATCAACATCAACATCAGCATCAGCATCCACCAGCACAACTGCAAGTGTAAACATCAGGCACTGAGTTCTCTTTGGTATGCAGGATCACCACACCTTCTAGATAAGAATGAAAGACCCCAAGTGCAATTAGTGCCACGATTAATATGCAACACACGCAGATGAGCGAATGCATTTCATTTTCTTTTTCTCATACCCTGCCTAATTTTTGAATGGGTATATAAAGTCGACATATGAATAAAGTTTTGTAGGTTCCCTCCCATCCATGTCGTGATCATAATCGTTTTAGATTTCCTCATTTTCTATTCACTTTTGTTGTTATCATTAATCTTTAGACAAATGTTAATGTAGATCAAGAAACGCACTTGAGGCTATGAAAAGGGTATTTTCCGGCTTACACAAAAGTTAGAATTCTTTTATATATGTACATATATATTTTCTCTGGCTTTTGGTTGCGTTTTTGTATATGGCTGGAAATTCCAACAAAATGCATTTGCGTTTACCGCAACGAACTCCAACTCCAACTTCAGCTCCAACTTCAGCTTCAACTTTTGAGGTCGATTTTCCCTCTAGTCGTCGTCGTCGTCGTCGTTGTTGTTGTCTTCGTCATCGTTGCCGTTGCCGTCGCCTTCGTCATCTTTTTCTTCTTCTTCTTCTTCTTCTACGTCTTCGTCTTGGTCTTTTTCAGGCGAAACAAAAGAGTGGCCCATTATATGCGATTTTACATCATTTGAATGCAATTTAGTTGCAGTTTAGCGTTATGTTCTATTTATCTCGGGGCTAAAGCTAAAGCCCGACTCAATCTGATTGCGAGCCTCTCTGTCATTTGTGTCGCTGTGCCGCCACCATCGTTATCCGAGAATCGTCTGTGTCCAAGAATCGTGCGGCACAGATGACCACAAAAAGAGCCAAAGAAAGAGCACGCGCAAACAAAAAGAAGGAAAACAAATCAGCCAACAACTAAGCTGTCAATAGCAATTCGGGCCAGCATGGCTCATAATGATGTTGATTTCTTGCCAATTTGCCCATTTGCTGGCCGATTCTCGTATTGCCGTATTGAGGGCCTGAGAGAATGAGAACCAATGTGGGAGGGTCACATGAAAGGCGGTCGGTAAAAGGTACAATCTTAACGAGTGAAAGTGTTTCATTAATGAAGAATTCCACATTTTGATTGTGGCCCCAAACAAAATCAGCCAAGAAATAAACACGTTTAAAACAAAAACAATAAAAAAAAACAACAAAAAAAGAAGCAGAATAAAAACTAAAATTACAAGATAAAAATGTGTAAATTCCATAATAATATTTTTATGGAAGCAAAAACAAAAAGCTGAAAACTAAAATGCATAAAGTCAAGTCATTAAAATATTTTTGTTTTATTTTTTTAAGTATTCGCGTATCATTTTCATTTTCATTTCCATTTCTTTGTCTATTTCTCTTTTGATCTACTTCCGCCAAAAATGAAAATTTTTAGTCGTTGCAGTGAAATTAATTACCGGGTGAAAATGAAAATTGTCCAAAAATGTCGCCTTTTGCCACACGCAATGATCAGTGCTCACACCAGCGGCTGATGTACATATGGGAGTGGTCATGTCGAGGATCTTGTTAGCCATACAATTTTTTTTTTTTTAATTTTAACCTGTCTCTGCATTTTGGCGTTGTCTTAGTCACAGTCTTAGTCGTAGCCCCCGATGTGTGTATGTGAGTCATTAGCTTTTGGAATACAGCTCAGCTTTGGGCTTGGATTTGAATATGGCTTTTGGGTTATCTATGTAAATGCCTGTCTGCCTGTCTGCCTGTACGCCTGTCTGCTTGTCTGCCTGTCTGTCCGCTTGTACGGCACTTTCACATTTGACAACTGATATGTGGATATCACATCCTCCCAATTAATAAGACAGTTTAAAAATCTGCGTAAATTCAATATTATTGGGTCAAACGTTGTTCTTCCTGTCCAACGTTGAACATAACCAATTTCCGGCCAGTTAATTGTTGATTGTTGGATGCAAAAAACGGTTCAAAACGCTGATACTATCATCTCCGGTCGCCTACTGTGTGCTGGTGGATCACATAATAGTAATAATAGTAGTGATAATAATAATAATAATAATAATAATAATAATAATAATGAAGCTCCACTCAGCGCTCAGTCCAACACTCCATTCAACGGGTCTGCCTGTCAATTGGCCCAGTTCATAAATGTGGTAATTGCGCGGTTAGCGACATATAAAGCACCACACAAAGAATGGAACGTTGGATCGTTGGATCGTCGGATCGTTGGAACGTTGATTTTTTTCTTTCCAAAGCCATTGTGTCTGCCATGGCTTTGGAGACTCTGCAATGATCACCTGCTGACCAGTTGATGTGTCTTTTAGTTCTTTTATTCTTGTAGTTGCTTATTTTCTCACATTGCCGCCCTTATAATGTATTATTTTTTGTTTCCCCTCCTTTTTTAATTTGGGTGAAGTTTATTTTCTAATTTCATTCATTTTATAGCCTCAGCCATGGCTATGGGTCTGTAGTATGTGCCTTAAGTCTTTTATTGCCATTTTCATTTTAACATTCATAATGTGAGGCTCTAACAGCATGTTTGTATGCGATTATTACTGGTCGGTCTTTATTTTTATAGTTTTTATTGCTCTTGAAACATTTTTCCACTTCTTGAGCTTGCCGGGATTTGAGCAATGTAACCAGTTTTATACCTTCAACTTTAAGTGCGGCTTTTTTTTTTCTAGCTTAATGCATGTCTAACTAGTTTATGGCCAGGGACCGACTAAATACTTTATTTCGTTGGGAGAGCCATCAACTAAGTGATTCTTAGGACAACAGCACAAGGTAAGTCCCATTAAGAATTCGAAATATGTGAAAACCATTTTAACTTTTATTTAAAATCTACTTAGCGCTTCGCTTACCAATATTTTTTTTAGTATTTCTTAGGTCCAGTCCAGAAGAACGGTTCCATTTGCCTTAAGTATACTCAGTGTATCTAAATTCTTAGCTTTTCAATGGATATGCATTTGGCAGTACTTTTATCCTTATGTTCACAACTAGTAACACTCTCCTGGGTATCTATTGCCACTGCACAGAATCAATATTTTGAAATGATTTTCAACGGCTCAGATTTTCACAGTGGTCGATTTACAAAAAAAGAACGAACAATTTAAGTGGCAACTTAACGCGCCCGGAGTTAAAAGAAAACTGAATCCAATGGGATCTGAAATCTCTGCTGTCAGTGTCCAGATACCACAATCCACTAAAGAGAGTTAAAGATGGGGCCGGCATGTCGTTAAGAGAAATGCTAACAGTTGCTCTGCCGCTCTCCGAAGATCACTCTCTATTTTCTTTCCAACACCTTACAGCACACAATCAGGTTAGCAGGCCCAACTCAAGACAGAAGGCGACAGAAGAAATTTCTATAGTGTTGGGAAATAAATTTTATTTATAAATAAGAGCTCAACTTGAATACTTTATTGAATAAACATTCTGATAGTTAATTTGAGATAACATTTATATAATTGTAGATAAACTGAGGATTATTATGTGTCGAATTAATTACTCCATGATTTGGCAATCATAGCAATGACGTCTCGCTTTAGTTTTGGTCCAATTAATGGATTCATTTGAGCCATGTAACAACATAGCCAAAACAACCAACAGCAGGCTGCAGTTAGCATAAGGATGCATCGTATAAGATTTTGATGCGGACCTTTTGGAGTCATAATAGGCATTCCGATGCCAACTGCTCCCCAAACTGCCGTAAAAAATAAAACCGGAAGAAATGCAGCACCCATTTTTAATTCTTAGTGGGCGTTTACGTTATATAATTTATAATTTTTTACAATTTTACGTATTTAATAAAACGTTACGTTGTTTATGTTGAATGATTTTAACTTGTATTCTAACAAAAATTTGCAGTATATGTGAGAAATCAATAAACGACGATTTCTAAAATTGAATCGCCTATCGATAGCTTTGAAACTACCGTAATAATATGTTGTCCTTCTCAAAAACAGCCGTTTTTTACAACTTGTTGTTATAATGTTATCGTTGTAAAATTGTTATTCACTGTCGTCGAATTTTAATTTACATGTTTTTAAAAAAAAATTTTCACTATTTTTCTATGTTAACATAGGAATTCCTCCAGAGCAAATAGCCGATGTTATCCATGAAAGATGTCCTTTGTTTCAAAAATAAAGTAAAGAATGGCCAGAAACTGTCAATGCATGTAACCGATGTTTTTTGTTATTTGAGATGTATAGAAAAGAAAAAAAATCTTTTCAAATGTGCATTAGTTATGTTGTACTTGGAAAAATAACGAGACAAATTTTTAGACTATTGAGCTTATTTTGTTGCCTACTTAAGAGGTTACCCGATAAAAACGCAAGCCTGCATTTTATGATTTTCGATAGTCGATAGCTTAAACATTTTTCTATCGCACTAGCAAAAATAAGTAAATAACTTCGCATTTACAACTTATACAAAAATAATATTCAAAATGACTATGCGTCCTGATGATCACCGTAGAAAATGGGATAAGAATGAGTACCAAAAGCTAGCTCAGGAACGCCTGCTCAACCAACAATCAACAAAAGATGAAGGTAAAGAGCGCCAAAAAATAATAGAAATAGTGTAACCACTTATTATTTTCAGAACCTTTGCAACGGGAAAATCTAAAACGTCGGGACTACAAGGTGGATCTTGATAGCAAATTGGGAAAGAGCGTTGTTATAAATAAAAATACTCCTACCTCCCAATCGGGCGGCTACTACTGCAATGTTTGCGACTGTGTCGTTAAAGACTCAATTAACTTTCTCGATCATATTAATGGTAAGAAGCATCAACGTAATTTGGGAATGTCAATGAAGGTTGAGCGCAGCACCGTAGATCAAGTGAAAGAAAGATTTCAGCAAAATAAAAAGAAAATGGAGGAAAAACAAAAAGACTACGAGCTGGAGAAAAGATTGCGTGAGGCCAAGGAAGAGGAGGATCGCTATAAAGAACACAGAAAGGAAATCAGAAAGGAACGTAAGCGCAAGGCAGAAGAGACCGACGAATTCAACGGTGGACTCCCTAGTGACATGGCTGCCATAATGGGATTTTCTGGCTTTGGCGGCTCAAAGAAAAATTCATAGGCTACAATTGTTAAAAGAAAGTTCAGCTGTAAGACACATAGAAATAGAAATAGATTTTTTTCACCAACGAAATCCGTCTCTTGAACTTAATGATGTGACTCTGTTTAGTTTGCGACATTTATTTCATCATTGTATATATGTATATGACAATTTTACACCAGTTATTGTATGTTACAACAGTATGCCCAAGTAATAATTTAATAAGCAGGTCAAATGCAAAGGGAATTAAATCATTTCGCTAAATCTTAAATTATAATAGCCCCCCTACCCCTATCGTAATCAAATATGAATACCATCTGTGACTGTCAGCTCCGTGGGACTTAAGAAAATACGTATCCATGCTCAATCGGTATATCCCAGGGCATGTTAAAGAACTCTCCAGGCAGCTGTGTGCAGTGTATCGAGTTAAAGTCACGCAAATGTTTTCGCAACTGAAAATAAAGTTTTGTTTCAGCTTGAATCAAATTAAATATATGTAATTAGTCTGTTTTACCAAAAACACTGCCATATTGCTGCGTAATTCTTCGTTATAATTATCGCCAATCATCATGGGAAAAGACTTTCCCTGCTCAGAGGCATAATTGATTAGACGTAACATGCACAGTTTCTCATCGGGAATAGTATAATTAAAGGCTTCCAAAGGCTTTGATAAAATTCCTTGGATCCTCGCCGTTTGAGGTGCATCAAATATATTGGGATATCGATATTTCAAGATTTGAAGCGTTAAAAAGTTTCCACGATTAGTTTCAATACGATTGTCACTGCAAGGCAAATATTTATTATATACACCTTAAATATTAAAAGATAAATTTAAAATTCTTACTCGGCAATAATTTCGTCTTCGGTTCGTCGTATCAACAAAATGGGTCCATTGTATTTCATAGCCAACTCTGCGTTGTCTAAATTACAATATTTACGTATAGCAATCCGGACGATTCCGGTCAGGCTAGCAGGCATACGCGACTGGGCCAAATACAATACGTCATCGAATGTTGCATCTAATATCTATAAATGAAAATGATTGCCTTATTTAAAAAAAACATTTGCATATGCTATTAGCTTACCACTCCTTTGACATCAGGGTAAATTGTGGCGGCCCACAAAGTACTAAATCCGCCAATACTCCACCCATAAAGAATAATGTCTTCCACAGCAAATCCAAGTTGATCGATTGCAAAGCGGACAACGGCATCAATGGCATTTTTGTCTTGCTCTGGATATGGAGTGCCCGTGCTGCCTGCAAAGCCAGGATGGTTCCAACCCAGCACTGAGTATTTTAAAGCTATTGGGGTCCCCATTATGCCCACTTCGTAGAAACCAGCATTTCCTTCTGAGCAAATAACCAACGTCTTACCATTTCCAACGTTGTCATTGCGATTGTCAACAAAAAGCGTATCGATTTCGTTTGAATCAATGGTTTTCACTTTATAACGAATACCATTGTCACTTTCAATAAGTTTTGCTCGTCCTGCGATAAGCATTGGTCCTAGTTTAAAAAAAAAAAAGAAACTTAAATGTTCAAACTGATCACGGTATAGTTAAGAAACATACCCATAAATCTTTGAAGCAACTTTATTGATCCAGGATATATCATGGGAAGTCCAAATGTATTTATAGCCAAATAAGCAATAATTTCGCATGGCAGTGTGGCAATATTTAGTCCATCGCGTCGACTTACAGTAGTTGTTGGTTTTTTTAAGTCACTGTGGTGCAATTGCTGTCATTATAATGTAATTCAAGCAAGCGTTTACTTACCCAGCCAAAGCCATTACATCAAAATCAACTGGCCATGCAGAAAACTCAATGTCAAATCGTCGTAGAGCATCCGACGAACGATTAGTCTTTGCTTGCATCAATGCGCTTAGCATACTTGTGTAAGACTTTGACTGCTTGCGACCAACGCCACGCATAAATAATGAAATTATGACAATGAGCCCAACGCTAGTTGTGAGTTTGGCTAGAGTCGGCATAGAATCTGCCACAATGTAACCGCGTCTATACAGGAATGTAAAGATCAGCGGTGACGTGTAATAGCTGACTGACCATACCATCGATAGCTTTAATATAAAAAGATAAGATATTACTTATTGTGGGGCAATATAGCCCACAGTGTGTCACTCACACCTAATTAATAGGAACACCTACCGTAGACAACATTTGTTCACCGAATTTTTCTACTGCGCCCGGCTCATAAATTTTCCGCTACAAGGATTATAAATATTGTATTTTACATTAAATTAGTAACATGTAACATACCTGAGGTTCGGGTACACCTTTGTACTCCATGTACAATTTAGGGCCAAATATAAAGTTAAGAAAACTCATTTTTTCCTTTGCGTCTGCGTCCAAAAAATTTATGTTTTATATTTAATTGTGAAAGTTAGGGCAACACAACTCCAAATAGAACTAGGTTCAATTTGTGTGCTAGAGATGTGCGCGTGATTGACGTGTGGGTTGTTGAAAGCAAACTAATTTTATGCAATACCATAAAATATATATGGAAATTTAAATTTGTTTGCTTATAAACAAATTATAAGCAATAAGTGTTCCTAAGTTGTGAACCAGGCCTACTAGACCTTCAGTTTACAGGAGCAAATGTACACTAAACTGAGCTATGAGCACTGAGTTACTTATCAAAGTGCACTTTGCGTTCGTGTGAGCAAACGAACGACTTGAACTGAACTTTAAAGTTCGCTTTTAATTGTATCCCTGGCTTTCGGATTGAGTTCGTGGAATTTGAGAACTTTCAGTTCAGTTCAGGTTATATTTTTGCCGGCAAGAATGGAAAAGTTCAATAAAGCGCAAGCTAAAAATATACAAGCTGCGCAAAAACTTGTGGAAACCTACCCATCCAGCTCGGAGGATGAAGGCGAATTGGATGAAAATCAAATTTTAGGTATATTTATATAAATATTATAAAAATTATGACGTGTCAATTTAAATACAAATATATTTTGAAACATTATAGATTTGTTGTATAAACACTATCAAGGGTCAAGAATCGGAACAGCTACCACCAAAAATAATGACAAAAACGCAAACCGCACAGCAAGCTTTCTTGAAAACACCCTGCATTCAGGTGCAGCTACTTGCCTGATTTGCATTGGCAGCATTAGGCGTGTGGAGTCAATATGGTCCTGTAACAGTTGCTATTGTATATTTCATCTCAACTGCATTCAGCGCTGGGCCAATGACAGCGTAAAGCATATGAAAGTTGAGGCGGAACAACAACAGAACAATCAAGGCTATTACAATAATTTAGGAGAGTACGTGCCCCCAAAGCGTCAGAAGTTGTTGCACTGGTGCTGTCCCCAGTGCCGGAAAGATTATCAACCATCGGAGCGTCCTACACAGTATGAATGTTTCTGTGGCAAGGAAATCAATCCACAGGCACAGCAATTTCTTGTCCCACATTCGTGTGGTGAAATATGTAATAAACTACTGCAGCCCAATTGCGGTCATGACTGCAAACTTCTTTGCCATCCAGGACCGTGTCCACCCTGTGCCCAGCTGACGCAAAACTCATGCCTCTGTGGCAAATCTTCACCGCGCTCAGCCCGATGCATCGATAAAAACTGGCAGTGTGAGCAACCGGTAATCTGAAATTATTTGAATTTTTGTGCAACAAAAACAAACAACTTTTTGCTTATTTACAGTGTCAAGCTGTTTTGCCATGTGGCAAGCACAAATGCAACCAAAGATGTCACCGTCCCGGTCAGTGTCCGCCTTGTATAAGCAAAAGTTCTCAACCTTGCGATTGTAAACGTGAAGTTAAGGTTGTGAACTGCTCTGAGCCTAAATGGAAATGTAACAATGTAACTTAGATACTGGCACTGATAATAGCAATTATTTAATTATATTTTTTTCAAAGGTTTGCGGTAGTCTTTTTGCGTGTGGCCAGCACTCTTGTGACAAGATTTGTCACACAGGAAATTGCACTGGTAAAGAATGTCCGTACGGTGCTCGTAGCTGCCCCTGCGGGAAGAGCGTAAGTTATTATCAGTTGATAAAAATAAAGAAATATGAAAATGATTTAATTTTATGTTTTATAGGAAAAACCCAGTGCCTGCAGTGAAGTGGTCGAAACGTGTGGAGATACCTGTCAGAAATTGCTGTCCTGCGGCACCCACACTTGTACGCAACGTTGCCATCGTGGACCATGCAACTTAGTAAGCTCATGTTTATTATATTTAAAATACAAGTATTTATAAAAATCTTTGATCATTTTCAGTGTTTGGTGAGAACGAAAAAGAAGTGTCGCTGCGGGTTACATGAGAAGGAGTTACCGTGCTCTAAGGAGTTTACTTGTGAAACAAAATGTAGGCAAATGCGCGATTGTGGGAAACATGCCTGCAACCGAAAGGTTATCATCCTTCATAATTTTACATTTACATGAATGTTTAAAACTAAACATTTATTTTTTAGTGTTGTGGAAATCAGTGTCCACCCTGCGAGAAGATTTGCGGAAAGCAATTAAATTGCAACAAGCATAAGTGCCAGTCTGTTTGCCACAACGGGCCCTGTTATCCGTGTAAATTGGAGTCTCTAGTTAATTGTCAATGCGGCAAAACGCGACGTACAGTTCCTTGCGGACGAGAAAGAACTGCACGAGTTACCTGCATGGAGCTTTGCCGGTTGGTTCTACCTTAAAATTAGATGCAAATGTATTGCTTATTATACTTTATATTTAACAGTATCATTCCAAAATGTCATCATGATGTAAAACATCGCTGCCACAAGGGTGAGTGTCCCCCATGCAATCAACCATGTGGCCTTCCCAATGATACAAGTGGATGTGCACATATTTGCAAAGCTCGTTGTCATGCTGCTATTCGAATACATGATGCGACTGATGCAGCAGTACGACAAAAAAAGGTAAAAGTTTATATTTTTATATTTAAGTTAATTATTAATAATACCCTCATGTATTTTAGTACAAATATCGAGCACATCCGCATCCACGATGTGAGGAAGGAGTTGTTGTAACCTGTATCGGTGGTCATGAAGTGGCCACATGGCCCTGTTGGAACTCAAAACCATCATCTTGTCAACGTAAATGTAGTCGGCAGTTAACATGTGGTAATCACACTTGCAGTCGAGTATGTCATCCTGTAGCCAATCTTCAAGACATGCAGCAGCAACCCAGCTGTGCTAACTGTGAGGAAGGCTGTGAAATTCCGAGGCCCCCTGGCTGTCAACATGCCTGTGCCAAACCCTGTCATCCTCCACCTTGTGTCCCATGCAGTTTCACCATAAAAAACAAATGCCACTGCGGTCTTAACCAAATTGTATATAGTTGCAATGAATTTTTTAATGTTGTTGGAACAGAAGATGAAATCGACCAACGTCGTGAGAAACTGCGTAGCTGTGGCAACCGTTGCCTTAAGAACGTAAGTACCAACTTCTTTGCTTATTTTGCTTTGTTAACCATTAACTTCGTAGTTTGCTTGTGGACATCGCTGTATAACCATTTGCCATTCTGGAATATGTCCTAATCCTGAACTTTGTCGTAAAAAGGTGCGCATCTACTGCGCATGCAAGCGAATTAAGCTCGAGGTTTCTTGTGATAAATATAAAGCAGGTCAAATATCATTAGACTGCGATGCCAACTGCCTTGTTCTCCTCTCAAAAGCCAAGGCCTCAGAGGAACATCAATTGGAGCGCAAAAAACGAGAAGAAGAGGAAAGGAATCGTATTGAACTGGAAAAATTTGAACAAAAATTCGGTAAACGTAAACCAAAAGAACGCAAAGCTTTTGACATTGAACAACCAAAGACAAGTTACGATTGGAATCGTATTAGTATATACGGAATATCGGTGCTAGTCGTCCTGGGTGCACTGTTCGTGGCTTTATACGCGGACAATTAAGAGGGTGAGATTAAGAAAATGTAATTAAATTTTCGATATATATTTTTATATTTTATAAAATCATTAATGACGATAATAACAATAATTACTTGTCCATTGAGTATTTTGTCCGAATTGATTACTATTGTATTGATCTTTAGGCTTTCTTTGCCTTTTTCTTATACACACAGGCGGCAGTAAATACAGCCGAACTGAGGAACGTTGATATCAGGAAATTGGAAAGCAGCATTAAATCGTATGATTGCACAAATACTGTGTAAATTCTTGCTGTTAAATATTATAAAAAGATTCGTTTAAAATCAGTGTATGAATATACTTTAAAGGGATATACTTACTCATGTTTGTGAATGCTGACAATGCCCACGTTGTGCGACTTACAGAGCTGGCATCTTTGGTACGGAGTATAGCTAATAGTTGCAATACCTTGCTAGTTGCTCCAATGGGCGTACAGAAAGGCTTTAAAAATAATTTTTTTTGTATTAAACTCTAGGGTATATAATCAGCAAATAAATAATTTGATAGAAATATCAACCGTTGATTAATTGAAAACAATAGCAACAATGAAATTGAACGTCTAAGATTTTGAAAATATTATGACTGCAGTTGTTTAAATTCACAAGTAATTGTAAAAGTTTCTTTAAAAAAAAAAAAAAAAACAAACAAACAACAAGCAGGCATAAGGGTAATTTTTTTTTTTAATTCGTTCAAAATCATACATTTTTGTCATTATACAAGCTCAGGTGCTTGACAACAATTGGTGGGCGAAATCAGAAAAACAAATAGTATGTATAGAAAAACATAAATAGCCTCTCAAATATTATACAACAAATAGACACTTGACCTTGGCCAATGATGCCTCATTTAGCATAAAGCCCATCTTTTGAGAAGTAAAGAAGTAACATTAAGAAAACCAGTTACTTGAAAAAATGTAACATAAGCTAAATGATATAAAAATGAAGTAGGAAGAACTGGTTTTACATTGACTTCTAACACTTAAAAAGAAATTGTAAATCTTATCTTTCTTCTTCTTATCTTAAACACTGTTCGAACTTCTAATCAATTTTGTTGCGGACAAACATTCACTGAAAACCTATTTAGCGTCGACATGAGTATAACTTACCACTAGGAACGTCAGGATGATTATTGGAAAGAGTTTCAGGTATATAAGTGTGGCTATAATAACATACAAAACCGTTACGACTTGTGTACGCCTGCCAAGGAGATGCTGGTATTTAAAAACATAAAATATAAGAACATATTCCTGCAAGAGTAGCACGGGATATTCCATATATGAAAGGAACTCATAACCAGATGTGTAGTTATAGGACATCATAACAGTGTAGCTAAAGAGTTCTAGACATAAGCCCAAAACGCTGATGCCTATTCAAAAATATGAAGTAATTTTCGTATCTGATGTTGTCTAATAATCTTGGTCCTCTCACCCTTTGAGGATTTGTTTTCTCGTATTGTGTTTATTTGTGGGACTTTGATAATCAGACATGATGAGACTGTTATCAAACTTAGCAAGTCAGCAATAATAAGCACTATTCCCTTTTCAAGGTAACGCGAAACAAGGTGCCCAAGACCCTCAGACGCCGCGGTTGGGTCCATCTTCGTAATAAAACTGAGATAAATAAGCTTTTATCATTTTTTTTAAACACAACCAATCGATTGCAGTATTACAGTCTGCTTATCGATGGTAAGATGTACAAAAACAAATTTACTTATACAGACCAATTTTAAATATAAATAAAATAAGAGACAATTTTTAATTTCTACATATATATTTTATTTATATTTTAACAATTTAAAGACGTACTAAATAAAATATAATAATGTTCATAATCGATTAATGCATATACTATTGCTCCGATAACAGATTTTCCGCCGATACTAGTAATGTTAAATGTATATCGATGCTTGTATCCGATACCTTAGTGCTGCTAACCTACAGTGGCAGCGCAGCTCAAGTCATTTAGTTATTTTTCTGTCTGAATTTAGGAATTTTTAATTTTTTTTTGTTATCAAAATTGTAATATACTTATCAAAACAAGAACACTGGAGAGCTGACCACATATTAAACAAAACGGCACAGAAGCGTACGTGGTAAATTCGATTAAACGTGTGTTCAGTGCCAACTGCTTGTGCATGGCAAGTGTGTGTGTGTGAATGGCTAAACGCAAAAAGTGTAAAATGGATGAAATAGTTAAGCAATTTATCTAAACTGCAAAAGCAACCCTCGAGTATGCATTAAATATATAAAATAGATTGTTCAACGTGCAAAAATAAAGTTATCTAGTGGTAAAGTAAACTCATTTTCTCGTACATGTCGTGACATTTGTTTTGTATGTGTGAGTGTGTGTGTATGCATACGAGATGTTCAACGTAGCGATTTTGTATGTGTTAGTGTGTCTGTGTGTACAACAATGTTCACATTTTTCTTTTGTTTGCTCTACGAATTATGGGGCTGGCTCCAAAGCCAGTGCAGGTGCTGAAAAGTGGGGTTAGGGCTAGTACTATTCAGTTAGTTCTATTAACATTCTGATTTTGTAAAAGCAGACAAAGTTAAAGTCGCGTACAACTTTAAGCAACTATTCGTGAAATGCTTTTTTGTTTACATATGTTTTAAAGCCTTGAAAATGTCATTAATAAATGATATAGCAAATGTGTCTGCAAGTAAGTCGTTGTGTTTGTTCTCGCTTTAGTCCTGTGTGTCTGTGGTCGCACAGGTAACACGAATGCCGTGTGAAAGTAGTCACAAAATAAAGCGGCTCTGAGACCGAGACCCTTAAACCTTCAGGAGGTCAACAGCCATAAGAGAAGGGGAGGGTTCAGACTTCGTACGCTAGCGACATTCTCGTGCACATCTGATCTGTTTTACTAGTGATGCAACACAGGATCCGTACACATGCACGTACACATATCTATGTAACTGCTTGTGTACGAAGAAAATTCCTATGCGATCGGCCTTTGTTTGACTGTGAACGCAGCCCGCGGGCTGTGGCCTGCAGTGATCCCTTTTTCTGTCTGTCCGTATGCGTATGTGTGCTGTGTGTCCCTGATTGTGTGCGTTAAATTGATGCTGTAAAGCAGCAGAAGGCAGAGAGAGAAAGAGAAGGAATAAGATAGACAGTCGTAGCTGTCGACTGTGATGAGAGCAGAGAGCGCAAACAGACAGCGGCTTAAATTGCAAGGTGTACGCCATCGTTGTTTTTGTTGGTGGTGTGTATCTTTATTGCTTCTTCTTCCGTCCGTTACTTTTGCTCTTGTCATCGCATGCCTTTACCTTTTCTGCCTGGCTTGCCTGGCTACTGATCTGGCCGCGTCTCTGTTTGCATGTGTATATTTGTACATATATATATTTTTATATTATATATATATTTATATATATATATATATATATAATATATATATGCACATATGTGTGTATTGTGTCTGTGTGTTTGTGTTGTAATACTCGTTTCATCTTCTTTGACCATTCTACTTCGCGCCGTTTTAGCTTCTTCCGTTGATGCACTTTTGTGATTTCCTTTGCGAGTTTTTGATTGCTGAGACGACGCGAATTCGACGTCGGTAACTGCTGCTGCTGCGGCTGCTGCTGCTGCTGCTGCTTTACAAACATTTTTCCCACTGCTTTTCTTTTGAATTTTTGAATTTTTCGCAATTCTCAAGTCTCATCATTTGGACGTGAGAGAGACAACAGAAAACTGCCTGCACACGATCATCGTGCTTATTACTTTTGCTCTTTGCCTCTTTTTCGTCTGCTTCGTATTGCGTGGGAATTTTTAGAGCGTCGTAGTCGCAGCTCAAGTGCGGCTCGTTTCTAACGACGGTCTTAGCTTAAAAGGATAGTTTACAACTAGTTTAAAAAAATTTCAGACGCGCAGTTCCAAAAATCGCGCATCTTGTAAGTTAAAAGTATTTGACTTGAGTTTATTATCTTCAATTAAACTTTAGTTTTGTTTAAAATGAACAAATAACTGAACATTTTTTTATTTCAATGATAAACCTAAATTATTTTGATATTCAGTTCAGCGCTTACTGTGTTTTTCGCCATGTTTATGTGTAGCTGTTGTGATTGAATGTGCCATCTATTTATAATAAATATCAAATGTAACTACGATCGATCGAAAAAAAAGAAGCAATATTTATCATCGTCTCACATGCTAAGCAGGAGTTATATTACTCGCTCTAACCTCGGACTTTGTTTATTGAACTGTTTAAATCAGCTTTATAAATTATATATGAACTATTTGTATTTGGAATATCAAATTATAAGACGTTTTTTTGAACATTGTTCATATTGTGAGTGGCAGGCGTAATTTATTTTGTATATTACATATATTTTTTTTGTCACTTCAGTTTCTTTAACTAAGCAAATAAAATATATTTTTTATATGATTTATTTATATTTAAATATGTTGAAATACTTGCAGGAGAGATTGACTCCCTCTGCGCATAGTAAAAGTATTATGGAAAAAGGATGTTCAGCTGCTAGCATTAATTGTGAAAGTGCCGAGGACGCTCAGCAGCAGCAGAGCACCAGCACTGGGAGCGAACTAAAGCCGAAGTCACCTCAGCCAACTCAATCACCTCAGCCAAAACCAAGCACTAGCCACGTGAGTGAAGAAAAGGGCACTATAACGGATTCGGATACCGAAACCGGAACGGGAGCCATCACAGTAACAGGATCTATGTCCGCGTTGAGAGAAGTCGTAGAAGACTGTGTTTCTTCAAATTCACATCATGGCTTTGCCGTAGTGCTTGATGATGAGTCCAGTACCGAAACAGGTGTACTGGAAACATTTGAGATAAGCTCTTCCAATTCACTGCCCACAAGCACGAGAGCGGCTGCATCAGCCGTGGGTGTTGTTGTAGTGCCTGTAGATGATAGCTCCTCCACAGATACAGTTAACGAAAACAACGGGCGTGCTGCTTCGGAGGAGGGTCATAGCGTTAGCTCTATTAAAAAAGTTTTTTTTAATGATAACGAGCCGCCCGTTGTATGCCTTATTAATGATGAAGATGATTTTGACGAGGAGGAGATTGTCGAAGAAGACGACGATGAGGACGTTGTGGAGCAGTCTATGCCCATTGATTGTCCCAACACATCACAAATCAATGGCAGTAGCAGTGGAAATGGTATTGATGGAATCATAACGACAGCCGACGGCTCTAAAATTTTTCTGGAGACGCCTGTCGTTGATGAGCCCCAATCTAATACTCATACCAGCACCACAGCAGCCAATGCCAATGCTCAATCTGAGCTGTTACCAGGCAAACCGAAGCGCCTCAGTGATGAATTCGAGGCTGAACCAACGGCCGAGGATGAGCAAGATATGACAAGAGGAGTTAAGTCTGAGTCAGGATGCGGAAGTAATGGACTGGCCGACCTGGCATCCACCTCGCTGCACGATCGTCAAATGTCTGTGAGGCTGAAGCAAATGAGCCTTACGGCTAACGCCGAAGCAACAGCCGCCAATTCCAATTCCAATTCTCCCTCCCCATCTAAAGCGGACATTGAGTCAATGGATCGGATAGAACGTTGTGACTTTGAAACCGAACAGCGCCTTACCGGTGGTATTGTCCTCAGCACCAGTTCCCTGATAAGAAAGAATCGTCTCAATCTAAGTCTGATTAATCGTGCCGCTGGAGCTGGAGCTGGAGGAACATGTGGTGTCAGCAGTAGTAGCGATGATTGGCCAAGCAGTAGCAATGGGCGTGCCTTTTCTTCAGATAGCAAGGTAAGCTCCATCACAAATTTCTCTTGTAAAAACTAAAAGTAGGCCTTCAAATATGAAAAAAGTTTTAATGAATTAATTTTTATTAATTGAATTTAATTTTTATTATATCTAATACAAATATTTACAATTGAAGTCAATTTGTTTTTGCTTATAATTATTTTGCTTTATTTTTGTAGTGCACATACAAGGATTTGTCGACGACACCAACGAGCAGCAGAAAATTTACTAATAGTCGACTGAGCAGGTCCACTGCCCAACTCAATTTAAGCTCTACATTGGGTGCGACCACAGGAGCCACGATTGGCGGTTGTCCCCAGCATAGTTCTAGCTCCAATTCGAAGCTGCCTACAAATTTTATAAAATCATCGGTAATCGTAGAGCCCAGCGGCAGCAGCAGCCACAACCCATCCAATTCCACAAGCAACCGTACGGATGTCTGCACGAATACTAACTCAAATGGCAATCTAGGCACAGCGTCTGTCGGCTGTGAAGAGGCGTTGATATTTGATAAGGATATTACGACAGAAGCTGCATCCGTGCCTGCATCGTTTAGCTCAGTGGGTTCACAGACCAGCCAAGAAAGTGGCTGTAGTCGAACAAACGCCATTGCTTGCGGCGGTGTAAATGGTCCACTGGATGTTGACGCACAGCCATCGACCTCGGCTACCTCAACAACATCTGCACGCTGTCATTACGCTGCAGCCACATCCAAAGCAGCAACACGCCAGGTGAACGCCAGTGCGCAGACTCAGGAACGTTTTCTGGCGCGCAATGGATTAGCAGCCGGCACCAGCGCCGGCACGGGCACCAGCATCGGAAGCGGAATCGGTAATGGGAACAATCGCAATCGTCGACGTGTGGAAGCAAGTCGTAGCGGTACAAACGATGTCATCGTTCTGGAGGTTGTTGTCGAAGAGAACGGAGAAGGACCCTTAGTTGAGCCGGGAGATTTCAGCGCCGAAGAGCCATGGGGTAACTGCGATGAGGAGAACAACTGTTCGGACTTGGAAGAGATTTGCACATGCCAGAATAGTATCATGACCAGCAGTCGTAGCGGCAGTAGCGCTAGCCTAAGCGAGGCACTCGAAATGGACGCTCCTGCGGATTCGTATCACATAAGCGCCACCGGTGATGAATCTGTGTCTGCCTTTGCTGTCGACTGTTCCCAGCAACAAACGCAGCAACAACAGCAGCAACGAAAGCGTAAATACAATGAGGGTCGGCTTCTGGATGGTGATTACTCGATGAGTGTTTCGGGCAGTGGTGGAGTTGGCGGTAACTCTGGAGCTGGTGACAACAGTCGCAAGCGAATTGCTTATGATTTTGCTTCAACACCGCGTTCTTCAACGCAGTCAATGGGACCCGCAGTTATGCTTACGATGACACCAACTGGTATGGGTGTAGGTGTAGCCAACTCACCAGCGCTGGTACGTCGAACACCACGTGCGTTAATGCCAACACGCGATAATCCACCGCCAGAGCTACAGCATTGGTTGGCTCAATTTCAGCGTTGGTCACATGCTGAGCGCCTTCTGGCCGTCGATCGTTTAATTGATCATTGCGATCCGTCTCAAGTTCGCCATATGATGAAGGTAATTGAGCCTCAGTTTCAACGAGACTTCATATCGCTATTGCCCAGAGAATTGGCATTATTTGTGCTATCGTACTTGGAGCCTAAGGATTTGTTGCGAGCTGCGCAGACGTGTCGCAGTTGGCGCTTTTTATGTGACGACAATCTTCTGTGGAAGGAGAAGTGCCGTAAGGCTCAAATCCTTACAGAGTCGCGCAGCGATCGTCCAAAGCGCGGACGTGACGGCAACATGCCACCCATTGCGTCCCCTTGGAAGGCTGCCTACATGCGTCAGCATATCATTGAGATGAATTGGCGTTCTCGGCCGGTGCGTAAGCCTAAAGTGCTTAAGGGTCATGATGATCACGTTATCACATGCCTGCAGTTCTCTGGCAATCGCATTGTATCTGGATCGGATGACAATACGTTGAAAGTTTGGTCTGCAGTTAACGGAAAGGTAAGCTGACGAATGATATCCAAACTCTATTCCTAATTTTTAATCAATTTACTATTTATATTAGTGCCTTCGCACATTGGTTGGTCACACAGGCGGCGTTTGGTCCTCACAAATGTCTGGAAATATCATTATTTCTGGCAGCACTGATCGCACACTCAAGGTGTGGGATATGGATAGTGGTAGCTGCGTTCACACACTCCAGGGCCACACGTCGACTGTTCGCTGCATGCATCTTCATGGCAATAAGTATGTTTTTATATATGCACATATTTAAAGAAACTTGCTACAACGGATCATGATACTTTTCAGAGTGGTAAGCGGTTCAAGGGATGCAACGCTACGTGTATGGAACATTGAACTTGGTACGTGTCTGCATGTGTTAGTGGGTCATTTGGCGGCAGTTCGGTGTGTGCAATACGATGGAAAACTGATTGTCTCCGGTGCATACGATTACATGGTCAAAATTTGGCATCCAGAGCGCCAGGAGTGTTTACATACACTGCAAGGACACACCAATCGTGTTTACTCTCTGCAGGTAATGAACGCTTAAATATGCGATGACGCTGTGATGCTGTGTAAAAAAGAATCAATTTCATAAATTGCATTTGTATTTTGCAGTTTGACGGTCTTCATGTCGTCTCTGGATCACTTGATACCTCAATACGCGTGTGGGATGTCGAGACGGGCAATTGCAAGCATACATTGATGGGCCATCAAAGTCTGACCTCTGGCATGGAGCTTCGCCAAAATATTTTGGTATCTGGCAATGCAGATTCAACCGTCAAAGTCTGGGACATCACAACAGGACAGTGCCTACAAACTCTATCGGGTAAATAATAGTATTTGCTAAGTGATCGGTTGACTGCATTGCATTAATCCCCAAATTTATTTTTTTCAACGCAGGTCTAAACAAACATCAATCTGCGGTCACTTGTCTGCAGTTCAATTCTCGTTTCGTTGTAACAAGCTCTGACGACGGCACAGTTAAATTGTGGGATGTTAAGACAGGCGACTTTATACGCAATCTGGTGGCATTGGATTCGGGTGGTTCTGGCGGTGTAGTTTGGCGCATAAGGTATTTATTTAAATATATTTATTTTTAAATGAAGTCTGTTCCATTTTTATTTTAATTTTTCAGAGCAAATGATACAAAGCTTATTTGTGCAGTGGGTTCCCGGAATGGAACTGAAGAAACAAAGCTTATGGTACTAGATTTTGATGTGGAAGGCGCTTGTGTAAAGTGCTCATAGGATCTGTGCCAGAACCAGTTCCTGTTTCACTTCGTTCTGCAGCCAGTTGGCAGAAGAAGAAGACACACTCTACACTATGTTATAATACACACGCAAGCACCAGCCGGTAAACGCTTCGGTTCGTAACGGTACAAGCAGCCAAGGGCAAAATCATTGCAAACAAAACACATCCTCATACATTCATCTAAAAAATGCCAACACAGCAAAGATGACGCATCTATCTGTAATCGATAATTGAATCGTTATCGTTGCTTGCCTTGCCAACAAATGCAGCTGCCCACTCAAACACCAAACACACAACACACAAATATACATGCATATATATTTATATATATATATATATATATTTGTATATATATACAAATTTATATGCATGTATATATTAACACACAAAGTACACACTCACAAAACACACATTTACACGAAGATAGAGTTGAGTTGTGAGTACGCGAGTGTAATTCGTTTCAATTGCGTTGCTTTATAGCCAAAATTTGTTTTCCACAATAGAATAATTTTTTTTTCATTTAGAATATAAATACATGCCGCATTGAAGGCCTAGTATACAATTGCATATTGAAGCATAGATACGTATTAAGCATATACATCTACATACATACAAATATTTTGTTCCGCGTCAAGTGCACCTGAGAACCAATATGAAAATCAGCTTTATATTGATTAAATTGTAAATTTATTAATTGAAATTTAATTAGTGATCATGATAATGTTTATAATTGCCTTTAGAGCATTTAGATTTTCCGTTTGAGTTTGTCGTTTCTGTTCGTTCATGTGTTTTCGTTCAAACTGTTTTTATTTATTATAATATTTCACGTAAAGGGCATAACCTGTATTTGTGTTTTGTTACATGGCTTCCAAAAGGAATGTTCGTTCAAATTGTATGTTTATGTTATATGTTTATCAAATTGTCAAAAGAAAAATGTTTATAATTATGTATTTAATTTTTGCTTGAAACTACATGACTCCGTTAGGGATGTAGACAGGCTAGAACCACATGTGTTAAGTATTCCGTGGTACTCGTTTGTTGGAGGAGGCAGCTCACACTCATAAGAACAAACAATACACAAAAGAAACACATATTTACACATTTATACACAAAAGCATTAAGCGAACATATATTTTAATTATAGACTGATTTATTAGTAATTGAAATTAATCTACAAATTTAAATCTGAATAAACGCAGGAATAATAGTTAAACAAGAGTTATATAAAATGCGTGTGCATGTGAAGTTATGTTTGTTTATTATCTTTTCTAAGAAACAAACAAAAGCAAACACAATCGGCCAAGAACACGATAGCTCGATATATAATATATTTGTACGCTCAATGCATTAAAACACAATGCATTGAGTTAAAGTTAATACGCTGGTTAGGGGCGGGGAACAGCTACAAACATGCATATGTACGCGAATTACTCTACACAATAATTTATGAATACTTTATGGCATAATAATCGTAACAATAAATGCAGTAATTCTAAAATTGTTTGTTGGCTGTTTAATTTTAAATTTTTAAAGCTATTCTTGGCATTATTCTTCCAGTCAAATATGTTTGTTTTATGTATTATTTGGACTTTGCGCTGGGCCGTTGTCGGTTTTAAGACATTATTGTTAATTTCATCGTGGGAAAAGCTAAATGGAAACATGCAAAATGGTATTTTAGCTTAAAAATATATTAGAAAGTAAAATAATTAACATATAACATAAGTTTGTATAGCCTAAGTTGAACAAACGAATAAAAACTTGAAAACATTAAGAAAAAAACTGCAATGCATTTCAATCATTGATTCACCAGGCCAACAGAACGCATTAATAGGTCGATTGTTTACAATTTTTTGGTTTGTTTACATTTTTTTAACGAAGCATGGCCTTACATAATTGCTCCTCAACTTAACGAAGTTGCTCCTCACTTAACATTCGGCACGTGCTCTGCTAGCTAACATTGCAGTAGCCGCATCTCTGCAAAACATAAACATCACCCATCTAACCGATTATGTTCGCCTGGTAAAATGCCAGCAAAATCCGAAACTTCAAATTTGCGAGGCTCGAAAATTCTCTGCATCTTTTTACAAATTCCCTAACAGAAAAAACACGTAAGTAATTTTCAATTAAAAGGCGTTTTATTGAGAGTTTTTATTTTGAGTTGAGGCTTACAATATAAAACATAATATTGTATAATATATATATAAAAATATATATTATTTATAATAATATTTTCATAAACTAAATCTAATCACTTCATTTGCGATTACACATAGTAATTAATGGACATGTATTAAGTATGAATACTTAACAATACTTAATGTTAAAAAGGAAAAAAAAAACTAATCTTCAATTGTTTTTATGTAATTCATGTTTGTTAACGATTTAGACTTTAGACTTTTTGTTGTGACCTTCAATGCCCATTTTGCAGCGTGAGGCAACATCCATCACGGATGCCGGACCGCTGGAACTGGGCAGAGGACCCCCAAAGGCGGACGTGGATAAGTTACTGTTGCTAGGGCGCTTCCGGGGATGTGAGTTAAGAGGCGATTTTTGCTTCAGGCACTCAACATCGTCAAAGACAACTTGAGCACCGCCACCACAGGTGGGAATAACATTACCCTTGTAAATCTTTGTTTCCACATCACCATCAGTGTCTGCTTCTTGCGAAAATAAGCAGTATTTTGTCATTCCATGTCCAGTGAGTTCCTTCATATCCTTTAGTTTTGTAACTGACTTGCGGTTTGTAAGATAGGGCTGCATGATGGTGCCTAAAGGCACAGGATTGGCTGCGCGATGCTCCAGCCACTTGTCACCCGCTGATCGTGATCGCCTATGTCTATTATTAGCAGCAGCCAGACGCTAGAGGATGGTATACAAGAAAAATAATTGAAATTGATATGTGAAGGATATGTGAAGGATGTGGCACTTACGTTACGTGGTGTGGCATATGACTCTGTACGTGTCGTTACTGGCACAGAGGCCTCTGTTGGAGCTGTAAAGACTTCGTTGTCCTTTTCGTTAAGAACATCCTCAGTGCTTCTAGCACGTGCGAGACATGGCACCTCCTTGGATTGTATTATATTGGTTACCAAACGCATTTTCTCATTGTTAATACGTAGCTTTTCCTGCATTTTTGCACGCTGCTCGCGCAACTTTAAGTCGAACTCGCGTTTGTGCTTATCTGTCTCCACAGCAAGTTTTGAGGTAAACTTTCTCTTTTGTTTCTCCTTCTCTTGATCTTTTTGAGTAATCAAACTCTCCTTTTCATAAAGTTTCTCGGTTAGCTCCTGGATACGCTTATCACGCTTACTGAGCGTATTATTAAGTTGGTCAATAGAACTTTCGTGTATGCGAATCTTGTTTTCTAGAGCTACGTTTCTGTCGCGCTCTTGCTGGAATACAACTTTAATTGATGCTAGATCTGTACGCAGTTCCAGATTTTGACGTTCGAGATTCATGAGCACCATACGAAAGTCATCACCTACAATGAAAATCATATTAATGTGAATTATTGTAAGATCTTGAATGGTAAGGTAAATGGAAACTTACATTTTTTGTTAAAGTTGGTACGCAACTTGTAACGTTTTTCAATTCGCTTTTCCAAGTACTGCATAAGCTCCTTAATCTTGAATTCCGCCTCTGGGCTGTCCATTTCATAATTGGGAAAGTCTGGACCTAAACTGTAGACCAGACCAACATCCACCTCGAGTTTCTTGGCCTCGGGTATCCCAAGTTCGTTAAGATTGTTAACTGCAATTTTGAACATTTGATTGGCCTTGCGACGTCCGGGCGTCAATCCTAAATCTAATTTCATGGGCGTGGAACGAGCTATTTGCACCTCTTGTGTCATCTCGGCAAACTTCATTACTTGCTGTTTGAGTACAAATTAATGAACATGAATAAATGGAACGAATAATTTTATTCTGAGCTTACCATATTTTCGTCATAGTCCTCCATGCGTGGATTAATGCAAACTACCATGGATATCTGACCCTCACCGTCAAAATAGTTTTTAAAAATGTGCGTGATTTTTGTATCACGATAGGGTATCTTTTTGTGTACAACATTGGGGCCAGCTTGTTGATTTTCGCGAAGATATTCCAAGCACGTACGCAATGTCATCAGTGAATTGTTTATGTTGCCTGCTTCTCGGAGTCGAACACCAGTATTTTTTGTACGTGAGGATCGTTCGCTACCAGCCAGATCCACTAATGACAACTGACTAACTGTAATAGTGTTCTTATCCTGTACCACATGCTCTCCTTGACAGTCTGTCGGTGCTTGCACCAGGCGAACGTTGAAAATAGAATGGCTCCGACTCGACTCGGAATTCAGCATTGTAACGCCCATGCGCTTGCGCTTCTGACCCATTTGGAATACCTCAAGAGCTTCATCTACAGTTTTTACTTCTACTTCGGTAACACCATGTACATATACTTGGTGATTTATGTCATCTCGAAGTATTTTACTTTGTAACAATCTATATGAAAAAATTAGTAAGTCTTTTATATAGAAATTAAATAAAGTTACTTACTTTTGGGTACCAGTGTCCTCAAGTAGGTCATAGACGCTATTGTTGTATACTTCCACATAAGTTATAAATACTGAGTACATGTTATCCTCGTCGAGTAATTTGAGTGGTGATGGCTCATTTGAAGCCTGTGATGCTATTTCGGTATCTGATTCCTTGCGTCGGAATGCAAAACGTCCAGTGCCAGCGAAACGTTTATTCATTTCCTGCTGTCGTTCTAGCAGTGCATCCTCTTCTGATAATACCTCAAAGCCATTATGCTTATCCGGTTTAAACACAAACTTTTTCGCTTGATAATCCGAAATTGTGTTAAAAAGTAGGTCCAGGCAGCGAGGCATGATTCCACGATGTTTTAAATTACCAGTCATTGTGTATGTCTTACCACTACCAGTGACGCCATAAGTTAAAAGCAAACTGTTCCGCCCACGAATCAGGTTTTCGACCAAGGGCCGAGCAACTGAAGTAAAAACATCCTGCTGTGAAACATCAGACTGAAATACGTGTTTAAATATATATTGCATCTCGCGTTGTGCGCCAGTATGCTTAAGATGCATCAGCTGATCCTGTGAATTAAGAGCTATTGTGGTGGAATTTTTGACGCGCAAACATGCTTGATCACTATCTGATTGCAACGGGCGAATCCGGCAGAACACATTAACTGGATCCTGCTGCATTCCTGACGAATCCTTACGTTTTTCGTTTTGTGCTGACGGCGCGACAAGCGCCGCTCGCAGCGTTTTCGGGGTTGGCATTCGCATTGGTGTGCGAGCTCTAAATTTAATTATATATTGAAAAAAATTTTAACAAAAAAATTAAATGTTGTTTTCGACTTACGTTGCTTTCATTATAATATTTTTCCAGTCACTTTAAGGTGCTAACAACTTTTGTTTTGAGTATTTTCGACCAGGCAACTAAGTTTTTTCGATCGTTACCTTTGAATGCTTGCGCCCACAATGACGCCACGCTTTGCCTTTACTTAATTTTGCGTTTGACGCTAACTTCACGTGTGTCAAAATGCGTATAAATTACAGAGTTGCATTGCGCGATAAGTTGATGTCATGTTACAAATTTAATGCAATTGATCTTTTTTTAATTAAATGTATGTATTAAAACATCTAATTTTTCGAATATGAATAAATAAATAAAAAATATGAAAACATTTCTTTTAAAATTATTTTTAATTTTAATGCTGGAAGCGCCATCTTTTGGTAGGTTGCTCAGTCATGGCGCCAACTAACAGAAGTGCTTCAGCATTCTAACAACAGATGGCGGTAAGAAACGTTGTATTTAAGCTTTTGATATTTATACTATTTATGGAAACAAATAGAATTAGTTTGTTTAATGTTTTAGGATTATAGATTTCACATGCATAGAAGGAGCTCTATTTTTGCTTGCTTTTAAATACAGATAGCATGTTTCGCATCAATGCAGGCCCATTCCAGTATCCTGGTAGCATAAGTTTCCAATATAACAAAGGCATAAAATCTTTCTTCATGATAAACATGGAGTAACGCTCCTTGTTCTGTGCCACAGGAAAAGTTTCCAATGGAGTTAAGCTATAATCAAACTCAGCTAAAATACAGCTACGGTAGCCGGTAACTAGTGGGCACGAGGCATATCCATCATATGTATCAGGTAAAGCCTTACCATTGAGTGCTGCTAACATATTGGAAAAGACAACAGGTGATTGTGCAGCTAGAAGAAACATTAAAACACATTAAACACATTAAAACATTAAATTTCAAAGAATAATTTTTTGATGTCAAGGGGTAGCATACCAGCTGATGCGGCTGTTTTGGAATTGGGCGATCCCGATGAGTCCCCAATCGCAAATACGTTCTTATACTTCGTGTGCTGAAGCGTTGATTTATCCACATCAACGAAGCCGGTCTCATTCACCAGTTGTTTGCACCTAGTTAGCTCATCGGGTGCACTCATAGGTGGCACAACATGCAACATTGAGTACTGTTTATAATAAAAGGCGTATAACATGGAATGTGCAGTATGTTCAGTGTTTTCTTATGGAAATACCTTTTCCTCGAAACGTTCCTTTGGGTTATCCAAGTTTTCGAAAACAGCTACGTTCTCGCCAGGTTTGACTTCAATCAAATTTCTTCGAGTATTCACCGTTATGTTACGATTCTTAACAATGGGCCATAAAGCATCGGCATAGTGCTTAACTCCGAAAAGTACAGGAAGTGCCGTGTTATAAGTGATGTTTATATTGTTTCGTTTTCCCATCTAAGAAATAAAATAAGCTGATATTTGAAAATCTTTGTGGAAATTTTATCCCAAAGAGCCGCCATACCTTCCGGAAATAGTGCTCAGATATATAGACAATCTTTTGTGGTGCACCTGGACACTTTACAGGTGATGATGGGAACGTGAAGATCGCATTTCCGTCGTTAACATTTCGTAAACAGTCGTATACACCTTCCACATACTTGGGCGAGTACATGGAGCAGACATTAGCTTTGGGTGCAGCAAGTGCGTCCACAAGTCCAGGTATCTGTGTAAGAGGATCTTTAAGCAATTTACTCTCTTCTTCTCTCTCATGTACACTTACTTTATCGTAGTTTAATTGTAGTCCTGTGGCTATTAGCAGCAAGTCATACTTGATAGTGTTTCCTCCGGATGTTTTAACTGAATTATTGTCCGGGTCAAAATCAATCGCTTTCTCTTGCAGCCACTTTGCTTTTTTGGGTAAGACTTCACCCATGGGCTTGTACGATTGCTCCAGCCGCTTCATTCCGCCACCAATCAACGTAAACATTGGTTGATAGTAGTGTTTCTGCAAAAAAAAAATTATGATTAGTGAGCGGTGAGCGGTGAAATATGAAAATTATAATTTTCCATTTCTTTACTCACATCTGCAGGCTCTAAGACAATCACCTGGTTTTTGCCCAAACGAGATGACAGTTTGGCGGCCATGGCGCAGCCACCAGAGCCGCCACCAACGACCAAGACTTTGCATCTGTTGGTTGAAGTTGGATATAGGATTAATTGCAAGTCAAGTAAATGTATGATATACATACATATGTACATGTACTGTATATGAGTGTGTGTGTGTGTGTATGATAATAAATTTGGAAAGCTGATGCCATCGTTAAACAAACTTTTCTATATACGTGCCGCCTAATTCCCTAGCCTCTAATCATGCTAATTGTATTTGTTTTATAGATACGTATGTATGCATTATATCTAAATGCTCGCACACATTTGTGATTGCTAATGACACATTGCCAGAAAATCAATATCAAAGATTACGATCCCAATGGAGACCCTGACAACACCTGAATCATTTACCAGCCTGCGACAGAAGAGCTGCAATTTAAAAATGATGTGAAACCGAAAGACTTACTCATGCTTATCAAGCTGCACTTGAGATGCAGATAAATAGCGCACCAGGCACCGCTCTTGGAGGCTACGCGAGACAAGGAGCTTGCCCTGTCTTATGGCTTGTGGTAGGCAGGTGTACGCGTTCATTTGGACTGGCAACTGGAAAAAGATTGCACCCAACGATCGGTGAAGTTGTTGCAAAAGCAGTAGCCAAATAACAATATCAGAAAGCGGGAGCTCTTCGAACGCCAAGACTCTCACAGCGAGGCAGACCGTTTGGTGACTGGCAAATGAGAGAGACGGCATAGTCGAAAGCTTTTGGGGACTAGTTATCACATTTTGTACACTTCGAGAAAGTCGACTGAACTAGCAGCTGGAAGAGAGAGCGACTCCATTTAAATGAGAGTTGAGCTAAGGTCGAAAATAAAATAGTTATTAATAATAAAATTAAAATATACATTTAATGTAGCTGTTCCCTGACACCTGTGAATATTAAACACCTGAATAAAAGTAATTGGACTTTCGGAATTTTTTCAAGTGCATGAAAGTAACCTTGAAAGAGCTTTGCATAAGCGCTTTTAAGCTTAACAAATTAACGAAGCTTTGCAAACACAATATTCACAAGCTTTAAACATGCGATAGGTGAGCCAACTTTGGCGCACAGTGGAGACCGTAAATAATTGCAGGGAAATAATATTCCATATAGAGAAATCTATGTTATGTTTATGGTTATCAATCAATGCATTGAATGGAGCGCATTTATAGCGGATACTGGGGTCCTGCAGACATCAAAAGTGCCTCCTCAGGGGACACAATCAGTAAATTTTTATCAGAAAATTTATGATGATAAATATGTATATGAGCCCCATGTACGAGGCAGCCAGTGCTCAAATCAGTTAGCGGTTAAATAAAATCATTACAAAAATATATAATAAAATAAAATAATTTCTTCTAAATATATTTTTAAAATACATAAATTTTATATATATTTTAAGCTAAGTAAAAAAGGAGAAAACACGTATCCGCAGCTTTGGACGTTTGACGTCGTCAGCAGAGCTACATGAATAACCCACAATACACACACCAATGCAGTTAAATGCATATCTAATAAGCATACCAATGCACATGTACACGCTTACGTACACAAATACACGAATACACGTAAATACAGTTATAAAGTACAGTTACTTGAATGTGGCTAAGATGGCGTTGCTTCGCTTCTGCATGACAGTTTTAAAGACTTTATAATTCAATTTTTATGTATATCTATCAATATATAATAATAATATAAAATTAATGTATTTAATGCAAAATAAACAATTTAAAAAAAATAAATAAAAATTTTAATAATTTCAATATCTCCCATCTTATCTTTAACCCATAAAGCTATTTGGATTTTAAATAATTGATGTGTTCAATATGTGATGGTAAACATGACGAATATGATTTAAATATATTTAAATATATCAGATCGTATCAATAAATATATATGTACATATACATTTGACCAGAAATTATTATTTTTATAAATTAAATACATGGAAAAGCTCTAGAGTAAATTCTTCAAATTTAATAGATATTTTTACTATTGCAATGACTTCACTTCAGATGAATAATCAATGAGTAATTTTTAATTGCGGAAAAAAGTAATTCATTTTGATAAAGTTCTGGGTATTAAAATTGTAAACAGATTGTGGATCTGATAGCTGTAAAATTTATTGATAATTGACGTAGACATTGCCATTTTATAGAAAATAAATAAGAGGGCAGCACAGATGCATGAAACTAGGGTCTATTTTTGTATATAGTAAATACGCAGATATTTGAAAGAAGTAGAATATACAAAGATTATATTAAATATGTTTCTTTCATTTGGAATATTAATAATAGTAATTAATTAATATTAGATTTCTACACAATTTGACAGCGATTCTAATAACAATCATATATATTGTCCACTACTAAGAATAATCCTTTCATTCGCCGTCCTATATTTCATTAAAAATCCACTGCCCCTAAAAGTATACCCCACAATTTGGCTGACGCAATAGTTTCATTTGATTAATCAAAATCTGTTTTAGTTGGAGTTAATGGCTTACAAATTAGTTTTCGTATCGAGAAGCTGACAAATTTAAGAAATTTGCAGAGTGTTAATCAAGAAATATATTGTTTTAATTTATTGCTGGCGGGGGGGGTGAGAAACATAGTGAAACATTTCTAAGCGTGGGAGAGGTTGAATTAAAGCTGTGGGATGTTGGTGGGGGAAGTGGAGGAGAAGTGGAGGTGCCGGTAAATGATGTCTATATTGATGTGATTAACCGAACTAATTTGTAAATAAATGCGTCGTTGTCATGCAACAAGTGGGAGATGTGACAGTTTAATTACACCATGCGGCTAGCTGATTGGCTGATGACTGTTGGTGGCCAAAGGATGGTAAACAGAGGTACGGTGACTGTTGCCGGAATTGTTGTGGGCGTGACAATGGACCGTTATCAATTGGAGACAAGCTGGCAATTCAAATGAAGCCCTATTGCTTTTCAATGTTGGCCAAATTGGTTGTCGAACTGCGTGGGCGGCTTGGCTTGGCTGGAAGGCTCACTCAAATGAATAAGAATGATAACGAACTTTCTTCGTACAGTCACTTATGTGGACAAATACATATAAATAAATACACACATATATATATATATACATATATATGTATATAAACATACATGTATGTGTGCATGTGTCTGCTTGTTTGTGTCGGAGCAATGGGAACAAAGACGGAGGAGGCCTTCACTACGGGTGAGCTGGTCTGCAACTACTACGAACTGTTGCCAAGGGCAGCCGGGTGACCCAACTGCGCTGATGAGCGACAGGCAAGGTCCCCACAGACATATTGATTAGAAGCTCTCATCACGATGATTGTAGAAGCGCTTTCGCAATTATCACACATGTCAGATGCCTCCTTCTCTGCCAGTACGCCCCCAACCGCCAGTCCTCCCCCATTTACCACCCCCCCCAACAATTGCTTCTAACTTTTCCCCTTTCTCTCATTCCTCATATCACACATCTTACATCTTTCTTTTCTTTTTCTTTTTCCCAATTTCCTTTCCCTTTTTTCCATTCCCTATTCCCCGTTCCCCCTTCCCCTTTTCCCCTTCCCCTTTTCCCCTTTTCCCCTTTTCCCCCTTCCACTGATGGCTAGCTTAAAGTGCTCACAGTACATGCAACTTCATTTGAATTTAACGGTGCCGGTGCCGGTGCCGGTGCCAAGCAACTGCATACAATCTCAGACAGAGCGAAGTGAGTGCATTGCAATTTATGGCACGGAATCAATTAAGCCTCGTCCCTGCCGTCTCTGCCATCTTTGCCATCTCTGCTGTCCAATTGGACATCCAGGAATGCAAATAGTGTGCCGTACAGTCCGGTGGAGGCAGCAGGTCTGACAATGCAGCCACAGACTGACCAACTAAACGACATGCGTGACGTCTGCGACGTCTAGTGCCCATAACTTATGGACATGCCATTGATCCACAGATCTTCGCCCTGCAACAGCGCTCGCCCGCTCGCCCGCCCAGCGGCTCATCCACCCGGCAGTTCGCAGCTGCAGTTGTCTTGGTTCTACGGAACGGATGTACCGCCCGGCAGCCACATCACGGAGGGCGCAAATCAAATGCGGATTTCGCTGGCTCCACAATCCACAATTCGGTCAAAACCAAAATTTTCTAGCTGCTATACAAGCGACGCTTTCTGTGTCTTCCAATTTACAGGGGTTAACCAAGGGTCGAATACTTATTATTGAGCAAGGGATACACATTTTGATGATCCTTAAGGGTATCAAATTTATGTTTTCTGCAGAGGATTGGGCAGTAGGAAACGGCCATAGGTTAGTCTGAGCATTTGAATCTGAGCAGCATAGAATTCACTAAAATATCCTTAAGGAGCTTGCCTGACCTTTGACATGACACATGGCTAATCTTTTGCATTATCCAAATATCCTTTGCTCGTATGGGCAATCCACTTTGCACAAACCTCCTCAGATCTAATAACGTCCTAGCTATAGAAATGGAAATTGGCCGGCTAACTGCTAACCGCTCAACCGTCGGCAACTGTACTTAAATTATGGATTGGGGCTACGATCAAATAAATGCGCACGCATTTTATTCGCAGCCCGCATCGACAATGCATATCTGGGCGAATATTAATGAGAAAAATGTGATATAAAATAATTCAATAAATTTGCATTCAATTTTTTCAATCAAAGGAGCTCAACAGAACGACACCCACACAGAGAAAGACGCGCACGCACACACACGCGAACTTCAAGATACGTTACGAACACTAACACTAACACAACAGCAACGACGACGACGACGACGACGACGACGTCGGCAGCATCACAAATGCCCAAGAAAAACAACAAGAACAACAACAACAACGACGACGACGACGGCGACAACAACCACAGTAAAAGCAACAGCAATAGGAACACCAACACCAACACCAACATCAGTAAGAAGACCAATACAAATACCAACCACCAACACTAATACACTAACAAATACACCAATACATGAATACAGAAACGATATAACTGTTAATAAGCCGAGTGGCGTCAATTTACTGTCGCATTGACGAGTGGCACTTGTTGAATTTCGGTGCCGATATAAAAGCATGGACGTTCAATCTTTCGCCACACAGTAGGACACTAGCCAGCAACCACATCTCTGGGACCAAGCCGAGCGCAACGGACCAAATTCTAACCGAGCAGCATAGAAGCTAACCGAGTCAGCCGAGTCAAAGACTGTATTTTGTGGAAGGAATTCAATTCAATACCAAAAGTTCAGAAAAGTGAAAGTTGAAAGTGCGCGGAAAAGCAGTGAAAAGCTTTCAATTCGTTAAGAAAATCTCCCAAAGGACAAGCAACTAATAAATAAAATGATGCAGGTGGGTTTTCATTTAAGATAAGACATAGCACACACACACACACGCACACATCTGATTGAATGTTTAAAGATGTTTGTGTGTGTGTGTGTGTGTAGGTGGGCATTTTTAAAGCGTTCATCTATACGCGGTTATTCATCGCATCGCAATCAAAAAAAAAAAAAAAAATTAATAAATAAAAAAAAAAAGAAAAAAATAAAATAAATTGTGCTAAAAAAAAGATAATGAGGCGCTTTCTTCGATACTACGAAGTTTACATACCCTTCAAGGCGCTAACTGCCAGAGTTGATATGACAGATCTCTGATCTGGCGAAATTATTAAATGATATAACATATTTGCACTTGTCAACGACTCGTCTCTACGTCACACCGCTACTCCGTCCCTCCATCCCACCGTCCCTCCGTCCATCCGTCCCTCCATCCCACCGTCCCTCCGTCTGTCTTTCTGTCTTTGCTTCTATTGAGCTATGAAATTCAAGTTCGTAGCTTAATTTTTTTTTCTTTTTTTTTTGGCATTACTCATAGATTTTGATTTGGAATTTGGATTGAAATTTGTATTGGTCTCTGCTGGGCTATTTACCCGTTATCTAGTCTGACACTCGCATGGCCCATAGGTAACGCTGGCACCTGATTACAGGCAGACCTGCACCAAAGGCGATCATTTGTGCGATTGGGGCTTGGGATTCGGCGGGGATCGAATTTAGATTGCGGTTTTGATTGAAATTCGTAATGTGGTTATTGGTTGGCTTTTGGCTGAGAGTTACTTATATAGTTACAGTTATGTTTTAGTACACACACACACACACACATACCTTAGCACAAGTCGACCTACTAATTCCAAGACGAGGTCATCTGCGTGACGTTAACAGCTTATCAATCGAAGCTTTTTGACCCGAGGAATCCAAATATAGAAACGCGTTGACAACAAACGTGGCGATCTTGGGAGTAGAATATAATTAGAATTATAAATAAGCTGAGTATTGAATTCAATTAAATAATATATTTATAAAAACACAACATTCAATATATATACATTACTATATATTATTATATATAGAGTCTAAAAAGTCAAACTATCAATTTTTCTATTTTGAAATATTTTAAATATTTGTGCAGTTCGATTTTTGTCCTTTCGTTTAGAAAGTCTTTAAAAACCGTTACACTTTTAGAGATTTCAAAAATATATTTTTTAAAAGTTCCTTTCCTTGATTATTATTATTATAATAATTTTTAAAAATCAATGGTTTTATTTAAAAATCATTTGAAATTTTAATCAATCTTTTATTTAATTTAATAATTTTTAAAGTCATTTCATTTTCAAAAATTTAAAAAGTTGTCGCGAATTCCAAAATTTGAAATTATATTATATTTCTATAAAGAAGTTTTCAAAGATCGATTCTCTATAATAATCTCAATTTCAAATGTAGAGAATTTTAAAAATATGAATCCTGAACGGACAAGTTTTGAAAATATGAATTCCGAAACTATATTTTAAAATATATATAATATATATTTAAATTCTGAAATAATCAAAATTAAAAATATAAATTTGGAAAATATAAATTTTGAATATATAAATTTTGAAAATATAAATATTTAAAATACAAGTTTCGAAAATATCTTTAATGCATTAGGAAACATACCTTAGGGATTTATTTTGAACGTATTTAAAAAATATTTGTAATTTTTAAATACCGTTCAAAATTTTATTTTCAAAAATTATATTCTTTAATTTACTCTTAAGGTATAGTCAAAATTTGAGTTTTAGTTTGAAATTTTGAAAGGATTTTTTGAAATTTGTGTGTTTGTCGCGTGATGGGTTAATCGATCCCGCGCGATGGGAATGGGATTGACGTCGAGGAGTCTGCCGGAATGTTATGGCAAGATCTGTTTACGTGGGGGGATATTTTTGTTGTTGTTGTTTTTTTTTTTTTTTTTGTAGTTTTTGATCATAAATGCCCGCGGCTCCCATAGTGGAGGGTGCTTTGAAAGATGAAAGGTTCTCAGGGATTTGGCTAAACAGAAATTTGCTTTTATGCCGCGAAGCATAAACAATAACAAAGAGTCGGTAAAAGAAGCAAAAGAAATGACAAAAAAAAAGTAATGAAAACGGAGTTAATGAAATGAGAAAAAAACAATAAAAAAAAAAAGAAAATTTAAAAAAAAATTGTGCAAGATAAATAATCAAATTAAAAGTTAATCAAAAAGGAATCCTCTTAATGAAAAGAAATCAACTTTATTGTTAGATGAAAGGAAAAAGGAAAAAGGAAGAAGGAAGAAGAAATTCTAATTTTTTATTTCGCAATATTGAGATTTTCAAAATTTTTGCAATGTTTGCAAAGTCGATGAAGAAGAGGAAGAAGAAGAAGAAGAAGGGGAGTGATTTTTGGAGTGCAACTCTACGTGTTGAATGCATGCAACCTCCATGACACTTGAATAAAATCGCCGCTGCCGCTGACTTTGAAAGCAAACTTCAACTTACGGCGAAAACTAAATCAGAGCTTGTCATGGAAGCTGTGGGGCTTCATTTTGTGTCATGTCAGCTCCAATTGCGACTGGGCTACGTGCGCGACGGAACATCCACGCAAAATTTGTGACACGATGCGATGCCTGACGTTGCGCTGGTCACGCAGTCGCAGCAGCAGCAGCCAAAGCCTCAGCCTTAGCCTCAGCCTCAGCCTCAGCCTCAGCCTCAGCATCAGCCTCAGCATCAGCATAAGTCGCAGTCGCAGTCGCAGTCTCAGTCGTTGTGGCAGCTGCACTCCCCCAGCTCTCCAATACAACGCGGCAACCACTCCCCGGCTTCGGCAATCGTCCAGGCGATGTAAACGAGTCGACAAGCAAAATCAATTCAAAAGCAATTAATAATCAGATCGCTTTGTAATAAATTGCAATTTATTTAATGAAAAAAAAAAAACCTAAGCAAAAATGAAAAGTTGAAGGCAAAAAGCGCAATGGAATAAGTACACATACACACACACACACACACACACACACACATGCTTACATATTCCTTTAAATGTTCATATAATATACCAAACTTTATATAGACACGTATACACATATATGCATGCATACATATGTACATATATGCATGTGTATGCATGTATGTGCTTATATATGAAATTATCAAAGCGCGGTTCTGAGCAGAGGCAAGAGTTTGCTTCGAAGGTGGTCGAAGGCGGGTGCAAACTCAAATGCGTCACAGATACTGCAGGGGCGATGCTGCGGATGGGGAAGGGGAAGGGGAAGGGGGTAGGGGAGATAGCATGATAGGCTGGGGGATCAACGGCATTCGCTTTGGCAATCAACTTTGCTTTTTTGCATTTTGCATTCATCGCATTTGCCTGACATCGAATGATCGTATGTGCGAGGGAGACAGCCAATTGGCCGAATGGAAGCGAAAGAGCAATCAACGATGCTGGATCTTTGCGGCATACGTTACACTCGGCTATGCGTGTGTGTGTGTGTGTACAGTTTTGTGAAAATATACATATATGACTCTGTCTGTATGTCTGTGCGTTTGGCAGAATGTGCGTCGCTGCCTTCGATCGCGCTGGGCCAACGGCAACAGCAGCAGAGCGAGAGACGAGCCCCCAAGTGGCCAAATTAGTAAAGGGTGTGGGTGATGGTGTGATCGGGGGAACGGGGCGACTGGGACGTGGACTAGTGAGAATGTGTGTGGTGCGGGTGCTGGTGTGGGGAATTTTGTGTGACGTTACGCTACTCAACACACACACACACACACACACACACAGTCATAAGGAAACCATTTATAAAGCTGTTATGAAAACAAAGGCAATACATACGCACACATACGTGTGGAAAATGAATGTGAATGATGAATGTGTGAGTGTGAGTGTGTATGCATAAATATGTATTAATGTATGCATGTGTATTAGTGTATGTATGTACTGTCAATTAGGAGAAATTGCCGATTTTATGGCATTCGCCTTCTTCGATTTCCATTGCAAACGGCCCTGCCCTCAATGTGTTGGTGTCTGCTTATGTATTTTGTATGTGCGCATGTATTGGTTGCTGCCTTGCATGCATGTGTGCTGTGTGTGAAGCAACGAGCCCCCGTTTTTTAATATACACACACACACACATATGAGCACACAGACACATACTAGCACACACACATACACAGGCGCATACATGCTAATACATATTGCTCATAATTGTTTTTGAAGCCCGATTGAACTTTTTGTTGATTATAGCGTCAAGTTGAAAACATTGACATACGTCATCAGATTTTGAGCTTAAATTGTTTTATTTTGATTCTGTTACACGTCAAATCTTGTAGTAGTGGCAGTCAACGATATTGTTGTTATTATAGAAAGAATCAAGCGGGCATTATCTCTGCCATAAGTGGCCAGTTGTGCCAAAGACGCAGTAGTTCCCCAGCACCGAATGCGTAGTTGGAAAACAAGCAAATTAGGAGCAGTACATCTAATGGTAAGAAATCCCCATAAATCATTTAAATCACCCTAGATTAACTTTTCCCCGGTCCCAGTCAAAGAGACTGACACTGGCGCTGCCACTGCCACTGACACTGCCACTGACATGGCCACTGGCAACTGACACTGCCACTGGCAACTGGCAACTGGCACCTGCTGTGGAAAGCCACTGACTATTCAGAGATGACTATTCATGGATTCCATGGAATCGGTTTCCCAACAAAACTCGATTCTTTGTGGATCAAAGCATGTCTACGCTTGCCTAAGCCACCTAACAGGCTGCGACTGACCCAAGCTCTGATTCATCCAAACACGTCAAACACGCACACCAACCCAAATGGAGAGCCATATTAAGAGTTGTGCTAGCAGGCAGAGAGGAGAGTGAGAAAGAGAGAGAGAGAGTAAGGGAGAAAGAGCGAGAGAGAGAGAGAGAGAGAGAGAGAGGGAGGGAGAAACAGACAGAAATAAGACACAAGGGCAAGGCTTATGGGCTATGCTCTGCTCTGCTTCACCTTCTGGCTGCTTAAATGCAGCGACTGCGAAGCTGACAGCGCAACGTCGTAGCGTCGTAGCGTCGTCGCGTCGTTGCGTCGTTGCGTCGTCGCGTCGCAGCGTCGAAATGGCTGATGCAATCGGAGCAATGAATTGGGCGAGAGAGTCGAAGTTGTCGCCTATGCTCCGGTGGTGGTCGATACTTTTGACGATGGTCTGGTCGTAAGCTGATTTGGGTCTTGCTGCTGGTGGTGTTGGGTGCTCGGCCTGTTGCACAACCAACAAAAGGTAACCAGAGCCACGCACACACACACACACACACACACACAGACACACAGACAGACTGACTGCAGATATACGTATTTAAATGCATGGCCATAGTTCAAAGAATGCAAGAGCAGCAGATTACACATACAGTCAAAGAAGACTGCCGCATACGCACACACAGTCACACACACACACACACATAGGTATTTTCATAGATAAAAAGAATACCCACAGACATAGGCTAACTTCATAGGTTAATCGATAAATTACAAGTCCGAGCGAGCGACTTACATACTGCATATGAATATGAATGAGCAGATGAGGAAGTGCCAGTTGAGAGCCGCCTACCAGATACTACGTAGTGTCTACTACGTCCATTTGAGAAGTGAAAACTATTCTAGATTACGAGTTAACGCCAATTTCTAACTTTAATGCCAGCTGCTCGGCCCCAGCTCACCCCACCGCAGCACAGCTCAGCCCAGACCTGCCCAGCTCAGCTCAGATCAGCCCAGCTCAGCCCAGACCAGCCCAGACCAGCTGAGAGCTCTCAGCTCGGACTAGCTAAACAATTAGCAGTAATTGGGTTTCATTTTGATTATTCGGAAATACAAAAATTTCCATAGATATGAGCGTATGGGTACATGAATCGTCCAAAAAGTGGTTTCGAAAATTTTCCATTCCATTGACGTCTCATGCACTGTACATACATATGTACATATGTGTACATATACATACATATACATACATATATACATATACTATATGCGAGATTGGGTTGTATGTAGAACAGGAGATACAGGCACATACATCCATACATCCATACATCCATACATACATATACATATGTACATATGTATGTGCACACTTGCTCATATGAAGATAATTGTATTGCATAGAAAAATGAGGGACCTCAAAGGGAAATCCATTCCCAATGTTTAATGTTTGATTGTGGATTTTCAATTTTCAATTTTCAACTTAAATCACAAAGTGAAAAGTCGCCGTCATCGCTGTCAGTTTTCAAGTTCTAAACTTCTGGGTGAGTAGCCCCGCAATTTCAGTAGAACTGTCAGCTACACGACATGCACACATACACACATACACACATACATTTATTTCCGTATATGTATGTATGATTCCACAGTCTAGGGTTTTTCCAATTCTCTTTCATACAACCCTGAAGACACGAGCTGCTGCTGCGCCTGTGCCTTCGCCTCAGTTTCAGCATCAGCCGCAGCCGCAGCCACAGCCGTAGCCCCAGCCACAGCCACAGCCACAGTCACAGTCACTGCCGCAGTCTCAGCCACAGCCTCAGCCTTCAGGTTGCGCCTACGCATGCGTGTGTGTGTGCGGTGCCTGTATATGTGTGTGTGTGTGTGTGTGTGTGTGTGGCACTGAAATGGAGATAGACTGATTCAACTGCCGCTGCCGCTGCTGCTGCTGCTGTCAGGGACTGTTGCTAAGCGAAAAGATGTGACTCTATCAATGACAGGCAGAGATACCGAATAAATATACATACACACATACATATACGCATACACATACATACATATATGGCAAGTAGTAAAACCCATGAAACGGCACACACACACACACACACAGGCACATTAATATAGAATTTGTGGCATGCACATGAATTTTCTCACGTCGACACCCGGTGCACCTACATACATACACACATGCAAACACACACACACACACACACACACACACATGCTCACACTCGACTCGATTCATACAAACTGCAATGCACATGCCAGCATGGCAATAGTTTGTCTGTCTGTGTATGGTTGTGTGTGTGTGTGTGTGTCTGTCTGTCTGTATGACTTGGTTGGTTGGTTGACTGGTGTGTGTGTGTGTGTGTGTGACTGGTCTTGGCAGTTGCATGTTGCACTATCTTTTCCCCGAACTGAATGTCTGCCTCTGTCCGTCCGTCTTTCTTTCTTCTGTCCACCTTTCGGTCAGCCGCACGGTCAGTTCGTCCAACTGTGCAACTGTCCGACAGTCCGGTCTGTCTTGCCGTCCGCTTGCTGACTTTGAATGAGCCGTTTCAGTATCAGTGCCCCACACCACGACTCCGTCCCCTGGACATACCCAGTTCCGGTGCCGTTGGCCGTATTCACGGCGTTAATTAGCAGAAATGCGCAAACTAGACCCGAGAGACGGGTGATGGTTGAAGGGGCGGCTGATGAGGAGGGGGGTGGGGGGTCGGGCTAGCCATATATCCATTAGCGGAAGCGAGCCAATTGAAGCTGGCCAAGTGTGCATCTTTCTGCATTTCACTCCATAGCCCACAACCCACCTATGCGCCCCACATACATCATATCTTCTCCCCCTCCCCCTTCCCCATACCCATCCCTCTTTCCATCCCCATCTCCATCTCTCCTTTTACTGTTTTGTCATGATGCAATAATTTGTGCCATCAAAATGTGGGCAACGATCGTCCGATCATCTGATCGTTGCTCGTACATCGCACTGGATGTCTGTCTGTAAGTCTGTAAGTTTGTCCACATCTGTCCATTTGTCCATTTGTTCACTTGTCAGTTTGTCAGTCCATCCATTTGTCAGCTTGTCCGCTTTTTCATATGTCCGCCTGTGCGATCATACGATCTAACAATTGCTCAGACCTCGACCTTTCTTTTTTTATCGAGCCGCAGATTTCTAGGAAATTAAATCTTTGGATATAAATCAATGTTTCCAGCCCAAATGAGAGGCGTGATCAGTGGCAATCGGCACCAGCCCCAGTCCCTGCCCCTGCCCTGCCCTGCCCCTGGCCCAGTACCGGCCGGTGGTGTCGATGGCTATGAATTATGTATGGATGTGGCTCGTCATAGCATAGCCAACAGCTACATCTCAATCTATGCCTCTGTCATACATGCCATACATGTATGTACATCTGTATGAATGGGTACATATGTATATGTGTGTGTATGTAGCTATAGATATATGTGTGCCTATATGTAATCATATAAATATGTATGAATGTATTCATATGTATGTATATGCATGTATGTATGCAAATGTATGAACTTATGTATGTATGAATGTATGACTGCATATGTATTCATAAGCATGTATGAATGTATTCATATATGCATGATTGTATGCATTCATATGTATTCATATATGTGTGAATATATGTACGCATATATGTGTGTTTAGTTGCGTTCATATATATTTATGTATGAGTGTATGTTTGCATAAGTATTCATATATGTATGAGAGTATATTTATGTATGCATATATGTATGTCTGTATGTACATATGTACGAATATATGAGAGTTCATATATGTAGAAGTATGTGAAGCTCTAACATTGTATGCATCTACATATCTACATACATATACATATGTATGTGTGCATCTGTATCTGAATATGTACATATTTATATGTGCATATATGTATGTACATATTTATATGTGCATATATGAATGTACATATTTATATATGTATGTATGTACCTTCACATATGTTCATATATCTTTATGCATATATGTACATATTATGTATGTGTATATGTATATATATATGTATGTATATATGTATGTACATATTATGTATGTATATATGTATGTATGCATATGTATGTGTGCATATGTATGTGCGCATCTGTATCTATGTGCGTACAGTTTTGTCCGAGTTCAAAGATTGCATCCGTGTTTCGACTGCCTTTTCCTGGAACGTAACGCAACGTCAATGAAATCTTAACGAATCTCGTTCAGCTTCAGCTTAATTGCCACGATAGGAAATGCCACCCCGACGATCTGGTCGAGCGATCTAGCCCCATAAGATCGCTAGCTATTACGTATGGTATGTGCCCACAAAAGGCCATTTCAATTCAGTGTCCCTTACGTCAACGTTACGATCTCATCACCCGCCACCCTCACTGTCCGTCTGCTATCTGCCGCCTTCCATCTTCCGTCCGCCGTCTCCCGACCCCTATCACCTATTATCCATATCCCCGTCTCCACTCTCCTCTTTTCCATCTCCCATCTCCCACCTCTCGTCTCCTACCTTCCATCTTCTATCTCAGACTTCCCCCTCTCTTATCGCCGATCTGCCATCAACCATATACCATTGCCTATCTGCCCCCGTCCCTATCGCGACGCCTCCTCCTCAATCATCGCGGGCTGTCTTTGAGGTGTGCCGGCTAAGGGCAGGCACGAGACACAATCTCAAGCACCTGCAACATTTTTCATTGGCTCAATTGAATTTCGCTTTGTGTCGCCGAACCGAAGCAGCTGCCAAATGTGTCCCATCTCGTGGCTGGGGCCCGGGTGGCTATGAGGGGGACGATAGCCGCTTGCGGTTGGACGATTTGTGTAACGTGCAATAAATATATTACTTGTAGAATTGCATCTCGTTGTCGTCGTCGTCGTCGTCGTTGTTGTTGTTGTTGTTGTTGTTGCTGTTGTTGCTGTTGTTGTCTCTGCCGTTGTCGTTGTCAATGCGGCGGCTGATGATGCCGCCAACATCGTTAAAAACTAGTCACAGCCAGAGAGACTGAGAACACAGCGTGCAGGGAGAAAGAGGAAGAGGGACTGAGGTTGGGGTTGGGGTTGGGGTTGGGGGCTGAGGCTGGGACTGAGGCCGGGCCCCAGATCTGGCTGCCGCCCAGCAACAAGCAACAAGCAACTAGCAACAAGCGACAAGCAACAGGCACAAATGTAGTCGCCACCATCCACAATCCCCCCAATCCCCACAAGCCACCATTCACGTCTACAGCCACACCGACAGCCACACCGACATCCACACCGACATCCACATCTGAGCGTAGCAGCAGCGGAAAGCGAACACGCGATCTGTTGAATTGGTTGCTGCTGCCAGTCTGTCTGCCATTGTGGCTGCACCGCCTCTGTCCCGGAGGGGGCCCGGCCCCCCGGTACCCAGGCATTGGCACCAGCCCCTGGCTGGTTGAGCCGGCAGCTCCAAACACGCTCCCAGTCACCGTCAAGTTTCTGTATCTGTACCCTGCCCTGCCCCCGACTCACCGCCGGGCAATCAGTGCCGCCGTTGTTGCTGTCGCTTACATTGTGGTTTCTGCCCTCAACCGACCGATCGCAGCAGACAAACTGGCACTCACTTGATTGCAATGATCAACGGCCAGCGGACACCGGAGGAGGAGTACGAGATGAAAAAGGGGCGGAGAAAGGGGAGGAGGTGAAGGAGGAGGAGGAGCAGCAGCAGCCGCGGTAGCCGTCGAAGGAAGAGAGAGGGGACAGAGGCGAGTTGGGTTTCGGTTAATGAAACCTTGCACTAAGCCGATGCACGCCCTGCCCCGCACGAACCCGGCACCCCGTTTCCAGACTTCTCCATGCCGCCTGGCACGTACGAATGCAGTTGAAAGAAGAAGAAAAAACTGCTCCGCTTAGCCATACATTTGAATTCTTGCTGTTGTCAACTGGTTAAAGCCGGGTCCGAGCAGGGGATAAGCCCCAGTCACGGGTTCAAAAAAAAACAAAAACAAAAACAAAAATAATACCAAAAAAAAAATGCCAACAACAAATTGAAAGGAATTGAAAGTCTAAGGCGCTTACCTGGGGGAATTCCATTCGGAACTGTACAATCGACACGGAGCAGATTTTAGTCGCTGTGTTGAGAAATCTGGGGAGAAGGAAAAAAGAAGAAAAAAAACATAGACCCGTTCATTGATCATTAATCAATTTTAATCAATATTAGCCACTTAATCAAAAAAAATTAATTTAATCGAGAATCGAGAATCTCGAAACGGAAGACCTACCTGTGCCTTGGGGCAATTAAAGCCGGTGAATTGCATCCGAAACTGTATGATAATCGATTATGGTCAGCGGTTAATCTGGATTTTTTGGCTCGAGGTTGTTCAATTCCGGATTGATCAGCGGATCGGCGGATCGGCGGATTAGCGGATCAGTGGATCAGCGGATCAGCGGGTATTAATTGGGATGCTCCTTGTCATCTCGCCAAGAATGGAAGATGTGGCGGTACAGCGGTACGGCGGCATGTGATCTGTTAGCTAAGAATCGAGCCCGAGCTCAACCGAACGATACAACTGCAACGCGACAGACAGCACGATCGGCCATCGGGAAACGGCAAGATCAGAGAAAGAAAGAGCGAGAAGGAGATGGAGATTAAGATAGTGAGCAATATACATATGCATGGCGAGAGCTAAAGAGCGAGCGAGAGACAAAGAGAGAGAGACAGAGTAAGTGAGAGTGTGTGTGCAAAGTGGCAAAGCGGCAAAGCGGCAAAGCGCGCCAGCCAGCCAGCCAGCCAGCCGGCCAGCCAGCGTCGGTTCACTCGCTGCCGCCCATATAAAGTGAAGACATCGGCTGCGTCGAGTCAGTTCTGTTACAGTTTTCAGCTGTTGAACACAACTTAAGCGCCTTTCGCTCTGTTCCGCTTTTTGCTCTGTCTGCCATCATCGTCATCGAAGTCGTCGTCGTCGTCGTCGTCAGATCATTTTCCGAGTTGCCTAAAAACGCGAACAAATTCAAAATTCAAATTGTAAGCCGATTGAAAAGCCGAAGCTGAAGCTAAAGCCTCGTATTGACACACCTTGACTTGTAATGTCGATGAACCGTGCGTATTCAAACAACGAGTGTCGCGCCAAACAACAACAACCACAACCACAACAACAACAGCAATTCCTATTCCTATTCCAAAAAACACAACAACAACAACAACAACAACTTCAACAAAAATCAACACTTTTCATTAAGTCACAGGAGTCGATCATTTTATTGTGCTGATCCCCCCTCTTTTTCCTCTCACCAAGCAATCGAAGATTCGAATGAGCCAAAGCCGTGAGAAGGTCGATATTCGCTACGTCGAATAACATTCAATTGAGATACTCCTTACCTTTATTACCTTTAAAAAAAAAAGGATCCAGACACCAGATCAGGGAAAAGGATCAGCACGTTGCACATTAATTGCTGCGTCTCATTAAATCCCTCAAGATTTCGCCAAAACTAAGCTGCAAGGCTATCAAGACGGCATCCCTCGCCGGTCCTATGTCAGTGTTAAGCCAATTGCTGCTCCTGAACTTCAACCAAAAGGCCCAAACCAGAAGCCATCACAACCTAGAACTGATAAACTCCTTCATAACATAACAAAGAGCTGGAGATCAGCTCGCGAATCAAACGAAACCCAAGAGACGCGACCGCCAACCGTTTTATTATCGAACGTTAGGGAGAAATTCGCAAACATTTTTTACCGGAAGAGAAAAAAGAAATCAAATCAAAAGGTGAGTCAAAGTCAATTCAAAAGAAAAAAAAAAACAAAAAACAAATTCTACATAATTGAACAAGAAAAACAAGGAACAGGTAAGACCATTATTATTGGTGGTCCCTCATCTCGTATCAAAATCTGACACATATGCGTCTCAAATTCAATTAAGAATCAACAAATTTCGCACGAATTGCCATTTGCCATTTGCCACTTGCCATTCGCCATTTGCCATTTGCCATTCGCCATTGGCGCGATGAAAAGCCCCTCATCGAAGGGCAAATCGAATCAAAAAAAAAAAAAAAAAATGGAAAACAAAAAAATCTGATGCAATATAAACGAGCGGTGCGCCATACAAAGTCTGCTCAATGGAGCCTCTTGGTATATGCATAATTCCATTGAAACTGTGGCGTATGGTGAACCCATTGAATAACTAATCGGATCGGTAACGCCATCGCGCTTAAGCAGCGTCACCCCCTAGACGGGCGGCGCGACAGTCCAGTGCAGACCCGTCAAGAGATCATTAAGATTGTCATAATTTCTGGGTGACAATCTTAATGGGCAATGGCAATGGGACTGCCTGACTGTCTGACTGCCTGACTGGCTGACTGGCTGACTGCCTAACTTTCTGACTGCCTGACTGTGTCTGGACAGGAAGGAAGGGGATCGAAATCAAAATTTAAAGATTACGCCGGCCTTTGATCCGTGTCGCGTGGGTGTTCCACTCTCGGAACAAAGGAGCTGACGTCACACAAATGTGATTTCAATCTCTATACACCATCACTCGACTCTTCTGCGTACCTACGTCAGCTTCAGTTTATCTCTGTCATCGAATGTTCTATTTTTGGGGACGAGCCTCGTGGTATTATGAAATTAGCCATACGAATTGGGGCAAGCATCTTATGACTCGCATCGCATTTGGTCACATCCATCCAACAGGATGTCCACCATCTACCATTCATTCACCACTTACAATCAACTATTTCGCAATGGAGTCTCAGTCGCAGTCTCAGTCTCAGTCTCAGTCTCAGTCTCAGTCTCGGTCTCGGTTCGGTACAGTCTGCAGTCGCTAGCGAAAACGGTGCGAGCCTCCACACACACACACACACACACACACTCATCGTTTCAGATATTGTGAAATTAGTCATTGAATTTGGGGTACGCACCTAACTGGAAGGGGGTTACAAATTTGTCGCCAAGATCGGTAAGGACAAGCTTAAGGATAAGGAGGCCTTACACCCAAACTTATTGATTGGGTTCGGGGTACAGTCTGCGGGCCTCTGATAAGAGGCGCTAATTTGGGATTTTCCCAGAATCGATATGAGCAATGGGTGTGTTATGAAATACTCGTACATAAGTTATTCAACTTGGGGTTGAACATCTTCACACACACACACACACTTGTATTTCACAATTATGTCTGTGCCTATGTGAGTGTGTGTGTGTGTAAGTTGATATATATATTTTTTTTGGGTTTAACCGCGTGCTTTTTTGGAAATATGTCATCCAAGGTGGGGGACAAGCATTAAAGGAAGGGGTTGATTACATCAATGGAAGCCTAGCACACACACACACACACACACACACACACACATGTATATATGAATATGTAAATGTATTTTATTAGCTAACATTTCAAAGTGAAGTGTCGCAGATCCGTAGACAATCAGAGATAACAGCTAACACACACACATGCATATCTATCTACATACACATATACACACACACACACACGCACGCACATAAATTGTATCTCCTAGAACCCGCGACATCGTCGACATTGTGTTTTATGGCCTCGCTTTCAGCTAGGTTGAGCGCAGTGTCTGCCTATGTGTGCCTCTAGGCAAGTGTGTGTGTGTGTGTGTGTGTGTGTGTGTGTGTTGATAATAGGTGATAAGTGGGCGATGATGATTGAAGATTTTGCACAGTCATCGAGGGTTTATTAACCTATATTATAGTCGAACGATTTGATTTTGAACTTTGATCCCGCATAAACGAATACGATCCACGATCTCTTCTATCTATCATCCAACTATTGCGTCTATCACTAAGACAAGATCCCCGTTTCCAATTGATCTATTGCAGAAAATGAATTTAAATCTGTGCGCCATAGCGCTGCTGCTGTTTGGGAGCCTCTCGGGCGCCTACAGTCGGGCAGTGGACATTGTGGATGAGAGCAATGATGTCGATAACTCCATTGAGGTGGAGGAGGCGCCTCAGTCCAAGTCTCGCCTCCGTCTTTTCGATGAGGATTGGCTTAAGTTCACCAAGACGCCACCCAGCAATGTGAAACAGGCACTCGGCACCACCATTGAGATAACCTGCGAGATTATGGGCTCCCAAGTGCCAACCGTTCAATGGGTGGTCGGTCACGTGCCAATCTCGGAGATTGATAATTTGGAATCAAATACCCTATCCGAGGATGCACCCACGGCCATTGTCCGTGTCAAATCGGTGCACATTATCGATCATATGGTGAGTGAGTCAAGAACCTACACCTGCATTGGCCGCACTGGATCGAAGACCGTTTATGCCAGCACTACCGTCGAGCCAATGTCCCCTGTCCAGGGACTGAGTGACATGATCGTTACCGATAAACAATACCAGGGACCCCAGAAGCCTCGTATCGTTTACACCGAGAAGACGCACTTGGATCTGATGGGCTCCAACATTCTGCTGCCCTGCAAAGTGCATGCTCGTCCCCATGCCAAGATCACCTGGCGCAACAATGAGGACAAGGACATTGTGCAGAGCCATCGCTTCAAGGTCTTGCCCACCGGTGACCTCTACATAACCGACCTCAAATGGGAGGACATGGGCAACTACAAGTGCATAGCGCACAACGCAGTTGGCCGTGACTCAGCCGATACCTTCGTCTACCCCGTACTTGTAAGTATTTATCCTTCTCTATTATCCCAGAAAATATACCAAAAAACTATACCACAAATATACCACTGTTGAAGGACTATCAAAACTAAAAGCAATCCTTTCCCCTTCTTCTCTGATTCGACTCTTTGCAGAAGGAACAAGACTAAAGATTCCTCACAAGGCTATTGGATTGACAGGACAATTTAGTTAGTTAGATAGAAAAAATGCCTTCGAAGATGCGTGAAAAACAAACAAACAAAAAAACAAACGAAAATACAATAAGAAAACACAAAACAACAACAACAACAAAAACACCCAAAAAAAATCAAAAAAACAAAAATGAAAAATTGAAAAATTGGAAAAAAAAAACACTTTATATACATTTAGTTATTAGATTAAGAAAGAATCTCTAGAATCTAATGCCGGCTTAGACTTTAATTAATCATTCGGAAATCAAATTGAATGCAGGGATTTCATCGTCAAAAATCGAATTCCTAAATAATTTGTTTTTTTTTTATTTTACCTTGATTAAACATATATATATGTTTTTTTTTAATTTTAACTATTAACTAACCACTGAACTATCTATACGTAACTGTATGCTCTTAATTTAAGCGTAAGTCTTAGTTTTAGTTTTATTTTGCGTCAGGTAATCAATTTTTGTTTTTTAAGTAGCAATTGATTGTTCCTAACGATTCAGGCAAGAAGCAACTAGTTTACGTAATTGGCCGTTACTTAATTAAAATATATGTACTACATCCATCAATCAATACAACAATCTACCAATTTACCGTTATGTCAATCAATATTAGTCATCAATTCACAAATTCAGCTCGAATTTTTTTATTAGTATTCGCAATCAGATTTATTTATTTATTTAATCGTCCATCTCTTAGCCATCTTAACGCATATGGAAAGTATTCAGATAACAGTCCTTATAACCACTTTATACACACACAAGCGCACATCCATATTATATACAACGCACACACACACACACATATTATTATATAATTAATGAAAAGTAAAGGATCGCATTATGTTTACAATTTTTAAGATAATTGAACTGAAGTATGGCTTTTTTTTTTTGATTTTCAAAATAAATACCAAATAAAATACTAAATATAATTTCAAAGGACTCTGGCTTTTAATATATATTTTATTTTTATTTCATTTCTTTTCTCTGACAGCTTTACACGTTACAATCTATACAATGTCATTTCATTAAAATCTAAAATCGAGAAACTCTTTTCATATCCATATGCATATGTATATGTATACACACACACACACACACATACATATATATACAAATATATGTATATATGGAGATATGTATATATTGTTATGCGGTAACACTTTCTAACAAACAACGAGCAAACGTATATAGTATTTTTATTTTTCGATAGTTACGATAGTTCGATAATTCGATAGTTCATCTTCTGCTTTGAATGGTACGAAGCGGATTCCAATTGGAATCGAAACTCAATGCTAATGGGACGCTTTATTGGAATTGAAAATGAAAATGTGCATTCGGATAAGATCGGAAGTTTGTTTGTTTATCTCCTTAGTTACAGTTACGTCCTGATTGTGCGCATTTAGCTTATTTAATGGGCAGGAGTTGAGTTGAGTGGCATCCGGAGGAGGGAGAGTGGAACAATTCTATACGGGGGATCGATCGATCGATCATTTGGCAACGATCGTTTTATATTGTCACTTGTCATTGGAACTACATTGGAAAGGTTGTCTGTATATATGTATATATATATATGTATATGCATGTGTGCACATGTGTGTTTGTGTGTATGTGTGCATATGCCTATGTCTGTACGTATGTATGTGTATTATTGCTCACATATATGTGTATATGGGATGCATGATGTTTCTTGTATATGAACCTGAGTGTTACTGTATGAGTGTTAGCTTGAGTGTGTTTGTGTGTGTGTGTGTGTGTGTCGAAGTGTCTGCGAATGTATGCGAAAGGGTTTCACAATCTTTGGCAATGGCCCAAGAGAAAGAAACGTATCAAAGTCTAAAACAATCAAATGGAATTTCTTGGCAAAAAATCTCGAAATTTACGTATTGTCTGCAATTTATCGGATATTCGTGGACGGATCTCTAATTATACGATAATACTTGTTGTCAATTGGAAATGAATTCGATGAGGACACCATTGCATTCACTGACCAGACCTCGGCACGCATACGCATACATATACCCATCAATAGACTCGGACACAGAAAAAGATACAGACACTTAACTCACACAGAGGCAGACAGAGCCCGAGGCACAGCACAGCACAGCACAGATACAGATACAGATACAGATACAGATACAGATACAGACACAGATACAGATACAGATACAGATACAGATACAGATACAGATACAGATACAGATACATCCGATGGGAGATTTGGTCTCGCTTGATATTTCTAACATTTCTGCCAACGAAAGTTTCTCACTTGGCTGGACCCCAAACTGCGGTGGCCCCAGTCTGCTTGCCGCACTGCCTGCCACACTGTCTACACCTGCCGCTTCTCTGCCGCCCCGACTGACTGCCTCCCTCTGGCTGACTGCTGCTTGGGTTGATCTGCCTGCGGCTCTTACTGTTGCCGGGCAGATTTTGGGGCCAATTGAAAGTTGCGCGTGAGTCAGAAATCAGTCGAGACAACGAGTGAGAGAGTGAGCTGAGCACGAAGGTTGGATCATTGATTGGCCAGGGGATATGGGGGAGGATGGGGTCCAATGGCGTGGTGCCGCGGTGAGGGTTGAGGGTTACAAGCGTTGGGACAGCGACAAAGCAACAGTAACAGAGAAAAGGAGTACTTTACGGTGTACAGGGATGTGAAGGGGGAATCTCTTAACAGCCGGTTTACTTGCCGGCAACCAGTTTGACATCCCCGCCACACGTCTCCTGCTCCGCCCCCATCCCCCTTTGAATGACGGCAGAAATGTGTTAATTTAAAAAACGTCAGCACGAAATCAAAGTGAGAAATGATTTATTCGAATTTGTCAAGCTAATTGGAAGGCGCGCGCGCAGACCAAAGCCGAGCAAGATGAGTAGGCGGTGTAGGAGGAGGAGGAGGAGGACGTGGAGAAGGTGGGCAAGGAGCAAGAGCCTGACGAAGGAGGGGCTTTCATACTGTTGTTGCCTTTGTCGGTGCTGCGATGGTCAGTGAATGCATAAATTGTAATTGGGGGAATACTGGTTAATACTCGATAAATACTCGATGAATATCCGTGTGAATAATCGATGAATACTCTATGAATAATTGATAAATACCCTGCCGAAAGAGTTCCATATGTCATCCAAGGGAATACTTTAATCGTTCTGAGCTACAAATCTACTTCTTCTGCTGCTACCTTCTACCTTCTGCCGTCTACCTTCTGCCTACTACCTTCTGCCTACTACCTTCCGCCTACTACCTTCTGCCTACTACCTTCTGCCTTCTGCCTACTACCTTCTGCCTTCTGCCTACTACCTTCTACCTGCTGCTTCTATTATCTTCCTCTGCTTCCTCTTCTTCTGCTTCCTCTAATTCTTCAGCTGCTGCTAGCTGCTCTAGCGCTGCTTCTTCCTCTGTCTTCGCCTAAAGCTAATGGAATATGCGTATCTTTAGATACATTAGTCAAATGGATATTTCAAGCGAACCAACGAATCGAATACTCAATATTTTCTGGCCTTTTTCTGGCCATCACTTTTTTCTTTCCTCTTCTTTTCTTTTCTTTTCTTTTCTTTCTTTTTTTTCTCTTTTTTGGCACTTAACGACAAGAACAATAATGTATAGAAATATATAATGTATATTGTATGTATGTATGCAAAGTAATGTATCTATGTATGTATGTATGTATATATGTATATAGAAAAAAAAAAATACAAAGAACAAAGAACAAAAAACCAATTTGGACAAAAACGACGACTGGGGGACAGACGGGCAGATTCCAAGTAACGGAAATTCGCGGAACTGATGAATTCCTAGGGATTCGGGACAAAAATAGCAAACGGACAAAACACAACAAAAATCTATGTAGTTGATAAAATATTAAATTCAAAAAAGAAATGAGGATTAATTAATTAAAATATGTGTTAATTGGAATTTTGTGGAAATGAAAGCTTAAGGATTTTAATGGCTTGACTCCTTCGCAGCTCCTGTTCCTTTTTGGGTTTGACTTCCTTTAACTTAAACTTCAACTTGAACTTTTACTTTCACTTTTCACTTTCCACTTTTCCACTTTTCCACTTTCCATTTTCCTTTTACTTTTCTAGCGTTCTTCTTCTTTCTTTTCTTGCTTTCGTCCTTGTTCTTGCTTCTGGTTTTTGTTTTTGTTCCATCTTCCCATCCTTTTGCTTTGGTGGTGCTCTCCGTCATGTTGCACATTAGACATTGAGCACGGAATGCTTCTTGCCGCCGGTGACTGGCAGCTGGACAGCCACCACCGCCAGGCGACCATCACGCAATGGGGCCAGGATATGCGTATTGCCAGGCGTGACCACCACAGTCTGGATGGGCACATGCAGTGGAATGTCGAAGACGGGCTTAAGCCTGTTTACAGAAAAGTGACCTCTGCTTTTACGGATCCTCTCAAGGTTAGGTGGGAAATATGAAAAAGGATCACTTACCCGTGGAGCCGGCTCATGGTTATGTCACCGGCATCGTCGGCCACAACCAAATAATCCAAGGCACAGGCCAGTCCAGTGACGCGACCTGAGACATACTTGGATCCCAGGCTGGCACCGTTGATGCTGTACACGTGCACCGAATGGGAGGTGTCGTCCAGTGCACTGAATGCGATGTGACCTGTGGTGGAAAATCGGAAAATCAGGAAAATCAGGAAAATCACAAAATCAGAAAAATCACAAAATCAGAAAAATCACAAAATTAGAAAAAATCATAAAATCAAAAAATTAAAAAATCAAAAAATCTAAAAATCTAAAAATCAATTCATTTGCTGACGTCAGAGTCTGATAAGCGGCAGTGCATCTAAAGATTGCTATATGGCAATAAACTTAATGGATGGGCGAGTGGGTTGCGTCTTTTGGATTGGGATTGGAATTGGAATTGGGATTGGGCGTAGTTGGGGGTTGAGTTTGGACTTGGGACTGCAGCTATGATTGCGACTGAATTGGGGCTGGGGCTGGGGACGGAGAAGGCGACTTAAATGGGGGATTGGGAGGTGGGAATGAAGATGGGGATTGGGTTGGGGGTGGGGGTAGGGGTATCAGTGTATAGGAGACAACGTAATGTTGCATGCGAGTGTCGTATGTCTATCTTATCGCAGCCAAAGCGACATCCACATCCCCTCACACATTCACAGTTACATTTAGTCATATTCACATTCACATTTACATTCATATTGACATCCACATATGTAGATAGAAACACGGACACGGACACGGACACGGACACGGACACCGACAACGACATCGAGTTATAGACGAAAAGATTAAGATTGCGGAATGTGGGGCAGGGTGCGTTCGCGTCGGGCCAATCTACGCAGTTGAAATACCCCAATAGGCATCTCCACTTGGCCGCGGTCCGGCCCACTTGACCACTTGCCCGCTTGCCCGCTGGCCCACTGGCCGTTGATAACCTGACTCTCTGCTCTGCCTGAAGAAGTGCGCGTTCCATGGAATTTAAGATTTTGACACGCTTCAAAAGATAGCAACAACATCACAAATCACACCAACAATAATACTACCAACAGCAGCAACAACAACAACAACAACTACAAAGCGGACTCCAACGACGGGTGCCGACGACGTCTGTGGCTAATGTGATGCGTAGTTGCTCTTATCAGTGGGCATTGTCAATGAAATTAATTGAATAAACTCGTTCCAAATGCTGCAGAACTTCTCCACCTCCACCAGCTCCTCCTCCTTCTACCCCTCCTCCTCCTCCACCCCACCCCCTCTCATGACCCATTCCTCGTTTCGCTTCTTTCCTCAGTGGCACAAAGAACGGCTGACTAATGGGTGGGGAATGAGTGAAGATTTGGACGAGGACTGGCCGAGGGAAGGAGGCCAAGAGGCAGAAGGTGACAAAGGGGAGGGGACACAGAGGCTGCTGCGGCTCCAACTTGATCTACCAGCTTATTGATCGCATTTAACTTTGAATGGCACCATTTCCGAGTAGTTGATGCCTAATTCCAGTGTCTAGTGTCTCCGCCTTCCACGTGATTCTGTTTAAACTGGTAATAACCAGGTCACAGGCAGTTCAGCATAGGCGATATCAAGCTTCCAAATTCCTCAATTTTAAAGTTCCCAAGTCTCGACGTCTCCTCAGTTCTCATCGACGATGTCGTCGTTGCTTGCGATGTACTCGATGGTCGCGGTTCTGATTCTCCTTCTCTTTCTCGATCTTGTTCTCCCTTTCCTTCTCGATCTCCTTCTCCTTCTCGTTCTTCTTCTTCTTCTTCTTCTTCTTCTTCTTCTTCTTCTCCTTTTCCTTCTCCTTCTCATTTCTCATTCACATTCTGATTCTCGTGAATTGTGGCATTTACATTCATTCAAGAAATTCTTATAATGTATCTGCTGCTGGCTTTGATATTCACACAATCAACAACAACACATAAGCACCCACAGCCACACTCTCTCACACACACACACACACACACACACACACACACATGTAGGTAGGGGCCATTTATGGCCCCCTTGCTGAGATTTACTACAACTATTTCATAAAATTTTGTAGCGCCTCGCGAGGAATACGACAAATGAAAAATGTCATGAATGAGTCTTCCATGCTCTTTGGGGCTACGCACGCAGTGCTGCCAACGGGGCAAGGGTGTGGGGGATGGGTAGGGTAGGCGGTTAGGCGATCGTTCGGTCTGTGGTGGGCCGAAGGGGATGCTGAGAACTGAGGCGGTCGGTCGTCGGGTCGTGTGACTGCGATGATGCGATTGCGAGAATTGTGTTTGTCTTTGATTTGATTCCATTAATAATTTGTATGCATAAGCGTATGTGTGTGTGTGTGTGTGTGTGTGAATTTGCATATTTAAGGCTTTGGCTGATAAGCAGTCGTTCGCTGTACAGGGGTCCAGGGGGGCCAGGGGAGTTTAAAGATCGACTAATAATTAAGCCTTTGCTATTAATTGGGTATTCAGAGAGTAAAACAAAAAGACGCAATAAACGGCAAACGAATCGTATTATAAATAATTCAAAGGCATTTTCATTTAAAATTAATTATTAATTAAAATATTATTAAACAGAACTCATTTAACATTATTTTAAAAAATTCGTTTTTATGTCTTGAGTTTCAGGTTTTACTTGCGGCCGGATATTTCAAAAATTATAATCGGAACATTTTTGCATTCAAGACTCGATAAGAGAGGCCTGACTGCACTTGAATATAGCACTCACACACACACATATACACATATATATGCATACGAATATTTGTATAATCAGCAGCTACTTATATAGTACAAAGCAATAAAATGACATGTGGGGCCAGCGGCTCTTGAGAAATTATAAAAAAAAGGAATTTAAGAAATTTTGAATTGGTTTCTTATAATGAAAATTTCCTAACCTTGGGTTAGGGACTAGTAGCTAAGTCATTCACGAGTGAGGCCTCTAATCTCTCGGATTATCTTTAAGCATTCATATTATTTAACTTATAAATTGCATGGTGATAAGATAGGCCGCCCGCCCGCCCAAGTGAGGTGCCAGGTGGGAGCCACTTCTACACTTCTATGAATTGAAAGACATGACGAATGGAATAGCAAGAAAGTCAAATGCATAAGCACATGTCCAGTAACTTCTATAGACGGATACTTGAATGGTTACACTCCAGACGGCACACTCGACATACACACATTTAGAGACACACACACACACACACACACAACCGCATACAAACGTTTTCACACATAAACGCATACAGATACACACGCAATATCACGTGACATTCTTAATACGTGTCACATGTCTCACACTCTACACACATATGCATATATATATATATGTATGTGTGTGTGTGTGTGTGTAACTTTGTGTGTGGCAATTTACAGACCCCTCTTATCAGAGGTGGTCGTCGCTGGGGCACTGATTAAATTCTTCAATTGTTTGCACTTCAAAAAAAAACGTAAAAAAAAAAAGCGAGAAAAAACGAGAAAAAAAAAGAGAAAAAAGAAGACGGAAAGGAGAAATCGGAGCATCGCCTTCGGCAGACATTGCACGTGAGTGGCTCGGGTGATTTTGATTTTTTGGAACGATGAGTCGCGTCCACTGATAAGCTTTGCGGGTTAATAATACTCATAACTTCGACCAAAGCCACTTGAGTTGAAGGAATGTGCCAGACCACTTAACGGTTATCATTGTAACCATAGTCATTATGCCCCAATGTATGACTAAATCTGGCACAGACCTCCACCAATGGCAATCGGAAATGTTGCATACTTTTAGGCGGCGTATGAAAAACTAAACAATTGCATGCAATTCGGTGATTGTTGGGAACTCACCGTGATATGAGACAGTTACAAAGGAGATTTGTACGCAGGACTCTGTGCATCCGATGGGTTTTAATGTTCTCACGAATTGTCCCTCCTGCAGAGTGTACACATTGACGGTGCCGTCCTTTGAAATAAACGGAAGTGTACATAGAAATTTGAGCATAGTTTCTTTTTTCAAAAGGACCTGTGACCACACTTACCACTGAGCCCGAAACAACAAGATCGAGTTCCGTGTAGATGGCCACACTGGAGATGGCATCGTCATGGCCATAAAGCACTGTCAGCGGCTTGGGGGAGTAGCTGTTCTGTGTATTGATTTGGGTTATGGCCTGAAGGTGCAGCTGCCCAGTCAAGGCATGCACGGGAATGTTAGTGGTTGAGCCACCACTCTGATGATTGGCCTGGATGCTCCACACAATGCAGGTGCAGTCCCTTGACCCAGTTACTAAGTAAGATCCGCAATTATCCAGGGCCAGGCAGGTGATTATATCCAAGTGACGTGTCACGGAGGCAACAGTTTTGCCCTTGTTCAGGTTATAGACGCGCAGAGCGTTATCCCAAATGCCTCCGGCGTAAAGGAGCTTGCCATCGGTGCTCACTGCAAAGTTCTGTGAGTTTGGCGGCTGTGAGGAGTGGAAAGGTCCAAAGATTCGTTTGCGGTTCCTGCGAAAATCATGGACAATTTTGTGTAACGAATTTTACAGTGGGATTTGCGGGTGGTTCATACTTAAGATTTGTGGTAGTCGCATCGATTTCCAGTAGAAATCCTTGATCCTTGTCGAAGGACATCCACGAATTGCAGCCGAGTATGCAGCTCTTTGAGACGCTGACAAGCACATCGGGACTCAGCTGCAGGAACGAACGAGGTGGACTACGTGGAGAGCTGAGATATACAATGGGATCCTTGGGCGTGGATAGCTCGCAGTAGTACTGAACGACTTTGTCCAGAAACTGGGTGAAGTCTGGACACTTCAGCTCTGCACGCACCAATTTGATTGCTGTCTCCTCTTGCGTCAGTCGACGTGGATGTGGTTCCCGCAACAATTGCGATGGTACCTGACCAAAGTTATTGATCATGCCTGTGAAATAAACAAGGATAAGACAAGAATAAAGATGCGGGTTACTTGGAAAAAGATATGATATAGTCGCGTACCTTCGACGGCTTCCCGTTCAACGGGATTAGTAATCTTGTCAAGATCAACTGCACCCTCATAAGAGCAATAATAGAACACGTTAAGTGCCTCCACAGCCTTGGGCCCCTTTTGCTTATAGCCAAAGATGAGGTCAATCCAATTGTGCAGATGTTGACTCACGTATTCCGACTCTAAGGCCCGACGATGTATCGCTATGAACTCCTCGGGTGTAGTGGCCCAAGGAGGCAAAATAACATCGTCGACTCGCTCCTTCGTTATTTGCAAGTGTCCCAAGTCAAACCTAAAAAAATTGATGATGATGAATGACGGAATGCTAAAAATCCGGAGGGGTAGAAATCCTAGCAACATACTTGTTCATATTTTTAAGGAACTCCGGGAAGTAGAAGAACTCGGGAATGAGTTCCTTAACGTCATTCGGATTATCCATGAGCAGTTTCCACGTTTGTGGAATCGAGTGGAATTGTCGATCAGCCACGTCAAAGCGTCCACTCTGTAGCTCCACGTGCAACGAGGTGAAGGGCTCCACACGCAGCAGGTAGTGAAGTACACCAGCCGAGTTGGAGTAGTGTGTTCCATAGTGGAACTTTGGTATGGCACCCGAGGGATCTTCAAAGGAGTCGTACTTGTTACGTACCTCAGCTTCGTTTTTGGGATTAATCTGTGGATTAAAGTGAATGATACGTCAGAAGGATGTTCAGATCTTTAGCTGCGGCGTTTTGCTTTACTTACGCATCCAATTGGCTTCGATAAGTCCCGGAATGATCTGGGATCCGTCAGGTCCAGCACGTCACTGGTGTAATCAGCAAGTATCCAAGGAAACACGGGATACTGGCTAAGATCATTATAGGATCGTCCTGGCAGAGTACAATAATTAATCTCTTGAAGATCTTGATGGATCTCAATAATATCTACCGGCAATGGTGTTCAAGTACATGAGATACTCAAAGTTGGAAATCTTGCGGTTGATCCAGCGCTGGGTTAGGCCGGAGGCTCTCAGGAGCTCTGCGGGTGAGCGTCCGGATCCATACAATATGTTCGGTAGCGGAAGACCCACAATCTTAGTAAACACTTTATTACGTGTCTGTTGGAAGATAAAGGAATTGAAAGGTGGAGGATACTCGGACTCTTGGTGACTCACCTTTGTCGTAAAGTTAAGGAAGTAACTGGTTTGATCCACGAGGAAGATTTCCAGCGCGCTCCTTCTTAGGTTATATTTTCGCAGATGAACCTCGCGTATTTTGTTAATGGAAAACCTGATGAGGATCGCTGGATAAGTGTTCCCCTGAGCATTACAGTGGATATATGTAATTACTTACCGGAAGTCGAGCTTGGAACCATCATCTGAAGGTGGACTTAGATCCACAAAGGTGAACATACTTTGGTTGACCTCGATGCGACCTTTGACCTTCGTCATCAGTGTTATCAGCTCACAATCCTGTGACATGACTAGCTTCTCCAAGGCTGCATCCTGTTGTGACTGTGTGTCAATCAACTGGCGCAGCTCCTCCTCCAGTTGTGAACTCTCATCGTCCGCCAGAAAATCTCGGACGACCGCATTTTTGATTGTGGAATCGAACTCAGAGATTTCCCTACCAAGAATTAGACAAGTAATGATTGCTCCTGGTTGGGCGCTCTGGGAAGGACTTACTTTGTGTCATAGGCGTTGGTGGCATTGTCCCGGAGATTAGCAGCATTTTCATGCTTATTGGGATACAAGTGCGGCTCCAGTTTAAGGCGCATGCGTGCCACATTCTCATGGGGCGACAGCTTCCAGAACTCTTCACCCAACTCCCTGGAATTAAAGGTGGCAGATAAGCTAAGCTACTTGATACGTTGCACACGTCGCATGTGGCATGTGGCATGTGGCATGTGGCATGAGGTATGATTCATTGAAGACGAAAACAAGACGTAATTTTTTTTTTTTTTTCAATATTTCTTTAATTTGGGGTTTCGATGAAAGTTATTTTAGAGGACGACAATGAGAAATCGAGTATGTACAGATGAAAGTCCTTTGTCGAAGAGGATGCGTTCCGTTTAGACGAGGGCGCCAGTTGGAGGAGACGGGTTAGTGCTTTAATTTAAACCACGATTGGAGCGGCGAGGGTCTTGGCGAGAACTGGAGCAGGGGCAGCAACGACGGGCGCAACTGGAGCTGCGAAGGTCCTCAGCTTGGCGACAACGGGTGCAACGGGAGCAACTGGAGCAACAGCAGCCACGGGGACATCCTTTTGGACGACGGCGTTGAAGCCATTGACGGGATCGGCATAGTAGCTGACAATGCGGCGAGATCCATCAGCTTCAATCAGTGAGTATGATCCACGGACGATGTCACCATCGCGGCTCTCCTCCTGTGTCTTTGAGTCACCGGTGAGTGTGTCCTGAACATCATAGGCGAACTTGTATTGTGGGTAAGCATCAACCACCTCACTGGCCAGAGGAGCGGCAACGGCAGCAACGGGTGCAACTGGAGCAGCCAGGGGAGCGGCAACTGGAGCAGCAAGAGGAGCAGCAACTGGAGCAGCAAGAGGAGCAGCAATGGTCTTGGCAAACACTGGAGCAACTGGAGCAGCAAAAGGAGCAGCAACGGGAGCCACTGGAGCAGCCAAAGGAGCAGCAACGGGGGCAACAGGAGCAGCCAAAGGAGCAGCGAAGGTCTTGGCCACCAATGGAGCAAATGGAGCAGCAGCTAAGGGAGCAGCAATTGGTGCAGCGACAGTCTTGGCAACAAATGGAGATGTGTATCCCAGAGGAGTGGCATATGGTGCTGGTGCGGCAAATCCAAGTGGAGCTGAGTACGCTGCTGGAGCGGCGAAGCCCAGAGGTGCTGTGTAGGCGGCGGCGGCGGCAGCTGGTCCAAAGTATGAAGCAGCTCCAAATGGCGCTGTGTATGCCAAAGGTGCTGGAGCAGCGGCCAATGGAGCTGCCAGTGGTGCGGCCAAAGGTGCGGCCAAATGGCCATGAGCTGCTAGCGCCATCGAGGAAAGGACTGCAACAATCTGCAAATCGACATATCCAATGTCAACGCCAATGAACGCCAGAGGGAATAGTTTTGTTCACTTACCGTCAAAGGATTCATTGTGAGGCTTGGGAGGATTTGATTGTCACCGTCGGTTATCAAAAATGAACTGACATACAATTCCCAAAAAAACGACGACTTTTATACCAAAAGGCAGATCCATTCGCGAAATTTGCATTTGGTAATTTGGTAATGGGTTCAGCTGTTGGAACAGCCTACCAATTGCGCATAGTGGAGCACCCCCACCAGTTCCCCTTCCACCGCCTCCCAACCGCCAACCCAGCCCCCTTTATGACCACACAACTCGCAGCTTGGCTGCGTCTGCCACTGATCCACATTCGGAGCACGTAGTTCTGTTCATTTTCTGTTGTCAATTCCAAGTTTTCAGTTCGAAGCTTCGAAGTGTCATCGGAATCCGATTCCAATTCCGAATCCGAATTCAAATCCAAGCTCGAGTTCGAGTCCAAATCCAAGTCAAAATCCGAGTCAGTTTCATGGCTATGAAAGTGAATGCTTTTTGCCTTGCTTCATTTTTTCCAACTCTTGGCAATTGTCATGCAGATTCCATTCAATGGCAAAGCTTTAATTTTCCTTTGCCTCCGACGCTCGACGCATTGCCAACGAAATTTCGGAGAGGAACACATCAATTCACGAATATCGTAACTTCCGATAACATAAATTTGTAGCGCATTCGCGTCTTGTTTTTAAACACTCGTTGTGTCTGAACAAATATTCATTATTTGCACTTTTTTTTTTTGTAAATATTCACTTTATGACAGGCCTCGATATTATTATCGATTGATGCACAAACACTCACACACACGATTGCAAAATAAGAATATATTAAATCGAATATCGTAACTTGAAGAAACGAATTCTTGCATAAGAATTTATACATATTTTTATATATATTTTACAAAATCGATAACATAATCGATTATTCCAACAATTAAATGGCATTAAACGGCAACTACAACTTGTCACACTTGTTAGTCGATAACAATAATCGATATTAATATCAGCTACTTGACTGCCCATAAAGCTAAGATCTGAATGCCTGAAAGTGTAACGAGTTTTGCATAAGAAATGAACTCAAATTTAATGAGTTAACAGGTCGATAACAAAAATCGAATGGCTATCAGTCAATTTATCTATTGGTTATCTACAAACAATTATTTATCTTAACCACTTAAGCCGATTGTAGCACTCATTTGACGTGTTTGACCAATCTTGAAGCGATAAAAAGATTCTTCTGCAATTTTCGTACATTAATCATTCGATTATAATATTCGATAAGTCATTGAAGCGCTTGAATAGTAAACAGTAGCAAAGTGGGAAAGTTTCAATTAGAAATGCAAATGGAGTACTCAAAGTGTGGTTTCACCTACGTGATCCGGCAACTGGTCAGCCGATACACCCCTCGGTTTCACGTAATACCCAAAAACAGAAGCCCAATAGAGATCGTATCATAGATCCGCGGATCTGGATGTCCCATATACAATATTCCCATTTACCGTGGGGTGAACTCGAACGGTTGCACATTTGACCTGCTTTTGACATCAGCCAAAAGCCACTGCTCGGTGCGTGACTCTTTTGCCAAATGCTGCAGCTGATGTGGTGACCTTGCGACTCGTTGGCAGCCAGACTTGTCCGACCGCTCACCTGGCTGGCCACCATTAACTGCCAAGCACAAACGGAGCAAGTCGATCAACCAATCAGCCACTGAGCAAGTGAGCAAGTGAGCCACTGAACCACTGAGCCACAGAGCCACTGAGCCACAGAGCCACTGAGCCATTGAGCCATTGAGTCAGTCAGTCAGTCAGTCAGCCAACTAACTAGCAATCTATTCATTTATCTATTCATCCATCTGTCTGTCCCACCATCCGAGCTGCTGGAAGACGCACAGTTAACGGTTGTCACCGGAAATTGACTTAACGAAACTTGACGCCACTCAAAAGCGGCCTACGTTGAGTTTGAGTTTATGGTTTTTTTCATTTTTTTTCTGATTTTTTTGATTTTTTGGTTTTTTGGGCAATTGCAAATGTTTCTTGACAAGATTCCATAATTGGGGGATTGGCCAGATATGTCGGAGTAGTTTGACTTTTACTTGTCAATAAATTGCAATTTCAAAGTATCTATAATCTCAAATATGAGCAAACAAGAACAAGAACAAGAAACCATCCCAAATAATCCCAAAATGAATAATCATCATAAGGAAACTTCGGAGCTCTGATCCTCATTTGGGCAGGCGATGAAAGGATTTACCGTACCACATTGCTCCCATTGGCCATACAAGGATTCACGCCAAAAATCAGTTCCTCAATTCTAGACACACTCAATCTCAGAGTTACTTTTGTGTGTGTGTGTGTGTGTGTGTGTGTGTGTGAACTCAGGCTAGTTCCAAAGGTGTTTGGTGCGTAATTAGTTGGAATTGTTGCCAACTCATTTGCTGGCAATTGTGGCAAGGTCACTTGGCATAAAACAGCATTTCTGCAGCGGCGAATGCATGTGGGCGCCCATGTGTGTATGTGTATGTGTGCGATCGGGTGTGTATGTGTTGTGGTTGTTGTGCGCGTAATTGCTTTGTCTGCGCGCCCCCTCGCAGGCCGTTCCATTGATCAATTGCTTCCATTTTCGATTTCTAATTAAACGAATCGAATGGCCACGCAACGTACGTGCGTGTGTATGTGTGTGTGTGTGTGTGCGTGTATGTGACAGGGGGAGCAATGAATTGTGGTCTCATTTTCGTATTCGATTTGGTCAGTGAGCCGCCTGCCCAGCAACTGGCCGATGGCCAAGTGATACGCATTCGCCGGACTATTACATCAGACGCGAGAAAAAAAAAAAAAAAAACGTTGGAGAACCTGAGAACTGGACGCGATCTGGTTTTTGGTGGGGGGGAGTGTCGGGGGAGGCAAAGGCATCGAAAAACTAGTCTATGCTCTGGGCTGTGACTTTTTGGATTTTAGAGCGGTGCTCTTGGCTTCACTGACGTTGAAGCCGAAGCTGAAGCCAAAGCTGAAGCTGGTGCTATTCCATTGAGAAAATCCACAGAAATCATGATGAAATTGCAAAAGGAGTACACACACACGCACATATATATATATAAATACACACATAGAGCATCGGTCATTGAGGAACGAGGAATGAGGACTGAGAACTGAAGACTGGGGACTGAGAGCTGAGAACTGGGGACAGGGGACTGGGGACTGAGGACGGGGGACTGAGGACGGGGGACGGGGGACCGGGGACTGGTGACTGGGGACTGAGGACGGGGGACTGTTGACGGGGGACTGTTGACGGGGGACTGTTGACGGGGGACTGGGGACTGACGACGGGGGACTGGTGACTGGGGACCGGGGACTGTGGACGGGGTGCTATATCTCTCGATTCCGATTCCGATCTCGATCTCGATCTCGATGTCGATGTCGATGTCGAGCTCAAGTCTTTTGAGTCTGAAAGATTTGAGTTCAAAAATGTTGGCAGCAAATGAGACACCAATCACAGCAATTGTCACTTGCCATTAGCTTGGTCATTTCGATGGTGATTAGCGCGCCGGAGATTGGAGTGCAGGCTGGAGATTGGAGATTGAAAATTTGGAGGGAGGTGGGGGGAGGAGGTGGGGAGAGCCCACCAAGCTGCCACAAATGGTTGCACTCGCGGACAAATCGAATATAAAACTGAAGAACTCGCGGAAAATCATCTCACAGTCGATTTGAGTTCTCCAAGTGCAGACACGCGCCTTCCAGCTGTCAACCGCCAACCACCAGCCACCAAATTACCAAGTGCCAACAATAAATATCCTCAGCCATGTTCATTCAGGTAAGGATTTGAATTCATCCAGCTCATCCACTTGGCCAGGACTCATGCTTCCTGCCATTGCAGACTGTATGCGTATTGGGACTGCTGCTGTCCGTGGCGCAGGCTCTGCCCGTTGATCCGTATGGACCATCGCTGCTGGCCGCACCGGCAATCTCTTATGCAGCGCCCAAGCTCCTGGCCGCGCCCACTCTGGTCCAACATGCGGCACCCGCTTTGATTGCTCACGCCCCCGCAGCAGTGGCTGTTGCCAAGGTGGCCGTTCCCGAGCCATACGATCCCAATCCCCAGTACAGCTTCTCGTACGGTGTGACCGATCATCATACTGGTGACTCCAAGCAGCAGGAGGAGACGCTAGTGAATGGTGTGGTCCATGGCAGCTACTCCCTTGCCGAGCCCGACGGCACGATCCGCAAGGTGACCTACACCGCCGACAAGATCAACGGATTCAACGCGATCGTCGAGAAGAAGGGCGTGGCCACAGTCGTCGCCAAGCCGGCACTTGCCGTCGCCGCAGTGCCCACCCTCACTAAGGTAGCGATTCCAGCTGTGCCCACCATTGCAAAGATTGGATTATCTGCTCCTGCCTATGGCTATGATGGACACTATTAGACACTCCCGCCCAGCGAAATCGCTTGCCGTTCACTCTTAACCGTCGTCTGGTCACGTCCCTGGACACGGGTTCAGACCTTTGTTGCATAGTTCTAGTTACCATAAATGCGTGCGTGCTGCCCACAACTGAAGCCACCTCCGAATCATGTTCCCCTATTGATCATAGCCTCCAAATTCATTGTAGTTCATAGTGATACCGTTTCTGGGGATTTGGGGAACGGCTATCGGCCATTTATCTAGTGATTTACTCTTTGCATCTACTGAATAAAAGTTTCGGTACAAAATAAGCTGTGTCTTTGAATGCTCCAAGCTGCAGGGATTCCACCACTAGCATCCTTCCGTACTCCAGTGAATTCTCAGCTAGAGGATTGCTTTACTTTGCCTCCCAGTGGCAATCTTCTGTACACACTCCGAAGGTTAGGTGATCCGCCATGGTTTCTTCTGTGTTGAGGTAGGTTCGACCTCAACCTCAAGACGTGCCAATACGGGAATCCATTAATGCGGATCACGTAGAGAGGTGCCGTTAAAGTTATGATTGTCACTCATATGGGCAAAGGGCAGGGGCGTGGCTATGGCTGGGAAAGTGGAAGATGGAAGATGGAGGGCAGGGCGTTTGTCGGGAGTGCTGAGGATTGGGCAAGTACTTGCTGGGATTTGTTGGCACGTCCATTGAGGAAATATTATTACGCGGGACATTACGCGCGTTCCAGACTACGGGGAATGGGGGTCTTACGTCAGCAACGATGTTTACTTTTGGCAACGGTTGCCACAACGCACCTGACACCCCAGACCAATGGCCCACATGACGAACAGTTTATAACCAGGCACCAGCTGGCATCCAGAGACAGTCAAGAAAGCGACACCAATTGTCAAGTATCCATTGAAGAGCTCAGAGCAGGAATATGGCCAATCTCAAGGTATGTTTAAACAGGATTAATCCAAGTCGAAGCCATTTCCTTCAACGACCATGTTGTCACCTGGCAGGGAATCATTATCATCAGCTGCGCCTTGTTCGCCGTCATCGAGTGTGCCCTGCTGCCGGGCGTGGCTGTGCCCATCAACACAGAGGTCGATCCCCATCCACAGTATGCGTATGCCTACAATGTACAGGATGCCATCACTGGGGACAGCAAGAGCCAACAGGAGGTACGCGATGGCGATGTGGTTAAGGGCTCCTACTCGGTCCTCGACGCCGACGGATCGTTGCGCACAGTCTTCTACACCGCCGATCCCATCAATGGATTCAATGCAGTTGTGCAACGTGGACCAGTTCCCGCGCCTGTGGTGGCCGCCCGTCCGGCAGCAGTGCCCGCCTTTGCGCCCGCCCCCTTCCTGGGCTAAACGCGAGCTCAGCAGTGCAGCTGATCCTAGCTTGTAGATAAGTTATTCTCCCCCATTCTGTAGATTAACCCAAACTCATAAATCAGTCAATAAAATCAGTAAGCCAAAGAGAACCACATGGCCATTTGTTGGACACCTGGTAACGGATAAGATCGACCGATGACAAATGGGTTTCATTAGGCAGTTTTGCATGGGCATACGCCCGAGTCCGAATCCGCGTCCGAGTCCGAGACCGAGCTTGTTACTTGGAACACACTTAACCCCCCAGTCGGTTTCTGTACGGCTTTGGTTTCAATCAATGAGCTCATGAATCATTCATGACTTTGCCGATTACAATCCAAGCGATCGGTTGATAAATATGACATGGGAGTGGAACCGAAGGTGGAAGGAGCCTAAGGATGTTGCTTGCAACTCCTTGACTGCTCCCTCCTGCCTCACAGCTGGATGACTGAAGATCCTCCTTTTTGCTTAATCGAATCTCAGCTAAGAATCTATGGCAAGTTAATGGGAGTAAAGTATAGGAGTATCCAAGACGAAGGAAAAGGAGGAGGAGGGGATCAATTTAGAGCTTCATAGATTTGCCGTCCATTTCAGAGATTAAGCCAATCACTTGAGTTGCTGCATTACCCTCAGATCTTCCCCGCTCCAGGTTAAGCTGGACATAGGATTTTAGGGTATGGCAACTAGTCTATTGATTGTGCCTTTCATATTTGGCATTTGGTCAGTAGAAGGTAAACAATCTTTGGACCAAAGGACCCCCCCATTGCTTGATAGGATCTCCATGCAAGTTGGACCAACTTGGCTGAGATGGTGCACAGATCTCGATAAGATCTCTGGCCGTCCAAGCGACTTGCGCTCACATTTCATGCACCTAACCCATTTTCATAACTCTCCCCACCACCAGCAGCACCCGCCCCACCACTGGCTGCATACTATATCGGAGAACACTCTCCCACATGGAAACTGGCAACATTCACCCGTCCGACACGCACTCGAATTATTCAATAGCTTAATTGAAAGTATTCCACGAGTTACAATTTTTGGTTACGCAAACTGCGCATGTCTTCGCCTCCGAGTTCGGCTTCAACTCCAACTGCAAGTCTGACTTTAACTTCAACTCCAACTCCAACTTCCAACAACTCCTGCTCCGGCTTCGGCTTCGGCTCTGGCTCCTACGGAGCAACGCCTAACAAGGCGCACAGCGCCTACAAAAATTAGTGATAATGGGCAAAATTGTCCCAATGGCAGTAAAAGAAGAAAAAAAAAAAAAAATGGGGAAAAAATATAAAAAAAAAATAGAAATAGAAAAAAAAAAATAAATAGAAATAGAAAAAAAAAATAGAAATAGAAAAAAAGAGAAAAATGTTTGGTGCAGTGGCAATTGCCCGGCGCGAGTCAATGGAGGAATGGATGTCGAGGAGTCGGCCAGTCTGGTGGAGAACTGGGGGAGTTAGCAACCTGAGGGGGTTGCTGGGCGCGGCGACAGCTTTGTGCCAGTTTCGAAGGCTGATCTCGTCTACAGACGGAGACTGAGGCTGAGGCTGAGGCTGTGGCTGAGGCTGAGACGCACACACCTTTCAACAATCGATGGCTGGCAACTGGGTGCGTGCTGTATCTGTGTATGCGAGTGTGTGAGTGTGCGTGTGTGTGTGTGTGTGTGTGAGTGTCTGAAAGATCTGGTGGCCAGCACATACACACACACACCTGATGTGGAACGGCGGCCACCCGGCCCAAAATCGCTTTCGAATTGAACTTTTTTGTCACGATCAAATCCCCACCAGCCGCTGCTCCAAGCTGCATGCATCAGCTCGTTTTCGGCCTGTCCACCAATCGCCTAGGAGTCGGCCCAGCCAGACAACATGCGTGCCATTCTCGTAGGCCTAAGACTGCCCCCTCCCAGCATCCCCCAACGCACCCTAACCCTCTCCCCCTCCAGCCACCAGTCTCTCCTCTCCTTCCTCTCCTTCCCGCCTCCTTTGGCTAACCAATTGCCAGGGGCAATGCGACGCAACGAAAAATGAATTATTTTCGTTTTTCTCGTTGTTATTTGTTGTTGTTGTTGTTGTTGGTGTTGTTCTTGTTGCTGGTGCTGCTGAGTGCACTCCACACGCATGCGTACTTTTTAGTTGCTGTTGTTATTGTTATTATTGTTGTTGTTGTTTTTGCATAAATATTTTAGAGGCAGCGTCGGCAGATTTGGTTGCGGATTTTGGGGCTTGGGCTTGGAGCTCGATTGGTGGCTATAAAAAGCAATTGTCGCTTGGGTTCAGAACCACAGAGTGAGTTCATTTGTCAGCCAAGCAGCAGCAGCAGCAGCAGCACCAGCAGCCAAGAGCCAACAGCTAAAGCAAATCTCCCCCAGAAGCAATCTTTGAAGATCTTATATAGAAATGGCACAGAAGTGGTTACTCGTCTTGAGCGCTTTGGTGGCTGTTGCCACGGCCGTGGTTGTGCCTGGACCAGGATTGGCGCTGCCAGCTCTGCCCGCATATCCTTCGCTGGCCGCACCGGTCTATCCAAAACTGGCAGCTCCTATCTATCCTGGATTGGCCAAGGTGGCGGTTGCCAAGGTGGCTGCACCTGAGCCATACGATCCCAATCCACAGTACAGCTTCAGCTATGACGTCCATGTGAGTAAAAATTCGCAGGAATAACGAGTCAAGCATTTCCCCAAATGATGTTCTTTTTTTTGTCCACCCGCAGGATCATTCCACTGGAGATGTGAAGAGCCAGCAGGAGTCCCGCAATGGAGATGTCGTCCAGGGCGCCTACTCGCTGATTGAGGCCGACGGCACTCGCCGCATTGTGGAGTACACGGCCGATCCCGTCCATGGATTCAACGCTGTGGTCCATCGTGAGGGCGCTGTGGTCAAGGCTGTGGCACCAGTTGCCAAGGTTCTGGCCCCAGCTCCACTCTTGCACGCCCCAGTTGTGGCCAAGCTGCCCGCCTACGCCCCAGCACTGGCACCAGCCTATCATGGACCAGCCCTGGCTCCGGCTCTGGCTCCAGCCCTAGGACCATACCATGCCCAAGCTCTGGCTCCTGCCTACTCGCCGCTGGCCTATCACTAAGTCAAGGATCGAATCCCTTAATCGACACCGTTGCCGACCTCTTGCCAAGCGCCGAAAGGACACCGCGAATCTAAAGGACACATTGCGAACATTATCCTCCACGTGGCTAATGCGATTAACCGCTTAGCCTATCGATAGTCGATAGTTGTAGTATTAGTTGAAATGAAAGCGATAAATATCGATATACCTTATGTACATACGAAGAATTCACTCGGCGGCATTGGCCCAAACCCCCGATGCCGCCCCCTCTCATCGTGACCCGCCCACACATATACCCACACCAAGACGCCAAGACACCAAGACACCAAGACACCAAGCCACCAGAACAAACACACACAACATTCGAGCGCCTTTCATGTATGTTTCTTGTCTTCTTAATCTTAAGGCTGTTTCGACCGCGATAAAAACAAACTCTTTAAACATTAAAATAATCAGTTTTTTTTTTTTTTAATTAATGATTTAAATGTACATGATAAGTCGCGAATGAGACGAAATGCAATAAAATGAGAAGCAATTGATTGGTGGCTTATTTAACTGGCAGGGTGCAAGTGGTGCAAGTTCAATCCCAAATCCATTCCCTTCCAGCCGCCCCTCTCTCCCCCTCCCTCTCATTAACTGCCCACATTTGGAGTCATTGCCAATGCTGACTTCAAAATTCTAGACAGAACTTGTTCTTCCACTGCTTCTATTGCTCGACCTTAGAATGTTGTCCCCCACACGCACACATCACTCACACGCACACACCTCATTATCCGATGACCGTCAGCGCGCAAGGCTCCCGCCCAAACTGCATGCCCAATTGCCAATTGGCAATCGAAAATCAAAAATCGAAAAATCAAAAATCGAAAAATCAAAAATCGAAAATTCGCAATTGGCAATTGCATCGCATTGCAATGTAAAGCTGGAAGAGGATTCGTTGGTGGTTCCCGTTGAGCAGACAGGGAGTAACCTGCCGCCATGGGGCGTTACGACTGCGTCTGACAAGACGCGTCCAATTCGTGTTACATTTGCAGTTGCATAAATCCATTTTGATGATTTAATAAAATTAAATCGTAATTTTAATCGCCGCTCGGCGACTGAGAGGCTCAGCGGCTCAGAGGCTCAGCGGCTCAGGCAGCTTTGGCGGCTGATGGGGCGCCCGCACGAGGCGAAAGCGTTCCAACAATTGACGCCAGTTACAATGGGCTCAAAAAACTAAAAACCAAGTGAAAAAAAAAATGTCCAAGAAAAGAATAGCAATTGACAGTCTGTCAGTCTGTCAAGCCGTCAATCTGTCGGCTGAAGATTAAATCAAATATTGGGAAAAGTTTGAGGAAAGTTTAGGAGCTTCGACTTACGATTTAAATTTAAATTAAATATTAAAAAAAAAATAAATTAAATTTACATTAATTAATCAAAAAATATAAAAATAATACAGACAAATAAATAATAATAATATAATAAAATAATAATAATAATAATAATAAAAGTCAAAAGCGAGTCAAAAAAAAAAAAAAAAACTAAAAAGGAAATCAATTTTAGAAAATTGGAGAACTTATCAGAAATTACTATGAGTTTTGATGTAGGGTATGGGCATAGTTGAGAAGCTTCAATGGAGTTTAAAATGGTGAGGAGAATGGGTTGGGGGGAGGGGACCCTAAAGTAGCTTAGGCTAAGCGCTAGAAAGTGAAATTAAAGCTAATGGAATTCATGAAGATGCGGCTTAGAAATTTTCTTTTTGATTATTGTTTTAACAAAATCTGCCCATTGTTGGGCACCAGCTGTGAATCGTTATAGCTGCCAGCCGCACGCACACACACACACACACACACACACACATACATACATACAATCGACAAGGCATTAACGAGTGCATTTGTTAGTCGTTCAGAGTGAAATTAACACAAAGCGTGGAAGCAAACTGTCTACACACGAGCTATAAATATGTATATATAAGTGATTATATATATAATATATATATATATATGTATTGGTATATTTATGGTTATATATCAGAGCTTGAAGGTGATTAAGTGCTCGCTGTGAGCGGCAATTCATAAGCATTTACGTTGGCGCACGCCCGATTGCAATTGTCGCGGTAATTAAAATGCTAAATTTTCCGATTTCGTAATGTTTGATGTGTGAAAGAGAGCGCCACAGCGTGTGCAACAAAGCGATAGAGAAGGAGAAAGAGAGAGAGAGAGAAAGAAAAATATATTGTACATACCCCGTAAACCATGGACCCCGCGGGCCGTACAAAAAACGCTTGGCAGTCTTCCATTTCTTACGTATATGACTATCGTTGGTCTTATGATGAACTGCAGCATTTTGCAGACGCTGCATCTCCTCCACCTGACGCACCTTCCATGGCATGTAGATCTTCTGTTGGAACGTCCTCCGATTGGCAGCCTGAAAGCTGGCACGCTGCTTCGAAGCCCCCTTACAAGCCTCATAGCACTCCGCCCAAAATCTATTGATGGGCTCCCACAGATGCTGCTCGATATCCCGCTGGTAGCGATCATAGAGTGGCTTAACCTGAAAATATAGTAAGCACACACACACACACACACATGTAGTATATATGTATATATGTATCGGCATACGAGATCCGCTTCGTTTATGATTTGACAGTTGATCGACGGGCAGATTTTATTTTTGAAACGTTTTTATGACGCAAAGGAAAGCAGAGGCGGAAACAGGGTATCACATAGGGTACATGGGGTATATAGGAAGCAGCATATAGTCTATTTGAAAAGTCAGGTTTATATATAATATAAGGTCCCTCAGGATCTAAGCTCAAAATAAGCTGTTTCTATAAATTGAGATTAGAAAATTAAGACTCATTCCTATCCTCAACTACATGACGAGTGAAGGGTATCTTCAAGTCGATCCCTTCAAGAAGCTGACATAACATTTTTATATCCTTAGATTACAGGGTATCTGCGCAGCGTTGACTCTCAGTAAATGCGTTCTTACTTTCGCTTTCATCTCTTCAACTTCCAATCAAAACAAAATCCAAATTTAAATCCAAATCCAAGTCCAACTCCAAGTCCAAGTCCAAGTCCAAGTCCAATTCCAAGTCCAAGTCCAAGTCCAAGTCCAAGTCCAAGTCCAAGTCCAAGTCCAAGTCCAAGTCCAAGTCCAAGTTGAAGTGCATCTGCATCGGACTCGATATCGGAGCCGTCACGTCCGGTCAGGTTCAAGTTCAAGATGCATGCAGATGCAGCTGGGGCTGAATTGGAAGTCAGAGGAAGCGCCGCCGGAACGTGCATCTCGAATGCAGCTTGACATTTGGTTGCAATGCTCCAAACGGGTTTTTCTCGATCTTCGAATCTTAAAATTTGATTTCAAACTTTTCTTGTTGTTGTTGTTGTTGTTGTTGTGTTTGGAGCAACTACAGACATCCGCATTTGGGTATTCTTTACATAATAGGCATAAGTCACTGGCGACGTCGGCTGCTCCTCCCCCCGGCCAAGCCACTGGCAACACTCTCATCGCCGCGAGGTCCATCCAATTGTTCCAGGGCCTTGCTCTGCTGTGCTCTGCTCTTCCATGCGATGCGATGAGATGGGATGGGATGGAATGGGATGGGATGGGATGGGATGCGATGCGATGCGCCGCATTGCGTTGCTCTTGTGGTGCAGTGGTGGGTGCCTTAATGGCATAGCTTTGTCATTTGACTGGTTCCAGCAGCTTGTGCTGCCACTGTTACTGCCACTGCCGCCAGTGATGGTGATGATGATGGTAATGGTAATGGTAATGGTAATGGTGTTGGGGATCTCGAAGCCGACGCCGATGGCAACGACGATGGCGCTAGACCCTCGTCTTTGCGCAAGCAACAAAACCAGACCACTTTCTTGGAGCGCGCTCAGTTGCCGAAAGAAAGTCCAACGAGACGTGACCGGGTGCGCGCTTCAGCTACACAGCTCCCCAGCTACACAGCTCCACTGCTACACAGCTCCACAGCTACACAGCTCCACTGCTACACAGCTCCATAGTTCCAGAGCTCCAATAACGTTCATCTAAAGACAACTGTGGCTCCATCCAAACGTAGCCTCAATGAAAGTTGTTGCTCTTGGTATTTTTTAAAGTTATTTCGTGTCTTTGCAAACTTCGAGACTACAAATCGAGATTTATCGAGAAAACTATTACCGTATTAATATATATATATATATTTTATTCCGTCTCGCGATACATCGAACCGTCTATAACGGTATCTATATATCAACTATATATTTATCGTCCAACAATGTGCAAACACTTCGTATGGCTCTGCCTCTGCGTGTGCCTTGTAAGTGATCAAAAATTCTGTTTTTTTTATTGTGAAATAAACGCATTGAAAGGACATTATTGTCCTTAATTTATGAAACAAATTTGCTCCTAGCTGTGCACACAATTATTTAAAAAAAAAAAAGAGATTTTCTTCCAAGTTTTTCCAAGTTTTGAGAATCTTCACATACAAAAGAATTTAGATGCAGATGTAGATAAAGATAAGGATATAGATAAAGATAAGGACATAGATAAAGATAAGGATATAGATAAGAGTATAGTTAGATATGTATATAAAAGTGTAGATATAGATTAGGTAAAGATAAGTAGGCTATATCCTTTCTTTACTTTAGTCACGGCCCTGGAGCAAAATCTCTCCAAGAAAAAGAAGCGCAAGAAAAAAACTTCTATTGGGCTTGTCCTCAGTTCAAGCTTATTTTTGGAGAAAGAATCCTTCCTCAAGGCTTCCATAAGTCTGAACCAGGCTTTATTTGAACATTGCTAGTCCAGGGTAACATTAGATTGAAGCAGCCTAAACGGATAACGATGCTCACTGAACCTGAATTGGTGACGACTTTCAGGTTCAATGCTTCACCAGTCGCGCAGCTCCTGCCTCATCGATTGCTGTTGTTGTTGTTGTTGTTGTTGCTGCTGTTGTTGCTACTGTTGTTGTTGTTGCCACTGCTGTTGTTATTGCGTGTGGCATTGTTGTAAGCATCGTTGCATGCCCGCATGCCAGGCAGCCAGCGAGCCTCCAATGTGGCAGCCAATTAAGGGGAGAAGGGTTCGAGGTAGCGATTCCAATGGCTCACGAGGGGAATGAGGAATGAGGAATGAGGAGGGGGGAGGGGGGTAAGTGAAGTGAGCGAAACTTGTGACTGAGTTACGTGTTTGGTAGGCGGTTAGTTAGGTGGTTAGGTGGGCAAGTGGCCAGGCGGAAGCTGTAGCGCCTGCGCAATAGTTTCTGCCACCGCCACCACTGCCACAACAACAACAACAACAACAACAACAACAACAACAACAACAACAACAACAACAACAACAACAACAACAACAAGAAAAAAGTGAGACTGCGTCATATGTACAGAAAATGAAGTAACGCAAGCGAAGCCAAAAGTCAAAGGTTGAAGTCTCCCAATTGTTGCCAAATTGAATGTTTTAGTTAAGAGAAAGTTTGCACCACCATAAACCACCATAAACCACATATTCCACATATTCCACATATTCCACTTAAACCATTTAAGCGACTAACCAATGACCTGTCTTTCAGTTTCTGCTGCCCGCGGGCCTAGGCGATAGTTTGAACGTAAATGCGACAAGCGCAGATGCGGGCACTGAGTCTGGACAAGCTCAGGTGCAGGGTAATCATAGCGATCCACTGCCCATCGCCGAGAAGTTAATACGCTACCGACGCCATCCCCCGTACACGTTGCGCACAACATCGAAACGAGGCAAGCAGCGTCGCCGCATCAAGGGCTCCGGGCCAAAGATCAGATATGGACCACCAAGCTTCTCAAAGGGACCCGCGGTTAGCTACTTTAAGCCATCGCTGCCGCCATCCTTTCCCGCACACCTTGAGGAGCCGAGCTACTCGATTGATGAGTTTCAGCACTTGAAGTTCGATGGTGCGGACTTTCAAATACCCGCCTCCAGCTATGAGGCGCAGTCCATGGATTTGAACTTGTACAGCCATGAGGATAATGATCTCTATGGGGCTCATAAGTTTCCCAGCTTGGAGTACAGTTTTGCTGGTGACCATGAACCACCGCCGTTCACCTCCTATGAGCATACACCACATCAAAAGTACGGAGTTCCACCGCCACAACAGAGCCTTGATCCGACTAGCTATGAATCACCTGACACCTTCGGGCCGCCACATCATTATGAGCCGCCTCCGCCACCGCCGCCACAGCTACCATCTGCTCCCCCATCCAGCCAATATGGCTTGCCTGCAGGCCCGCCCTCTAACCAATATGGCCCGCCACCTGCTCCTCCATCCTCCAACCAATATGGTGTGCCAGCTTCTGCTCCATCGAATCAGTACGGACTACCAGCACACCATCCGCCTGCTCCCAGCTACACACCCACAGCTGAATCACATGTTCCACCGCCAAACTCCTATTCCATATACGACCAGAAGATTCCCAATGTAAATTTCCATCAGAACTTTGCAGAGCCACCCAGAGCACCGCCGCCGGGTCATAGCTCCAACTTTGACATCTCCTATTCACCGCCTGCTTATGAGATTTCCACATCTTATCAGGGAAACGCACCACAATATGTGGACACTTTTCAGCCACCGTCACCATCACATCCAGGTGACTTTGCGGAGCCACCGCCGCCGCCACCACCGTCGGCCCCATCACAGCCGCATCATCCACCACAGCAGCCATCCCACAGCTACGTTCAGCCGGACAGCCATCAGCCATCCCACAGCTACGTTCAGCCGGACAGCCATCAGCCATCCCACAGCTACGTTCAGCCGGACAGCCATCAGCCAGCACAAAGCTATCCACATGAGAATTATTCACCGCCAGCGGATGAGCTGCCCCTCAATCCGAATCACAAGTTTCCCAGCTTCGACTTTCCCAAGTCCAGTTACGAGGTGCCCATCTACGATCCCATACCCTTCGAAGCATCCAACAAAGAGGAGCTGGAATCGTATCCGCCAATCCTGAACGTCGACAGTCCCAATGACCTCCACTTGGACACCCACGCCGCCAGCAGTTCCCAGTCTCCGGCAAAAAGTAGAAAACGCAAGCGTCGCCCATCCATCGTCCCCAAGAAGCACACCTTGGACGTGCCTGAACTGCAGTTGGCCTACGATGCGGATTCCCACGTTCATGTCAGAGACACAGATTTGGATACGGCGGCGCATGGCTCTCGCTACGTGGAAAAGAAGCGAACGTTTCTCAATTTTGTAACACCCTTGACGACAACAACCACGACGCCAGCGCCCTGGAGTCCCATGCGTGTGCGCACAACATCCAACAGAGCCTTTCTTCCAACTATTGTCACCAGCACTCCGTCCACTCAGACAACGAATCGTGGTCGAAGTCGTGGCACTTCAAGATATCGAAGTCGCAGCCCGAATCCCAGCACAGAGCCAGTGTCCACAACCGTGACCATTCAGAAGTCCCGCTCCCAGAGCTACTACGATGGAACGATTGCACCGGCGACCTATCCACAGTTTCCAGTGCAGTCGGGGCGTGGCACGAGGCCGACCAGACCACCGAATGGTCGGGAATCAGGGGTAACACTGGCCCTGCAGCCCGGCACGGAGCGCAATCCAACATATAAACGTACCACCAAAGGCGTTTTTGACACGACGCTCTTCAAGAGTCCACAGAGCGACCGAGAGATCGAGCGTAAGCTGAACGTCCTGCGCCAGAGCTTGCCAAAAAACCATAAACTATACTAAATTTAGACACCCAACATGGGGATACCAGGAGCTCAACGTCCTCCGAATTGGAGTGAACTTTTAAAGACTTTGTTAACTTTTGAATAAGTTTAGGAACTAAGTGAACCGTAAATAAAATGTGAACTACAATTTGTCCTTTGCGTCCTCCCTATCCACACACTATCAAAATCCCTGACAAATTATTCGTATGTCCTTATTTAAAGCTAATCCATGACTCACCATTCTCTCTATGAAGTTACGCCACTTTTTGCTGGTGCTGTACATTTGGAAGTCATTGAAGAAAACAGGCCCGGACGATGTAGAGGGCAGATCGGGAAGAGTTGCATCCAAGTTGAAAGCAGAGCGGCACTTTTCCAGCAAAGCCTTCATTACTGGCATTAGGAACGAGTATTCTTCGGGGTTGCCAACTGGAGAGCAATTCAGATGAGATTCAGATGAATAGATAGATTAGTTATATTTGTGATCAGGACGAACTTCTTCCAGGTACTCACCTTCTATGGCATTGTCAAGAGCTCTGTTAATGCTGTACAACAGATAGGACAATTCAGAGGGATCGTCGGTGGAACGACTTTGAAGTATGGCATGTAATTTAGCCGTGGCCATGGCCACAATGCCAGGATTTGGGTGGTGGGAACATTTGAGCAATAGACCCAGGCATAGGCGTATCATGTCTGACCAGTCGTCAGAGCCCTGTTGGAATATCATAAGAGCATCGAGCAGAGCCAGAACTCCGTCCAACAGCTTGGTAGAGCACTTCTTGGATTCATCTTCATTGGAGCCCAGGACCACCAATTCGTAGACCATGCGCAGAATATGCGAAGCATTCTAGGACATAAATGAGTTATAATGGGGGTTAGGAAGAAGGACACTACTTAGGACTACCTCTTGGTTAATAAGGGTTTGGCTACCGTGCTCAGATAGGTCAAAGAGTGATGCCTGCACAGCCATTTCCAGGACTCGCAGACGCAGCGACAGATGCGAGGTAATTAGTTCGTTGTTCAAGGCTAGCAGATTGATGCATCCCAACACCTGACCACGCTCCTGCCAGCACTGCGGATGATCGTTGCCAATGCCGCGCCAGAATACGTTAAACAATGTATTCGAAACTAGATAAACCAGCTGCTCCTCGCTATCCACATCGCCATCAGCCACAAAATCAAAGGCTGTAGGACTCTGGACAAAGGATAAAAAGTAAATAAAAGGTGTGATGTTGCTTCGACGCTGGGACAAACCTCCAAGGAATCACTCTTCTTTGATGGGCCCCGCGGTGACTGCGTCGAACTATCCGAGCTTAGAGACTCCTCACGCTGCAAAGATAGACTTGGCGTATTGTCCGTTTCCGTAGAGCTGCCCAGTGTCAACGACTCAAACGTATCCTGAATATCGTGCGTTGTCTGTCGGATAACAGAAAAAACGCTGTTGACATTATCCACCACAGCGCCGGACACAGATTCGGCGAGTTCTGAAATAAAATAATCGGTGAGGATTCTGTGTGGAGATAATCAGTTAATCAATCACTTACCCTTAATCTCACTTTCAATGACTGTAGCTGCCTCAGAGACGCTGGCTTGAATTTCATTCAAAATGAGCCCACTGTCGCTCTGCTCCTCCTGCGCCTGAGCGTGCTGTTGCTGCAGCTGAGCAAGGCCGATCTCCTGGTCTGAGAACGTAATGAGGTCTGCCTGCGCCAGGAAACTAGAGTTGTCCTCGAGCAGAACATCCATGTTGATGCCAAAGCTGCGGCGTCGCTCTTCGTCTGGGGGCAGGCTCGTTATGGGCTTGCGTATGAGCAGCCGCGCAATGGACTCCTGCCAGCCTGTTTGCTTGGCAATTGCCGTCGTTGACTGTGGCTTCACGAAGGTTGCTTGGAGCAATCGCTTGGCTATCTCCAACTTCACATGCAGATCACAGCTGCTTACATGATATACCAGAAACATGAGCCCGCCATAGTCCGGCTGCGCTCCCAGCATTTCATCCGCCAGGTAAAACAGAATCGTCGAGCTGAGCGATAAGGGAGTTATAAAGGAAAAGAAGCCGGGAAACATGCTCTGCTCGTTGTTCTGGTCAAAGAGACGCAGAACCTGCTTGTACTTTTGATGTACCCGTGATGTTGCCAACAATCCGCCGAGAAACTACAAGTGTATATCCAAGGATTAGATTTAATACAAAAAACAATAGATAGTAACTCACCCTAATGGCTGCTTCTTGGACATCAGTGCTATAAGTTCTGTCCACAAAAAAATTATAGAGAAGATTGGCACTCTGCGGCTCGTGGAGCAGTAGAACCATTTGATCCTTGCAGTTCTTGCCGCGCACGTAAAGTGTCATCATTTCAAGGAACTCAATTAGCACCATTTCCTGCTTGACAGATGCCAGAAAAGCAATCAGGGAGTTCACCTCCTTGATGTTCACATCCTTCTGCAAGTAAAATCGCACGATGCCAAATAGAGTCGCTCGAATAGTTCGTGCGTCATCGTTGCAGATATTATCCGGCGTGCTATAATACTGACGCACTACGTCCAACATAAACTGGACACCGTAGCGGCGCCGGAAATATTTACGATCGTTTTTAATAATCGCGCTAAGGTACTGTGCGTGACCCAACGTTATTTGGAACTGGAGACGTGACCAAATGGCAAAGTCAAAGATGATGTGCGCATAAAGAGAATCGAGTAATTGGGCATTGGTACCAGAGGTAGCCTTGTGCGCCTGCAGCGACTCCATTAGCAAATGGGTGGCCATCAAGGCATTAACGTCAAACAAAGGTGGTGGACAGCGCTGAAGCATAATCCCAATGATGGCCAAGCAATCGCTGCTAAGCAGCTGCTGTTGGTTGTTCTCGTGCTCGTGGGTCAGATAGCGTAGCAGGCAGAGCAAACTGGCCAATGGCTGCTGTATCATCTTCCATTCAGTGTAGGAGTTCGAGGAGAGCATTTCCCAATCGGTAAATTCATCAGCTGTAGGTGTTTTGAGCGAGGGAAGTGGTTGGGATGATGTGGATTCCTCACTTACGCTGCCAATGGACACATCCACATCCTGTTCCTTAACCAATCTATGCAGCATGGGCAAAATGGCATTGACACCGCCAATGCTGTTGATTGTGTCCTGTATTTTGACCGTTTTGCAGTGCTGGCCACTTATTCTGCCCGGAAACCTGCCGCCTGGGATTAAATCCTGGCAAGTGCCATGCCAAACGGCACCCGGAGCATAGCAGAATACTAAACGAGAGTTTAACTCCAACAAATCATTATCCTGCGAGAAAATAGAGCTGAAATTTATGCCCGCATCGAAAATAGTCTTTAGACTGGTTGTCGGTTCTGCTAGTAGTACGCCACCCAAATGTCCTTGCAGGCAAACCGGTTCACCGAACACTGTGTCTTGCATGCCAATTGGAAAGTTCTTTACGTTCGGATCGAAGGCTGTTTGGGTTCGCAGGGGTAGAGTGAAGTAGTTGGAAACCTGCAGTAAGGAATCATAAATAATCTGTGATACTAGAAAACCACAATACTTACATTGGCGGACAGCGTGCGCTCCAGCAAGCTGGGTAACATTCCCTTATACACGGGTCCACTTTCCTGCGAGGATGAGCGCGGTAAGGACCCACCTTTTGTGGCATCAAATTGCTTTGGTTGAGGTGCAACCACTGCGCCAATGGCGCATACTGTGAAAGGCTCATTAACAGCCTGAACTTTAAGTGTGGCGCTTAGCTTCTGTACGAAGTCTACGTAGATATTGATCTGACTGTAGGAGAAGGGCCGTTTTGGGGGCGTTATGGCTACGGTAAGGTAATGCCACTGACCATCCAAAAGTGTTTTTGTGGCTGTTGCCGAGGTTAGGAACTCGCGCCGTGTCAAGGCTGCCACCACAACATTGCCGTTGGGCTGTACAAAGACCTCAAAACCGCATCCACTGGCAGTCAATAGAGTAAGCAACATGCGCCGCTGGCTAGATTGTGTGGTATCCAGGACATTGAAGCGCACGAGCATGTGGAAAATAAAGCCATAGGAACCGGAGAGGGTCCAGTTTTTAATGTCCGGCACTACTATACCATCCACAGCTTGCTCAATAGAAATATACTCGGAGCAACAGTTGCTGCCCCGCAAGCTGTGTAACGCAATCACGACAAGAGTCTGAAAAGGATCAGGTATAAGCTGTGCTCCAATTTGCTAACTATGCGCGTTACCTGTTGCAGTTGTTTACTTTGTGCGAAGTGCGATCCCTGACGCAGAAGTGAAAATATGCATTTAAGCTCTGTGGGCACAATGCTCAACTTGCTGAGCTCCTCGATGAGCTTAATCAAATTCTGTACACACGTCTCTGTGAGGTTGTCGCCATGATCCAAACATCCACACACTGCCTTGGCGACACGACTTCCGCAAGCTACAGTTTTACTGAGATAAAAAGAAAACTAATCAAGCAAGGAGCACTTTTTGGGACGAACATGTGACTTACGTGCCGAAATTATCAGTGCAGCCTTTGAGCAATAAAGAACTGACATGGAGTTGCTCATGTTCCTGGAGAGCCGGCAACCACTTCAGTAACTGCAGCATTACCTCGGGTAAAACCAGCAAGCGCTGCTCTTCATTATATCCCAAGCTGAAGCAATAGTTTAAAAGTGCAACAGAAGGAGCATCAAATTCACGCATGCTACCAAAGAGTCGTTCAATGCGTCCACCCAAACGCAGCTGTTCAGCGCTTCGAGGAGCACTGTGTGTCAGCACGGCAAGTGCATCAATGGTGCTGTTCAGGACACTTGAACGCGATATGTGCCAGTGCTGCAAATAAATGCGATTTTAAATGCAAATTTTTTAAAAAATTCAAAGCAGAATGTTTTTACTTTGATGGACTGTGGAAGTCCAATCAGAAGATCCAGTAAATTGGTCTCACTGATGGCTTCGCCGACCGCCGTAGCGGTGGTGCCACGACTGAGAAACAGTTGAACAGCAGTCACGGTGGCGGAAAGGGCGCCCATGTCAATGGCCACATCCTTCTCACTGTCGATGGTAATATCGAAGCTTGCAATCCCGCTGTCGAAATGTTTTGTCGCCAGCAGCTGCTGCAGTGCATCACAATAGAGTTGTATTAACGTAACTAGATCTATTTGGCGCTGCAGGCGTGGATTATCAAGATTATTAAATGGTAAATGCAAGTACTACTCCCCTCCCCACAAGGTACTCACTTCTTCAGGACTAGATTTTTGCAATACGATTATCATCAGAGCGTAGCAATTAAGCGCCACACGTCGAAGGCTGCTCGCACTTTCCCAATTTTGTAGTATTCGCATAATGATGGACACTGTTGCCGGGCAAATGGCTCTCATGCCATTGCGCTGCATCATCAATAAACATTTGTATATGATAATATGAAAAGTTAAGCACAGTTATGCATCGACACATGGATAGGGCAACAGGTATATTCATTATAACATGAAGAGAGAGAGAGAGAGAGCGAGAAAGACAAAAGAAAAACGGAAGGAGCGAGAAGAGGAGATGTTCAAGCTCTACATACGGGACAGAATATAAAAAGCATTTACCACTCACCAAGTTATCACAGTTTACAAGCTGCCCATCACCCGAGCGGGGGGCGTTTGAAGTAATTAAAGCGTTAGTATTACTAATTGTTGAGTTCAAGTTTAGAATTTTCTGTAAATTTGTTTTACACACATGAAGGATGAATGAATATGTTTGAGTACTTTTTGGTTTTAAAACAATTGCCGAAACATAAGAACACAATTAACATATGAAAATTATATGGAGTTAGAACAAGCATTAAACATACATATGACATACATGTACATAAGTGTTAGCTAGTGCAAAACAAGGGGTGAAAACAAATTTTGATGATTATATGTAAATTATTGCAATTTAACCAAAAGGGATAACAATTTTCAGGGCATATGATTTATAAGACATTTCCATATCTGGGAAAGTGACAGAACTTTGGTGCTGTATTCTACCTGAGAGCCGCATATAACTGCTCCCAGCACATGTAGCAAACTCTCGCCAATGTCCGCAAACTTGAGCAGTTCCTCGTTCTGAAAACAATCTGTTCCAAAAAAAAAATAACATCAACGAATATGAGCCTGATAAGTTAAGCAGTTAACACACCATAGATAAAAGGAACGATTTCGACATGCACCGCATGCGGTTTATACGGCAGACGATTATGATCAGCTATTTGGCCGCGTAGAAAACTACGCCACGTTAGATAAGGATCGTACATCACTTCCAGGAATGAAGAAAAGCTGCGAAACAGATGAGTCATAGCAATCGAGGTGCGACGCTCCTGCATTTGCTGTAAACATTAACAAATAATACATTGTTTTTTATCAACAATTTGGGCTTCATGTTATTGTAACGATTTTTATTTACCTTGGTAAATACCTTGGATAGTATGGCGATTAGATTAGGTTTGTACTCATACTTTATGATAGAAAGTATATTATCAAAGTGCCGGCACACTATTACAAGACAATCAATTAGTATGGCCACTTGTTCAATGCCTTCTTCCTCCAATACATCCGTGTCACAAGCATCACGGGCCACAATAATAAATTTCCCAATGGCAGGCAAAAGCTCATCCGGCAATCGTCCCAGATGTGGACCGTTATCCGGCCGCACCTCATCCCATAATGGGCATTCGGAAGACTGAAAGTCTAATTGTAGTTGACTGCGCCAAATGTCAACAAAACGTGCCACAAATTCCCGAAAGTACGTCTCGTCATTCTAAAAAAACATACTATTAAAGGAAATGGACACTTTGAAGCCTGCCTTTGATTATATAATCATAAGCATCAGCCACAATAGGGGCTGTAATTGTTGGCCGTAGCTACAAAAACCGCCTACACATCGCATTATCGAGAGTCTAGTTAAAATGCAATCGCCACAAGTCACAATGTGCGATGATTAATGCGAAAAACACGTCAGCGCCCGTCCGTCGCATCCCGCAACGGTAAGCAACAAATGCCGCATACTAAAGGTTCCAATTCTGATTGTTGTAATTTACCTTTGTTGTGTACTGCACCCACAGATTGTAGATATCCTTCTTGTTATCCATTATAGAGTCTCAGCTTTTAAACAGCATTTGTTAATTTTGCACTAAAGCGGCTTTAAATTATTTGTTTACAAGCGGAAGAAGCAGCATTGACGGTGGCGGATATTTTGTGGCGCAGTTAAAGTTAAGACTGCCACCAAAAAATTTGTAGATCACACAGTTGTTATCTTTTGCATAGGTTGATAAATATAGAGTGTATAGTTTTACAAAACTCTTTTAAAAATTAACAATATTTGCCAATAGAAAAATTTTCCCATTGCACAGCGAGCTTAAGACACAGCTGATAAGCAGCTGTTTGGAGCTACCAACTTGTCAGACTTCTGACATTGAGCATTGGAGCATTGTAAAGTCACCGAGTAGTGTTGCAAAACGTTGCCATATTTATTCAACTCGACTTATTGTCGTACGAGTGCTGAAAAATATAATAATATAATATTAATTTACAACGTGTAAATGTAATATAACTATATATATATATGTAGTTCCACAAATTTCATAGCGTGTATTGCTTTTTAACAATTGTTACATGTTGACAGAAATTGCTTTCATACAACTTAAATAAATATGTCCGTTATGTTAGTGCTGTAAAACGTTTTGGTTTAAATGAGGTAAAAGCTTGGAAAATGAAAAATAATGCATTTGGTTGTAGGCTGCTAAATGCGTATTTATTTCGAGATTTTATTTCGCTTTTTGTTTCAATTCTAGTAGCATTTGTTTGTTGTTTGGTTTACATGATATTAGCTAGTAGTTGCGCTTGTTGTTTGTATTGTTTTTGTTTTTGTATTTGTTTTTTTTTTTTTGTTTTTGTTTTTGTTCTGGTGTTGATAATGCAAGTATTTTTTGTTAAAACCAAACTATATGTGTGTATCTTTGCTGCTTATCATTGATAGATTATTCGCAGTAGGTGCAGTTACCGTTGCAAATGCGTCTATGCCTAGGCAACAAGTTCTTGAGAGTATTACGCATCGATTTTTAGAAATATTACGAGTAGTTTTCTTTGCTTGCTTTTGGATTTTTTTTGGTTTTTGGTTTTTTGGTTTTTTGGTTTTTGGTTTTTGTTAATATAAAAAAGGAAACATTATATTTAAATCTAAATTATTATGATTTTAATGCATAATTATTTATAAGATTTAATTGAATAGCTTGAACCATTTGTATTACCTATAAATATCGTTATCATTTAATAATCTTAAAAAAAATTATTATGTAGAAGAAAAATCTTATGCCTCTGTTTCCGTTAGTTAAAGCTGTGAGTTTTTATCCGCCGCATTAATTAGAAGGATAACAATTGTTTTTTTTTTATTATTACCATATTATTATAGTTATGATTTTAAATGTATTTTAAATATACTTAGGCTTTTGACTTCTTTTACATTACTTTCATTTTCATGGTAAAGTTAGTTTACTTTAGTGTAATTTATTTTCAATTTATATTTAAATAAACGATGCTGCTTAAATTTTTGCTTGTTTCACACTTTCGAGGCAAATGTAGCACTTTATTCGGCATTACAATATCTAAAAATGTTCAGCGCTTCAATTTATCGATTTGTAAATAAGTTGCGCGTATTATTATTTAATTTTTTTTAAAATTATTTTTCCTTTTATTATTAGTTCTTTATTTTTTTTTTTTTAATTTTTTTTTTTTTTACTTTTGGTTTGCTTTGCGTTTTTGCTATTCGAGACGTTGGAGACGCCATCGATTGTTGCGAATAGAAAAATAATTCAAGTAAATATTTTGTATATGTATGTGTATAAGTATTATAATTTGCTTTAGGTATATAGTATTTAATTTATCTGGTTGTTGTGTTGTTGTTCTTGTTCTTGTTGCTGTTATTGTATTTGTACCAATTAAAGTAACACCCTCCATCTACGGTATCATTCTCCTTCTGAAGCGTCTTTCTGTGTCCCTACATTTATACATATCTTCCATATGTATAACAAATCATTTGAATATGTCATATGTATCTAATATCAGATCATATCATATGTATAATATATATATATATATATATGCATATATATATATACATTTATACAATATATATGTATAACAACATATATATATATATGTATACTTGGAAACGCTAATGCATGTACCATAATTTTGAATTAAATATTTTAAGCTTATCCGACATTATCTCCGATTTATCGTTATCGTTTTGTGAGTTGAGTAGTGTGTCTGCAGTTGAGTGAGTGAATAGTTGCCATTACTTGTGTATGTGTTAGTGTTAGTGTGTATTGTGTTAATTCATAAGGTAAATATAATCTATCATATAGTTTTAAATGTCTTTAACAGCTCTGAAGGTATTCAGGTTCGGTTCGCATTTGCATGCATTGTTATCGATTGTTTTGGGTAGAAATACTTGGGTTTCTGTTGCTTGCTCCGTTTTCCATCGCTCGCCAATGATTTTTCTAGGACTCTAGAAGCGGTTCATTTTCCGAATCGGAATCTAACATTTTCCAGACCATGCGCCTGACGTTTCAGACTGCCGCCGTCGGCCCAGGAGGAGTTGAGATACTCGTCGTCATCGTCTTGCTCAAGTTTCTAAAAGACAAGAAGAAAAAAAATAATTAAATTCATATTCTTGGTTCAAAGGATATTTTATGCAACTATAAACAAAAAAGAGAATTCTTAGATAGGTCTGTCAAGAGATCGAAATTATCTAGGAGCAGGGCAACAAGGATTCTTACCCTTGCACCGAATTTGACGTTGATAGGACGCCATTCTCTAGGGAATCCCTAGACAATTCATCGGCCATTTGCACTTTGAGCTGATGGCCAAATGAATTTATTTCAGAATTCGGGGTCATCTGTGAGCCCACCGGCGATTGGGCTATGTAGTGGCCGGGCGTTGTTACTGAACCGCCCTGCGATATGCATGTGGTCATACCGGGACCACCATTGGGCAGTACACCCTCTAAGCAGCTGTCATTGGTCGTGGAATCCATGTTAACAATTTGACTTCCAGCGGCATTGTCTGCCAGAACAGCGCCGTCGCTGTCATCGACAGCATCAATATCATCTATATCCATGTCCTCAGCATTTTTGTCCAGCGGCGCCGTCTCCTCATCCTCATTGTAGATCTTAAAGTAGGCGTACGTCAAATAGATAACCGAGATAATGAACGAGGGTATGGGAATGGCCATGGAGTAGACCAGATTCAGCGTATTTTGTAAATAGTCTAGATCACTTATGACCAGACTGGGATCCACCTTGGAGTAGTAGCAAGGAAACTTGATACCAATCTTGGTGTAGCGCTTCAACCAAATGGTACAGTTCAGCATGGGCGGATAACCGCAGCCCTTGACATTGGGAAAGAGGCGTGCGCCCACATAAAAGTAGGCGGAGTTGTTGCCCATAAGTCCTTCATTCATTTCAGAGATCTCATCGAAGGGACGACGTTCGCCATTAATAAGCGTGCCCACAGGGCTTAAGCCATGCGCATCTTCCGAGTCCTCAATCAGATAACCATTGGAGCCATCGGCATCACCAAAGTTGAGCTGTTCAAATCTACCGCCGCTCATCGAGCCCGGACTTGCACCCATATCCATGTCCATATCGATTGAGGATGCATCACCACCAGCCAGATTATCATATTCATAATCTCTTAATGCCCGCTCATAGCGGTCCGTGCGCTTCACGGGCGGAACGACACGTTCCGCTTCGCGCAGATTAATGTGATATTCCGTAAAGTTAAACTCATCCGTAAAATTATACAGATTCAGTCGATAATTGACACGTATCTGCGTGCACGTATAGATGTCCTTTGTGCAGCCCTCACGGCAAGATGACCACGAGCAATTCTTGGCGCCGAAATATATTTCCGTATCCAGGGTTTCACAAAGCGCCGGAACCTCCTCAAATTGCATAAATATTGTCGTGAACGCTGGCTCAATGACAAAGGGTACCAGGAACAGGAACGCAAACATACTGAACGTTCCAAGGAGTATAAAGAACGCAGTCGTATAGAAGAGCAGTTTCTCCTTAGTGGTGCGTTTCTCGTGCTCATCTCCCATACTGTTGCTGAATTTGGAGCACTTATTAGATTTGTGATTGGTCTATATCCGGTTAAAGTTCCGGTTTCAATTAAATGGCGCAGGTCTGGCGGCAAACGCAGGGCAAGACGGCAGCAAAGTATTCCAAACGGGAGCAATTAGTGGGAGGCAAAAAGGGTAGTAGTAGTTTCTAATTGTATATAGTTGCTTATTCTTTTGTATATGTATATATAATAATGTATATATATATATATATATATATATATATATATTCTATGTGTTAAGATTTATTTATGTATATATATATATACATATATATATATATATATAAATGGGCTTTCGGTGCACGAGTAGCGGTTATCAAGTGTTGAGAATTTGAATTTGCGGTTATTTTGCTTCTTCTTAATAATCTACTCTTTCCTTATCGTCGTCTTCTTCTTTGTCTTCTTCTTCTTATATTTTTCTTATTCTTCGTCGTCTTCTTGTTATTGTGCTTAGCTTAGATACAGTTAAGCTATTAATCGATAACGATTACTATGAGCTACGATTTACGATTACAACTACGGTGCAGTTATATCACAGGGAGAGTCGAGTTCGTTTCTTGCTTTTGCTTTTGCTTTTAGTTGCTGCTGTTTCCGGTTTATGATTCGCTTAGCTGCCTCCATTTCCGTTATCTTTCACAGCAGCCGCAGCTTTTGAGCAGGAGCTCCATTCCTGCTGTTGTGCGTGGCCAGTCGCGCAATTAGTCTAAATATATCCCTGGGATGCGACGGCACATCCACATCACGCATCTTAGGCATTCAACATGGGGCCACACACCACAAATCCTGACCAACGGGTCTCCGCTTGGCAGTGTCTACGTGTGCGTCAACCTTTGCTAATTGCTTTATAGGTCCCAACGGAGATGTTTCGTCAGCAGCCTTCGACGGCGACGGCGACGACGACGACGACGTCGACAGCAATGATGATGATGCAGTGTCGCCTCTTCTTCCTCCTCTGGCCACCAGCTAACTCAGCACTGCTTAGCTCTTTTTCCACCTCCTCCTCCTCCTCCTCCTTCCTCTTTTCTATTCTCTCCGCTCAGCTTTTGCTTTGGCTTGATTATTTTATGACTGCGGCAAAAGGCTGCGCATATGTGTTTGTTTGTGTTTCTGTTTCTGTTTCGATTTCTATTAGTGTGTGTATGTGTGTATGTGTGTGTGTGTGTGCTGGGGGTATGTGGGCGTGTGCGTTTTCGTGTGGGGCCTGCCAATGGCCAAATTTAAGTAACGGCTTCTCACTCTTTACTATTCTTGTATTTCTTGTTTTGGCTTTTATTCTTCTTGCTGCGATTGCTTTTGCTGTTGTTGTTGTTGTTGTTGCTGCTGGCTTTTGATAATGTTACTATTTTAATTGTTGTTGTTATTTGTATTGGCGCTGGCGTTGGTTTTGGTGTTGGTGTTGGTGTTGTCGCTGCTGTAGTTACTAAGCTTCTTATTTAGTTCATTTGATGTTTGTTGCTTTTTTGCCTGTGCTTTTTTATTTTTATTTATTTATTTTTTTTGTTATTTTGTTTCTTTTTTTCCTTTTTTTATTTTGTTTTAAATGAATGCTGGACGGACAGTTTTTGTTTTTTGTTTTTTCCTTTAGATTCACTTTTGTGCTCTTCGCTCTGTACTTGTCCTTTACTCTCCTTTACACACTGTTCGTGCGGCCACGTGCAGGTGATACACTGTGAGTAGCAGAGAAAGAGTTCTCAAATTACCGTTACTCGCGCTTGAAATGCTCATGTTAATGATTGTAAAATGCGTAATAGTTTTCCTCCATGCCTTGTTGTTGCATGTTCTTGCTTGTCGTTTTTTTTTTATAATTTTTTTTTTTTTTTTTCTGTTTTTTAATAAGGCACACTATGCTATTTTCAGAGGTTCGACACTTGTCGTTATTTTTATGTAACCTCGACAACGTTTAAATGTTGTTTGCCTGCTTGTTATTCTTAGCGGCAAAAGGGGAGATGCCCTGGGCCGGCGCTGTCGTGTCCTGGAGTATTACGAAACGGAATGTGCCGCCGAATAGCAGCTGCAGCCTGTGGGCCAAGTTAAGCCAATGGCGACAATGAGCTCACATGCTCGGGAGTTGAAAACTCTTTTGCTGGAACTGCCTTTGACAAAGCTGCTGGCCATCAAGGGAGGCGGGGGGATTGTTGAAAAACGGAGCCGCATGTAAATTTCAATTCATTTGGCACGCTTACATTGGACACAGCCATACACATACTCATACACTCATACAGTCGCACACGAACACACAGAAAATGGAAAGAGGACGTGCACATGCAAACAGTCGAACACACACTCACACACACACACACACACATGTATACATATATACAAAGTAGAGTTAGTTGCCTTCAATCGAAATTATGCGGCATAGGGAGCTACTCCCTCCCTAAGGAGGAACGTAGAACGTGGCGTGGCGTGGCAGAGAAGCATGGAGCATTGGGCGGGCGCCTTGGCGACTTCTCGTGCTTTGCACGAAACGATTTTTCATTTGCTTCTGTGATTCAATGGATCCCCAACAGCAACTGCGCTTGGGATTCGAATTGGAAATGGTGACAAGGAGGCACCACTTCAAACATATCTTTTGTTTTTATAACATTTGCCAAATGACGTTGTTGTTGGATGTACATTAAGGCACGCTCCCAAGTGTCTCTCTGGTCCTGTGACGTAGAGTTGCGTGCTAACACACACAAACACACACTTATTCACACAACCAACCCAATACACAAATAGAACCTAGCTTTATATATGTTTAAATGTATGCATGTGTGGGTTTTGTGAGTCTGTGTGTGTGTGTGTGTGTGTGTGTTCGTGTTTACTCAAGGTTCAGGTTACGATTACGCATTTTCAATCAGAAGACTTGTAAAGTTTTCTTGTTTGTGCTGCTGCATGTGGAGGACAGGCAAATAAACAAATAACATGGCTCATTTCAAGTGTTAAACAATTTTATGACCTGATTGCGTACGGGTCAAAAGTTCAAAACAACAAAAAAAATATATCCACATTTAGTCATTTTCGCTGGAACCTCGACGACCGACAAGGAGGCGACGACGAGTGCTACGGCAACGGCAACAACGACGACGACGACGACGACAACGACAACGACTACGGCAACGACGACGGCGACGACGGCGGCGACAGCGATGAATGGCGAGCACAACCACAACGCAGGCGACAACGACGGCTGAACTCTTCACCGAAAGGACTGCCACTGTCGACGCTGCAGCTAAACAAGCTTCACCAACGTGCGCGGCAAGAGCTTTCGCTTTTGGTACTTTATACCGCGCCACACACGGCAGACCCACATAACTGTCAACCCAATTAGACAGTAGGGGTAAGTTTAAGTCATTGGTAGTCAAAGCTTTTCTGCTTTCTGTGCTGTGCTCTGTGCTCTGTGCTCTGTGCTTTTCAATGTGTTGTTTCTGCTGCTGCCAGGCTAGAAAAGCTCACAGCAACAGTGGCAGCTCCCCCAATGGATGACGTAAAGCCAGTCAACGCATGCGTCCGCCCAAAGCAGCTGCTCGTCCTCTCAAAAACTCTCACACTCTCTCACTTCTATTTGATTCGGACAGCAGAACTGAGTTACAGAAATGTCAAAATTGGCGTAAACAGCAGGAAAATGTGAGCCGCGAACCGTGCACGTCACATATTCATCTGTTTGGAATTTTCTCGGCTCGTTCGCCATGTAAAAGCAAAGGAAAAAATAGAAGAAAATTTAATCAAATCAAATAATTGCTGCCTTATTTATAACTGCGAACCAACCAACTGATAAATAAACATCTATTAACGCGTTAAGCATCTAAAAATATTCAATAATTGCTTATATCCACTTTGAGACTGCTGCATTTCATTATGAAACGACTTTCTTCTTGGCCAGTGCGATGCAGATACCTGTGCGTGTATATGTGGGTGTAGCAGTGTCCGTGTTCTCAACTGGCATGTGTTGTGTATGTGCATAGCCAATATAAATAAACATTAATACTTTTGTGTGGACAGCCACAAAATTCATGTGAGTAAAACAAAAAACAAAAAAAAAAAAAAGGAAAAAATTCAATAGTTTTTGTTCATTGCATTGTGACCTTCTTCTGTGCGTATAAGATTTTGGTCAAAAGTGTTGCCTACTTATGAGGGTACTTTTAATTTTCTCTTTCTATTCAACAACTCGATTCAATCAACAATGTTATTTTTAAATATATATGTACTCAATAACACTTTTTATTGATTATACAATGAGTATAAAAAAAAAAAAAAAATGTAAAATTAAATTCGAGTTTCGAATTGTCATTGACAGAATATTTAAAATAGCACAAATTACCCATAAATATATAATGTGATTATATGTATATCTGATATACGATTGATTGATATACGATCGACCACACTTACAGCGTATACCCCCCAAAAATGACAATAAAAACAAAAAAAGAAAATAATTTCGGAGGAGAAAAAAATTGTGACAAAAAAATATAAAGCCACGACGAAAAATGTTATACAAATTTTAAAACAGTTTTACGAAATGTTTGGGCACGGCATATTGATTAATTAAATAATTGATTTATCAAAAAATTAAATGAAATGACTAAATTCTAGAAATAAACCTAAATATGCAGTATATATTTACTTATTTAAAACTAGCGGCACCTTTATGAAAATATAAACACAAGTTGGCAGCTCTTCTATTTTTGTTGCCAGCACTACAACTGTGTCGATTACTGTAAATCGATATATTAAAAATCGAAAAGCAAGCAACAAATAAAAAGAAACAAAGACAAATAAAAAATTATAAATTTATAAACCTATTGATACAAGGAAACCAGCACGCACAAATTGGACAACTAAGACTGAGAATGGGAGCTGGTTTTATCCCCGTATTCGTTTTCACCGCCCTTTGGGCCGTATTCGGAGTTGCCGGGCCCATGTTAACACCTAGAGGGCCGCAACAGAAGCTGATTCAGAGCACTTTGGTGCTGACAGCGGGCTGCTGTTGGTTGTTTTGGCTATTCTGCTATATGGCCCAAATGAATCCATTAATTGGGCCAAGACTCAGTAGAAATACAATTCATATAATGGCCACATCCTGGGGCAATCCCTTGAAGAATGGCTAAGTGACAAAGCGAAAAATGTATCGCAACCCAACGACAAAGATACAATAACAATTTATTTTGTAATATTAATCTCTTTTGTTAATCTCTTGGGGCGTTTACCCAAGCACATAGAGCCAACTGTATGTTTTATGTATTCTTAAATGAATTTAGTGCAAATTGTTAATTAACTTTGTGCATTCCAGCGCAACTGTAGAAATATATTTATGTATTGAATTGGTACAATGTGAATTTTGGTTACAAATGAAACACCGACGCTGACGTTAATGGCAGCGGCGACGACGTCATCGTCGCGACCAACAATCCACACATACGCCCACCCATTGGCCGACGACCCTGTTCCCGTGCCCTGCATTCCCGCTAAATTGAGGCGTTCCGGAGAGTGCACATGCACTCTTCGTTCACGCGAAGCTTAATCAATGAAATCAGCTTAGGAAAAGAACGGTCGATGCTAGCTAAGGATGGCGGGGAGTGGGTGTCACCCAGTGGGTGGTGGTGCTGGTGCTGGCGTATGATGCGGGGTGCACAAGTTTGTGTGTGTGTGTGGGGGGAGGGGTCCGGGTCCGCAAAAACGTGAATGCGGAACTATTGATTTTGTAATAAAATGCGCGCGCATCGCTCTGATTTGTACCAGCCGAGAGCACATGGAGCTTGAAACTAGGAGCAGGCGAGTGGCGGCATGTTGTCGGCGGTCAGGAAGAAGCCGAGGCTGAGCACACGACGACTGCACTCAATAGTACCAACAGCAGCAATTCACATATTCACTCGCAGTGCGAAAAGCAGTGCGAAGCCAGGAAGGCCAGCCCAGTGAAGCCTTGGGCCAAGTGTGAAAATTGTCAAAGTCCCAGGCAACGATAAGGCTGCCACTTACTGAGCTCTCCTAATAGAAAAAAGCAATAACTAACTGTGAAATAGATATTTAAATCTATTATAACTTTAAATTGTATCAATTTGCGCTCTGCCAGCCACATGCTTAGCGTTTTTAAGCCGCTGCTAGTGACGCCTATGGCCGTTGAGAAGCTATGGCCAGATTGTGGTGAAAACTAAAAAACAAAAATTTGGAATTTGAACTTGTGTGTGGAACGGGTTATATCTAAAAATCAATAAACAAGCAAGGAGTCGCCTTTAAAAAGTGTCGCCAATTCGAGGACAAAACGTGCGCAGCCTGCGATATCTGAATTTGAATCCCAATGCGAAATCTCGCGATACGCACAAGTCGAAGCCAAGTTATATAACACACGTCAAGGCGACAGTTTAGCGTGGGTCGAGTAATTTGGGGAGGCGCGGTACTCAATCGATTGACTGCCATGATGAGCTCCTAATTGGATTACACGCGACTGGATTAGAATAGAGCAAGAGCAGATCCACTATATATATAAATACATATATATATATATAATATATATAACATAACATAACATATACATATACATATATATACATATATATATACATATAGAGAGAGAGATTACCGACTAAGAGCAGGCAGAAGAACAACAGTTACCAAATCACAATGGGCAAGAAAAAGGTGCCCAGCGAGGAGCTCATCGTGCCACCGCAGGACAATCGCATCTGTGGCACCATTTGCATATGCCAAATGACTTTGGTGCTCAGCTCTGTGGCGTTGGTATATCTCACCGTCGCCATATACATGCCCTCAACGCGTGCCTTCAAGAGCGGCATCGATCCCACGCCGGTTATGTGCACCACAACGCGTGCGGTGAACAAAGAGAACTGCGAGTGGGGCAGCTGCGGCGAGTGGTGCCTGAGCAAGACCTCCGGCGCCTGTATACAAATTTATGTGAATCTTCGCAGCAATGGAACAAATCTCACCTTCCAGAACTGCACGAACTCAGCGAACAAGACATGCTACGGCATAGATCAGGATCGGGCAGACAAGGCCCGTTGCATCAATGATGAGTGCAAGAACCTGACCGGCACTTTTAATTGCACCGCCGGTCAGTGCTTAAATATAACCGATGCCTTCGAGTGCGTCTTCCATAACAGCGATGCGCCCGTCAAGTGCTCTGGACGACGGGGCAAGATTAACTGCATGGACATAAGCGGACTCTTTTCATGCAGCCGCGGCACTTGCCGCAAGATACGAACGCCCTACAACTGCGACAGACGATGCGTCGATATACCGACGAGGAACAAGAACGTGGTGGTGCTCAGTGGCGACAAGGTGTACCTATCCCAATGTCAGAATGCCATTAATGCGGAGACACTAGAGGAGGTGTGGAACGAGTCCAGCGATAATGTGGCTATGACATCCTGCTACTTTATAAAGAACACGTCCGACCGGGTGGATGCGGTTGACTGCATCAATGGCTCCACGCTGGAGCATAATATGTTGAGCGACTTGACCAACTTTACATATCTCAGCCATCTACATGTGTCCGTGGCTACACCGGTGCCAGAGATAGCGCCACCCGATGTCGATCTAACGATTTCCAATGAATCGAAGCTAATGATCAACTTGGAGGGATGTGTCAATACACTAATGGATGAGTGCAAGGAGTTCCTGAAGGACTTTGGACGTGATGGCAGCGATCATAATGCACGCGCCCGTTTTCCTTGCTTCTATTCACCATCCAAGAAGGATGTGGTTGTGGCCCGTTTTGATCTGGAGGTCACCTACCGTCAGTTCGTGTTCGCGTCGGTGGTGCCGTCGGTGTTGTTCGTGGTCTCCTGCTCAGTGCTGCTGCTTTGCCAGCGGACCGTCTATGTCGGCGACGATGCCAAGATGCGCTTCAAGGGCTGCGTCGACACGGAGACCATTCTAAATAAGAACAATGTCGGCGCGCCCACCAACGGCGACATGGGTGGAGGTGGTGGCGACGAAGTAATGGCACTATGAGATCCGTCACGTAAGCTCCAAAATCTGTCTTAGCCAATATCCCGAACTAAGGATCAGCCATTAATTTCTCGACTGTGACACGTGAATTTTCTTGAATTTTCAGCAATTTTCATTTAAAACGCTTCTCGGGTTAACACACAGAGAAATAAATCCAAATTGGTAAATCTTTTCCCATGATCCAAAGATCACCTAGTCAAGGTCCTAGAGTCCAAGGCAAATATATACAATGCCAATTACCTTTGCTCAAGTAGAGTTTAGATGTGATCAGCGACGTGATCCTTAGCTGCAGAGTTCAAGTAGACTTCTAGGAGCAATCTTAGATGAACTCCTACCCAATCATAGCTCATAGCATGTGGCAGGGTTTTGAAATCCAATATTAATTTATCCTTTTTTATATTACAGGCATTCCTCTGCTCCAGGAAGACAGTCCGGTTCATCAGACTGGCGTCTTCGCTTTGCAGTAATGGAGTTGGGCACCAAAACCACTCGAAACTCTTTGTAATCCTTCCATCGAACTTCTAACAAGCGACCACAACACAGCAGACCACACCTGAGAGGCTTGCAAGGACACTCCTGAGCTAACAGCAATCACTGTAAAAGAGAAACAATCTAACAAAGGGAAACTTACAGAAAACCCAAAACCAAAACAGAAACAAAAACAAAAACAGCAACCAGAAACAAAAACAGAAACAAAAACAGAAACAGAAACAAAAACAAAAACAAAAACAAAAACAAAAACAGAAACAAAAACAGAAACCAAAACTAAAACCTAAACTCTACACCAAATGCGAGGCACGTGAAATTCTCGAAGATACGAACAGATCAGAAGACAATATTAGTATAATTTGTATATTTTTGGATAGGCTAGAGCGCTAGGCCACTTACTACTGACGTGGGGGTAGAGGGGAGAGGGTATAGTTAGCATAACGGTAGTTCCGGGCATGGACTGGAACGGCAAGGAGGGCGCAACGAGAAGCGAAAGTTGATTGATTATTTAAATAAGTTGAAACTCATAGAGAATACATAAATGCACTCACAGATACACACTCGCGCACACACACACATCACACATACACAACACACACAACACACACACACATCACACACATACATCACACATATGCCACATACATACACATAAAATGTACAACACCCCCACATGGGAACTAGAAATCAGCCCTTAGGAGCAGCAATGGTCAAACGGTTTGGAGGGATGCGTGATCGAAACTAAAAAAGATTAACAACAACAACAACAACAACTAAAAAAAAAAAACAACATCCAATAAGAGAGAAAAATAATTATAATATAAAATATCTCGAAACGTCAAGCAGACACAAAAGAAGCTAACGAAGAAGCTAAACTTAACGACAAAATTACCAGAGGCGTAAATTTAGATAAAAAAAAAAAAAAAAACCAAAACTTAAAACTAATCAATCACTCATTAAGGTAATACAAAAAAATTGAAGTTTTTAAAAATTAACGAAGCTAAAGCTAAAGCTAAGGATAACGATAAAGATAAAGATAAAGATAAAAGGTAAAACCAAGATCTAGATTAATGATAAAAAACAAAACCTTTGCCATTTCGGCTAAAAGATTAAGATAAAAAAAAAAATATAGAAGATACACAAGAGACGAAGGAGCAGAAATTTAGGAGGGTGCATAATCTAATCAGGAGCACGAATTATTTCGGGCAGAGGGCAAAGGACGATCGAGGATACTTATTTATTAAGACGAGACTAGGGGGGGACGTGGAAGAGCCGAAGCTCTCGCCCAAAGTTGTTTATTGTTCTAGGCTTAGAGTGCAAAAAGTTAGCGGTGTTCATTTTTTTAGGCTTTTAGTGATTAAATAATAAAACACACACCCACACACACACACACACATACATAGACAGACAGAGACACAACCAAACTCACACCCATAGAAGCAAAGAAAGGAGAGAAGAACAACTACAACTACAACTACAACCTATATAACCTACACAATGAAGAAGAGCTCGACACTAACGACAACCACGTCAATGCCGACGAGTCCCACACTCTCGGCACAGACTCTATCGGCCAGCAAGATAAGTCTGAGCAGCAGCAGATCGGGTCGATCCTCCTGCCATCTACACGGACCTGTCCGGCCCGGCAGTGGCTGCGTGGACGCCCTCAAGGCTAAGCGCGAGGAGATCGAAATCGATACAATACTCGAGAAGGCAAAGTTCTACACCTCCGTGTGCCTTGGTAAGTGCCATGACAGGACTTGGGATTTGGAGCTGCGAGATGCTAACGCTTGGAGTGTCTGTTTATAGGTACGACTGCCATACTGTCGGTGTTCACATTCCTGTTCCTGATACCATTTGTTGTGGATCCCGCCATCTCAACGATCATTGCGGACTATGATCCGGTGCCGGTCACATGCATCGTTATAGACCACATTTACGCCGAGGGCATCAAGAACTGCAGCTGGAGCTCCTGTCGCGAAGGCTGCACCTCATCACTCACAAAGTATGTCATATGATTTTATTATTTGTGCTATTTCCATCATCCTAAGAGCCATTGGAATGCTTCAGGTGCCATCAGTTGTTTGTCAACTACACACGCATTCCGTACAGCGAATGGGAGCGTAATCCTCGAGACTTGGAGCGAGTTAATTGGGATGTCAGCTACACAAAGTTTCTCATTAACTCCGAAGGCTGCGGCTATCCGCCAACGACCAATTGCAGCGTCTTTGCCAGACAATATGGGTAACTATCATAGCTACTGGAGGTAGTGTTCCCACATTCAGATTACTAATCCTTTTCCCAATCATATTATTCCTTATCCAAAATGAAGCTCACATATTGGAGAACCATTTCCCTGTTACTACAGTCGCGCGTATCCGGAGGTAGTTATCGGACGCTACTCGTGGGAGAACAACCTGTACCATCTGGTACTCTCACTGATCATACCGAACGTTCTCTTTGCCATATCCATCGGCGTATTGAGCTACTGGTACTGTCCCTGCTGCGAAAAGGCCTGCAACAAGTCCTCGCGCGTCTATGCCGAAAAGTTTCCAACCAAGGAAGAGTGAGTTTTTTATGACCAGCGTCTAAGCATCTAAGCATCTAAGCATCTAGTTTTTATGTTTTCATCGTTTCGATATTCAACAAAAAAAAACAAATCTAAATACCAAACAAATTTATTCTGCTCCCCGTACAGTAGTAAATCCCACACACAGACAAGCCCACAAACGCAAACATACACACACACACACACACCCCTACACATACCTACATATATATTAACGATAAAAACCCATTGTGCCTTGTATTGAGAGTTTGTCAAAAAATGATCGTTTTATCGTATAACGTATATCGTATAACGTATATCGTATAACGTATATCGTATATCGTATATCGTATATCATATCGTAATCAATCGTAAATGTTAAAAATCCTGTAATCGAACTTTAAGATATTGGCCTGAAAATTGAACCTGTTTTTTAAAATTAATTGTTAGATTCATTTTGAGTTTTAAGATTAACTCCCCTTCACACACACACACACATTTATAAATACATACACATACACAGAGATACAATAGACACACCTCACATACACTCACACACAAGAGTTTTCATACGTTCTTTCGTTTTCTCTTGTTAAATTATTTTCAGGATCGTAAACTGCATGAAATGTAATACGGAAAAGTCGTTATCCTTGAATGTATTTTAAAAATATATATCTCTAACGACAGTGCCTGAATTTGAATACCATAAACAGAGTATATTTATATATATAATATATATATATGCAATGATAGGTTCCAAATCGAACAGAGCTACGGATATTAATGAAATACAATTGTGTGTTGTTAGTCACGATAGATTAATTAAGTGCTATAAAGAAGGAACTTTCCATTTACTCAAGTGGCACAATCAAATCGCTTTATAGTATCTAAGTACTTTAGTTCATCTTAATCCTTCGCACTGGCTCACCTTACACTCGAAAAATCAACAACAGCAATATATCTATATATATCTATATATAAATAGATATAGATATATATATATACATATATACATATATACATACATATGTATACTCGTCGTATATATGTGTATACATATACATAGATAAATGTTACTCTGAAGTGTCCTTAGCAAATATTTTTCACACTCTAGACGATCTCAGCCTGTTGAGCTGTCGATCTACGATCACCTCATGGGAACCTAAGTAGTGGCAGTTCCTTTCGGGCTGCCAGAAAGCAAAACTCAAAGCACAAAAAATGATATATTATATTTAATGTTTTCTTCGGATTTTACTCCACAAAGCAGATATGAAAATTTAAAAAAAAAAAAAAACAAATATTTATAAAAAAAAAAAAACTTATTACTTATTCTCAATTATGGAATTCTGCACTTGTCTAAAGAGAAATAATATCATACACCACAGACATAAATAAACTCAGATGACAAAAAAAAAAAGAAAATTAATAAATAAATAAATAAAAATTTGTACTTCCCAATAAAATATGAATTGAATTATAAAAACCCCCCTCTACATAAGTATATTATCATTCAGCATGATCGAACTTCTATATAGTTGATTGGCTTTTATTCCCTGCATGTTTTTATTTTAATTATAGAAATGTATTTGTAGCTTCCCTTAGTAATTTCCACGTCTTAGAAGTCGTTTTATGGCATGCAATATTTTATATATATACATATATACAACCAAACTAGCCAATGTATTACACTGCTATCTATGCATATCGATAAATTTGCTTTCATATAATCGATTAGTAAAGTCTAAGAACTTTGTTCCCATCAATTCCAATTCTTTTAGCAAACTTCTGTGTCACAGTGACGAAGATGATGAAATGGAATACTAGCAAAACAAATATTAACTTTAGTTAAGAGCTCTTAAAAACTAGCTAATTTTTCTATTAGTCTGTACTTAAATACACACTACCTAAACACATACACAAACCCCACACACACACATACACACATTATACACACCAAGAGACATTAATAGCTTATAATATTATATAAATGCCATCTGCCATTATTATATAGAACACATGTACTTATAGCGGAGCATTTAAATTGTTTGTTAAATCTATTCAATTTTTGATATCATTGAAAATTTGCCATCATGTTGTTATATATATTTATATACACATATATACATATATACATATATATGAATATATATATGTTTATATTGAACAATTGAGTTTGAATTGTAAAAAAACTTCGGTTCAATTTCGCTCGCTTTCAAACAAATCGGTGCTCCGCCCCGCCCATGAATAGAGCATTATACGTTTCAATTTCTCGACCTTTCAACACACTACATATATATGCATATATACATATATATATGTGTATTAATAATACTAACAAAAAATGCTTGTTTTTCAACAAATTGTGATAGTAGTCATAAAAGAAGATGTTAAGTGAAACTCCTAAAAAGCAAAAAAAAAAAACCAAAAAAAAAAAAAACAAGAAACAAGAAAAAATCTAAATGAAAATTAAACCAATTGTATACATAGTAATATGATTCCAGGATCAGATCGGATTCGGCAAAGATCCCAAAATACAACATCCATAGTAAGGCGGAACCAAAAACAATTTTTAAAAGTAATAAAAACCAAATAAAATAAAATAAAATAGAGCAAAAAAAAAAAATAACAACAAAATTCATCAAAATTTCTGACATTTTCAAATAGTTTTAAAATCTTATGTAAAAATGAACATTTAATATAATAGTATTTCGTATATGTATATGTCTATATATACATGCATATATATGCATATATACATATATATATTATTATTATTATTATTATATATGTAGCTTAATAGCAGAACCGATATAACGCACGTTGCTTATGAGAATTTTTTTAAATCATACAAAAAATATTTGAATGCAAAAAAATGATTACAAATTTTTTACTTAACGTGTCTTTATCAATAAACAAATTTAACAAGCTAACAGCCTAATTAATAATAATAAACAATTACACTAAAAAAAAACCAAAACTAATAACAAAAAACACAAGAAGGAAAATCTTAAAACAAAAATAAAAAAAAACAAAAGCAATTTTCAGTTGGTTTCATTTGTGTGGCAGAAAATTTTCACGAGAGTCTGGGAAAGCTTTGCTCTCCTTTTCTAGCGCGCAGGCGTCGGTCGCACTGGGCGAGGACGATGGCTGAGTTTGAGGGGGGGAAGCGAATGAAGTGCAAACATTTGTTGAGCCAACTTCGAGCTGTGAGACCGAGGGTTTGTTTTGGGCACGTTTTTTTTTTTTTTTTGTCCTTTACTTTCGCTTTCATCGAAGAGTGAAAGTGCGCAGCGATAGACGTATCCTTAAACGAATCCTTTGGTAGCCCTGGCTATGCGACACCGCCGCCTCTGGAAACTCTCCGGGAATTGAAACTCAGTATTGCATCGACACGCACGGGACGCGGACGTCAAACGCTGACAGAGTTGCTGCTGTCATAAACTCAAAACATCATCATCATCATCGACGACGTTCCGATAAGGACCATTGGAAAGGCTCGAGGATAGACCCAAATAGAAAAGCGATTCTATGATTAAAGCTCATTTCTAAAGCATGCGATAAGTCGTAGCAGGATGTGGGAATTATAGATAGAAAATAGCCGAAGGTAACGCAAAGGAAAATCGAAAATAGGACACACAAACCCCAAAGCTAAGAACCACGGAGTTAAGCAAGGAGCAGTGACCAGCAACCCCAGCAAACAAACCCAATCACCTTGAAAACGGGCCAGGGTGTTGAGTGCAAAGGACCAAAGGCCTGGAGCAGTGGAAGTGGGACACTGAAATCAACAAGTCGTAAATCGTCGTTCATTGCTTCTTGCTCCACCTTTGTCACTCAACTGCCGTTCCATACGTATCCCAATTTTCAGGATGGCGCGCCGTAAGGATAAGCCGCGTCTCATTCCCGAGCAGGATAAGCGTATCTGTCGCGCCATTTGCCTATGCCAGCTAACAATGGTCCTGTCATGTGTCTCCATTGTGTACTTAAGTGTAGCCATCTACTCGCCGTCCCTCAAGTGAGTATCCTTCCCCTTTAAGCTATGCACGACCGGAACTACAGCTAAACCCCGCATCAATGACTTGCAGAGCCTTCAAATCGGGCTTCGAGTTGGACCCAGTCATGTGCCAGACTGTTGACCGTCAGATGCCAAACAATTGTCCATGGGCTTCATGTGGTGAATGGTGTCTAACGCGCACCAGTGGCTTCTGTCCACAAATCCATTCGGTTGTGCGTCGCAACGGCACCGACATCCAACTCAACAACTGCACCAGGGTAACCAATACCTCCTGCGCCATGGTAAATACAAATATCTGTGTATCCTTCGCTCCCACACACACTCCACAGCAAAGACGTCATCGTCCGGACTACTCAATTCTTAAGTATGAACGTGACTCACAGCATGCAGTCGTTCCTTTCTTATATCCTTTACTCAGCCCAAAAGGCGCAAAACGGGTATACCGAATGTGAAACTAATCAGGAATCGATAATCGGTTTCCACGCCAGGACTATAGGCACAGGGTATTAACGCGTCAATCATGCCGGACATTATGTTCCGGTTATTTAAGCTTTTTATTCTTACTCTTAACGAGGCACAAAACACTTTAAGTATTCGCTTTATTTGCGAGACGTTGGCGCCAGGAAACCTAACGATCATTAAGTTTCCATTGAGTGTACAGGATGTGAAATTCTTTTTAAAGTTTTCCCATTATTTTCCCACTCTGTAGATTGACCTGAGTCGGCTCAACAAGTTTAATTGCAACAATGGAACCGTTTGCAACAACATCCGTGGCGTTTTCAACTGCTCCAATGGCAAGTCCTTGAACTTTTGCACTCTTCGCTGGGAGTGTACTTAGAGTTTCCTTTTTATTGCAGGACATTGTAAAAATATGTCTGAGTTCTTTCTGTGCCATCACAAGCCGGACGGACCGACGATAAACTCGGCCAAGGACAACACCAAGCTAAATGGATTCTTCGAGTGCCACGGTGTACACTGCACCAAGATAAAGCGACCCTTCAGCTGCGATCGCTATTGCTCTCGCATCACCACCGCCAACATCAACACCCTGATCATGCATGTGAGTAGAGTTGTCCGTTGTCCATAAAATTCATTCATGGCATACTAATGGAGTCCTGGAGTCCACAGGAGGATAATGTTATAGCAGCGGATTGCGAGAGCGCGGTGGCCTTCAACGAGGCACGCGGCAAAGAGCACGGTGTCCGCATTGAGCCCACCGAGTTCTGGAAGGAGGAGGATGGCAACCTGCTGACCAACTGTGCTACAGTCACGCGTGAATCCGACAATCGTATAATGTAAGTCGAACCATGATAAGTGAAGTGTATCCAAAGTGCAGCAATAATGAAGCTTATCCTGGCAGTGCCACCGACTGCCTGAACGGAACCCTTCTGGAACATGAGACTTTGCCGGCGCCGTTCATGAACTTCACGCAGTTCTGGGCCATTTACGAGAACAGCACGCGATCCGTAGACCCCGAACAAAAGTTCTTGCCCAACCAGGCAAACCTGACCATTTACCCATGGAAGAAACTTTTCATCAACCTCGAGGGTTGTGTCAATACGCTGCGCGGTGAGTGCAAGGACTTCGTGGCCCGCTACGGTAGCGATGGCGACAATAACACTGCCCAATCGCGTTACCAATGCTACTACAACAAGGTAACCAAGGGTTCAACATGTTTTTGGGATCTGATTACCAAGGGTTTTAATTTCTTTGAAGGATCCAAATGTGGAATTTGTGGTTGCACGATATGATCTGGACAAGGTGTACCGTGAGCTGCTCGTCTCACTGATTGTGCCCATTGTACTGTTTGTGGTTTCCTCCATATCGCTTTGCGTTATTACCAAGTCCGTAAAGGTGAGTGAACGGGAGTGGTCCAAGAAGGAAGAGGTTTGTGTAAGCTCTCAAATGATTTTAGGTTGGCGACGACGCCAAAATGCGTTGTGTTTGCGCTGGAGACGATTCCGATGACGATGTCTTTGGCAATGCCAATAACAAACAGCCTGAAAATCTCTACGATACTGACGATGATGTAGTTGACTTGGAGCATCAAACGATATCGTTGGATGGACCTGTCTCGGAGATGTTACAGAATCAGGAACATTCACTCGACACACACGAAATGATTGGCAGCACAAAGTCACTGATACCCCTAAGTCCCACCGATAACTCGGGCACCAGTGAACAGAACTTTGCCGACCAACAGGACGAAAAGGCAACAAAATGTGATGTACCAGAAAAACCACTTGTGGTGCTCTAAACAGGGACAAGCTTACACTATACCTTTAACTATAACTACAACTATAGGACGAACTCAGCACCTTCTCTGAAAATCAAAAATAATTTATAGGATAAAACACTGTTCCACACGGTTAAACAATTTACAGAACCAATCTACGAATCTCCCTTTTGGACCTGTGCAATATACAATGGGAACACTTATAAAACCAATCTACGAATCTCCTTGGACCTGTGCGATGTACAATGGGAACTGAACTTTATTTCTACTCAACGCTATTTACCTCCGTTTTTGTACAACGTTTATTGAAGAGTTAGAGAGGAGAAGCTGCACAGAATGTGGCTGCTTTCAGTCTATATTTCGTAACCAAGATATACACGAATATATATATATACACAATATATATATATATATATAATAATAATAAATAATATAATACAACTCATATATATATATATATATATATATACATACATATATGTAGATAGCCCATAATCAACGAAAGTCGTTCGATGTAACTCTCATGAGCTTTATTAACCTCTTAGCACAGGTTATGCGACCAGATGAAACAATATATCGACGATGGTACAACAACCCAGTTAAGTGGATGTGCCTTGGGAATCAAAAAAAATAAATAAATAAATTCATAACAAAATTGATTTATATACAAAACAAGACCAACAATGGTCTCCAATTCGATTTGACCAAAAAATGCTGAAACAGTTATCTTATTGGAAGTCCTAAGTAACCCAATGGGAACTGCACCAAATTGGGACAAACGCATTTACTTAGTATTAATATAAAACACAAGTATGACAAATCACGATTCTAGCGACAAAAGAGATTTCCCCCTGCCTGGACTTTCGGTTAGTTAATATGAACGAATGAGAACCTTAAAACATCTTATACTCGGGTTAGTTTTTAGTTGATCTATGCAAATATTTATATTATATATATATATATGTATATATATACATGTATATGAAAGACATGGAAGAGAGCGATGTTTCAAGCTTAACTTTCTACACTTTTGATTAGCTATAAAGCTGTTTGTAAGTACATACGATATATACGATATAAATTTATATATATATTGAAAGTAAATATTTATGAACCCTAAATAAAGTATTTGGAGCTCTCTCCTAATTATAATGGCCACTTACCTTAAGCTCCTCGCGGCGTTTAAATTCAGCAGCCATCATTTGGCGACGAAATTGTTCGGTCATAACCTGTTCACGTCCAGGCGGGCCCTCGCCCAGCTGATTAAGCTTGACCACAACCTGATAGTGCGCAATTTATAACGAAATGTATATTTAAACTGATCATGAGAAAGGAAATTGAAAAAGCCCACTTACCTTGGTCTTGTTGTTAGTTCCCAAATATTCTTTAAGTTGCTTGCCTTGCATAATTTGGCGACCGGCAAACCACAATTGTGCCTTTGAGGGCTCAATTACTTCCTTGGATGCCTGAGTACCAGATAGGTCTTCCATGTTAGTGAACTCCATTTGAATGGTGTCATGTGGTGGCAGTTTCATTGGATAAACAATTGTTACTGCGCCGCGCAGAATATTGAGTGCTTCCTCAATGATCTTCAGAGACAATGCAGATGATGAATTGACTAATTTCTGTAAAAAATATGCTAAGAATTTTGTTTAATACTCTGCGATTTGTTCTTCAAATACCTTATCTATCATGGCCTTTGCATCAGTTATTGCACCTGTCAGCACTTTACGCATGTGCTCACTTGGCTGTTGGCCGTTGCGACGGCACAAAGGATCTTTATTAAAACTAAAACCGCCCATGGGAATGCATTTGTCAGCCCAGGTATCCTTTAGCTTAAGATCTTCAATTTGATCATCATTAAGCCCAATCATCTCAGCCGGCAACATGGTTCCATGTTCAGCCAATTCTTCAATTTCCATGCATACGCGTTGTATTTTCAAGCGCCCATTAAAAACAGAAACAAGTTCACTAATAACATTATCAGTGCGAGCTTCAATGTTTGTCTCATATAAAAAGAGATTATCGTCGCCGCGTTTTACGTGTAAAATCACCATTTTGGCAAAACTGTTAAATGATAATAAATTTTTTGTTCCGTTAGTTTTTACTGACGCCAACGACAACTGTTTTAAAAAACTTGGTTGCTATGCTGAAAATAATAATCGTCTATCGATTGTTAGGGGCAACAAGCGTTGCCAGATCAGTTGGCATAGCAACTAACGACGTTTGATCAACATAGCAAAATGTAAAAAAGCAGCCGTTTAACAGGTTTCCAAGCAGTTGAGAGAAAGAAGAAATAGAGAAAGTTATTGCACATTTTTTTTTCATTCTTCCCTTAATTTAATTACAATAAATAAATATTTTCTAACTAAAACTAAAAACACACCTGTATAGTGCTTAGGGGGTAGTAAAGTACATGTAGCCTACATTTATACGATTTAACGTATTTTCAATATATGTACATATGTACAATAATGCAGCTATTCCCGGTTGCTAGCCTCTGGCTGCTGTGTAGTAATTATTGGATGGACAAACTTATTTATATTATGTCTATGTGTGCGCATTAATTAACTATAAATTTAAGAATTTAAGTGGAGTTCTCGAATAAAGAGAAGCAGTTCAATATCGATTCTCTGACCAGTACGAAGTAGGCTATCTGAGCACTCGTCGAAAATTTTCCATCTCGTATATACTGTTTGACAATCTAAAATATTGTAAATAACATTAATCAAAAACAGTTGAATAGCTATAAGAGGAAACTTACCTTCCAAAGGCGTTAAAGAGTGCCACTATTTCTGTGCGTGATAGTCGGAATATGGGATCAGCTTCGATATGCGGTTTATCCCATAATCCACTTTCTGTAGCCAAGTTAAGTTTTTCCGAATAGAGAATTTTAAGTGCTGTACCCAATCCTTGTGTCTGAAGTTTTCCCCATAGCTTACACTTATCGCAGCCTACACAATCCATTATTCTTGAAATGTTTCGAAATTTTTCTTTATAATCGTGCTTGAACTTAATAGAGGCTATGCCACTACTGAAAAGGGCATTTTCATTGAAATGTGACTGGAACGATCTAAAAATAGAAAAAAATTAGGAGTGTTTCTTTGACTGTTAGATGTTAACTTACTCAATGACAGATAGTAAATCGTTAATGGCCAATTTCACCTCTGCATCTTCCTCAACAATGCCTGTGTAATAATCTTCCCGACGCAGATAAGGAGCCGCCTTGGCCAGGGCACGTAACTCTACCAGATAAATAAAGTACAAATTTCGCAGCCAATGTGGTCCCTCACCACTTGTGGTTTCTGGACTAAAACGACGTTTGAATTCCTTAACATTAGCTCCCCAAACGCCCTGTGGATCCAGAAAATCCTTTGTCTCGGATAACAAATATTTTGAGCACAAGTGAATATTAATGCTTGAGTGTAAACCAGACACGATGCGATAAAAGGCGCGCTGTTCTAGGCACACATTTCGTAGATCATAATGTGGCATGAAGCTGGAAAATTTATTTGATGTCTCATTGTTACCCCCAAAGCAGTTCTCCAGATAAATACTCTTCCAAATACGATGTGCTGAGTCACCACGATAACCAGTATAACGCTCAGGGTTTATTAGCAAATCCACATACTGAGCATCTATATCATGATCATCGACAATGCAGAAGTCCTCCTCGGCTTCATCATGCTTAGCCCACAGCTCGAACTCCTTATGTGCTTGATCGCTTATACTAGTGTCCAGAAAGCCAAGAGAGCTTTCAAAGTCTTCCGCCTCCGAGCAGCTTCTACCCACTTGTGCCTCACGTGTGTACTGCAAATAGAAAAAATGGGGAAGTCGTTTAAAACATGTGTTACTGTTTTAATAATATCAGCTGTGCAAGCAGTCAATATTAAGATTTAAGTAGACTAAAACAGATAAAATGCGATTCATGCGACTAAATTAGGGGGCGTGTTACTGGATATTGCCCAAATTTAAAGCCACGTCAGCCCAGCTCTTGGGGAAAGTTTTACACAAGATCAATACAGTTAGGGAGTGGAAATTGAAGAACTCTGTGCATGAAGACATCAATAACAAGCACACATTCATTCACGAACAGATAAATCGAATTTATGGTATTGCCTTTTGAAAACTCATTCAACAGAAAGATAATAAATATACTTATTAATACACATGTGTGTTTGCTCAAAAACAATTAATTCCACCAGTAGCGACTGATAACATGAAGTCTGTTATGATAATAAAGTGCTTGGTATATAGTAAGTAAGATTATAAAGTGTTTGAAACTGTTTATATAAATATAAGTTGAGTGTTAGAAGGAGAGCGAGACTTTAAATTTATAAATTCGGAGGTCGAAGACTAAAACTTATGGTTTTCTTACCTTGAACGATGCGGACTTTTCCTTGTGATCACCCTTTTCCATAATACCCTTGGGTATAGCTTTCTCTTCGCAGTTCTCTACTTGACAAAAACGAATGGCACATCGACTGTCATCTGGCCAGAAGGGACAGTCCTGTTTTAAATTTACTTTATAGAATCTAAAGAAGCTTTTAACTAATAAGCTTTGTAGGCGTGGATAAATCTTAATGTTATTAAAATGGTCAACGGTGTCAACATCACAGCTGCAATCGTTAATAGATCCTTCAAGCTACAAAAATGAAATTCAAATATATCACGCTTCTTTGCAATTAGTTTCGCCTAAATATCTTACCTCGCAGAAACAATTTTTATTTGTTTCAGTTTCATCAAGAGCCGCAAAGTAACCTCCCGTTAACTCAGTATGATACAAAAGAATCAAAAATGCTAATGCAAGTCCACAGAAGGTCTTAAGAGTGCGCCGCAATGTTCGTAGTTCCGCCATTGCGTGGGATTGGAGTGGGTAGTCTCGGCTTACTTGTTTTCAACTTCGTCGTCAGAGTACAACTAATTCTTACTGATTTCGTCAGTTTAATTAGTTAAACAATTTGGTTTGCAGGTATTTGTGTACCGCATTGTTTGTGTCAGACGCAGCTGATGTTGGACACGTACGTTATTATCGATATTTGTATGCATAAGCATCGATACTTTAATGTCACTATGTTATCTAAGTTTACAGCGTTGCCACATCAACTAATCGATTTATCTATCCAGCCGCAATATTCAAAAGTGGAAGAATACATTTATTTATGTGTAACTTGCATGCACTTGCAATAATTTGTTTGACTAAAATAACTGCTAAACATGTTTCACTTAGAAAGAATTTTTTATATAATTTTTGAATTTTTTTTCAGAACTACCTACCCCCTTCCATATTTATGATTGAAATATAACTTAAATTTAAATAACTTGAAAGAAATTTATATATTGTTCTACGTATGATTTAACAATTTTCAATTGATTGTTAAATATTAATATTGTTGTTGGTTTATTTGAAGCTGTTAATTAATTACCTCAAATATTGATTTCCATCTATTCTTCGACATTGAATGCATCTTTTGTTCCCATGACATACCCTCAGCCCCTACCGCTTACATGATCCTCAATATGCAAATTCAATTTTGGGCTGAACTTCTCGGCTGTCCCTGAATCAGATCAAAAACCCCATGGGGTGAATTGCTTTTAAGGGGTTGAGGGCAGGCGAGTTAAATGATTAGACAGAAATCGCCTTTGGTAATATTTTGAAAATCTGAAACGATTTGAAAAGTAACCACAATAAAAAAATATATTTTATAATAAGAAAAAGTGTTCAAATCAATTTTTATATGAACTCAAGTAACCAAAAATAATATAATAAATAATATATAATATATATAATAATACAGATAATAATAATATTTAATATAATTATCTTAAAAACTATGTCTAGCAAGCAACCACATATTTCTTAATAAGGACTTATATTAAATATTTTTTGGAAAGTTATTTAGTCCTTTTATAATTTTAATAGCTATCTAAGAAGAAGATGAATTTTATTTATAAAGGATTTATGTAACATTTTTAAAATGTGACTCTTAAAATTTATAGAACTATTTTTTTGAGTTTTTCTGTTCGTATTTCATTCTGTTGCAATCTCATTATCATACTCATACCTTCCATCCAAAATATCCACTAAAGTTCTCACGAAAAAGTGAAAATACGACAACGGGATGAGTATGAAAAAAAAAAAAAAAAAAATACGATCAAACGGTATGAAAAAGAGGAAAAATCGACTAAAAAAAAACGTACATAAGGAAAGGGTTTAATCATTTTTTTTCTAAATAGGACGATTAATGTATAAAAACGTAGACACAAACATGTGTGGCCAAAGGACATAGCCAGGGCCAGAGCCGCGGCGACCCTCGGTATTGTTCAAATTGAAAAGGAATCATCACGGACGCCGACTCGGCGCTCGGGCAAATGATTTGCATACGCAGGACGAAGACGAGTATGAGATCCTGTTGGCGAAACCACCACCACCAACACAGGCATCGATCTGCTTCTCGCTTCTTCTGCCTTATCTATTTACCTTTGCGTTCGCGTTTGCGTTTGCGCTTGGGTTCGCCAGAAGCCAGGGACGAAGGACCTGGCTCAGGTATAAAATACTCACACGCACGCACAGAATGATAAATAAGTTTTTTTTGCTTGATTTTTTATGAAGTTTTTTCACTTTTTTTTACCACTTTCAATTTTTTATGCAGCGCTGTATTCAAATTTCGATTTGAGCCTGTCGTGTGAAGTTTATACTGATGCGAAGGGCAAGGATGCGCCTGATGCTGTCTGAGCCTGGGAACATCCGCGAAACTATAAGAAAAACGTCTCATCGCTCAAAACTTGTCCTTTTCATAGATCATCATACAATACTCCAAGGGGCGTTAGTCCTGTAGTATTTCAAAGCTAATTGATTTTGATCCCAGCGCAGTTATCCTTGTATTAACTCAAGTTCTAACAGAGTTCAAGATTAGCAAATTTTGAACTTTTCTTTTTTTTTTTGTAATTTCTAATTATTTTTTATTTAACTAATTAACCTTAGTTTTATGCTAAGCCCTAATGACCCGGCTTAAGCATTAAATTAGGCATCTTTCCCAGTGACTATGCAAATTTTGGTAGGCCTTAAGATCCTTAAGATCCCTAAGATCGTTAAGATCGTTAAGATCGCTAATATCGTTGGGATCCTTAAGAGCACAAGATTTATGCACTCATAATTGCATTTTACAATGTTTGACAACAGTAAAACGTCAACAGCTCTCTTCAAATTGCATTTGCATACAGGATATAGGGGATTTCAGGAATTTGCAAATGACTCCTGCGGCGCTGACTTGCCAAAAAAAAAAAAAAAAACTGTGTACGAGAAGAGGAGGGAACATGCAGAGGAGGAGGGAAATTTGCATTCGGGGCTGGAATTTAGGGTATTGCCAATGTGCAGCCTCAACACTTGAGATTTGCATAACTAAGTCCTGAGAATAATGCACAAATGCGAAAATGATCGGATGGGATTGCAGGGATTTATAATCCGCTAAGTGAGCAGAAGCTATCTAGGGGTTAATTTTGTTGCCAATACAAAAGGTATTTGTGCGAAAAAAGGTTGGCCAATCCTTAACCAATTACGACGATTACATCTGTCATCATGGCCAAAAATGTGTCTGCAGCATCTTATTTTATGACCATCGACGACGCACTGTAAACAGCAGCAGCAGCAGCAGCAGCGGCAGCAGCAGCAGCAGCCGGCAACAGGTAGCCGCATGCCACACAGCAAACCCAAAAGAACATAACAGGTGGCAAAGAGAGCGAAGGCGCCTTGTCTCTTAAGTTGCCTCGCTTTGTTTTGTTGTTGTTGTTGTTGTTGTTGTTGTTGTTGTTGTTGTTGTTGCTGTGGCTGTGGCTCAGGCTGCTGCTCTTTCGGCTCGTTTCTTTTGCTCACTTTCTCCAGCTGGCATGGCATAGCTTGGCCTGGCCTGGTCTGGTCTGGGCTGGCCTTGGCTTTGGCTATGGCCGTGGCTTTGGCTTTGGCTTCGGCTTCGGCTTCCCAAGCGTCGAGAACCTTGAGCATTGGTCAGTTTGTTTCTGGCTTTCGCAAGGTGCAGTCAAAGCCAACGATACGGCATTAAGAACGGTTAGTCCGACTCTCGATCTGTAAATTGTTTTTTTTTTCTGTTTTTCTGTTTTTTTGTTTTTTTTTTTTATTTTTATTTTTATTTTTATCTCATGAAAGAACTTTGCATACGCGGACAGTGGCAACGGGCGAATGGGGGAAGTGGCGTGGGGAGATAGAAGCAAGTGGCGGAAGGCGGGAGACGAATGACGAGCGACGAGCGACGAGTGGGGAGTTGCGAAGTGGGGAGTTGGGAGTTGGGGGGAGATAAACTGTGTCGCATACCAAGTGCATACCGACATGCCTATGATGGCATTGCCACTGACTCTGACTCTGACACTGACACAGCCGCTGTCCTGGTGATCCAGCGCAACAGTTATGTGTCTTGTAGTCACCGTTACAGTAAATTCAGCAGAAGAAGAAGAAATGGAAGAAAAAGTCGCTTAACTTGTTCGTGAGCCCCAAAGGCAAAGTCTGTCTCAGCTTTGGCGTTGTCTTCAGTTCGGTTCATATATCTACACACACACACACACACATGCGCATATATACATATTGTATGTGTGTGTGTGTGAGTGTGCGTGTCTGTATAAGTGTGTTCTTTTTTTTTTTACATGTGCGTGCTTTTTATCTGTGTGTCGCCGGACTTTAATGGAAGTGCTAAAAATGAAAGATTCGACAAAAAAAAAAAATCAAAAACCAAAAACCAAAAAAAAACAACAAAAAAAATCATAAAAATAACAACAAAAACGAAACGTCAAACGATTTGCAAATTGAGCCGCTGCCTAAAACTGAAACTACAACTATCAGAGTTACGCCCAGTTCTATCCGTCCATATGTGTGTGTGTGTGTGTGCGTGTGTGTGTGTGCGTGAGTATGCATGTGTGTGTATTGGTATGTTTGTATTTTCAACGCCCGTCGTTTACCGTTAGTGTTAACCGTTCGATTGGCATTTGAATTTTTCGTGGCTCTGTTTGTTTTGGCCATCAAATAATGAAAGAAATTCTTTTTAGACTGACTCCGGCGTTTGGGCCAGCAAATGTTTTGGTATTGCGACGGACGGACATCTGATCATAGGAGCATACAATTCGCAAATTCCCAATGTGCTAAGCGGGAAAGAAAAACGTGCGTCAACAAGTCAGGAGCGAAACTGGGAATGTGGTAACTGGGGATGGGGGGGTAGGTGTGTAGGTGTGTAGGGGGGACGTGGGTAGGGGATAGGAGGGGGTACGGGGCTAGGGCCAAAACGTGCCATCGTCGTCGCGCCTTATGCATCTGACCCACATTTTGGTTTGGTGTCAGACTTGGTATTCATGACGGCGTAGGCGGGCCATATATGTTAGACAGAGACAACCAACGACGGTCCCTCCGACGACTGACGACTGACGACTGACGACTGACGACTGGCGACTGACGACTGGCGACTGACGACTGACCCAAAATACGTGCAACCTCTTCAAAAGTGTTTATTTTTTTTATTATTATTATTCGTCTTCTCTTCGGAGTTCTAGCTTTGGAAACGGAATCTCATCCGAACTTGGGGAATTTACTTTCTAGCAATTTTTGGATATACGTATATGCATATGTATATGTATATGTATATGTCTGTGTGTAGTATCTACAAGCTGGACAGTTGGAGGACGCCTAGAAGTTAGTTGCGGTAGTTGTTGGATAGTTGGGTAGTTGGGTAGTTGTTGTTGTCGCTGGAGTCGGTGCCCTTTAGGAAATTTCCGGTTTCTACATGGAGGTACGTGAAAGCGATGCACGTGAGCCGGGTGAGCGGGCGGGCGGCTGAGGTATTCCGGCGGCACATAATTGTCATTCAGCTGAAAATAAATACCAAGATAAATGCGAAGGCATCTCGGAGTTTTCATTCTGCGGCGTTTCGTTACCGTTGGCCGTTGGCCATTGTCAGGTGTTAGTCAACTGTTGGCTGCACTTTCGCTAAAGATCTTTTTGCCCAGATATCACACAAGGTTTCGAGTTTATTTATTTATTTATTTTTATTTTTATTTTTTTTTTTATTTAATTCTTTTTTTTTTTGGGGCCGCTGTACTTTCTATTTCATTCATAAAGATTGTGTGGCATTTAACGTTTTTTGGTAATTGGACGGAAGCAGCCATTGACCGGCCAGCCTGGGCACAGAGTCGTCTTCTCTTCTTCCAGCTTATCCCCCATTTATGGAAAACTATTTACAATTATTTTTGCAGAACCGCAACCAGTTTTTCATTTCTTTTATTTTATTTGTTTTTTTTTTTTGTATTTTTTTTTATTTTTATTATTTTTGTGTTTTTCTTTCGGCTTAACCAAACGTCTTCAATTTGAAGACATTCCCATGCGAGTTGTCGCAACCCAAATACATTTATTAGGCCCACAGTCAAGGCAAAAGAAGCTTCTCTGTTCCCAATTTACACACACACACACAGACACACACACACACGCACATACATATACAGAGATATATGCCCCCACTCCTACCGAATACGTATACGTAATATTGAAATGGGGCACACTAGAGACTAGCCGAACAAGCCATCCAACGGTACGATCGCACCTGTCACAGAACCAGCTCCCAGGTCATTCCCAGAGCCACGCCAGAACAAGGCGAGGCAATCTCCGAAACTGGTTTCTGGCAATGCCTCAATGCCCCAAACCAGAACGAGTTGCTCTTATCAGTCTGGAGTGTCTTGCAACATTCTGGCGTTCCCGATCACAATCACGATCACAATCACGATCACAATCACGATCACGATCACGATCACGATCACGATCACTATTGCGATCACTATTGCGATCACTTTGTAGGCCAATGATCTTAAGTCTCGGCTCATCCGCTCTGAACGTTGCCGCTGGGCATTCAGAGTTGATCTTTGTTACGTCACAGGCCTCTTGGGTTACATGGTCAAATGACTCAGTCTCCATCACCAACACCATCGCCATCTCCATCTCCATCTCCATCGACATCAGTCCCAGCATCCATCTTCATCACTCGATCTTCATTTTTTGCTTTATTTAAACTTCGACTTTCACTAGACTAATTTTATTTTCTCTTGCCTCTTCTCTTGCCCCTTCTCTTGCCTCATCTTGTCCAGATTCTTGCAACGAGATGAGCACGTGAGCTGACATCATAATAGAGACGAGCAAATGACCAAGCTTTCAAGTAAAATGCGATCCTCAGATCCACAGATCTTCATGATCTTCAACACATTCAGCCTTCTCCTGCTGCTGGCCAGTGCGCCGCTGCTACAGGCCCAGGATGAGTCCCTGGCCGGCAGTTTTCTGTCAGGTAAGTGCTACTGGGTTGGCATACGTGAATGGATTTGATATGATTCGATTGGTGTCCCTGCTGCAGGACTTCTGGATACCATAACGAGTACTGCGGATGCCAAGGATTGTCCTGGCGTCTGTGTGCACACCCTGGCCACACTTATCTGCTATGAGGTGCTCGACGATGTGCCCTGCCCCTCGCCCAGCATGAAATGCTGCATCGAGAATGCCCCAGGTGAGTTTATGCTTCACCTCATCGTATCACCTCCTTTTGCATATCCTTGTTATGTTATGTAGGCAAAAATGCAACTGCTGTGCGCACACCGCCAGCAACCACTCCAAGGACCACAAGCACAACGGTTAGCAGCACAACCACGCAGCGCAGCACCACAACAACGACCGCCAGCACCACCAGGCGCACCACTACCACAACTAGCACCACGGCCAAGCCAAAGCCAAAGCCACAGCCCAAGCGCCCGCCCAGCACAACCTCCACTCCTGCCACGTCCACATCAAAGAAGCCCAACACAACCAAAAAGTCCCCCACCGGCAAGCCAAAGGACAAGGAGGAGGCCACCAAGGCCGAGGACGAGAATAGTAAGTTTCAAATTCAGCTCTATCCAAGTGCCACATCCTTTAAGCCCCGCTCTTCACAGAAAACTGTACCGGAGTCTGTGTTGCGGATCGGATTGCCGAATACTGCGAGGCGTACCTGACCAGCGGGGGTCTCTGCAAGGAGGGTACCAAGTGCTGTGTCTCCCTGGACGAGTACTCCAATACCAAGCTGCCCAAGGACATCTATATACCAGCCAGTAAGTAGTCCAGCGGGAAATTTAAGATCTCAGCTCATCTTCATCCGATCTTCTTGCAGAGCACATGAGCAATCTGAAGAGCAATCAAACGTCAATGAAGCCAATGGTCACCAAGTCCAGTAGCACCAGCAGCTCCACCTCCACAACCACCTCCACGACTAGCACCACTCCGGAGCCAGCGCGCACCAAGACCAACAACAACAACAATGTTCAGAGCAAACCCACGAAGCACAAGAAGCCAGTGACGACGACAACAACGGAGGCTGCCGCTGAGGAGGAGGAGGAGGAGGATGATGACGAGGAAGAAGAAGAAAATACCAAGCTGAAGTCGGGCAACAATCAGTCACAGGATCAGGGGCAAGTACTCAAGGAATGCGAAGGCGAATGCATGAACGGAATCTTTGCCATCTTCTGCGACGACATCGACTCCGAGGCCTTCTGTCCCGGTGAAGGATCCTGCTGTGTTACCGGCACTGCCTCTGAAGCAGCGCCCGCCAAAACGCCAGCTCCTAGCAAGCCAGCAACCAAGATTGCAGCCAAGCCGGCAACCAAGCCTGCGCGTCCTGTGTCGCCAGCCCCACCACCGCCGGCGTCCAGCACTCAGGGCGGCGGAGACTTCCTCTCGCAACTGATATCCATTGCGGAGAGTACTTTGAATCCCTCCTCGCCAGCACCACCGCCACCACAGGCACCTCCACCAGTGCCACGCTGTCCCGGCTTCTGTTTGCTGAACATCATGGCCGCCTTCTGTGAGCGCCCATCGGTGCTTCTCTCTACCCCGACGACTTGCTCCAAGGGATCTGTGTGCTGTGACAACTCGCGTGCCGGCGCACCAAAGCCAAAGCTGCCACCTCCGACGCCACCACCAACACCAGCACCCACTGCACCACCGTACGTGCTGCCCAATACGCCCAGTCCCGATCCACGAGAGGAATGCCCTGGATCCTGCATTGTTAGCCTCCTCAGCTTCACCTGCTTCAGTGAGTGTCCTTAGAGCCTCAAAGATCTATTTTCCCAATAACCTAATCTCTGGCAATCTCTTACAGAAAACGCGGAAATGACCGATCTCTTTAGATGCAAGCGCTCAGGGCAAATCTGTTGTGCTCCAAAGAGCAAGATTTTGGAGAAGCAGCAGTTCCAGACGCGCAATGATACCGCCTACTTCAACTACCCAGCGATGGGACCTCCACCGCCATATGCCCCGCAGCCACAGCAGCCGCAGCCACCGCCGTATCCACCCACCTCGTACATGTCCAATCAACCGCAGGCACCACAGCCGCCACACCACTCGCATCCCTATCAACCAGGACTACCACCACCGCCACCACCCAACTATGCGGACTACTATGGACCTGGACCGGGACCACAGCCTGGACTGCCGCCAGCACCGGTGACAACGCCAACAACCACCACGACAAGCACCACAACGACTCCACGTCCTCATGTCTACTCGAAATATGTGTGTGGAGTCAAGGGCACCCTACGAACGGGTCGCTCCCGCAGCTCACCCGCGCTTTCCTATGTGTCCTATGCCCGTGCCAAGTACGGAGTACAGCGTACAGCCCGACAGCTGGCCACCTCGTATCCAAGCGGCAACTTCAACAAGTCCAATGAGCGTCTGGTTCTCGGATCCGCCATTGTGCCCATCCAGATTCACAATGATAAGCTGGGCGACCTGGTGGACACCAGTGCTGTTCAGAGCAATCAGCTGCGCTCCTATCACGAACAGCCCGAGCAGGCGTCCGTCGTCTATCCGGAGTACTATCAGCGCTCCGTCTACACCAATCCCAGCCAGCTGCAGGCCAACTACACACGACGCAGGGCCCGAGTGGTGGGTGGCGAGGATGGAGAGAACGGTGAGTGGTGCTGGCAAGTGGCGCTCATCAATTCCCTGAATCAGTATCTCTGCGGAGCGGCACTCATAGGCACCCAATGGGTGCTCACCGCTGCCCACTGTGTCACCAAGTGAGTATAGACAAGCCTCTGGTTAAGGACATTCATCTTGATATCTGTCCTTCCGCTCTTTTTCCACGCAGCATTGTCCGCTCTGGCGATGCCATCTATGTGCGCGTCGGTGACTATGATCTGACCCGTAAGTATGGCAGTCCTGGTGCCCAAACGTTACGCGTGGCCACCACCTACATCCACCACAATCACAATAGCCAAACGCTGGACAACGACATTGCCCTGCTGAAGCTGCACGGCCAGGCGGAGCTCCGGGATGGTGTCTGTCTTGTCTGTCTGCCGGCCCGTGGAGTAAGTCATACAGCTGGCAAACGGTGCACAGTCACCGGTTACGGCTATATGGGCGAAGGTATGTCCACTAAATGTGTAAAAGTGAGGAGTCCTTTTTAATACCGAGTTACTTCCCATAGCTGGACCCATACCACTGCGTGTCCGTGAGGCAGAGATTCCCATAGTTAGCGATACGGAGTGTATCCGCAAGGTGAACGCTGTGACCGAGAAGATCTTTATACTGCCCGCTTCCAGTTTCTGTGCTGGTGGCGAAGAGGGTCACGATGCCTGCCAGGGCGATGGCGGTGGTCCGCTGGTCTGCCAGGACGATGGCTTCTTTGAGTTGGCCGGCCTTGTGTCGTGGGGCTTTGGTTGCGGACGGGTCGATGTGCCCGGCGTCTACGTAAAAGTCTCCTCGTTCATTGGATGGATCAATCAGATCATCAGCGTGAATAACTTATAGTGGATGAGCGACACTGGAACCCCGCACTTGTAGCAATTTCCTCATCGGGAATGGCCTACGACTGATGGTTGGGTTCCTTGGTGGGATCTCTATCCATCGACTGTTAACGTAAACCCAACCTAGTGTAATCTATTCATATATAATTCATATCAACTAACAGCCGTCTCCAACGCAACGCAACGGAACGCACGGAACGCAACGGAACGGAGCGGAACGCAAAGGATCCAACACCATGTGCGATTTGTACTCCTATTTGTAATCCCTTATTATAATCGTAGAGTAAAGGCAATCTTTAAAAGTATTCCCCCCCTCCCTTATATAATAAAAACCTATTGTAAACTGTTTTTGTATATACAAAAAGAAAATACAAGAAAATGTTCATCATATTTCATATACCAAATTTGAGAGAAGAAGAAGAAAAAGAGAGAAAAAAAATTCAAAATAATCAATTTGCAACGAAGTTCCCAGCGGAACTTCCAAATTCCATAATACGCATTGAATACGAATATCCTTTTAATGTATTCAACTTTTTAACGGAAAATAACAGAAAAAAAAAAAGAAGAAAAAAAATCAAATCAAAATGTCGCAAGGATCTCATCAAAGCACCCAACTCTCAGGCCCTTTCAGCTATGAGTCAACCGCTCGCCTCAAGAGGCGGAGCACAAATGTTCACTCAAATGTTCTTTTTTGCTCTCAAATATGCGCGAGTGATCTCTGGCCTCTTGCAGTAGAAAACAACAACAGAAAGAAGTCTGCAGAAAATCTCACCCTCAATGAACTTGAGTGGAAGCCGGCAATGCCAATGCCAATGCCAATGGTAAGTCTTCGGGTCTACGATCGGGCTTAGGTCCGCTGTTCGGTCTTTGTCTCGGGCTCGTGGTTCGTGGTTGATAACAAGTTCGGGTTCTTCGGGCGCTCGCATACCAATTGCTCTCCTTCAGATGCCTATTGTTTTTACGGTGTGTTCCTTTTCCTTTTTTTTTTTTTCTTGTGTTTTGCTGTTTCGCTTCGCTTCGTTTCTTTTCTCTGTTTTGTTTTTTAACCCTTTTAGCCTGGCGACTTCGTTGCCGCTGCCGCTGCCGCTGCCGTTACCGCTGCCGCCGTCGTCTGCTGCGTGATTTTATGTACGTGTTTTTCATCTCTCCGAAAGTATCTCAAAGATGTTTCCCTTGAAGAAAACGAAAGCAAAGCGTCGGGCTGCCCAACGACGTCGCTAAAGGGTTACCGAGCTGTCCACGCGGCGATACGACAACAGAAGTTCGTCTGGCCTCGAGCTGAGCGGATGACACCGATCAACATCTTGTGCGCTTTCCGAGTGTTAATCTAACTGTTTTTCTAAGCAATCCGAACGATCCTCATCCTCGCGTGCACTTAGCGTAGTTTAACTTGTGTTTTTAGTGTCTCTCCTTTGTTTTAGTTCTCAGTTTCTTAACTTGCATGATTTGTGATTGTTGTTTTTTTTTTTGGTTTTTGTCGATTGTTAGTTGTTTTTTTTTTTATAAATATTTAATTATTTGTTGTGTGCCTGTGCCTGTGCCTGCTCCTTACTTGGTTCTTTGCGCGCTTCGTTCTGTTAGGACTTTAAAATAATCATAATAATAATAATATGGACGCCAGCTCTCCAACAACTACGGTTGCGGCAGCAACAACAACAGCATCAACGACAACAGCAGCAGCGGCATCCACAACGGTGCCACTGCCTGTGGGCTCAGCGTCAAGCTCGGCTCCATCGCCAGCTGCCACTGGAAAGTCGAGTCACAGCATTGGCACAGGAAGCGGAAGCTTCTCGGCCGCGTCCAGCTGCTCTGGGACACCCAGCAATCTCGCACAGTCCCTGCCCCAGTTGCTCACCACGAGCAGCAGCATGGATAACACCAAGCAGGAGGATGTCAACAATTTATCGCTCGCCAGCGCCTTCTCCGAGGGTCAACGCTCACACTCCGGCGCACCGTCGGCATCCTCCAGTCCCATACTCAGTCCGCAGGGCAAAATCTTTGGACGCAATGCGAACGGCACAAGTAAGTCACCTCTTTATAAATTTAAACTTAATTAGTTAATTATTTTAAGATTTTAACTTTTCTAAATTAAATCTTAAAATTAAAAAAAAAATCAAATAATTTTTAAATAAGGATCATAACTTTGATGGCTAAAAAAAATTTAATTTTATTTATATTTATTTTTTTAAAATTATCAAATGAAAATTTTAAGGTTTCCTAATTTTTCGAATGTCCTTAATGAAAATATAATTTCGGTGGATCCTTGAGTAAAACTTCATTAAGTCAAAAAATTATGGGTGGTACTTGGAAAACCTTGAACACTTAAATTTTCAAGTCGTAAGTCACCTTATGCTATCTTCTTTTGCATAATCCTTTATTGAAAGGATCTAAGTCCAGTTTCAGTCGTCCTTCAAGCCTCATAAACTTGCAGTAGATTTTATTAAGTGTTCCACAAGGATACCATTTGCTTTTATATTGAGCAATTTTCCCGCGCTTTCGAAGCTCATGGGCTTCATCTGCCATTGTTATTCCTTGGGCATGTGGCGGAAACCCGGTGGCTGCCCTAACGTACTTTGCCGGGCAACAAAGGACGAAGTTGCCGTTGCTTTAGTTTCATTATCCGTTTCAGCCTCAGTCTTAGTCTTAGCCCCAGCCTCAGCCTTAGCCTTAGCCGCAGCTTTGGCTTCATGTTTAGCCTTGGTTACGGTTCCGGTTTTCACTTCCTTGGTGCTTGGGTAGAGCAACCACCCTAAGTGACACTCCAGCTATGGGCAGGGCGTCTATTTTGCATATATTTATGCGCATTGTCTTCCCAAGAACTAGGATCCTCAGGTAACCAAAGGCACTCGCAATGGCAGACGCCTCTCGATGGGCGTCCAATGAGACGAGCGCTGCTCGCAGGTATAACGGCTTCTAGCAGCAAGCCGTTAGATTACCCTCAGATGATAGGCCAATCTGAGGGGTAGACACAGATGAAAAAGAAAAAAAAAAATGAAGACAAAAAAAAAACTCACCCCAGACTGAGTTAAGGGTTAACTTCAAGGACCAACGGCAAACGTTGCTCCTTCCATTTGAAATTGGCGAACTTTTGAAATTTCAGTTCTGCTTATGACTATGGGATTTCTTGTTGTTGTTGTAATGTTGTTGTTATTGTTGTTGATGATAATGTTGCTGCTACTGTTGATGGGGTTTCTTGCGAAGATTTAGTTCGAGTGTCGAGTGCGTCCTTAGCGCTCATCAGCGTTCATCAGCGGCCATTGGCACGTACGTCCAAGTTATTGCCATCAATGGAATTTTGATCGACAAGAATTTGGTCGTTCAAAAGTCGCTTTTAATTTATCGTTGTATATGAGAAATAGTTTCGGTTACTTGGCCCAAGCAGCAGCAGCATCATCATCACCACCAGATGTGGAGGAGCCACTGCTATCCATAGGAGGCAGAGGAGGCGTCTGGCGTCTGCGTCCCAATGCTTTTTGCCCATAATCGAAGCGATCGTACGATTGACGTCCCTCAAACACACACACACACACACACACACACACACACACATATATAAACGCAACTAAGACTGCGTCTGACTGTTGGCTGTTGGTCCTGGTCCTGGCTCGGATCTTAGTCTTGGCCTGGTCAGCCAGCTTGGTATGTGGCGTCGAATGTCATTATTGCTTTCAAGTGCCAACTAAAAAGCAACTGCAGTTAATTTTTTGTCCATCTTTGCCCATTTGCCATCGCATAAAAACAACATATTTAGCAAATGACAGCAACAGCAACAGCCAGCAGCAACATAAGCAGCAGCAACATTAACAGGCTTGCCAAGCAGCAGCAGCAACAACAACAACAACAAGTGGCAACAAAAAGCGACCCGCAAATTAAATAAATAAAAAATCAACAAGCGCTTGCAGAGGACTCCGAACGGAACCAATGCGATCCAAACCAAAGCGTTCCTGGCGACAGAGTGACAATCAGCAGCTCCAAGTAGCCAGCCAGCCAGTCAGCCAGCCAGCCAGCCAGCCAGACAGAAATTGTATCCCCCAACCCAACCCATCGCATCCCAACTCAGCCCATTGCCAGTTCCAGTTCCAGTTGCCACTGCTGCCAACTGCCTTCAGCACCTGCCTCTGGCTCTGGCCTTACCCCTGCCGCTGTCACCGCTCCTGTCACTGCTCCCGCAACTATCAGTGACCATCGACTGTGGCAGCGTCAACTGCCAACAGTAGCTCCCTTCTAGCCACCATTATTTGTGTATTGAAATCACGTCTCATTTATTTATTGCTGCAAGCCCCAAACGTCCCTCCGAGCGACCAAATGACTGACTCCAGACTCGCGCTTCTGGCACTCCCACCCCCCTCTAGACTGCCGCTCCTGGCCACCGCTCCTGACTCCCGCCAGTGACTACCGCCTCAGACTCCCGCTTCTGACTTACGCAAAAAGATTCTGTTTCTGCGTTAAATACTCCTTCGTTCAACTCTGCCACCAGCTGCTGCCCATAGAAGAAGTGTGGCATTGACAGTCACCTTAACCTGCCACTGACCAGTGTTCCTTCGCCAAAGGAGATCACCTTTTCTTTTCCTAATTTATTATATTATTTTTCTAAATTAATCGAAATTGATATATCACAAACAACTCGAGGAAATTTTATTTAAATTTATTTTTTTTTATTTTAATTTAAAAAAAAACTCAATAATTTTCTTGCTGCAAAATTAATTTTTATATTTTTTATATAATTTAATTTTTATTATATTTTAATTTTTAACAATATTATTTTTAAATTAATATTTTTATATTTGTAAATTTAAAACATTTTTTTTTTTTATTTCCCTAAGTAAATTTTTTATTTTTTTTTTAACTTAAATCTAAAACTTCTTCTTAACTTTTTTATTTGATATATTCAAGTTCAATTTTGGTTAACAATATATTTAATAATTATTAATTATTGGCTTAATCAGTGACTGAGCCAATTGTGGGCGCACATGTCCTTCGGTTTTCAGTCTGATTTAGGACTTTAGTTTTCCTTCTTCTATCCTTTCACCTCTTCTATCAGAAGCATGAAATTTTATGCCCTGCCTTTTATGGCAGAAAATGTGTCATAAATTGTCGGGCGCAGGCAATCATGGGTTAATGATTGGCAACGCATCAAGTGACAACACCAACTACATTATGGTACAACCTGAACCCCCGTCTCCTGCGCCCCCCCTTCGATCGAACCCCCCCGCCTACTTATTGTTGTTGCTGGTGGATGCGCTTGTCGATCGAAGCGGTAAAAAAACTAAAAAGTGAAAAAGAGAGAGAGAAAAAGGGGAAAAAAGAAAGAAAATGGAAAGAGATAAAGGAAAAACAAAAAGGAAAAACTTAAGCATCCAACGATCGATGTTTGTTTTTATTTCTCCCGGTTTTGTTATAATTTAGTTGACCATCTCGTTTTTCTATTAATTAAAGTTGGTAACAGAAGCAGCAGTCGCATTTGTTGGAAATGGGAATGGGTACGGGTACGGGAATGGGTACGGGAATGGGTACGGGTATGGGAATGGGTACGGGAATGGGTACGGGAATGGGTATGGGTATGGGTATGGGTATGGGTATGGGTATGGGTGCGGGTACGGGTATAGTTATAGGTATGGGAATGGCTATGGGAATGGGCATGGGCATGGCCATGGGCATGGGCATGGACTTGGATACTCCTGGGCACTGGTCAGTGGCATCTTGGAGAGAGCAACGAGAGGCCCGTCTAAAATATTCTCACATAATTATTTACGATCTGACATAATCATCAGCATCGCTCATTGGCGGCCATTCGCGTCGGGCTGGGGCATTGGGCTGCGCATTGGAATCGCGTTGGGCTGACCATAAATTTTGTGAGGAGCAAGAATCTTGGGACAGATGGCAGATGAGGCGAGTGTTCCTCGCAGCTTCACAATTCCATAATTCACACGGCAAACATTTACATTTGGTGATAAAAAAGCAAAAAAAAAAATTGGGAAAAATTTAAAAAAAAAAAATGAAGCGAAAGATTAAAATTATCCTTGGCGATCCTTTGCTGATCATCGCGCATGCGTAACGCATTTCTAACGAGTTTTACCAGCGAACATCCTTGGCAATGTTGAGGACGAAAGCGAAAGGGTTGAACGGTACACACACACACACACACACACACCACACATACACACATATGCACACATATACACACACACAGCGACCGCATTTGCTTATGCAGATGAGGTCTTCGACTTCGTTCCCAAACATTTTGTTGAGTCCTTTTTGTGCGCTTTTTCGAGTTGAGTTTTTTTTTTCGTCTTTTATTTTTTGATTGGGATTCGTACTTTTTTTTTCCTCTTTCGGCTGCATACCAAAAGGGTTCACGGTCCAGACGTCCGTCGAGTTTTTTTTTTTTTATATAAAAAAAGAGAATTTAATTAAATTTTTTTCTTATGGACTGGCAACATTGTGAGAACGGATCTGGGCAGGATCTCTATAAATATCATTTTTTTTCTCCAAATATATAGTTTTTGGTTTTTGGTTTTTTTTTTTTTTGATGGCTTTTATTATTGCCTTGAGATCGATTTTTATTAAGACTTATCTACTCTTTCCAGTGATCACCACATCCCGGCCAAGCAACGAGGCCGAAGCTCAACTCTACCGGGTGCTCCAGCGGGCCAGCCTCCTGGCGTACTATGATACGCTGCTGGAAATGGGTGGCGATGATGTGCAGCAGCTGTACGATGCCGGCGAGGAGGAGTTCCTGGAGATTATGGCGCTGGTGGGCATGGCATCGAAGCCACTGCATGTGCGTCGTCTGCAGAAGGCGCTGCATGAGTGGGCGAACAATCCGGCCCTGTTCCAGGGTCCCATGCTGCCGCACTTGGGTAAGATGTCATCACCACATTGTCCACTCTTGGCATTGACTACAACATTGCCCATGTATACGCCAGGACTGTGCGAGACGCCAACAAAGCCCGCCCTCGTCTTTAATCCGGACAGTACGCCCGCCTTGCCACGTACCAAATTCTCTTCGTTCAATCCGAGTGCCTCCTTTCCAGCTGCCAGTGTACCGGTAGCCACGACGCCGGTGTCCAGTGCCCATCTGCTTTCCCAGATAAGCGCACCGGTCATGTGTCCCGCATTGCCTGTAATCCAGAGCCAGTCACCGGCACCTCTTGTTCTGCCCGCCACATCGTTGGCCAGTCATTCGAGTGTTGTTGTTGCTGGTGCTTCTGTGGGCACACCCTGCGGCGCCAGCACTGCTCATCAGGTCTCCTCCAGCTCACCACAGCTCACGCCTGTGCTCACTGAGATGCAGGTGCAGCGCATTACCATGTGTGCCGCCAAGATTGCCCGCCAGCTGCCGCAACGTGAGCCCAGGGCGCAGACCTCCAAGAAGCGAACGACCCGCGAGCTGGAACAAGTGATTGCCATGAGTGAGCACGATCCGCGCCGCATGGAGGAGATTCGTAAGTACTCGGCCATCTATGGCCGATTCGACTGCAAACGGCGTCCCGAGAAGCCCCTCACCCTGCACGAGGTCTGCGTCAATGAGGCAGCGGCTCAGCTGTGCCGCAATCCGCAGACAATTTGGTTGCTCACGCGCCGCGATGAGCTCTTCCCCCTAGCCCGCCAGATTGTCAAGGACGCTGGATTCGGTCACTCAGCCAGCATTGCACGGTATGGCAACCTGTTGTCCCAAGTTCCAGCCCAAGGCGCCCAGCGTCTCGACATTGACTGTGAGTCCAGTGATGCCGACGTGCCGTCCAAGCGGCAGCGCCTCTCCTCCACAGAGGCCTCACAGCTGCCCATGGACCTGAATCGGGTAAGGAAGACAGATTCCATTGAGCACTAATGTGCCCGTTGCCATCATTGGCTGGTGGAGTGCTTCAGCTTCTGCTTCAGCTTCAGCTTCAGCTTCAGCTTTTTTTTCAGAGCTTGGAACTTGGATGCTTCTATTGCTTCCTCGTCCTGTTAACCAATTATTTTGCTTTACAGCCTTACAGCTTTTTTTTTTTATTCATATCGATGGCTTTTAATCCTTACTAACCCGAGTCCGGAAGTTCTTCTCAGAATATCCTGGCACTTGGATCCTTAATGATCAATAACTAGATATATGTAGTTCTTCTTCTTCTTCTTCTTCTATAATCTATCATCTTTTAAATCTCTGAATCTCTGTAGTCGTTTGTGATCCTAAACGATCCCTAGTCCTTATCAGTATTTCTTGTTGTTTTGATGCTAGTTTAGTCCTTAATCTAATCCTGATCTTTACTTAGTTTTAGTTACTTACTTAGTTTTGTTTTTAGTCAAATTAAATCTTTTAAATTTCTACCGTTTAAATTTGCTTTGTATTAATTGTTAGTTACAATCACTTAGTTAATTAGTCGTTAGTCGCTCGTTATCCTAGTTATTGCTGCAATATGTGGTGTACCTTTCGTTGAGTCCAATAAAAGATCCCCCGCTTCTCAGAAACCAATGAATATCGTGTATTCCTTTTTGCCAAATGCTTGCCGCCTCCTTGCGCTCTCTCCTCTCTCTCTCTCTTTCGCTCGCTCGCTCGCCATATTCCAATCCTCGTGACAGAATTTAATCCTAAATCTTATTGCAAACTTGAACCCATCAATCTGAAGGAAGCTGTCGAGGATTCACGCTACAATCTCTTTGCGATGTACCAAAAGTTTGCCAAGCCGCCGTTTGATCTAACGGAAATAGCCAAGTTCTCGTAAGTGTTATCCTTAAGAGTGGCAATTATATATTTTATATATAAATATAAATATTAAGATTAAGTATATATACTTATATTTAATATTGATTAACTCCTTCAGCTTGGGCAAGGCGGCAGACTTTGAGGACAACGACTCGCGCTTCTCGTTCAGCAATTCCAGTTCGCCGCCCATGCCAGTGAGTATGTGTTTGAGCATATCCCGTGCAGGACACTGCCGAGGGTATCTAATGACTTATGGCAAATGTTAACTAATCCACAGGCCAATGGTCTGGAAAGTGAACGGGCATCGATCACAACTCTGGCCAACTGCTCCAAGCACACCGACTGTGAGCTCCATGCGGCCAGCGATCTGACCCTCAGCGAGTCCGTGGACCTCTCAACGACCGGTGTCCAGGTCATATCCGCGGCTGGCGATAATATAATCGCTGTGGCGAATCCCGCCCTGGCATTGAGCCCCACACTGAACGAAGTCCTCAAACGCAATGCAGCCTCTCCAGAAGCTTAGGATCTTCGTGCAGCTCGAGCGACTGTCCAATCCCTTCAATTGCAGGACGATCCTTGGGCCATTCGTAGTGCCACGTCTAGAACTTACAAATTTCAGTGCAATTTATACTTAAATATTAACTAAATGTTAGATCCTAAGCGAAACATTAAACTAATCTAATTAACTAGAACGTAAATCCTGTGATCTACTCTATTCTGTAAAATAAAGACTCAAATCTTACGATCAAATGACCGCCCTCACTTGGACTTGAATGGGAGGGGTTAACTAAAGGATCGCATATCGAGTTATGATCAATTGATTGAGTCATTTCCGCAGCGATCTGATTGTCCTCTCAGTTGCTGAGCAACTGTCAATCCCTTGGGCAACAATGGGTTAACAATTGCGGACTGTTAAGTCCTGGCAATTGTGTTTACTCTGCGATTGTGGGTTTTCCCTTTGTACACCTCCTTGACTGTTGATGTTTTTGGGCTTGCAAAGGCAACCCTCCGAAAGGGTCGCCAGGTCAGGGTCAGGGATATTCGCCAATTCGCCACCAATAGTGATATCCTGGCTAATGATGATATTAACACCCTTGCCCAAGGATTTCGCAAATCCTCTTCTGTATGCAAATTATTTTTTTGGCAAATTTCGTATGCAAATTTCTACGATCTTCTGATCATTGATAAATGATCAACATAAAGGATAATGGTGATGATCGTGGCGATGATTACGGATTGCGACTCATGTTGTGATTTGGGAATAATTGGGAATGCTGGGCGAGTGTTTCACTTTGGCCAACCGAGCGTAAGGGAAGCCTGAGATCCTTGCATCTGTTTGTGATTTAAATCACAAAGCATTCAAGGATCCACCTACTTCATAGAAGCCACATGGCCTGTGGCCTGTGGCCACAAATGCGCGGGTGAGCATGGAACAGAAGGCGTTCCGACTTCATAAAGGATTCATTCACCTTGAATCGCGCATGTCTTATGATCAGATTAAAGATCGTCCTTCCTCACCCCCACCCACACACACACACACACAGACACAAAAGACTGGAGCAGCATTCAAAGTACATGCGATGCGATGCGATGGCGCCAAATGATACAAGGAGAAGCAGTTCTTGGGCAGGACCCACAGGATCCTGTAGTCCCTGCATCGAATATGCACATGCGTCTATTCAAATCTTTTGTGAGCTTCTCAGATCCTGCGGCTGCTCAAGCAATTAGAATGCAGTTCGTGTCCAGGGTTACCCAACCCTTGGGTACACCCTTTCAAGCGCCTTACACACACATCCCTCACCCCAGAGCAGATCAGTGCTTAGGGTTGCTCAGGGTTACGCTTGCCTGCCCAAGACGATCATTAGAAGCATGATTGATGAGGCGAGCGGGTACTTCTGGCTATTTGCATAAGACGCTGGGTATCGCGCGTCCAGGCATATGCCTCAAGGATTAGACATCGCTGAGGTCATGAGAACAATGAAAAAAACCAACCAAAGGGCGACCGTCGATGTCAATGTCTGGATTGCGCTTGGAGCGCCTGACTGATTATTTACTTTAAGCGAACATATGAGTAATATTAAGGTTAAGGTCTAGGACATTTAATGACAAGCAACAGCAACAGTTCATAGGCCATGTCCAGATCCCGATCCCAATGGTCGGTAGTCCCAATTTCGATTTCGGTCCCCCGCTTTCGTTTTCGATTCCAGTTCGACCGCCGAATTTGATCCCCGCCATGGATTGAGTACCAGATTATGGCCAAAAAATTAGACGCCACTCATGGCGTATCCTGCAGCTTTTCAAGTATCCAATCCATGAAGTACTGTGTACTCGAATAGACACCAGGTGTATCGGGTCTGGCACATCCAACGCCATAGGACACAACGCCAATCAAGAAGAAACGCATTTGACCATTGATGCTCTCGGAGGTCATCAGGGGTCCACCCGAGTCGCCTTGGCACGTATCCTTGCCACCGCCAATGTCACCAGCACAGATAACCGCTGGATCGAACTGATCCTCACTGAAGTACCGCTTCAGCTTCGCGTAGTTGGTGCGGCAGACCTCGTTGCTGAGGATGGGCACCATCAGCTCCTGCAGGACGTTCGACGTTTGACCGCCCTCCTGAGTCTTGCCCCAGCCGACGACAAACGGGAACGTGCCCACATACGACTTGGAGCGCAGAGTCGGGCTGCTGGGCATGCAAATGGGTGAGATGAGACTCGTGAAGACAACGTTGTCCTTCAAATAGAGTAAAGCGATGTCTGCGCGTCCATTGCGTCGGTTATAGTCAGGATGGGATACATGCTGTGGGCAAAGAATATGAACCACAGTGAGGACTCTAAGGATAAGCAACAACTCAATGTCAACCCAATGGATCTTACCTTCACCACCGGAATATCTATGTGCGGGGTCTCCGTGTCCGTTGAGAGATCGTGCTCACCGAGACGCACATGGGAGGGAACACTGTAAGGAATGAATTATTGGAATTATTGGAATGGGAATTTAAGAGGGATCAGATTTGAATTTCACTTACAGACTAGCTAGGATGCAGTGGGCAGCGGTGACAACGTGTCTGGCGGTGATCAATGTGCCGCCACACTTGAAAGGCTGCGACGAGCCATCGTCATAGCCAATGAGAGCTGCCCAGGGCCAGGCGCCCTTCTTGGAGACAACTCCTCCGACGATTTTCTTATTGGTGGTCAGGGTGTAGCCGCAGCCCTCCTCTACGGTTGGCAGACGGCGTGGAATCTCCTCCAGATTAACTGGCTTACCAGGCGCCGGAGTGGCCACCGTCTGGCCTGTGGGACAGCAGACATTGGTGCCAACTTTGCCGCAAATCAAATTGGAGGCCTTCACAAACTTCGCGAACTCCGGATCCGCTTGCTTTACTTGAAGCTCCGCGATGATGGAATCACAGCTCCTGATATCTGTGGATTAGTGTGGATTAATGGCACTTAGATGGCTATGAGAGTTACGGCTGAAACTGTTCACCTACCGACACATTCACCCACCGCTCCGCCAGGATTACGACAGCTGCGACCACGTGGCTCCACAACTGGGGGCGATGTGACGGGTGCAGCGGTTACTGGAGGACTTGTTGGCCTTGGGGTTGGCCTGGGTGTTGGCTGCAGGAAGGGATTATCTGTTGGCTGTGGGCGAGGCTGTGGCTGGGGCTGCACAAATGGACCCTCTGTGGGGAAGAAAGGATTCTGTGGTCGCTCTGTAACCGGATTAGTTGCGGGTCGAGTACAGCAAACCTACGAAGGGAGCAGTGATTGATTGAGCTTAGAAGCAGGCAGGATTAGAGATTAAGCGAGAGATTCCCCCATACCAGTGGATCCCCATTAACGCTGCGCGTGCCACAGCTGCGCTGCAATGATATCACATAGTTCTGGGCAGTGCGCCTGTCGGTGATCTGGAACACGTTGGCCACCTGGGGACAGAAGCTGAGGGCCACACAAGTGCCGTAGTAGTTCTCGGGTGTGATGCATGTGGGACGACCTAGGAGCACAGGACATAGAACATGATGAGAACAAACAGACTTTTTTAAAAGTGTTAAAAAATATCCTTAAAAGCTTCTCCCTCTCTTCCTCTCTTCCTCTAATTCTCTCCCTCACTCTCTCCCTCTCTCTTATCTAGTTACTCTTTCGCCTTTGCGTCTTCGTTTTGGTAAATCCAAAAACTTATTATTCCGCCCTCAGGCATCGAAGTGCAGTCGTTAACCATCCAAAAAACGTGTTCGTAATAAACATTTACTTAATGCCTCAATACACATTTTGTGGCTCTAAGGAACTGCCGTTGATTCCGGCGACCTTGGGGCACACTTGCAATGACAGTGACAATGACTGGTTTTTAGTTCAGTTTTCAGTTTTCGGTTTTCAGTTTTCTGTTTTCAGTTTTCAGTTTTGAAACTGAGATTTTTGCTTTGAACTTGAAATTTAATGCCAAATTAAATATTATTATTTTTTCAGCCGAAATGTTTTTTTTTTTTTTGCCAAGCTCAAATTAAAGCACATTGAGCAATAAATATAGTTAAGATATATGCAAATAAAATCGGCCAATCAATAATCAAAATCAACAATCAAAATCGACGCCCGGGAACAAATGACTGAGGCAACAAACTTGGCAGTGAACAAATTTGAAAATTTTATTAGATTTGTAATTTAAATTTGTAGGGCTTTATGTGCGCTGTAATCAGCGCTGAATTATGATAATATATATAGTATATAGATTTCACATATACATGAAATCAAATATATATATATATATATATATATATATTATATGTGTATTCAAATAAACTTTTTATAGACGCGTGAAGTTAATCAAACTGGTTTTCAAACAGTTAACGTGTTTTTGTATTTGTTTAATTTTTGTATTTGTTTTTGTTTTCGTATTTGTTTTTCGATTTTTTTTTTGTTTTTTTTTTTGTTTTTGTGTTTGTTTTTGTTTTTGTATTTGTGTTCCTGCGATTTACTTGACGGGTTAGTCTATAGATCTTAGATTTTAGATGCGATAAAAGCGAAGAGAAAAACAAAAGCAGGCGAAAGATTCTCGTCGTTAGTTAATCCGTAGGTTAGTTAGTTACTTAGTTAGTTAGTTACCCAGTTGGTTAGTTACTCATTTGGTAAGTCGTACCTTGTCTGTTACGGTTGAACTGGGCTGGCGTGGGCGTGGCAAGGCAGGCGACTGTGAGCACAACACAAAGCAAATGCTTCATTTTTATATTTTATTTTTTTTTTTTTCGAAATAAAAACAAAAAAAAAACTAATAAAAGTCACTTCTTTCGATTCCAATAATATGCCGCTAGGATAATATACGGTGTGTTTTTTCAAGGATCGCGTTCCGTTAACGCGTTGTTAACGATCCGCCGTACGTTATCAGACTGAGCGCGTCTTGAGCCGTGGGCCAAGTTTCTTGGGAATTTTTGATCGAATTATAATTTTTTGGACCCGCTTTGCGTGACCAAATCGCGTCGCTGTTCACGTACTCACCCGATCGCTGCCAGAGTCGGGCTTTATATGCCAACGAGACCAGCGGCAACAACGTTAACAAAACAACATTAGCAACAACGGCGACACCAACAACAACAACAAGAAGAATATATGAGATTTTGAGAGCTTTGCCTGGAAAGCAGTTCTCTTGATGGGAGAGAAAGAAAGAGAGAGAAAGAGAGAGAGAGAGAGAGATAGGGAGAGAGAGAGATTCTGAGATCTACTACACTAATTGCACATTGGGGTCTGTTACATAGCATCAATTAAGCCATTACAAAAAGTACAAAACTCGATCTGCGGCTATAATCTTGGGCACTTTCCCATAGATGGCTGAACGATGGATGACGAATCTCTCCACATTGAATATTGAATGTGAATCTATATATATATATACATATATATACGCATGCCTCATGTACAGAACCTTGACTGAATTTGGTATAATACTAGACATACTACTAGCCTAGAATTATAGTAACTAAGTGATAATTGGTAAGCAAACGAGTTCCCTGGGTTCAATAACATTGGGTCTCTGGCGAATATTAAATACCCTAGAACCTGTCCGAAAGTAGAAAGTATAAAGAAAATATTATAAATAAAGAAATAAAAAAATAAAGAAATAAAAAAAAATAAATAAAAATAAATTCATTAAATCTCTACATCTCACTTTCTCCACCCACTCTCCCTTCCACCCTGTTGCTGCCACTTGTCGCGTATTAATCCTCGTATAGATCGAGGCTAGAGATCATAAGAGACGATTCGACATATAGACGACGACATATCATCCTGTTCTATCGGAAATACCTGTAACACTTAGTGATAAAATTAATTTCGATTTTCAAGGTGTTTAATGAAACGTTTATTTGACTGTATCCAAGGCGGATACGTAATCAAATCGTAATCGAAAAGTTGTCAATCTACTCGCCGCCTGTCACTGCCGGACTACAAGAATTTCAGATGACTAACCGCTAGCCGCCCTAACATAGAGCTCAAATAGTTGATTGTAATGTCGCCATGGATTCACCTGCATTCGAGAAGCAATTAAATAGCCAAGTCGAGCATCCAACATCGACGACAACCACTCAATTAATAGTGGGTAATACTAAGTACTAAGTACTGGCTATGGAGCCAATGGAGCCATCAAGATAACCGCTCAACCTTTTTGGTATTCATTGATTGTGCAAAGTCTATGACGATTCCCCCTAGATAAGAATTAATATAGCCGGGCAGTTGGTTTAATCGATGACATCGCCCCATTCGCACAAACATTGCTCGACATGATTGCCACATGGTATCCCGCCGACATTGTCCAGTCGTGAGCTAAACTGCAGTCTGCTCGGAATTCTGAGCAGCGGCCGAGAATTTCAATTGTTATGCGAGCGATGAAGTCACGATTCCAGAGCTCCTCCAATGACGCCAACGACGCCAATGATGAGCTGGATGGGCCTTTTTATATTCCGTTCAGGTTCCAGTGGGCGGATCTGTGTAAAGGGTAACGCCTCAATGCTGGTATTTCTACAAATTTCTAATCCTGGTGACCAGTTCCGGCTCCAGTTACCCGTTACTTTCAGCCGCCTTTCAAGAAACGCCCTGAAATTATGTAATCTTAATACCTAATTTTACATTTGCTCAGTCAAGTCGGGATCGAGAGGCTAATTAAGATTTGTTTAAGCCGTACTCATCGGTCTTTTAATACCAACATTTTCCGGTTTTAAGGGCGGGGCGGGACAGGGCGGGACAGGGCAGTTGCCTGCTGGAACTTGCTTAATTACATATATAAAACGCCACGCGTTTCGATCCTCACATTTCTTATTATCTAACAAGTCGAACTCATCTCTAATCAGAACCAATGTAAGACCCGCCTGGGATCAGGGTATGCCCGGGCGAAACACCCTGTACGCCAGGATGAAACTTATCCTTTGCAGAATTTAAATATATGAGCGACATTTGCTCAGATATATCTCAGTTCTAATATAATAATAAATAATAATAAATTTATGAAATAAAAAAAAGAAATCTCTTTTTTTGATTCTTAGCCAATTAATTTAATTGAATTAAATAATTAAATTTTTAATAATATAAAAAATACCCTTTCAGATTTCAACTCCTCAATATACCCACAATTGATGCTTAATATTTTCCCAGGGTATAAAAAAACAATCATTATAAATCACACATTATAAATGATCGCGATTTTTGTAAATTCCCCATGTGAATTTTTTATTTAAAAGTAAAAACATGTATTTACTTTTGAAATTTTTAACGATCTGTATACATATGAATATGTTTTGCATGTTCCTATCCAAAGTTTCCTGTAATTTGGGAAATGAGAGGGAAGAACATTTCATTTAATATTTAAGATTACTTCAGATTCCTCGACGATGAATGATTCCAGGAAATCTTAGCCCCTATTTGCGCTGCGTAAGATCTGTTGGATCCAAGGCATGTAGCTACTGGTGCGGGTGTAGACACCAGGGAATCCTGGCCGAGCACACTCATAGCCAAAGGACACAATGCCCAGCAAGTAATAACGATAGGTTCCACCGTCCAACTGAAGGATTTCAAATGCGTTAGGATCGATTATAAAATTAAAAAAAAAGGAAAAAATAAAAGAAAATTTAAAAAAAAAAATTAAAAAAAATTTTAAAAAATGTAAAAGAAAATGTAAAAAAATTTTAAAAAAATTAAAAAAAAATTTTAAAAATTTTTAAAATTGTAAAAAAAGATGTAAAAAAAATTTAAAAAAAAATTAAAAAAAAATTTTAAAAATATTTAAAAAAATAATTTTAAAAAAGGTGGAAAAAAAATGTAATTTTTTTCTTAGATTTTTTTTTTTTGTTTTTAGATGAAATATTTGCATGTCGAGTCAACAGATTTCTTTGGACAACAAAAAAAAAAACAATGAAACGATTGTCAGCCCCGAGAGTTTTCAGAGTTCCCCTTAAATTAGCAGAGGGCAATAAGAACGAGAAGAAGAGCCAACCACCTTGAAGATTTGGAATACCAAACTGGTTGGCAATCTGATGGCATCGCACACACATACGATGAGTCATCAATGCGTAAATGTAACTGACCTGGGGCAGCATAAGTGGTCCACCGGAATCCCCCTGGCAGGCATCGACACTGGAGCTGCCGGCGCAGATCAACTGTACAAGGAAAGTATCAATCAATTGCTCATGGTCCATAAATTGGAAACCCGTTAGTTGCTTGCTCACCTTGTCGCTAAATTGTACAAACTGGAAGATGGACTTGTAGTTCTGCTCACAGCTCTGGCGCGACACGATCGGCACCTGTGCATCGCGCAGCACATTGGATGTGGGTCCCTGATGCTTCGTCGATCCAAAGCCGGCCACAAAGGGATTCATGCCCACAAACTCATTCTCGCGCTGGAACCTGATCGAGTCGGGCAGGCAAATGGGCTGTATGATGCCTGCCAATGGGAAAACACACACACACACAGTCATCTCAGGGTTCATGGTAATCAACTAACATGTACATCACTTTCTCTTAAAAACGAACTTAACATTAAATAAATTAAATTAATTAAAATTAAGCCAGAAAAAAATAATATAAATAAATATAAAAATAAAATAAAACAAAATAAAAAAAATGGCAGCTCCACAGTTAAACATTGATTTTTAAATACATAAATAAATAAAAAGAATAAAAAATATAATAAAAACAGAGATAAATAAATATTAATAATAAATAAATATATTAATTAATAATAACAAATAAATATAATATTAATATTTCTCAGTTAACCGATTGCCAATTCTAAAACCGAATTCCAATAGAAACTTTCCTAAGAAATGAGTCTTATTGGAACGCTACTTACCGCTAGATGGCGCCTCGCCATTTAACTCAATCAGCGCAATGTCATTCGCAATGGAAGCCAAATCGAACTGTTCGTGTACAACGGTGCGCCGAATGGCCAAGTCAACAGCATCCGGCTCCGACTTGGAGATATCATGTGCTCCCAATCGCACCAAGGCCAATGTTGGATTAATGCAGTGCGCGGAGGTGACAACAAATTGGGAGCTAATCAGACTTCCGCCGCAAAGGAACTTCAGTGCATTTTTGTTGGCCTCATCGTAGTAGCCCAAGGCAGCAAACCAGGGATATGCACCTTGGGATCAGTATCGATATTAACCAAAAAAGAAAAAGATGCTTCTCAAGAACTTACCCTTTCTGACGGGTAGACCCCCAACCACACGGTTTGTGGTTCCCCCGCTGATGCCACACCCAATCGAGCTGCCGGACGAACTGAAGGGGCCCGGGGGACTTGGATATTGAGGCGGTCGTACTACAACTTGACCCTGGTTCACGGGTGGTGTCGGCTGAAAGACAACCGGCGGCAGTGGCTGTTGGGGAGACTGTGAGGGTAGGCCGCCCAGCGAAGAGAATGAAAAGGGTCCGCCCGGCTGGCTCGTGGGATACGTATACTCCTTGGGACTTCTGCTGACAATGGGCGCGCGATCTTTGGCGCAACAAACCTAGAAGTTAATATATGGATTAAGAGACGAGAATCTTTGGAGGGAGGAGAAGAATCAGTTTACCAGAAAACTGAAGCCATCGAATCCACAAATAGACTGGCCGAGGAATGTCTGAAATTCATTGGACGCCGTTCCCGCCTGATACTCCTCGACAAGATGGGTGCAGGTGGTCAGTAGCTGGCAGCTGCCGGCGCGGGATCGTGCATCGTAGCAGCTTTGCGTCTGGGCTAAAATAACGAGCAGAACGGAAGCGGATCTGTGGTTGGATTTGCGGGTGTGCAAGCGGATACGGATGCGAATGCGAATGCGAATGCGAATGCGAATGCGAATGCAAATGTGGATGCGAATACGAATGTGGATGCGAATGCGAATGCGGATGTTGTGTTTGTTGTTTGGATGTGATAGTGAGGTGCACCCAAGGATTGCCAATTATAAAAATGCTTTTTATTGCGCAATTAAACTACAAATTTTGCCAGGTAGGAGGTGGTAAGGGATAAGGTGGAGGACTTAGGGACATTTGTAAGGATTGATCTAAAGTGGTACGTATCCATGACGCCGCCGACGTCTTCTTCGACCGGCGTCAAGTGGTATGAAGACCAGCATGTCCGAACCAATTTGTATAGTAGATGCCATAAGGGGCAATTGTTGTTGTTGTTGTTGTTGTTGTTGTTGTTGTAGTGGTGGTGGTGGCTGCTGCAGTTGCTGCTGTTGCCTGGGATCGATGCAGGGACAATTGGGGATTGGACTCGCTCCACCCGGCAGGCAGACAAAAGGCTGTGGCGGACATGTGGCTGTTGGCATTGTGGGAAGCGTGTTGGCAGCTGTCGTTGTGGTGGGTGTTGGCGGTGCAGCTGTTGGTGTGCTGGTGGTCATCATTGTGGGTGGCGGCATCGATGCAGTGGTTGGCATCTGTGTCAACGGTGGCGTTGGCTGAAACGTTGGTATAACTGCGGGCGTGGACGGAGGCGTTATTGGTGGTGGTACAATGGGGGGCGGCGGCAATGGATAGACGGTCAAATAACCTGGCGGTAGAACTGGACACAATCCCTTGATGTTGGCCAAATACGAGAGAACTGGCCAAAAGTACACTCGCACACAGAACTCATCCAGCAACATGACGCCCAATAAGATTCTAGCTCAGTCCGTGTCCCGTGTGCGTCAACTCCAATCTTTGCCTGCCAACTGCCTGCCAGCCAGATGCCCGCCAGCTATCAGCCCATTCAGCTCTTGGCCAACGCTCTTGCAGTCACCCAACCATTCCATGTTAATAATTAATAATTTATTAAATTAGTTTGCGATTTATGCGTTTCAACGTTTGTTGACTCTTCTGATGCGTCCCAATTATCTGCACGTTCGGATGCCCGGCGGATGCGCCCCGGATGCGCGTCATCCAGATCTGACGCTGGGCGAGCCAAGCTAAATGTTTCGTGTTCAAGCATGATCAACGAACACCCATCCAATTCCTCACACCTCCACCCCTACAGCCAGCTCCCAACAACACTCCCCCACCCCCCACCCCCTACCCTTAATACCCAACACCCAACCCACCACCCAATCCACTTCACTCATCCAACCATCGCGATGCTTTGATAATTTTGTCGAATTAAAATAACTGGGCCACTGGCGCTTGTCATCCGATTATGTGCCATGTGTCCAGTGATCGTAGCCCTCTGGTCGCGGAGTGGCATTTATATGTTTACACATGGCACACAACATGCCATGGATTGGCTGTGGGTGGGTGTCCGTTCCCAGTCAACACGAATTTGTTTGTTTATATGACTCCACACCCCAAGCGATGGCAATCTCAGGTGCTCGCTCAGGTGCTCAGGTGCTCAGGTGCTCAGTTGGAATGCATGTACTCGATTTTGTTTACAAATGCCACAAATGACAGTGGAGATCGCATAGCACTTACGGTTTACAAAACTCCGGAGCGATATGATCCATGCGATGAGGAGCCACATTTTTTGTGACTGACGGCGATAATTTGCGATGCCAGGGACTCGGATTGCTCCTTGATGACGTTGATGTTGTGGCATGTTCCAATCAAACGAAGTTCACACTTGCACTGATCCGCCGGAGCAGCAACTGGCCAGAACTTAAACAATGTGGACTCATGGAGCGATTATAAAATGATGCTTTAATTATCGCAATTTGGGAAATTAAATCAAATTGCTTCTATACGTGGGTGTTTATTGGGTATGTGGGTAAAAACTCATCACAGATCAACAGATCGCTTGAACTTGAAAAAGGTAAAGCACCCATTGAACCCCGCAATGAACCTCCAATTGAACCCCGCAATGAAGCCCGCAATGAAGCCCGCAATGAAGCCCGCAATGAACCTCCAATTGAACCCCGCAATGAACCCCGCAATGAAGCCCGCAATGAACCCCGCAATGAATCCCCATTTGAACCCCAAGCCTCAAGGTCTGCGCATGAATTATGTGTTAGACATGCACGAGATATGTGCATGTGTATGTGTGTGTGTGTGTGTGTGCATGTAACTGTGGCTGTATGCGTAAGTAAGTAGTTTTTTTTAACGAATTTTGGATGCACTCGTATTTATTGACTAATGGCTTTCAGTTAATCATATAATTTATGGCTAAGCGTTACACTGAGAGACAAAAATGGGAACTCCTCTAAATCTAAATGCCGACTACGACTACCTTGTGTACTCGAATATACAACATACAACATACAACATACAACACACAACATACAACATGCAACATATAACATACAAAATACAACACATAACATACAACATACAGCATATAACATACAGCATTTAGCATACAGATCCGTTCAGATTTCGATGCTTCCTATGGATCGATGAACATTTCCATTTTTGGGTACATTTTTTATATGTATGTATACATGTATGTATATATGTATGTAAATATGTATGTAAATATGCATGTAAATATGTATGTATATATGTATGCATATATGTATGTATACATGTATGTGTATATGTGTGTATATGCGTATGGATATACGTATGGATATACGTATGTATATATGTATGTATATATGTATAAATGTATGTTTAAATGTATGTATAAATGTATGTATAAATGTGGATATATGTGGGCATGTCTTATATGCAGTCTGGTCCGTTCGATCCACCATGGATCCTACTCCCTGTGCTTGCAGTCCAAGAAGAGCTGCGCCTGCGATTGTACAAACCGGAAGATCTCCAATAGCATCTCGTTTGATGTCTTGCAGTTAGCTTGTTGTGGATCAAAGAAGGCACCCGCACCAGTGACGCCACCCACTGTGCTGCCCACCGAACGTTTACCCCAGTCCGGCGAGAATGTCAACTGTAATTGTTGTTTAATTAATTATTAATTAACTACTAATTTTTAATTCTTACTTGACACTCCACACAGGCCAGAAGAAAGACCAGCACAGCGGCAATGAGGACTTCACTCTTTGGATTCATGATGTGTTCTATGATGCTGTAGGCCATTTACAAGGATTTATATAGCACTCAAAATTATCATAGCACATGCAACTTACCACTTGCCCCATGCCACATGCCACATGCCACCATTTCTTTAATTAATTTTGCACTTCAATGGATTCCCTCGTGTGGAGAACTGATGCCAGATTTCATATTCTGACGTCACCAAAAGAAGCCCCAAGCCTTTAATCAGGTCTTTGTTTTCTTAAAGAAAAATTATTCAACTATTATAATACGATCTTATATATCATATATATCATATATATCTTAAATATCATATATATCATATATTTATATATCATATATGCCATATATGTCATATATATCATATATATTTATATCATATACATATATCATACATATCATATATCACATATATCATATATATCATATACATCACATACATCACATATATCATATATATCATATATGTCATATACATCACATATATCATATATATCATATATATCATATATATCATATATATCATATATATCATATATATCATATATATCATATATATCATATATATCATATATATCATATATATCATATATATCATATATATCATATATATCATATATATCATATATATCATATATATCATATATGTCATATATGTCATATATGTCATATATATCATATATATTTATATCATATACATATATCATACATATCATATATCACATATATCATATATATCATATACATCACATATATCATATATATCACATATATCATATACATCACATATATCATATATATCATATATATCAAATATATCATATATATCATACATATCATATAATATCATATATGTCATATATATCATATCATATCATATCATATCATATCATATCATATCATATCATATATATCATATGTCATACATATCATATGCATCATATATATCATATATATTATATATATCATATATATATATATATATATCATATATATATATAAATATCATATATATATAAATATCATATATATCATATACATCACATATATCATAAATATCATATATATCATATATATCATATATATCATATATATCATATATATCATATATATCATATATATCATATATATCATATATATCATATATATCATATATATCATATATATCTTATATATAATATATATCATATATATCATATATATCATATATATCATATATATCATATATATCATATATATCTTATATATCATATATATCATATATATCATATATATCATATATATCATATATATCATATATATCATATATATCATATATATCATATATATCATATATATCATACATATCATATATATCACATATATCATATATATCATAATATATCATATATATCATATATATCATATATATCATATATATCATATACATCACATATATCACATATATCATATATATCATATATATCATATATATCATATATATCATATATGTCATATATGTCATATATATCATATATATCATGTATGTCATATATATCATATATGTCATATATGTCATATATATCATATATACCATGTATGTCATACATATCATATATATCATATATGTCATATATGTCATATATACCATGTATGTCATACATATCATATATATCATATATATCATATATATCATATATATCATATATATCATATATATCATATACATCACATATATCACATATATCATATATATCATATATATCATATATATCATATATATCATATATGTCATATATGTCATATATATCATATATATCATATATATCATATATATCATATATATCATATATATCATATATGTCATATATGTCATATATGTCATATATATCATATATATTTATATCATATACATATATCATACATATCATATTATCACATATATCATATATATCATATACATCACATATATCATATATATCACATATATCATATACATCACATATATCATATATATCATATATATCAAATATATCATATATATCATACATATCATATATATCATATATGTCATATATATCATATCATATCATATCATATCATATCATATCATATCATATCATATATATCATATGTCATACATATCATATGCATCATATATATCATATATATTATATATATCATATATATATATATATATATCATATATATATATAAATATCATATATATATATAAATATCATATATATCATATACATCACATATATCATAAATATCATATATATCATATATATCATATATATCATATATATCATATATATCATATATATCATATATATCATATATATCATATATATCATATATATCATATATATCATATATATCTTATATATAATATATATCATATATATCATATATATCATATATATCATATATATCATATATATCATATATATCTTATATATCATATATATATCATATATATCATATATATCATATATATCATATATATCATATATATCATATATATCATATATATCATATATATCATATATATCATATATATCATATATATCATACATATCATATATATCACATATATCATATATATCATATATATCATATATATCATATATATCATATATATCATATATATCATATACATCACATATATCACATATATCATATATATCATATATATCATATATATCATATATATCATATATGTCATATATGTCATATATATCATATATATCATGTATGTCATATATATCATATATGTCATATATGTCATATATATCATATATACCATGTATGTCATACATATCATATATATCATATATGTCATATATGTCATATATACCATGTATGTCATACATATCATATATATCATATATATCATATATATCATATATATCATATATATCATATATATCATATATATTGCATTCAGGATTTATACAAGTTTTCCCATCGCTCTGCCCGTAGAAACATTTCCCTTGTGTCTTCCCATCATTTGGGTTTTCCTTTCAATTATTTTGCTATGCGATTCGTTCCAGGATTTTAGCCGGCAAATAAATTGTGCAACTAGAAAAACAAAAATTGAAAGTCCGTGATCTGCAGGACACAAGGCAGAAAGCTTGTGCTGCCGACATGCATGTCCTTTTTTCTCTATTCAAAATAAAAACTTGCGATCAACGTAGTTTTGGAAGCATTTGTGATTTGTATATTTTTATTAGAATTGCGCATATATTTTGTATTAAATATTTGTATATAAATATATTTATTTATATATAATATTATATATATTATATAAATTAAAAAAATGTTTCGTTAAATTAAGCAGTGTTTTGTAGAGTTAAACGAGAGTACAAAATTTAGGACGTTCCACAAACGCGATTATTATTTTTGTTTTTTTTTTTTTTTACTTTCATTCGAACAATTCGATATATAAAAACATAATTTTATATTTTATAGTATATGTGTACATGTGTACATATATTGTATGTATACATGTGTACATATATTGTATGTATACATGTGTACATATATTGTATGTATTCGGGGTACAAATTGTTTGTTTGTTATTTTATTGTGCGTCTCTTTATAAAATATCAATTCCAAATGAGAAAACAATTTAAAACAATTTACTATTTGAAATGTTTTGAATTGTGTTATGTTTTTTAGTTCTTAAATTCATAATTTCTTTTCGTTTTGTTTGTTGGTTTTTTATTCTTGTTGTATTTGTTAACAATGCGCTGACTAAATGCAACGAGAACGAGGCACTCAATTTGTTATTAAACATAACACACACAACACAATCTTTGATTACGCGTTACAAAATTTTATTACATATAAGCTATACATACATATATATATGTATGTATTTGTGTGTGTATATATTATCATTGTATGTTTTACATGTACATATATATATATAAATATATATATATACATATACATGCGTCAGATTAGTAGTAAATAACAATACAAATTACAATAACACATTCCTTTTGGCTTAATCGAAAAAACATTCCATGGGCTCAATTATTGCATTTCTAATCGCATTAAACAAATGGCGTTTGCACAAAATTTTCACAATTCGTATTCGTAGTAATAATAATAATAATAATAATAATGATGATAATAATAATAGTAATAATAACTATTATAATAATAACGATTAAGCTGCTGTCCTGCCTGTCCTATTGTTTTAACAGGTAATATTATAAAAATTTAAGGATGCGTTTGTATAAATGAGTGCGCACCCTTTTTGGTGCTTTGAAGGATGCAGGACATTACATTATTATCATAATAATCATTATTAACATATCATATTATCATATTATCATATAATATATCATTATATATTTGATTTTGCTTAGTAAGTTAGTTAGTTGATTTAGTTGGTTAACCGGCGAGATGAGCGTGGCGCGAGCTTCCTTTTTGATTCGATTCGTTGTTGTTGCTACCGACCAAGCAGTATAAAAATGCACTTCATTTTGGGGATTTGGTTTGGTTAACTGAATACTCGAGGTGATGATCATTGGGTAAATCAGTATAGCTCAGTCGACACTCAATCATTATATTAAAAAGTTTGGTGTTATACTCGTTATATATATCATATATATATATATATATATATATATGTATATATACATATATATATATGTTCATATTGTTGTTTATACCAAGAGATTCGTTGATGTTTACATTTACATCAGGCAGCACTTCCTTTTACCTTTCTTCTTCTTGTACCCCTCCTCGATGTAGGGTCGCTCAGCTATTTGAAACTTACGTACAATACGCACAAGTTCATGGAAAGCTTGATCCACATTAACACGCAACTTGGCACTACATTCGATGTATGGTATCATAAGATTTCTGCTTCTAGTTTGCGCTTTCTCGAGTGACACCTGACGTTGGTGTTCCAAATCGCACTTATTACCCACCATTAGCATGGGGAACTCATCGCGATCCTTTACTCGCAAAATTTGGTGGTGAAACTTTGGTATTTCCTCAAAGCTGGATTGATCATTTAAGGAGAACACAAGCAGGAATCCCTCCCCTGAACGCATATACTGCTCCCGCATAGCGCTGAACTCCTCCTGTCCGGCAGTATCCAGTACTAAAAACAATTAATATATATTGTACATCATTTACAAATACATATGTTAACATATGCATATAATAACTCCTACTCACTGTCCAGCTTGGCTGACACTTCGTCTATAACACATTGTTTTGTGTACGAATCCTCGATAGTCGGATCATAGTCTGTGACGAAATAGCTCTGTAAATGAAAGGTAAAATAAGAAAAAACAAAAAAAAAATAGCATAAAGTTTGCTTTTCGGATCACTTTAAATTTGTTTACACATGAAGACGCCACTTTTTATCATCTTAAGCCACAACAAACACAACAAGCACAGCAACAACACAGACAACAATTTTGTGCTATTCTGTGTGTTATAAAGAAAATCTTTGCATATCAAGACAAATGTTTATGTGTGAATGAGCATTGATATGTACACACAATTTATACACATACACACGTGTACACAAATGTATACACACACACACATATGTACATGCTCATATGGGCAGGTATATGTAAGTATATACGAATAAGCTTGTGTAAATATACGTTCATATAAATGGATGTGGCATGAGGAGATAGAGATGACGCAAATAACTAAAAATAAATGGCAACGGCCGCCAAGCATTGCCACAATGTGAATCAATGAATGCGGTGGACAAAGACAGTCCGTGGTCGTGACCATGACGAACAGTGTCCACTGTATTAATATCCATGTCTATGCATTTCTATAAGAACCGCCCTATAAACAACATCACTATTATTTGTTTGCTGCTGACGTCGTCGCTCATTTCAATTCATTTCTATGCTTGTGTGCGTTTGGCGTTTGGAGTTGACTTCGCTGCGCTCTAGCTAAAGATGATCTACGCTTGAAAATATGTAGCACACGCACATATTTCCAAACACAGTCATATAGCTTGCTGACTTGCTTGTTGCTACAGCCAAAACAAGGGTTTAGCCCACTTGTTACGTCGTGCCGCGCCCCTTCTTTATATATAGAGAATCTTAATGCCACAGAGATGATCAGTTTCAGCATTTGTATATTTGATTTTGTTTCTGATTCTGGTTTTTCAATTCTGCTTGGAGTCACACAAATTAACTACATATCTTCGATTTTAAAATCACATTTTTAATAATCCTCACTATTGTTGCGCTACAGACAATACGACAACAAATGCAACAACAACAACAACAACGAAGGCGACATCAACGACGACGTCACCATATCTATTCCTGGGCTCACCTGTATGAATTGTATCGTGATTGCTGACTTTCCAACGCCGCCCCCACCGACGACAACCAATTTGTACGTTTGCATCTGCATTATAATTCGTTCTGTCAACTAATTTTCTATTATTTTATTCTTATACCACCATCAGCGGAAAATATTCAACTAGATATACGCCGATGTTTCGACGTAATCGAATTGTAAACCAACTAACAATATCGATTCGTTGCAACATTGGCTTACGATTGTAATAGTATTGTGTTTTATAGCAACCTTTGAGGTGCTTCAAAAATATCGATAAGTTTCGATAACCATTAGGTTCAAAATAATTTATTAAGAACAAAAAAGCAACTTAAATTTTTTAAATGTATCAAGAAACTAAAACTGCTAATGAGAATCACTAATCTTACACAGCCTAGCAAGCAAGCTTGTTAACTGCAATAATGAATTACAACCATCTACAATTTTCATGTGAGTAACACCAATCTCCCGAATAAAGTTCAACTTCATCTGCTCATTAATATTAAGACGTTTGCAGACGCGAAATATGTTTCCTATAATATCTTCAGGAGCGTAGCCAAGTCGCCACAACTTTGCAAGTATTTTATATGCCTTATGGATATCATTAATGGCGCAATGTTGCAACATGTCCTGAAGTAGCATGGGGTGAGGCTCATCGCACACCTTAAATACGTTAGCTCCAGTTATGTCTCCAAAGCCCTGTGCCGTTGATTGTAGGTTATTTAGTGCCTGACGCATGTCACCCTGTGCAGTAAACACTATGGCCTCCAAACCATCCTCCTCGTATTTCAGCTTCTCGAGCTGAGCAACCTCAATTAGTTTTGCCAACACCTGAGAATCTGCAAGTTTGGTGAAGCGTAACATGGCGCATCGCGATTGTATGGGCTCAATAATCTTTTCGCTCGTGTTGCAAGCAAGTGCAAACCGTGTTGTGTTGCTATAGATTTCCATAGTACGACGCAACGATTGTTGAGCTCCTTCAGTCATACTGTCTGCTTCATCTAAAATGACAATCTTATGACGACCCCTAGGAAGTGTAACCTTTTGCTGGGCAAACATCTTAATCTTGTTTCGAACAACGTCTATGCCACGCTCATTTGAAGCGTTCAGCTCTAAAACGGCATCCTTATAGCTATCTCCAAGCAATATACGCGCCAGACACTGGATAGTTGTTGTCTTACCCACACCTGGTGGTCCCTGCAAAAATTCATTTATCTAATCTTTGCTATTCATTAAATTTACAAAATTGATTACCGCAATAATAATGTTAGGCGAGTTGCCTTGAGTCGAGAATACCGACAGGCGAGCGACTGTATCTTCATTACCAACAATTTCATCAAACTTAACAGGTCGATACTTTTCAATCCAAGGCAAATTGTTGCGCTTGTCAACTGCAGCGACTCCTGTATCCTCTGACATTTTATTGGACTACAGTTTAGTTAAATTACCTTTGCAAGCGTTTGCATACACAAAACGCGGGACTGTTTATTAATCGATTAATATTTTTAGAAACTATGTGTTTACATACATTCTGTAGCAGGCAGCTAATGTTCGTAAGAAGTATCGGAATAATATAAAATTTATCAAGTAGTTCTCGTAAAACTCTTCGTTATCGATGCTGATGATAGTTGTCTGCTCAGTATCGATAAGTGTAGATGTAGAAAAAAATAAAGTGAGAATATGGCGAGTCTTGAGGGCCAGCAAGAAAATTTTTCAAATAATCCTGCAGGTATGCATTTAAAACGTGAAACGTCTACATTATTTAAACAAGAAACCGTGTGTGTTAGCCACAAGTGTAAAAATTATTCAACAAATCGTGTAACAAATGGTTTAACAAGCCTTAAAATTGTTGGCCGACTGGGCAACGACCAAGACAACGACGACGACTCACACTCAAAAGCGAACGATGTGAAAAAAGAAGAAGCCAGAAGTGTTTGCTTCATATGGGTGAAATTTGCCCCGTGTGTTTTGCGTTCTACTATGTGCTTGAATTTTCTTTTCTCCCCAAAGCGTCAACCGGAGTTTTTGAGTTATAAATAAATTCGTTCAAAGTTCCAGAGGGAAACATTTTTGCTGCTACTGCTGCTGCTGCTGCTGCTGTCACCGTCGTGTTCATAGTCATCGTGAGACAGCAGCTGCGCTGCAGCTGAACATTTGTTTGTGTGTGTTTGTCCGTCCACCTCATACGACCACCCGCCCGACGTCTTTGTCGACGCCGTCGCCGTCGACTTGTCAAATGCGTGTTTTTTTTTTCCTTGCCCTACAAGTGCAAAACAGAAGCCGATTGATTTTCTTTTTTCTATATTGATATTCATTTGATTTTCGGACACTTATCGAGTGAGTGCGAAAATGAAGAAAAAGTTGAATGAATTGTACAATAGTTTTTTAAAATTTGTTGTTTTGGTTTGTTTTCCATTTTTTTTTTCTTACGAAACCATAACATAAAGCTAGGGTGTTTATATTGCTTTGAACATTATTTACTTTCAGTGGAAAACACACCGAAACGACCCGAAAGCCGTGAAGGGAGCGCTGAACGACGAGGTAAGAGAAGGCTGCTCTTTTATAGTATTTATCATATGTATGTAGTCTGTGTATATATGTAAGTTATATAAAATTGGCATAGACAACTTCTGCACGCTCTTCACTTAAGTCTCAAGTCTCGAAGAACTTAAATTTTTATTGCTAAAGCTGTTGCAATTGCTGCTCGTCTCGTCGCTGCCTACACAACAGAGGAGCACCACAAGAACAACAATTTGTGTTTGCATTGGTTCATTCAGGTGGGCGAAAGCATTGACAACGACAGCGATAGAGATGACGCGTCTTTGTTCGCTCAAGGTAGTTGACATTCTTCTGCTTGCCATGACACCTGCCAAAGACGACCCGGCTGCATGATCGCTAACATGTTGACTGATAAGGCAGTCACAGGTCTTCTCTTTGCATTTGTTTTTTCTTTTTTTTTTTTGCTCTTAAAATATGTGCATATTTATATCCACCAAATATTGACCTTGCGCACTGATAAATATCCATGCATAAGGCCGCCTGCATACAAAACCGCCTGACCATGATTCAGAGCCAGGTTGTTGCAGTTGCAATTTGTTTTCCCTGTATTTAGTTACGTCATTAAATTCCATAAATATCTTGCACGATAGCCCATTATCGAGAATGCCGCTTCGATTAGCTGTCGATTGGCGATTACAGCGATTACGCATAAATTGGACCAGCATTTGAACAGTTGGTTTTGTTTAGCGCTTTTTCAATGCATAAGTTTCGCATTTTTTACCATGTACATTTTTATTTATTTATTTATATTATTTTTTTTTGTTTCTGGTTTTTTTTTTGCATAGTGCCCCAATGTCATTTTAATAAACTTGTGTGCTTACATTTTCTTTTGCCTTATTTGTTCATCGTCAACCTGTGTGTGTTTGTGTGTTCCATGTTGCGTTTATTATGATTGTGTGTGTGTGTGTGTGTGTGTGTGTGTGTGTGCGAATGTATAGTATTGTACTTTGTTGTCAATTGACCCACATAACAAACAGTACAACGTCGATGACGTCAGACTCTGTAAAAGTCGCAACTGACGACGATGCCGGCAAATGCCAAAAATGAAAGAGAATGGAAAATAAAGCTGAAGCTTTATTGATTTCGGCCACAGGTAGAAAATTTCATAATTATCTAGAAAACCTTGCATTTACCTGTGAAATTTTGATATACCTTTTCAATACGGTAACAACAGTAACCACTACAGTGACTATCACAATCGGTGCCCCTCCTACACTTGACTGACTAATCAAACATTTTTGCACTTTACATTTTTTACAGTATCCAAAGATCGCGAGGAAAAACTGAAATATGCACGAGATCGACAAAATGAAGAGCGACAGAGAAAAATTGAGGAGCTGCGAGCCCAGGCTGAGGCGGCACAAAAGTACCGTGAACAAAAAGAGGAGGAGCGCCGACGTCGAATTGAGGAAATACGCATCCGCGATACAGAGAAGCGTCAGCAAGTTGAGGAGCGTAAAAAGGCCATAATTGAGGCCGAGAAGGAACGACGAGAGTACATACTCCAAAAGAATATGGTGAATTATGACCGAATCAGTAATTATATGCATACATATGACTCATATTATGTTTTCCCTTTTAAACTCCAAATACAGGAGCGCGATTCAAGAATAGAAACAAAGAAACGCGATAGAAACTCAATTGTATTTGCTTTTGGCTCGTCGACGCCACGTCTATTAGATGTACCAGCGGATTATGGCCTAGTATCGCCCAGCACCTTTTGGAGTCAGCGACGGTAAGGAATTTCATTAATTTACCTACTTTCCTTGAATTGTATATAACTAAGGCTTGATTGTGTTGTGTACATTATTAGATCCACATCGATATCAAACGTTGCGGGCGCCTCGCTCTCACGTCGAAGTTCCGAGCGCGAACTTGCCGACAGTGGTGCTAAAAAGCGTGCCTCTTCATCCACGGACAGACACGATGGTAAGTCAAATGTATTAGTTCATATAGTATCCAACAACAACAACAACAACAGCAACAGCAACTTATTCATTCGAACTGCCACAAATGCCACACGGGACATCACGTCAATACAAACACAAGAAATTCACAAAATCTTCAAGATTTATATTACAGTTCAAATCTAATTACTTTAGACAATGTACTTGTAATTTACAATACCTCCCAGCCTTATTTTTTTTTTTTTTTTTTTGTTTTACATATTTTTACCAAATGTACAAAGATATACAAACTCCTAACCATATATAATGATCCCTTACTACACATGTACCCAGTTCCCAAGTACCTGTGAACTGTTGCAGCTGTGTGCACACTTGTTAACTCTTGCCCCGTGAACATTTTGTTTTATTTATAATTTAAAATTTTATTTAATTTTTTTTTTTTAAGTTTTTTTTAATTTGATGTACTTAAATTGCATTTTGATTTATATAGTCACTTAGCCTGTTTATCAATGCTAATCAATCAATTCACTGAAACGTTCACGAATCACAGCCTGTTAATTTCTTCACAATTTTATCTCTGTACCAACAAAAAAAAAAAAAACAAAAAAAAAAACGAACAAAAACCAAATGATTACTCATAACACTGCACAGATCATCGCCGAAAGTCCTCCTCCATGTATGAGGTATTCAATTGGGGCTATTCCAATGATGAGCCGCCCAAGCGTTTCTCGTTATCAATAGCTGGAAGTGAAATAAATATTGATGGGCCAGCGCCCGTAAGAAACAACGCCCAAAGACCGACTTCCACAACAACAACAACAACAACAACAACAGTAACTGCGCACAGACAATATACAAGCACTGCTTCACCAGCAGCAGCTACAGCAACAGCAACAGCAACAACTACAAGCCACAACAACCACTACAACAACAACAACAACAACAGCAACAACTATAACAATAACTCATATCGTAAGGGTGAGGGTTCCTCTTCTATACTCCACTTCTTCAACTTCTATGTTGTACCCGTTTTCTTCCTATTTGTATGAAATGTTTTTTATTTTTGTTTCCCTAATCCTGAGAAAGCTCTTTAATTAAAAACCAATCCTAACCGGCATGTGCCCCATTTGCATGATCTATTGATAACTTCCGCTCCAAACATGTACTAAGAGAAACTATCGATATGCACCCTAGCTCGCTCAAATATCGATATATGCGATTGATTAATTAAATGATGCTCTTTGCTATAGAAGAATTAAAACTCAGGGAAGAAATCTCAGATCTTCTATCCCAATGCATTTTCTTTTTTCCTCTGGCACTGAATGTCTCTGTATGCTAACCTTTTGATATATTTATCGATATATTGATGAACTGTGATATCGATAATAATGCAGCTCTTGTACTTAGCCACCTGTACGCAGACCCCCTAACCCCCTTAACCCCTCGCTCTCGGCAATTGCAATTGTATGTATGAACCCCCCAAATCCAAGCGGCGGCGGCCCCCCGCCCCCCCAATAAGTTATATTTTATTTTTTTAAATCTACCCCCTAACCCGATTTTAGTAGCTCTCTTTTTCACTATCTATTGGCATGGTAATTGCTTTAGTCTTTGCTTTTGGTTACTCGATGATACATTTTGCATTACTTTTAATAACTGAGTCTCAAGTTGTGAGCAAATTTTTGATCATTATGAAAATGAAAACGAAATCAATCAAACAAAAAACAAAATCCAAATCCAAAAACCACAATTGCAGAAGATAATGTTGACACATCACAGAACTATGTGTTCCGAAGCGTTTACCGCAGGAAAACGGACCTCATGCCGACAATACCCAGCCCCCGTGATGGGCACTATGGTTCTCGCAGCTCACTGAGCACAACGCCCAGAACCCCAGGTAAGAGCGACCCCATTTCACAGCTATTCTCCCATCCATCAGTCGATGCGACCATCTCTTTTTATACCATCATCATTCTCGAGGAGCTTCATGCGACGTAATCATATTCCTTTCATATACCATACACCAAATACCATATGCCATATACCATATACCATATACCATATACCATATACCATATACCATATACCGTATATCATATATCATACATACCATAAATCATCATATCCAAACATTATTTTTCATCATCGTTCAGTTAGCCATTTGTAGGTCCCCAAACCCAAGACTGACCGCTGTGACAATAAGAGGTTTGCCTTCCATGGGCGGATTTATGTTTCTCTTGCTTTGATTCTACTTAAGCTGCTGCAGCCGGATATCAGTTGAAAGCTGATGCGAAAGCACCAAACTTAACAGCCACCCAAAGAACCCACTTTCCCAACCACACTACACACTCACACTTACAACCACACCCACACCCACACCCACACCCAAACCCAATGCCACACCCACAACCAAAGACAACACGATATTCCATTCAACATTTCGTAGGCAATTTAGTGTCCCATTAGTGTGAAGTCCTCTGTAAATAGATGCATAAGGAACCACAAGCACAAGCACAACCACAACCACAACCTCAACCACAACCACAAGTTAAAATCTACTACAACAGCAACAACAACAAAAGCTACAACAATGATTCTGATTCTGATTCATGAACACTTTCTGAACCACTTTCCACTTTACATATCACCACCACTACCACCACCACCAACGTCGACGTCAACATGTGAACGCGCACAGGACGCGCCTATTCGATGAATCGCTTGGATCAATTGGCACAGCCCATTCGGCGCAATGGTGAACATGTCCGTGCTATACTGGAACGGGAGCGACGTGAACGTGAACTGGAGATGCTCGATGAGACGGCCTCACTGGGTGGCGGCTCTGTTGGCGGTCGTCGGGGAAATTCACGTGGCAAACGTGCTGGAAGTGCAGGCACTAGCGGTACCTCTACGGCAGTTGGCGCTATGTCAAGGAGCATGACTCATTTGGCTGGAAGTCAGCGAGAGCGTGGAAAGTATTCACTTGGTGGCGGCATCTCGACTAGCTTCCGTCCATTGGGTAGCGGTCAGCGTGACTCTAGTAAGAGCATGACACAGATAAGCAATTCGTGGTCGCTATTTGGCACGCCCAACAACACCACAACAACAACCACCACCACCAACAACAACAACAACACCACCACCACCAACAACCACTACAACAACCAACCACAACAACAACAACAACAACGCCAATCCAATCTTGGCTTGCAAACTGCCGCAACTAAAAAATATCTTCAATCATCATTTGCCTCATCCCTCAACGCATCCTACGCAACAGCCTCCGCGAACGCGACTAGGCGTGCCCAGCAACAATATGCGACTTCTAGTATTACTAACCCCCACTACTACCGTTATCACGACCTCGATCCAAACTCATTGTTGCTCATGAACTCTTCTAGTTTGTTAGTGAATGCAGGTGTGTGCGATCAACAACAAAACCAGAAACACCAACACCACCACCACCACCACCACCACCACCACCAAACAACAACAAAAAACAACAACCATAATCACAACAACAACAACAACTACTACTACTACTACTACTACTACTACTACAAAAACTACAACAAACAACGAAAACAACAAATACTACAATTAAAAACCCATAAAAAAAGAAACAAAATTGAAAACTCCCACACACACACAGACACACACTTAAACACAGACTTACACACACACTTAAACACACACTTAAACACAGACTTACACACACACTTAAACACACACTTAAACACACACTTACACACACACTTTACACACACACTTACACACACACTTTACACACACACTTACACAACACCTACACACTCGGTGCTAGCCTGTAGTCATTCCACATTCCAACTCCTCTGTAAACTCCATTATGTAGTTCTCTGGGTGCCACACAGACACACATGACACACACTTGATTGGCTAACTACACACACATACACATACACGTAAACACCACCTACACACAACGTATTATTTATGTAGTTCCTGTAGGAAGACATACGAAGAACGACCATTGCAAGATGGTCCCTCATTTGGAGCTGGAAAATGGAAAATGGAAAATGAAAGAAATTTTATAATTAAGAATCCTTAATTTGTAATTACAACAATTGATCCATAGTTTCCAGCTCTAATCTCTTGTTAATCTGAGCAACAATCTCCATATATATATATATACATATATATCACTCAAAAATCATAGCTATAAAGACGATGTTATAGTAGATCCCACGCTCTGTGTGAGAAACATTGGTCCATATTGTGTGCTGAGCATTGCCATCTATATGTTCGTTCGTATGTTTTCAACCGGTCAACTGGTGGTTTCTGATACACACACACACACACACACATATATACAACACACACACACACAGTACACAACTCCAACAACAACAACAAGAAAAACCCAACTTCACAAACTGCCTTTGGTTTTTTGCTTTGTGTCCTTTTCTGTTCTGGTCTCGTATCGGTATTATGAATATGTTTTCCTTATTTTATCGGTTCTTTTTTGCCTAACTCTCCAGGTGTTTGTTTGTCTTCCTCTGTTCTGATCTTATACGTTTTTTAATTATTATTATATAATTGTATAATTTATTTTGTTTTAATTATTGACAATCTCTGGTGACGGTCATAAATCACATAAATATTTAAATCTCACACGATCGTATTTATTGTTTTGGTGCTCATCGAATCATTTGTTAATCAATTGCTGAAGAGCACTTGAAATTGATTATGTGAATAAATGAATAATTGATCTTTAAATTCCGACAGGCTCACGATCTGGCAATGTGACACCCGGCGGACATGGACATTTAAGTGGCTCACGTCCCGGCAGCGCCATGTCTACCTCCACAACGTTGTCTACATGCGGACCGGTAGCACGGCGTCCGGCAACAGCACCACGAAAGCCTAGGCCAGCCAGTATTGCCGGCACCGGCATGTCCCTTGATGGTGAGTGGCAAATTTCCCTTACAGACTTACGGAGAACATAATTTAATATAATGGATAATATACAAATAATAATTTGTTGTTTTCAAATTTCATATTTGCATTTAAAAGAAATCAATAAACTGAAGAGGGACCAGAAACCGCCGGTGAAGACTTCAGCCGCCGTCTCGCCATCCACGTCTACAGCACAAACGACACCCAAACGAACAGCGAACCTGATGTCCACCTCAATGATCGTGACCTCAACTACATCGCGCTCGAACAGCGCCGAGAAAAAGACCCCATCCAAACGAGTAAATAGAAGTGACCCATCAATTGCTAACTTGATATTAATAAATGATGTATTGTTTTTTGATTTTAGGAGCCGCTGCTGCCCAAAGCAGCATCCGCTTCCAGGGCGCAGCCCAGCCGCACAGTCAGTACAGAGCGCATTGGCAGACATTCAAAGGACGGAACTGGCAAGTTCCCTCCATCGATGAGCACATCAATGATTGTCACCAGTAGCACTGGCAGCGCCACGACAACAGTAACAAATACTGTTGCTGCCCCTGTACCTGTGCCCGCACCAGAGGCAAACGGTGTGGCCAAAGAAATGGTGGAGCTTCCGGACGAAGCTTTAGTTCCTGCTGTTACTGCTGCACCTGTTGTCAGCAAGGAAGAAAAGGAGGCACTTAACACTGTGAAAACAGAGCAAGAACAACAGGAGCTGATCCAAATCGAAGATAAACCTCCTCAGGCATTGCCAGTTTCAGTTGAGGTTGATGTGACGCCTTCAGAGCAAATTGTTGCATCTTCCAACGTAGAGGAGAAGACAGATGAAGGTAATGAGAAGCCGCAGGCACAAGAGACAACAATTACCACTGTTCAGAAAAAGTCTTCACGCAACGGAAGCAAGGAGAACTCGGAGGTCCGAGAACTGACACCACCGTCGGCCATTTCCGTCGATGGTAACAACGATTTGATGACCGCTTCGATGATAGCCAGAAAAATCACGACTGAGGAGGAAGCCAAGGCCGCACTAGCCGAACGACGACGCCTGGCCCGCGAGGAGGCCGAACGACAGGCGGAATTGGAGCGCCAACGACTTGAAGCTGAAAGGTTAGCCGAGTTAAAGGCCCAGGAGGAGGAGGCTGAAAGACAGAGGCTGTTTGAGGAGGAGTCCACACGCCTTGCCGAGCAGCAGCGCCGCGGAGAAGAGGAGCGTCTACGTATAGCCATTGAGGTGAGTATTTGATTAACCCTCCAGAACCAATAAAGAATTAATGTAAACTATATAATTAAAACCATAGGAGGCACAGCAGCGGGAAGAAGAAGAACAACGCAGACGGGAAGATGAGGAACGTCAGCGAGTTGAGCGCGAGGAGGCCGAGAAAAAGGCCAAGGAGGAGGCTGAGAAACAGCGCATTGAAGTAGCTGAACGTCTCAAGCGTGAAGAGAAAGAGCGTGAGGAACGGCGCAAACGCGTTGAAGCAATCATGTCCCGCACTCGAAAGGGCGGCGCAACTTCAACTCCCGGAAAGGTGACAATATAGAGATTTTAATTTGAATCCCATGTATAAATAAAATTGTTCATCTCTTTTCTTAGGAATCCAATGACGCGCCCAAAACTGTGTCTGCCCCCAAAGAGAACGATAGCAATAGCAGTAGCAGCAACTCTGCCGGTGGGTCCCCCAACAGCAGCAGCACCGATACAGCTGCGCCCATTGTTGCGGTAGCAGCTGTGCCACCGCCCAATACACAACAAGCAATATATGAGCAATCGGTGCTTGATAAAGAGAACTCGCTGATTAACAGCTTCTCCAATATGATTATTGATGAGAACGCAAAGAACTTGCATCAGTTTGAGGTGAGCAATGGCAAACTGCATGTGGACACTACTAATGCCACAACAACAGCACCAGTAGCCGCTGTGGCAGCAGCAGCCGTAACAACGGCAGCAGTGGCCAATGGAAATGGTCATTTTGAGAATGTAAACAACAAGAAGTGAGTGATTGCATCAAGATGACAGCTTTCCCTGAACTAATTAGTTTACTCAACCAATTGCAGCGACATCAATTTGCTGCAGGACGCAGTGACTCCAGCCGTTACTCAGCTAATCGATCTGAGTATTGAGTCACAAGATTTACACATCAATATAAACAACAATAATAATAATAATAACAACAACCACAGTTTGCTGACAAACACAGCGGCAACCACCACGCTAGTCACTGCTGATAGTCACGAGAATAAAGGTAATAAGGTCAATAAACTTTCTCATACACACACACCTACACACCTACATACTTAAACACCAATACAATGACAAACATACACATTGATTTAATATAAATTGAAAATTAAGTCTAATTATCTCTCAATGTATCCGTATCCATCATATAGATATATCGTTGCTGTGAATCCGTTGAAGGAATAACCAAACCAGATTGTTTTCGAAACTTTCTAAAAAAAAAAAACAAAAAACTGATTATATAGCTAATTGTGTGTGGAGTATTTATTTATAGATTGATTTAGGATCAACGGCTAGATGAAGTGTGCGAGTGGAAGAAAGCAACAAATAATGGTTACTAGAGATACTAACAAACAGGATAAAACTAAATGCTTATAAAATCCTACTTATATACACCTTATTATATACGTATATATATATTTATATATATAAATATATATATGTATAAACAAATATATATACATATAAATATAAATCAAAAATCATAAAAAGATCGAGGCAAAGCTGCAAAAACAAAACAAATAACGCGTGCATGTTTATTTTTAGTTAAGAACTAAGACAATGATTATGATAAATGCTACTGATGATGATAATAAGATAAATAATGATAAAACTGATGATCGGCCCGATTATCGGCTGACAAGCGTCACATAGAATGCAAAGCATTTCGATTGATAATGCAATTTAATTAAAATTCAATATAATTTAATTACAACCTATGCCTATGATAATGCTAGCAACAAAATCGCTTCTAAAGTTTTGGAATTATTTTCGAGTAACACAAGTAACGAGTCTAACTTGAGCCAGACGCAGCGTATATAATTGAAAATTATATACAACTAAAAATTGTACGAGACACTAAATGATTTAAACACAAAATTATTAAAAAAAAGAAAAATAATAATAATAACAAAAAAAGAAACACAAAAATGCTAAGTACGTTACGAGCCGTCAATATTTGTTTGTTAACGAGCCACAAAAACGGTTATTAATTTGGGAGCATAACAAAAGCACCCGCGAATATAATGGAGATATATAACACTTGAAATACCACAGCTCCTCACTGCTGGGAGCCGTAGCTTTCGTCGTCAGCTCCCTCCTGAGTTTATTGCCCAATTTTTTGCACAGTTGTTTTATAAGTTATATTTAAAGCGTTGAACCAACGAATCGTGAGGTATTATTTATTAGAAAGAGAATAAATGCAATTTGAAATTATTTGCTGATACTATATCCTAATTACATATGTGAATCCGATTTTGATTCGAAGAGAATGTAGCAGACATATAAATATATATAAATATATACACACATATACACACGCGCGCACAGATATCAGATATCCGTGCTTAGACACACTCAAAAATCACATAACATACACACACACACACACACACACACACACACACACACACACACACACTTATATAGTTCATATCTAGGATGTAATAGGAGGAACTCTGCGTAGTTCCAAAATCTGATAATGCTTATATGTCATCTTCTATTTTTATTGTAGTAGCGTTCTCTCTTTCTCACTCTCTGTGTATGTATATTATTTTGCGTCAATATATAAATATATATTTTTTTGGTAAATTTTTTTTATATATATACATTTATATTTGTAATTTGTATTTATCCATGTGCAAAATAAATTATGATTATTTTTAATTGTAATTTGAAAATTATTTAGCATGCATTGTCCCAATTTCAAATGAAGATTGTATAAAACTCAAAAGAAACATAAAAAAAAACATTTAAATAATACACTCAGATAAAGCTACACACACGCATGCTCGCACATTGGTGTGTGTGCGTGAATGTGTGTGTGTGTGCCATTCCCACTTGTACTTGAGCGCGAGGGCCTTAACATGCATGCAACATGAGCAAGAAAAATCGAAATCCCAATTATCCCATTAATAGAATAATAATAAATTAAAAAATAAAGCAAACATTTAATATATAAACCTTGTCTAGTTAAACAAAATGCTTTCCTATGTCGATAATCAAAAGACAAATGAAATGTTATTTAATAATTGCGGTGAAACTAAACACAAAAAAAAAATATATAAAAACAAACAAAAAAAAAACATGAATAATTAGAAAAAAGAACATAATGATTAAACACTAGAACTATGTATATTTAATATTACAATTATATATGTATGTTACACACACAGAAAGCAACAAAAAAAACTATAAAAGCAATTCCCTCTATTTATTTACAACACAAACACATTAAACACAACAAAAAGAAAATAACAAAAAACAAAGCAAAAAGTTCTCTTCTTATCTTCAAAACTAAAAACAACAACAATTACATAACAAATAATATATATTATATATATTCATGTGAATAAAAATGTAACTAATTCTCAAGGCAAACTAAAACAAATCCCGTAACAATCTTGTTTTATTATTTTCAACTTTTTTTATTTTTATTATATTTTGACAAAGTAAATATACCAATGACATCGTAAGCTTGGAATGTTATGATTAGGATAAGGCATGCGCAACTAACATAGGGAATTCCATATCAGTGTACATTTCCATGTTATAAAAAAAAAAAAAACAATTGTAGCAAAAACCACAGCGTCAGCAAAAGTAAAGCATTTCAAACAGCCGTTAACCATGTGCAATATGACATCATCAGCTGACAATCTAAAGCAAGCTTGAGCTTTAAGCAATGCTATTCATTCCTCCCTCCTCTCTGGATGCGAAAAGAAAGCTTTTCAACTGTTGCTAAATACAAATTTGCGCTAGCTGAATATAGCAGCAACACAACTTACTGTTAAATAGCAACAAAAATGAACGATTTTAACGCTCTTCTTGCGCCGCTGTTGCGTTCCAATGTTGCCAACTTTGTGGTAGAAAAAAAGCTAGTTTTAGTGAGAATGAAGAATCTTAAAGCCTACTTTTACACATCTAGCCATAAAATGATTTCTATAGCTAAATCAAGTGATCTAAAAGTTTATATAACATATTGATTTTTCGTTAAGTACTTTTGAGCGAAGTTTACATAACAAATTTAGGCTGCCCGCTGTCTGACGATTTTAAATTCCCGCTGCCAAATATTTGAAAAAAAGCTAGATTCAACGGGAAGAAACGAAACTGACAACACTGCCACGTCGACGCTCATTTTGAAGTTTTCTTGGTTTCTCTGTTTATCTGCGTCGCTCAAAGTGCTTTTAACTTTTGTTGTGAACGGACGTGTTTTGTTCGTTGCGTTGTCTAAAAACAAACAATTGCCAATTGTGATAAACATTCCATTGGCCAGAGTGCATCGATAAGCTTACGAGAGTACACACATTTGACCAAGCAGCGCTCCCTGCAAACCCGTTTCCAGCCTTAACCCAGCAGCAGCAACAAACATTAAACATGTCTTCGAATCGTGCTCCAAAAAGTGGCTTTGCGGCTGAGGCTCAGCGTAAGGTAAAAAAAAAAAACAAGCCAAATTTTATTTTTCTACATTTTTTTTTATGTTTCTTATTAACTAATAACTATGTGGAAGATGCATTTTAACATCAATTCGATTGAAGCTCATATATTAGCAAATTCATAAATGATTCAGGTTTCTCAAAATTTTAGTTCTAATCCAAAAAAATTATGTTTCAAGCCCGCGTAAGTGCGGCTGTGCAAATTATGTATGTGTGTATGCATGTGTGTGTATGTACATTTGTGCGAACTAGTGTTGAGCTGCATTAACTTTATTTGGGCATTCCAAGCCGAGCTTTGTCTGCTCACGCGCGCCAAAAAAGGTAAAAAAAACAAAAAAGTAAAAATGTCATCGAAATGGCCTCAATCCTAATTCGTAAAAATCACTGATAAGTCATCCTCTAGTGAGTGTGACTATTGTGCATATATGTGTGTATAAGAGTAGGTAACTACATATGCCTAAGTAAATGAAAAAAAGACAAATTACGCTTTGGATTCATTAAGTGATTGATTGGGCAGTAAATTTCGCTCATAGCAAACAGTTACAGTTGTTCTATGAGCAACGGGATCACAAGCTGCATGTTGAGTAAAGCTTCCTCTTCGTTTATTAAGGGCTAATTTGAAAACATTAGTAACGCTTATTTACTGCAATTTGCATCTGTATGCATGCATTCATTCATATATATGTATCTACATTTGAATGTTTGTAATAAACTTGGATTTTATGTATTTCCCCCCTTCATACCTTCGTCGACTCAGCTCTCTTGCTATAACAATTACGCAATGCACTGTCCCTGTGCGAGCCCCAAGCTCAAAGCGACGTGAGTGAAATTGAAATCGTATATGGTCGCGTCTCTCTGCTAAGGGTGAGATGATGATGGGGGGATTAGGTGCAGTCTACAACTACAGCTACAAAAAAGCAATGTCTACAGTTTCAGCAGTAGGCAAACGAGACTCAGACTGAACCCCTTCTCATAACTTTATCCTCTCTCTCCCTTCTCCAGTTTTACTCTTTTTCTATTTGTCCACTTGCCGCATGGAGTGTTTTACTGCTGCTGTGGTTGTTGTTGTTTGCTCTTGTTATTTCCTTTGCCTTGATCAACTGCTTCGCAGGAGCACGAGAGCGCACGATGATGTCATTTGGGCTGCCAGCCAGCTGCCCGTCTTCGTTAGCTTCTAAAATGTTAAAGAAAAAGCGCCCCACGTAGCGATAGCACCTTTTGACGCAGACTGACACACATGCGCGGAGCACTTAAAATTTGATGAATGTATTGGGCTTTGGGATGCATGTATTGGTAGTTTAGTGTGTGTTTGTGTTTGTATGTGAGCTTGCGGCAAAAGCAAACATGAACAACATGCCGTTGAATCAACTTTAAAAAATTGTTTGTCCATTTGGTTGTTAAAATATACGTACACATGTATGTGTGTTTGTAGCTCTGGTATATATGTATATGTATATATATGAACATATATATACATTTGTACATACATACATATATGAATGCAGAGTCATTTGGTAGTTATTATGTGTACTTTTATGGCAACGACTCAAATTTCAGCATACCCATACATTTTTCGGAAGCTAATATCGAAGGTGCTACAACAGCCCTTGTTTCTCAGTTCAGTTTCTGTTCTGTTCTGTTCTGTTTTGGATTTTACATTTTACATTTTACCCTAGCTCAAGCCCCTAACCCTTCTTCGACCCGTCCTTCATTTGTTGGGCAAGTTTCATTAATTAGTCTTTCTCTTGCTGTCTATTGTCCATTCTTCTGTTCCATGGGGTACCCATAGAAACGTTAGCACGTAGTAATCACTTGGACCCGTACTCTCACACAGACACTCACAGTCATGTATATTCCAACAGATATCTATACCCACAAATACCTTTACACATACGCGTACCCATACACATGCATATACGCGTACCCATACACATGCATATACGCGTACCCATACACATACACATAGATATGGTCACAATAATACATCCGTAGGCAAGAACCCATTGGTATCAGTTTTCGAAATGGGAAATGGAACTTGTCGACCTGTACGGGCCGTACATTTAATAATCATGTACTTAGACATTGTACGTACAAGTATATGTGTATATGTGTTTGTGTGGGTACAATATATACTTGCAGATAAGCCATAAAAAGTGATGGCAACAATTTAATCATAAATCAAAACGTTGTTGGATTTCCGGTGAAACTATAGGCCAAAAAAGAGCTCTTATTTTTATGGTGTAAGCAATGAAATTGTTGTCACATTCTTTTTTTAGACGAATGTACGCTTAAGCTTATCTTACTTATCAAAATCAAAAAATCAAAGCAAAATTTACAAGAGGCAGAAAAAAAGAGGCAGTCATATAATTGACCTCGTTTACCGTTACGTTGATTATTTGTCTCTTTTTGCGGCATTTCTCGTGCGCTGGATAATTTTGTCTTTTATATTTTTGTTTTTGGTATTTTTTTTTTGTACATTTTTTTGCACTTTTTTTTTGTTTTTGTTTATGTTTTGTAATCCGAATATCGGTCAGCACAAGAGCTTTGCAGTTGTCATCGACCAATCGGCCAGCAATGACACATCGAAACGAAAGTGAAACCAAATAATCGAAATCAGTCAGTAATCGCAAAAGTTGGTCAGATTGACGGTCTTGAAGCTTGGTTTGATCTATTTATTTATTAGCAATGCGTCAACTTTAGCTAAAAGCAGCCAAAGTAAAAATAAAAAAATATATCATCATTTAAAAATAAAGTTTGGATTCACAGACCGTCGCACCAATGACATCATCTTATGATCGTTTTATTTTTTTTTATCCTACAAAATGCTCATTACGCAACGATCCGTTGCGTCTCTTCTCAATAAAGACAATAAACAACAACAACAACAACAACGAAAATAAAGAAGCAACATTTTGTGAAATATTTTTACCATTATTTGCGCTCCCAGAGTGAGTGAATCCCGAACGGAAGTTTACGTCACCAATCGTTGGCTTAAAAGCAAATGAAGAAGAGAAGTTAAGGAATTTTAAGCTTTTACTCTCCTTATGGCCATTCTTAGTTTTTGTTTAGCCATTCTTTCTTTTTGTTTTCCAATTCTTCTTTTTGTTAGCCAATCTTAAGATTTCGCTGATGGACAGTTGGGAGAAGAAGATTTCATTTTGAATGTGGGTGAAATTGATGGAGCCTCATCTGTTCCCACATACCGTTTTGACCCAATTTTTTGGGCCAGCCCGCAGATTCACTGTATGTAATGACTGTTGGAAGGTGGCTTGGGTGGGAGGGTGGTTGGAGGGGGGTCAACTACATGTTAGTTAGTGGGGAAATCATCAAATCTTCAAAAAGTCTCTAAACAAGACAGTTTTAATTTAACTAAAAGCCCTTTAAGCTAATGAAGAGGCTTTTCAGGCTTGGCTGCTAATGCGACTTGCGTGCTGCGGGTAAACAACACCCATTGTATGTTTCGCACAAGTAACAACTTAGTATCTGAAAACTCCATCATAAAGAACTTCAAAATTAATTAGTAACCTCCCCCCGTCCGACCGCCACCCCCCTTCCACCATTAGCACTCACTCTTCATATAACATTACGTCGCATGTAATTGCTCACACATCATGTTTAATTTATCAACTGACCCACAGACACAGTCGGAGACCAGTGCTTCCCGTTCATCAACCAGTCAGTCAGTCAGTCAGCTTGTCAGTCATTCAGTCAACCATTCAGTCAGCCAGTTAGTCAGTTAGTCATTCATTTGTTTCCAGTGTCATTGCCAATGACGCTTTTGGTTTCAGGCCTAGACTGGTCCGCATGCGCTTATGACATGCTTTGAATGCTCACCTTCATGTCTAACGGTATCCATTGCCTTTTTTGGCCACGTTCTTATGGCTCAGACCTTATAAATGTGAGTCTCAAGTCGTTGGATTAAGAAACCACCGAAAAACGTTTTCGCTCTCCCATCGGATACGCTCGATTATATACAATAACATATGTATATGCCATAAATAAATATATATACAAAACTTGTAGATATCTGCACACACATACATACACAATTTTTAAGTGTACTTTACACACACACACACACACACACATACAGGCAGCAATGGCATGGCAAAACTTTATGTACAAATTTATAGAGAAAACAAATTGCTGAGCTCTGAAGTCCGCTGACTCATTAAAAACAGCGTTCAAAATATTTGTGTACAAAAAAAAAAAAATAAATAAATAAAAAAATAATAATAAATTATTGCTCATTGCTATTTTTTTTATTTTTTATTTTTTTTTCTTTAAATACGAATATTGTTTAGATATGTATATTGTTTCGTGGCTTTTGTTATTATTGTTTTTTTTTTCTTGTTGTTGTTTCTTCTTTCTTTGATATGTTGTAAGCCATGTTTGCCAATTCCTCGATTCTCCAAGTCCAAGAGATTTGGCTATTGTCTTGACCAGAGCTCCCAAAATAGACGCGGCGCAGCATCCACATTGCCAATTTATTCATAATTTTTTTTTTTTTATTTTTCTTAAACTTTTTTTTTTTATATAGATATTTTTATTTTTTTTTTCTTTTGGAAACGCGTAAGAAATCGCCCAAATTCATTAGCGTTTTAACGGCTTTTTATTTATGGCCATGAATGTGAATGAATCCATAAAGAAGCCGGTTGATCGTGGCTTGGCTGCTACTCGAGCATAAATTCTGTTAAATGTATCTAAAGGCGAAATCAAAATTTATTCACCCGATGCCCGAGGGTGTCAATTTATCTGCCATCATCATAATTAAGATTAAGAATGATCACGATCAAGATCAACATCATGATCGCAAACGTTATCGATGTGTCCCGCATTCAAAATTGTCAATCAAAATTATTTTTTATTAATTGCTTGGGGATTTGATTTCGACTACATGATTAATTGACCCAAAGCACATCTAACATTTTCTTTTCTTGGGTTTTTTTTTTTTGTACGTGAGGGGGGGCGTGGGGTGTAGGGGTTAGAAAATGTATTGATGCTTTAATGAACCCGACCCCATGGCCCGATTTGTTATTTACCGTTATGCCAAAAATGTTGGCATTGGAAAATATTGTAAAAACTTTCGAAACTGTAAATTGTTTAGCTTCAATTAACTAAATCATCGCCAAGTTCATAATGATCATTATTTTCACAACTGTCATAATAATCGATTGACAGTTATAGAAATTTGTTTAACAAATCGAACTGAACTTCTGATATAGACATTAAATCCGATGCTAAATCTTCTTCATTTACATATTTATGGCTCTTTATCTGTATATCAGCTTCTCTCGTTTCGTTACTTATACATGTATGTATTTTTGAGTTTTGTACATGTGTTTGTGTTGGTGTTGGTGTTGTGTGTGTGCACGTCTGGACTTGTAGATTTGCAATGAACAGCTCACAAATTTGCTTATCGCTGATACTATAGGTACCATTATAAGACTAGCAGACTAAGTGGATCCACTCAGTCCATTAACCTTCACCGCGCACAACCCAGCCCTGCCTAGCACTGGCATGCCCTTCTCTGCTCTATTTTGCTCTGCTCTCCTTTGCCCTACCTCTACTTACCGCCGCCGCCCCTCTCAACACCGCCCTTTGGTACCAAGCGATAAGAACAATTGTAAATGGCGACAACAAAAAAACCACTCAATTGGCGACAAGCGTTTCATTTGTCTCTGAGATAATTTATTTTAATAGAGTCACTGTCAAACTTACACACACACACACACACACGCACGAACGCATATTTATACATACGTACATTCACATACACACACCCTTAGTCATAGATACGTATACATGCATTTAGAAAGTGAGAATTACTCAAAGCACTTTTGATAAACGACTGATAAACAGAAATCAGTTGGCGACAGCAATTCAATTAAATAAAACTAATAACTAGGTGCTAACCGGGGCGTCCATCTATTAAGAGGTTCCGATTTAACCCCAGAGCCAAATGGAAATTCAACACGCGAAATGAATTCGTCGTAACGCTCCCGGCCTCAGCCTCTGCCCCAGACCCGGCCCAAGCCCCAGCCCCAGCCCCAGCCCCAGCCGTTTGGTTCCCCGCGTTTAGCTTGTCTTGGCCCAGACTTGCCCGTGTAGACGACATGCCCAGTTTTATTGTGGTTGTGGCTGTGGCAACAATAGTCGTACACATGGCGCCGCCACATCCAATGTCCACTCCAATAACGTCCAACAAGTGAGCCTCGCTCCATGCCAAATCGGTGCGAAGGACGCCCAAACAGCCGGCATTAGCTTTAGGCCTTATATGGTCACTGCGACTCTGGCAGACAAGCAGCGGCTCGAAATAGGCAAATATGGATATTGATTTAAGATTGAGATTGAGAACGTGATCGAACTTCTGGCATTGCACATATATGTGTATATATAATATATATATATATATATATATACATATATATTATATTATATATATTTCTTTAATTTATACTGTGGCGGCAACTCTTGTTGTTGCTGCTGCTCTTTTTTTGGGGGATCTACAATCTTATCCCCATCCAGACCTTAAATATGACCAGTGTTGGCATGCGGTTTTATGGCCACAACGATAGGTGTGTTATCTCGATGATAGCACTGGAATATAGCTGTATATATAGGTTTCCATTATTTGCGATTTGGCCTGTCTTGCCATTACCTTTGCCTTCAGATTTCTCCTCGATCAACTATGTACCAGTCGAAGGTGCGATTAATATAATTAGTTATTTATTTATTATTTAAAAGCAGTTATTGGCAATTTTATTAAAAATCAAATTTGATTTTTTTCATTTTTAAAATAAAAAACAGATCAACTCAAAATATAGCGAAGAGCTTGCTCAGGAATCGCTGGAATGGATCAAGGCCGTGACAGCGGAACCCATTAACACATCCGGTGATACCGACAACTTCTTCGAGGTGCTCAAGGATGGCGTGATCCTGTGCAAGTTGGCCAATGCCCTGCAGCCTGGTTGTATTAAGAAGATCAACGAAAGCAAAATGGCTTTTAAGTGCATGGAAAATATTTCGGCTTTCCTCGAGTGTGCCAAGAACTTTGGAGTGCCGACACAGGAAACATTCCAAAGCGTTGATCTCTGGGAACGTCAGAATCTCAATTCTGTCGTCATCTGCTTGCAGTCATTGGGCCGCAAGGTAAGTTTTGGCACACACTTGTGTTTAAAAAAAAAATGTAATTTTTACTTATCTAATGACACGTCATTTTTTTTTTTTTTTTAACTTCAATTAGGCATCCAACTTCAATAAGCCTTCAATTGGTCCTAAGGAGGCGGACAAGAATGTGCGCAACTTCAGCGAGGAGCAACTGCGTGCTGGCCAAAATGTCATCTCCCTACAGTATGGCTCCAACAAGGGTGCCACCCAGTCGGGCATCAACTTTGGCAACACCAGACATATGTAGACAATATAGTTTCAGCACGTCCTCACAACAACACATTCCGCAATAAAGCCAAAACCAAAACCTTCTTTCTTCCGTATAAGCCGTAGCCATTGGCCTTGGTTTGCCAATAATCGATCTTTAAACATTCCGTAAATTCAACCTCTTTAGATGAACGAAATGATGTAATGAAATATTTATAAAGACAAAACACTATTTGTAACAATTAATCATGAGTGCACCGGACATAACATTAACTACTTTTAATTTAATATTATTACGTACAGTCAAATATACGGCTGAGTTCTTAGGATGATCTATTCTATTTTCAACCTGCATACATAGTATGATATTTCCACACTGCATCTCTGGCACGACATATATATATATATATATATATATATATATACATATATATTTACTCAGATATACATATTTACCTAATTAACATTTAATTTTCGTGCCATTACTAGACATGCGGCATTCATCTAGGTCGCTAAACTTGGCCTTCTACTACAGTACCGAATATATGAAATTAAAAGTGTCTTTTTATCTTAAAGAATAACGGTTATAAAGTTGTTAATAAATAACCACCTGAATTTTATCAATACCTAAGCATTTAAGCGAATGTATTCAAGGACCGAAATAGATGCAAGAAATATACTATGTATTACACATTTTAATGATATGTATTTAAAAATTTTTTTATGTTGAAAATAAATAATTATTCTTTTAAACTGAAATTTTTAAAAAGCTTTTATTTGAATTTAGGGCAATGGATTCGTGTTATCGATATATATATTCTTAACAGCATTCTATCGAAATATGGTTAATTATAGAAGCCGCAAAGCATACAAAGTTTTGTATTTAAATTTTTGTAGTTAAGCTACAATTTCAAAAAGACTTGAATATTATTACATAGGGAGCGTGAAGCACAATAGAACAGATTTATTTTACCTTTTATAAAATTTAATTATAAATTTAATAACAGATAGTATTTTAGCTCATTAATGGTTCTGTAACAATCTGTATTTTAAACATATTGACGTATGTATGTAAAAAAAAAATCATCAATATTCAAATAATAATTTCTTTGTTTCTTATTTGATTATGGAGCTGCACATCGATAACTTTTGCTTTATTTTATATCGATACTCTATCATCTTAACTAAAAGATTTTTATAATAGTATTAAGGTTGTGCTAAGTCAAAATCAATATTAATGAATTTTTTATAAATACCAGGCGAATGTGTACAGTGCAAACAATATAAGTATGAGTCACTAGATTTACTGAATGCATCAAAGTTACCAAGCTAAGAATCCCCAAAATGTGACGTCACACCATAGAGTGCTAGACAACAAAGTGAAAAATTGCAACCTTGTTACAGTTGCATTCTTTATGTAAACTACAAGCGCTACGAATGCAATAAAATATATTTGTTAAAATGGACGCCAGGAGCCGTTCCCGTTCCCCAAAAGGTCCGTATTGTGATAAAACTTAATATTTTATTGTGCATACAATATTTTTGTTGTTTTTTTTATAGTGCAAAAATGTGAAAGTGATTTTCAATTCGTATTGAAATGGAATACGATTCAAAGAAATTCGATAAGAATTATTGATGATTGATGAACATAGGCCCATGAGAAGGACAATGGATACAACCAAATCTGTGGGATATCAGTCGAAGCATAATACGTAAAACTAAAGTGCCTTTTTATATGTATTGTATGCAGATTCGAGACGGCGTCCCCATCACCGTGAGAAAGAAAAGGTACCGTATTTCACAGACCAAGGTCGTGAACAGGACCGGGTGAGAAATATCCTCAAAAGATCACGACGCACACCAACGCCACCAGAAAAGCGTTCGGTGCGATATGAACGTTTTCGTTCAAAGTCAAGATCCCGTTCTGTTGACAGAAAGTACTACCATCGTCGACGATCGAGAAGCTACGACCGTCGTCGCCGGCGTAGTCGTAGCAGGAGTTATAACAAAAGCCCATCTTCGTCTTCTGCACGACGCAGACGTAGTCGTTCTCCTGCACCCCGTATATTAACGATTCCTGTCTCAGTGCCAGCACCTGGTTACCCTTATGCCTATGTTAGTAAAAGCAAAAGCTAATTTTTATATAATACGTCTTGTTTGGTGACACACCTAACGTGCTTATAATTTTAGGGATGGCCACATCCTCCGCCAAGACAACCTTTTAATCCCATGTATGGACCAATGTCATTTGGAATGAGCCCGCGTCTACCAAATCCATATTATGAACCATACCCGCGTCCTACATTCAGGTATCGACATCCGTATTATCCACGAGCACGGTATGACTATAGGAATGAACGCTACGAACCAAACTAAACTTAAATTTTATACATAAATTTATTTTCTTAACTGCTACAAACATTAATCCGTTTTTACAATAAAATAATAAAACGCAAGTAAAATTAAATGTACTTGGCTTATGAAATACAGCAACTTTATATTGGCTTATACAAGTTCTTTAAGTATTATCAGCATTTCTTAAATGCTATTTTATAAACAAAACAAATTACGATTGTTAACTTGAACGTAGAAGTCTAATTTTTAGAGCTTTGCAATGGCCGTAAAAATTTGGCGTCTGAAGTATGCCGGCAGCATAATATAAAAGAAACTATTAACGACTTTTATACAAAAATGTGGAAAAGAGAAGGCATGCTTAAACTCGTGCAACACATTGAAATAACCGGCACAGAACGCTACAAAAAGTAAACATTCACATGTTAGAGCGAAATAGAAATATAAATGCGTTACTTGCATGAATACAAAGAGTCTAACAATAAAATTGGTGTCATAGTTCATTTAACATTAACGGAGGTTACAGAATGCAACACAACTGTAAGTGTAACATTAATAGTTTAAGGCGATGTAAACATTCGGACTATTTACAATAAAATAATACCCACTTAAAATGTGAATTTTACAACATTCTGATATTAAAAGTCATTTAAAATAAAGATTATCATAATGTTAGTAAATTATGTTAAATACATGCATATTTATTTCTAATAATTTATGTCAACATAAAGTCACACATCGATAAATGTTACTTTGCTTCGTATCGATATTCTAACGCCTTAATAACAGATTCTGACGTCACATTTATACAATGTTGTTTACGTGCTGTAATATAGCAAGAGCAACCAAACACTACTTAGGAAAAAAAAACAAATGAAACAATTTATTTTAAGAACTGTAAAGTGAATTAAGCTTAAAACTAGGTGTCCTTAAAATGTGACATCACAACGGCGAGAACTCAACAAAGAATGTTTAATGTTTGTAACCTTGTGATTTTTACACGCTTGACATAAAGAACAGGCGATTGTTTATGTTATGGATGCCGACAGCAGTTCCCATCCATCTAGAAATCGAGACGAAAGACGTGAACGAAACCGAATAAGAAGTTCGCACAATAAATCAAAACGCACACCAACACCTCCAAGAAAGCGTTGGCTGCGAAAGGAACGTTCTCGTTCTTGTTCAAGATCCAGATCCCGTTCACTGGAAAAAAGATACCATCATCGCCAACGATCAAGAAGCCATGACCGTCACCGTCACCGTCGACGTAGCCGCAGTACAAGTTACTCTAAGACCAGATCTTCGTCTTCCTCACGTCGCAAACGTAGTCGTTCTCCCAAGCCCCGTGTGATAACAGTTCCCGTGCCAGTGCCAGTGCCAGCTGATTATTCCTACGCTTACGTTAGTAAAGATTTTCAATTTTGAATTGATTTACAAAATTTCTGGTTCGCTCAATGTGATTATATTTTTAGGGATGGCCACATCCATTGCCAGGACAGCATTTTTATCCCATGTACCGACCAATGGCATTTGGAATGAGTCCGCGTCTACCAAATCCACACTATGCACCATATCCGCGTCCCACACTCAGGTATCGTGGACCACATCATCCACGAAGATGGTATGACTACAGGAATGAACATTATGAACGACATTAAATTGAAACTTTACATAATTACAAATTTATTTACTCAACTGCTATATACATTCGTGTGTTTGTACATTAAAATAATAAATAATACAAAAGAAACTAAAAACATATACAAAATATTGCATTTTTTGTTTTGTTGTGTTTTTCAACGGATTCTTTTTTTCAGCATGGGATGGAAAAGGCGAGGAAGGGAGTTTGATTTAATCGTAACGTAAGTCACACACGAAGAAAATGCTGACCACGGTTAAGCTTAAGAACTATATAATTACGACTTTATACATGCACATTTACACATACATTTTAAGAGTGGACTTATGCTAGGGGGGAACTCCTAAGACTCCTAAGACTCGTATATAATAGAGCACTATGTCAATAAATTATAAAAAAATAGATTATATTTTACTGTTACGCGGACATATATATATATATCATATATATATATTGACATATATACATTTGTTAAAGATCAACCCGAGGACGAAATTGCAAACGGAGCGGTGGATCCCTAAAGCGCCAACGCGTCACATACACAAATTTCAGCGTATGATCCTTGCCTAACAGTTCCTCGTTACACAGTATATCGATCTGAAAATTAAAGATAGTTGCAAATTATTGTACCCATTTTAAGGATTAACTCCTAATTGCAACTGCAATTGTACTAACTTCACGATATTTTTCGATGCCATTGAGTATCTTCTTGGCGACAAGCTTTTTCAGATGCGTTATCGTCGCCTGGGAACTGCAGCGTATAAAACGTCTTTGCAGGTTCTTGAAGTTATTGCTTATACATTCTAGGCACACATTGACCTGCTCATCAAGTCGATGGAAGTCGGACTCCGCATGCGCCTCCATCACCTTCTCGTTGTCATCCTCATGGTTTTGCGTTATGTCCTTTGGACATGGCATGTTCCGGCTCTTATAAAAGTCACGTTCGCGCCGCGATTCATCTAAACATAAATGTAAGCATTTTGATTAGAAATGAAAAATAAAAAAAATTTCATGTAACGCACCTTCTTGAAGTTTTGGCACCAATTTGTACACAATGTCCTGCATGGTGCGATCGAAGCTGATATATTGCAGCGGGTGTGACTGATGTATAATGTTGTCGCAGGTGGGGCATGTTTTCTTCTCCTCCAGATGCTTGACCAGGCAGCTTTTACAAACTAAAACATAAAATACAGGAAACATTTAAATGCAAGTTTTAACCATGTTCCGATGATTGCGTGGGTGCATCTCTTAGTATACATAAGGTATAGTTAATTTATTTAAAGATAAAAAATATTTGGCTTGTTTTGGATTATTTCGTATTTTTTCATGATTTTTGCCAATTTGTTAATGCATTTGCGTTGTTGAAAAACCTTTCAGACTCGCAGAATTCGCTGTGTCACAATTGATGAATCAACTCCCACTCAATTGATAAACCGGCAATGTTACAATTTTGATGCGGCGGGGTAGCTTGTACGAGCTTTGCGTAAAGCATACACCGACCGGGTGCGTAGAGTAACGGTATCACTTGCCGACTTTGCGAGTTTGGGTTAAGGTCACTATACAACCGGTGCAGGTGCCAGGTGCTGCTAACAGAAATAAAAAACAGAAACTGGCAATTGGCAACTCACATGTGTGTAGACACTCTGTCACTGTTGTCGCATCTATAAAGTATCCGCCGCAGATCTTACACGTTATATGCGGATTAATTGTTTTTAGTTTAACGCGCCGCTCCATTTTGCAGTTAAATTAACAGTTTCTTATGAAATAAATAACGCGCTCGCTAAATATCCTCTCCCTCTCCAACGCGAACAATGTTGTCTATTTTGTTAATTGACGAAGGTTCGGTCGCTTATAACGCAAATATATGCGCAATGGTAGCGAAAACACGCAACATTTCCGTGCACGTTTAAAACTATTCGGTAAAACGGTATTTTGACTATTATTTTAAACAAATAAAAGAAATCACGACAAAATTGTGTGTACGTGTACGTGTGTGAGTGTGAGTGTACGTGTACATTACTGCATGTGAATGGCAAATTTTCATATCGTTATCGTTCGCAGTGAATGATTTACATAAAAAGAGCTGCCAGATCAAACAAAATGTTGCCTTACTAAAATATTTTATACGTGCTTAGCATAATAAGAATTCTGTTATGAGTTACCCATTAAACTACATACACTTTTACTTATCGAGCTACCGCCACAATTATTCATATTTTGATAACAGATCATGTGAATTCGAATATTTGAAAATTCTAAAAATTTCGTTTAATTATTTGTAATCATATCCTTAAGTTGGCAAGAATTGATATTTAAGATCGTTTTTAAAAAATTTTAGCTATAAGAATATGTAATTTATGTAAAATAACAGTTTTGCACTTGATGCAAAATCTAACAATGCTTTTATCCTGAATGTTAATAACATTTTGGAAAGATAGAAAATACCCTAAAAAAGACGTCAGTATTGATTTTTTTGCACTTGTTGCTCGCACAAAAATCTTGTTTGATCTTGTTTTGAATTTACTAAGTTAAAATACCTGAATAATCAAGTTTTCATAAACTTTACGACTTGTCAAAACCTAATTTAAACTTGATTTCAGTTTAAAAACCCCAAGAGACCAGTCAGTTGTTGTTAAAGCTCAAGCTTCGCTCGCCTCGTTCTTGAGTCATTTACACACTCAATTGACAAGATTTAATTTTAAAGTTCAGTTGAGTTTAAGTCGTTAACCTGGCAGCACGCATCATGTCCGCTGGTCGAGTAGTTATCTATGGAGGCAAAGGAGCTTTAGGCTCGGCATGCGTTCAGCACTTCAAAGCCAATAATTACGTGAGTAAGCCGCCTTTCACTTTCGCGACCCTCAAGCATCATACCTTAATGTACTTTCAATCGCAATTCTATTGTTAATTCGATTTTTTGATTTGGCAACCTTCAATTTTATTTTCACACCTGCTTAGTGGGTCGGTAGCATTGATTTAAGCGAGAATGAAAGCGCCGACGTCAGTGTGGTTGTTCCCCGTGATGCCAGTTGGGAGGATCAGGAATCTTCTGTTGTTTGCAAAATCGGCGAATCCTTGTCCGGTGAAAAACTTGATGCTGTCATATGCGTGGCTGGCGGTTGGGCAGGTGGAAATGCCAAAAAGGGTGAGTCATAAACTGAATATTTAAACTCTTACTTTATTATAAAGCTCCAATCATATAAAAGACTTGGCCAAAAATGCGGATCTCATGTGGCGCCAAAGCGTTTGGAGCTCAAGCATTTCAGCAGCATTGGCTGCCCAGCACCTTAAGGAAGGTGGTGTGTTGGCGTTGACTGGTGCTAAGCCCGCACTGGAGGGTACACCTGGTATGATGGGCTATGGCATGGCAAAGGCAGCTGTGCATCAGCTGACACGTTCACTGGCTGGTGAGAACTCTGGACTCCCCAACGACTCTCTGGTCGTATCCATATTGCCCGTTACTCTTGATACACCAATGAATCGCAAATGGATGCCAAAAGCTGATTTTAGCACTTGGACTCCACTAACCGAAATCGCTGACCTCTTCTGCAAGTGGACCAAATCACAAGATCGCCCCAAAACGGGATCTCTGTTGCAACTTATTACAAAGAACGGCGTCACAGAACTCATTTCGGCAGACTAAAGGCAACAATCATTCATGGCACACATTACCCCCACAAACCCGCGCGCATCCGTATACGTACATATAAACACTGTATTATAGAAAGAGACGTGTGGATTACCGTGGAAGTTAAAGAGAGTTTTAATAGATTCAAAATTAACTTTCAATTCGCTTCAATCACAATATTTTCTTGCCCGAGGTGGAGATAAGCAGACCCCTAGGGGTCCATATACAACATATACATCAATACATAATATAAATACAAATAATACATTATATATATATACATATATACATATATATATATACTCATATATTTATATAAATATGTTATGCTGGCCTAGCTTAAATTTTAAATGAATAATAAATCGTTTTGTGGCTTTCGCTCGTTTGATGCTATCTGTCTGTGCACACCACTGGGATTTGGATAACCTATTGAACTACGATAACGACCTGGTACGAAGCGATTTTGTTTCAACTAGACATCTGGGAATAGTTTTTACGCCTTTTTCTTTTTCATAATCTTCATGAAGAGCACCATACCTGGAAATATGAAGAAACATTTAATTAATTTGGAAATTTTTCAAATCTGAAAGTCCATTAATTGTTATCATGATCATCTTATTAGGATGGACACTAGAAAACAGCTGTGAAAATTTTCTTATTGTTAAAATTTGTCAAAATTTAGAAGGAAGTTTTTCTTTTGTTTTTTTGGCAAATGAAAAAGTAATGAACATTATTTAGTGGTTGCACCGGAACTTACCAATAAAAACCACAACAACAAAAATAATCATTAACCAGAGCCAACACTTGTAGGCCTTGCGAGAATGATTTTCAAGCTTTACAGCCTCTTTACCAAGTGAATTGATGTTCCGATCGGCCATGCCCGTGGATCGGGAAACAACTTCTGTATCCCGTTTTATAATGCGATTAGCCGTCTTGGTCTGTTCTTTAAGATTGAAAGTAAGCGAAAGCATATGTTCAGTAATCTTTTCCTGTGCGTTGTTGTAAAATTTGACAGCTTCGTTCATGTTGTCGCCCGATGATGCTTCACCAACTCCAGCCGATGCGTCATCAACGCCACGTCGTCGTCTAAGCGTATCACCATCTGTACGAAATTTCTGTTTGATTTAAAGAGTTATATGTGAAGTGCAGTTGTTACCTTGTAGAAGTTCTTTCCGTAGCTCGTTGTGTTTCGCTGTATTTTGTAGTTGACGCATCTCTTGAACCGCTGTTTCACCACTTGTCGTGTCCCTCCAAGTGTCGTTCTCATTGTTGTGTTTGTTTGTGAATCCGGTGGTAAGCTTTAGGGCAGCCAGACGTTCTTTGTACACGGGTATTTTGGCTGTACTTTGTGGGCTGTACGTGAAGTGGGAGGAGGCTTTGTATTTTGGATACTGGTCCAATAGTTTCTATACAACTCACTCATTCATCATCGCCAGCTCGGCAATCATGATGTCAAGTGATTTGAGGAATTTTTGAAGCTGCCAATAATTGTCCACACTAGCAGAAAGGCTCTCACAATTCGTAAGTAATGTCCTTATGTTTACATTTAATTTCGTTGCCATTATATTTATTAAAACAATTTCTAGACTTTTGGTTCGTACAAATATCCATGTATCGATATCACTATTTGCTCAAAATCGATATATTTCGATAGGCTTGCTTTTACATGAGCTGTGTACGGAGTCCAGCAAATATTTCTTGCGTCAAAGAATAATTTATAGAAGCTCACAAACAATTGACTTTAAAGTAGTTTAAATAAATATTAAATTTTAAAAATAAACAAATAAAATGAGTTCAAGTCTTTCAAAAAATAATTCATATCGTTCAGCTTTTGACGTTAACAGCGTACTATACATTGAGGAACAGCTGAAATTGCTCGTTGAATGCAACGCTTAACCAAGCCGCTTGCCAACACTCTGTCGCGACGTTCGGACGAAGAAACGCAGAGAAGTCGGCAGTTTGTTGCTGGGAAAAATTTTCTCTGTGTATTTAAATAAAATTTAAATTACTCCAAACCCGCCAATTGCGTACGTGCTATATACGCAGGCGGAGTAACGTGCCGGTTGAACACTGATTGTGCAAAATTAATAAAAATGTGAATAGAAAGTAGCACAGCGCACAAAAAATGTAAATTATAAAAAAGAGTCAAAGCCAAAGAAATGCGAAAAATATATATATACATATGTACATCCGCAACATGCATATGTATGCGCGTATATGTGTCGAGTAAAAGAGAGCGTGAGAGAGATAGAAAAAAGAGCTATGTAGAGCCATAAGTGAAGCACATTTAAATTATTACACAAAAATAACAGTGCAGTCGTTTAAAAATCGACCATAACTACTTGCATACATATGAACATATAACAGCATTTAAATGTTTCCGCAACGGCATTAATAATTGTGAAGCTAGCGCTGGAAAGGGGATCATTTTTTTACTTTTTTTTTAGTTGATTGTGAGTGTGTTGAATGAATGTATGCATTTACAAGCATTGAAATTCGCGGCATATATTGTATAAATAACAAAATTCACAAGAGAAATGCATTAAAAGTAAAAAGCATAGAAGAACAAATCGGCCATTTGGCAAATTTGAACATAAAAAGTATAAAAAAGATATGTGTACCACACATTCGAAAGAAAACCTACGAAAGTGGTTGCTCGCGTCACTGCTACATATGTGCGATAGTGTGTGTGTATATATATGTAGGTGCGTTGCTAGTGGCCATATGTATATGTGTGTGTGCGTGTGAATGCGAGAGGAATGCTGTCTATGTATCACGTTTCGCATTGTATATGTACATATATACATTATTAATATATATTTATATATATATTTGTGGTAGTGTTGCGTAGTGTACAAAACACGAAGCCAGCAAAAGATTGAAATTCAGATTTTATTTAAATTTGTCTTGCTCTACTGAAAAGCTCGTGTTGAGGATCAATGCTTTCTACCTTCTTTCCTCCTACAACCTATAAAATTTGTAGCAAGGTTTTCGCAAAACTGGCCATTTTGTCTGCCACCAAATCGATCTGGTTATTCTCCGGTTTTTAAAAGTTGCATCCCTAAGCAGGCAGCATTCAAATAGAGAGCGATGCATAAAACAGAGAGAGAGAGATATGGGGAGCGTAAGAGGGAGATAGTATTATAAGCAGCAAACACACAGCTAAACAAACTTGTTTGGACGCGGCTCTCTGACTTGCTCTCTCTCACTTGCAAAATGAGCTAACGCCGCTACTCGTTGCTGCTGTGAGAACTTACAAATCTTCTTTCGAGTGGCTCATGCTGCTTTTTTTGTCGTTACTCGCTACTGCCGCTATGTCCGTCGTTATTCTCTTTAGCAACTGCTAAAGCAAAAGCAAAGCTAGGCGAGCAAAATTTCCATTGTGTGTGGCGATGTCGCGTCGTCGTTGTCGTTGCCAGCTAACAGCAGCAGCAGAAACGGTCTCGCAGTTAGTTTAAAATTTTCTGACTCGTCATTTGGTGTTGTGCGAAAAGTGAGAAAAACGTATGCATAGATATATACTTGTATATATATAAATATATATGCATAAAAGAAAGAAAATATATTATTTTATATATATTATTTATATGTACATAAATATATATTGAGTAATAAATTAAATATAATTTGTATTTATGATGGCACAGAACGTAGTGCAAGGTGCAAGTTCGATACAAATAGATTAGCAATACATTTAAATAAAATCTGCGTCTTCGTCTTCGAATTCTTCGTTTCTGTTACCCCTCTACTGAAAGCGCGTGTGCATGTGTAAGTTTATGTGTATATAAATACATACATAAATATATGTGTATTCATGTATGTGTGCGTGCATGTGAGTGCCTTTTTAAGCACAAACTCATTACAATTACAACTATTACTCATCTGCTGCTCTGTTTCACACACGCAAACCATAAATAACTATATAACTTTTTTTTTGTTTTTTTATTGTTGTTTAAATGTGAAAAATTGAAGAATCAAAACACGAAAAATCGTTGTATACAGAAAAATGTATTTCAAAGTGCATATTGCAAACGTCGGCAACACCGAATCACCGTTATGTGGCCCAGTACCAGGCGATGGGCGATTTTTCACGACGCATTTAACAAAAAACATTCAATATGAATATAATAGACTGTAGCTAAAAACTACCTATTTTATATTTTATATTATTTTATTTTTTTTTATTGTTTTTTTTTTTCAATTTTTTTTTTTATTTTATTTTTTTTTTTTGTCTACATCAACGATTAACGAAAGCCCAACGACTTTCATCGTCGTCGTTGTCGTGCGTCGGTGTTTATATGCATGTATTTATTTGTAGATGTGTGAGAATGCGTGTGTGTGTGTGTGTGACTCGCTCACTCGTTTGCACACATAAAAATGAACACACAAACACATAGAAGCACCCCAGTCGTTGGTCTCGTCACGTCGGCTATTCGCGCCTTGAAAAAAAGTCAATTTTTGTGTCTCGCTCAAAATGCGCGCTCGCTCTCTCAGTGCGTCGCTTAGTGTCAAATGAATGGACAGTGGTTCAGTCTTATGGAGAGGGAGAATGAAGCAGTGCTGCTTTTAGCGGCCGTCCACCCTTGTAATTGCGGCATATGCCTCGCTCGGTGTACTTGTGAATATATGCCTCTGCGAATGAGAGAGCATTTACAGCAACAAACAACTAGTAGTAGTAGCAGGCGCACAATAAAAAACAATAAGATAGAAACGTTTAAAATACAAAATCATTTCTTACGCCGTGTGCCAATCTCTCTATGTATATGACTCGTTGAGTGATGATAAGGTATGTGTGTGAGTGCAATTTGCAGGCCAAGTCACAGCTTGTGCTCTTTTGTGAGGTTTTTCTGTGGCGCTCTCTCTCTTTCTCGCTCGTTCTCTTGTTAACAATACGCTCGTATACTGGTACTCGAATATAAACTTGACTGGCGCTGTTGAGATGATGTTGCTGATTTCGAAATTGATTTACCTGAACATGAACGTGTTTCGGTTTCGGAAGCGCGCACAAAATAAAATATCCAGCAGTAGTGGCAACAATAGAAATTTTAGAGCCTAACCTCCATGCCTCTCTCTCACTCTCTCTTTCTTTTTACCCTCTCTTTGTTTTTTAGTGCAGCGAAGACGTAAATAAAAACATACATACATACATCCATGCATGCATACGCATACGCAAGCAAAACAACGAAATGAAAAAAGTGCCGCTGTACGCGTCTGTGTGCCCAGTTAGAAAATACATGAAAAATAATAATAATAGCAAGAAAAACCAAATAATAATAAAAGCAAATTAAACAAATATATAATAAAAAAAAAAAATAAATAAAAATAAAAATATAATACAAAAAAAAAAAAATTAGAAGAAAAAAATAAAAAAAAAATTAGAAGAAAAAAATAAAAAAAAAATTATAATCATTTTAAACGCTAATTGTTGTCTCGTTCTTGTTCTCGCTCTTCAAATAATCGTAAAATACAAAGTTAGCTGTAAACTGCAACAGCTGTATAACAACAACAACAAAATATAAAATTAAGGAAAAAAAAATTCACTTAAACAACAACAAGTATTGTGTGCGCGTCTTGGTGTGAGTGAATATCTGTGTTTATTTTGTGTTTCTCGTTACGACAATACTAAATAAAAAGAAAAGATAAAAAGATAAACGAAAACTACAACTCAATTAAAAGATCCAAACACAACAAATGTGTAAAACCTACTAGAAATATTCAACAATTTCTCATTTGAAAATTCACAACTTAAAAAAATGAGGTGCTGCTGTTGTGCAAGAATAACAAGCCAAGAACTATGACGCATCAAAATCATCAGACAAACGGCGCAAGTTTGGAGGATTGCCATACAAACTTTTATGCTTTGGTAAGTACATTTTTTGCCCATTGTCTTGTGTTTTCGCTATTTGAGTTGCCGTTTTATTTTATTTATTTATTTTTTATTATTATTATTTTTTTTTTTTTTTTTTTTGTCTTCCGTTGTATTTTTTAATTTTTTTTTTTTTTTGAGTTCATGGTCCTTGCCAATTGCCGTAGATATATGTAGGTCAGTGACAATGCAGCACAGGGTGTTTCGTTTCTTAGATGTGTCGATCGGTTCTGACAGCTGATTGTCAATTGTCGGTTGTTAAGTCGATAAGCCAAACAAATTTTGACTGCGCACTGTTACTCATGGATGTTTTGCGTCAATCGCTTGTGACTCTCTCCGTTTTTTGCTCTATAACGTTATTTTCACCTTTTGGTACGTAAAGTTGGTTAAAATAAAATCAGAAAACACGCACTAAAGCGGAACTGTGCATATGCGAGTGGTGATGGGGAATAGAGACAAAACAAGTCAAGACAAAACTAACGCAACAACAATAAATGTGTATGTGTTTGTGTTTAGATTTCTGTATGTACATATCTATACATATATGCATATATGTGGGTCCTACATGCGGCAACTGGCCGGCCATAACAGGTTCTTCTTCGTCGTCTAGTTGGCCGGGTCGCCGCGCCGCGCTTCGCGTTGTTTCTTTTTCACATTCACATGGAGCGTTGGCAGTGGCATATTTCTTTCATAAACCTTACTCAGGGTCCAGACAACAACCACAGCACAGTACAGAATACTCAGTCATAGGTCACAGAGTTATGCGGAGAGAAGAAAAGAGTAGTGAGAGAGATATGATAGTATGAGAGTAAGAGAGTTAACTCAAAATTAAAGCTCTAATGACAGCAGCTTGAGTTCAACGTTGACGATGCGTACAAGTCTACATGATCCACACGCCCGCCGTTGCCACCACCCAAATGCGTCAAGCAAATCGCAAAACTAGTGACAAAGAGAGAAGAGAGTTTACAAAAGAACGATGAAAAGAGAATAATTGTGAGTGTGATTAAAAGAGGGAGGGAGGTAGGTAGAGAGTACAAAAGTTAGACCGACGCGCAAACGAACGCTGTACGAAATAATGAAACAATAACAAACGCGCAAAACTTTCTCTGAGTGAGGAATAGAGTGAGATAGTGTGTGTGTGTGTGTGTGTGTGAAATGACGAAGAGAGGTCGAGAGAGGCAATTAAAGAGAGAAAACGGAACGCCAATTAGAGAGCGTTAGAGACAGCCGAAATAAAAAGTTTGCTTGAACTTGGGAGGCACGCGCGCGTGAACAAACACTAGCAAAGCGTGTCAGAATGATAACACAGAAAACGCTTCTATATGTATATTTATAATATAATATATGCAAATGTAAAATATATTTATACATATATATATGTGTACATAAACCGACTTGTATACATACATTTTAATGTAATGGGAATATAAGCAGCGAGAAAGAAGCTCAAACTCACATTGTTTGTAGTGTAGATTGAGCATTGAAATTTGCAAAAAAAAAAAAAAAAATAATAATAATAATTCACACAGGCACACACACGCACATACAGTATACATAGCTTGCGGTATATGTGTACGAGTATGCAACGAGATGCCGCTGACGTCGGCAGATAAAAGACAGCGACCTAAACGCTATTGTGGCCGCTGTTGTTGTGGGTCGATGACAATGTTGAAAAACGCAAAATTGACCGCCTTTTCGACAAATGCTGTCAATATTGCGATTCTCTGCTGGATGTTCTAAGGAAGAAGGAGAGGAAGAAAAGAATAGTTGAGAAGTAGAAGTATTTAAAGAGTTATAATATTATTACTCGCCCAAATGTTTAAGCCAATAAGTACAACGCAAGACACGGCCAAACAAAGTAGCGAGTTCTAAAAACGAGAGCGAAAATGAAAACACAAATTGCGATACCGAAACCGAAATACAAAGTCAAACGGAAGAATGTGGAACATGGGGCTACTGACGCGACGGACTCTGTTACCTGTTTTGTTGTTATTTATTTTTTTTTTTTTTTTTTTGCTGTTGCTGTTGCTGTTGGGGGCGACGCTCGTGGTCGGCGTCGGCGTTGTCGTCCCCTTCTCTGTCCCTGCCGATGCCGATGCCGCTTTCGTTGTCGGCAGCCATTCGTGGTTTGGGGAATACCTTTTGCTTGCTTCTTGTTGTTGGATCGACTGCTTTGTGCGTTCGTATTTCGCCTGTGCGAGTGTGTGAGGTGCAGTTATTTGGCTATGTTTGATACGATAGCGGGCGCTCTGTCTGTGTACTTCGCTCTACGTTGTGTGAGTGTGTGTGTGTGTAAATGCAGTCTCTCGAGTTTGGTTGAGTTTCTCTGTTTGTGTGTGTGTGCTTGTGTTATGTTTAACGCTCTCTTGGCTATCGTTTGGTGCTTTTATTGTTGCTTTTGGCTGCTTAGCGCGTTTCCATTGATTTGTGCCTGCCGCAGAGGCAGCAGAAGCAGCAGAAGCAGCAGCAGCGGCAACTACGACAACTTGTTCCAAAGCTACAAACTATACAACTCGCAACTAACAACGGAAGCCGCCAATGACGAACCAAAGACACGACCCTAGCCAGTTTTTTTCTTCTTTAATTTTTTTTTTTTTTTTTGTTGTAGCGTTTAGGTTTTCTTTTTGAATTGCCTTGCGGGTCGACGGCTCTTTCCGTGCCGTCATCTTTTGCTTGGCCTTTTCTGTTGCTGCCGCTACCGCTGCCGCTGCCGCTGTCGCTGCTGCTGCTTTACTGCCCGTACGCTTGTTTTTCTTTTTCTTTGTTGCTGTGCTTTTGTTTCGAGCTTTGCTTTGTATGCGCCTTTCGTTTTTATTCTGTTACAAGTGCAGCAGCGACTATGGAATATATATATATATTTATATGTATGTGTGTGTGTGTGTGTGTGTGTGTGTGCAACGTTTTGCAACACTGATTCAGACTTGTTCTCATTTGTTTGGCGAGCTTTTTGGTGGGGCAGCCAAAGCTGTGGTTCGACTATTGCTGATTGTAAACAAAGTGGGTGTTATCACAGTTAATTACAGTGAAGACACAAATAGAAGAAAAGCAGTAGCTGTTAAATGTATGTGTGTGGGTGGTTTCACCACATGTGGTATTTTATCGAGTTTTATTAATCAAATTTATCAAAATTATGAAGCTGTGACCTGATGACCAGTTCATCTACTATGCAATTGATTTTGTAATATTTTCATTCTTATCTCTCATTTCGATATACGAATTAAGTAATAAATGATAACATTTTTTTCCCCCTCTTTTCTTTTAATAGACTGATTTGTGTGGAATTAAATGGCGCAAGTTTGTTAACGGTGAACGGCCAAATGCGTCTAGCGATCCACTTGCCGATCCCATATTGCGCTCCTATTCACGATGCATGCAGGCGGATATGCTGTGCGTGTGGCGACGCGTGCAATCCACCAAACAGGACAACACCGATCCGAATGCCTTAAATTTTGAAATTACCACATCGACCACCGTACACCCGCCTCTATCGCTGGCCGCTGCCAAGGAGCTTTGGATCTTCTGGTATGGTGAGGAGCCGGATCTAAGTGACTTGGTCGATGCAGAGCTGCTCAAAGTAGCGGGTAAGTAACATATACAGTATATTCCAGTATATCACAGTATATCGCAGTATAAATTCTAAAAATAGAGGGTAGAATTTTATTCATAACCGCAAGTCAAGGCTATTTTTGGGGTGTCCGAATGACAGGTCAACAAATAGAACTTTAACTGTATTTAAATACGTTTACAGATACGCATATTATTGCGTATGCGTGTATGCGTGTTTGGCAATGCATACAATGAAATACATGCATAAATAATGCAAATGTTGAAAACGCCGTTACATGCGAAGCTTTATAAATTTAATAAAACTTCAAGGCCGCATCGTGCAGCGCAGCAAAAATTTTGTTGTACCCATGAGAAAACCAAAACAATACACACAGACACGCACATACTAGTGTAGGAACGTGTATATGTGCATATAAAATAAGCGCACATATGTGTGCACTCTGGCATGTGCATGTGTGTACTTTTGTGCTTGTGTGCTGCCGCCTTGTGGCTGTGCTTCTCCAACATCACTCACATGGCGCGCTCGTCTGTCAGCAACAGAGCAGAAGCTACATCGTCGCTTCCACCTACCGTCCGCCCCCTTGTCACAGTCTTGCATTTAGCACTGTGGTCAGCCCACGCGTTAAACGTCACCTGTGTCATTTGCAATGTTTTTGTTTCGTTTGAAGCGCTCTCTTGCTTTCTGTGTGCTTCGCTCTATCACACTGTGTCACTCTCTGGTTCACGGACTCTCTTGATTTATTTTGCAGTCTCTTTCTTTTTTTGCTTTAGCCGCCTTGGCAATTCTACTGCAAATATGGGGTTGTTTTAATACATATAAAAACTTTGACGGCCTCCTGTTTCTAGTTTGTTGTTGCTTCTACTTTCGACTCTTATCAGTAGTTTTGCGGTTTTTGCTGGCTTATAAATATATTTCTTAATAATATTAAATATTTGCCCATTGCTCCGCACGCTATCAATGATTGCGAATTATGCATGTGTCTCTCCTGTGTGTCATTTTACGTATTCACAAATTGTGTATGGTTAAACGAAGCGTTGTTGTAGTTTTGAACCGTTATCGTTATCGTTATCGTAATTGTAATCGCAATGTAGTAGCCGACGTCATATTGTAGCTTGTTTGACTTTCGTAGCTGGCCGTTGATAAATTGCGTTCACGCCGACGTTTGAGTTGAATGTGCTGTTGCTCTCGCTGTCTGTGATTGCGGCTGTGGTGAAATTGTTGTCGACCCCGGCAATGCTGCGATGTTGTCGTCATTGCCTTGCATTGATGTTTTTGTTTGTATTAATGACAAGGACATTGACTAATTGCATTGACATTACTTTGCCTTGATGTTTTCGATGTGTGTGTGTGTATCTTTTTGTGTGTGCGTACTGTGAGTATGTGCGAATTCTCTTTTTATTTTATAGCCTTTTACTTAGCCTCAAGCAACAAACAAACTGTCCGCTAAATTTGGGTAACTGTATATGGGTGTGTGTATGTGAATAAAGCTGTAGCTGCCGTTGCTGCTGCTGTGCTGTGTGAATGAAACCAGAGCGACGAGACAGACGCGCCGTCCGTTTAGGTTGCTACTGCTACTGCTGCTGTTGCTGTTTCTGTTGCCCACTGAAATGCGGCAACGTTGCATTTTTACAGACTAAAAGCGAAGATATTGTTTTTTTTTTTTGTATTGTTTTTGTACATACATGCATACCTACATACATTTATATACAACATGCCGCAGGCTTTTTGTTGCTCTTAAGCCAAATAAAACAGACGTCACTACTTTGTACATACAACGGGACACACACAGTTAGTCAGCGCCTTGGTATTAAGTGCGGCGTCGACCTCTCTTTCTTTCTCTCTCTCAGTTAAACCACTGCTGAGAGCATTTTCGCTTTCGAGTGTTGTTTATACCTTTCGCTTAGATGAATGAACCCAAAATCGAAATAAAAAACACAAATTTTTGTCTGCCAAGGAATTTTCGATAAATTGGATATTGTTATCGCTGGCGGCTCTCAGTTAAAAATATGCTATGTGGCCCTGCTACTTGTTGTCATTACTCTTGTTCTTCTTCTTGTTATTGTCAGCTTCGTTGTTCTTTTTTAATTAATATATATATATATATATTATATATTCACTCATACACACATACAATCACGCATGCATACATATTAATAAAAATTTACCTTAAACAGCTGTCACTTTGCTACTGCTTTGACATTTTGTATAAGTGTGCGTGCGTTTTATTATGCGGAGATTTCTCTCGTTCTTGCTCTTTATCTTTCACTTATTTCATTCGTGTGAGTGCGCTCTACAATTGGGGCTTATAATAATTATGAGTACACAATTTGTATGCATGTGCGTGAATGAGACGGTGGGTGACCATTGCCGCCGCCGCTCTCGAAGGCAGTTCTCTTTTGTGCGCTTTTTTAAAACTGGTTTCAATGCTTAATTACAATGCGCTTTGTTGTTATTGTCGTTGCTGCTGCTGCTGCAAAATTTTGCATCTCTCTCTCTCTCTCTCTCTCTCTCTGTTTGCCGCTTTACCTGTTTTTTATGCTTATTAACCAATTTTCAAACTGCGCTCACCACCGTCCCGTTCTCGTCGCTAAGCCACAGATTATTGACCTTGATTAAAACTACAACACACCATACAAGTTACATGTGTGTGTTTGTTTTGTCAATCTACCTACCGCTTGTTGCTGCACGAGCTTGATTTGACGAGCGGCACGCAAACTTCCAGCAAACTCTCCGCCTGCTGTTGCTGCCGTCGCTACTGCTCTCAATTTGAAAAATTATACGCGTATCGTGTTGTGAAATTGGCTTGGCGTCAGCCTGGATAATTGTAAAAAGACTTAGTAACTATTAATGTATGTGTGCGTCAGTTTTTATGTTAATATACATACATACATACATACATAAATACATACATATGTATGCGCAATTGTTGTCGTCGTTATTTTCCCGTTTACGCGTAGTTTTCAGATGCTTTGCCGTGGTAGCAAATCTTTAACCTAAAATAGCGTTTCAAGCGCAAACAACAACAACAACAGCAAAAATTCTGTTCATGCGTATTTATGTGGCTGTGTATGTGTGTTTGCGAGAGCATCAGAGCGAACGAGTGCACGCTTTGTAAACTAGCGGCACTTTTGACCAAGCACCGCTCACTCACTCATTTGGTCACTCACTCAGCAACGGCAACGGCAACATCAGCCAGCAACAGCGAATGTTTGCGCCTATAGAAAGATACTTGCACACGGACACAGACACACGCATACACAAACGCGATGGGGGCTTCTCCCCCACACTGTGATACAAACTCTCTTCATTTCTTTCTAGATTGCTCTGTTACTCTGTTGCTCTGTTGCTCTGTTGCTGTTGCTGTTGCTCAGCATGACTCTCAGTTGACAGCAACATGTGCACAAACCACACGTGCTACAAAAAAGTACACAGATACATAGTATGTATGCATATATGTATATGTAATAATATATATATTGTGTGTGTGTGTGTGTGTGTGTGTGCATGAGTGCGAGTGGTTAATGTATTTGGAATTTGCATTGAGCAGTCGTCGGCACCGTCGTCATATTCCTGTTATGGCCGGGAGACTTGGATTGAAATTCGCTTGCAGACGAAGACCTAGTCCGACCAACGAGTTGCTCGTCGGCAATTTAAAATTTTATTATATTATATAGAGTTGTGGCTTTGGCACTTTTTAATATTTTTATTTTCCTGTTTTGCTTTGTTTTGTTCCGTTTTCGTTCCGATTCGTTTTTTTACGTTTCGTATCGTTTCTCTTAAATTCTTTTGTTTGTTTGTTTGCCTCCGCTTAAGAAGCTGCAAAATTTTTGTGGGTACCCTTTTACTTTTTTTCTGTTGCGTGTGTCCGTTGTTTATGAACGTATGAATTTATCTTTGAGCATCTTTGTTTGTATTTTAGATTGATAGTAGTGATGGGGTGTAATGTGTTTGTCCTGTCGATCGAGTAAAAATTCCTCCAATCGCATACTTGAAATAACACACATGAACACATACCAAGTAATCGTACATTGCCCTCTGGTTAACATTTTACGCTGATCTCATTGAATGAAGGTGGTACCTACACACAAACATACAAACAATAAAATCCACAAGCCAGCTTGTAATGAAAAATAATAATAAAGAAAAAAAAATCAGGCAAAAACAACAACGAACGACGACAACGACGTCGATGACAAAAACCACCAACAGCATAAATTACAAAAGCCCAGCCTACGCTACACTGCTGTCGGTCGCTCCCGCCGCTGCATTGTTTCGAAGTCGGCGTCGCTACTCGTTGCTTTTGCCCATTTATGTTCACTCTCGCAGCTAGCCGCACACACACACTCGCATTTGGCAATTGGAATAGGCGCTCACTCGCCGGCGTTCCTCGGTATCGTTTTGAATGAGTGTGAATGAAGCGCTTCTCTCGCGCTCTCTTTAGCTGTGTGTTTTGTTATTTATAATGTTGTTTACCTTTACGTAATTATCTTTGCAACATTTCTTAGTGTGGCTTTGCTTGGCTCATCACTGGTCTGTGCCTCTGCTGTTTGGCCTCTTTCTTTGGCTTGTTATTCTTTCCTTTGTATGAGTGTGTCCTTTTGAGTAGCTATTTGTTATTTGTGTGTGTGTAAGTGTGGGGGTGTGTGCACTACGTCTGTGTTTGTGTGTTATTTTTTTTTTTTTTCTATGCAGAGGGTGGACCGGCGCTGCTGCGCCCTGTAACTGTCGACGACGTCTACGTCACAGACGTAGTTTCAATTGCCGCGTGTTTAGGTTTAGGTGGCTGATGTTGGTTTACATCAATGTGTGTGTGTACGTAAGCGGTTTGTCTGTGTTAGTGAGATGCTTGGAATTTTCCAAAAATTTCTCGACTATTTTCCCCCTAGTCGTGTCGCTTCAAATTGTCGGCTTGCCGACGTCGCTAACAACGCGTCGCCCGCGCCGCTGTTGCTGCCTTTTGTTTTAAGTGGCATTTTGCTTGCGCTTCCGCTTCTGCTGCTGCTTCTGCTTCTGCTTCTGCTTCTGATTTGCCTGCCTGACTGCTCGGCCTCTGGGGACCGTTTATTCTTCTTTTATTCCATATTGCTTCTTCTTTTTCAGTTTCTTACTCTTGCTTTGTGTCTCTGTTGCATTTACATATTCCCGCACTACTCACTTGTTCTTCGCCACACGCCTGCCTAAAGCCTCGCTTGTACTTCAATATTCCAGCTGTCCATATCTCTTACTACTCTTAGTTTCTCTTCTCCTATGTTAGGCAATGGTATTTTTCCAGGTCCCCCTCCTTTCCCCTGCTGCCCCATTATTTTTAAACTCAAATTTGTCATTGAGCTGCGCGCGTCGCAAAACAATAACAAAATAAATTGCCTTAAAAATGCTTTAAACGCGCGTCACTTAAATTCGATGCTTAATTCTTTGGACCGTTAAATGTTTAGCGTTCTTGTCAGATTTTCTAGTTGTGATCTGTGTTGTTGCTGTTGCTGTTACTGCCGTTGTTGTTTTTATTCCTCCTCTTCTTCTTCTTCTTCTTCTTGCTGTTGTCATCAAATACATAAATACGCGCTTGCTCGCAGGTCTTTGTTATTTGCTTATTTTCCGCCATTGAATAGAACGAACAACACACATTATTAAAGGCAGGGGGAGACGACAGCGCGGGGGCTATAATATGTAAGAAACGTTTGGAAATAGAATAACGGAACCCCTGGATTAGAAAGTGGAAATTCTTATTAATTTTTGTCTGGAATAGAACAAAATTCTAGCCATAAGGTGGTTTACAGCGGGCAAGTGAAAGGCGGCAACAGAAATTTATGAATTGAAATGTCATTTTTATTTTGATTTTTCTTTTTATTATATTAAAAGCAATTTAATTTAATTTATAATAAATAAATAAATAAATTGATTAATTAATTTGTATATATTTTTTTCATATTTCTTTGTAGCCAATCAATCGCATTGGAATGGCACATGGAAGGGTGAACTCACCTACGAGTGCCGCTCTCTGCTCTTCAAGGCGTTGCACAATCTCATGGAGAGGTAAGTTCCTGCCTTGATTATCCTTGTAAAGCAGATGTATCCTTGGATCTTATGAATGTACATATGTTGAATAGATGTAAAATCATATTTTTGAATATTTGATTTTTATTAAGGATATCGTAAATATATTGTAAATCCGCAAGGATATGCATAATATCCTTAATATGATAATTAAATAATTTATTTCTTATTTTGCAGATTCGTGCTTACAAAGGATATTGTGCGCTTTGGAAAGTGGTTCGTGCAGCCGTGCACGTCCAGTGATCGTCTATTTGGACGCAGGTGAGTCCTCTAGAAGATTAGCTTTAGTCCTGTGGATGCAATAGTCTAAATATGCGGGCCCAACTACTGTGAGCTACCACGTTGTGTGCCTGGACGTACATCCAATATTAAATCTAAGACAGGAACTCTGTGCAGTTCCATTCGAGCCTATGGAGATGCATCGTTCTTCCCGTCACAATTCCTTTATTGCTCCCTCCCGATGATAAGTTGAATTTTAGCTAGGGATTTATTTAATATTTTTAATTCTTTATTCCATAGCTCACAACACTTGTCCTTCTCGTTTACGTTTTTCGTGCATGGGGACACTGTCTGCGCGTCAATTGATCTGCGCGAGCATCCGGCGGTGCGTCCCCTCACCAAGGAGCATCTGGTGGAGGCGGCAGCAGCCTTTTCCGCGGCAAGTGGCCAAGTCAATGCGTCGGCAACACGTGGCCAGGATACAAATGGCAGCGTTACCAACACAGCCCCACTGCCCGCCAGCTCGCCGCAACTTGATTCCGCTGCTGGTGGTGGCGAGAAGCCGGCAACGGTGACGCCTGCGCAGGCACGTAAAGTGATGCTGGCACCGTTCGGCATTGCGGCAATACTCACCGGCAATAGCTACAAGGCCAGCGATCCAATGGCCGAGAAGATCCTAGAGGATTGGGCCTCATTTTTTCCGCTGTGCAATAAGGACATCACCGATGTGCCACCGGTGGTCGAAGTCGTTTCGGGTGCGTTCTTGATCCTTGGCCTCACCTTTGGATCCTTCCTTTCTCTCCAAAGTTCCAATTGATGATTCTCTAATTATCTTTTAATATGTTGGGATTACAGGTGGTCATAAGATGTATCATCCAACGAATTATGTACTAGTCACAGATTTGGACGACATGGAGCACATGGAATTTTCCGAGCTGCATAAGATTAATGGCGGGGTAACTGGACCGGCGGCGACAGCGGCTGAAACAGCGGCCCTTGCCTCCCTCTCATCGCCCGCAGGAGCAGCAGCAACAGCAGCAGCAACAACAACAACTACAACAACAACAACGGTAGCGGCAGCAACAACAGTTACAGCGACAGTAACAGCGACCGTGACAGCAGCGGCACAAGCAGCAGCAGCAGGGACGCCGGCAACGGGAACGGCAACGGCAACTGCAACGGCGGCAACTGTTGCAGCAGCGGCGGTTTCAGTGAAAGAAGTTGCAAATTTCAATCGAAAGACAACAACAACTACAACAACAACAACAACGCAAGCGGTCAGCGCTTTGGAGCGTCTAACGTTTCAGCCCTACTACGATCAGCGTCCCACATCGGGCTTTACCTTCAACACCAACAATACTCATATACCCGCCTCGGCGGCCATTGAAATGCCGGAGCGCGCTTGGCAGGATTGCATTATGAATACGCTGCATGCGGATGCAGCAGCAGCAGCTGCAGCGGCAGCAACAGCAGCAGCGACGGCGGCAGCGGCGGCATCAACAGCAGCGGCGATAACAAATGCATCGTCGACGGCCAACGATGATGAAGACAACACACAGACGGATTCCAAACAGCTTGTCCAGCAACAGATCCAACAGCAACAACAACAACAGCAGCAACAACAGCAGCAGCAACAACAACAACAAAAGCAGCAACGCCAAAAGCTTTGGAACTTTGTGGATCCCATGCAGAAAGCTCCCTGCATATGTACCAAGTAAGTTGGTCTCGCTTCAATTTATTATCTCTGGCTCTCCTTCTGCTCCCCCCCTCGGTCTATCCCTCCAACCACCCCCACCCACCATTCCCCCCAGGCCAACCCTGTTCTACATTTCTTTCTGTTTCTATTTCTATTTCGATCTCAATATTTTTGTTTTTTGCTCCTGCTCCTTTGCTCCTCTGCTCCTCTGCTCCTGCTCCTCATGTTTATCTGTTTCTTCTCTGTTAATTCTTTACATTTTGCTCTCTGCACTGCGCACCGAGTTTTGTGTGCGTTACGTATTTTCGTCTCCTTTTTGTTTGGTATTTTTTTTCCGACTTTTTTTCCCTCTTTTTCTAGTGTTTTTTTTTTGTTTTTTTTTGTTTCTTGTTCTTCCTTGATATTTGTATGTGCGATTTTTGTAGAACGATTTGTGTTGACTCTAGAGCCTAGGAATATATGAATATGAATATGAATATGAATATGATTATGAATATGATTATGAATATGAATATGATTATGAATATGATTATGAATATAAATATGATTATGAATATGAATATGATTATGATTATGAATATGATTATGAATATGATTATGAATATGATTATGAATATGAATATGATTATGAATATGATTATGAATATGATTATGAATATGATTATGAATATGAATATGATTATGAATTTGATTATGAATATGAATATGATTATGAATTTGATTATGAATATGAATATGATTATGAATATGATTATGAATTTGATTATGAATTTGAATGTAATGCTGAGATACCGCTTTGATGGCATGCCTAGATCCAGATTTCCAGCTCTAATACATTTTTTATTTTCTTACATAAATATCAATATATAATATATAATTTAATATATATATATATATATATATCTTAATATATATCTTAATATATATCTCAATATATATCTCAATATATATCTCAATATATATCTTAATATATATCTCAATATATATCCCAATATATATCCTAATATATATCCTTTTTGTTTAACGACATCTGTGTGTGAGTTGTGCGCGTGTGCACTTGTATGTGTGTGCGTGCGTGTGTGTGTGTGTGTGTGTGTGTGTGGTTGTGTGTGTTGTGTATCTGTGTGCTTGTTTGTGCCAATTCGATGTGTGCTGCATGTGTTGCTCACAGCAGTTAGTGAAAGAAAGAAACTGAAAATATGATAAAACTGTAAAGTAAACAGGGGAAACAGCTTAAAACTCACCACAGCAAAGAAAAAAAAAAAGAAAAGAAAAGAAAATAAAAATAAAATTAAATCGCGCGCGCCTGAAAGTGTGTTGAAAGTTGAGTTGAAAGTTTAACACAAAACCCACCAAATTTCAGCGCACAATGCAGCGGCGGCGGTGGCGGTGGCGGTGGCAGTGGCAGCGGCAGCAGTAGCAGCAGCAGCAGCAGCAAGCGCCTGCACAGCAGCGGCAACAATATCAACAGCCCAATCATGACTGCCGGCTCGCCAGCGCTGCGAGCTGCGATCGGTGCCGCTGGCGGCAGCAGCAGCAACATCAGCGGCAGCAAATCATCGTTCCATCTTTATCAACAACACCAACAACAACAACAACAACAGCAACTACCGCAGCATCAGCAGCAGCAGCAGCAGCAGTATCATCACCAACGACCTGGCACACCTGCACCACTAGTAGTGGGGACGGTGCTAGCAGCGGCGGGGGCGCATCATTCCAGTTCCAGTGTTGGCTCCGTCGGCTCTACCTGCTACACCTCCTCCTCCTTCTACTCTACGTTTTCTGCTGCTGGCCCCAAGCGACAAATTTTGCCGTTTCACAAGCGTTTTCTTCTCAATACTCAGACAGCGTTAAAACCTTACAACAACAACAACAACAACAACAACATCAACATCAACAACAATAATAACAACACAACTTCCTCTTTAACAACAACAACTACATCAACAGACACCAATATACCGAAACAAAGGTTTGTGTCGCTGTCCAGCCGTGTGTGTGTGGAGGCGTTTAGCAGTGTTGCCAAATATTTTTTTCTTTTTTTTTTTTTGGGTTTTCTCTTTTGTTTTTATTAGTTTTTAACACGCTCTCTTAAATTTCTCGTTCACATACACACACCCACACACACAAACACAAACACAAACACAAACACATATGCAAACACAAACACAAACACCAACACATACTCACACACACTTACACCAGAGTCATGAACATAAACATCCCTAAGAGTTTCTTGCTATTTCCCTTACCTCCTTGCTCTCTTAATTGCTATTCCTTTACCATTGCAACAACAATAACAAGACAAAATAACGACACGCTCTCTTTGAACTGATGTTTTCTCTTCTTCTTGTTGTTTTTAAATGTCTTAATTGATTTTTTGTATTGTTTGGATTTGCAAATTTAAAACACAATTTGATCTTCCATCTTTCCTTTTATGTTCCAATTCCTTTGTTTTTATTTATTAAAATTTTTATCACACACGCACACACACAAGACACCTGAAATGGTGCTTTGTGAAAAATCGCCTCCTCCCTCATATACAAACACTGATACACACAAACACACATATATATACACACATACTGTGAAAAGCTGCATTCCTCCCACGCGCCGCCGACAACGCAACATTGCAACAAGCATTTCAACTGCAAAATAACAAAAATAACAATTTTATTTTTTTTATTATAATTATGGTCATTATTGTTATTATTTGTATAATTTATTATTTTCTACTATTAAACTTATGGTAAATGGTGTAGAAATAGCAACAAATAATATTTCATACACTGTAAAGAAACACCGTTACATTTTTGCCATTAGCGACGGCGCGCTGTATGAGTAATCACACAATCGTAATCGTTATCGTTATCGCAGTCGTAATTATAATCGGTTATTTGGTGCATGTAAGAGAGAGAGCGCGTGCTATCGATTGCAGAGCCGCCTGTTGAGCTTGCGATGCCGTTATAATAATTGCTCCCGTTACTTTTTCTTTTGCATATACATACAAACGAAACGAAACACATACAGACACACATCATACACATATGCATATATATATATATATATATATAATATATATATATATATATATAAATATATATATATAGAAATATGCTGTAAATAACAATTATATATGTACATAAAAAGTGTGTATGTATATTTTCGGCAACTGCAAAAAAAAAAAAAAAAAATCATTTTGTTTTTGTTTTTTTCCTTTTTTTTTTTGTTTTTTGGAATAATCGATATGGATTTTGAGTTGGAAAATGCTCTCTTTTTTCATTGTTCTTCTGTCTTTCTCTTGCTCTATTTTTCTTTCTCTCTCGTTCGCGCTCTCTCTGTCTGACATTGGATGTGGTGTTGTTTATATTTTTATTATTTGCTTACCATTGTTACTATCGTTTTTTGATATTCGATTAATCGATTAATTGTTACTGTGTATAAGTATTAGAGCTACATTCATACATTTATTATCTATACATGTGTTCATATATGCATATATAAATATCCGTAGTTAATCGAGATATATGTATATAACCCCCAAGCATGTTGCGTGGGCAATTAAAACAAAAATAAGACTAACAATCGATTTCACTCTCCTTCCATCTTTCTCTCTCTTCCTTTCTCTCTCTCTCTCTATCTCTTTCTCTTTCTTTCTCCCTTATTCTCTTTCCCTCTTTCTATTTTCTTTTCTGTTCCTTTGATTGTACAGACATCTGACTGGAAGCACTTCGGGTGGGAGCAGCAGTACGCCTTGTCATGGAACACCGCACGGAGGCGGCGGTGGATCGACGTATTCCCGAAATTCTCTGGGTGGCGACTCGTCTTCAATGCCAGCGGTGGCTTCTTCGTCAGTTGGCTCACCGGCGACGCCAGCCCCGTCGCCCCATCCGCATCCCAATTCGGCGCACTCACAACCAACATCTGTGCCGCCTGCAGAGCAAGTGAGTGCAAGTGACGCCTGTCCACATTAGGCTATCATTATATTCTGCTAATCAATTTTCATTGTCCATTCGAACAGCTTCTCAATATGAGTCCACATGCACCCACGTCCGTTTCGAATCTTCAGCAACCGCCGACACCTATTGATCACCTACTTGACAAAAATACACCCGCTCCCACGCCCACGGATCAGCATGACAGCAAAAGCATCACCGCCTCGCCGTACGTGCATCAGACACCCAGCGTGGAGCCACCTTCCTACACGGAACACGCCACAAGCACTACTCAGGCTCTGATCGCTCCTGGCAGTGTACCACAACAGCAGCCTCCTACGCCGACACCAGCATCCGCGACAGCCGCAACAACGCCAACTGTGGCAGCAGGAGGAGTACCAGTAGCCACCACGGCGACAACTACAGGAACGGCGGCGTCCACACCATGTGGCACCATTAGCGTTAAGAAGTTCGAGGTACAGCAACTGCAAGCGACGCCGTCGTTAGCGATAAAGCAGGAGCCCGGAGTTGGTCGGACGACACAACAACAGCCAACGGCCAACAGTCCCATGGAGGTGGTCACGAATCTGTTGAATCTTTACAAACCGCCAAAGCTGACGCTCAAGGATACGGACAGTTTCAACGATGATGTGTGGCTCAAGGAAGTTATCTACGATTTTAGCTTTCAGGAGTCCTGGTAAGTGCTTTCAGCTACAATCTTGATGGCGAGCAGAAGCTAATCCGTTGCCATCTCTTGTATCATCCACAGGGACAATCTTCCAGTGAAGCGACCAAAAATGAACGAGTCCGTAAAGCAGCGACGCCCACGATACGCAAAGAACCTCTACGAGGGACACACGCATTTCAAACCGCTGATGCCTTCGCCGGGCTCCGTGTACGGCTCTCTGCTATCCATTGATGGCAACGCCACGGCGCAGGGAAACATTGGATCTGGCGATGGCAGCACCAGTGCAACGGGCGGTGGCCTGGTGGGCATTGCCGGTGGCGCCTATGGTGGCACGACCAGCAATGACGAGGCGGACAATGCAATGACCGGCAGCGGCAACGGTGCTGGCGACAGCGGCACAGCCACTGGCAATTGTAACTTCTTTCAAGGACTGGACATTAAGACAGAGCCAGGACTTCATTCACCCTGCAAGGAATCCAAATCAACAAGCACCGCCGGCAGCGGAGGCGGCGGCAATCTATTCACCGCCGAAGGCCTAAACCCATCGCTCAACGATCTGGAGCAGCTGTTTGAGACAAGCTCGAACGACGAGTGCAGCAGCGTCCAGATCCACACGCCTCCCGACTCCAATAATCCCTCAAATGGAGGCTGCAGCGCCGTCACCAATACCATTGATGAACTCAAACGCAGCACGGCGGTGGCAAGTGCCGTGGTTGCTGCCGTGGTCGCCAGTTCTGGTGCAAGCAACATTCAGGCGGAAGATCTGACAAAGATGTTTCCAACGCCGCCATCCCACGAGCTGCAGCATCCGAATTCCAGTCCCTGCCAAACGGACGTCGTTATGGCTGACCTGAGTGTGGAGACGGCCGTCGCAGCACCACCCACAGCAGTAGTCAGCGGCTTGGGTGTCGTCCTTAAGTTGACCAAACAGGAGTATAGCGTGGAACTGGGCAGTCCAGTGGAGGAGCCCATCGACGACTGGAGCTACGTGTACAGGCCGCCGCAGCAGGAAAAGTTTGTTGGCTCCTCGCGCTATGCCCCGCTAACCAATCTGCCAAGCCAAACGTTGCCACCTCTAATGATCCCTGCCAATTGCTTCTACAATCCCACCTGGAGTCACAGCCAGAAGGCGCGGGCGGCATCACTGGCGAAGGCGGCTGCGGCGCAGCAGCAACAGCAGCAGCATCAGAAGCACCAGCAGCTCCAGCAACGCATACAGCAGCACCAGCAACTCCAGCAGCAGCACCAGCAACAGCAGCAACAACAACAGCAGCAACAGCAGCAGCAACAGCAACAGCATCCGCACCAGAAGCATCAGCAGCTACAGGAGCTACTCTTGGCGGGACCGAGAACGCCAATGACAGCAGCAGCAATGCCGTCGCCGTCAACGGTGCCACAGCCACTGAGCAGCGGCGGAAGTCAATTGCTGCTCAATCAGTTGAATTGCCCACAAGCGCCGCCCGGCAGCTCCATGCAGCAGCTGATGCAGCGGGCGGGCATGTCGCCGATACCATCGCCGGGCGGACCGGGCCCATTTGTCCGAAACAGTCCCATGCTTCATTCAATGCGACAAACGCCAACACATCCGCCGCCACCGTATCCGTATGATCTGGCTGCAACCAGTCCAGCGACGTCGACGTCCTCGTACCTCAACAAGCAGTACAACTCCCAGGAGCCAGCGGGTCATCCGCATACGCCTCAGAGTGTACATCATGCCTTTGGACAGATATCGGGCGGCTCAAGCGGTGGCTTGTTGCCGGGTGAGAGCTCCAAATTGGCCATGATGCAGTACCAGGGCGGCTCAACGGGCTTGGGTAGTGCGGCAGCGATTGGTCTGCTCCAGGAATTGCCGGAAGTGAATTCAGTGCTGGTCAACATCCTGTTATATGACACCGCCCTGAATGTGTTCCGGGATCACAACTTTGACAGCAGCAGCGTTTGTGTCTGCAATGCGGATACCCAGAAGATTGGGAACATTCGTGGCGCCGATTCGGGTGTCTACGTGCCTCTGCCTGGTGGTAGCTTCAATCCCTTTCCGAGTCAGCGTATTCTCAATGGTTCTGGACAAGGTGGTGCCACATCGTTTGCCTTTGGTAGCACCGGGAGCGGAAGTGGAAGTGGAAGTGGAAATGGAAGCGTTAGTGGTGGCGGTGGTTTGCGTATGATCAGTGCCTTTGGAGGTGGGCTGGACTCGCCGGCAGCGTTGCCTGGAGCTGGCTCCGGGCATGGTCATGGTCCCAACGGAGGATCCAGTTCCTCATCATGCACACCGCCCAGCAATAATCCTCACATCACCGGCTATGTGGATGACGATCCAGTTGAGTGCACATGTGGCTTCAGCGCCGTCGTCAATCGTCGACTCTCCCATCGTGCGGGACTCTTCTACGAGGACGAACTTGAGATAACGGGCATAGTGGATGATCCGGGACGTAACAAACAACCCACATTGCTCAGCCTCATCCAGAGTTTGTGCCGGAAGAATGTCGGCAAGACGGGCTCCACGACGGATTCCGGAAATGGCAGGGAGCTGGAGAAACTGTCATCAGTGACGAGTGCAGTGCAGCAGCAGCAACTGGAGCAGCTGGCGCATGCCATATTCGATCTGCTCCTGGATCAGTGCTCCATTATCCAAACGTCCAGCAGCTCTGTGCATCGCGCCCTGCAGTCGCATCGCCGTCGTATGTCTCGGCAGCGACGTCTCTTCGGGAACAGCGGTGCTCTGGCCGCCTCGATGGCTTCCATAGCCAATGTGTTGGAGTTTACGGATGCGCACGATGTGATCAGCCTGGCGCTGGAGCAGGCGCGTCTCGCCTTTGAAAACCAACGCATGGACATGCATATGCTTGACTTTGGACACAGCAGCCACAACCACAACACACAGCAGTCGCATCAGCAGCAGCTGACTGCTTTCCAGGCAGCGCCCGCTCTTCGCCAAAAACTCACGGCACTTGGTAGTGGCGATGTTACCGTCCATAAGTGGCCGTATCTGCCTGTGGGCTTCACGCGCAGCAACAAGGAGATTGTCCGCACGATGAATGCCATACAACCGATGCTCCAGAGTGCCTTCCATTGCAAGTCACGAGGCGGCGCTGCTGGCTCCAAGGATGCCAGCTCCTATAATACGGTAGTTGGTCCGCTAACCTGGCGGCAATTCCATCGTCTGGCCGGTCGTGCTTCCGGCCAGTGCGAACCACAGCCAATACCGTCGGTCGTGGTGGGCTATGAGAAGGATTGGATTTCTGTGGCGCCGCATTCCATTCACTATTGGGACAAGTTCCTGCTGGAGCCCTATTCCTATGCCCGAGATGTAGTCTATGTGGTTGTGTGTCCGGATAATGAGCACGTCGCCGCCTGCACCCGCACCTATTTCCGTGAACTGAGCAGCACCTATGAGATGTGCAAACTTGGTCGGCACACGCCCATCCGTGGCTGGGAGGGAGTGCTGCAGGTGGGCGGTGGCAATGCCATGGAACGGGAACGCGAACGTGATGCAGTCACTCCGCTAGATGACTGGCTACGCACATTGGAACATGCGCCGCTCGCCGAACAGATCAGACGCTATGCCGTGGCCTTTCTTTACCAACTGGCGCCCTATCTCAGTCGTGTGCCCAATGACAAGACGCTGCTTAATCCACCCGAGCCCAGCAGTGGCCACGCGGCGAAGGGTCAAACAGCGGGTTCAGGGCAGGCACAGACACAAGGAGCAACCACCGAACACGGCCCCGATCCGAACACAATCATCAAAATGGAACCTGGCACCGAGCCCCAGCAGCAGCAGCAGCAGCAGCCAACGGCACAGAACAGTAGCCAGGATCAGGACAGCAAAATGGATATCAAGCCGAACATTGTGGGCGTTGCTGGTGATACGAAGCCAGCACTGGTGCTGGGTGATCCATTGGGCATGGGCGAGACCCTGGAGGATATTAATCCATCGGCCATAGTGCTGTATGTGGTGAATCCTTTCACCTTTGCCTCAGACAGCTATGAGCTGGAGCGAATGGCGCTTATCGCGCTCTTCCGCTGCTATGCAGAGCTTCTGAAGGCGGTGCCGGACTCGGTGCGAGCCCAAATGAACATTCAGATCATTTCCATGGAGGCCGTCATGGAACTGGGACCGTGTGGCAATCGTCGCCGTTTCTCGGATGAGATCAAGTGCCTTGCGCTAAACATATTCTCGCAATGTCGACGTCACTTGGTACATGCGCAGCCTGTGAAGAGTCTGACGGGCTTTGGCACGGCGGCCAACATGGAGGCCTTTCTCAAGACAAAGGACGAGCCTAATCGACGGGCCTACAAAATGTACACTGCACCCTTCGTCCTTGCGCCCATGCACGAGCGTAACGACAAGACGGACTTCACCCGCGCCGTTGGCAGCATGCATGGCCAGAATGAGACACGGTACTCGGTGATGTACTGCAACTATTGCTTGAGTGAGGACCAGGCCTGGCTCCTGGCCACAGCCACCGACGAGCGGGGTGAGCTGCTTGAGAAGGTCTGCATTAACATTGATGTACCTAATCGGGCACGGAGGCGTAAAGCGCCGGCACGCTATGTGGCGCTCAGAAAGCTGATGGACTTTGTCATGGGTCTAATATCGCAGACATCGCAGATGTGGCGCTTGGTCATTGGACGCATTGGCCGGATTGGACACAGCGAGCTAAAGTCCTGGAGCTATTTGCTCAGCAAGCAGCAGCTGCAGAAAGCCTCCAAGCAGTTTAAGGACATGTGCAAGCAGTGCACCCTCATGTATCCACCGACGATACTTAGTGCCTGCCTGGTCACCCTGGAGCCGGATGCCAAGCTGCGCGTTATGCCCGATCAGTTCACGCCGGACGAGCGGTTCTCGCAGATCTCCATGCAGAATCCCTTGTCCACGCCTCAGGATGTGACCTGCACCCACATATTGGTCTTCCCAACCAGCGCTGTTTGTGCGGTAAGTGAACGACTTGAATCGATTGCCGATTGTCGATAATCGGTTATAATAATCGATTGTCTACAATCGATAACATATGAAAACGAATCTTAACGACTTTTTTCCGTGTCTCTTTCAGTCGTTTACACGTCAATTTCAAAATGAGCCTCAGGTCGACGATGACTTTAATGTGTTTGAGGACGAAGGCAATGAGGACTTCAGCGATGCGGATATCGGCGACCTCTTCTGGGACTGTGAGTATCGTAAAAAAGTTGAATCCTTGATTCGTTTTTCTCAATACTTGTCTTTCGCACAGCAGCTCACATGGATCGTGTCTCGAATCATGGCAGTCCCGGACGTATGGAAGATAATCGCAGCTGGCAAAGTGCCGGTGGCAACAACTTCAAATGTACACCACCGCAGGAGGTCGAGGAGGTGCGTCAATTCGTTATGATTTTTCTTAATCAATTCATTTAATTTAAATCATTTGATGTATTTAGGTGGGATCCCTCAATCAACAACCCATTTCGGTGGGCTACATGGTTTCGACGGCACCAACGGGTCGAATGCCCGCCTGGTTTTGGTCTGCGTGTCCACATCTGGAGGATGTGTGCCCAGTCTTCCTAAAGACTGCCCTGCATTTGCATGTGCCCAACATACAAATCGCTGATGACATTCTCAACTCTACGAACGCCCATCAGACGACCAACGATCATCCGCTGGATTCCACATTAACCGCTGATGTACTTCGTTTCGTTCTCGAAGGATACAACGCTTTGTCATGGCTGGCACTCGACTCCAATACCCACGATCGCCTATCCTGTCTGCCAATCAATGTGCAAACGCTTATGGATCTTTACTATCTAACGGCGGCCATTGCATAGGAACCACTCGAACCTACAGTCTCCCAATCCCCCTGCCCCTCCACTAGGGTACAAGTAACGTAAAGTCGCATGCTTCCGTTGGATGTACTTCCAATAAACAAGAACTTACGATGGAAACCAAACACCAACAACAAAACTGAAGTTAACAGTCTATGAATGTAAAAGTTGCAGTAAAAATTACAGTTGCAGTGACAGTAATAGTTGCTGTGACAGTAACAGTAAAAGTAACAGTAACAGTAACAGTTACAGTTGCAGTTGCAGTTGCAGTTGCAGTTGCAGTTGCAGTTGCAGTAACAATTACACTGTCAATTGCATGTATATTTACGCAATCCTTTACAGGGACAGTAGCACTGACAGTATCTGACACAGTAACAATAACAGCAGCCGCACTAACAGCTGTTAACAGCAACGCACACAATTAGGCGTAACAGAGTCTCTTGGAATTACAGCAGCAGCAGCAGCAGCAGAAAAGTGAGAAAAAAAACAAGATAATGGAAAATCAAGATGTTGAGGGAATGAGGATGATGGACAAACCGATAAAACCGATAGCCGGTAGCGATACTGATTACCGATAAGTCTTGAGTAGCAACAGCATTACTATTTATTAATCGAGAATTGTATAGTTCAAGGTTTTTTTTTTTGTCTTAGTTTGGCGTTCGTTTTAGTGTTTAATATTTATACATAACAAGAATAACAAGAAGAAGTAGATGATAGAGAAGAAAAATAACAAAATAAAAAAAAAGATAAGTAAAGAAATGAAAAGTAAAGAAAAGTTTAACAAAAGCAAAAATATAAACAAGAAGTAAAAGAAAAACAAACACACATAGGGGCATATTTATATATATTATATACATACATAGATCATATACAATACGCATGAAAATGAAGAGGAAGGAACATTTTTAGTTTTAAGAAAGTTTGTACATATTTACAACCAATTTGCCGTAAGCAGTAAGAACAACAAAACAAAAACAATGATAATGATAATAATAACAACAAAAACAAAAACAAAAACAACAAGTTAATAAGTTTAATTATAAACAATAACAAAATGAGTAGAAAAAGAAAAAACAAACATAAACCCAAATTCAAAGTTAAATTAAATAAATAAACTGTGTAAATTTTTTTGTGCAAAGCGGAGAATTAGTTTAAATTATAAATGAAACAAAACAAAAACAACAAAAGAAAAAGATAAACAATTAAATATTAAATTAAAAACATTACAACCCAAAACACACACAGAAGATTGTAAATGACATGTGACACGTGTATGTGTATATACTTATATATGTATGTATATATATACATATATATATACACAAATATGTATATGAAAATATATATATTTATATGTATTTATATATGTACGCATACACACACACACAACATTTATATTTAGACGCAAAGCGCAAATGTTGAGCAGTTGATGGGCGCTAGAGAGAAGGAGTGGCCCCGGAGTAAGGATTAAAAGTCAGTTATAAGGTGGAGCGTTAGAAACTTTGTGTTTTGTTGTCAATATTCGTGAATGAGGCAATTTTTGTACGTCGCACACACAAAAACACTCACACATACACATACACACACAACACACTCACACTCACACTCACATAGCCAAATGTTTAATAATGAATTACTTAATTGATGAAATGTGTACAAATTAACATAATAAATGTGTTTAAAAAGGAAAAGCTTTCAACCAACAACAAACACGTAAAAACAAGACACACACACACACCCACACCCACAACAAATACAAACCACCCACACGAAAAAGAAAATCAGTAAAAAATGAGAAAAAATATTGAATTTGCACGCTAAAAAGATTTTTCGATAGGATTAAGTTTGCATTAAAAAGATCAGAGAAACCAGAGGCACGAGCAAGAGACGAGGAAGAAGAGAAATATTTTATTAAACAATGAAATTATTTTTACCTGTGTATTTTAATTAGCATAATTTTTAACGAAACTAACAAAACAAAGCGACAACAGCAACAACAAATTTCTACATTTACAAAGACGTTTCTAGTAACTACACACGCATGCATATATATATATACATATATGTATATGTATATATATAAACAGAAACTTACACACACACTCATACAAATACACGCTTAACTTTAAGTAGTTTGGTTTTAAATTAAGTAATTTTTTTTATCATATTTTTTTTTAATTGTGTAATAAAGAACAATTATTAATTGCAATTATCATAACTATTATTATAATTATTATTTCTTCGGTTTACCAATATTTCTCTCAACATTTTGTTTTGATCTTTAAATTCTTCGCTCTGGTCTTGGTCTCATAGGTAGCGCGGATCATTCATATCTATAGAGCATCCAAAGTGCACGCTGTACATAATAAACGCTTACCAAGATCGAGTTTCTTGAAATTCTCTAATGTAATCGGATCTTAAAAAAATAATGTACGCATATATAAAATATATATGTATAAATATACAATATAAAAATGATTTCCTAGCTAAGGTTTCGGTTCAACTCTCTCGTTTTCTCTGTGTGTTGGTGTTAGTGTTGGTGATGGTGAAGGTGAAGGTGAAGGTGAAATTGGTGACATTGGTGCGACGATAACCTTTGCGCCAAATAAATGCAAATACTTAAATATAGGAATAATTTTAATTAAAACAGATTTTCACAGAAATACACATTCACTTACATTCTCACATGCAGCTGCGGAAAAGAGAGAGAAAAAGATAGAGAAAGAAAAAGAGAGAGGGTTAGAGCAGAAATGGAAACAAATACTAATACATAGAACGCAACAATTGACAACAAATATTCATAAATACAATTTCAAATGAATAAAAAACCAAAATGGAGGGAACAGTTTTTTAAAACCAACTCAATTTACGAGTTGTACACTTTTCTAAGAAAAATACAACAAAGCAAAATGAAAAACAAAGAAAAAAATAATGCAAAATCGAAAAAAAATATAAATCAAACGAAACATAACCAAAATGCATTAACGTATCTACTGTCGCGCATCAGGCAACTTGCTGCGTGGGCAGTTGAAAAAATGCAATGCGAAGCATATTTCAAAAGCAAATTAAAGAAGAAAATTAATGAAAAACAGAAACATGCGTAATTGAAAATGAGAACAAATATGAAATATAACTGTAAATTAGTTAAGTAAAAATTGCAAGGCTTGAAAATAAAAAATTTTTGTGCTTATTTAAGTATAGCAAAACCCAACAAAATTACATAAGTGCATTAAGAGGACGAAAGTAACGTAATTAATAGCCCTGCCCCAGCCTAAAAGTATGCAATTACTAAAATAAAAGATATTCTGTTAAGGTTGATTAAACGGCAAGTGAACAGCACGATTACTATTATATAAAGAGACACCAAATCACACACACACACACAGCGCTAGCATATAAATGTAAATGTATGTGTGTGCATAGGCCAAATTCAAATTAAAAATAATTATACAAAAGGCAAATGCAGATGCAGATCAAAAAGAAAATTTAAATTACACTCAAAAACAAAATTCGAACAAAAAATTATTAAAATAAAATTTAAAACATTTGTTTATAAAACAAATGATTACATTTATATATAAATATATGTATATATATATACACATATTTGTATATATAGGTATATGTAAATATATATATATTTATATATACACTATGTATATATATTTATATACATATGTATATATGTATCTGTATATGCTTACACATATACATATATCTATAGATATACATACATATACATTAATTTTATTATTAGCTGGTGGTGGGCGGGCTGAGGAAATGTATGTCAAAATCTAGCTACAGAATTGCATATTATATACAATTATAATATATTAATTATATATATGATATATATAATGGGCAAACGTACACACACCCAAAACATACACAACAATCACACACACATATATACACAAAATGTTGTTGTAGTCAAATTACAATTAAGTTTTGTTTTGCTACTAAAAAATAGTAAAAGTCGACAAGGAAATGCAGTCAAATTTTAAATGTGCAAAACAAAAACAAACAAAACAAAATGATAAAAAACCAAATACATTTTTTTGCAAATTCTTTATAAATATAAACGTTTTTGGCGAGCAGGCAAATACACAAAAACAAAAAAAAAACACATTTTTCCAAATAAAAATAAAGAGCAAAAAAAAAAACAAATAAAAACAAAACAAACCAGAATATAAAACCAAAACAAAAAAAAATTCCAATCAATGTTTTTTTTTTTACAATTTACAGCCAAATGCAATTCAATTGGATTTTTGTATGTGAAACACTCGTTCTCTTTGACCCTTTGATTATTTGATTATTCGATGCAATATGAGATGCAACTTGAAAATGTGCAAATAACACAGTACCCACCATACATGTACGCAGTCACAGACATACATACATACATATGTTTGTGTGCGTTTTCGAATATGAAACCAATCTATTGGAGAGCAAATAAGATGCCTGCAACTCCTGACTTCTGTATGTAAATGCATATTTTTGAATATACATACATACATACATACATACATATGCATGTATTAACAGGCTGTGTAACCTTACATTTTCTAACACCGCCTTTAATTGAGTTGGCGTCTTAGGAGCGCTCAAACAACAAATATTGCAAGGAAATTCGGTTGCGCACGTGATGTGCAAGACTTTTGCGTCTTTCGCATAAAATTTCTTAGTGCTTTTCAAGTTCAACACATACATACATATGTATGTATGTTTATACATTTATTTATTTTATAAAGCACCCCACGCCTTGTTTACATTAAGCAGAGCTTTTGTAAAGCTTATATTTTATCTTTGTTCTGCAAAAGCTCAAACTGCACCGAAAATTTGCAGTGAGTGTCTTACAGTTTAAGCACGTGTTAATTGGTGCAGCGTTTTTTTAATTTTGATCGTGGATTTTAATTAAATGGAGAATATCAGTTTACATTTTATACATATCCATGGTTGTGCGGCTGAGTTGTATATGTGTATGTATGTATTGAGTTTTATACACTATTAACTATTGAAAATCGCATTAATTGCATGCTTGTTGTCGCTTCTCTAGACGCCCTGAAGTTCAAGCTCGTCATTCCCCATTCTCCACTCCACACACGTACTCACACACACACACACACACACACACACACACTAACATCGGTCAGCAATTAGCTGCAGTCTAGTTGCAGGCATTTTTTCTTCTGCAGCCCGTTTTGTGTTTTTTGGGGCCGCTTCAGCCTGTCGGAGCGCGGAGTTGGAGCATGAATTACGGTGCGTTGATTGCGTTTAAGGTCTGATTGTGCAACAACAACGATGTCGACGACGACAGCAACAACAACAACATCAGCAGCAGCAGCAACAACAACAGCAACAACAACGTTTTGCACAAATTGCTGTTCTTTTGTGGTAAAGAGCAAGCGCGCGCGCGCGCGGCAAACTGGTTGTTGCTTTTGGTCCTGCATTAATTATCAACAAATCATTTTTGTAGCACTGAAGGGCGCATTTATCAGCGATTATGCATGCCACAGCAGGCACAGGCTTGCTGGCACTGGCAGTGAAACTGCCACAGGAGTAAGAGCAGGCGGTTGAAGTGGATGAAGTGCAGCAAGTGTCGCACAACATGTGTACGACTGGCAGCTACAGCTTCAGCTTCAGCGTCTGCATCAGCGTCAGCCTCAGCCTCAGCGTCAGCCTCAGCCTCGAACGGATGTGCCATGTGAAGCGAATTGTTAAGCTTCGAAAATACGCAATTGGTGATACGGGATCTTGACGTGCCGCCACCGAATTTGTCAAAGGATCGTTCTACACTTGGCTGATCATTGGTCAGTTGGTCGGGATTGTGTTGCTGGGCGCAAGGAGGAGGAATTTTGATGGCGGCATCGGCGGTATTTAACATTCGCAATGGACAAACTCACAAAAACAAAAGCAAAGGCAAAGGCAGGGGCGAAGACGAAGGCGAAGGCGAAGGCAAAGGCAAAGGCAAAGGCAAAGGCAAAGGCAAAGGCGATGGCAAAGGCAAAGGGAAAAAAGCCTCTGTAGCATCGCAATTAAGATATTTTTATGTAAATTAATGAAAACAGCGAGCAATCCACAAGCAAGGAACAGCCGATGGAGGAGCTGCCGTTTGAGGAGGTGTAGACGATTCTTGGGGCATGCGTGCAACTTACAAATAAGTACAAGCCGCAACGACTTCAAGTCCAATTGCGTCCAAAACTCTGCGCATTTTTAATTGGAAAGCAACACAACAACAACGACAGCAACAACAACAACAAACAGCCACGAGCAACAACAAAAACAACAACAACAACAAGCAGAAGAGCCAGCAAAAGGGAACGAAATGAAAAAAAGTACATAGAATCGATGGATGGAGATTGCAACGAGTCGAGGACAGAGGCGGAGTAGATGCTGCTTTGGCTTGGAGCCGGCCAACGATCAGCAGCGCACACAAAAAGTGACGCACCGAAAATTTATTGTCCCATGGATGCGCACTGGAGGATGCGCGAGCCCAACGAGCTGCATGTCGAATGGCCGAGCAAACAGCAAAAAGGCCGCAGGCAATCGATTGGCAAAAGAGCAGAGAAGAGAAATAAAAGGAGGCAGCCACAACAATGACAACAGCAGCAACAACAACACCGACAACAACAACAACAACAACAATAAAAGCAACAACTTCAGTTTCAACTTCAAGTTCAACTATAGCTCCAATTCGAGGCTGCAGGCTCAAGGCTCCTTTGGCTGCGCCGTTACTTAGGCATTTATGTCTGGCACTTGACACATTTTGTTATGGCATTTTTGCTACCGCGCGCTCTCGACTTTGTTGACCCAATCAAAATTCCTGGATCTTGCACTTGAATGCGTTTAATTTGTAAGCTTCTTCGCTGGATCGCTTCTTGGTTGCTCACCAACACCAACACCAATACCAATACCAACACCAACACCAACATCAACATTAACATCCGCGTTGCTCATGGAAGGAATCGATGAGCTGGAAAGAGGCATTGGATTAGCGCTGCATCCGTTAATGCTGATCCAACTGATCATCACATATATCACATACAATTATGAGGATTGTCCAGGACCGAAGGCTGTAGTCATTATCCACCTACCCTTCGGCTGCTCGGTCATCCATGGCTGCTGATTAAGTGATTCGAGCATCGCTCCATCGTGTTTACAGGTGAGTTGATTTTTTTACTTCTTTGCTTATGCGAGGGTTCAGAACTTGGCTACATGTGTGACTTCTCTCAGTTGTCGGTTTTACATTGTCTTCAAGGGTTGCGAACTTGGCTCTTATTTGACTTCTGTCCGCTCTCAGTTTTTTTTTTTTTGTATTTTCTGATTGGATTCGATTCTTGTGAGTCACTTCCCTTCTTTTTTATTTTTTTTTGGTATATATCGACTCTATTTTTGTATTTGAAAGTACTCAATGGGTTTCTAAGATCCACATAATCCCGTATTATCCACTTATTATTCCCCAAGCTCAAAGCTTTTCTTTTTCTTCCACATCTCGAGATTTGCCTGTTAAAATCCGCCCTCTCTCTTTCTCTCTCTCTCTTTCTCTCTCTCTCTCTTTCTCTCTCTCTCTCTCTTTCTCTCTCTCTCTCTTTCTCTCTCTCTCTCTCGCTTTCTGGGCATTAGTGGTTCCTGTTGGCCGCTTATCTGTGTTGACTTCCTCTTGGTCTATGTACACGGTGTAATAGGAGGGGGATCCACTGGATCGAGCAGCTGCCAGGTCCGGTTATAGCACTGGCAGAGCTCCAATTGCAGTTCTAGATTGTTGCCGGTAGCGTTTGTTGATCGCTGACCACTGACCACTGACCAAGCAATCGGTGGTTAGGGCGAGGCCAGGCTGCAAGCTGCAGCAGGAGGAGTGAAGCAGAGCGGTGAAGCTTACGGGGATCGGGTGATCAGGCAAGGCAAGGCAGGGCAAGGCAGAGCAGGGCAGGGCAAGGGGAATAGTTGATTTATTCTAATCTGTATAAGCATTGCTATAATAAAGCAAAGGAGCCCACTGAGTGGACAATGCGCGCCAGTGGTCTTTTGGCCATGTCTGGATGAGGTTGCCACAGCCAAATTGCAGATCAGCCAACGGGCTGTGTCTATGTCCCTCTCTGCCTTTCACTCCCTCCCTTCCCTCTCTAGCAGTGTGTGTGTGTGTGTGAGTGTGTGTGTGTGTGCTAAGAGTTGCTGTGGGCATTGGTCAATGCACGTAATTGGATTTAAGCCTCCAGTGCAGATGCATTCTCAATCGCATTTGCAGTCGTAAGTGCACAGCTGCAGCTGTGGAGTCTAATGGTTGGAGTCACTCGGCTGCAGCAACAGTGGGGGAGCAGCGGGCGCGAGTGCATCGGGAGTAGCGGCACAATCTGGGGCAGCGTTCAGCCTTTCACCATGACTAATGCACTGGACGCCAAATGAAGATGTATGGACTAATTTAAAGACTGGTTATGGGTAGCAACAAAGGAAACTGTCGCCAACTCCGCCTGTCCAAGGGATACCAAGGGATGCCAAAGAGTATTATCAGTGGCAAGTGTTTGGATGACAGGCGACGTCCCATGTCCGATGTCCGATGTCCGATGCCGGACATCCGATGGGTGACAATGATACTTGGAGGCCAAGCAAAGTACAAAGGACTCGAAAGCAGACTTTTGGCTATGAGCAGCGTGTCATCAGCCTTGGAGCAACTCTCGTGGAGCAACTCTCGAGGCTGAGTATTCGAAGTTCGTTGTGGCATCGATGCACTTCCTCCAGTGGCTTGTTCATGTTCTGCTCTTAGAATTTTATTCAAATTTCAACATGTTGCAAACACGCAAGCAACGGAGCAGAGCCTGGCGAGGATGGGCGACAAGAATGGGCGGCTGGGACGGGAGGATGGCACATGGTGTGGGCGGTGGCCAAATCACGTAATGCGCCATGCAAACATTGTTAAAACACTTGCGGCAGAGGAACAGACGCTGAAGGCGTTTGTCTTACGTTCAGGTTTCCGTCTCCTTGGGCATTGCCCACCCCCCACCCCATACCCCTCACCCACTCACCGCAGCCTCCTCAGACTCCCCACCCCTTTAGTCAGCACCCTTTACCATCATCAGCATCTGCAGCTCTGTCCATATCTCCATCTCCATCTGCAGGTCCATCTCCTTGACTCCTTCACTCCTTCACTCCCTTACCCCTTTACTCCTTCGCTCCTTTACTCCTTGACTCCTTCGCTCCTTCGCTCCTTCACTTCTTCACTCCTTGACTTCATTTTGAGTGTAAGATTTGCAATTTCAATTCTTAGATACTTTGTTGCTGAGTGTAGGAGCAGGACGAGGCGGAGAAAGAGAAGGAAGGGGGAAGATGGAAGGGGGGGGGGGGGGAAGAGTTCGCATTTATTTAAATATATTTTCCTAGAATGCCACAAGTCGGCACATCGATGCGCAATTTGTTGCCGCTTTGCGTCGCGTTGCGTTGCGTTGCATCGCTTTTTGCGACTTTCAGCTTGCAGCTTGCCACATGCAGTAGCCAAGAGGCAGAAGCTTGGCAGAGCTGCAACTGCGTATGAAAATTAATTGCTGCCACTCGTGACGATGCCAGCAGTAAGCAGACGGCAGACGGCAGACGGCAGAGGACGGAGGACGGAGGACGGAGGACGGAGGACGGAGGACGGAGGACAGTTGGCAGTCGGCAGTCGGCAGCGGAGCAGTTGCAAGTGTTGCAAGAGTTGCAAACGTTGCAGAGTGGGCGGCATTTTGGGTCCCGGGCCGCATATCGTTTAGATTTATGGCCCTCGCTCTCGCTGTCCGGGAAGAGTGTCGCGTGATAAGTCTATAAAATGTACGTTACATTTGTACGTGCAAATGGCAGGAGTGGGACGATTTGCATATCTCGAAAGCAAGTCTCACGCACCACGGGCGCTGTCAGGATGCTCGCCGGGAGGGGGCAGGGCGCTGCCCATCGATACGCCACTTGTGTGTGGGACAGTGAAGCGATGCGCGCTGCCTCCTGTTGCCTACGCCACTGTGTGGCATGAACAACGCGTAGGACTTTCTTTATGTGGCCAAGCGGAGGGAGACAAAGAGACACAGACGCACGAATAGAGAGAGAGAGAGGGGGGGGGGGGGAGAGGGAGGGAGAGAGAAGGAGAGAGAGAGGGAAAGGTGGGCAGCCAGGCAAATGGAGGAGCAGGCGGTGAGGTTGATGATGGGGAGGCAGACAGACAGACTGACAGACAGATTGGACAGACAGACAGACTGGACAGACCGACAGTGAGCGTGGTTGGTGCCTCCACAGATCTTGGTGAAAGGTGCCCCAATGTGGGCTGCAACTCTTTTAATTGTGTATCATATGAGGAGGCAATTGCAGATTCCGCGACCGGTGAAAGGAATGCATTAAAACAGATTGACAATTTGGGAAGGAGGCAGCCGATCGGTAGCCGTGACGCCGTGATAAACGTTGCACAGCAGCTGCCAACAGGTGTCGGCACTTGCAACACTTGCAACATCCCCAACAAATCCAATAGAATCAAGCATCCAATCGGCCAACCGTCCAATCGTTTTACCATCCAATCGTTCCACTATCCAATCGTCCCACCGCCCACTCCATCCATCCTATCGTTCCACCGCCCACTCCATCCATCCAGCAACAGGCATCCTCCGGGCGGGGCGGGGGCTGCCCGGCAATTCGCGCTTTGTTCAATCAGCATTTGCTTGATTTACAATTTGAAGTTGATGACATTTGAGCAGCTTCAGTTTTAGCTTCAATTGAAGCTCCATCTGCTGCTGCCTCCATCCCCCTCCATCCTGTCGCGCATTTGGCTCCTAGTCTTCAGTCTGTCAGACGGCGGCGGCTGCAGCTCGGGGGATGCTCCTTGTGACACATTGCTCCATTAATTTGATGGATTGTAAAGTTTTCCGCTTCAGCGACTTTGTTCCCCAAAACGAAGAAAAGGAAAATTGCAACAAAAAAATGGAAAAATTTAAGTACACACACACACACACACACACCCATACACACACATACACAGGGAGAGGGCGTCACACACACGTAGTTGTATTCGTAGCTAAGGAAAATTTATGCCTGCCCAAGTTGACGCTTCACTGAACTTGTGTGTTAAATTGCCACACACACACGCACACACACACACACACACACACATGCATACAAGCAAAGGCAGCCAGGAGGCGATTGATGGAACCGTTGTTATTCCATCTCCAGGAGCAGATCGTTGAAAGCAGTTCATTTGCATTGTGGACACGGACAGTCAAATTGTGCGACGCCTCAATGCAGATGCTTTAAATGGAATTGGGCCACGCACAGGACAGGGCAGGACAGGGGAGGACGGGATGGGACGGGACAGGATTGTCAACGGTGACTGTGACTGTGACTGTGACTGTGACTGTGACTGGGACTGGGACTGGCACTGGGACTGTGACGGGGACTGTGACGGGGACGGGGACTGAGACTTGGACTGGCACTGGGAGCTGTTGACTGTTTGAATTTGGGTAGGGATTCATTGTCCTCTTAATCTTGCAACTGAACCAGTTCATGCGAACGGCTGGTTCCTTTGAACTGAGCCACCGAAGCTCAACTCAACTATCAACTTTTACAATCAATGCTTCCTTTGCCTCCGGCGCCTCCTTTGCTGCCTTTGTCTCCGGTGCCTCCTTTGCTCCTCCTTGGCTTCCTTTGCTTCCCTTGCTCCTTCCTTGTCCTTTGCTTCATTTGATTCGCTGTCCTTCAATTCCTTTGAATTAGTCTAATTACTTAGTCTATTTTATTGTTTTAATTTACATTTCTCCGCCGCCCTCCCGATCTTTCATCTCTCTCTCTCTCTCTCTCTCTTTCTCCCGCTCTCCCTCTCTCTCTCTCTCTCTCTCTCTCTCTCTCTCTCTCAATATTTTTATATTTTCTGATTGTTTTCTTTAAATTTCCCTTTCCTAAAGTACAGTTTCTTCATTTTTAATCAAATTATCCTTTCGTCTCTTTCCTTTTGTTGCCTTTGATGATTTTAGGATTTAGTGTCCTTCAATTGATTTGGTCCTTCTCACTATTGCATTGCTTTCATTTAATGTTCTATTTAAAAATACAGTTTATTTTTGCAGCCTAATTGTCCTGCGTTGTCCTTCTCTGCGCCTTTTTGGCTTTCGTTTAGTATGTCCTTCGGTTTTCCCTTTTTTCCTTGATATAAAAATGAGTTATTTTTTCTTTTCCCCTTTCCTTTTTATTCCATCTCTCATTTGTGTATTTTATTCGTTCCTCTTTAAAACTTGAAGTTTCCTTCTTTAAATTCTTATAATATTTCTCTCCTTCTCTCTCTCTCTCTCTCTCTCTCTCTCTCTCTCTCTCTCCCTTTCTTTTTCTTCCTCCCACTCTTGGGAGTCCTTCCTTCAGTTGATACCCAATTATTTCCTCTAATTGCTCTTGTTTTCTCTGCCTCCGTCTTTGCGCGTTTCGTTTTCCTGCAGCTGCTCCTCCCCCCATATTTATCCTTCCCCCATTTCCCCCCTCTCATCCATCGCTTTACCCCATTTACTTGTCGATTTTCCAGCGATTTACAAGCGATTATGGCCATTTCTTTGTTGTGCCACGGAATATGACAAAGGCTCCGGTCGAGTTGCCTCCACATATGGCATAGCTCCTCCTGCATTTGCTCTAGCTTTCGGCTTGGGCTTTAGCTTCGGTTCCAGTTCAGGCTTCAGCTTCAGGTTGAACTCCTTTTCCCTTGGTCGACCTCCTGCTCCTCCTCCTCCTTCTCCTCCTCCTGCTCCTCCTCCTCCTGCGATTGACGTGCACTGATAGGCGAATTTTGCATAAACGCAAAGCAAACGACGACGCGTCGGCGGAAATGCGTTTTGAATCCTTGTGACCGCGGCGGATGGTGTATGGTGTGTGTGGTGTGTGTGCTGTGTGTGTTGTGTGTGTATGGTGTGTGTGTGTTGCCTGTTGCCGGTTGCGCGTTGCCCGTTTCCATGGCTTGACTTGGCTTTTGCACTGCCTGCTGCCTGCTGCCTACTGCCTGCTGCCTGCTGCCTGCTGCCTGCTGTTTATGCCACATGGGGCACAGTAAAACGGCTCTTTCCATTTTGGCCGGCGCATTGTCTGTGATTGTCTGGACGCGGCTTTGTTTAATTGCGAGTTGCAGTTGCAAGTTGTGAGTTTTGTTGCCGCGTAGGTTGCTGGCTTCCTTTCCGCAGCAGCGCCTCGCACTTTTTGCTGCAACCTAAGCTGCATGAATTGTCCCTGGAGGCATATGCAGCGGACGAGTGCGTTGCAATTTCAAATTGAGAATCGGAGCACGCTTCGTGGTGCTGTTGTTGTTTCACTGCTGCTCCTCCTGTTGTTTGGCAGGCACAAATTCCTATGCCTATGCCCATACCCAGGCCCATACCCCTGCCCATACCCCTGCCCATACCCATGCCCATACCCCTGCCCATACCCCTGCCCATACCCATGCCCATACCCCTGCCCATACCCATGCCCATACCCCTGCCCATACCCCTGCCCATACCCATGCCCATATCCATGCCCATACCCATGGCTATACCCATGGCCAGTTCCTGTTGCCGGGCACGCACAATGCGCGCATAATAATGAGGCGCAGGAGGCAGGCTCGGGGACAGCAAACTCGTTTAGGAGCACTGACAGCCTGTAACTGCTTTGTTACCATACTCCCGCCCCCGCCCCCGCCCCCTGCCCACTCGCAACCCACCTGCTCCCCACTCTCTCTTCAACGCACGGCCCCCCAATAATAAAAACAAAACCCTCCTCTGGCCAGAATTGCATTTTGTCAGCGATGTGATAAATTCGATATTTGTTGGTTACTCCTGTGAGCAATGGAGCGGCATTAGAATGCCATTTGTCCCGCTGGTCAAGCGGCTGGCGAGGAGTCCAGCCTGTGGCAGGGTGGCAGGGTGGCAGGGTGGTGTGCGGTGGTGGGCCTAGGCCAGCCACGCCTGCGTCTCAAGTTTGACCAACTTTTGCTTAACCGCATTGCTGACCAGCCGCTCATGATTTAAGCTGATTTTTCATGTTTCCCCCCTCCCCTGCCCCTCGCCCCATCCCTTGGCCACGATTTGGTAGCACTTGTGTGCCACCCTTCAGTCCGTCGCTGGCTTAGCTGCTAACTGTTTACCACAACAAAAGCCATGCAGCTGCCCGCTAAACGAAAGCCCGTCAAGAAGTTGTTTTAAATCGCGCACGAGTGAGCACAACCATCCACAGCCCTTCCCCTCCCCTTGCCCCTTCATCTCATCCCTACAATTTATTCTTCTCTTTTTGCTCCTTCTTCTACTCGCTTCTTGTATGCAACCGCGCCCGCCGCTGCCACCGCTGCCACCGCTGCCACCGCTGCCACCGCTGCCACCGCTGCTGCTGTCTCCATTATTTCAGCGTTTGTGCTGGCCGCGGCGCAGGCTTAGGCTCAACCTTAGCATCAACTTGAATTTGGGGCCTTTCCCTTCTCATTTAGCGAGGGAATCGTCCAAACTTTCGTGCAATGCATTTCTATTGTTCTTACCCGAAGAGAGCGAACTTCAAAAACAAGCCAAAAAAACAAGCCAAAAAAACAAAACAAAGCCTAAGCATGAGGCCCCACCCCTTTCGGCGCTCCGCAGCTTCCCCTCAGTGCCCCAATGAGGCACTCCTCGAAAACGTAACGAAGGCAACGTTGCTGCCACAAAATGAGCGCTTTATACCTACTTAGATCGCTATAAATTTGGCTTAAGGCAAGAAAAGTGTTGCCGTTGTGCCCCAGCAGCTGCCTTGGCCAATGTTGCACATTGGTTTCAACACCTCCCAAATTTATGCCAAATTCCGACTCTGCCTAAGACGACACTTTAATTTATTAAACGACTTTTAATTTACATAACGCTTTTAGTTAATTAAACATACATTTCCTTTCAGCTCCCGCCGCGCCGCTGTACCTTGACTTTCGCTCGGAATAATTAGATGCTGGGGCAAGACACATTACCTGTCAACAGGATAACGAATTACCAACAAATGAGTGCGTAACGGATACGTGAGATTCGTCCCATTTAATATTATTATTTTACATTTTTTAATCAAATTATTTATTTATAATTAATTACAGGCGGCAAGACATCAAGAAGCCACCAAATCGCTCTTTCAGGACTATTAAGAGACATCAACTTTTGACGTTTTCGGGCTTCTCCATCAAGGACTATAGCTAGGAGTTGGATTTTTAAGCGATAGAAGAGAAAACCAGCCAAAAAACTATAAAAATGTCCCTCAATTCTATTTTAATTCATAAAGTAATTTTAATATTTAGTGAAATATGTTTATTTAATATTTTATACATTAATTTAAAAATTTATTTAAAAATTTCAATAATTTATACATAAATCTGTATAATTTATACATCATTTTAAATATTAATACATAAATTTAATAATTTATACACAAATTTAATAATTTATACATAAATTTAAAAATTTATACAAAAATTTTTATAATTTATACATAAATTTAATAATTTATACACAAACTTAATAATTACCATGTAAATTAAATAATTTATACATAAATTTTTATATTTTATACATAAATTAAATAATTTATACATAAATTAAATAATTTATACATAAATTTTTATATTTTATACATAAATTAAATAATTTATACATAAATGTTATAATATTTACACAAATTTAATAATTTACACGTTAATTTAATTATGTATAATCAAATTTAATAATTTATCATATTATTTATAAACATATTATGTATTTTTATAATTGAAATAATTTGTATTAAGCAAAATAAATAAAGCAAAACATTTTTATTAATTAAATTCGTTTTCGTTTCATATAAAATTGTCATCATACATCAATGTTTGATAAGATCCGTCGTCTCGTACCATGCCCACCAAAAAATTCTAACAAAATTTCTTGCATCTCAAAATCTGGCAAAACACCAGGCGAACAGAATCGCTGACAGGGTGTCTCTATGCAAAATAACAGCGTGGCCCTCTGTTAGTAACAGAGCTACTCTGCGCCGCTGCTAAGAGTAGCAGAGGTATGTTATCTCTGCATCTGTTCGGCTGTTTGGCCTCGGAGCCCTTCAAAGCATGCTGCAATTTTTTTGAAAATGCAAAAAATCAACTTTCAAGCGATTCTGTTCGCCTGGTACTTCACGGGATTTGGCTCGAATTTTTCAGGCCAGATTTACAGCAGAAAAAGAGCGGAAAATATTTATCGCATGGGATTTTTTATTGTTTATTGAAAAATTGATATTTATTTTCATTTCGGTTTTAATTTAACTTTTCATTAATATTATAGATATTAATGAATTTTGTATTTATGATAATTATTTTTATTATCAATTATATTATTTATATTTCATAATTTTAGTTTTATTATTAATATTATAATTATATACATTAATTTATATTTTATATATGACATTTAAATCTTAAATTAAACATAATAAACACAATTTTCAAACAGTTCTTTAATGTCTTGTTTATGGGGTGATTTTAGGGCTCTCCTGGAAAGGTCCTTTTGGGTTAGTTCATAGTATTATCCTTTGGTTTTTGATCCTTTTTAAGAAAACTGCGACATCCAAGCTTCTTAATAATCTGGAAATAGAAAAAGTGTTTTGATTTATTAATATAGTTTATATTTATTTATTAATATATTTTTTTATATATTATATTATGTTTATATATTTTTATTTCATATATTTTTATATATATAATTTATTAAAATTATTATTAAATCAAATTTTAGGGGCTTGCGAGTTGCTTTTTGACCAATGTGCAGAAGCGCGCCGCGCCGACTTGGTTGCAGCTCGCCTCACATAAGTTTACTTCGGCTTTCGGCTTTCGGCTTGTTGCGCGTTGCAAGTTGAACGTTGCACGTTGCACGTCTCCCGTTACCCATTGCCGTTGCCGTTAGTGGAGCTTAGAAGCCGCGCGTTGCCGCAAGTCCGCATGATTTATGCGATTATTCTTTTGCGCAGCGCCCAACTTTATTGTTTTATGTTTTTGTGACCAGCGTCCTCTGTCCGTGGGCTGTTGGGGCCATTGGTGGGTTCCTCTGTTGTTGTTTGTCGGCTGGTCGGTTGGTCGGTTGGTCGGCTGGACGGCTGGTCGGTTGGTCGGCTGGACGGCTGGTCGGTTGGTCGACTGGTCGGCTGGTCGGCTGGCCGGCTCCTCCTGGTCGAGCGTTGGATGCTCTGGAGTCTAACTGCATTCATATCTTGTTGGAATCGCCGTTGGCTTTGATTCCAGCAACTCGCTCCCAGCCTGCACTCAACTCAGCAGCTGTTTTGCCGCTCCATATGAATATGTGAGCTCCCATTTGCGTGAGTTGGTCTGTGTGTGTGTGTGTGTCTCAGAGGTGTCAGTGGGAGCATGTGTGTTAGTGTTAGTGTTTGTGTTCAATTATTGTATGAGCGTGCAACATAATGCGGCACATGTACACGTACATATACACAGATGTGGCTGTGGCTGCAGCTGTGGCAGGCATGCGCCAGGTTAATGTCTTGTTGGTTATTGCCACGTCGCTCTGTCTTGCAGCCCATTTGTAATTTGGCACTAACGGATCTGGTGATCCCATAAATTGCAACTGCGACTGCAACTGCAGCTGCAGACGCGTTGCAAGGCGCTGCAAGGGGCTGCAAGGGGCTGCAAGGCGTTGCAAGGCGCTGCAAGGGGCTGCAAGGGGCTGCCAGGCAGATAAGAAATATGGTAAATGTGGGAGGGGGCAAGCAAGTCGCCGCGATTGCGGATTGTGTGCCACATTATTAACTGGGCCTAGACAAGTTCATTAAGGCCTCGACTGTAGTTGATGCCAGGACTCTGTTGCATGGTGAACGCATAAAATTTGTGATTTGCTGCATAGAGAGCAATTAGACGTTTGCATTGGTGGCAACGCCTGCGCGTTGCAAGCTGCATGCTGAATGCTGCTTGCTGCATGAATGCAAATGCAAATGCGTTGCAACGTATTTTCGATTTCCTTTTGGCCAGAAACGCTGCCATAAATGGCCAATATGAATTACGCCTCAGTTTTTATAAATGCAAGCAAAACGAATGCCAATTACAGACTCTCTAAGCCACTTCTGGCCACTGAGCCAAGTTCAGGCTGGCTGCTGCCTGCTGCCTGCTGCCTGTTGGCTGCTGGCTTGGTCTATTTTTGGTAACTTGTCTAACAACAGCAACAACTTAAAATACAGCTGCAGCTGCTGCTGCCGCTGTTGCCGCTGTTGCCTCTGCTGCCGCTGTTGCCATTGCTGCTTTTGGGCGTGTTCCGAGCCAAACAATAACCATAACTACTCGCACTTATTACCAATAAGCAAGCACTCGACCAGGCCAAGATCGAGTCTTAGCCAGAGCCAGAGCAACAGTCAGAGCCAGAGCCCGAGTCAGAGCCAACGCCTTGCCCCACCTCGTCTCACCTTTCTCGCCGCAGCTGCAGCAGCTTTGTTCTTGTTGTTGCTGATATTGTTGTTGTTGTTGTTGTTGTTGTTGCTGTTGTTGTTGTGTTTGTTATTGTTAGCGATCGAAATGAACTGGTTGCGAATTTGAAATGAAATGGGGGCGACTCGGTGCCACTCACTACGATTACATGCCACAAAGCTTAGGCTACACTACAATTGCTTATTTACAACGTGCTAAAAAATTGTTCATTAAAACTCGACACGAAATTATATCGAGTTCAGTTCTCGATCGGACCGTTGCTTACTTTATAGTTGATTCCCTGTGTTACCCAGACTCACGGATTCCCTTCACATATAGCCCCGACTCGGGTACTCCCTTCACATATATCCCCAGCTCACATATACCAAGAGTATATATCCCCGACTCATGTATACCCCTAATATATATATCCCCGACTCATGTATACCCCTAATATATATATCCTCGACTCATGTATACCCCTAATATATATATCCTCGACTCATGCATACCCCTAATATATATCCCCGACTCAAGTATACCCCTAATATATATATCCCCGAATAATGTATACCCCTAATATTTATATCCCCAACACATGTATACCCCTAATATATATCCCCGACTCATGAGTGCCCCAGAAGTGAAGGTCCCCCCCCCTGTGAGACCCGAAAACGGCACATGTCAAGGAGGCCGCAGAGTCAATGCTCGGCTTGCCTCTAAGGATCCTCTAGCTGTGGCTGCAGGCTATCTGCGCGTTAGGCAACTGAACCGGCGAATGCTCCTATTATAAATAATAATAACATTTGCTTGCACAATCGCTGGGGCCACGTCATCCGGCGGAGTGGAGCTCCAGACTCAAGTTCCAGTTCTAAGATTTGCATTTTCATATCAAACCGAATGAACAGCTGCGAGTGGAAAAACTGGGAAGTCGAAGGAAACTCGAGCTGCTGCAGTCTGTACCTCTGACTTTCCGGCTGCCCGGCTATCCGGCTGTCCGGCTGTCCGGCTGTCCGGCTGTCCAGCTGTCCGGCTGTCCGTGTGTTCGACTGCCTCTCTGTCTGTCTGTCTGTCTCTCTCCTTGGGCCCCTTTTGCTAGGATGCCTGTGGCTCGTCGTCATCATAAATCGATAAGGGAAACGTTGCTGAGCGTGCCAAAAGTTGCCAATTAAAAGTGGCAGCACAATTTGCCGCGAGTTTGGCTTTGCCTGCCACTTGTTGCAGCATTTGGTTGCAACGACAGTCAGGCAAAGCCATACTGACTGCCCATGTCGCATTCGTAATGAGCTCGGCCGGCAGCTCTGGTTGCCGCGCGATAACTAAGCAGCAGCAGCAGCAGCAGCAGCAGCAGCGGCGGCAGCTACGGTGGATGCGGCAACGGGGGCAGCATCAACGGTGGAAGCGGTGGCAGTTGCTCGAGCAACTGACTGCCACGTTGGTTTGTAGTAAGTCATGCAAATTGTTTCAGTTCCCCTGCATGCGCCACACACCGCTCATTCAGCACTTACCGTTCACCACTCACCACTTGCCACTTGCCACTTACCATTTGCCACTCGCCGCGCGGCTCTGTTACTGCTGCCGCTGTCAGTTGATAAGAGCCGCAAGGCGTTGAGATTCCTTGCCACCGGCATCGGCCATCAGGCAATCTGGGTATATGCCACAACCTTAGCCACCTACCTGGCCAAGGAGCAGACTGGTTTGCGCTCTGGGTGTGGCATGTGGCAAGCTCGGCTGGCATAGAAACCTACAACTGTTCGATTCAATAATAAATTGGAATTGGAAATGGAATTAAATTTGATTTCGCCTTCTGGAGGCCGCACACTTTCCACGCTCACTTTTCACTCGGCAGCTTTCCCCTTTTCTCCCAGTCCCCAGCAGCTCCCCAGCAGCTGCCCAGCTTCTTCCCAGGTGCTCCCCAGCCGATCGCCAGTCCGGCAGCCGTGCTCGCTTTTAATGTATGTAAATTTTCCAAAAACGAGCCAACAATTAACCAAAAGAGCAAACGGGCCGACCGACGGCCTCCGACGGCCTCCGACGGGGCCAATCCAATCAGCTGCCAACTGGCCAAGAGAATTCTCTAATTTGCATATTCCAAGCATTAGCTGAATGCTCGCTCGTTTGCCATCCGATACCCGCCCTCCGCCCCCCGCTCCCAGCCCCCGCTTACTCTTTCTTTCATTCTTCCCCCCTCTATCCACAAGCTGTTGCCTTCTGTCTTTTCTAAACTAAACAAATTGTGACTGCCTCTGCCCCTGCCGCAGCCGCTGCCTTGCCCCTACCACCGCCTCTGCCCCTACCACCGCCTCTCCCTCAACCTCTGCCTCTGCAGCCGTTGCATTGTTTAAACATAAAACATGCATCTACCGTTAAGAGCGACAACTTTGTCAGGTTGAGATCTTTATACCCTAGCAAGAAGCTGCACAAAAATGCCGCTGGGAATGTGGTCACCTCCATGTTCACTTTGTCCACTTTGTCCACTTTGTTCACTTTGCCCCTGGCAGGCAGCGTATGAAGTAAAGACTTTCATCAATCGAGCGAGATCTCAACTTCATGGCAAATCAGAGACGTCTATTAATCCACATAGAAATCGAGAGTTTGAAATTCCCCCTGGCATGTCCACCTCCAGGTGGACTCCATAGTCACTTTATCCAGTCGCTTATCCAAACCTAACGAAATCATTTCCACTCATTTTCCCAGCCGTTGTTCGGAGTAGTTAAAAGTTTCAGTTGCAGTTTGGGTCGTTAAAAGTTTTTGGTCAGTTTTCCTTTTGCTGCTTTTGCAGGGTATCAAAAGTTGTTTTGTTATTTGTTTAATTAGGGTTGTATTGACTGCGAATACCCCGCCCCGCCCCCGCCGCTGCACTCATCTCACCTGCCACCGAACAAATTCTATGCTCAGTTTTTTCATTCAATGTTTTCTTTGCGCTTTCAATTCTCATGTAAATGCCAAAAGTTTGTGCATTGTTTGAGCATTTCGGGTTGGAGGAGGAAGGAGGAGGGGAGGGAGGAAGGTGAGACGCGCTGAACGGTAAACATGTTGCTGTCAACATGCAACATGGGCAACATTTTCTTAAGTTTCCAGTGGCGCTTTCTAATCGCCATCGCACACCCGATAAGGTATAGGAGTGAAGAAGAAGAAGAGAGTGGGGGGGGCAGAAGAGTGGGGAGTGAAGAGTGAAGAGTGGGGAGTGAAGAGGGGGATAGATGTGTGTGCTTGGATCTGTGGGTATTTAGAAGGGGGCAACAAATCGAACAACTGGCGAATCATTTTTGTATTTTGTAATCATTTCTTAGCCTCCTTGAGCGCAGGTGAAAAATAGACGGGCAGCTGGACAACTGGTGCACTTGTTATCCAACGGATCGAATGAAACCACTCAACCACCTCAACCACCTCAACCACCTCAACCACCTCAACCACCTCAACCAACTCAACCACCTCAACCACCTCAACCACCTCAACCACCTCAACCACCTCAACCACCTCAACCACCTCAACCACCTCAACCACCTCAACCACCTCAACCACCTCAACCACCTCAACCACCTCAACCAACTCAACCACCTCAACCACCTCAACCACCTCAACCAACTCAACCAACTCAACCAACTCAACCAACTCAACCAACTCAACCACCGAAGCCACCAAAGCCACCTAAGCCACCTAAGCCACCTAAGCAGATAACTGCAGTGCCGCAAATCAAATGGCAAAACTTATACAGATGTCAATTATTTTTGCCAGCAATTTTTGCCATGCAACTTTGCCGACTAAATTGCAGCTCCAAATTGCAGTCGGAGTCCACAGATGGAGTTGCTCCAGTCGTCGCCTGCGCTCGTTACGGCCTGCTGGGGTGAGCGGCGGGGCAGCAACGTTTCTACATGGCAAACACAATTCCAGCGTCAACTACGTGCGGCTGCTGTGCCTCTTTCAACGAATCATCTAGTCATCCAACCGTCCAGACATCCAGCCATCGAGTCATACAGCCATCTAGTCATCCACTCAGCAAGTCAGCGAGTCAACAAGTCATCTAGTCCAATTGTTGGCTTCGAAAATTGCCCATACGCGGTACATGGCCAACAGATCGATTCATAGCCAGAAAATTATAATTGAAAGATTGCATGGCGAGAGCCAAATGATTTACTCGGGATCCTTGTTAAGAGGATCAATTGGATATTGATTGTTGGCCGACAGGTCTGGTGTGAAGGTGTCAAAGTTGTTGTCTCTCTCTCATTCAGTGGGTGACCCAAATTATCGATTGTTGTTTATTATCGCTCGACTTATCTATCGGACAGGATGTTGGCTCCATTGAAGGCATTGGGAGATGCTCTACACCCAAGGATATCGAGATGGCAAATGGGGGAGAGTGGAAGATTCTTGGAAGTCGCTATGGAGCGATTCTTGAAGTCCTCCTCCTCATGGGATGACCCAAACCACTGAGAGTTGTCGATAGACTAATCTGAGATAAATGAAGGACAGTTATCCTGGTTATCCTGTTATCCTGTTATCCATTGACACACACTGTCCTCCATGGTCACATAACAAACAACGTGAATTATTGCCAAATACCCAAACAGCTCCAACTCTGAGGGAAGGCGTCAAGAGTTTTGGGTGCGCCTTTGTGAGGGCTCCAAGTGCTTTTGGCCTGTCAATGGAAATTGCAAAATATTTGAACAAATGGCCAAATGGCCAAATGGCCAAATGGTAAAATGGCCAAAATGTCTGTCAAGTTCATTAAATTATTTAAAATGTTTTGTCTTTGTCAAGCCATGTGACTTATTACAGACACAGTCCGGAGCCTAAACAACTGACGAATGTAATGGCCAACGACGACGACGACGACGACGACGACGATGACGACGACAACGACATGAATGTGGATTCGGATCTGAATGTGGATGTGGATGAGGACATGGACGTGAACGTTTGACAAGAAATTTATTTAAAAGACAACTAGCAACAAATAAATTTCAAGAGAATTGCAGCCACAGACCGGCATGGGGCATGGGGCACACAGACGGAATTCGAATTGGAGTTGGAGTTGCGAATGGAAATGGAAATGGAAATGAAGATAGATATGGAGATGGAAGTTTGAGTTGGACTCGGGCGGCCTATTGATGGGGAGATATCCATACGTTGACAGAAATGCAGATTCCGACCCGCTTGCTGTGTGTAGGAGTTCTCGTCCACGATGTATGTGTGTGCGTGTGTGTGTATTTGTGTGCCTGTCTGTCTGTTTGTCTATGGGTCTTTGAAGGAGTCTTCAATATAGTGATAGCTTCTTGAAATTCATTCATCAATGTAATCGATCAGACATAGCTGCTCCAGCTCCTATTCCACCCCCTCCTCCTCCTCCTTCGGTTCCTCCTTTTCTTTATTTTTCTCCTTATGCCTGCCGCTGCCTTGACATGGACTCGGATGTCGTGTAAGTGTATGTAAATGGCCTGGTTCACAATGCAACATCAAATTTAATCAATTTATTGGGAACGAGGCATTGTCTTTGGGATTTTGGGATCTGGGTAACAACTTGGCTGGTCCCCAGCTCAGCCTCAATCTGCACTTTCTCCGCTCGGCTTTGGCATAGAAAATTGCAATTTTTGGCACGTAGCCGAGAGATGAAGTCCAAATAAATCGATGCGGCTCGGAACGCATGCAGTGGGCGTAGGTCCGCCTCTGGCCACCAACCGCACCCACATGCCGCCTGTCGCCTTGAGTTATGGCCAGAAGAGGACACCAAAGAATGGAAAAGGGAGACAGAAGATTTAGAGGTTGCGTCCTATGGGCTGGGCATTTGGTGTCGGATTTGGATTTGGATTTGGATTCGAATTCGGTTTTGGATTGAGTAAAACTGAGAACTGGAAGAGGATGCAGCCTGACAAATATTCCGAGCAGTTTAAAACCGGAAACATGACTTAACTGACATTTTAAAAAATAAACTTAAAAAAAATAAAAAAAAAAAATAGTCCTAAAGTAAGTAAACAAAGTTCAACACAGAAAACACGCAGAGAATTCAACAGATAGGAAGATGGTCAAGGCGAAAGCGGTGCAAGATGATGTACAGTTTATAACCGAGGAGGATATGTTGGGACGGGGGCACAAGTACATGCAACGTCTTCAGGACGTTGCCGTCAGCTGCAACTTGGTCAAGGGTGAGTTGCAATCTCAACCCGCAGGGCAATTCTCCTGCTCAAAATGTTTCGCTAATCCATGACGACTTCCATGGCAGTTGCTACCGCGGAGCTGGAGAGCCTGGAGGCAGAGCGAGCCGAGCAGCATAAATGGGAGCACTTTTTAAGCTGCAACGGATTGCCGCGCACTCATGTCCCTTCCGAAATGCGTGAGTTCATAGCCAAGCAGCGTGTGGCCCAGTTGACGAACGTGGAGGACACCATTGATTGGACCCTCTCGGTGAACGAGCGGGCTTTTCTGTCCCAGGACATCGATGCTGTGGACCTAACTCGGAAAACGCTTGAGAAGAAGCATCGGTTTCATGTCGGGACTCTATTCGAGAAGGACATCAACATGTACCTGACCACACTCGACAACATTGACGCCATGCTCGACAACGAGGCGGAAATGAAGAACATTAATGTTGATCAACAAATGGAGATCATGACGGTACGTAAAGTTCATTGGAAAGGCGTCACACTTATGTCCTGCTACTACCACTCCTTTCAGGTGCGTCGTGAGTTGGAGAAGGAAGTCGATGCCGCTTTGGATCGTCTTACCTATCGTATAATACGCATGGATGGTATCTACATGCAGTGGGTGCTCCTTTACTCAATTATCCTTACAATGGCTAAAAACTTATCCAACATTTCAGCTCTGATGACGCCCTGGTGGCCACTTGGGGTTACTCATGCGACAACTACTCCATGGACGTTTGGGGACTGCGTGATGTGCCCATAAGATTCTGGGAAATGGAGTAAGTAAAGCAGATTCCATCTCTTGGTCGCACCACTGAGCCATGCTTCTCTGCTTCTCTGCAGGCCACCAATGTTGATTGCAGAGCTTGTGAATATCCTTGTTAAAGTACAGATGCCCATCAGTGTCCTCCACGAAAACCTCACACTACGATGCGTGCACACGTCCTTTGACACTTACTCACAGTACGCGAAGAGCTTCGATCCTGCGAAGGTGACGTCAGATAAGTTTTGTAGTGCCGGCATAAGCGACATCGAGGAGTGTCTGACCAGCGAGTGGACGATGCAGACCGACATCCAGGACGAGCTTAAAAACAATATTCTCGATAAACGAGAGAAGTATGAGGAGACAATGCGTATGATTGCTGAGAAGATCGATAGGGCAGCCAAGGAGAAGAAAAACAATGATGGGACGCCCGCCAAGGCAATTGTCATACCCAAGGCACCCAAGGAACCACCCAAATGGGTAGAGGGCTTACTGCCGGACTCGTTCCCCCTGTTCTTGGAACGTGAACAAACCCAATATGTTGATTTTCTCGATGATCTCTACAATCCCAAGACTCAAAAGCTGTGGCCCGACGAGGTTAGTTGGGTATGGGGTTGTGGGATATGGGATATGGGATATGGGATATGGGATATGGGGTGTGGGGTGTGGTGTGGGTCAACCAATACTCGAAACTAATTAACTTTATCATCAATTAAGATTAATCTAAGGAAATACATAATAATGGGCGGTTTGTATTCGCTGCTGTTCGTGCGTCGACCCAAGAACACGCATTTTCAGAAGTTCAATATTATCCTGCACGAGGAGGGTCGAGTTCTGCACACCATGGAGGACGTGGTTGCTGATCTGCATATATTCGATAGGAGTTACTCTGTTGATGGAAAGCAATTATCCAAGAGAGCGTCAATAGCGAATAGTCGCAAATCGAAGAGTGCGCTCAACATGAATGACGAGCAGCGGAATACCATGATGCTGGAGTCGAACGAGTTGCCCTACTTCTTTGTGACATTTCAGCTGGCGAAGGAGATGTGCTTGTGGGGCACTCCTTTAGCCTGCCAATACGAAACAGTCATGCAGGAGGAGTTGCCGGAGTCTGTCGAGGAGCCGGTCGAAATTGTAACTACAAAGAAGAAGAGGGGCCATGATGCTCATAAAAATGTGGCCGAGGTTCAAGAAGTCGTGTCCACAAAGCTCAGTCGAAGGTATCAGAGTGCATCGAATATTTTTCGACCTTCCCTGATTGCCGTGTTGCGTAAAAGTCAAGCTATAAGGACATCTCAAAAAACTTTGCCGGTGCGCAATTTTTCACTGGTGAATCAATTGAAAAAAATGGAGGTTGATAATCTGACGCGCTACATTGTGCCACGGATTATATCATCGTTTAAGTTCCCAGTGGAGATCAAGGAGGAGCTGGAAACGATGAGTGAAAAGCCAAAGCAAAGAAATATCCTGTTCCGGCGTCGCAGCCACGAAATTGATACTGTGGACTACGGTGAGCTTGAGTTCGAATTTAATGATCAGCATGGACCCGAACGTCTCTTTCCCGTCTTCAAAAACATTGAGTTTATGAACTACCATCCCGAGGACTTGCAGGTCGCTAAGGTCGACAAGAAGTCTATGTACGGATTTCTAGATACCATTGATAATATCCGGTCGCAATACACCAACAACTATACACGCGTCATGGACCAGACCAATATTTTGACCAAAAAGGAAAAAAAAAAGATCGTGCTACAGGACACTCGAAGCCCTTCGCTAAGCAAGCAAAAGCTCCCGCTCAAGCGCTCCAGTCGACAATCGTCCATGAACAGGAGTAGCCAGTTGAGTGATCCGAGCGATGGTAGATCCTCCAGCGCTACACAATTGTCTGATGCCGGAGATGACGAGGCACAACCAGCTGAACCCATCGAAGGACTAACCGAACCACATACCGAAGGAAATGTCGAAGGTTCGCTGCGAGAAGGCAGCCAATTGTCGGCAGTTGAATCGATAAGTATAGTTGAGTTGAAGCCAGAACCACCCAAGACGGAGGTCGTTCATTGGACAACAAGCCACATTTTTGAAACCAAGTTCGATCGGAACGCACGCACAATCACCCTAAGGACTGACCGCTTGGGGGTCTTTGGGTTCGCCTTCAAGCGTTATGAGCATTTCCCCTTCAGAGATTGGAGCCTGCAGCCAAATGAGGATAAGTAAGAGGCTATGTATCTGTGTATCTGTGTATCTATGTATCTGTGTATCTATGTATCTATGTATCTATGTATCTATGTATCTATGTATCTATGTATCTATGTATCTATGTATCTATGTATCTATGTATCTATGTATCTATGTATCTATGTATCTATGTATCTATGTATCTATGTATCTATGTATCTATGTATCTATGTATCTATGTATCTATGTATCTATGTATCTATGTATCTATGTATCTATGTATCTATGTATCTATGTATCTATGTATCTGTGTATCTATGTATCTATGTATCTATGTATCTATGTATCTATGTATCTATGTATCTATGTATTTCTATTTATTTATTTTATTTTTATCTTCACCTTCATACAGACCGGATGAAGTAATATTGAGCTTGGATACTTTTCATGCCCGTGTCATTCTTTATATAAGTAATGAAGGATTCAGAGGTTACGTTACGGACATTTCCAAGGGTTTTGTAGCCAATCCGGTTAAGTATCTAGAGATTGAAACGCCCATTTCAGACTTTCGACAGTTTCGCAGGGTAGGAGTAAAAGCTGATCATAGATATTGTTTTCTTAACGAGTATCTTGCTATTGCAGATGTTCTGTGAGAAAAACATTAACATCTTCGCCCAGCACGATGCCTCCTACTATATCGATAACGGTTACTTCTCTGTTAAGCACGTGGCTACCGAGGATCACACCTATGACGCCATGGCGCTGCACTGCAAACTAATGAAGTTCTCCCGCAATAGTTGGAATCGTTTGGCCTCACGTCGCAACATCCTGCTGAGCATGAAAGCCGCCAAGGATAATACAGATTTCTCAGAGGTCACTATGCGTATAATGCCGGACAATGTTACCTTCGTGGAGGTAACCGAACTCTGTTCCGATGATCTCAACATCGTCAAATTGGACTTTAAAAACACCTGGCGTAACATCAATGTAAGTAGAGAGTAATTCCGGAAAATCCTATATCAATTTTAATGAAATAATTTACTAGAACTACACCGATCTGCATCAGGCCATTCTTTCTATGAATTCCCATGCAACCGAAATGAGAAACAGGGATCCGCTGCTGATCTACTACATCAAGCAAATGCTTAACGAAATTCACGTCTTGAGTTTTTCATAAAATTTTTCTATGTTGTAACAAGTATTAAAATATATATATATTTTGCATGAAAATTATGTCAGTTTTGTTATTTGATGTTAATTTCTAATTTAATAATATTAAACACACTCGCACACACATACACAGGCGGGGAAACACACACACACACACACACACACACGCATACACGCATGCATATCCAATAAAGACACGAATGACACAAAAGTTCATATAAAAATTAACAGTTGCAAAATTCACAAATTAACAAAATCACAAAAAAATGGCCAAACGCCGGAAATCAATATTCAAGAAGAAGAACCCATATGAAGTTCCAATGACCATGATGAGAAAGGAGGAATGGAAGGCACGAGAGAAGGGCCAGTACCAACGTATTCAGGATGTCAAGGTGTGCGTTGGCTTCATAAATGGTATTTATCCCTTCCCCATCCCCATTTCCCTTTCCCCACGTGCTCTTTAGATCCTGCATATCCAACGAAAGGATCTAATCCCCAGTTGTGTCTTGCAGAGGCAATTGATGACTACAAGAAACTGGTGCATGAGCAGACGATAGCGGACAAGTGGAACCGCTACGCCAATTGCGATGCACTTCCAGTGGTTTACTCGGCTCCGGCTGTTAGAAACTTCATTGCCGAGATCAGACATGTGGATGCTATTAACCAGGACAAGACGATTAACTGGCTTCTGCTCGTGGACGAAAATAGCATCCTTACGCAAGACATATTTTCCTCGAACTTGACGTTAAAGTACCTTGAAAAGACAGCCTCTCCGAACATTGCTCTCTTCTATGAAGTATGTATTAGCCACATCCTGGCAACCTTGGATCGCCTTGAAGTGTTTCTAAATAATAACAATGAGCTGTATACCATAACACCAACTGCACTGATCGAACTGACAATTGTGAGTATTGTCGTTTTTAGAAGGATATTTGATGCCAGAAGTTATCAAAGATTTTTGCAGCTTCGGGATGAACTGAGCCAAGAAATATACAGGCTCTTCGACAGGATGAGCTATCGCATCATCTGTGCGCCAAGGTCTCATAGAACGTAAGTGTAAAGCGTGTTCACTCACATGTCAAAGCACCCTCATCTGTTCCATCCTAGCTGGACTGAGGAGGGTGATATCTTCGAGAGCTATGGCTACAATTGTTCCCAATTCAATTTTCAAGTCTGGTGGATAAGTGATCTTCCCGTGCGGTTAAAAGTCCTTAAGTAGGTTGGGATTGATAGGTTATTTGATTGTCTGAGTGTTTCATAGGTAATTATCGTCTCAGCCCTCCGGTGGTGATTGTCAACCTGCACCATGTGAAGGTAACCGTACAAATACCGATGTCCGTGCTCTGTGACAATCTGACTCTGCGATGCGTTCACACCTTCTTCGATCACTATTCGGAGTTGGCCAGGAGCTATGAGCAGAGCCTTGACAATGTGACTACACAGCTGAACGCTGGCATTGTGAAAGTCGAGGAGAGCCTGCTCAATGAGTGGCTTGAACAGTTAACCATAATGGAAAGGTTAATCTCAGAATTGGAGACTAAGATGTTAGAAGACGAAGAAGCATTCATGTTTGTATTTAATACATTTTGATTAAAAATCTCATTGATACATGTGTGTTCTCCAACACCAGGGAAGAGATGTTGAAGGCAAAAGAGAAAGTGTTTGGGAAAAGCAACACCAAAGTCCCCGAAGTGGACGAACAAATATTTCCCGATCCATATCCAACCTTTTTGGCAGAGGAGCAAAAGGAGTTTATGCAATTTTTGAATGATTTTCTTAGTCCAAAAAATCTAAATCTAATGCCTGACGAGGTATTTGAGAGTTAAAACCCAATCAAATTAAGGTAAAACGATGAACATCATTTTTCAGATCAACCTACGGCAATACCGGATCCTTGGTGGCATATATTCCATGGTATTCCTGCTGAAGCCCAAGCACACGGACTTTCATAAGTTCAACATCACCCTTCACGAGGATGGTCGAATCCTTTGTAAGTTGGAAAATGTGAGGGCGGATTTGAAAAGACCAGACAACCGATCCTCGCGCTTGACGATCATCGACGATACGCTGAGCGCGAATTTTTTGAATGCTCATTTGGGAAAGGAGGAACTGCCCTACTTCTTTTTGACCTTCAAGCTTCCAGAACACCTGTGCCGATACGGTGAGCCATTGGCATGCCAATATATTGAAGAGGAAGTAGATGAGTTCATCCCGGAAGATGCGAATGTTGATGTGCATACTCACGATCATGTTAAAAAGAAAAAGAAAGACAAGAAGTCGGTAGCAGCTAAAAAGCGGCATGGCAAGAAAACAGTTGTCCTCAAAATTGATATACAAGAAAATAAATCCAAGACTAAACTGGCCAGGCCCGAAAATCGACTTCTACCGAAAGCCTTACAAATAACGGAAAACCTATATAAGCCCTCGGAAATATCAGTGATTCGATCTACAATTCTACCCGCATTAAATCTGACGACCCTGCAACTAAGTGACTTTGCCCTGACAAAGACACACTTGACGATCACACAACTCAACGACTTGAAAAATTATTGTCTTCCCTATTTGATATCTTCATTTAAGTTTCCAATGGAGTTTCGATGGGACAAAAGCGAGGAGCTGGCTGAGAAGCGTGGTAATTTACTAGTTCGTCGACATCATTCGGACGCTAAGCAGGACGAAGACGATATTAAAACGGAGTTCTTTTCTTTTGAAAAACAAACGGGACCGGAACGTCTATGGCCACTCTTTAAGGACACTGAGGAGGTGAAATTTACGAATAGCTCCTTAACAAAAGATGCTGGCAGTGAAAATAGAGATTCTGATGCGGAATCAATGAAGACTGAAGATATCGATCTCTCCAACATCACTTGTCGGACTCTGTTCAAAACGCTTCAGGACATTGAAGCGCAATACAGCATACACAGTACGCAATTGCTGAGGAATAAGCAACCGCAGCCCAAATTCAAAATACCAACATCGATAAGTCACTTCATTGATGGGAAACATTCGGCGAAACAGCAAAGGGGAAGTATCAATTCTAAGACTTCACGCAGAAAATCCAAGATCCGCCTCTCTTCAGCCACTAAATTGTCAGGCATCTTCCGCCCATCGCAAATCTCGCGCTCCTCCCATACCTCACGCTTCTCCCGCACGTCACACATCTCCCGCACGTCACGCAACTCCCACAGCACCATTGACTCCACTGGTCATCCAGTGGATGCGCCCGAACGAGAAAAGTCCAGCATCACATCAAGCCAGATCATCAAGGATCTCTTAAAGACGCAGTTCGATACCAATGTAAGTGAAATCACCTACGAGCCAGAGATTCCAAAGAAGAAAGTCCTGGTCAAGCACTGGACGACAAAGCACATCGTTTCAACCAAATTCAATCGGGAGACTCTGACGTGTACCATTAAAACCGATCGATTGGGTCTCTTTGGGTTCGCGTACAAGCGCTACGAGCACTTCCCCTTCCGTGATTGGAGTCTGCGCAGCAACATCGCTGAGTGAGTATTGCGAGTACTTACTGTAGCAGTTCTAGTCCTTTAATGTCTTTAATGTCTGTTAAAGCCCCAATGAATTCATCTTCACCCTGGACACCTTCTATGTGCGCATCTTTCTGTTTATAACCAATGAGGGGATTCGCGGCTATGTGACCAACATAACCAACGAGTATGTGGGGCATCCTGTGAAGCATGTGGAGATCGCTAAACCCATTTCCGACTTTCGGGAGCTGCGTAGGGTAAGCATATGGAGCAGTGACTGCCGAATGTAACAATAATCTCGACACGTCTTGTCTTAGCGACTCATTGAGAAGAACGTGAACATCTTTTCTGAGCTGGATAGCTGCTTTTACATCGAGAAAGGATACTTCTCGGAGAAGCATCTGGCGACTGAGTTGCATGTCTACAATGCGATGGCCGTGCACTGCAAACTGCTGAAGTTTTATCAATCACAGTGGAACCGTCTCGCTGGAAGGCGGAACATAATTCTGGGCATGCGCAATCCAAAGGACGCTAATGAGGGCTCCGATGTCACCATACGAGTACAGCCTGAAGGCTCAACCTTTGTTGAGGTTCACGAGCGTTGCTCCGACAATCTGGATGACTTTAAGCTCCATTATCAGCTGACCTGGCGTAATATCAACGTACGTTTTCACCTCTATTCAATGGACATCCCCTCAGAATCCCTAATCCATCCCATCTCTTCTCAATCTAGGTCTACTCGGACTTCCATCATCTGATTTGTTCGATGTATCCCCAAGCCACAGACACTCGCAATCGGGATCCCAAGCTAATATACTACGTTCGGATGCTGCTCACCGAGATTCGGCCACTCAGCTTCTCCTAGCTAAGCGAAATGGATGAGCCGCCGACTAGAGCGGCTAGCGAAACGAGAAACGAGAAACGAGTTGCTCCAATGGAAATGTATGTTCCACTTCAATTGACATTAATTAATGGCAATTGAAAAAGGGCCGCCACTTGACTCTCGCCCAGCTCCCTGGGCCCTCGTGCTAAATGGAAGCAGAAGCTGTGTCAAATTACCGTTAAGTCGTTTTGAAACACTCTTCTCAGGCTTACGTAATCCCGGAATGCACCCGATGAAAATGTCCAAGCCGAACCGAACTGAAGATAGTTTGAAAAGATGTGTTCTCTGCTGATCGTATGCTTTTTGTTGGTGCTAAGGAATTGCCATGGCCAGGATAACTTGCCAATTGGCGGGGACATGCTCGAAGATCTGCGCGACATTATGATGCCTAATGCGATACAAGCTCGAGTGGTGGGGGGTGAAGTGACGACTATCGAACAGGTGGGTGGCTACATTGTCGCTCTGAGATATCGGGGATCCTTCACATGCGGCGGTACGTTACTAGAGGATCGCATAGTTATCTCGGCTGCCCATTGTTTCATGGGACGCGAAGTGAAGAGTGACTGGACTGTTCAGGGCGGTATCACGGTCCTTACAGAGAGTGCCCCCAACGTTACGCTGCAGGACTACATTGTATCAAACGCATTTTCGAAAAAGACAATGAACATGGATGTGGCAATTGTTCTACTCGAGAAGCCGCTGCGGGGAAGCAATATACATCCAGCCACTCTATGCAAAAGGAACCTAACGGCCGGCTTGGAGCTAAAGGTATCCGGTTGGGGTCTAACCAATCCATCGGAAACGGCGCCCTATCAACAGCTACAAACCATAACTGTGCCTGTCATCAAGAAGTCCTTTTGTCGTAGAGTCTACAGCGAAGTTTGTAAGTCTCAACATATTGATTTTCATTTCCAAATACAATTTATCCTTGTCGCCATCCCAGTGGCCCTCTCCAAGAGCATGTTCTGTGCGGGTGTCCTGGGCGGAAAGGATGCATGCACCTTCGATTCGGGCGGCCCCATTATCTACTCCGATTCCCCAGGCGAATATGAACTATGCGGCATTGTCTCGTTTGGCATTAGCTGTGCCAGTCCCAAGTATCCTGGAGTCTATACGAATGTCAACTATGTGAAGCCCTTCATAGAGGCAACAGTTCGTGCCTTTAAAGAACAATTTGAGCCGTAGTCAAGGACTCCACGTAAGTCGCGTAATGTTTAGGCATGTGAATAAATTGAATTGTAAACATTCAAAGGATGGTTTTTTTTTTCATGAAGGGGGGTGGGGGGGGAGGTGGACTGCCGTGGAATGTGCCCCAATTTAGTTGGAGGCTGAACAGAAGAAGTTGTCGTATCATCGGCAGCTTCATTAGCGCTAAGTTGGCATCACTTTGGAGTAACTTCTGTAGTGTTTTTTGTTTTATAGGCAGGACCCCGCCCCTCAACTTGACACGCAACGGGACAACATTTTGTGGCTTAATTGTTGTCATTATTTGCATCTTTCTTGGACTTTCGCGCCGCAGTCTGTGGCGTTTTGTGTTGCGTGCAGCGACAGCTCCTTGCTGATCATTGACTGATTTCAATAATTGATTGTCTTGAAAATTCTGGGTCCTGGTCTTCTCCTCGTCCTAAGCTACGGCCTGGACCCGATCCCCCAAGGGCGCAATTATAGAAACGGCGAGCCGAGAAACTTTTACTTCTCTTTGAGCTACATCAAAATGTAAATTAGCTTGCCATGTGAGCAGACAAAGGGAAGGAGATGCAGATGGAGAGTGGAGGCGTGGCAGAGCGTCGGAGTGAAATAAGAGATAGGATCTTAGGGTAGAGCTTCCAAAAAGGGTATCGCATCAAAATTTATGTGCACCGCAAATATCGCATGACTGACGGCCTTTCATCTCGCGTCTCCGCCTGTCTCTGCCCTGTCTCTGCCCTGCCACTGCCCTGTCTCTGCCCTGCCACTGCTCTGCCTCTGCTCTGGTCCCCGATTCGAATTAGTTTAATAATACAATTAATTGTTATTTATAGCTTCCTCTGCGCCTCGCAAACGTTGTATTTATCGCTCTATGGCGAGGGCTGTTCAAACCCTTTGATTCGATTAATGCTATTTTACAGCACGCGAGGGCAATTTCAGAGATTTCTTAACTGTTCTTTCCTTTCGGTTTTAGGGATTATAATGGTATAGGACTTGATCGCAAATTCCTAGCACCAGTTAGAAGTTCTGAACGATTATCGACGTGTGTGTGTGTGTGTGTGTGTGTGTGTGTAGTATATGTAGAGAGTTTCCTAATATATGACGGAGTCAAGTATCAGCTGTGCCACGGGACAAGGAATACAGCCGACAGTCGAGGATAAAGCCGAGACTTGGGTGTTAGGGCGAAGGAGGAGGAGGAGGAGCAGCGGGGGCAGTGTAATGTGCCTTCAGTTGGCCAAAGCCACAACATAAATAAGTATATGGAGACGACACTTTGCTGGCTGCCTGCGTATGTCACTTGGGACTGGCACTTCCACTGGCTTGAGCCTCCGACTGGCCTGACTTGGCATTAAGTTTATTTATCTGCTTTTAAATGGAATCTTCGCCTGCATATAACTCCTGGGTGTCATGTAATGCGCACCAGAAACAAAGGCAACATAATGTAACAGTCGCAATAACTGGCCAGCAGGCGGGTGCAAGTGCGCGGACGAGTGCCGCAAGTCTGCGAGCGTTGGGGGTGTGGGGACGAGCTGGGAGAGTACACCCTTCGGGTAGGAGGAATGGTGGGGTGTAGGGACCCCCCTTCGAGAAACTCGTAACCACAGATACTACGACTGCCATTTACTCGTCCAACAGATACTGAGAGCATTTTTACTAGTGTCATAAATTTATGGCACATTGTAGCAAGGAAACGTGGCCCAAAGCAGACCCCATGGCATGCATTGGCTATGGGTACCTTTGCAGCTTTGCAGCTCTGCAGCTTCACAACTTCATAGCACCATCGGTGCTCCCTGGACAGATATCTCTGGTCGCAACTGCAACAGGATTTCGGTAGTCGCAACAACATGCAACCTGGCACCTACGTCGTATCAATCCAGAGATTTACAGATGACTTTTCCGAGCTGGAGTTGGGCTAGAGTCAGGCTGAAGTTGGAGTTGGCGTTGGAGTTGGAGGCGGGCTGAAGCAAAGTTCGAGTCAAGTTGGAACGAAAGTATTCCCATAAACGAGAAGGTAGGAGCCATAGCTAACAACATTGTGACTGCCAGATTTCCATTTCGGGAACCATGTGCAGAGGTCACTCCCAATCCCAAAGACTAGGCGGATATTTATTGGATGTAATAATCCAAGTTTCAGGTCAAATATCTGGGCACAGACGCCAGATAATGGCATATTCGGAAGTTGCATTCGTGGACCCAATATGGAAATGATGATATGTTAAGGCACAAGGCACAAGGCAGGAGGCAAAAGGCAGGAGGCAGGAGGCACAAGGCACGGGAGCAAAGCCAAGTGAAACTGATACGTTTTGGGGGGAGAATCAGACATATCGAATGGCATCTTTTATGGGAAGTGAGTTAGTTTATAGGGTTCTTTGGTCATGTAACTGCTTTGGTTTGTTAATTAATGAAACACATGGCAATGCGGGGGAAACTGGGGAGCTGGCGGAATTCGAGTAGCTGGGGGAAGCGGCTAGGAGGAGCGCAGCTGAGAGAGGGGGATGGCATTCATGAAACTGGTTCGGTTGGCACTGATGTTTTTAGTGAAACACTTGCAGTCGTTAGGTCCAAGCATGTAGATGAGAACGGGGATGGGGCAAGAGGCAAGGGGCAATAGGCAAGGGGCAGGTAGGAGCATCGAGGCAAAAGTAAACAACGGAATAAATCTCAAGAGTCGTCAAACACTTGATCAATAGCGGCGAACTGTGTGTGTTGTCTATCCCACAGATACATTTTATTATGGACACTATTCAAGTGTTACGAGTGTTTGCACAACTTAAAAGCCAATAAAATTCCCTGTTAATTGCTTTGGTAAATTGAAAATTAGGTTTTGGGTTTTGGGAAAACAGAACTATGGGTAGTTCGGGTTCGGGTTTTGGGCACAAAACTCTGTTTGGTCAAGATATTAGCTTGGTCCACTTTAATGACCTTTCGAGTGCCGAAAAGAGAACGAGAACGAAAACTGAATGGGTGAAGGGGTGAAGGGGTGAAGGGGTGAAGGGGTGAAGGGGGGACGACTACAGCAAGAGATGATGAATTCGGCGAATGGTGAAGGGAGTAGGGGGGAAGGAAGAGTTAGAGGGAAATGGAACTGGAACTGGAACTGAAACTGAAACTAAGATTCAGCTTTGGGTCGGGACTTAAAACTAGACAAATCGAATCGCTGGTCAAACTTAAATTTAATCGGCTTAAATGTAATTTAACTTATTTCTAAATGTGAGCGAGAGAGAGAGAGAGAGAGAGAGTGAGAGAGAGAGGGAGAGGGTGGGATGCCAGAAAGAAGGGCATAAATAAGAAATCGGTTAATTAAAGTTTAACAAAGTTGAAAAGCGATTTCATGCCGTGTTGAATCGACAAATTGTAAAGTTCCGAAACTATCGAACGGTGGGAAGGCTGATACTAAGAGACCAATCCTTGAGGAGGGGAGGGCTGGTGGGGAGGATGAATGAAGGGAACTGCGAGCTAAGACGTTCATTATTTGTACTTATTTAAGTGCTTGATCATGCTGATATCATCACCTAGCCACCATCCTCTTTGTGTCTACGTACCTTCAATGCAATTAGCGTTCATCGTCCGCAGGTGGTCTCCGTCTTGGCCCTCACAAAGCTGAAGAAACCTCCACAATTTAAATCGAAAGTCCAAAAATCTGTAAAAATCAAAATAACAAATTTTGTATTAACAATGGGTAATATCGAGATATAATTAATGAGACACGGCAGATGCACTGCCACTTTTAGATAATAAATATTAAATATTAAAAATAAGGAAATTAATAAAAAAAATTATATATAAAAATAAAAATATATTACCTTAAATATTAAAAAAAATATAATTAAATAAAACAATAAAAAATAAAAAAAAATTAATAACTATTTTAAAATTATATTTTGGAAAATAAATAATTCATAAAAATTAAGTAAGCGTATAAAAAAATAAATAAAAAATAAAAGTAAAATAAAAAAATAAATAATTAAAAAAAATTAAAAAAATAAATTAACACAAAATAAAAAAAAATAAGCTATATAAAAAATATATTTTAAAATAAAATGAAAGAAAAATAACAATAATAAAAATTAATTTCAAAAATATATAAAAATAAAAAATAAGTTAAAAAATTGAAATTATAAAAAATAATTAAACAAAATATTTAATAAATATAAAAAGGCAATATTTTATAAGCTTGGAACATATTAATTTTGTTTGCATTTGGCAACTCAATGGACAGATAGACATCAGTTTTGCTTTTAATCGATAGGCAATAATATCGATATACATTTGACAGCTTATTTATTATCTGGATTTAGAAGAATGTCCTGCAGATAAACTCAGTTGTTCTTTGGTCAAAGACGTGCAGTGGACTGATATACCCGACGGTTGGAAGCGGAGTGTACGCTGTGATGACAGTTATTGATCGATGTTATCGATAAAAAGGGGCAAATCAACGGGAGAGAAAGAAATATAAGGGGAAAGAGTAAGAGAAAGAGGAAGAGGAAGAGGAGAACAACAAAGTTGAAATTAATTTTGATTGGACTCATGCCTTCAATGATCTTGTACCTTCAATTGGTCCAATCTCTCATTGTGGCCACGTGTAATTTACGTTTATTTTGACTCTAAGAGATCGCCTAATGGCCAGTGGGCGACGTGCGATGCGTCGCTTATGCGGCTCTTGCCAACCAGCCAGTCAGCCAGTCAGGCAGTCAGCTGGTCACAGCGAGCGTTCCACTAAGTGACACTGACTAATTCCGGATCATTAATCTCGGAGCTGCTTAGTGTCAGGCCGCTGGCGGTGCGGCCCATCAATACGCATCAAAAATCGAAATGGGAAACAAATTTAAAGTGTTTGTCCGCGTTGTGTGCATACATGACTAGCCAGCTGGATGGATAGATGGCTGGCTGGCTGGCTGGCTGGCTGGCTGGCTGGCTGGTTGGATGGATGGATGGACGGAGGGCTGGATGACTGTATGAGTGTATGACTGTATGACTGTATGACTGTATGACTGGATGGCTAGTTGGCTAGTTGGCTAGTTGGCTGAATGGATGCACACACGTTCCGGCCAGATCAGGGTCACACCAAATCCCACCAAGAATGATGAATGTCTTCACGTGTGTGAAAGAGTCTGTGAGTGTGAGTGTGAGTGTGACTGTGAATGTGAGTGCGAGTGTGAGTGTCAGTGTCAGTGTCAGTGTGTGCGTGTCCGTGTGCGTGTGTGCGCTGTGGCTCACTTGGAGCTCCTCGGTTGGGTGTCTCTGATTTGCCTGCAATTCATAGACAAACGGCGCAATCAACTCGCGTCAGGCAGTCAACTAGTCACTTGGGTCTGTCAGTCAAATGCCTCGCACCAATTTGATGCCGCCGTTGCCGTTGCCGTTGCCGTTGCCGTTGTCGTTGCTGTTGCCTTGCCTTTGCCTTTGCCGTTCCAGTTGCAGCCTCACCGCCCCTCAAGCCGGACCTGTTCCTGTCCCAAGCTTGTCCTTTCCCGCCACCCGTTGCATGACTACCGGGCATCATTTTTGCCAGCCAATGGAATATGCTGCCAAAATGTAGAGCCAAGAAATGAACACGTTCAACGCGCACGCGCACAGTCGTTGGCCTCCTCTGTTCCGCCCCTCGTGCTACCCCACCCCCTTTCCAGCTCGCTAAGCGGCGACACTGGCTGCCGCGGGGCGACTGTGCGCCCGTTTTCGATTAAGCTGCGACGTCGGAGGCAACTGCAGCGTGTGCCAGTCGACCACTCGACTAGGCCTGAAGCCGATGTTGGCTCTGTGCATGGACTGGGGTTTGGGGTTTGGGGTTTGGGGTTTGGGTTTGGGCTTGGGCTTGGGCCTGGGCCTGGGCCAGCGACTGGGACTGCGACTGCGACCGGGACTAAGCCTGGGCATGGGTCTCGATCTCGGCAGCCAGGCAAAGGCAACAGGAGAGCTGGCGACTGTGCGGGGCAGCAACTAACCAACGCCTTCGGTTTACATTTTACAATCCTAACAAGGTTAGGCCAACGATAAACGTAGCTGCTCTTAGCCACAGCTTGAGTACTAGACTGGAGTCGAGTCAGTGGACTTGCGGCAGTGGCACATGCCTAACCAGTGCAGCTATGCAAACACAACCACACACACACACACACATACAGATATGAATAAATATATATATATATGTATACATATATATGAATGTATATGAAGATAGGCATACACAGAGATGCAGTTGCTCTTCGCCGTGGCACATACGAAATTGCACATTAAAAATGAGGCATGAGGAGCAACGACGCTGGTTAACACAGAGAGCGGCAGCACGAGGGGAAGGCTGAAGGGGAGGGGCTGCAGACGATGTCTTTTTTCTCTGTGGCAGAACAAGGTTGGCCGCCCTGGGTCTGGGCCTTGGTACCCGGTTACTCGGTTACCCGCCACCCGTCACTCGTCACCCGCAGCCCGCAGCCTGTTAACCACTGCCCGCAATCCGCTACCCCCCCGCGTTTCATCCACATCTTTAAATGCAATTCAGGCGAAAGGCGCACAAAGGGACAGCGAACAAGATGCCGAGTTGCTGATTGTGCGAGCAGCGCAGTCAGCGTTGATGTTGGCAACAGCCGCCGCAAAGAGCTTTTGTCGCCAGCCACACAAACATGGAATATGACAGGCCGGGACAGGAGACAAGGGCACGCTGGGTAGCAATAGAAGGAGCTCGAATGATGGGTTAAAGCGGTGTCATGGTAAGGGGGCAAAAAGGGTAGAACAGTAGAAGGGGTAACGTGGTAACGTGGTGAAAGGGTACAGGGGTACATTCGCAAAGGGGTAAAGGGGGTCTAGGGGTGAGGGGTGAGGGGTGAGGCATGCAAAGCATTGTCAAGTGAAGAAAAACCGAAGTGCTACAGAAAATCCAAACGACAAAAATGGAACGAACAGTCGCTTGTATTGCCATTGTGTGTGCGTGTGTGTGTGTATGTGGATGTAAGTGGGTATGTGCGTACATGTGTGTTTGTGTGTGGGCAGAGAGGTACAGAAACAATGGCGACAATAAAAATGCGATCGCACAACATGCTCCACAGATAAGTTAACGCAAAGTGACAACGAACAACTTTTAATGGAATTGTCGTCGGCTGACGCTTAGAGCTGCAGACCAGCAGGAGTCGTGGCGGCGATTGCACCAGGAGTGGCAGGCAGCCGGCAGGCGGAAACAGAGCATATGGGGAGACAGAGAGAGAGAGAGAAGCAGAGTGGAGATAGCATGCACTCAGCTTTACATGTTGTTCATGGGTGCAGGGCGCGTGCAAGGACGTGTCGGCAGGATAACTGATTGAAAGAAATACAGAAAACGAAAAGAGAGCGCAAACGATACCAGAGCCAGCGAGCGAGCGATGGAAAGCAAGCTCGAATGAAGGAGCAAAGCTAACGCCCACGAGTCGGTCCACAGTGTTGCGTACCGATCATCGCCTTCGGCGGCTACTGTGGCACATGCCGAGGCGGAACTAACCAGTCAACGAGCAACGCACGAACAAGGGAGAGAGAGAGTTCGAGTGCACAACGACAACAACGACAACAACGACAACAACAACAATAGCAACAACAGTAACAGTACCAGCAACAAGCACACAAACTAACACACTAAGCCAGAGAGACTATCAATCAGTGTGTGTGTGTGTGTGTGTGTGTGTGTTTGTGTGTCTGTTATGCTCTCATGCTCCTATTGGAAAACTGCAGTTGCTCAACGCTCTCGTTTGATCACACATCTTGTCTCTTTTAGACCATTGGATGCGGGCTCTACTTCCAATTGGAGCACAAGTGCTCTCTCGCTCCCACGCTCTTGCTCTCCGCGATTAAGTGGTCTTTCAGGTTTCTCACTTTTGTTTTGTTTACGATTTTCGCTGGAAAGCCGAGCTCAGCTCCAGTACAGCGGTCCGTCAGTTGCCCAGCAAACTCGCCCCAAGCAAGACGTACGCGCGCGTGTCGCTTGCATTCGTAAATTGATAAAATCACACAAAAAATCACGAAGTTTTCGCTGACTTTTCGTAAAGGAACCCATTAGTGAATTCAAGTGAATTAAATTATTTTTTTCCTTCAGTTTCTGTGGTGCTTTTTTTATAAAATAAAAAAAAAGAAAAACAAGCAAGGATAACAAGAGCAGGGAACTTAAATAATCAGTGGTGGATTAAATAAATAAAACTCAAGTGCTATTAGCTTATCTACCGATCGATATCGATTGATTGACATATCGATCAAGTGTTCGATGTTCGCGTAGAGGACCCCTGCATATGATGAGCCTGATTGTGCTCTCTCTGCCGCAACGTTACAAACGCCTCCTGCAAGCCATGACTCTCGCCGTTGCCGTCGTCTACATGACGCTGCTGCTCTACCAGAGCGCCTACGGATATCCGGGCATTCAAGTGAGTTGCTGCCACAGATCGTTGCATTGCTGCGTGGGTGGAGTCGCCGCCAACAGCAAAACTGAGTCGCCATCTCGTAAATTGTCATACGCAGCGCACCCCACTCTCCACTCCCCACTTCCCACTCCCCACTTCCCACTCACCACGCCTCAAGTCCAAAGCCTTAAGCCCCATACCATACCCCCACGTCCTACACTTCTTGAGCCGTAACAATTACGCTTCCTTCTCCGCTTCTCCCCCCGAACCGCTCACATATTGCCAATTTGCATGATTCCCCTGGCCCGGCTCTACCCCGGGGGCCGTCTGCTCCGCCCGTTGCCGTCACCGTTTCGTGCACTTTCATAAATCAACGCCGGCGACGTTTGCAGCTGCGCATGCGTTCGTCTCTCGTCTCTCGTCCCTCGTACCTCGCACCGCGCCCCGCGCATAGCCTTCTTCCTCCTTCTCCTCCATCACAGACTGAAACCTTTTTGCGCCCTTGCGCCAATGTCTTCAAGTTTGAGTTTGACTTTGCCTCTGCCTCTGCCGCTGCCTCTGCCTCTGCCTATGCCTCTGCCATTGCCTTTGCCTTTGCCTTGCATATAAAACAGTTTTCAGTTTTTAGCAATTTTATTTTGATTTTGTTTTTGTTTTTGTTATGCGTTTTTTTTTTTGTTTTTTGTGTTTTGTTTTGCCGTCGGCAGCGCGTCGCCAAAGCTTTCAGAGCTCCACTGGCAGTTGGAGCCGCTGCACCCTCCGCATCTGATGGCTGCTCCTGACTCCTGATTTCTGACTCGGTTTAATGTGTTTTGCTTTGGTTTTTGCATAAATTTCTGTGTAATAAAATATTCCCCACTAATATTACAAGAGACCCCATCCTGCCCCTGCACCTGGCCCTGCCCCTGGTCAGGCTTGTCGGCTTAGGTGGAGATCATGGATCTATTTTATGCTAATTGTGGAATTGTGGCCATACTTGCCAGGACTAAGAATAGAGACTTCAGGCTGTTGTACTTACGTGGGTTTGATCCTTGTTCTGTTCGGGTATTTTTAGAGGCGCTTCCAGTTGAAGTGAAGTTCTGCTTCCAAATGCGAAAAGGACTTTTTGAATGTCTGTAAAAAAAAAAGGATTTATAGAACTTAGATTTTATTAAATAATAATAAATTAATTAAGTAAAATATATATTAAGATCACTTAAATTAAATTTAAAGTCGATAAATATGTTCAATACCAATGAACGGGACTCCTAGCTTATCCTTTGAATAACGCAATCTGAGGCAATTGGGAGATCATTATTATAAGGATCTTTATAAAAATAAGTTAAATAATATCGATATTATGTGAAGTCAAATAATATTATTATCCTTGAAAATTATTCTAAAGTTCCACTAAGCCTTCTTTATTTTAAATTTAATATAAATATTATATATTTTTTTGAATAAATGTTTAGTTTTATATTTAATAAAAATAAACAATAAATAATTATTGATTTTTACTTGCATTTGATTTAAATAAATGTAAGAGGATATATGTAAGATGAAGAATATGAGCCTTAATTTATTAATTATTATTTATCTATTTTATTTATATTTTATTTTATTTCATTTTATTTTATTTTATATTATTTTATTTTATTTTATTTTACTTATTTTAATCGATTTAAATTATTTTATATATTTTTTCTTTATTTAATTTATATTATTTGAGTTAATCAATTTATTAATTTTAAAATATTTATTAAATTTATTTATTTTATTTCATTTTATTTTATATTAGTATTTTAATCTATTTAAATTATTTTACTTATATTTTTTTTATTTTAATTTATATTATTTTATTAAATTAACTTATTCATTTTAATTTATTTATAAAATTTATTTATTTTATTTTATGTTATTCATTTTGTTTATTATATTTATTTTATATTATTTTATTTAAGTAATTAATTAAATTTATTTTATTTTATTTTATTTAATAAATTTATTTTTTTTTAATTTATTTATATAATTTTTTATTTATTATTTTTTTTTATTTAATTCATTTTACTATGAACGATAGCTTATGCGATAGTTAAACCACTATTTATGCCGATAGTTATTTCCGAATGTTTACCGATAGTTGTAGATATATTGCCCATTTCCTCGAAGCTGACTAAGTGTCTTTTATGTCCACTGTGCGAATGTCTGCTAAAAATTCTCTTGAATTTGAATTTTCACTTTGCTTATTTTCCATTTTCTTATTTTTTATTTTATTTTTTATTTTATTTTTTATTTTGCAATAATTAAAAAACTTTTATTCCGTTTTAATTTAGACCAAGTTCTTGGCTATTACTATTGTGGTTGTTGTTGTTGCAATTTTTGTTGTAGCTATTGTCACCGTCGCAGTTGCTGCTGCTGTTGTTGTTGTTGTTTTTGTTGTTGCTTTCAGTTGGCTAACCGGAAACTTGCCCCGTAATGAGAGGCATGTAGAATTCTCATCTATATGACAACTAAAATGCTGAATCGGACCTTTAAAAACTGTTGACATTGTTGTTGCTTCTATTTGTTGTTGTTGTTGTTGTTGTTGCTGTTGTTGTTGCTGCTGCTGCTGCTACTGTTGTTGTTCTTGTTGATTTCAATTGAAGTCACTTTTCGCAGAGGTCTGTGACTTGTGTCCAGCAATTGTCGTTGTTGTTGTTGTTGTTTTTGTCGTTGTAGTTGTTGTTGTTGTTGTTGTTGTTGTTGTTACTGCTGCTGTTGGCGCTACTTATGCGACCGCGTAAAATGCAACGCTATGTAAAAATTTTTGTTTAGGTTTTGCAAATGTTGCGCAAAGCTGTCGCCCCTGGGCCCTGTGCCCCGTTCCCTCTTCCCTTGAGGGGCGTCGGTGAAGGGGCGAGTAGGAGTGTCATGTATGTATATGAGTCACTCATTCCCCGTATGGAACATATGTGCAGCTGTGCACACACTCACACACACACACACACTCACACACACTCAAATGCATATTTCATGTCAGCAACTAGACGAAATATTGCAGAAATTTCGCCAGGATAAAGACCCGACTTTTACTATATAGAATGAAGGATATATAGAAAGTTCTTTTAAGTTTAGATTCTTGAAAAATTTCTAAAGTAATCTGCATTAAAGGATTCCAGAGAAATCAATTTTTACAGGGTATCCTTTGATCACCCAAAGTTGCGACTTGAACTTGGATGGATTCTCGGAACGGAAGACTCTGCATTTTAGCTTAGCTTTCGGATAGGGACTCGAACTGGGTCTGGGTATGGGTCTGGGTATGGGTATGGGTATGGGTCTGGGTATGGGTCTGGGTCTGGGTATGGGTATGGGTACGGGACTGGGTTTGGGTCTGGGTTTGGGTCTGGGGTTGGGTTTGGGTTTGGCCTTTGGCTGATAATAAAGCAACCAACTGTATGGTCAGTGTCTATGCCGCCGCCTCAGTTGGTCGCTCGGCCGCTTGGCCCCTCGACTGGGCACTCCTTGGCCGCAGCTGCTATCTGTCGTAGCATGAACGCTACCCCACCGCTGGTGGAGCTGATGTCGCGTGTTGCTGACGCATAAATCATAAAAATATAATCGACAAATGAATTTGTTTATTCGAATTTGTTTAAAGTGGCGCGCAGAATGAGTCGTTCGCTTGTCTTTGATTGATTCGTGTTGTTAGCCATTGTGCATGGTAAACATATACACAGGTAACAGCAACAGCAACAACCACAACAACAACAACAATCACAACAACAACAACAACAACTTCATGAGTGCTTCGCATGCAAATCAAGTTGAAGACGTGAAACAAAAGGCAAAAGCCAAAAAGATTCTCAAAACTTTTTCCTGTTTTGCGCGCAGGTGCCGCCAGCCAAAAGCCATCAGCCTTCTTAGCCTTCTCAGCCATTTCAGCCTTCTCAGCCTTCTCAGCCTTCTCAGCCATCTCAGCCTTCAGCCATCAGTCGCTTGCCGCCAGTCCGCCTTCGGTTGGTTGCATGCAGCAGTTGTGCGTCGCTTGTTGCTTCACGTCTCCCCACACTTTACATCTGTCTTCCTCTTCTTGTGGCTTATAATCAGTTAAAGGAGTTGAGCAGTTGAGCGGTTGAGCGGCTGAGCAGCTGAGCAGCTGAGCAGTTGGCCAGTTGGGCAGTTGGCCAAGAAGCAGGAGCTGCCACCAAAATGTTGATGACATTAAGCGCTTGATTAAAGTTTCAGCTGAAAAAGTATCTGAGAGGCGAAGTATCTGAGTATCTGAGTATCTGAGTATCTGGGTATCTGGGTATCTGAGTATCTGAGTATCTGAGTATCTGAGAGGCGAAGTATCTGAGTATCTGAGTATCTGAGTATCTGAGTATCTGGGTATCTGGGTATCTGAGTATCTGAGTATCTGAGTATCTGAGAGGCGAAGTATCTGAGTATCTGAGTATCTGAGTATCTGAGTATCTGGGTATCTGAGTATCTGAGTATCTGAGTATCTGAGTATCTGGGTATCTGAGTATCTGGGTATCTGAGTATCTGGGTATCTGAGTATCTAAGTATCTGGGTATCTGGGTATCTGAGAGTCGAAGTATCTGAGTATCTGAGTATCTGAGTATCTGAGTATCTGGGTATCTGAGAGTCGAAGTATCTGGGTACCTGAGTATCTGAGTATCTGAGTATCTGAGTATCTGAGTATCTGAGTATCTGGGTATCTGAGAGGCGAAGTATCTGAGTATCTGAGTATCTGAGTATCTGAGTATCTGGGTATCTGAGAGTCGAAGTATCTAGGTATCTGGGTATCTGAGTATCTGGGTATCTGAGAGTCGAAGTATCTGGGTATCTGAGTATCTGAGTATCTGAGTATCTGAGTATCTGAGTATCTTGGTATCTGAGAGCCGAAGTATCTGCGTATCTGAGCAGCTCAAAATCTGCAGCTAAAGTATCTGGGCATTTCATCAGTTGTTGTTGTTGCTGCTGCCGGTCTTTGGTGGTCCTAATTGAGGTGCAGGCACGGACACAGGCACAGGCTCAGGCAGCCACTGGTAGCAGCTGAGTGGAGGGGCTCTGATTGTGTATCTTATCGGTAGATTTGTATCTTAAGTTTTTAATATGTTTAAGACACAATTTAATGAAGATTTAACCAGTTCTTCCTACTGTTCCCCCGCCACCAGCAGCCCTTCCCCCCATCCCCCCATCCCCCCATCATTATTGCCGCCTTAACTTGTTCTTCATTTTGTTCCCATAGTCCGCTCATTACGAACAGCTGGAAATCGTCCCATTCAAAGCGGAGATTGATTGGCGGCCAGAGAGGCGTCCATTAATCTATTGCCCACTTTTGGGCTGCGGCCCTTCGCCTTTTTTTCTGCCTGTTAATTGTTTATAAACATATTAATCATGGCCATAATGAAGTGTATTGCCCAACAGACTTCTCTGCCTTCGTCTGTGTGTGTGTGTGTGTGTAGCTGTGTATCTGTGTAGCTGTGTAGCTGTGTGGCTGCTTGTATCTTGTATCTTGTGAATTGTATCTTGTATCTTTTTGTGTGCGCAGGCGTGCTTGACAGGTCGCTTATATGGGCACACGTGTCGCCAGGTTTTGCGCAGCTTTTGTTAGTTGAATCACGTTCTCAGTAATTCGCCATTGAGCTTGTTACAGGTAACCTACCTCCCCCCCTTCCAACCTTCCACCCACCCGCCTCTCTTCACATCATTTGGTACCCAGCCATGTCCTCCCTTGCAACTCTTGCCACCTCACAGTTCACCTCTGGCGCTCCCTTCATCCGTTTGTCTCTCTATCCGCCTGTCTGTCCGTCCGTCTGTCTGTCTGTCTGTCTGTCTCTCTGCGCTGTATGCATTTGCATTTGGCTCAGAGGCCGTTGCATCAGCAACTGGTTCACATTCTAATCTATGCAAAAGGCTTTAACTTGTTAACTCAATTGCTTTAGCCGGATTTCTGTTTGTATTTCTTCTATTAACCAAGTTCGTTGCTTACATTGAGTTTATCTTTGCTTTTGTTGTTGTTGTTTTGCTTTTAATTTTGTATTTGTTATTGTTGTTGTTGTTGTTGTTTGATATTGCAAGTCGCTTTCACTTGCAGCCAAGAGTCACGAATCGAATTGAATTTTCTGTTTATCTTGATAAATTAATTAATATTTCAGTCGCTTAATTACTTTGGCATCGAAGTTGCCACCTGTCTGTCTGCGGCTCATTAGGCGGTAGCCGTTCCCGCATCATCAACTCCCCTCCCTCTCTCTCTCTTTCCCACTCATCTTCCCTTTAGCTGTCCATCCCTCCATCTCACCATCTCTCGCACGTTTCGCCCCCGTCAGTGTGGCTTCCTCTTTCCCATAGTTTGGGTGCCCCATTAAATTGAACACCGTTTGTCGATCGTGCGGCAATAAAAATGTATGAGGCAAGTCTTTAGCTATCAACAAGAAGATATCGTGTGAAGCGGCACCAACAGCACCAACAGCAGCAGCTGAAGACCCGTTTACCGGGTAATCAAGAGAAGCGACAAGCGACAAGCGAGAATCCACAGACGCGAGAGGCTAGACTCAAGATCTCCAACGGGATCGGATGGTGTGTGTGTGTGTGTGGGGGGGCACAAGGGGCAAGGGGATAGGCCTAGCGGTAAGGGAAATGTTTCCATTTCCAATACGAAACAAATGTCTCTATAGCAAATGAAGGAGGGGGAATTTAAAGAGAGGGGGAGGCGGGGGGGGGGGCAGCGCGGTTTCTAACTGTTCGGAAGTATTCGGCGGGCTGTTAATTTGCATTCAGGCGTGGAAAAGCTTGAACAAATTATCTTCCATCCCCATACCTCCCTCTCCTCCCTCTCCCCCCACCTTCCTTCTTCCACAATCGCCTGGCCCTTCTATCAAGCGCTTTCCATCGCAGCGCTTGAAGCATCGAAAGCAATTGAAGAATCGCCGCTTAACAAAAGCAAATGAATCTCTTATCAGTTGAAATTAATCAAACGACGAGAGACCCCAAAGGATCGGCTAGCAGGGAGGGAGAGAGGGAGGGGGGGAACTCAGCGGTAGAGCGCTAGAAGGTACACACACCTGTTAGGCCAGGGACGGGGTACGGGCTACGGGTTGAAGAAATCTTGAACCGATTTCCTCATCTCTTCTACTGTTTCCCTTCCCCCTCCCCTTCCCCTTCCCTTCACCTTCTGCTTGTTGTTGTTTGGCTTTGTTTGCTCTTACTCAGCATTTATGGCGCTGTGATTGTTGTTGTTGTTGCTTTCAGTTGGTTGTTATCGATTGTTGTTGTTGTTGTTGTTGTTTGTTCTGCCTCTGCTCATTTGTTTGCCATTGTGTTGTTTACCATTGAAGTTCGCCTTTGTTTGCCAGGTGAAAATGCCTGTCGGCGGCACAGGTCTTCATTTTTATTGCATCCCGCGATTTACACAACAAATTTACATTATCTTCCCTCTCGCTCACACCAATACATCGAAATCTAATCTCTTGTTCTCTTCTCTTTCTTTCACTCATCGCGTCCACAGCTACAGCCACAGCCCCAGCCACAAGGCATCTCCAGTCAGTTGGATTCCAATGAACCTGCAACCACTGCAGTCGCCGGTGGTGCCGCCGCTGCCGCCGCCGCTGCCGCCGCCGCTGTTGCTGCCGCTGCCGCAGCCGCTGTCACAACGGCCACACAACGTGGCAGCAACGATCAACAGCACCACTCGATAGCACCACCCACTCATCCGGCAGCTGCATTACCATTGTCCTCATCCTCATCCTACGGCCAGGCCTCAATCTCCGCCTCAGCCTCCGCATCGCCCATCACCCCCTCCCTGATCATACGCAAGGACATACACAGCTTCAACTTCAGTGACATTGAGGTGAGCGAACGTCCAACATCGACGCTGCTCACGGAACTTGCCCGCCGCAGTCGCAACGGTGAGCTGCTCTACGATCTGTCGCAGCGCGCGGTAACAGCGACGCCCCAGCCGCCGACCACCGAGCTGGATGACATTTTCATCAGTGTGAAGACGACGAAGAACTATCACGATAATCGCCTGGCACTGATCATCAAAACCTGGTTCCAATTGGCCCGTGATCAGGTGAGTTAATCGATACTGCGATACTTCGAACTTCTCCTTTCCCGTTGCTCCTTTGGCTCCGCCGCCGCCGCCGTCGCCGCTGCTGCCATTGATTAACCCCACATTGGCTGGCAATTTGCTTAAAACAGCGCCTGATCCAACAGGTCGATTGGGTTAGTTAACCAATTTGCCGTTTGGAGCTCTCTGTTTGCCTTTGTGGTGTGGCGTGGTGTGGCGTGGTGTGTGTGGGCGACAATTGCCAAGCGACTTGCCAAGCGGAACCCCAAAAGGTTGCCCCACAGATTGGGATCGCTCCAATCGCTGTCCAGCGATTGTCTTTGGCTTTTCGGTTGGCTTTTTTTTTTTTTCCAATTTGGCATCTTTTTTTTTCCTCTTGCTTTTCTTTTGTTTTTGCTTTTTGCGTTTTTTTTCTGTTTTACTTTATACACTTATTTATTTGTGTTTTCTTCTCGCATTGTTTTTGGCTTTATTTCTGGCTTTTTTTTTTTTTTTTGTGGGATTGGCGCATTTGCATAATGAGATTTTAAGCTGTTGGAATTGATTTTGTTTCTCGTGGGTCATTTGGCGATTTATGATTTTTTGGCGTTCGCTTAATTGGCTATAAAAATGTCTTCATAAGCCAACAGTACAACAACAACAGCAACTTGCGAATAAGCGAGCTGAAACTTAATAATGACGACGATGATTATAATGACTTCTAAATACCCTATAAACGCAGGCAAATGGCAATAACTGTCATCGTATATAAAAAGTTTCGACTCTTTTCAAAAAGGAAGATATAACTTGGGACTCTTGGGACTCTTGGGAGTTCCCAGAAGTTTGTGATTGCCACACAGTTCCAAGATTTGCTATAAAAGGACTAAGGACTGCGCAACTATAAAAATAAATAGTTTTCTATCAACTTGAGAGCCAAAAATTGAGGGGGGAATAAGTTTATCCGGCAATTACATATATCTGTTCCGGAGGTTGTTTATATATAATTTTAAGATTAAAAAAATATATATTTTAAATTAAAATATTATATAAAGTCGTTCCATCTTGTTCCCTATCCAATGCTGTCTGTCGGTCTCCCTCTCTCTCTCAACTCTCAAGGAACAATCACAAAAATCAACCCAGCCCGAATTTTTGAAACTTTTTCCTATATATAAAATATATATATAATATATATATATAATATATATATATATAATATATATATATATAATATATATATAATATATATATAATCATAGCTTTGGTTCTATTACCTTCAAAAATAGATCAACCCCTTCAAAATAGATAAACTGTAGGGTATCGGATATATGGAAAGTAATCGGAAGGCTGAATGAAATTCAGGGAGTGTCTTAAATATGAATTTCTAGTTAAACTTTGGCACTGGTGAAGCTACAGGATATCCCGTAGTTTGACATCATCTACTTCCTTTTTAGTCTCGCCCCCCTCCTTCCACCCTCTCCTCTCTTGCTTTCTTTAAGTTGGATCGGCACTCATTTAATTTCATTGTGTAAAACTTCGGGCCCAACGACATTTTACGATTCATTGGAAAGGACATGAGTGCGCCTGTGATTGTGTGAGTGTGAGTGTGAGTGTGAGTGTGAGTGTGAGTGTGAGTGTGAGTGTGAGTGTGAGTGTGAGTGTGAGTGTGAGTGTGAGTGTGAGTGTGTACGTGAGTGTGTGCAAGTGACTTTATATGAGTTATTATTGTTTATGTTTGCCTGGATATGTGTGTGTGTGTGTGTGTGTGTGTGTGCGTGTGTGTCGTAGTTTTACTGGCTTTGTGCCAACTTATGCAAAATCACGCGTCACAAATGTGTTTTGTTATTGTTTACATGAAACTGCACTCGACGCACCGAAAAAAAACTAAAGAAAAAAGCATAAATAAATAAGCCGCGACACACACACACACACACACAATGTGTGTAAATGTGTGTATATACATTTATATATATATGAGTTTAAGCCTATTGAAAATTGTTAAAATGCCTGACAGGCACGTTTCAGAGCTGCAACGGATTGGGGCAGACGTGCACCGAGTGGCACTTAGTGTGAGCTGCGAGTGTTGGGGAGAGGAGAGAGGAGCGCGGAGCGAGGGGCGAGGGGATGAGTGCAGGTTGACAGTCAGCGGGGGAAGAAGCGGAATAGAAAACACATAAGTTAAAGCGAGCGAGGGGAGGAGTTGTAGAAAGAGTGAGAGCTTCAATGTGAGGATGGTGCATGGGGGGGCAGGGGTAGGGGGATGTGAGGAGGAGGGGAAAGCGGGACCATATCGAGGCTGTAATTTTCACACTATTAAAGGAGCTACGCGTCCAAGATTTGGCCTTAACTGGTCAGCAGAATCTTGGCCAGCACTTGTGGCATGCTGCAACATGGCCATGCAACATGCAATTGCCTCGAAAGTTTGATTTGCTTTGAGTTGTTGTTGCGTCTCCTTCTGCTGGTGCTGCTGCTGCTGCAGGCAGCCAATTATTTTGATGCAACCAACAACAATGTGGAGCAGCGACAGGCAACATCCAGCATCAACACCACCAACTGGCAACTGGCAACTGGCAACTTGCAACTGGCAGTCAGTAACTTGAAACTTGCAACTTGCAACTGGCAACTGGCAACAAAATGCGTTCAATTTGATTGCTTTGCGTTGCATTTGAAAACCATTTGTTGCTGCCTCCGTTGCACATTATAAACGCTTGATTAATGTGCCACTTGGTGTTCGGATCTCAGCTGCTCGCAGCTCCATTCCAGATGAATGCCTTAAAAGGCCACTGGCAGCGGCGACGACTCCTCAGCCGCATGGATTGATCTGGTTTTGCTCGATACCCTGGAAAGTGGCATCGCCAGGCTTGCCACATACTCAGCATGTGGTTGCCTATTCAAGGGTATCTTTCTCTTTCCCTCTCCCTGTCTTCTTCTCCCCTTCTCTGTCTCCTCCTCCCCCTCGCCGTGTGTCTTGTGCCTTAATCATAATTTGTAAAACGCTTTTAATCTTGTTTATAGCCAAAACAATTTATGTTGCACGTTGCAAGTTTGAAGCAGCGTGTCTGCGTTGCCAGTTACCAGTTACCAGTTGCCAGTTGCCAGTTACCAGTTGCAAGTTGCCAGTTGCCAGTTGCCAGTTGAAAAATGTTCGAGTGGCATTCAAATTATTCATGCAACATACAAATGAGCATAAATTACTGACAGTTGCTACCGCAACGGGGCGACTTTGATTGAACGCTTTTCCCCAAATATGCAACATGGAAAATTGCCAGCGACTCTGAATGCAACATTCAATGCTACCTGTGTTTGTGCGTCTCTCCATCTGTGTGTGTGTGTGAGTATGTATATGTGTATGTGTGTGGGTCTGTCTCTTCGGGACTTTGTTTAGAAGTCTCTGGCAGTTCCCTGGCAGGTCTCTCTGTCTCTCCGTTGCTCCGTCTCTTCGTCTCTCCGTCTCTTCGTCTCTCCGTCTCTCCGTTTCTCCGTTTCTCCGTTTCTCCGTTTCTCCGTTTCTCCGTCTCTCCGTCTCTCCAGCCATCCAACCTTCCAGCCATCCATCTGTTTGCTGACCTGTCAGCCTGACAGTTCGGAGCACTTCGCGTGGTTAGCATTTGATTTTCATGCATAAATTTGCGTTTGTCGCTGCTGTCGTTTGCTTCTCGTTTCGCTTCTCCTTTGCTCCTACTTTAGTTTTGGTTTCCTTCTTCTTTTTCACTCGTTCCTACATTTCCTTCTGTTGCTGTTAGTGCAACGTTTCTGATTGCTTCTTCATATCATTTTGCTGCGATTACTTCAGACTTTGTTTGCTTCTCTCTGCAGTCGCTTCTCTCTGCCCTTCGCTAAACTCACTTCGCTCTACAGTGACTTTTCGCAGCAGTGACTTTTCCCTATAGTCGCTACTTTCTGCATTCACTTCTTTCTGCAGTGACTTTTCTTTAAAGACGGATAAGTCCCTTTTCTCTGTAGCAACGTTTCCCTATAGTCGCTTCTCTCTACAGTCGCTTCTCTCTGCCTTTCCCGTAAGTCACTCCCTTCCACAGTGACTTTTCGCAGCAGTGATTCTCCTACAATCGCTTCTTTCTGCAGTGACTTTTCTTTAAGGACGGATAAGTCCCTTTTTTCTGTAGTAAGTTTTCTCTACAGTCGCTTCTCTCTGCAGTTGCTTCTCTATACGATCACTTCTTTCTGCAATGATCAACTCTGCTGTGACTTCCCCCCTGCGGTCGCTTCTTTCTGCAGTGACATTTCCCCACAATCTTCTCCGTAGTGACTTTTCCCTATAGTCGCTTCTCTCTGTAGACGCTTCTCTCTGCAGTCGCTTCTCCCTGCATTCGCTTCTCTCCGCAATTGCTTCTCTATACGATCGCTTCTTTCTGCAATGATCAACTCAGCTGTCACTTCTCTCCTGCAGCTGCTTGCATTTTCCCTCAGAGATTGTCGTTTACTAGACTTGCGCCTTTTTTTCTTTTTTTGCTTCTCGCAATGTTTGCTTCTCTGCTCTGCGTTCGCTTCTCGTTGCCTGCTCATTTGTTTACCGAAAAAACAAGACACATGTCAAATGTCAGTTGACTGGCCCCGTGGGCTGGGATGTGCGCATAGTTGGGCCGCAGCCAATGGGGAAGAGATGTGGCATGCAGATAAATGGAAGACTGGCACAGGTTGACAGCCATCGATCAGTCGAGTGGGTGGGTGGTTTTCGCCCCCCCGCCCCTCTCTGTGTGTGTCTGTTGGTTTCCTCGGTTAGTTTTTCGTTTTGAGTTTTAGTTTTTAATGATGGTCCTCGTGTCATTTATTGAGCGTTTGTCTTGCCGACGAACAACTGCCTGAATTTCCCGGAAAACATTTGCTGTAGTTACTGGTTTTTCTTTAATGTCTTGTGTGTGTGTGTGCGTGTGTGTGAGTGTGTGTCTTCGGCGTCGCACATTTTATTGGCTCCCAAGCACAGCAACTACAACAATTGTCGTTAAATTCAGTTGAACAAGATCTTGGGCTCCGCTTGTCTTGGCCTATTTTGTCTTTTACCCGTCATGCGTCATGTCCAGCGCGTTTTGCCGCTTAATTTTTATTCTCATTAACTTGGCTTAGGCCATCGCCATCGCCATCGCCATGGCCAGTTGCGCTTTACGAGCGCCGCATAATGTCCATGTGTGTACAAGTGTGCGTTTGTGTGTGTGTGTGTGTGTGTGTGTGTGTGTGTGTGTGTGTGCTGGGAGCTGTACTCCATTCCTCGCCCCTTAATCCAGCCCTGAAACTGCCACTGACTCACTTTGTGGCCAACCGGATGGCAAGTTAAGGTAACTGTTCCACCCAAAGCTTCAGCTCCGTCCACTGTCCATCGTCCACTGTCCGCTGTTCGCTGTCCACTGTCCGCTGTCCTCTGTTCTCTGTGCGCCAGCATCATTCCAGTTTGTGTGTCCATTCCGCCATTCATTCTGGTGTCCAGTTGGTTCTGTGGCTGCGCTTGCTCTTTGTGGGGATCACTTTAAGCTGTCAGCTGCTCATAAATATGGCCAGGCGAATGACAGTTGCTTTACGTATGTCGCTGGCGAGTGGCGAGTGGCGAGCGGCGAGTGGCGAGCGGCGAGTGGCTAGTGACGAGTGGTAACAGGCTTAGCAGTTGCTCTTTTGTCTCCTTTCCACACTCTGTGGCTGTCCCTTTTTGGGTTTGTCTATTATACGTTCGTTTGTGTGTCTCCCTCTTCCTCTCTCTCTCTCTCTCTTTCTCTCTCTCTCTACTTTACTTTTGCGTTGCTTTCTGCTGATTTGATTGTGGATCACGCGGCGAATGCGCAACGAGTCGTTGGGCAATTAAAGCCCAATTGACAGCACGTCCAAAGTGTGCCGCCAACGCACACAAATTTACCAATACACTAGCACACACACACACACACACACCCGCAAACACACACACGCATACAGATGCACGACCCGTGCCGTAGCTTTTGATTGAAGCCCCTCTCTTTGTTGTGGATTTTTGGCGGCCTTTTCAATGCGCTTCAATTTAATTTAATTCGCAATAAATTGAAATTTTTTTCCTCATTGTTGTTGTTGTTGCTGTTGCGCGACACACACGCTGCTTCCACCCCCCACGCCTCTCAGTGCCCCCATAACCCAGTTTCCCGCCCCAACCACCCATCTCCTCCAGCTGCTGCCTCGCCTGTTGTTGCCCGCATGCAACTTCCTTTTTAATGTGCGCGTCATTTCACATCCCATTTACTTAACAGTGGCTGCAAATATGAAACGCACTCAAGTACAACTCAATTATTGTCAATATTACATGCTCTCAATGGCAAGATGTGGGTGTGGGTGTGGGCGTGGGCGTGGGGGGGTAATGATAAAGTGTACTTGCAGCGCAAAGCCAAAAGGAAAGTCCGCAAATGCGGATAAAATATTAAAAATTGAATATCGCAATTTTGTCAAAGGGAGGGAATTTAATTAATCGGACTCAGACTTGGGTTTAATTAAAAGCATCTCAGTGTACACACATGTATCCGAACTTCATCAGCCTTCGTCTGATTGAACTATTTACTTGCAGCTTGTATCTTGTAGATACTTTTGCCATGTGTATCTCAAACACACATCGCCCCTTCTGTGGGTGACTCAGAGTGACTCAGAATACCAATAAGATTTCTACACTTCAATTGCGGTTACACACATACACACACACACACACACACACACACACACACACACACACACACACACACACACACACACACACACACACACACACACACACATACGCAAACACACATAGCTTGGTGTATCTTTTGGCTGCATCTCAAGTATCTAGAGGCATGTTTGTAGCTCTCACCCCTTTGTGTGCCCTGCGAGCCATCGGTAGTTGAATAATTGTATCTGAGGCCGCATTTGAAGTATCTTTTGGTGTATTTATCTTTCGGCTAGCTTATCCATTCTGCTCTTACGCACACATTTATGAGCCACCAATCAAATCCGAATCACCTAATTGATTCATTTAGCCTCCTTTAGCCTCAGCCTCATTAACAACGAGCGGCTGAGGTTTTAGCGCCCGCCCCGAAACACTCGTCGCCTCCGGGCACGCAATGGCAACAGCTGCTGGCTGGCCCCAAACAAATGGTGGGAGTGCGAATGAGAGGGAGAGAGTGAGAGAGAGAGAGAGGGAGAGAGGAAGGGAGATCGAATGAGAACGACAGCCTATAATTAAAATGTGAACCTTTTGTGGTTTTCTCGGTTCGCCGGACTTCAAAATAGCCGAAAAGTCGGGATTACGCAAATTGAGACACACCTTTGAGATTTTGTTGAAGTTTCTTGTGGTCGATTATTTTTCTCTGGTAATAATCGATAATAATCGATAATTATACAAATTGAAGATCATTAAAATGTGTTGCACATACATCGAAGCAACGAAACATCGAGGCAATAGAAGTAGCTTGAAGTCCTCCCATTTGGAGGGGGATTTCTCCTTTTCTGAGTGCGTCTCGATTTTCCAATCCGCGGACGACCCTTTCCCAAGATGATTGATCGCATTGTCCAATAAATTCGATATTCGATATTCGCAACTTTCTCCCGCTTTTGGCCTGATCAAAATTAGAAAGCATGTCCACCATGGCCTGCGCCTGTCCAGGCACACGCCTCAGTCATGGATTATCCATTGCTCTTGGCCAATCCACAAAAATGCAGACACAGCCAAAAAGGTTGCTGCCGCTGCCGCTGCCTCAGTTGCTGCCTCAGTTGCTGCCTCAGTTGCTGCCTCCGTTGCTGCCACAGTTGCTGCCTCCGTTGCTGTTGGTTAGTGGTTGCCGGTGGAGCCGAGTGGTGCAGTTGGTCCACATGTAAGGCCGCTCCCGGCCAGCTGCTCGAACGGCTCGTCCGCAACCACAGCCCGTTGAGTTGTTAGCGGAATGACCGCACCCCACGTGTTGGGCGTTGCAGCAAAGAGTTTCGAGTGCCACGGAGTTGAGCGGGTGAGGGTGAGGGTGGAGTTGAAGGTGGTGGTGGAGTGACGGGAGATGGTGGCAAGAGGAGAGCCTTTAAAGAGGCCAAATAGCAAAATGCTGCAAATGCTGCAATGCTTCGCCCCAAATGGCTGGCCACACGGTTGCTGCCGCCTTTTGCCTGCAGCTGCAGTTCGGAGACGCGAATGCGGACTCGGACGTGGACGCCATTGAAAATGCTGCTATTGTTGTTGTTGTTGTTGTTGTTGTTGTTGCTGTTGTTGTTGTTGCTGGTTGGTTGGTTGCTTGTTTGTTGCCAGTGCTGATGGTGGTTGTTGCTGGTCTATGCCGGCGACAGTCAGTTAGCTGCTGGCTGGTCTCTTGGCCAGCTGTGCGGTGTTTGGTCCGTGTGCGTCCCTTCCACACCCCCCCTCCTGCCTATGGGGCAGTGCCAAAAACATAACGAATTGTTGTGGCAATCGTTTCGTTCCAATTGAATGCTTGCCGCCGTGCCACAAAAACTTCCACCTCGGCTCGCAACGCGCAGCTTGCAGCTTGCAACGCCGAAATCTGAATTTGAATCTGTATCTGTAGCTGTATCTGTATCTGTATCTGTATCTGTATCTGTATCTGTAGCTGTAGCTGAATCCGTATCCGTATCCACATTTCCACAAGCCCAAATCCAGTCACAATCCCAATCTAAGCCTCACTCACAGTCACAGTCACAGTCACAGTCACACTCGCAGTCGCAGTCGCAGTCGCAGTCACAGTCACAGTCACAGTTGCAGTCGCAGTCATCGCTACCATCACAGTCACAGTCGCAGTCGCAGTCACAGTCACCGCTACCATCAAAGTCACAGTCACAGTCACAGTCACAGTCACAGTCACAGTCACAGTCACAGTCACAGTCACAGTCACAGTCACAGTCACAGTCACAGTCACAGTCACAGTCACAGTCACAGTCACAGTCACAGTCACAGTCACAGTCACAGTCACAGTCACAGTCACAGTCACAGTCACAGTCACAGTCACAGTCACAGTCACAGTCACAGTCACCGCTACCATCACAGTCACAGTCACAGTCACAGTCACAGTCACAGTCACAGTCACAGTCACAGTCACCGCTACCATCACAGTCACAGTCACAGTCGCAGTCACCGCTACCATCACAGTCACAGTCACCACTACCATCACAGTCACAGTCACAGTCACAGTTACGGGCGCAGTCACAGCTGCAGCTTTCATGATAAATTTGCTTTGCATTTAATGCTGACCCAAGCGAAATATGTCGGAAAATTTATGGACTCTCCCGCCGCTGAGACGTGGAATGCACTTGAATTATTTGAAGCGTTGGCGCATACCCTGTAAATGCGGGCACACAGGACGTGGAGCGCGTAGTCGATGTCAACGTGTGACTAAAATAGAAACCGCCTCAAACGAGTCCTGGACTTATTTCTTGAATTTCGATCCTTTAACCTAAAGGAATCCTGATTTTCCACTGAAGACAATTTGTATCCGAGCACCAAACATCCTTTAAAAAAAACTGCCTTTAAGGGGTATCCGAGAGTCTAGACTGTTTGATAAAAAAGGATAAAATTTTGAAAGGATTCGCGTTGACATTTATGAAGCTGCTTTTGATGACAAATACAATGAATATTTTCGCAGTTGCATTGCCGATTTGGCTGCTTATTTTGGCGTTGACCGATGCGGTGGCATGTGTGGAGGCGTTGGTTGGGGCTGGGGGGGGCGTGGTGAATAACAAAACTGGTTAATAGAAAAAAGGAAACAGTGAATGGAAAATGGCAAATGGAAAAGGGAGCAAATGGGAACAACACATGAACTGAGGATGAGGCAGAGGTGCCAGCTGAGGCCGAGGCTGAAGCAGAGACGGGGGCAGCATCTGAGGCGGGGGCTGAGGCAGCATCTGAGGCGGGGGCTGAGGCTGAGGCTGAGGTTGAAGCTGAGACAGAGACTGAAGCTAAGCGGAGGCTGCCAATTAACTGGGCCAAAAGCTCGTAACTCTCGTGACTCTCGCAGAACGGCCTATGCTTATTTATGTGGCAGTTGCATCAGAGCGTTCAACTTGCCTCATAAATTTGCAACATGTTGTAATGTTGTTTGTCAACAGTTTGAACAGTCACATAAATTAAATGCTAGTCAAGTGCGAGTGCAACTGCAGCAGCAGCAGCAGCAACAGCAGCAGCAGCAGCAGCAGCAGTAACAGCAACAACACTTGTTACAACAACAACAACAAGAGGCAACCGGCAACATGGTGTTAACATTTTTCGCCCCGCGGCGGGCAGAAGCAGCCAAAAATGAAGAGAGAATGGAGACAGCATAAAAATAAAAAAGGCAGCCATCGCGATGAAGAGGCGGAGGGGAGCAAAATGTAGTAAGAGTGTATGTGTGTGTGTGTGTGTGTGGGCTGGGCGGGAGCCGGTGCAGGGGGTATGAAGAAAATCCCGTAAAAATCCATGAAAATTCAACAGACGACGACAACGAAAAGTTTTCAGCTGCAGCAGTTGCAGTTGTTGTTGCTGTTGTTGTTGTTGTTGTTGCCGCTGTGTGTTATAAAGAACTCGACTCGAGGCGACTTCACGACAACAACAACAATAGCAACAACAACAACAACGACAACTCGAACGTTGCCAACGTTGACTTTCTAACTGTTCAAGAGTCGTTTCCAAATGCTTGTAGAGCGGGCGTATTGTTTGGCCAACAGCAACAGCAACGACAACAGCAACGGCAACAGCAACAGCAACGGCAACGACAACAGCAACCAGCGACTAGCGACTAGCAACATGGGGCACCAACAACAACTTGCTTCGTGTAAGTTGTCAATGCTTTAAAACGATTTTCGCCTGATTTGACACAGGCGAAGAAATTGTTATTAAAGACTGAAAAACTGGGAACCAATTGAGTTGTAGACCTCAAAGACGGCGACGGTCTTGGAAGGGGAAGGGGGGGAGTGGGGAGTGGGAGTCACAGCTGTGCGGTGGTAGGGGTGGAATTGGACGCCGACGCCGACGCAGACGCAGACATTCAAATAGCCGAAGGAACTTTTTCGACTGTCACTTAGGCAATTAGAGTTTTGGATATGACAGATAGAAGCAGATAAGAGGGCAGATAGAGAAGAGGGAGAAGAGTGGGAAGAGGGGGAAGAGGGGCGTGGGTGGGGCAGGGGAAAGCAAGTGCTAGAGAGAAGCTGCTACCATTTAAATGTACTTCTTGCTTCCAAATGTTAAAAATCGCAGGGTTGAGGTTTTGTATGCGGGAAAACTGGGAAGGGGGGGATGGGAAAATGTTGAAAAGGAGTGGCGGGGAGAGGGCTGAGGGTAGGGGTGGGAAGCAGGGTGTAAGGGGCCAAGGTAAAAGGGAACCCTTACCGCAAGCAGCGATGCATAAAGCCCACAAGTAGTTCCAGCAATTAGACGAAAACAACAAAAACTCAACAGCAACAAACGGGCACAGGTGATGGACTGGGAGATACCCTAAGTAAAAGTGGACGAAATGGACGGGTGGAAACAAAGCTGAAGGTATAAGTAAAACATTTGATCGACGCTCAGATACCCTAAGAAATGAGTTACAGCTCAGAGTTCGAGAGAGGTGCGACTTGAAGATACCTTAAGGATATCTGCACAAGGGCAGCCAGCGACCGACTAGGATATACCCTCAGCTAGGCAGAGGATTGCAGCCGTCATACCTCCGCTGCTGTAATATTTACAGGGTATTCAGTTAAGAAAGAAGGTAGAGAAGAAGCAACTGATCGACGCTCAGATACCCTAAGACTTGTAGTAAAAGTTGACTTAAGGACATCTGCACACGATTTAATAGAGAGGAGCGGCATAAGCTCGACTAGGATATACCCTAAGCTAGGCAGAGCCTTGCGCCCGTCATACCCGTCATACCCGGCGCTGTAATATTTCCAGGGTATTCAAATCAAAATGCCAAGTACAAGTTTAGTTAAGATTTCTTGAACTTGTTGTTGTTGGCGTCTTTTTTGCTTGACTTGTTTCTTTCGCTTGTTTTCCTCTGCTTCATCTTCTGCCTCTTTCACTTCCACTTCCCCTTCCCCTTCATCCACTTCTTCCACTTCTTCTTCTTCATTTTTTTGTCGTTTTCTTTTGAGCGTGTGGGAAATTTTCTTATCTGATTGTCGCTTCGTGCGGGGTCTGCGCCTATGCGAAGGGCGGGCAGGAGAAATGTTCGATGCGGCCAAAGGTGGGAGGGGGGGCGAGGGCAAAAGGGAGGGAAAAAAGGGGCGTAGGGGCGGCGGTGGCATAATTATATGTAGATTAGTCGTGGATCGTATAAACCTATATATATGTCTTAAGAAATGGGCCCAAGTTCCCAGGGCTGAGCTACGATATGCAAATATCCATAGATTGCTTCCTCCCCAGCCAACCCCCTGCTCCTCCTCCTCCTCCTCCTCCTCTTCACCCATCTTCTATTCTCTCTGTTCTTATTATTTACATAGATTTATGGCTTTCATTTAAAACTTTTTTCATTTTGTTCGTTTTTTTTTTTTTCTGTCCATTTGCAGACTTGGTTCTTCACAGACACCGACGATCATTACTACCAGGAGAAGACAAGTGAGTATTTTGGATGCCAGCTCCCAATTCCGTTTACCATATTACCCCCCACCCCAGCCCAGTCCACCCATCGACCCACCCTGAGTGTTCCAATCGATTGGTTAAAGGAAATGAAAATCATATTTCAAATTTGCCAAACTCCCGTCCGATGAAACAAAATTGTATTTCGAAAACTTATTTATCGAAGAGGCGGCCAGGAGTTGGTGAAGGGAGAAGGGGGGAAGGGGGAAGGTGGGTAGAGAAGGAGTTAACCTACCTGTCGACCTCTTACCTTTCGTTGAGTCTGTCCGCGGTGACCGCCTTGTCCGCTCTCAATTTGGGTTTCACATCAGGCACACGGCCACGCCCCGTCGAACGCCTAATCTTGGCCACTGTCTGCGAAGGAGAGAGAACAAAACCGATTAAAGTTTTATAAGTTTGGTGTGCGTGCGTGTGTGTGTGTGTGTGATGTGTGTGCTTACCTGTGTTGCTCACCCGCATTTTAATTGAATTGCAGCCTTTTTTTTTTTTTTTATTTTATTTTTGTTGTTTCTTCGATTTTTGCGTGTCTCCCGTTGCAGCTGCAAGAGAATCGGGGTTTTAATTAAAATAAAGAAAGAGGAAAAAATTGAAAAATGAAAAATGAAAAAAATAAATAAAATACAATAAAAAAATAAAAGATCAGAGAAAACATCTAAAAAATGAAAGAAGTTCAAATTTCAAAAAGGCGAAAAAGAAGAAGAAGAAGAGGGAGAAAAAGGAGAAGGAGAAGAAGAAGAATTTGTATTTCTCATTTTTGCATACCGAAGGACTGAGGCACTGGGGATCGTCTCTATCTCGGGTTTCACACAGACTCTCAACCGACTCTCGATTCTGGGACTCTGGGACTCCGGGACTCTGGCACTCTGGGCCTCTGCCTTCTAGAAGGCATTTTGATTAGGCGACGAGCCCGAAGGCGAGTCAAGGAAATGGCCCGAAAGGATTTCAGCTAAACACGCATTCGGGTATTTGTTGTGGTTGTTGTTGTTGCTGTTGTTGTTGTTGTTGCTGTTGTTTGTTTGTCTGTCCGTTGGGTAGACAAAGGATATTGGCCGACAGCCGCTCCCCGCTTCCCACTCCCCACTCCTCATTCCTTACTCCCCAGCCTTAACTCCTTTGTTCCCTGTGTTAGTGTTATGTGTGTTCCCTATGTATGTGTGCTGCCCATGTGTGTGTGTGTGTGTGTGTGTGTGTGTGCTTTAAATATTTCAACAATTTTCATCCAATTAAGGCGCGCACAAGTTTTTGTCTTGCTTTTTATTTTGCTCAACTCCCCCTCCCAATATCCATGCCCATGCCCATGCCCACAATTCTGCCTCCTCACTGAGTGTGTGTGCGCGTGTGTGTGCGTGCGTGTGTGTGCGTGTATCTTTATCGGCGGCGTCTGTCAAACGAGATACAAAACGTATCCGCTGGATATGAAGCGGCATTCTTGGCTAACAAGCTACTGTTTTTGGTAGCCTCCACGATATGAGCTGCTTTTGGCCTTTTAGTTAATTAACATAGTGGCAATGGCGGTAGTCCTGTCGCTCCTTCCCTTGTCCGCCTTCGGGCTTGTTACTTCTTCGCCCTTGACTCTCCTTGGCCTTGCCTTCTTTGACTCCTTAGCCACTGCTCTTTACGGTTGCTCCTTTGATAGCCGCCACACACACCTCCGCCTGTGTTCCTCCTCCTCCTCCTCCATCTCCTTCTCCTCCTGCTCCTTCTCCATTAACTGCTTGTTGGCGCGTTGTTATTTTGCTTAATTACCAATTTTTATCAAATTCCCCCACTCTCCGTCTCACTCTCTCTCCGACATTCTCACATCTCTCCCATCTCACTCACTCACTCACTCACTCACTCACTCTCTCTCTCTCTTCTTCTTTCCATTGCAGAGGGCCATCTCATCAATACAAAGTGCTCCCAGGGTCACTTTCGGAAGGCTTTGTGCTGCAAAATGTCCGCGGAGCTGGACATCTTCCTGGAGAGCGGCAAGAAGTGAGTAACCAAAAATGATGAATCCTTCATTTTCAATTCCGCAACATCAATTTGAATCCCAGCTTCGGCTTCGATTTCAATCCCGATTCCAATTTCATGCGTTATTAAAGAATCAAAGGGGGAGAAAAAAAAAAAAATCCTATTCAAGGGCCAAAACGTTGTCATTTTTGCCAAGTTAATGGCCAAATTCTTGGCCGCCTTTTAAAGAAGAAGCCCGATGTTGTCTCGGTGCAATGACTTGTGTTGCTCTTGTAGATGTTGCTGCTGCTGCTGCTGCTGCTGTTGTAATTGTAGACTTTAATGCTTTTAATAAGCAACCGCAGAAGAAACCCATCATCTATCCGAGAGCCTGGGCTATAAAAGTAAAGCAAACACCCAGTTTGGACCTCGATTGCAGCTGCCATGCGTTCTAATTTGCGCAATTAAGACGCAGCAGCAACGGCAGCAGCAGCATCGGCAGCAATACCAGTGCCAACAACAACTAGCTAAACAACAACAACAACACTTAAAACTTGTCCGGCAAAAAAGAAGCTCAAAAGACACTTGAACAGCGGCGGCGGCGGCTGAGAGAGACTAGCGCCCAAAGGAGCAGCCTAGAAATTCTTCAGCTTGTTTGTAATTACGCCTGGCAAGCATAGCAGCAACAACAGCAACAACAACAGTAACAACAGCAACAGCAACAACAACAACAACTACAATTTGTTGTGCTGCAAGTTGAAATCTAGAACAACTCGGACATGACGCTGACTAGAGTCTTGCTATCTTCTCAAGCATCTCTCGCCCCCTCTCTCTCTCTCTCTCTCTCTCTCTCTCTCTCTCTCTCTCTCTCTCTCTCTCTCTCTCGCTCTCTCTCTCTCTCATTCTTTCTCTCACACACTAGCTATTTACTTCTCTCTTACATTCTCCCTTTCTCCCTCTCCTGTCCGTCTGTCCGCCTGTCCGTCTGCTTCTTGGCTTAGAACTTGAAACTGTCATTATGAAAGCACTGAGCATGCAATCAATATGGCAACAACAGCAACTCCAGCGGTAGCTGCGGCGGCAACATGTTGCTGGCAACAATTTGTTGCTGCTGCTGCTGCTGCTGCTGTTGTTGCAAGTTCATAAAAAAATAAAACAAAATAAACGGCAAACAGGCTAAATGTGCAGTTATGATCAAGATGATGGTTGCTGCTGCTGTCCAAGCTGTTGTTGCTGCTGCTGCTGCTGCTGTTGTTGTTGTTGCTGTTGGTCTTCATTGCTGGCAGCTTGAAATGGTATCAGGTGGCACTCAGTCGATGGGGTGCAGGCCAGTTTCCTGTGCCCGTTGATTGGCAACGCTTCAATTTTTGCCCAAGCTGCGAAATGTTGCAGCAACAACAACAACAACAACAACAGCAACAGCAACAGCGACAGCAACAATCCTTGGCAAAAATATGGAAAGAGGTTAATTAACGTGCATTGAAACTGGCAATTATGGCGCTCGGCTCGGCTCGGTTGTTGCTGCTGCGCTTTTATTGCTCATTGCCTGCTTGCTGGCTGCTACGCACGGCAGCAACATGTTGTTGCCGTACAAAATTGACTTACAACAGCGGGAAGTCCGTTCTATTAAATGCAAATCAAGCGGCCAACAAAACACAGTTGGTACTCAGCGAAATGGCTTTTTCTCCCCTACCCTCTGCCCCCCCCTCTTCCACTCCACTCTGTCTACCCCCCTCCCCTCTCTCTCTCTCTTTCTCTCTCTTACCATTCATTACTCCTTTCTACACACTCCCTTCTTTGCCGTAAGCTGTCCGCTGTCCGCTGTCCGCTGTCCGCTGTCCGCTGTCAGTTGTCCCCTCTCCCCCTCTCCCCCTCTGCCGCTCTCCCCTTCTCCCCTTCTCTCCACTCTTCAATTTTTGCTCTTGTTTTTGTTGCTACTTTTTATTATGTTGAGTGCCGAGTGTCGAGTGTTGAGTGTCGAGTATCGCTTGTTGCTTGTTGCATGTTTTTTGCTTTTGTTGCTTGGTTTTTTATTTTTTTTTCATTTTTGTCATTAATTTTCAATGCATTTTGTACCACTGTGCGCGTGCAGCGCCAGTACAAGCCGAAGACAGGCAACGCCTGGCTAATTGCACTTCGTACCGAGTGTCTATCTATTATAAAGCCGAGCAATTAGTGCAATTTAATTAAAGTTACAACAACAATGGGAAGGCAGCAACATCAGCAGCAGCAGCAGCAACAACAATTGTAACAACAACAGCAGCAACAACAATTGTAACAACAACAGCAGCAACAACAATTGTAACAACAACAGCAACAACAACAACAACAATTGCAAGTCACTGGTCGACCTGGCACGTCAATCAGTTGGCGTTATGTTGCCCCTTGTGCCACACACACACACTCACACACACACACACACACACACACACACACACTCGTCCCTAACCCGTCGCATTCCTCGCTTGCTATCCCCCTGTCCCTCCTCTCCGGCCTAAACGCCTGGGCTTCTATATGATCCGTTAATGCATGACGTCGCCGGAGCAGCAACAATCATCAATTATAAAGGGTCTTGGGAGAGGGGCGAGGGGAGGGGTCTTGGGGCTTGGAGGGGGATTTGAAAAGCGCTTAAAGGAATTTCAATATATAATCCATAGGCGCCAATAGACGTCTAGTTCGCTCCTCCAAGTCCCTGACCTCTCGCCGCTCGCCGCTTACCCCTCACCCCACACCCCTCACCCTACGCCCCTCATCACCTCAGCCACTAAGCGACATTTTGGCTTATAAATTAGTTTTTTAGAGTAAAATTCCACGCTTCAAATTGTTTGTTTGTTGTTGTTGTTGTTTTTTTTTCTTTATAATTTTAGTTGTTGTTTTTCTTTTGCTTTTGTTTTTGCGTTTGTTTCTACTTTTATTTTTTTAATTTTTTTTTGTTTTCGTTTATTTGTTTCAAGTTCTAATTTATCTCTCGCTGTGTGTGTGTGTCTGTCTCTGTGTGTGTGTGTGTATCTTGGGTGTGTTTTGGCAGTCGTGCTGAGGTGCCACACCTAACAACTAGCGAACTTGTCCCGGGCCCAATTGTGCGAATGTATCTTGTATCTTGTTTTCGATTTTTTTTTTCTTTTTTTTTTGTATCTGATTTGCGAGTTCAGTCATCGAGCGGCTCTCACTTGCAGGCAGATACACATACACATACACATACACATACACATACACACACATATACCTATACATACATATGTATATATATGTATGAGCTTAGCTGTATACGTGCAACATTGTGTGGCACGTCTGGTGATCAACATTTATTGACATTATAACGGCACATATCACATAAGACGGAGCCCTCCTCCCGTAATTACCACACGTAATATACGTAATATCCGTAATATTCACAGCCGCAGCGCCTCAAAAGAAAGTGACCCAAAACAGGATCTCACACGGAGTTGTTGTTGTTGTTGTTGTTGCTGCTGCTGTTACATATACTTAATGATGAGCTGATGTTACGTTTTGTTGCCGCTGCCACCGCCGCTGCCTCCGCTGCTGCCGCCGCTGCTGCCACCGCCGCCGCCACTGCCGCCGCTGCTGCTGCTTATTTTTTGAAAATTGAAGAAGTTTTTGCCGCCAACCACCACCACCACTACGACCACCGCCACTACATGATGCCACATCGAACGGGTGGGCGCTGTGGCTGCCACAGCTACTTGCCGCTGCTGACTGCGTGGGAATTTGTTATTGAAATTACATGAGTTTCGCTTTTCCATATTACACGCTGCCATCCCTAACGGAGTCGCCGCCCTCATCAATGTTATTTCCCAGGCGTCTCTCCCCATGCCGCTTTTTAGGATGGGAGGAGGGGGGGGCGGCCACCCCGCAACTTGTTGCAGCTAATCCCGTATAAGCAACCAAATAAAGGGATGGGGTGGTAGGGGATTGGAGTTGTGTCAATTCCCAACATCAACATTGACAATAGCACACACACACACACACACACACACACACACACGCACACACACACGCACACACACGCACAATCAGCAATCCATCTAAGGCTCAATTCAAGCTGCGACAATTTTAATTGTTGTTGTTTTTGTAGTCGTTGTTGTTGCCGCTGCTGTTGTTGTTGTTGTTGCTGTTGTTGTTGTGGCTGCCGCAATGCTTTTCTTTGCGGCTTGGAAAAACCTCATAAGCATTTGTCGCATATGTGGAAAACCAGATGTTGCCCGCCGCTTGGTGCTCTGTGTGAGAAAATTTTCTTTTTGCATTGCGTCGCGTCGCGTTGAAGGGGCAGCAGCAAATTTTTTGAGGCGGCAACAACCCGCGTGTGAAGTAACAGCCACCGTTGGCTGGTGTTGCAGTATTGTGTTGCAGTTGGTTTGGGGGAAAGTTAGAGGCGATGGCAGCAGCAGCGACGGGAGGGGTGCCCAATGCAACGCATCAATTTCATTTATTTGCCACTTGTGGCACAAACAAACAGCAGAAACAACCACAAAATTGTGCATATCGTCAATTATTCAATTGAAATGCACAACTATCCATCTGTGTGTGTGTGTGTGTGTGTGTGTGTGTGTGAGTACGTGGAAGAGTAAGAGAGGGGGGGCTGGATGGATGGAATGGATGGGGATCGGCGGATGGGATGGGATGGGATGGGATGGGATGGGATGGGATGGAATATGGCAAGGGGTGGATTGAGGTGTCTGGGGGGAGGCGTGGCGTGGCGTGGCGACACTCTAAATGAATCATGTTGACATTGTCGCAATCTTTGCTTCAAATTGTTGCAGTTGATGTAATTTTTTGCAGCGGAAATGCACAAATTGAGAGCGCGCCAGATATGCAGATGATGTTGCAGTTGCAGATGCAGTTGTTGTTGCAGTTGCAGTTGTTGTTGCAGTTGTAGTTGCAATTGTTGTTGCAGTTGTAGTTGTTGTTGTTGCTGTAGTTATGGCTTGGAGTTGGAGCTGGAGCTGGAGTTGCAGCTGAAGTCGCTGCTGCACTTGCAACTGCTGGTGGGCACATCCGGCGGAAAGTCGCTGCTTGTGACGCTGTGCAACACAAAGTTGCAAGTCGAAAATCACTTGTTCTACATTTCAATTACGTACCCGCCCGCCCACACGGGCCACACGACAATTGCTGTCAATTTGTGGCAACAAGATACATTTGCACTTGCCGCCTGCTGCATGTTCCCAGTTGCTGGTTGCTGGTTGCTGCTCGCCTGCCGCCTGTTGCAAGTTGCACCTCGCTGCTGTTGTTGTTTTCGTTGAACTAATGAATGGTTTGTCAGGCGGACTGACAAATGCGTTTCAATTGTCGCCGCTGTTTCAATTGTTCAGTGAGCGTGTCAAAGCAAAAGTTGAGATGCTTTTGTATCTGCGAGATACACGCGGCCAAGAAACCAGCGGGTGCCCAACGGCGTCATAAATCTTTGTGAGTCATGCTTGCAACTGCAACTGCTGCAACTCCTGATGCTGCTGCTGCTGTTGTTGTTGTTGTTAATGAGCTGCGCTTGTTGTTGGCCGACAGTTGGCCGGTCGTTGATTTAAGTGCCAGCTTAATGTAAATATCTTGTTTGGCGCTGACTTGGCACATTGATTTTTTGTATCAATCGTCGATCGTCCGTAGAACCGCAACGAGTCTCTCGACGAGCATGAAAATGTATCTGTATCTGTATATGTATATGTATCTGTATCTGTATATGTATATGTATCTGTATCTGTAAATGTATCTGTATCTGTATATGAATTTGTATCTGTATCTGTAAATGTATCTATATTTGAAAATGTATCTGTATCTGTATCTGTTTCTGTAAATGTATCTGTATCTGGATATGTATCTGTATCTAGATATGTATCTGTATCTCCGTATGTTTCTGTATCTGTATCTGTATCTGTATCTGTATCTGTATCTGTATCTGTATCTGTATATGTATATGTATCTGTATATGTATCTGTATCTGTATATGAATTTGTATCTGTATCTGTAAATGTATCTATATTTGAAAATGTATCTGTATCTGTATCTGTTTCTGTAAATGTATCTGTATCTGGATATGTATCTGTATCTAGATATGTATCTGTATCTCCGTATGTTTCTGTATCTGTATCTGTATCTGTATCTGTATCTGTATCTGTAAATGTATCTGTATCTGTATCTGTATATGTAAATGTATCTGTATCTGTATCTGTATCTGTATATGTATCTGTATATGTATCTGTTTCTGTAAATGTATCTGTATCTGGATATGTATCTGTATCTAGATATGTATCTGTATCTCCGTATGTTTCTGTATCTGTAAATGTATCTGTATATGTATCTGTATCTGTATCTGTAAATGTATCTGTATCTATATTATTTAGCTTTTTATCTTCGTATCTGTGTGTGTGTGTATGTGTGTGTGTGTGTGTGGCTGTAGGATACATTCATCGCCTGAACGTCTGACAGCTGACTTATTGCTAATTGCAAAGACAGACAAAACAATAACGGCAACAGCCACCACAGCAACAATAACAACAACAACAGCTACAACAACAACAGCTACAACAACAACAATCGCAACAACAACAATCGCAGAGCAACTAAAAAAGTGAAATGGAAACAAAATCAGTTCGTCATCCTTTGAGTCGCTTTGGCGATCGCTTATCTCGGAAAGCAATCCAAACCAAATGGCCAGACAGTCAGTTGGGGCTGTCAAAATACTTTTAGCGCTGACTGTTGAGCCACCGATCGGGGCGCTCTTAATGCGAAATCTATTAAGACTGCTCTCCATTGATGGCTGGCTGGCTGGCTGGCTGGCTGACTGGCTGGCTACTCTACTCTCCATCCTCCTCAAAGTGCCCCGTCAATCATTTTTTATTATGGCTCCAGACATAAAACTCATTTCGCCTGCAGTCCAATTCAGAAAACGAGCAAAGACGCGGATGCGGACGCGGACGAGGACGAGAACGAGGACGCCAACGCCCCAGCAACAGCTGCTGTTGCTTTGGCTTCAATTCTGCCCACATCAGCAACATCACCGGCAGCAGCAGCAGCAGCAACATCACCGGCAGCAGCAGCAGCCACAGCAGCAACGGCAGCGACTCCGAGTAATTGGAAAACTGCCAGGGAAATAAACTAAAAAAGTGAAGCAGAGAAAAAAAAAATGATTTTGCACTCGTTTTGCGACTCGTTTTTCGCGGCCAATGGCCACACACACACACTTACATACATGGAGAGTGACTCCTTCAGCTGCTGCAGCAATGCGATGCAAGATAAACAACAGAAACCCAAAAACCCAAACAAAAATCAACAAACACTCGAGAGCCACCAACGTCGATGCAACTTTGGCTAGTTGGCCATCTGCAGCGATCCCTCCCCCCCTGCCCCTTTCCCCACTTATCTGTCTCCACTCCACACTCCATCGTAGTGCCATTGGATCTTTGCTTCGCTGAGTTCCCCGCGCGATCGATCGCTCCCCTCGATATGAGCGCCTCGCGGGGCAAATGAAAACATTTTCATAAATGCCAATAGAGCGTCGCATCGCCCGAGCGACGGGGGAGAACGCGTTAATTAAAAGACAGCGAACATAAAATTCCTGCTAGATTTCAATTTGGAAATCCGAGGAGGGTTTTAGGCAGGGGCAGCTCGAAAACACACAGAGAGAGAGTGCGACGGAGCGAGGGAATGCGTGAGGTAGGGGGTAGGGGTAGGGGTAGGGGGAGGGGTAGCTGAGGGAAAGGCATAGTCGCATTGCTCCACGCATAATTAAGCGAAATTAAAAGCGCATTTTTATGCGACACGAAGCGGCAAACGAGGCATCGGAAACCAACGGCAACAACAGCAACAACAACGGCAACAACAACGGCAACAACAACAGCAACAACAACGGCAACAACAACGGCAACAACAATTGCCAGCAAGCAACTAACAGCCAACAAGCAACTACCAACTAGCAACTAGCAACTAACAACAAGAACAACAATCGAAAGCTTGGCTGCCGTTTCGCACAGGTATCGCATGTGGCAGCCACATCAGCGGCTGCAACAGCAACAACAACAACAACAACAACAGCAACAGAGCGCAATTTATGAATGCCACAACTGCTATTAGCTTAGCTCCAGGCACATGGGTGAGGGGCAAGTGATGACAGAGGGGGGCTATATCTACGCACACAAGCACACGCATTAACTATCATCTCTCTCCCCCTACCCCCATCCCCCCATCACCCCCCCTGCGCGACTTATGCAATAAAAATTATATTAAATTACCCAAGAGACGCCAGCAAATGCTTCGATTTTATTGAATCGTTAGTTAGGAACTCTTCGCCATGGCCAAAGGATGGTATGGGGGAAAGGGGGAAGGGGGAGGGGAAGGGGAGTAGAAGCAAAAGGAGAAAGGAATTGAAAGAAGGAGGATGAAGGGGGGTTGGAAACAATAAAAGAGATAACTGTCATCATATGAACAACCACTGAAATACACTTCCAATGGCTAAACTTGCGAGGCTGAAAAATGATATCCATTAAGGACCTAAAGACAGGGCCAAGGGGCAAGGCTACAAAGAGAGTTGCTTATTAAGTAATACAATTTATGATCCGACATATTAAATACATATATAATATATATATATATATAATGATGATGGCCTGAAGGATATAATGAACTATTGAGCGCGATTAGAAAAACTCAGTCAGAGTCATAGAGCTGAAGGAATGAAGGATAAAGGCAGCAATAAAAAGAAGAAGAGAGTTCTGAAAAAAAATAAATAAAATCGGGACTTACATTTTAAAATTAAGAACTCAAAATTTAAAAGACCTAAAGCCTTTTTCTATATATAAAACGCGACTTGAACATGCGAGGCCTTAAAAAGTCTTGAAGGATAAAGAAGACTTTTTCCTGCAGAAGACTTTTCCATATATCAAAGGAGCATCGAAAATATAAAGTCAGAAAAAATAATATATCTAGAAGTTAAGATTTAATTAACTGGAAAATCTAAGCTAAGCTGGAAAATCTGAGCTAAGCTGGAAAATCTAAGCTAAGCTGGAAAATCTAAGCTTGGTTTTCATTTAAGAAAACCCCCTTGATTTCAAAGGATTCATGAATTTCCTCACTCATAAAAATGCAGTTTAAATATATAGAAACAGAGATAAGTGATAAAAGATAATAGATAATAGATAATAGATAAGATGGCTTGAGATACTTTAAAGCAGACATTGGCTGGACAGAAGTGAAGTAGCCGCAAATGTTGATTGCCTTCAGAAGTTGGCCAAGTTAATGGCTTAGTCGCAGGAGCCCATTAAATCGCGGAAGACTCCGTAAGGCCGCCAATCGAATTGTCTGTATACATCTGTATATATAGTCATATATGTATGTGCGTACAGCCATATATGTATGTGTATACAGCCATATATGTATGACTGTATGTGTGCTAATATATGTATATATATGCGTTTACAGTCAGTGGCTACTTTGCCGCAGGTCGCAGACGCATTCGATGTTCACGGCAAGTGCATCTTGGAGATCCGCATCATCGACCACTGAGTCACCCTCGGCACTTGCAAGGAGAGAGTTCTAGTTGATGGTATCTCATCAGGAATGGCAAACTTTGTGTTCAGCTTGTGATACCCCCGCTTATCAAGGCTCAGCCCAAGCTCAAGCTCAAGCCCAAGCCCAAGCCCAAGTCCAAGCCCGAGCCCAAGCCCAAGTCCAAGTTCAAGTCCCAACTCCCAAGTCCCAATCACAATCAGAGTGCCAGTCCCAGTCCAAGTACGTCGCAGTCACAGTTCCAATCCCAAGCCCAGTCCCAGTCCCAGTAACAGTCCCAGTCCCAGTCCCAAGCCCAGTCCCAGACACACACATCGCAAGTGGGGAACCCGTTCGACGGCCTCGGCTGCATTTTAATGGCATCATTAGGCCGCCGTTGGCTACCGGATATGGTTGATCGTTTGTCACTGAGGCTAATCCAAAGCTGCAGCTGCTGGAAACTCACTCGAAGGGGAGGCACAACGCGCGAGAGAGTGAGAGAGAGAGAGAGAGAGAGGGAGAGGGAGAGGGAGGGAGAGAGCAGCACTAGTGGTCATTTAGTTCCTTACTCTATCCACAATCCAATCCTCTGTACCCCACGGGTTGCTGCCGCACACTTCACCCCCCGCTTGTTGCCACACCTCGCGAGGTAATTACCATCTAAATTAGTGCATTTTTTAAGCATCCTGCGAGCTGAAGAGTTCATAAAGGACAAACGGTGTAACTTTTTGCTTTATTGCATTTAACGAAACGAATTTGAGAATTGCTGACGAGGATTAGACGACGGGGTTTTGGTTCGGTTAAATGGAGCCTCGAATTCCGTAGATGGCATCATTTGCTTCTGGCAGCTTGCACACCTTTTCAGAACTGGAACGACTCAGACGTTGGGCAATCACCCCGAGATCCAAGTTCTTGACCCGCACCATCAGGGTAGGCTCCCTGTCGACGGAGCGATAGACGAAGTTTTTGTAGCAGGAGCTGCCGGCAGCTGCGCCAAAACCATGGTCCTTGCCATCGTCTGCCGCTGCCTCGACAGCATCTTTGCCAATCTGTGTATTCCCACAGGAGAGGCAGCCTTCGATGGCGGTGATGAAGCCAGCGGCACGTGGACACGATTCCTTCTCCTCGATCTTTGCCAGACGACTGTCTATGTCCTCGAAGTGATCACGAATGTATTTCTTGAGTGCCGGCATATGGACCTTGTCCAGCTTGCTGTCCAGCATATCCTGCAACTCCTCCATGGTGCTTATGAATGTTCCGTTATATTCCTTGATCAGTTCACGCAGATTCTCAATCTCAATGATGCACTGAGTGACCAGCTCCAAGCGCTCAAAGAGCGCCTCTGTACGGCGTAGAAATATTTTGATGGTTTCATAAAATTTCTTGAGCTCCCGACGAATCTCCTCGATGTACTCGACCAGCGGCGTTCCCACAATGCGAAGCAGCTTGACCATAAAGTCCTCATTCTGCAACAGCTTGCAGGCAATCTTGTTATCCTCATCACAGATGCTGCACAGATCCTCGCAGGGTGATGCATACTTCTCGAAATTAGACTTGTTATACTTCTTCTTGGTCATCTTCTTGTTGTCATCGCGTATCTCATTGAAGTGTTTGTCCAGTCTCTTCTCCATCTTCTCGATGCGCTTCTCAGCCGCCTCCAACTTCTCCAGTTCCATTGTGATGGGCTCAATGCGTTCCGCCCCGAAGGGCATTGGCGACATCTTCGCCCGCTCTAACAATCGCTCCAGGCACTTGCTCTCGAATCCTCCAATTTCTACCACATCATTCTCGCAGTCCAGCTTCTTCATCAGGACATTCAGCAGGCTGTGCAGTACCGCCACATTGATCTCCTTCACCTCCGGCACGCCCAGGGCAATGCGAACCACTTCCTCGAGCGTCAGCTGCATTCTATTAGTGTGTTTGTGTCTCTGTGTGTGTGTGTGTCCGTGTGTGTGTGTCCGTGTGTGTGTGTGTGTGTCTGTGTATCTATAAGTTTTATATTTTATTTATGATTTGGAAAGGAAAAAAAAAAACCTTTGACTGTGTGGAATTTAAATGACTAACTGTTTGTATTTGGATGTTTGATTTTTATTTACAGATGGTTCTGTCACTTCGACGATGACAACTATGTCAATGTGCCTCGCCTGGTGAAGCTGCTGGATGAGTACAGTCCCAGCGTGGACTGGTATCTGGGCAAGCCGAGCATCTCATCGCCCCTGGTGATCCATTTGGATAGCGTAAGTGCAAATTTCTGTTATTTTTGCATACTTTCAATAGTCGTAATTACATGAGTCTGCCTCAGCTTGCAACTTGCAACTTGCAACTTGCCACTCGCAGCTTGCAGCCCGACTCTGACTCTCAGCCAGAGTCCGGACGCGATCGCCTTTCTCTCTTTCTGTACGGGGCATTATTTATGCGCCTGGCCTGGGCCATTTGTCTATGCCGCCATTTGGCTTCCAGCTGCCAGCGTAGGCTATCATTAATAACCGATATGATCTGGCTCAGACTCGGGCGCAGACGCAGACGCAAACGCAGGCGCTGAAGCTGACGCAGACGCAGACGCTGACGCTGATGCAGTTGCAGGCGCTGACTTGGGTTTAGACTTGGGCTTAGGCTTTGGCTTAGTTTTAGGCTCAAGCGCAGGCTTTCAGCTTTGAACTGGGGCTGTGGCTGGACTGCAACTGCGACTGCAACTTCAGCTGCGACTGCGACTGCGACTGCGATTGTGACTGTGACTGTTATTGCTGCTCTGGGATTGGGTTTAGCTGTTACTTTAAAGTTGTTGAGTCCGTTGAGTCTGAACCCGTTCCCATTCCAAACCGGCAGCATTTGAAATATCGCCAGCTGATCCCGTAATGAATGTGCATGCAACAGTTTTGTCGGCTTAGCCGCATCGAGTTGGCCATTTGTGTTGCATGCCTCATGCCTCATGCCTCATGCCTCATGCCTCATACTTCATACCTCATACTTTATACCTCATGTCTCCTGCCGCATGCCGCTTGCTGCTTGCCACTTGCCGCCTGCCGCATGCCACACAATTGCCAGCCAAGGCAGCGCCGTGGCGAATCATAACTTCGATCCCTGCCCGCCACACAGACTAATTGAAAGCCCAAACTTAACGCTTCATTAGGTCAACGTTTTCAGTGTTTGGTTATTCGACTAAGTTTCGGGTTCTTGTCCCTGGTCCCTGGTCTCTCCTCTCCGGTCTCTGGTCTCCGGTCTCCGGTCTCCGGTCTCTAGTCTCTTGACTTTGGGATTGAAGCACTGAGTTTCGGGTTTTCGGTTTTTGGTTTTTGGTTTTCGGTTTTGGCCTGGGCCTGGGCCTGGGCTTGGGTTGTGGTCATGTATTAAGTTTCCATCCACATCCATCGCACATGGATGTCCATTTACATGGTCAATTAATCAAGTGCTTTTGGGGCCAGTTTCTTAATTTTTAAGCAATTTTCGATGCCGAAGGAAAGGAGGCAAGAAGAAGCACAGCGCAGAAGCACAAAAACGAAACAAAAATGGATTTTTATTTGTGCTTATCCTTTGCTCACCTCATTCATAAGCCAGTTCTTCCGTTAACTCTCCACTCACTCTCCACTCACTCTCCATCTCACTCTTATTATACATATATCAGCTCTCTTTTAATTTCTCTCTCTCTGTCTTTTTGGGTCTCCTTGCAGAAGAACATGACGATCAACAAGAAGATCACCTTCTGGTTCGCAACTGGCGGCGCTGGATTCTGCCTTAGCCGCGCCCTCACCCTCAAGATGCTGCCCATAGCAGGTGGTGGCAAGTTTATTAGCATCGGCAACAAGATACGCTTTCCGGATGATGTCACAATGGGTTTCATCATAGGTGAGTGCCTTTCGAGAGGACGAAGGATGTGCTCCTATATACATATATTTATTAACTCAATTCTCTCTCTTTCTCTCTCTTGTCTCCTTTTCTCCATGTGCAGAACATCTCCTTAAGGTGCCCTTGACTGTTGTCGATAATTTCCACTCGCATTTGGAACCGATGGAGTTTATACGCTCGGACACATTCCAAGATCAGGTATCCTTCAGCTATGCGCACACGAAGAACCAATGGAATGTGATCAAGGTGGATGGATTTGATCTCAAGACCGATCCCAAGCGATTCTATTCTCTGCACTGTCAACTCTTTCCCTACTTCAGCTTCTGCCCGCCCAGATAAAGGATCAGGCGCTGATGGGGCATTCAGCATCCTTACCTATTCACAGGGTCTCCCTCGCTCGCCCCTCCCCCAGACGAGGAGATCCCGTTGGCTGTTGCAGGCGCACGTTTGTCCTTCCTGCGGTTCTGAACCGTTTTGGCGAACGTCGAAAAATTATTATTTAATAACAACAACAAAAAAAAAAAAGCAGAAAAAACAAAAAAAAAAAGAAAAGAAAAGAGAGAAAAAAAAAACAAATCTCGCCACTGTGATAACAGATTTTTTTTTTTTTTAATCTTAAATAAATAATTAACTCTAAGGCGTAGTCTTAAAAAAAAAAAAAAAAACAATTCAACTCGAAAGTTGTGCTTCCTACAGATTTAAACACTGATGAAGAACTTGCCTTCCAAAAATCATCTAAGAGACATACATACATATAAGTAGTATACATATGTGTATATGCATGTGTATGTGTGCATAGGCTTAAGAATTGCAATCGAAGAAAATTCAACATTTTCCAAGTGCTTCCCCCCCGTAGTGTTACATTGAAAACTTTCTCTCTCTCTTCCATTGGAGTTAAGGATTAGTTAAATTAATGGTCTAGTCTATGTTTAAATTGATATACATGTGTGTGTGTGTGTGTGCATGTGTGTGCATGCACATGCATGTGTATATGTAGGTTATGTCACGGATGGACCATCATACCATCGTCCCTAAGTGCGGTTCAAAGTTCTGTAACTGCTGTAACTGTAAATGCAGTCGATTTAATGTCTAATCTGTGTGTATATAAATAGTAACTAATTATTTCATAGCTCGTAGCTAGAGTTAAGAAATGTTTAAACAATTTGTTAATTTTTACTTTGCTTGAATAAAAACCGAAATGAGAGCTTAACATTATCCGTGACTTTACTTAACATAGGCTGTTAAAATGCTTTAACAGTTTATCCTACTATTTTCAGTTTGGGGAATGGATTTAACAGCCTGTTAACAATACTTTACATAGCTTGAGGTATTCTTACACAGACTGTTAACTTGACTCGACAGGTTTGGCATGGACAAGCAGCTTTAACAGACTAGTAACTATTTATGTAAAACTTAACATAAGCTGTTAAGACTGTCGAAATTTTACTTACAATCCAAACCTCAACAGTGATTTTTTAACATGAAAATTAAACAGATGTACTGTTAATAACAGAGTGTTAAACTTTGATGCTCTGTGCTGTAAGTACACAGTCTGTTAGACAGTTAACAGTGCTCTGTCAACTTTCAGACAGAGTTTGTTGTAGGCTAACATTTTTCCTACTGCTCACATGTGAGTCATGTTGTTACTCTGTTAAGTAGCCTTTACAGCTTTTCTAAGCTGTTACGCATGCATATGTTAAACACAAGTCATTCTGTTAAACTAATTTAACAGTTCTGTGCGCTAAGCTTGTAACTTGTTCAACTCATAAGTCATGTTAATCCGTCGCTTCCTTGCACTTCTCACTGTTGAGTGGCCTAACGCTTGTCAAGCTGTTAACTATTTGTATGTTAAACGTTTCGCATTAAATTTCTCTATTACATTTATTTAACTTTTCGGCTTATCGTCTTTGCCTGCTGTTAAAGTGGCTGTTGTATGCGGCTTATCGGCGCTTTTTTACTTAACATTTTGTGTACTTTTTTTTGCTCTTGTCTGTTGTTGCAGCTGTCCGCTGTCTGCCGTCTGTTGTTGTCTGTTGTTGTCTGTTGTTGTCTGTTGTTGTCTGTTGTTGTCTGCTGTTGTCTGCTGTTGTGTTGCTGTTGTCTGCTGTTGTGTTGCTGTTGTTTCCTGATATTGTTGGCTGATGTTGTTGCATTTTGCATTTCGAAAAATTCGTTGTTAATTAACGCTAAAAGCCATGTTAAGGCCGCTAAAGCGTTAACTTTTAACGATATGGATCAGAGAGTCGCCATAGGCAGGCTGGCAGGCTGGCTGGCAGCCTGGCAGGCAGACAGACATTGACATGTCCACGTCCATGTCCTGTGCAGTCAAAGTCACACAGGAAGGCAGAAACACACGCACACAGCCATACAAACATACATACATGTGTGTGTGTGTGTGTGTGTGTGTGTGTACACTGACTCCAGTCCCAAGTTGAGGGTGCCTCAGGCACTGAGACTCACGACGACGACGACGACGACGACGTCGACGCCGTTACCAATGACATGTTGTGAATTTTTATAAAAGACTCACTTGAATCTCGTCTTGGTAGTCCCCCTCCCAATTCCCTCACCCCCCCCTGTGGCCCCTTAGCCTTCTCTCAACATCAGGCTGGCCAATCTGCTCCTGCTCCTGCTGCCGCTCCTCCTCTGCTGCTATCTCGTCTGCTCCCCGCCTTTTGGTTGATATGTTAAACAGTTCTGGGCAATTATTTCTTTTGGGGCCTCGACTCTGATTTTTAGTCGCTTATATGCAGATAATCAGTTTTTAGTCCATGTCGAGGCATAGCTGGAAGCGCGCTTTAATCAATGAACGTTACTACCTGGTCACAGCTTACAGTCTCCCCCCCCTCCCCGCCTCCCTCGTTTAACCACTTCTTACATTCTGTCTTATCCTTCATTTTGTCCTCACTTCTCACTCCTCCTCTGGTGACTTTCCTGGATTTGCCTGTCCGGTTCTGTCCTGCCCTGTGCCGTCCTGACCAGGTGAGCTGCCTGGTTAGCCGTTGGCTTTGCCGTTTTGCAATTTTTGTGTCTTGTTCGTTTTAATTGCAAGTGAAATCCTTGTCAGCCACCCTCATCCCGGCCCTCCTTGCACTTCACCAGCCCCTGCCTGCCAGCCTGCATGTCTGCCTGCCTGCCTGCCTGTCTCTCTGCCTGTCTGTCTCTCTGCCTGCCTGTCTGTCTGTCTGTCCGTCTGTCGGTCTGTCTATCTCTCGCTTTTTCCTTCTGCTGCACGTCACAGCATCGATAATGAATTAATTATCATATATTAAAAGTCTCTCCCTCTCTCTCTCTCTCTCACTCTCCCATACTCTCCCCCCTTCTCCTGCTCTCTCTCCTGTAGATAATCTGCTTGCTGGGGCACGCCTTTGCATATATTTTAAATATATATTTTTTTCTTCTTATTTATTTATTTATTTTTTATTTTTTTTTTATTTTTTTTTTATTTTGAGAATTTAATGAACTCCAACCCTCAATTCATCTTGAGCTCCTGCTGCAGCTCCAACTCTGATTCTGATTTCAACTCTTGAGCTTGAGGTCAGAATTGGGATTGAATTTTCGGCTTTTCTGACGCACTCCTTCGCTTTTCCCTGCCATTCATCATGTTCGACCACAAAATCTGTGACTTCCAAGACCTTTTATAAAACCAGTGGCAGACACACACACACACATATATACACATACAGCTTACAGCACACACAAAAGGTAGTAGCTCAGCTCGTAGGCGCCGCCTACGATAAAATAAAGTTAACAATGTATCTGAGCATCGACTCTGCCTTTCATTTCAGATTGGTTTAATTTGTGGTTAGGCAAAGGCAAAGGCAAAGGGCGACCCAAAAGGCAGAGGAGTTCCATTAGATACGAAAGTATCTCAAGAAAGTTATTTATGCAAAATCATAATTTTAAATGAATTTTTGGCTGGCGACTTAAAGGATTTGTCGGCATTCATTCCGTTTCCCATTCTCTGCCATCAAAAAGATACAAAAGTATCTCAGAGTCTTGTGATTTCTTAGGCAGCTTCAGTCTCAGTCTCAGTCCCAGTTTCTGCCTCAGTTTCAGTCTCTGTCTCAGCTTCTGCCTCAGCTTTCAGCCTCTGCCTCCGTCTCAGTCCCAGTTTCTGCCTCAGCTTCAGCCTCTGCCTTCGTCTCAGTCTCAGTTTCTGCCTCAGCTTTCAGCCTCTGCCTCCGTCTCAGTCTCAGTTTCTGCCTCAGCTTCAGCCTCTGCCTCAGTCTCAGTTCCTGCCTCAGCCTCGATGTTTCAGCTTCAGCTTTGGCGTCGCTACTCATTGATATGCGAGGCGCAAATTACAAGAGAGCCAACAACGAGGCTTAGAGATTGGGATGTGGATAAGAGGAACGCAAAGTATCTTGTAGATGCACGCTTGCCATTCGATGTTGCCCGTCAATGCGTGCCCAAAGTATCTGTAAGATACTTATCTTTCGCCTTCGCCCGTTTGCCGTTCATCGTTGTCAACCAATTTTGGACGCCAGCGAAATGCCAGTCAAAAGGCGCAGCCCAAAAATGGGCAAAGCCGCCGTTTGGAAAGGCAAATAACTTGCAACGTCCTGCAGTCCGTTCGTCCAGCCGTCCAACCGTCCATCTGTCCAACCGTCCATCTGTCCAACCGTCCATCTGTCCAACCGTCCATCTGTCCAACCGTCCAACCGTCCATCTGTCCATCTGTCCAACCGTCCATCCGTCCGACCGCTTTTCTGTCCTTCATTTCGTCAGTCAGTATGCCCGTCTGTTCATCTGTCCGTCTGTCCGTCCGTCAGTCTGCTCGTCTGCCAGTCTGTCAGTCACTCGTTGCAAGCACCAAAGCCATAAATTAGTGCAACAGCCAAGAAGGCGAAGAAGCAGAAGAAGCTGCAGCAGCAACAATAACACCCAAGCGAGTTGAGCGTTGCAAGTTGCAAGTTGCTAGTTGCTAGTTGCAAGTTGCGAGCTGCTAGCTGCTAGCTGCGAGTGGCGAGGCACAATTTATATTGTGCAGCAAAACGATCGCGTCGCAAACGCTGCGGCATCAAGAGTTGCTGCCACAGCAGGTGTAGCTTACAGGAGCAACACAGCTACAAATCTATGGCCAGGGGAGTGGTGGTTGGGGTGGGGATATTTCCTAGTCTATAATTGCAAAATGAACTCCCGGCTGTGGCAGTTGCACTGCCCGCGAGCCTGGATCATAACTTAGAGGCCTCCGCTGCCGCCGTTGTTGCTGCTGCTTTCGTTGTTGTTGTTGTTGGTGCTGCCAGTGCTGCTGTTTATGAGGCAACTTTACTTAAATTATGTGGTGCCTCCGCCTGCTGCTGCTGCTGCAGCTGCAAGCTATTAGTTGAAGTACCTCGAAGACTCAAATCAGTGTAGCTGCGCCTTCCGATCCTTCAGTCTGCTCTACAACTTGATTAGGACGTGCCACCATGCACCACCACTGGCGGTGGCACCACCGTGCCGCCAAATTTTGCAACTCGAACGTGCCCCGTCCGCTGCGTTGAATTGTGGTTGACAAAAGCAGCCGCTGCCCAGGGAGATTCTTATCGTCGGTGGCCCAAAAAAGGTACTTGGCTCCGGTCATCCCGCATGCCAGTTACAGGCCACAGCCAGCAACCAGGTGAACGTTGGTAGGGGAGGGGTAAGGGGGTAGCGGTGTAGCGGTGTAGCGGTGTAGGGGGGCAGGGGGAAAGTGAGGTTTAGTTCCCTGATGGCCCCTTTTTGATGGTTGTAATTGTTTTTTGAACGTGGCTCTGATGACGACGTTGCGACGTTTCATCAACGTGCAAACAACAACAACAACAACAACAACAACAAACGACAAGCGATAAAGATAAAGAATGTTTATATGTATGTGTGTGTGTGTGTGTGTGTGTGTGTGTACTTTGCTGGGGCGTATGACCTGGTAAATGTTTGCGCCTGCGCAACGTCTTTTCAACCTACACACAATGTACACACACACACACACACACGCGCGCACAACAATCACAGAGGCAAACAAAGGCAAATGACGCGCTTATCAGTTGAAATTAATCAGGCGTTGCCTTGTTGTTGCTTGTGGCACGCACTTGAGTTCAACAAATGTGTCTCGCGCACACACACACACTCGCACACACTTACACACACACACACACACACCTTTCAGCGCCAGCTAACAGCTAACAGTTGTTGTTTCCAACGAATTTACATGACTTTTTGTCAAGAGTTCGTCTTTGGGCCTCAGCGTTTAAAATATTTCTGAGTTCCGTTTAATGTTCCTTCTTCTCTCCCCCCCTCTCACCCTCTCTCTCTCTCTCTCTCTCTCTCTCTTTGGTACATTCTTCTTGTTGTGACTCTTCTTTGTTGTTAGGCAGTGGTCCGTCATTTTTTTTATGTTCTTATCAGCCGAAGAGTTGGTTCCATTTGCCCCGCGCTTCACGTTTCCCTGGAAGCGCGCCCCTCGTCCCCGCCTTTTGGGCACTTACTCCAAAATGTGGAAGCTCTTGGCCCAAACTATGTGTATCTTGGGGTTTGCATCTTTTTACAGAACTCGTACACTTCTGGCCTCAAGTACCCCGGCTAGCCCAGTGGGCGTTCCAACACACTCACACGCACACACACACATGCAAACTCACACATATGCACACTCTTACACAGATACTATATTCAAGTCAGTTTAACGCCCACTTTGGTCAGCATTCCAGCGCCTATAATTATAAACCATGCGAAAAAAAAAATAAAAATAAAAATTAAAAAAAAAAAAAGAAACTGAAAAAAATGAAGGAAAATAAATAAATAAGAAAGGGACTGAAAGATACAAAAGAAACCCGAAGAGCAGCAGCAGCAGCCGCAGCCTCAGCAAGCGCAATCCTCTCCAGCTTTTTTCCAATTCTCAGCCTCAACTCGTGGAGTGTTTAATTGTTGAATGTTGCTGAAAATAGCTTCAAGCTATGTGGCAGTTGGCAGTTGGCAGTCAGAGTTGGAGTCGGAGTTGGAGTCGGAGTCGGAGTTGGAGACGGAGTTGGAGTCGGAGTTGGAGTCGGAGTTGCCGCCGCATTTGCGGCATTCGTTGGTGCTGCTGATGTTGCCGCTTTTTGCTTCTGCTGCCCCTCCTCTTCGATCCACCCTAGCTCACACACTCCACTATCCTCCCCTGCCCAGCCCCTGCCCTGCCCTGACGATTGTTGCTTCTGTTTGGCCTTCGTTTCTCTACGCGATAATTACAACGTTTTGTTGTATCAATTTGTTAATGAACTCAAAGACTTCGTTTTCGGAGTTGCTGCGCCTTATGGAATTATTAAAGCACATACCCTGGCAGTGTGTGTGCGTGTGCACCGGGTATACACACACACACACATATGCACATCAAATGGCAGCTCATTAGAGCTTGGATGTTCCTCCCATCCTTCAATTTGACGGCTCATCTAGACGCATTTGATGCATGGATAATCAAAGTTCTAAATATCCTTCGCAGCTTCCTTAACTCCCACAGATTCTTCAGCCAGAGAAACTCTTACTTATTTCCCAGACTCTTTTTAACTATTTAAAATATCCTTAAATATCCCTAGTTATTATTCCAAAGTTAAAGGAAGTTCATTTTTAGGTTTGGAGTCCTTGATTAACTACATTTCTGCAGGACTCTTCTATCCTACTTCTAACTTGGAAAAATTAATGAATATCCTTTAAAATTATAACCAAGAGATATATAAAAAATAAAGCTAGTCTAGCTTTTTTTTACATAAACTTTTAGCTATTAAAGTCGCGCGTACTCAAAATAATTCCAATCTAGCCGTTTTTTAATTAGAGTTTCAGCTATAAAAATCGATTCTTTGAAGAAGTGAAGTCTGGCTTTTTTTTTGTTGCAGGGTATTGCTCAGTCGTGCATGCTCATTTGGCGACTTTTCATACTGATTATATTTCAAACAAAGTCAAAATTGATGTCTTTTTTATGGGACGCGTTTCGTCGGGCACTTGAATCAATTTGAAGCTCCACCAGATGTTGCGTAGTTCATAAAACTTGCAGCCTCTGTTCACACATTTTGTTATTGTATGGAACGAAGATGAACATGGAGATGGGATTGGTGTTGGTGTTGGTGATGGTGATGGTATACGATGTGCTGGGTTGGGCAGGCTGATTGGTCGGATAGGCAGGCAAGCACTGAGGCAGTCAGGCAGTTAGAGAGGCAGTGAGGCAGAGGGGCAGGGAGGCAGAGAGGCAGTGAGGTAGAGGGGCAGAGAGGCAGAGGGGCGGAGAGGCAGAGGGGCAGAGAGGCAGAGGGGCAGTCGGGCTGAGTGACTGGGAGGCTTTGAGGCGGACGAACAGTTAGCTGCCTCATCATAATAATCATCATATATACAAGAGTTTTATAACATTTTGGCGCTTGCTACACGTCCGGGGGTAGCGTCCGTCACCCGCCAACCGCCACCCGCCACACTCACACACACACAATATACCCTTCTATATGTATGAATGTTTTGGGCTGGCATCACAAATGTCCAACTGTCTGTCTTCTGCCTCTGAAGTTGGTGTCATTATTATGAACATAAAAATATTTCATTTCATTTTCATTCTTTAACTTCCAACTTGTTGTTTGTCTTTCTAATATTGTTGTTGCCCCTTATAGTTGTTGTTGTTGTTGCTGTTGTTCTTGGGACTCTACTCATGTCTGGCTGAGTTTTGGCCTGCCTTTCAGCACGGCCCTGTCTCTGTGGCACTCAGGGACTGAGCTCAGCTTTGGTTTCCATTGTGTGCAGCACATAAATTTTGCGAGTGCCTTTTTTGATCTGCCCGACGAGTTTCGCTTGCGTCATTATTCAAAGCAATATTTGGACAGAGCCTGGCCAAACAGAAGGCTGCCCGAGCAACCACCGAGCAGCCACCGAGCAGCCACCGAGCAGCCTCCAAGATCTGCACGTCTGGCCGCCCGTCTGTCTGTCAAGTATTTGCCACACTTGCAGAAACCTTCATCGCATTTCGTGGCTCCTTTTTTTCTTTCAATTTTTTCACTTTTTTTCTTTTTGTTGCCTTTCATTTCATTGTTTTTTTTTTTTTTTTTTTATCTTTCGTCCTGCCAATTTCCAGCTTGTTTACCTGCCAACCAACAATGAAATATTTTATGCAACTATGCAGAAAACTCGGTTTCGAGCTACCAAAAACTCCGAAACTCTCCGAACACTCAAACCCCTTAACGCCTACGCTTCAGTTCCAATTCCTATCACAGGATTCCCGCCCATCCCCTCATCCCATCAGCTGGTCACCTGTTCGATTACTTTTACCCGTCTCACTCCCTCTACCTCTCCCTCTCTCTCTCTCACTCTTTTGCTACTCTTTTTAAAGGATTGTTCAGCAATTGTTTTGCAATGCATCTATGGGAGCAGAAGGAGGAGCAGGTACCTCGCATTTTTGGTCCTGCGGGAGACTGTCAAAAATGCTTTGCTCAGCTGGCGAAAAATATTCAAAATTCTCAGCCCGGCAAATTTCAAAGGGTTGCCCCCTGGCAACATTCAACTTTATATCCATATGCAACCACCCAGATCACCCACTTGAGCGCATCTGTGGATGCTGTGGGTGCTAGTCCGTCCATCGCTTAGCTTCATTTGCCTCCATTCTGGCCGCAATTTGCGTTTCATGCTTCAATGGATTTACGTGTGCCAATGACAAAAGCCAACGGCACACAATGCATTTTAAATGGTTATATCGAGGATGGAGAGAGAGAGAGAGAGGGGGGCAGGAGAGGGGTACGAGCTTCAAGTGTAGAGAGTGGTGAGTGGTAGGAGGCGGAGGGGGTAGGGGGGAGGGGCGCGCGCGCACTCGCAACACAATCAACAATACAAATACAGACAAAGGCAGAGCACAAGCCAGCAGAAAGCGTTCCGAGCCTCAACGTTAATTAAAAAATGCGTTGGCAAAATTTAAATGCAATTGCAGCACAATAAAATGTATTGGGACAAGCGACAAGTGAGTGATGCTTGGGGGTAGGGGGGAGGCCTGGAGAGTGCCCAGTATCCAGTGCAGGGTCCCGAGTAGAGGGTGGAATGGCATAGAGGAAACTGCGGACAATTGTCACGCGCCATAAAATCAAGCGAAAGCAACAAAAACATCAACATGAACAACTACAACAGTGGCAGCAGCAACAACAACAATACTAGCAACAACAACAACAACAACAAACAACGAACAACGTACAACGAACATCGAACAACTAACGACAACGTACAAGAGCAGCCATCGTGTCGTATACGTGATATTTGTGTCTCTGTCGCTGTAACTGCAACAAGGGCGCACATGCAGCGTGGGGGAGGGGGGAGGGGGTCAAGGGAAGGACTGCTGATGAATCGCCGCATCCGCAGCGCAGAAAGCACTGGATGCCATGTGTCAGTCGTGTCTGCATAAACAGTTTGCAACACAATTTTCTCTGCTAATTGAAATAAATTAAAAGCAACGAAAATTTAATGAAAAATTATGCACAAAAGTTGGAAAAGTTCAAAAGCGGATGACGTCAAGTGGATGGTTAGCTGAAGTCGGTCGGTCGGGGTGGCGGTGGCGGTGGGCGGGGCGTAGGGGTGTCGCGACTGTAAACACAGACCACAACAAGGTATAAAAAATAAAAAAAAAAAAAATAGGAAAAAAAGGGGAAAAATTTAAAAATAAGTTTGTGTCCCGCAAGTACAAAGTTGCATGCAACAAGACAACAACAAAAAAAAAAAATAAAAGAAAAATGTTGTAAATATTTTAAGTGAATTTTCGCCAACTGAAGGGTAGCCCATAAAGGATGTATGCGCGCAGGATATGCTAAAGGTTAGTAACAAGTATTTTTTGATTAAAATATTCAGACTCGCAGTTGGACACATCAAGTGGCACCGGTTGAAGGGTCAAGGATGCAGGATCTATGGTCACTCACATCTATATCTAGTTGTGCAATAGTTGGCCGATAGTTCTATGTAGCCGATAGTTATCTATGTATAAAATGTAGCCAATAGTTGCTGGAACTTTTCTCGGTTCGGTTTGCTGCTAAAAGTCATTTGCCACCGCAGTTGTGGCAGTTGCATGGGTGCAGGCGACGTTAAGTGCCTGGAACCTGACTAAAACCGCAATGTGTCCACAGCCAATACACAAGCCCAGACACAGTAAAGTACACACTCACACACACACACGCACACACACTCAAATAGCTGACAGCTGTGCCCAGACCCGCTTGGAGTTTGGAGCACAGAGAACGGAATTAATGCAAATATTGACACGAATTCGATGCGTTTGTCTAGGACACAAGAAGCGCAAAGGGAGAGGAGAAAGGGGGAGGGGGAGGGGGGACGGTATACGATGTCCACACACTATATACACAAATATCTGTTGCTGTATCATTTCCAGCCCAAGAGTTTATTTTCGTGTGTGTTTTGTTTGTCAGGACGAAGCAGGAAGAGTAATCCATTTGCTGGACTAATGGTGTTGTGGTTATCGCCCCCATGCCACGCCCCTAACCTAACCTAACCTCACCTAACCTAACCTGGCATACAGTTATCAGCTATCGTTGTCATCGTCGATCGCCGGTTGTCATGTGGCAAACCCAATTCCAATTAGAAATAAAGTTTGGCCATTTGATGGGACAAAGAAAATGGAAATTGGGCAAGGGAACTTCAAGAGGTGGAAATTGAGAGACTGCCAGACTGAGGGATTGAGAGATGGAGAAAATGCGCGATTTAAATTTCAACAACATCAAATGGAAATCAAAAATGACAACAACAACAACAACAACAACAACAACAAGGAACACAAATCATGACAATGAAAGTCCGTTGATTGATGTCAAGGCATTAAAGAGGCGTCCAATTAAGCAAAAATCTATCAGCAGGGAATTACGCACTGGCGGGGAAGGAGATGGCTACACTTCTAGTGGGAGAAAGTGTGTGTGTGTGTGTGTGTGTGCGAGGGAGATGGCTATACATTATATAGGGTCGGGGCATGCGACGTTAACAGTCCCTGTGTGTGCGTGTGGCGAAGACCCTAAGAATTGATAAATGACACTTTTATGGGTGATATAAACACACGCAATCTCTTCGACGTATTCTGTCTCTATCCCGCTCCCTCTTCCACTCTCCCTCTCTCTCGCTCCCTCCCTCGCTTGCTGTCGCACTGAGAGTGACTTTGGGCCTGTTGGGCCGCAGCTTAAATGCTCGCACTCTGATTAATCAGCCACAATCATCTGATGTTTTAAGCAGCTTAAAATGCCTCCAAAATGACTCCTCACTCTTGCGCTACCCCCTCCCCGTCCCCCTCGCCGTCCTCCCTTCGTTCATCCCCGACACCTCGTCTCCAGGCCCCACGACACTCTCTGACAGCTCTCTGAAGTGCAAATGAATTTTGATGGCCCAATACTTGGGAATTGGACTTGGGCATGGGACTGGGATTGGGCTTGGATCTGGGCTCGGGTTTGGGTAGCGACTTGATGATTGGGTTCGGGATTTGGGCTTGGAATTGAAATCGAAGTTGGAGCTGGAATTGTTTGTTATGTTTGGTCATTTTGGTGGATTTTGAGTTCATTAAATTGCCATTTAAGAATCTTTATTTTATTTTGATTTGATTTTCGGAATGGGAGACTCGAACGGTGCGAGGGCAAGGGGAGGGAAGCCGCGGAGTGCGAGTGTCGGGGAGTCAGGCATTCGAGGAGCTAATAAACAACAAAAAACGTCGTTAAACAATTTTTATGTAAAAATTTCTTAAATTACTCAATAAATTTCCTATAGGCGCCCTCCTCCTCCCCCGCACCTTGCTGCCCGTTGCCCGCTACCTACCGTCCACTGTCCACTGTCCACTGTCCGTTTGCCGCTTTACTGCCTAACAAATCAACTGTGTGAGGCGAGGATCATGAAAAGGATCTCAATCCTCATTCCTTTGTTCCTGTGATATATATATATATATATAAATATCTGAATACTTCTTTTTTTTTTTTGGATTTTTTTTTTTAATTTAAAATCGAATAAATTTTCATGAAATTCCAGTTAAAAATGTCAAAAGCTGATTGATAGCTGGCAGACAGACGAGACGAGACGAGACGAGACGAGATGAGACGAGAAACGAGATGAGAGGCAAGACGAGACGAGACAAGTGATGAGACGGGATAAGAGGAGACGACCAAAGAAAAGTAGTTGAAAAGGAGGAGCAAAAGGGACGGAACGACAAGGAGACGAGACACGAGACGCGTGACGAGGCTCAGGCGTTAAGAACCGGAGTCTCATAAAGGCCAGACCTGAGGCCAGGTTCGTATCCTGTTTCAGAGTCGTTTTCACCGTTTGTCTCTCTTCCTTTTTTTGCTCTCCCCCCTCTCCCCCCCCCCCCCCCTCTCTCTCTCTCTCTCTATCTGTCTCTCTTTCTCGCCTTGTGTACCTGCAACTCGTTCGGCACCTGCAGACACATGTGAAAGGTCTTCCCTTCTGGTCGATGTCTTCCTCCTCGCTCTATGCTCTTCGGATCTACCTTTGCCCTTCGTGGCGACTCCTGCGCCCTCTCCTCCGTCTGGTCGTCTGGGTGCCCCTAGCGCGCAATCTTTTAAACAATATCAAAAATTAATCACTTTTTGTTGCTGTTGATGCTGTTGTTGCAGTTGCAGTTGCAGCTACGCAGATACGCAGCAAAAGGCGCAGAAACAGATGTGAACTGGATGAGGATGTGGAGTGGATGTGGCTATGGATGAAGGTGGAATTAAAGTTGAAGCTGAAGCTGAAGCTGAGGCCAAGTCTGAGCTGAGGTTGAGTTTCTTGGCCGGTAGTTTCTTTGGGGCGTTATTGAAGGCGTTGCAAGTTTGATGTGAAACCAAATTGGTTTTCCCCCTGCCACAAAGGCCAGCAGACAGGAGTGCGGCACAGAGAGAGAGAGAGAGAGAGAGAGTGACAAAAAGAGAAAGAGGGAGGTAGAGATAGAGTGGGAGTGCGTGTGAGAAAGCGGGTGACGAGGTGGGCGGGTTGGTAAACGCATCCTCGGGGCAGCCACAAAACTGCAGCTACTTCCGTTTTGGCGGCCACAGATCTCAAAATCTCGTGGCACTCAAATCTCGTGGCACTCAAATCTCGTGGCACTCAAAGCTCGTCTCTTATCAAATGTGTGGATAATTAGCAACTCGATGTCATGGCTGGCGAGGGGGCGGGTGAGGGGAGGCGGTCTGGGCTGAACATGAGGAAAAAGGCGTTAATTAAAGCCAATATTTGGTTTCTTCCGCTGACGCGGACAGCAGTTGACCTTGGGGCAGGCTTTAATGTAGCTCGCAGCATGCAACATGCATTCAGAAGCGGCAACACTTTGATTAAAGCGCAAATATATACATATATGTATACACACACACACACACATACAGCTACAGCTAATGAGCAATTGTTGTGCACAACACACAAGCTTTGCGACTCTCAATAAATTATAAATTAAAGAAGAAATCCATTTGGTTGCCGCTTTATCTTATTTATTTTTTATTTCCTCTTTTTGTGATTGTTTTTGTTTTTATTCTTATTTTTTATTTTTTATTTTGTTTTATTCTTAATTCGTATTTTTTTTATTTATTTGTTTTGCTCCCTTGGCTTGTCGGCGCGTTGTTTGTGTACCAAAAACTTGGCTTAAGAATTTCATGCAGTAGTCATTAAGCTGGACTCCGGAACGAGGGGAGCCTGGACTCGGGTCAGAGTGAGGGGGTCAGTCAGGGGAAGCGGGGCAGATGGTGCTGGAGTCCCCTAAAGTGGAGTCCCCCTTTGATGACTTTTGGAATTTTGATTAGGAGCACAGACATGTTCAAAAGGATTTTTGTTAACGCGCATCGGACTTTGAGAAATTCTCAATCAGCGGGACAAAGAAAGAGAGAAAGATACGAGTGACAGAGAGAGGGAGGGAGGGAGGGGTGTCTATAGAGGATTGGCCCATTGTATTGATGTGTCTTTGGATGCTTCGTTGTTGTTTGAAATATGCAAGCAATTTGATGCCAATTAAGCGAATGATACTCGATGCAGGCAATGGGCAATGGGATGGAGCGGGGGGGGGGGGGGGGGGGGGGGGGGGGGGGGGTCAGCGGCGGGCAGAGCCGCCGATCGCAGCAACGAGTGCAACAAGTGTGCCAGAGACAAGGAACGTAAAAAACTCAACGCTGACGGCGATAGAACGCGAGTGTAGACCATAGACCATCTTCATAATTTCCGTTGCCACAGATTGGGGCAATGCCCAAAAGTCAAACATGTCGCGCATTTTTATGACTATTTGCAATTAGCGTAGCTGTCCCAACGGACCACACAGGCTGGGGCAGAGGGGCAAGTGGGGGGTGGGGAGGCAGGTGGCAGGTGGCAGGCACGCAGATAGGCAGGTAGGCAGGTAGGCAGGAGCACGGAGGTAGGCAGGAGCACGAGTAGGAGTTGATGTAGGAGTTGCAAGTCAAGTGGGAGATGAAATGGAGTATCATTTGAGCAGCTTCAACACCTTTGGGGCAACAGAGGTTGGGGCAAGAGCTGTGGCAGGGGCTATGAAGTCGGCTAGTTCTGGCCATTTGCAACACCTCAAACGGCCTGCTGGCCGCTCCATGCAGCTTCATCTAATGCTTTTTTGAGTTGAACCATTTCCGCTTTTTAACATTGCCACAGGCGAAGCAGGCGCAGTGGCAGTGCAGGCAAAGGAGGGGAGGGGGGAGAGAGAGAGAGCAGGAGAGAGTGGTTAGCAGAGGGGCGAGTGGTGGCAGTGGTGGAAACAGTCAGTCAGAGGCAGTGGCAATGCCACAGAGGGCAGCGGGAGCACCAACCAACGCTCATAAAAACTTGGCTAGCTGCCGTCGCAGTGGCTGCAACTTGGTGGCACCACACAGTTTATTATACCCAGCAAATGGTTGAACGGCTAACGCAGCGAAACGAGTTCAAGTTTATGGCCCAAAGATGTCAGGAATGCGAATGTGGCCCAAAGAGCAAGCTCCCTACCCTCCCCTCCCCCTCCCCCAGTATCCCTCGTCCACAACAATTCTAGATCCACTTGGAGTTTCCTCTACTCTTCTCATTCCTGCCCCTTGCCTCTTGCCACTTGCCACTTGCCACCGCAGCAACCATTACTCTTCAACCAATGGCAAAAAGTCGTCAACGTCAATTAGTCACACGTTCAGTTTGCAAGCCTCTCACAATTCACATTCCACCTCTGGCCCCCCCTTGCCATACTTCGTGCCACTGACAATCGGTTTGTGGCAAATACAAGAAAAACTAATTCGAATTCCGTTTTGGCCGCATTTCACTTGTCTTGGCCCCTCGACGTCTTGGCCAAACTTCACAACTCATAATCGAGCTGCGCTGCATGCGTGTGGCAAGAACAATCTGGCTGCAATCTAGTCTTCCCCATCAACTGGTGTCCATCGTCCTCCGTCCAGTGTCCATCGTCCAGTGTCCATCGTCTAGTGTCCTCCGTCCTCCGTCCTCCGTCCAGTGTCCATCGACCAGTATCCCGTCCACGTCCATCTCGTTGCAGTTGCGGACTGTGCGACGTGGCGCGCTAATTTGATTTCCTACTGGCAACACTTGCGGTTGCAACGAGTGCTGCATGGAAATTGGCAATAGAAATGGGGCATACGGTGCACTCTACGACTGCACGGGGCAGCCTGTGCAATTGTGCGGCAAGTGTGTGCTTTGGCTAAGCTGATCCGTTGACGTTGCAAGTTGCTAGTTGCTAGTTGCTGGTTGCTGCTTGCTGGCTGCTGGCTGCTGCTGGCTGGTTGCAAGTTTCGAGCTGCAAGCTGCATGCTGCAAGTTGCAAGTTGCATTTGCTGTTGCATTTGCTGTTGTTTCTGCTCGCTCCATTTGCAATTTGCATAATTACCGTTGTTGGACTTTAATGCCGCACCGCATCCGACAAATGCAACGTTGGCAACGCTCGAAGCTGCCGCCGCTGCAACGACGGCAACGACTGCAGCGGCTGTTCATGTGGCAAGTGGCGAATGAATGCACCTGGCCGAGAATGAAAGGTAACTTTTTGCTGCCTCTCTATTGCGCTTGCAACACACAACTTTTCATTACTTTTAATTGGTGGCCAATGAGGAAGCAATTTGTAGGGCCACTCAAATGTGCGGGTGTCGGGTGTCGGGCGGTGGCGGTGGCGATGTGCTTAGGCGGCGGGTGGTGGCTGCCGGTTGGCGGTTGGCGGGTTTCTGATGCGGGGCACGAGATGGGGGGTCGGCGGGGGGTCTAGATGGGCGCTGGTCGTTGTTCGACAAAGCAACGGCAACCACATGGGCGGTCACCGCTTACAGTGAACGCCACACTCGCCAGGTGTTTACCGTTGCAACTTGCTGCGGACAAGCCCCAAAAAATGAGCCAGACTTGAAGCATGCAACGCCTCGACCCGGGCAGAGGTTCACTTTTGGACTAGAGCTTAAAGTTGGGGTTGCGGTTCGGTATACGTGCAGTGGAACGGAATTAAGTGGCAGGCGTGGCGCAAGGGCAAGGGGCAAGGGGCAGGGGGCAGGGGAAGCGGGGCTCTGGCTGTGGCAAACTGTGTGTGCAACAAAAGAAAACCAGAAGCAACCACAACAAGAAGAGGCTTCCACTTAATGCGATACTTGTGCGACAATTAAAGATGCATCCCGATGGGTGGCGACTGCGCCAAACGACAGTTGGCCATTTAAATTGGTAATAGATCCCAAGTAATAGACCGATTAACGAGGCTAAATGAATCCGAAATTATAATTGGATACATGTGTGACAGACGCAGATCCGAAGCCTACAGGAAACCTCGATATTTGCATTTAAATAAATATTTATTTTAATTGTTCCCCCACACGTCGAGATATATCCCATTTTAAAGCTTAAGAGATCAGCCTATATAGCAATAATTATAAATAATAATAATAATAATAATAATAATAATGATTATAAAAATAATAATAATAAATATAATAATATATATTAAAATAAAAATAATAATAATATTAATAATAATAATAATTATATTAAAAATAATAATAATAATAATATTTATTAAAATAAAAATAATAGTAAATATAATAATAAAAAACAAATAACTACATTAAATAAAAATAATATAAATAATATATTTTTAAAAATAAAAATAAGAATAAAATTTATAATATTTATAGAAATTATTAAAAAAAAAAAATTATATCAACACAAATAAATAAATACAAAATAATGAAATAAAAATCATAAATTATCAAGAAATAAAATTCATCTATAATAATAATATAATATAAAAAATAAATAACTAAAAAAAATAAACATTCAATAATTATAATATATTAAATAATAAAATTAAAAATTGTAATTATAATCTTTTTTATGTAGAAAACAATGACCAAAAAATACAAATTACTACATTGAAAATATTAAAAAAATTATAAACAAAAATATTTATAAAAATAATAATAACAACAAAACTGATAATAATAATAATAATTATATCAACACAAATAAAAAAAAAAATTATAATAATTATTTATACAATAGAATTCATATAAAAATTAAATTAAAACAACAAATAATTAACAAAAATATTAATAAAAAATAAAAAATAAATAATGAATAGTTATAAAAAAAAATAAAATTCTAATAATAATCATTTTTATGATGTGAACAAGAAAATTAAAAAATTATAAAAAAAATAAATATAATAATAAATTAAAGTACAAAAAATAAAAGCCCAGAGAAAGATCAAACACAAGCAACAGCTCCGATTTAATTTTTGAGTCATATCCTCGGAGGAAGCAATCCTTTTTATGCATATCCCAGGCTGACAACAAAACGAATAAATATCTAAAAAAATATTTAAATAAAAATTAAAAGCGTTTCTTTATTTTTGATAATTTCATTTTCTCATTTTAATGAAATAATTCTGGGAATTCATAAATCTCATATTTCCGCTACATGACAGAAGGAAAGAGAACAACAGAGGGAGAGAGAGAGAGTGAGAGAGAGGGGCGAGAGGAGCAGAGGGTCTCCGCACGTTCAACCTTTTTTTCTACTCACTTGATTTGGGTTTTTGGGTTAGAAACTCAAAATGCAAAAATACAAAAATACAAAAATACAAAAATACAAAAATACAAAAATACAAAATTCATGATTCAAAACTTGCCCCTCGGTCTCTGTCTATTGGCTAATATATCTTCAATTTTGGTTCAGCTCTGGGGCCAGCTCACAGGCTCACAGGCTCCGCCAGAGAGATCAGGTTCTTGGGGCCAGCTGAAGGGTTGACACTGAATGCTTAGTCGTTGGTCGCCTAATGTTCATGTCGCGGTTCACATTCGATTTCATTTTCGATTTACTTGACTCTTGAGAAACTTGAGGAGAAAAACTTTGCGAGTGGACCAAGAGGATTTGGCTACAGAAAGTACTGGACAGTACTAGGGACTGGGGACTAGGGGTCGGGGGGTCTGGGGGTCTGGGTGTCTGGGTTCCCCCCAGGGCCAAAACTGTGGCCTAATCGGATTTGTCGCTTAAATGAAGCGCATAAAAAGAAGTTGCAAGAAATGCGCCGAAATTCGCGCTAATGAAACGAACTTTAAGTATAAAAAAATCAACAACAAAATCCGCAAAAGAAAATAAATAAAAAATAAAAAAAATGAAATATTTAATTTTTTGTTCTTTCGCGGTTTATTTATTTAGCTTATTTTTTTTGTTGTTTCTCACGGCGGGAACTTTGCAGTTGGGCCAGTTTCCAACTTAAGGAGGATTGAGGGACTCAAAAGAACTGAAAATTTGTGGTGCTCCAAGGACCGAGACGAAGACGCCGACTGGGGCTGAGGCTGAGACTGGGATTCGGTATGGGTTGGGGCTTGGGATTGGGGCGTGCCCTCGCCTGCCGGTAGCTGTCATGTTCTGATTATTTTAATTTGACACTTTGGCCGGCAGAAACGCAAAAGAAACTTCATTAAAAATATTGTCAACGCGTTGAAGAGAAAACCAAACGAAAACTGACAAAAACAATGTGTTCGACGCGATAAGAATGCGGCGATGGTCACCCAGGGGGAGGGGGAGAGGAGGAGAGAGGGAGCGAGGGAGACAGACAGTTATGCGAGTGAAAGGAAGAGCGAGGGCGAATGGTGAATTGCTGTGTGCTGTTGGGGATGGGCAGGGGCGGGGCGGGGAGGGCAGGGCAGGGCACACAAGTAGGCTGACATATCGGCTGTTGCATTGTCAGTTGTCAGTTCCTGCTACTGCCACGTCCCCCACCCCCCCAGGCTTACCCTTCCCCCTCACTTATTTCTCTTCAACCAAAAAGCTTGAATATTTTATGCAGCTGCGGCGATGAGTGCAAATTTTTTATTAAAAGCAAAAATAGTGAGTAAAAAAAAAATAAGAAAAATGAAAATAAATAAATAATAAAAAATGACAGTAAAAGTGGAAATAAAGCAAAGAAAGAAAGAAAGTGAAATGCTGTCAAAAATAAAATTTTAAATGTGAAAATTGCATTCATAAAGTCAAGTAAAAGCGAGGCAACAATTTTCGCATTTTCCATAAATTTTCAACAACAAACAGAAATTTTTAGCAGCAAAAATCAAGCAAATGTCACATGTCCTTCCCCACATAACATACCCCATACCCCTACCCACACCAGCCTAAGCCACGCAGCAGGACATGGGTTCCCAGAACGCAATCAAGTGTTAAATTTGGTTATCCTTGTTTATTTTTTGGGTGTGCGTGTGTGTGTGTGTGCATGTGTATGCGTGTGTGTGTGTATTCCCAGTTAATCTACGTTATGTTTCAGACGATTGCTGCCCAGAACAAGAGGAAACAGGACGTGGCAGGACAGTCCTCTAATGGCCCAAACCTCAATCCATAGCCAAAAATAATTAGACGGCTTAGTGAGCCGTAAAACTTCCCAACATCATCTGGAGGCATCGCGCCTGACGTTTTAGTTAGTTGAGCTTCATGTGATTTTCGACACATTCACAAATAGACCTGGACTCCTGTTGGCGGAGAAGTAGCTGAAGGATCAAGGATACATTCACATTCAATTAAATTTAAGCATGAAAAAGGAGCTTTAAAGCTCGTTTAAATGACTTGAGCTGAAAGTTGATAAATGGGCTTAAGAAGCATAAGGGAAATATAATTAAACGGATTAATCGACCATCCAAGAGCTTTGAGAATTTAATTGCATTTAATGAGCTTTCAATTAATCAACGGTTGCTTAACTTCCACTGAAAGCTGATCCTTATGGTTTATAGCCAATAAAACATAATCCAAAGTCAAGAATCTTAAACCGAATGTATTCCACTAATAGAAAGGAAGCCAAGAGATTAATCTACTTTTAAGGTGATTTATGGTCCTGAGGCTTTGGATTAATTAAAGTACCTCAACTTTAGGTCATTAACTAAAGTTAAGTTAATGGCTAATAAAACATGAGATGAAAATTGGATTGTCAACTGAGACCTTTAATAGAATTTGATTAATTTTGGATTAAAGCTTGATTAATATTATTTCCCACAACTATTTTTATTTCATCTCAATAGTCATTTTCAGTCAATGTCATCGTGATATTTCCTTCGGCCAATTATTTTGGTAATTTGTCGGAAAAAAAAATGTAGAACTTCCTGTGGACTCGTCACTGAGGAAATCGCCTTAAAGTTCAGCCAAGACCCAAAAATACTTGGCCAATCATTCAAGTTAACAATTAACCAGCAAATGTCAAACAGCAAATCAATCAGGCCAGGAAGAGGAAGAGGAAGAAGAAGAGAAAGAGAGAGGAAGAGAGGAAGAGGAAGAGGAAGAGAGCGGGCAATAACTTTGTCAATCATCGTAGTTGAGACTCATTGGAACTATGGGCCCTATGGGTTTTATGGGATCTATGATATGGCAACAAAGTCACCGAAAATCTGCTGCTTCTTATGCGTCATAATGTTGTTGTTGTTGTTGTTGTTGTTGTTGTTGCTGCTGCTGCTGCTGCTATTGCCAGCGTGACCAACGCCATTAATCAACAGAAAAAGGGCCGAAACTGGCGGCACTTGCAATTAGACGATGCGAAGGCGACACTTTAAGGCCACAGTCCGGGGATTTGGGCAGCGATGAAAGGTACAAGTCAAAGTCAAGATATGAGGTATGCGACATGAGGTGGCATGAGGCATGAGGCATGAGGTATTAGGGTATGTGGCATAAGGTACACAGGTACCACAGACGAGTAAATAGTGTGCTTATTTGCTCTTATTTGGCCCGACATTGTATTGAACCTACGTGATTTGCTAAAAGGGCACAGGATTAGGCGAGGAGTCTCATTACATGACTGACGAGCATCAAAAGGAAAATAAATAGAGGAAAACTCAGACCGGATAATGAGCTGGAAATAAAAACGAAAAATGCTCGCGGCTTAAAGTTGCCAACAAGCAGTAAGCAGCAAGCAGCGAGCAGCAAGCAGCGGGCAGCGGGCAGAGGGCAGAGGGCAGCGAGCAATGCGGAAGGAGCAGCGAGCGAGGAGTCGTTGCCATCGGATGAACGTATTAAAATGAAAATTTAAATAGCTACGACCATTAAGCAATATCCTGTTGCAGACGATGCCCTGGACGCCATGGACTGCAATATCCGTCCGAAAGGACATCCCATCTCCCGCAGGATAGCCAAGTAAATGCAACAGCAGCCTGGGGGCAGCGGCGTGTTGCAACTGCGGATGCCACTCTGTGGATTTGGCTAATGCGCTTCTACTCTATATCACCACATGACTATGCATGACTGTCTGTGTGCGCGTGTGTGTGTGTGTGCAGTGTGTGTGTGCGGTGTGTGTGTGCGGTGTGTGGGAGTGTGCGCGCTTGACTGTGTTGTCCTGTGCGTCGCTTTATTCAATTAGTTACATCCGATTATTACCTGCGTGGAAGGATTTCCACCTAAACCAAGTCCCAAGCCACACCTTACTCGTGTGGCTAATGGCATAAAGGGACAACTTACACACACACACACACACACACACATACATTCTTAAATACAAGCTTCTGTATATATGTATAAAAATATATAAATATATAAATATATATGTATGTATGTCTGTATGGATGGATGTCTGTATGGATGTATGTATGGATGTCTGTATGTATATATGTACATATGTGTGTGTGTGTGTGAGTTATGGAATGTTGTGTGTTGAACAATTTCCAGCTGAGAGCATCGCTTGTAATATTACAAAATAATTTCGAAACCGCATTCAGAGCGCACAAAGTTTACCGCGCAAATGTGGGAGTTACGTGACTGTGGTGTGCGGCGTATGCTTGTGGGTGTGGCACGGCCCGCCCATTCAGGCCATTGACAGCGGCAGCCATTAAACACAAAATGGACCCGAGTGCAAATTTAATTTTGTGTTTTTTAAAGCAAAGAAAACACACACAAAACCAACTGCGACGAACTCATTAAAAAGTTGATCTTCTACATAAATAAAAATAAGCAAAAAACAGAAAAAAAAAACAAAAAAATTGTTTAAATTTATGATTTTATGCTTTCGCTCTGCCTGTGTGTGTGTGTGTGTGTGTGTGTGTGTGTGTGTGGGGGCGGGGGAGCGCCTGTGCTTAACTGTAATTGCGTATCTCATTTGCATAAATATTTTAATTCCCTTTGTGCTTTGCCATTTTAACATCGAGTGTTAGGTAGGACTTAACAGCTTAGCCAAAGGACTGAACATCCGTTCGTTAACTTTTGGCTTTGTTCAACAATTAACAGATCTACAGAAGATGATGATTTGCAATTTGTTTTTGGCAGGCAACAAAATACAAATGTTAATTTGACATTTAATTGAGTTAACAAAGTCATTATCCTTGCACGCGCCACTGAATGACTTCGAAATAATCGGATATGTAATCTCCCGGCTCCTTTTATTTTTTTGTTCGTGATCATCAGCTGTTAAGCTGTAGCAATGCATAACAGAGTGTGGAGTTGTGAGGAGTACAGATGGTGTGATGTTCGGCTAATTGAAGCTTGTTATAAAACTGTTGCATACTTTTGGGCTTTTCGTTTAAAATAGTCATTTGCCGGTGATACCAGCTTTTCGTTTGGTTTGCATAAATAAATAAATACACAAATAAATAAATAAATAAATAAATAAATAATTCATGTGTGAAAGAAGCTTAATAATATTAATTTTAATGCATTCCTTGATCGGAATGTCCACATTAAATGAGATACATATATTGTCAGGTAATTTATTCATAGACCTGCGCCCGTGATTTATGCCACTGGCAACTTACACACGCGCAACGCCGCTGTCAAATGTTGCAGCCACAACTTGCTTGCAACCGTATTGACACATGGCATATGTTATCATCATTTTTCCCATTTTCCAGCTGTCCCCTCGTTCTTGTTGAACGTTGAACGGATGAAAATAATCAGAATAATAAGCTGCTATCAGGACGAAAAACCAAACAAAAAAAAAAAATAAATAAATAAAAAAAAAAACACAAAAATAAGTCTGTGAAATAAATAAAAGTTTGCGAAGGATGGCAGGACCAAAAAAAAGAAAGAAGAAAAAAGAAGAGAAAACACAAACAACAACTATGGGAATGGCGAGATGAGAAAGGAACATAAAGGAAATGCGAAATGAAATGGGAAAACTTTCCTGTAAGACTCTAAGCTGTAATAATAAGTTTGAACTGCCACGCCCACTGAGCCCACAGCTTCCCAATTAGGCACCCTCCTCGCCCCTGAACGTTTTACCTAATAATTTAATGGAATTGATTATAATTTAAGTGCAGAAAAGCCAATTCCTTTGTTTGTCTTTTCAACACTCGATGTGTGAGTGCACATGTGTGTGTGTGTGTGTGTGTGTGTGTGTGAAGGAACTAAAGATTCCCAAGAGTGAGTAGTGGTAAGTGGATGGTAAGAATGATAAATGCCCCTTATAAAGGAGGGCCCAACTTTCGGGTACCTCTCACTCAATGGATGAGAGAAATCAATTTAAAATACGTTAAGCAGCGGCATGGGAAAATGTGGGCGGATTCAACAATGGAGGGGGGGGGCATGAAGGGGGCATGCAAGGAAAGAAAAAGGTCAGACTCCGGCAATATTCTACGGCCGGGCATAAATATTTATATCGCATCTGTCGGCACAAAGAATTCAATAAAAACATGTGCAATAAATAAACGCGAAAAATGCGGGCACAAAAAAATACGTTGAAATCGATGCCCAGGACATGGCACAGGCTGTGGCAGGATGTTGCTGAATGTAGCTTTATAGTAGCAACATGCAATTTATATACATGCATACATACATACATACACACATACATACATACACACACACACACACATACACACATACATACATATAAAAGTCACTCTGTAAATAAAACACATACACATGCAACAAGGCGTTGCATATCAAAGGCATCCAAAGGATGCAAACTGATTGCCAGTTTGTCGCAATGGAAATGCAACTGGCGTACATAGAAAGGATACAGGGGCTCACCCAACGAGGGATCTAAATTCCTTTTCAAGTCTTGTAAGGATTACAGCAATTAAAATAAATATATATTTTAATCTTAGAAGATTAAAAAGTTTAGTTTACACAGCAATTATCCTTTTGCCACAGGACACGTCACTGCTTGCAACTATGTATATTTTTTTTCAAATGTCCTTTCAAATGGTCCTTTCAAACGTTTACAATTAAGCGTTGCATTTATCACACAAAATAATTCACATGGCCACGCCCACTAAAACCAAAGAGAACGCCCCCTTTCTCTAGCCGCCCAAAAGGAGGAAGCGGCAGCTCCTTAAAATTCATGAGGCGTCGACTGTTGTAACTGTAAATTACATTTATACGCAACTCAAACAGCACTCGAAAGTATCTACAGATGGAGCAGTGGGTGGAGCAAACAGCACACAACTCAGCTTGTAAGCACACACACACACACACACACACACACACATACACATACAGGCACTAATACCTATACATACATATACATACATACATCCAAATACATTGTAGAGTTTACTTAATGTGCCTCACTTTTGGTTAGTGCGGGCTTGTGTACATTTGTGTGGGTGCTTGTATGTGTGTGTGTGTGTGTGTGTGTGAGCGTGTGTGTGGGTGTGTGTGGGTGTCACTGCTGGTCAGGAGCTGTTGAAAAATGCATTGGACAACGACGCCGCCCTCGCCACAGGGGAAGCACACACACACACACACACACACACACACACACACATCGTCCGAATGTACACGGCCAAGGACAAGCGTCTGCTACTGGCAGCGTCTTGGTCAAGGCAATTCCTGCAGCTTCTTCGCATAAGCAACAAAAAACACAAAGTCAACAACAACAGCAGCAGCAGCTACGAAAATTTATAGTACAAGGATTGTGCTGAACATAAGGATACCCTGTAAAACAACTCAGGAGTAAGACTTTCTTAGGTGAGTTTCCTTTTTGAACTCAACCAATTTATGAGGCAATTCATATAGACACACACACACACACACACACATATGTATAACATACATGTATTTATAGCAGTTAAAAATGTATCTATTTTCGGTATACCCTAAATTTGCCCATAGCCAATCGTTTATTTACAGGGTATGCGGCAAAGAAGCAGAGCTTGCGGCATAATTAGCAAGGACTTTGTTACCTCGCATCTCCACAGCTCATTCATCCCTCTGGCCAGTTCTCTCACATATTACGTCTTTATGCTTTACACATAAACTCAAACAAAAGCACACACACACACACGCACACACAAAAACACGCACCCGCAGAGGACAACCGCATGCACACACACACGCACACACATAGCGTAAGATTTTGTTAGCTGCTCCTAAAAGGCTGCCACAATTTTTTTGTTGCCAATGAAATTTGAGCCGCGCTTTGATAGCCATTATGTTTACTCTGAGAAAGAGGAAGAAAGAGAAGAAGAAGAAGTAGAAGAAGTATGGGGGGAGGGGAGCAATATTCCTGGAAAGCGATGGGAGGCAAAGGAATGGACACGGCATAGACCGGATCGGCTCGGAGTGGACAGCAAGGGACAAGGCAGCGTCGCCTCATCAGCGTGACAAAGTCGATTATTTTCGTCTCAAGTGACAGCAAACAAGACTTAAATTACGAAATAGTTAACTGGGAATTTGTGGCAGACACGAGCGGGACATGAGGCTGGAGAGGAGCAGCAGCAGCAGCGGCCAACTCTACACGGACGGACGGGGGGGCGTTGGCGACGCAGTGCGGCTGGGAGACAGAAATGAATGAATAAAATGAATGGCTTATCTTTTGTTGACATTCTTCGTCTGTGACAACATTGACCAGTTGTCTCTCACACACACGCATACTCCCTCACACACACACACACACACACACACACGCATGGAATCATCCATGCATATACCTACACACACTCGTGACGGACTCGTTAGCGCCGTTGAAAGAAAGGAAATAAAATTTCTACAAGCTGCGTCAGCACAAGGAGATTTTTTCCTTCCTGTGCGCGCGTGTGTGTGTGTGTGTATGTGTGTGTGTGTGTGAGTGTAACACACTGGTGTGTGCGTGTTTATTGTGCAATAAGCTTTTGCTCCCTTTTGCCTATCACACTGTCACCCACTACCACAATCACACCCGAGCTCGAACCCAAACACACACACATACACACAAGCACACATATATACACACACATACACATACATACACTTTTTTCTTATACACACTTCTTGTGTGTGTAAATCCGCTTTTAATGAAAAGAAAACTCATCTTGAGCTTTTATGTGTGTGCATGTATATGTGTATTGGTATGTGACGTTTGGTAGTGTACAACGACACAATACACACACACACACACACGCATACAAACACATACAACATCTTCATGTATGTATAAAGAGCTCGTTACAAAGGGCAACAGTTAATGCCGGGCAACTAAATAAATCTTGTTTTATTATACGATGCGTGCCGCCCTTCAGCTTCGCCCCCGCCCTGGACTTGTTATCTGCCCACTAACCGCCCCTCGCCCCTCTCTCTCCTTACCATGCCCCTTTTGGGCACTCTCCAAAGAAAATCACTATATAATCGAATTGGCTTAGACACGTCTCGGAAAACGTCCCATAAACAAGTCAATTTGCGAATGTTTATAACATTTCTTTGAGCACCCCAAAAATTCCTCTCTTTCTCCCTTCCTTCCCTCCTCTTAATTTTCTCACTTTCTCTACGTTTTGCATAACCTTTCGCCGTCTCCTTTTCCTATGCAATATCCTTCTCGTTTACTCCATAAACATTTTCCCCCATTGCACTTGCTAATCATATTTTAAAACATTTTCACTTTCCACATGGCAACTTGCGCTGTGATTTATGCCATTTCCATGTGCCCCACCCCCCACCCACCACCCCCTACCAACAGTCCCACTCTCAGCCCCAGCCGATGCTACGTCTCTCTCCATTACACGTTTGACCCACTTGCATTGAATTCATCGGAGAGCAGTTCATAGTTCGTAGGCGATTGCAATGTTGTCCTGCCTGTGCTTCACCATTCACCAACCTCCCCTCCCAGCACTCCCTCCTCACCCCAACCTCCCCTAGCCACCCACACGAACGTTTGACCAGAAATCTGTGGGCAATTCAATTGAGCAAGTTTGCCTTTTGCCGTTCCAGCGGCAAAACTGAATCGCTGGACTCTGATTATACCCTCTAATCTCTCTCTCTCCGAAGAGCGGGTGTACACAGTGACTGTCCCTGAGTTGCATAAGTGTCCTTAATTTAGGATAGATTTGAACTATTTAGTTAATCAGAGAAAACTCATGATTTTAAATATCGCTATTCCATTTCCAAAGGTGACTTTAAGATTGGCAAATTTCAAGAGACTTTAATTCAGATATTTTTAATTATGTTGGGAATTCAAAAGATATCAAAATTAAATGATAATTAAATAATAATTAATATCATAATTAAAAATCAATAAGTGATTCGTATTTTTTTTTAAGTGTATCTCCTGAGGGCCGCTACGCAAAGGGAACCTCTTAGGGAGCACTGCCTGTGGCGCTCAGCAAGTAAGACCGGACCACTGATCCCCGTAGACAACTTCAAACACATAGCAAAAAAAGTACAGTCTTCGAATGACCATACAAAACTGCTTCTTACGGACTGCTTGTATCTACTGCTTTCACTGCTTACATCCACTGCTTTCACTGCTTTAAGCGCTGAGGCCAACCCATTGGATGACTGAAGAAATTTCGCCTCTTCCCACAGCTGCCTTCTCCGATGGAAAGAGCTTATCCGGAGTACCACTGCTTGTGGCGCACTGCTTGTAACGCACTGCCTGCTATCTGTTGTCCCTACAGGATATCTCTGTAGCTGCCTCACATTGTTATCTTATTTAAGAATGTTTTTCACTGCAGTTTGGAACTCATCCCGGCAACATTATCAGCCGCATTGCAGCTACCAATTTATGACCTGATTCCCCTTCTCTTCTATCGCCATTGCCCCCCCTCTCTTTCTGAAACTCCACCCCCCTCCCTCCCTCTGGCCCACACGATTGCGTTGGTGGCTTTCAAATGAATTTTGACGTAATTGTAATAAATTGTTGGTCAGCCAGGGCAAAGTTTGTTGGCAGCTCGTTTTGGTTTTTGGGCCAGGCAAAAATTTCTATATTTATCCAGAGCCTGGAAGAAAAATAATGTCAGACCATAACAAATCGCAAAGTGAAGGACTAATCGATACCCTGTAAGGATATGTGTGAATTAAAATAAAAAAAAAAAAATTCAAAAATTTTCCCTGTATTTCAATTTGTGAACTCGAAATGCCAAAAAGACACTCAAAACTGTACCTAATTTTGGCATGGCGTTTGAACCACTCCTTTGGCTCCGTCCGCAGGATATAGAAAAATGCACAGCTGCATGCAAATAAACTGGAAACGTTGAGCAAAATTTATGTACGTTTAGAACCAATGGCCATGAAATAAGTGAAATGTGGCAGAAATAAACAAAGCAAAAGGATACGAATGAAAATAAACCAAATTGAGAATAGAAAATGGAAATGGGAATGGAAAATGGAAAATGCAAAATGGGAGATGCGAATGAAAATGTAAATAGATAAAACCGGAGAAACACAAGTAAAACATAAAGGATTCTCTACAACAAAAAAAAAAAATAAAAATAATTCAAAAATAATAAATTCCATATTATTTAACGAACCAACCGAAGCTGCGGTTAGATTAAGGACTCACAGCAACAACTATGTGGCTGAGGTCCCTGAGGCAACTGAGCTCCGAGCAGCTTGCCTGGAAAACTAACGAGCAGTTTCCCTGCAAAAAAAAAAAAAAGTAATTCAAAACGCATTTTCACAAAATTTTCCATTATTTAAGAAAAGTTTGCATAGTTTCCTTAAAGGACACACGTCCCAATGACGTCCCTGAACTGTAAGGAGCGCGTCTAGAAAACCAATCAGGCACAGCTTTGCATCCTTTTTGGCATACGAAAATCCCTTCCTCTAACTCGACGAGTATAAATGCAAAATAAATGATTTTCGTTTTCATTTTCATTTTCATTTTAATTTCCTTTTTCCATTCTCTGAGTTTAATTAAAAGTAGCAAAAAACCAAAAAGGAGCAAAACATTTTTATTTGCCATATATAAAAAATGGTTTGCTCATTTGTGGTTTAGGGGCCTAAACAAATAGGCTGATTAGAAAGTAGACAAAATGGATACCGCACACACACACACACACACACACACACACACACATATATATATATATATGTATATATACCCGTTAAGGTATCACACACCCACACAAACATATTAAGAGGCACACATACATATATCATACAGGAATCATACACATCCTTGTACCCAAGCCGCTGCCATGTCCTTAGTTTGCTCATTCCCCAGTTTCAAGTGTTTGCTCAACTTACCGCAAATGTGTCGTTTATTCACAGGACAACAGGAGAGCTGGAGAGCTGGAGAGCTGAAGAGCTGGAGGCCAGGAGTCTAGGAGACTAGGAGACTGCGACAGGGCAGAAGGAAACAAAGCGAATGCCGGGGCGCAAATAGATGGATGGGGATGGCCGTGAGAGGGGAAACAAATGTGCAGAGACCCAGAGAGATGAGCTTACAGGACGTTTACAGGACGTTTGGTAATTTGCATAAAAAGGTTAAAAGCATGAAATGTTGCTAATTTCTTTGGGGGCCGAGGCAGGCAAAAATTGCTCGTTAGTTGCGTTTAGGAATAGGAAACCCGTTGACAGGCAGCCAGGATACTAGAAGAGGATAGGATAGCATAGGATACTAGAATGCCAGAGGACATATTCACATTTTCTACTCATTACTGCTGAATACTCAACTTTAAACTTGCTGCATCAGCACAAAGAAACGAAACTCAACAAGAAGAAGCCAGGATTCAAGCTGCGATGAGATACCGAAGATGCTATACCCTGGCAAAAAAGGATACACGGCGAGCAAGGAAACCCTTCAATGTCATCAGTATAATTTAAATATCGCTATGAAAGTTCATTCAATTTACAGATTTTTAACCGAAGCGCAGACTCAAAGTCAAAGTAAAGGACATCTTGGGGACAAACTTTGCACTTTGCACTTCGTTCTGGTCCAGCATACTTTATGGCCCAAACAATTATAGCGCTCTTACCACAAGTAACGCAAAAGTAAGCAAAGTTTTAAACTACATTGAAACAAAAATACAAAGCAAGAAAAAATAAAAAATAAAAATAGAAAATAAAAAATAAAAATAAAAAATAAAAAAAGGAAATAAAAATAGAAAATAAAAAATAAAAATAGAAATAGAAAATAAAAAATAAAAATTAAAATAAAAAATAAAAATAGAAATAGAAAATTAAAAATAAAAATAGCAAATAAAAAATAAAATAGAAAATAGAAAATAAAAATAAAAAATAAAAATAAAAAATAAAAATAGAAAATAAAAAATGAAAATAGAAAATAAAAAATACAAATAGAAAATAAAAAATACAAAATACAAATAGAAAATAAAAAATAAAAATTAAAAATAGAAAATAAAAAATAAATTTAAAAATAGAAAATAAAAATAAAAAATAGAAAATAAAAATAAAAAATAGAAAATAAAAATAAAAGAAAATAAAAATAAAAAATAAAAATAGAAAAAAGAAAATAAAAAATAAAAATAGAAAATAAAAAAAAAAATTAAAAAATAAAAATTAAAAAATGAAAATAGAAAATAAAAAATAAATTTAAAAATAGAAAATAAAATATAAAAATAGAAATAAAAATAAAAAATAGAAAATAAAAATAAAAGAAAATAAAAATAAAAAATAAAAATAGAAAATAAAAATAGAAAATAAAAAATAAAAATTAAAAATAGAAAATAAAAATACAAAATAAAAATAGAAAATAAAAAATAAAAATAGAAAATAAAAAATAAAAATAAAAATAGAAATATAAAAATAAAAGAAAACAAAAATAAACTCGGTCTGCTTTTAAATATTTGGCAGTCCTTTTGCCTTGGTTAAACAAAAGTTAAATGGCAAAGTTTTTGGCCAAAAACAATTCGCGCGCATTTAACCTGAACGAAACGAAAGAAAAAGTTATTTCTGTTATGCAAGGACCCGGGGATAGGGGTCAAGGGAAGTTGAAGCGGTAGTTAACGCCAGGGGGCAGGGGATGGAAAATGCTGGGAAATGCTTGCAACATTTCAACATTTCAAACATTTCTATTTCATTGTAGTAAGACTTACTTGCCACGCCCCCCTACCCACCGCACTCAACCCACGCCTTGCCACCTGCAGCTCTAATTACGCAGCCAAAGGGAAGTAGTGGGGAAAATTGGGTTGCTGAAGGGAGGGGGGAATGGGGGGGGGGGGGGGGGGGTCACAATCCAAATGTGTTAAATGTCAGGCCAAGACAACTCCTCGCAATAAAGCCAACGAAGCATGTCAAAAGCAATTTATGTGGCCGAGGCCGAGGCTGAGGCTGAGGCAGAGGCAGGAGTCGAGCGTTGCCTGTGGCACAAAAGGAGCACGCAACATTTGCGGATGGGCATAAGGTGGCAGTTGTGACACGTGACAGGGGCTTGATCGTTAGCTTGGGCAGGGGGCGGTGTGCAAGGATTGTGTGGGCGGAAAATTGAAAGGGCCCGGGGGGTGGGCGGTGTGGTAGGGGGAGGGGTGGTATTGCAGCACAACAAATGCACAGCACAAATGGCATAATAAGTGCGCAAATCTAGGGGAAACATCGGGACAATACCCCGCGGTGGAGCTCCAAAGCAGGCGATGTTTGTCACTTTGACAGCTGCAAATCCCGCACGAAACACACAGCGACCAATACAGATCCACACGCAGTGACACAAGAAGACCAACACACACACACACACACACACACACACACACACACACAGAGACACATAGAGTGACAGAAGGATACGCACAGAGGGCGGCATGGCGGTCGGTTGGTCGGTCTCGAGTGAAGTACAAAAGGATTGGATTGAAGAGCGAACAATTTAATTGCAATTCAATGAATGCACACACAATCACACCGACACTGAATCCCTACAGTATACTGTGTGCGTGTGCGTGTGTGTGTTTGCGGTATGTGGGCGCTGTGAGGCCTTAGTAAATTTAAGCGACAGCTGCCTGTATGACGAAGCGGCAATCCTTCATGAATTGCCAGCAAAATTGCCTTTAAATCTGACTATTGGGCAACAAGTTTAATCTTAATATTTACTCACACACTCTCATACAAATAGAAGCAAGCAGACATCTATACGCACACATACACACATACACACACATACGCACGCACGCATTCGGACATTGTGCCTCATCTTTTACAGTTCATAGCAAGCTCAAGGTCACTGCTGTCAGTGCTCCCAGTAAGTTTCTTTCGCGCACACACACACACACACACACACACACACACACACACACACACACACACACACATACATACATATTTGTTTGGCTGTGTGAGTGTGTGTATCACACAGATGTTTTTCGCACAGCCGCCACGCCCGCCAACACCCCTCCCCAACCACATTTACTCATCCTCAGGGTCGACGCATTGCGCTTGGGGACCAACGCCTAAAAAAAGAAAGAGGATTCCCAAACCCAACTCAAAGGCATTTTCGAAACCCTCGAAATCCTTGAAGCCCTCCCTCAAAGCCCAAGGATGTACCCAAACCCATTTACACAGCAATCCTCAGCAGCTGTTGTTGCCTCGCGTCTTAAGCTCGTTGTTACTGTAGCTGTTGTTGTTGTTGTTGTCTTGTTGTTGTTGTTGCTGTTGTCGCTCAATAAACATTTATGCATTGCGAGTCTGGCTAAATATTTATTTTGGTTTATCAATCAGAGGAGCTGTTAAAGCGGCGGCCTACCCACTGAAATACTGGGAACAGTTTTAGCGGCAGCCGCAGCAATGGAAACAAAACCCGACGGCAACGGCAGCAGCAGCAGCAGCAGCGACAGCGGCAGCAGAAACAGCGGCAACAACTGCGCAGACTCTGCGACGAGCACGTGGCATGCAGTTAACAGCCATTTAACAGGCACTTAACATACATTCCGCAGCACCGCTAACAGAAGGCTAACAGAAACGTGAACGTAACTTGGGCCAAGGCTAAGGCTGGTCCATGAGCTCTGCACATATGCACACACACGCACACACACACACACACACACACACATGTAGGGTTTGTCTATAACACAAAAACACACCAAAGGCACACACACATACACGCACACATATGCAAACATAAAAACTTTAACGCTCGCTGACAAGGAAATGCTTTTAGTTAAAACTTTTATAGCCGGGCCCATCGCCAAATAAGTTAACTCTCAGCTTTTGACTTGAAACTTTCGGCTCAATTTCGAAACAGTTGCACTTTTTTTTTAGGCCCTGACTAGACACACAGCGATCAGCGCTGCCGTCGCTGCTACCACTGCTGCCACCGCTGCCACCGCTGCTGCTACTACTACTGCTCCTGGAGCCTTAAAGGCTCAAAGTCAATCGAGTTCAAAGCGTTTCGAAATGGACGTTAACTTCGTGCAGAGTTCAAAATCAAATTGGCCAAATACTCGATACATGACGTGGCTAATGAAGATGCTGCTGCTCCTGTGGCTGCCGATGACGATGATGATGATGAAGATGATGATGTTGTTGCTGCTGCTACCGTTGCTGCTGCTGATAGCATTCCTCCTGCTGTTGATGATGATGATGATGATGAGGATGAGGCGCATGAATCAAGCTGCCAAACGTCACTCACCGCTCACCACTCACCACTCCCCACTCCCCACTCCCCACTTTCCACTCACCACTCCCCACTTTCCACTTACCCCTCGCCACTTGCCACTTGCCACTTACCCCTCGCCACTTGCCACTTTCGACTTGCCGCTTGCCACTTGCCACTTACCAGCTGCCAGTTGCCTATCTAAGATTCATTTGGTGGCTGCGTCGTGCGGGGTTCGTCTGGCTTTGGCCTTCGATTCGGCCTTGAACTGTCTCACCTTTGAACTCGGCGTGACTGTCGCCTGTTTAAGCATATAATTTTTTGCTTTCCTTCGATATTCTACGAAAAGGACATTCTCAAACATTTTAATATAAATATCTTCGTCATCTGCAAGTTAATGCCTTGTACTTTATCAAGCAACAGCTACTAAATAACTATTCCCATTATTTTATCTGCTTTACAGTGTTTCGATAAATAGAACTACATTCTGATACCCAAACTCATTATCCTTGACTGCCCCAAATATCCTCATAGTCAAGCCAGACCTTTGACCCAACTGCAGGGTAACAGCGAGTCATAAGTGTTTTGAGGCTTCGTTTTTAGCCGTTTAAGGTGTTTCCCTGCTCATGTTATGTTTGCCAAATATTCATGACGTCTGCCGCCCGAAGGCCAATTAAAATAAAGTGTAGTCCTTATGGGGGGTGGGGAGAATTCATTAGGTGGAAGAAATTTGGGTCTGGCATAAATATTCCCCATAGTTGGCTTTATTTTAGCTCTAAAATTAAAAATTAATTTGTGTGACAATGTGTGTGTTGCCCTCTCTCTCTGAGTGTGTGTGTGTGTGTGTGTGTGCAGGAAGGAGGAAGCGTTAAATGAAAACAAATTAATCGCATTATGTTTACATACTCAGCAGAAGGAGAGAGAGAGAGCGAAAGAGAGAGGGGGGGAGAGCAGGCGAATGTGTGAGTGAGAGGTATGAGTGCGATGGGGCGTAAGGACTCGTCGTGGGCGGGCGACAGTCTTTTGTTCAAACAGATAAAAGCGCAAAGTGTTGACATTGTTAAGAGTTGAACAATAAAAGCAAATGTTATGCACATATAGACTAAAATATACCCTACACATGGAATGAGAGTCAAGAAAGAAAAAAAACACACACACTTTAGATACCAAAATTGATCCTTAAATATCCTACTATTCACAGGGCATTCCCCACGTCGCTCATAAACAGACTCCGTGCTGAAGCCGTCACTTTTGTTGAGTAAATAAAGGGCATTTAACTTTTTTAATCTAAGTCATAACGCGTTCTCACTCTCTCGATTATAACTACTCAACAATCGTCCTTCCGCTCCCTCTCACTCTCACTCTCACTCCCATTCTCACTCTCACTCTCACTCTCACTCTCTCTGTCTCTTCCTCTGGCTCCTCACTCCGTCGCGTGGTTCTGCCTTTGTGCATTGAAAATGCTTTCAACTGCAATTTGGAATTATAATTCATGGTTGGCCAAACGCTCAGTCTCATTATGGCCAACAAAAAAGCCATCATCGCAATTATCAGCCAGCGAATATGACAAAAACACAAAGACAAACAGAGGGCGTAAGTCAGAGATGGGAAATAAATGTGTTGGGGCGAGCGAAAGGCGGGCAGCGAGGGAGACGCAGATAATTCTGTGCTATGAAAATGTCAAACCAACAAAAAAAAAAAAATATATATAAAAAAAAGAAAATATAAAAAAAATAAAAAAAATAAAAAAAATAAAAAAAAAATAAAACCAAATGAAACAAAAAAAAAAAAGTTGATGAATGCCAAACAAGTTGGCAGCAAAGTCACAGTCAAGTTACAAGGGCAAACTTTGAACAGTAACAACAACAACAACAACAACAACAACAACAACGCCGATAAATAATGCATATAACAATGCTAACAACCACGTCAACAACAGCAACAACAACAACAATAACAAACAATGTCAAATAAATTGTTGCCGGCGCGTAATTTTAATTATTATGAACTCAAAAACGCGAACTGTGAAAATTAGACATTCATTTGAAAGTCGAGCCAATTTCACATCAAGTCTGCTAACACGCACACACACACACACACACACACTCACAGACAATGCCAAAAAAGTTCCTCAAAAGTTACGTGCAAGCGTGCGTGTGTGTGTGTGTGTGTGTGTGTCATATATGTAAAAGTCATAAGCAGTTCGTTTGCATTGCGTTGGCTGTTTGTGATTTTGCCGCCGAATGGCACAGCGCACAAAAGTAGGCAACAGAAATTCAGAAACTCAGCAGCTCCGCATAGTGGGACAAGCGCGAGGACCGAAACATGTTAACAAATACAGTGACAAGTAACTCATCGGGATAATTAGTTGACTCTTGTCTATATAAATATATGTGTGTGTTTTAATACACACACCTGTGTGTATCCTGTGTGGGAAACAACAGCTGTGCGGCATTTAGAGGTTAAGGCAAGGTAAGGTCCGCAGATTCAAGTCAATACAATTATTTGATTTTTACCTGCCACTACAAAGGACATTTAAATATATGAACTTTTTTTTTTTAATTTATTTTTTTAAATTATTCAAAAATTGTTTAATTAAATCTGCATTTAAGCCTGGAAACTGTACACTTTCAATAACATACTTTAAGCTCATTCATTCTATGGCCCTTATGGATGGGGCCATTAATATTTTACTTTCCATTCATAGCCGAAAATTCTAATCACTTAACGGTATTTAGCACTTGGCCTCTATTTATGCTCCACTGTGCGTTGTCTTAGGGCGGCAATTGAAGTTCACAGCGCCTTGTCTTTGGTTGCTCAGTCGGCGCTTGAAAGTAGGCAACGATAATAACATGTACATTACGAGCATGTGTGTGTGTGAGTGCGAATGCGAGTATGTGTGTGTGTGTGAGTGTCTCGTAAGAAATTGCTGTGCATACGGCGAGTATGTGATATGAGTGTGTGTGTGTGTTGTTATGGCGGATATGTGGGTGTATGTGTATGTGTATGGGTATGGGTGTGTATATGTGCTGGTATGCGTGTGTGGGAGTGTGTGCATGGGTGTGAGTGTGTAATATCAGTTTCTCGTGCTGTGTATTCAATATCAATTCATGTAAATTTAATTACGCATGCCTGCGCCTTGTTGGCATGTTCCTTCCTCTACACATGCTAAGTGTGTGTGTGTGTGTGTGTGTGTGTGTGTGAGTATGTGTTTGCATATGTGAGTCTCTGTGGTTGTGATGCGAAACAATGTTGTATTTGATTACAGTGAACGGTTGTGATTGGGGGAACAAGCGACGCGGCAAACTAATTAAAGTGTTCATTGCCAGGCCAAACAACTTGCAACATGCGGCGCCCCTGCGCCCGCATATGCCACCGTGTCAGCACCCGCCCACGCCCACACCACCGTCACATCACCATCACCAATTGACTCCAACAAATGTGTCGTGGTCGAGTCCTAAAGGATACAATTCGCGTGACAAAACTTTCAATTAAGGAACGGGTGGCACAGGGGACACATGCGGCCTGCGGGGGGCGTAGCGTGGCGGGAGGGTCGGCGGAGGGGGCAGAGGGACAAGCTATTAAGCTAAAAATTCATTGTCGATTATGAAGTTAGTCAGAGTTTTGGTTTTCATGTTTTTTTTTTGGGGATCCTTTAAGGATTCGTGCGCTTAACTTTTAATGCATTGCAAATTGTTTTGCAATTAACGGCACACGGAAAATTTAGTTTTTCTTTTTGTTGTTTTTATTATTGTTGTTGCTGCTGTTATTGTTGTTGTTGTTGTTGTTGTTGCTGTTGTTTGTTGTTGTTGCTCTGTGAGTTACTCTGAGTTACTCCGAGCTGCTATTGTTGCAAAGTAATTTCCAAGCTTTCGCTTCTGATTTTGCGATAACAACAACAACAGCAACAACAACAACAACAAACAACAACAACAAAACAAAAGAAGGAAGAAAAAGGTAAATTTGCCGTCAAGTTGATGCAAAGTTTTTCGACAAAGTGTTGCAAGGAGCTAAACAAACTGAAAGCCGAAACTGCATTTAATGGGATCAGGGGAGGAAGCGAAGGAGAAACAGAGAGAGGGGGAGAGAGGGGGAGAGGGGGAGAGGGGGAGGGGGGGAGGAGTTGAGTTGATCTGCAACTCGTCGACTTCCTTCGACGACGAAGCTTTCTTTATTGTCAGCCAAAGTTGAAATCCAAAACGAAATTTCTTGCATGGCAGCCAAAACTTTTGATAAGCCGAAAGCAAAAGCAAAAACAAAAAGCAAAAGCAAAAGCAAAAGCAAAAGGAAATTCAAATTGCAATTCGGATTTGTTGCATGTGGCACATTGCGCAGTAAGAAGAAAATTTAAGGTTACGCTATTGAGAATTTAACAGCAATCACTGCAACGGCTTCTGTTTACTCCCACTACGAAACACTCGGCACCCCTATATCCTTGCACCCTTATCCCATCATCCCATCAGCCAAGTCCTTGCTCCTCGTCCTACTTCAACTCTTGGCTGTCACGAAACTTTACGCATAAATAAAAGTTGGTCGCTGGCTGCTGTTTTGGTTTTTATACCCTGTAAAACTGCAAAGCGGCTACAAGGACTACTTAATGTGGATACAAAACAATAAATTAGTCCTGGCACAGGACTCTCTAGGACTCTCATATTATAGCTGCATTTCTTGCCTGATTTTCTATCAAACCAAATTTCATTTATTGAGCAAATTTCTCGGCTTCAGGATTGAGGAGCTAGAAGAATCCTTTAATAAGGATCAGATGTTCCCGGAACTGGGGGATCACTGTACATATCCTTTAGATTCCGTCTAAGCTCTTTATCCATATTCACGCTTCAGCTCTATTTTCTCCAGAAGCTCCTTAAAAAAGTCTACTCGATAAAAGATCCTTTGAATATCCTAAAAGCAGCCATAACAACTGTTGATCCTTATCGTTTTACAGGGTATTCAAAAGTCGTAGCCAGAATCATTGCGCTTTCTGCTTGTTTTCCTTGATCTGTTTTGTTGTCGTTCTCTTGGTCTGAACTGCATCTGGCAGCGCCCCGCCTGCGCTCGCGTAACGCGGCCCCTCGTCATCCCGACACCCCGCAAGCATCCCATAGCCGTAATATCCTTCAGCTTAGGCGACGAAAGCCAAAACTCGTTATCGTTTAATTCCAGCGAGGAGCGAGTCCTTGCCAAAGCCAGTCAATGTATTGGCAGTTGACAGCAACTGACTCGAGGACCCAAAAGGAGGCGCGCGGCCAAAGTCAGCACTGAGGGCGGCGCTGGTTAAGGAACTGAGGCGGACGAGAGCAACTGATGGCCAGAGAAAGGCAATGGAAACAGTCCTTTTACATATTTCCATTGATTACCTCCCTCCACACTCCGCGCCAAACTGCCCCATACCCCCATCGCGGCATCTTCTTATTAAACGTGCCACATTCTTGGTGCGCTTTTATTGCAACATTCATGCGCAATATTTGCATAATGCAGCCTGATTGATGTTTGACTGTTTGTGCACAGGATGAAAGGAAAAGAGGGCGGAGAGGGTGGCGGGGGGTGCCTCTTGGTAATGAAAAGCGGGCCAAGAGATTGTCAAAGATTGGCAAGGGCCCACATGGCGGCAGTTGCTGCTAGCAGATGACAACAATTCACAACTTGTAAACAGAAGGCAAGGCGTTCTGCTATTTACACAGCAGCAGCAGCAGCGGCAGCAAAAGTTGCACCAATACCAGCAACAACATGTACACAATATGCTGGTAAGTGGCACAAGGCAACATCGACAATAGCAACAATAACAATAACAGTAACAACAACAACAACAACAACAACAACAACAACAACTTGGTGGAATCGATGGCCTGCTTGTGCCTCGTTCTGTTGCCTTAGCCACATTTTCAGGCTCAGCCTCAGTCTCAGCCTCAGCCTCAGCCTCAGCCTCAGCATCCGCCTCAGCCTCAGCCTCAGCATCCGCCTCAGCCTCAAACCCAAACCCAAGCCCAAGCCCAAACCCAAGCCCAAACCCAAGCCCAAACCCAACCCCATACCCAAGCCCAAGTCCAAACCCAAGCCCAAACTCAAGCCCAAACCCAAGCCCAAGCCCAACCCCAAGCCTATGCCCAAACCCGCAGCCAAGCCTCCAACCTGCAACCTCCAACCTCAGCCTTAGACTCGACTCCATTTGCTGCCGCTGAGTGCAAATAGTTTTTGGTTTTTCTCCTTATTGTTGTACTGCCACACCCGCCGCCTTCTGCCTGCTGCCTGCTGCCCGCTGCCTGCCGCCGCCTCGACCTGATGCTGCATGCAGCTGGCACTAAGCCAACTTGAACATCCAGCATTCAGCATCCTGAAATGTTGGCATCCTTTTTGTTTACCAAACTCGCAGCATTCCCTGAGCATTCACTCTATTTACTCACATGTCCGAATGGATTTTCTTGGAAATGCTGAAAAAGGTGCTCGAGCGGTTCCCATGGCCTATAAAATGTGTTCAATTTTCCCAGAAAATGAAAAATGAAGAAAACTACGCTATGAAAACCATTAACAAAAGGTTCAAAAGGACGATTCAAGGAAACAATATCAAAACATTGGCAACACCTTCATTTGGATTTCGTAGGGTATTTTAAAGTCGAGGATGCCTCGCATTAAATCCCAGTTACCTTTATTTATATTCAAATGTAAGAATGCAGACAACTTGAAGAGCGAAAACCTCAAGGATAAAGGACCTCCGACTAATATAACATATGAAGTGAAGGGTATTTTCAAGTCGAGCTCAGCTCGTACTTCATTCAACTCAATTTAGATGTAAATACAAAAGGACAGCTAATTACATAAGTTGCCTAAACGCAACTAAATACTTAAAGGATTAAGGACTAAATAAGCACACGCCATTCTTAGGGCATTTTCAAGTCGAATAAAGATTCAATCGCATTTAAATGTACTGAGCCGAATATGAATGCAGTTGGTCAAACGAATGAAGATTGTAAACAGATCCTTTCCCGCTCTCTTCTTATTGGAAATTTCGTGCAGCGTATCCTTAAATCACATATAGAGTACACCTGAACAGCTGCATAAATATCCCCGATACCTCCAAGCGGAATCCTTGAACGCTGTTTTCTTTACTGCAAATTAAGTGATAAAAGACTTTGCCTAACTTTGAGTTACATAAGGATACTTAAGGATACTCAAAATTCAATTAGAAAATGAGGGTTATACTTTCTCCCTTCGTACAGCCACTTTGCCAATGCTAATTGACTGTTGGCCAAGAGCGGGAGAGAGAGAAAGGATAACTTAGAAGTGAAACTGCGACAATTTGAGCATTAAAGTAGTTTGCAATAAGGCAGAGTATCCTTACATATCCTGCAGTTCAGCATTATTAGTTTTGAGTACAGTTCCCGGGAATTATATTTGCACCCAACGTATAATCCCAGCTACAGGAAGTGTGGCTTATTATTTGGCTAGCAACGTCTAATGGCCTGAACTTTTGGCAAACTAGGAATAACGGAGCGGAACCATCTCCGTCAGCTTCAGCTTCAGCTTTAGCTTCGTCTCTATCTCCTTTCCTCTTCCCCTCTTTCTCTTGCACCTTCCCCTTGGCCAAGACCTTCCCTTTGTAGCATCATCTTGACAAGCACTTAGCTTGACTTTAGTCCCGCCACCGCTACCGCTACCGCTGCCGAATCACAATTTCATTGCTGCCCCTTATAATATAGCCCTTAACTTGGGAATCATCATCATCATCATCATCATCATTATCATCATCCTTATCATCATCATCGTCATCTTTCTGGACCTATTAAATGCACTCGAGCGAAACATCAAAGTCCCCTTGAATTGTTGCTGCCACATCTGCTTCCGCATCAGTTGGGATTCCAGAGAGAGAGAGACAGAGAGAGAGAGAAGGAGAGAGAGGGAGAGAGAGAGGGAGAGAGAGCGAGATAGCCGCCCTATCTATATAAGAGAGAGATAGGGATATATATAAATCCCGGGCATGATGTTTATTAAATAGTTGCATAAACGGCGTATCCCTGTCGAAGGGTCAAAAGGTCTTAGGACCAAAAGTGTTGGCAGGTTCAGTCGGGTTGGGTTCACGGGTTACCAAGGGGAATCAAGGTTTAGTGCATTTTCTGCGTTTCGTTACGTGCCATATTTCAGTTGTGCTTCTGCCATTTGAAATGTTGCAACAGTTTGGTTTGTGTCCCATGTACTTGCCGTTTGTGCATACCCCTCATCTTTGTGCCGCCCACCATCGCCCCAGGACGTGGGTCAGGGGTGAAAAGATAGCGCTGAAGTTCATGATGTATCCCGACAGAATGTCAGTCCTGCTGCTGCTGATGTTGTTGTTGTTGTTACAGTTGGCATTGCTTTTGATGTTGTTGTTGTTGTTGGCACAGCTGCCATGGCAGCCTTTGAGGCAGCGATACACAAATGAAAACCAAACAAACATCACGCACAGGTCGCGCTTTTAACCCCTACCTCCCTTCCCCACACATCCACCCACAACCACCCCACCGATGCCAAATACTCCTCTGTCAATTCGAGTAGCACCCTACACCGACCTCAGCCCCACACCCCACACCCCACACCCCACACCCCTTCAGTCACTGGCACCCATCACTGCTGCCCCTCTACATCTGGCTGAGAGTTGATTTAAAGCGCAAATTGCGAAATTCTATTCCGTAACTGAAATTGCGTATACGTCCCATGTACATCCTACGTATTACGTAGCAGTGCGCTTTACGACATTTACATTTATTGCCAACCATTTCAAGCAAATAATGCGGGGCGAACAAAAAGGGAGAGAGGGTGAATTCGTTCGTCCTCCAAAGGACTCTCTAAGCTAACTTCTATTATATTGTTACACTGACATTGGCCTCAGATGACTGTTTGCTGAGGGATGTCCTTATTGTTATTGTTGCTATTCTTGTAGTAGTCGTTGTTGTTGTTTTTATTATTATTATTCTGTTGTTGTTGTTGTTGTTGTAGCTGTTGTAGTCTTGGCATACACAAACACTTGCCATAAATTATGAATAGAATAGAAGTGAAAAAGAATGAAAGGGAGAAACCCCAAGCTCAAAAGGAAGGTAAGGACAACATTTGATGGAATCAACACAAAAGCCGATAAGCTGTCAACGGGTTAAGGGTCGTCAATTTGTTGGTTCATTGTGGGTATAATCCGAGTAATGATATCCCTGAAAGGACAACTGATCGCTTGCTCTTCAAGCGACACACATCACAGTTACTACTTAATTAACTGAAGAAGTCAAATCTTGAGCTCTTGACTGCAAATTGATTCTTAATTAAAAACATAATTTATTTAATTACTTTAATTACTTTAGGTACTCTTCAGAATTACTAAAGTTTTTATTTAATTACTAAATTGTTTACTCATAACAGATTATTATTTTTGTCCGTTTATTTTTGTCGTGTCCATTTCGGAAAGGAGCAAAGGATCAAAGTTCACTCTTTAAAATTTTTTCATATTTTTTTTATAATTACTAAATTACTACTAAGTAAAAACTAGTATAAAACCTAAGGATCAAGCAAAAACTAAACAGCAGTTAATTCCTTCTCCTGACTGCAGTCTCTTTAGGAAAGTCATCATAATTACCCAAGCATTACTTATTATATATAAAATAATTACTTAAGTAATTATGTCCAAAATGAAGTAATTTATTTTATCAAAATGTAATTTAATTTTAAATATTTTTTATTTTTGGAATTTAAACTTTCTCTTGGCTTTAGAGGGTATCTCGCTGCTTAACAGTTTTTATTTCTCCCAACTTATTCTCTGTTTTTGCTTAATATTTGAGCTGTGCATAATTTGTGTGTGTGTGTGTGTGTTTGTCTCTCTCCCTCTCTCTCTGTATGTGTGTGTGCCTGTCTCTGTGTAGTTGTGTGAGTGTCTCTGTGTTTTTCTTCGTGTCACAGGCCGCAAGGCAAAAACCTTCTAACCCACAACTCACTTTCGCATAATGAAATTTCCAACGAGGCGGCAAGTGGTTATTTATGAGGTTTACAAATCATTTTTCAGTTGAAAAACATTGTAAAGGAAAACGAAAAAACTGTGTAACGGATAACGGGGAGTTACACACAAAAAGAAACCGTAAGTAACGGCGTAACGGCGTAACGGGGTAACGGAGGTAACGGAACATTTTTGCAATGCGGAAACAATGCTGTTAATTATTTTGTAACCCATTAATGGGTAGCAGCTCAAGGATCTCTCAGGCTAATGGCACTTTAGAGAATGTCCTTGCGCTTGCAGCCCCATCATGCAGCGCATACAGATGCAAGGACAACGCTGCACTCGACACTTGCAGTGCAACAATTTGAAATTGTTGCAGTTGCTGTCACTTTGTGTTCAGTTTGTGCTCAGTTTCTAGGCCGCATGCCACCAGCTGGTCCGCCTGGCGCCATTTAGAAGGCACATTAATCAATTTACCCGTCAGCAACAGCAGCAGCACTGGCAGCAGCAGTGGCAGCAGCACTGGCAGCAGCACTGGCAGCAGCAGTGGCAGCGATTTCTGTGGCAGTTGCAGCGCCTGCAGAGAACGAGAAATACGAAGCGGCAGCCAAGCGAAACCGAAAGGTGACTTTGTGGGTAAAGTTCTCGGCGGTCCTTCGTTCATGTAAATTTAAAATGGCATCGTATCCTGTGGGAAGTAGCGTAAGGAGGATACGCAGGATACGCTCGACTTCTTAGTCGGGTATATTTGGTGTGCGGTACATTTTTTGGTCTGGCGCCAGTTAAAAACTTAATTAAAACCATAACAAACCAAAGCCAAACAACATTTCACAGACCAAACTTGGCGTTGGTCCGACCAAAAATCTTGGCGCAAAACGTTTGTCCGTGCTGTGCGCAAGGACTTCACTTCTGCTTCGCCCACTTCTCCTACTTCTTGTATTGCTTCTTCTGCTTCTTCTAATGCACAAAAAGGACATAAAACAAAATACTCGAGTATGAAAAACATTTTCATTTACACACATGTTTGGCATTTGGATGCAATTAAAGTGCAAAATGGTCATCAAAATACAGGACCAAAAGGAGCAAAATGAAAATGAAAATTAAAACAAAAATGAAAATGAAAATGGAAATAAAAATGAAAATGAAAATGGAAATAGATTCCATTCTCATACAGAGCAACAACTAAACGAAGGAAGGGCTGAGGGTGCAGGGGCCTGCAAGCAAGGATGCCAGAGGAATGGGCGACATGTCGCTGCTTCTTTTGTGCATTTGAAATTTAATTAACACGAACAGAGATACACACACACACACACACACCCAAACACCCAAACAAACACCCATACAAACAAACATACACACACACACACACACACACACACACACACACACACACATATACAAACAAACAACTCATGACTGAGAGCAAAAAACGGCAGCGAAAAACTAATAAAAACTCATTTCAAAGAGTTTTTGATGAGGCAAACGAAGAAGAAGAAGAAGAAGTGGACGCAAGGACACTAAGAAACAGCAGCAGAGGCAACCGAAACAAATGGCAGCTGGCAACTGGCAACTGGTAACTGTTAACTGGTCGCTGGCAACTAGCAACTGGCAACTGGCAACTGGCAACTGGCAACTGGTAACTGGCAACTGGCATTGAGGTGGGCTGCAGGACGATGTGAACGACAGGACATGAAGGGCAGGACAAAAGCTTCCGCACTGACTGGCTGCTAATTCAGCTCAGCGCCTGTTGCTATTGTCAGCGTTGAGGAAAACGATGTTGCCGAAGAGGATGTAGCAGGATGCAGTAGGATCCAGAAGGATGCAGCAAAATGCAGCAGGATGCTTGCTGCCAGCTTTTGTCTCAGCTGCGACAATATTTTTACCACCACCTCAACTCAACTCAACTCGACACGACTCGACTCCACTCGACTGGACTCGACTCGACTCCTGCTGCCAACTACAACTTTTACTCTAATGAATGTCAACTTTGGGTGTAAGTGTTGGCAGCTTTGCCCGTTAAATTCCTGCAGAATTCCTTGGACATCAACTTTTCCCTGGATGCATCTTAAACAGCTGTGAGTCCTCTTGCCTCCTTGCACTCCTTGTTCCTATTGTTCCTAAAGTTATTTGTGTTTCCATTGTTGTTGGTGTTAGTGTTGGGGTTGGTGTTGGTGGTGGTGTTGGGATTGCTGTTGGTGGTGTTTGTGTTGTTGGTGTTGCTGTTGGTGTTGGTGTTGTTGGTGTTATTCCTGTTGTTGATAAAACTCAAATTAATCTGAGAAAACTTTGTGGTCAAGTTTTATGGACAATTATGACAACGATTTGGATGCTAAAGATGAGCCAAAGCATTCATAGAATTAACTAAGGGAATTAATTAAAAGCCATATTCGCCTTTATGGTCAAAGGAGTTGCGGCAGAAAAAAAAAAAAAAACTCAACTATCACAAATTCAGAACTGTCAGAAAAAAAGAACAAAGAAATGTCTGGAAAAAAATCTAGCAGAAAATTAAAGCTAAAGCGAGTTAAAAGCAAAAGTAATAAAAACTATTTTCCAGAGTTAAGACCGGCGAACGAGACTACCAAGAGTTGTCCGGGAGGGTGGGGAGGCGAAGAAGGGGGATTGGGAATGAGAAAGGCAAAGGGAATGAAGATGGGGCTGGAGGTGGCAACTGCAATGAGAACGAATGTAAGGATAAAGATAAGCCGCAAATAAACGTAAAGAAAAATCAAGAAATGCAAGCAAAGAGCCAAGCCAAGGATTGTCGAAGGGAGGCGGAGGGTAAAGTGGGAGGGCAATGGGGGGAAAATGGGGGCAAAATGGGGGAAAATTGAAGAAAAGCCAAGACAAATTGTATAAAGGAGCTCGGCAATAGATCCATTAAAGCGTTGCATTAATATAGTTTTACTGCAGTTGAGAGATGAGACAAGGATCTCTGACAGGATATCAGAGCGGTTATAAGCCCTACAAAACTTTGTCAGACACCAAACGGCGGCGTTGGAAGCCAATGAATTGCTTGTTAATTCTGGGGATATGCGTTCTAAATCAAGCGCGAAATCTGTAAATTTAAGTTGCCAAAATGTTGGGCTATCAATTTGGCTAACAGAGCACACACACACACACACACACAGAGACACCCACACACACATAGAGTGTTTCGTGTCTGGTTGGGAGCACTTCCATCTGTCTGTCTATCCATCCATCCATCCATCCACCCACACACTCACACATCCCTCACACACCCACAGCCACACACACCCACACACACACACACCCATACAAAGTGCAGCTGTTCAAAATGAAATCGTCTATCATTATTTATTCGCTGTGATTTTCAATGGAGCGCGGGTCAGCAGAAGGAAGGAAGGAAGGAAGGATACGTAGCAAACGGTTGTCCTATGTTCAGTTTCCTGCCTGCCTTTACAGCTCGCTCTACCACTCCTAAGCTTCCCCTCTCTCCCTCTCTCACTCTCTCCCTCTCTCCCACTCCCCTGCTCTTCTTCCCTGTCACGCTTATTGCAGTCATGTTGTCTGTTAGTTGGTCTAAATATTTGCAGCTCGAAACGTTTTCCATTGGACTTTATGAACATTTTGACGATTTCGATTTTCCAAAGTCAATATTTACACATTGCCTTTCCCTCAACGCCACGTCACGCCACGCCACGCCTAACCTACTCGCCGCCATTCACGTAAGTCCAAAGCCGTCAAAAGCCCCCAGCAACGTCATGAGTGAAGGAGAACAATGGGCGGGATTTTAAGTTCAAGGCTTTTATTATGTGTTTACTTACACAATTTCATAACAGCTACAATTGATATCCCCTCCTCGCCAACACCCCCCCTTTTGACCATACCATCAGTCAGGTCTACGCCACTGACTTCATCTCATTCATCACACATGCATCAACGGCAACCGACCGCGCGTCAATGTGCCCGTCTACTCTTCCGTTTGCTTACAGTTTATTGGATGTGCAGTTAACCAAAAATAAATCGCATATCGGATTCTCGATGGCAGCGCATAAGCCGCTTAGCGCAAAAATTACTCATACGTCAAGTGGGACCAATTGAAAAACGCAGATTCCATTTCATCCTCCTCACCCAGCATCCTAGTCCCTGGCTTATTTTCCCACTGTGACTGTCGACTGTCGACTGTCGTCTGGTAATAGTCCGGATCCCGCAGTCCGTAGTCCACAGTCCGTACTCCATAGTCCATAGTCCGTAGTCTGTAGTCTATAGTCCGTAGTCTGTAGTCGGCAGTCGGCAATCGGCATTCGATACTCGGCTGCAGTTGACCCAGTTAGGAGCTTCTAGGCTCGGCAAGCTAGTTCTGGCCTGGCCTAGCCTGTTAGTCCTGGACTGCATCATCTTCAGCCTCATAAGCCGCAGTCGCTGTTCCATTTATCTGTCCATCTATATACTCATTTATACAAACACAAACACACACATACATAGCACACACACATATACACATATACACATATACCCATATGAATATAAAGATTTAGTTTTTAGTTGCTTTTCCACTGCAGTTTTCTATTTTTCCCCAGCGCGCTGTCATTTTCAATTTGGCTAATCGACACACTCGCCCCACATTGTTTGGCGGCTTTGCTTGGCTGACGAAAAATTAGGGGAATGAGGAGGGTGGCGACAGCGGTGGCGGTTCACTTTGCAGCCCACAATTGTTACAAGGAGTCACGTGGTTTGGCATCTTCTCTATCTGACTGACTGCCTCATGCCTCCTGCCCCCTGCCTTCTGCTCCCTGCTCCCTGCTTACCACCAGGCAGTGGCTCGTTTACCAAAAAACAGCAGTGACCCACATAGAAAGCCAAAGCCAAAGCCAAAGCCAAAGCCAAAGCTGAAACCCAAAAACCACACTCAAAAACTAATGGTGAGCCAAAAGCATTCGGTGTTAACCTCAATTAGCTAAAGCCGCACTTGGAGTACCCTAACTGGATCGGGAACAGATATATCAGACTTATAGTTCTTTGATAGATCAATATTAATAATAATTATAAATAATTATAAATAATAATGAAACGATTTGGGGTATATACAAGCTAATCCCAATCTCTTCTATAGGAAGTCTATACATTATTTCTCTTATTCGAATTTTCTATTTCTAGAAAAATAATATAATATATAATATATATATATATATATATATTTGATTCCAAGAATATATATATATTTAAAAAAAAATAAAGATTACCAAAAAAATCATCCAAAACGCAGGAAAAACGCATTATTAAATACATACTAAGTAAAAACCAGTATTTCCCAGTATTTTATTTATTATGTAAAGAAATTCAGAAATTAATACTTCTTTTAATTTTCCGTTTCATCCAAAGCATCCCCATGCCTCTGTTCCATATATATCATATCATATAGTAGATAGTTCCCAGTATTATCCACAATTTCTCATTGAGTCCTTCACATATGAATTTGCTGCTCAAATAAGTTACTTCCTTTTTTAATAGGAACAGAGTTTTCTAGTTAAAAAAAAAAAACTAAAAAAAACTTCTCAAAAACTATTGATTCATTTGGAAACATTTTCGAATGACGGCGTCAAAAGTTATCCATTTCAGTTGGGTTTTTCATTCGGGGCTTAATTTATTTGAGTCCAGAATATTTGATATTGGATTTGAATCGCTTTCCCTTTGACCTACTTTTGGGTGAAAGGTGTTGCCAGTCTTACAACAAATTGGTAATACCCACGTCGTTGGCAGCGGGTATTCCAGGGCTTGGGCTTGGGCCTGGGCCTGGGCCTGGGCCTGGGATTATGTAAGGACTACAGAAGGCCGCAAGTATTAATTGAAAAGTGAAAGCCGCGCGGCGTCGAGTCAAACAAATTGAAAAACAGCAGCGCCTGGAAAGCGGTGAAAAATGTAGTTTCACTTTTTTTGACGTGTTTTTTATTTTTTTCCCACACGCCCATCAACAGTTTTCTCTTTACACTGTGCAAAGTTACAGCTACAGTTGCAGTTACAGTTACAGTTGTAGTTACAGTTACAGCTATAGTTACAGTTACAGTTACAGCAACATTTACAATTACAGTTACAGTTGCAGAAGTGAACAGTCAAAAGGGGCAAATGCCACGGCAACGGGAAGCATGCAACGAGCTGCATAATTCAAAGCCAACGACGTGCAATTGTGGCAGCTGTCTATTGAGGCGTCTCTTAGATAACTGCACGTAATTATATTTGTATGAATGTATGAATGTATGAATGTGTGAATGTATGAATGTGTGTGCGGGTGTATGGGTGTATGGGTGAGTGGAAGCTCAGCTGTACGAGTGTGTGTGTATGGGTGAATCTGAAGGACAACTTTGTCCATTCAATTGAAAGAAAAAAATCACAGATTTCTGACACATCGCCATCCCCTCCACTGACCCCCTTTCCGGGACCTATCCTCGCACGCCTCGAACGTCCCCTCTACCAACACATTCGCTGCCTTCGCTTCCCATTTTTCAACTAATTCAACGAACAGCCAATTTGAAGCCAATTGCGAATGTGAAGCAAGAGAAAAAAAGAAATAAAAAATCAAATAGAAAGTTCTTTCAACAACTCGACAACTATGTAAGTGGCAACAACAACAACTAAACAGCTGCAACTGCAGCAGCAGCGGCAATGGCGACGGCGACGGCAGCGGCAGCGGAGGAAGAACAAAATCGCTTGTACATTGAAATTGAATTATTTGTTGGGCAACTGAAATTGCGCTGCAAAATGCGCTTACAAGAGTCCCACATCAAAAAAAAAAAAAAAAAAAAAAAAAAAAAAAAAAAAACCAAAAAACACAATATCAACACTAGAAGCGTTTACAAAAGCAACAACAACAACAACAACAAAAGCAGCAACAATGCCACGTCACTTGCAACAGTTATTGTTTGCCTCAGCTCCTGGGTGTGTGTGTGTGTGTGTGCGTATTTGTTTGCATGTGTGTGTACGTTAGAATATTTGTATGTGTGTGTGTGTCTGTGTATGTGTCTGTGTGAGTCTAAGTATGTGTATTTGTGCGTTACAGGCAGTTAAATGGGAATATGGAAAGAAGGGAGTCCTTCCCACGGCTCGTGCATATTTCAAAACTAACAATTCTGTCTATTGTTGTAGTAGTTGTAGTTGTTTTTGTTGTTGTTGTAGTTGTTCTCGTTGTTGTTGTTGTTGTTGTTGTTGTTGTTGTTGTTGTTGTTTCCATTGTTGTTATTGTTGTTGTTGTTTCTATTGTTGTTGCTGTCACTTTTGTGTAGTCCAAACTAAAAATGAAGAGAAAACGAAGAAAAGTTTTTTGTTCGCGCTGAAGCTCGCCGAGCGGTCACCGAAATTGATTACCGATAACGCCAAAAAGGATAATGGACTTTTGTCCAGGCAGCAGCTGCAAAAAATTGTAATAAGAAAAAATGGGTACCCCACACACACACACACACACACAAGCACACAAGCACATACCAGCACCGCACACACAAGCACATACCAGCACCCTGCACTTACTCACATACCAACACCCTGCACACACACATACACACACGCACACACCTATACCACACACACAAACGTAGCCACTAACATGCATAAAAATTCCCCCGCACAGAAATGTGTGAAACGAAAAAAGCAAATAAAAAATATTAAAATGCATAAAAGTGAAATCAACCCTACACAATGACACCCTGTAATCAATTGAGAGTGAGCTGCTCTGCCCCCTCCTCGCTTGGTATGCCTATGGTTTAAATGTACCCACCGATGTCTTTCATATATCCTTTCTAGCCACGCAATCTACCCCATTGGGACACTTTGAAAATTTACAGGGTATTTGTAACTAAAAAATATTGCTTCTAGGGCATAAAGATCGGGAATTGGCGCTGCGGAGGCTAAAAATCAAAGGACTTACAGGATGCAGCAGCTGCACACAAAACTGTGGGCATATGCTCGTAGCGAAGGGAAAGGCCAGACAAGGATGAAGGATGAGGGCAGCATGAAAAGCAGCGCAAAAGGATGAACGATTAGCCGGCAGAAGAGGCAGATGAAGCAGCGGCAGCAGCAGTTGCCTAGTTAATTGCATGAGAAGTGCAGAGAAAGGCGCGAGACACAAAAGACGATAAAGGGTATTCTTAAAGCTATTCCGGCAGCCAATCAAAGTCGAAACGTAAATCGGTTTTTATATTCGATTTACAGAAATCTTAAAAGGCAGAAAACTATGTGAAATATATAAAGGACTTACCAGATGTTAAACAGGATTTACTGCGACAAGAACAATTAATGCATTAACTGGAAGAACAAAGAGTAAAATAAATGTTAGTTATAATCAAAATTAGTTTAAGTTTTAAAAAGATGATTAATGTAGAAGAATTGTTAATCCTATAATTATTTAAGTAAATAATATTTTTCGTATAATCAATTAACATAACTTCAAAAGTTAACATTTCTATGTTCACGTACATATTTAACAGAATAGTATAACAGAGCAAAATTGGGGTTTTCTTTATTTTCTACAATCTTAACTTATTTATATATATTTTTAATGAATACATATTAGATTTTTCCAGGATATATCTCCTTATAGACTAAATTTATGTTAAGGAATCTCTAGCAATAACAGAACCTTTGCCTTTTCTACAATGATTACCCTTAATTATTTGAACATCTTTCATTACTTAAGTATTAACTTATACGATGTTCAGCCTAGCAACAACTTCCAATAAAAGAAGAACAATTAAAAATTCTCCTGCTTTTTGAATGTTAATTAACATTTCGTTAACATTCGAACATTTTATGTGTGACAGACCTTTGGCTGGAAATACAAACTGACAAAGAACCCAGCAAGCTTTACACTAAGTACTTCTCCAGGGCTCACGCTCCAAAGTCTTGTACAACTTTTGGTACTTTTTATTACACTGATAACATTAACAATTCATGTTAACGTCACTTTAACAGAGGAGCGCAGTGCTTGTTGTTTTATATCTAAACAATCCCATAAAACAACTGAACTGATTTAGAAAAACGTTTTGTTCTCGCCATAAACTTCTGAGCGGAAGCTTTATGGAGACTCCCTTCTAAGTCCTTGACTGCCCAAAAGGTTCACTGGAAATACATTTGGTCAGCAAAGTGAACAATTTGCTTGAGTTATTTGTGTAAAAATTAAATGAGGAAAAACCCATCGCTGGTCGGAGCACCGAATGCCCGCAGGACGTTTTATGCTATGAGAATGGGTGAGCATAATGAAGGCAGTGGCTGCGGGGGGTGTGGACCGGAACATTGTGGAGCGACAGCACATTATTTGCATAGCTCATAATTATGCGCCGGACTCACATGAAACGGTCGCTGGACGCAGGACGCAGGACATAGGACATAGGACGCTGGATGCTGCTCACTGGTCACTGGTCACTAGTCACTGGACACTGGACACTGGACACTGAGCGCTTAGTACTGGGTGCTGGGTACTGGGTGCTGGGTACTGGGTGCTGGGTGCTAGGTACTGGGTGTTGGGTGCTGGGTACCGGGTGCTGGGTACAGGGTGCTGGGTACCGGGCGCTAGCCACTAGCCACCACATCCGCTGCGTGCTCAAGTGCAAAAGATTTTTCGTGCATTATCTGCAAAGCAAACAGAAGTCGAGGAAGGGACGGGGCCTTCAACAAACGATGGAAAGCGCGAACGGGTAAGCGGGTAAGCGCGTGAGTGGGTGAACGGGTAAATGGGTGACCGGGTAAACGGGTAAGCGGGTGAAAGGCGGGCACATAAAAAAGGCAGGCTAAGGTGAGGCGAGGCGTTCGGGTAACACATTTTGGCAATTTGTAACATTTTGCTCATTACACACACAATAGAGAACGGGTACGGGTGTACGGGTGGTTGTCTATTTGTAAGTGTGTGTGTGTGTGTGTGTGAGCTTCCGTTTGCATAAAAATGGCGTCGAAAAATAGAGAAAAAGAAGAGAAAAGAAAATCTAATAAAACATGTTTAAAAACGTAAAAGAAAAGCGCGCACAAGTGAAGTGGCATTAAGTGTAGCAGTTAGGAGGCGGGAATGATGGGATGGGCTTGGGAGGAGGGTAGGCGGGGAGGTGTTTGAGTAAAGAGAAGGGGAGCAGCAACAGAGTGTGGGCGAACCGTAGAAAAACAACAAAAACACAGTGTGCTTAACGAGCCATTTGCTGCTTTGGCGCTGAACCTGCTAATTGAATTAGAGGCGCTGCAGGATGTTGAAAATGAACAGCAGCAGAAGCAGCAGAAGCAGGAGCAGAAGTTGAGGCAGGAGCAGCAGAAGCAGCCGGAGTAGGAGTGAAAGTGGAAGCTAGCAACAACAACAGTAGCCACGTTGCTACTGAGTAACAATATGTGGGGTTGCTGCGGGGTAAGGGGTGTGGCTTGAGGGCTGCGGGCGCCCTTTAAACGTTTCGGCATACCGCATGCCGTCGGCTCAGAGCCCGCAGGATTCAATTAAGTGTAAGACCGTTTCACCATTCGCACACATCCTAAAACATGATAGCATAGCATAGCATGTGTGTGGGTATTTCTATACATATATATATGTGTGTGTGTGTGGGTGTGGGTGTGTGTGGGTGTGTACTATCAAAGACGATAACAACATCAAGTGAGATGCCACAAAGCGCTGCAACAGTTGCCACTCGTCCTTCGCGTAATGAGCATCTTCTCTAAGATAGCAAAACTTGTCCTCGACTAAGACAAATAGCCGCCAGTGGCACTTGCAACGACAGTTGCCACCATTACATGCCACCACATCGATGGCGATAAGACAAACGATTGCCGATTGAAGACGCCCCATGAAGCTGCGAACGCATTTCCAAATTTACCATCGCAGCTCCGCAGGGGTGTGGGGAAATAGAAAAAAACAGCCTCCAGGACGAATACCTTAAGGAAAAAAAAAAAAAACCACTTGATATTTGCTCTTAAGGACCCAAAACCACCAACGAACAGACGGAATTTCGTCCTGAAAAGCAACAAAAAAAAAAAAAAAAAACAAATATATGTTTTTGGGTGTTCAGGAAAAGCATTTCCACAGACACGAAAGACAATCAAGGATTAGATGATGTTTGCTTGGAAGTGTCCAGGCTTGCTTACAGACTCGGAACAAGGACGAAATGTAATAGTTCAAAAAAGAATGCGATTGAAGATTTGGGCTTGAGATTTAAAGAAAAACCCTTAAAAACTGACTAACAGGATAACGACATTTTGAGTACAATGAAAGCTTCGGTATTTTCGAGTCGTCACTTTCTTTATAGCACAGGGGCTCCCAAGGATAAAATGATTGTAGATTTAGGCAATTTCAAGATTGGAAAAAAAAAATTGGTGAAAATCGATTATTGTTTTTTTTTTTTGTGCAACTTGAAACTTCAAAAGGAACAAAGCGGAAGTAAGGATTCATTTGAATAGTAGATTATTTTTAATCAGAACAAAGACAGCTGTATGTCCTTGGAAGCCTTGCAGAAGTTTGTTTAGGAAGTTCTAAAAGGATAATGCCTAAGGCAGATTATATATAACAACAATCAAAATACCTCGAAGAAATCCCACATGGAACTTATCCTAAGGATGCGTTTCCCAAGACAATTTATCTTTTCGCAAATTAATCCAAAAACGAGGAGCAAAAGCGAAAACAAACAAAAAAGAGAAAATGTCAATACAGGATATAAGCAAAACACTTTGACACCCACGCACATACAAATATCTCACACAATCACACACACACACATACACACACACACACACACACACAGAGTAACTGTCAACTGTTCTTCGATTGTCATTCATCATTCGCTGTTCTTTGATGGGAAAAATAGAAAAATGGGGGGAAAAAAAATTTCCACGTCAGGCTTCTCACAATGTCTAATGCCACGCCCACAGAAGTGCCGCCCATAATGAGCTGTTGTCAGTTGATACTGTAGTTGCCTCTGCTACAGATGCCCTGCCATTTTTGTGCTAGTTTTATTTCCGCGTTCATGTCCTGCGCCCGATGTTGATAGCGCCTCGAGCGACGAAAATTTTAATCGATGCTCCCTTTGCAAGGATAAAAGTTTGTAATGGAATTAAATGATCCTTGCATCGAAAAGTTTTAATTAGTTATTAGGAAAGCTGCAAATCAATTGATTTATTTAACAGTTAACATCGAAGGCTAACGGAAACTTTTAACTAACAACTGGCAACTGGCAGCTAGTAACTGGCAGCTAGTAACTGGTAACTGGTAACTCGTAACTGGTAACTGGTAACTGGTAACTGGTAACTGGTAACTGGCAACTGGTAATCGGCAACTGGTAACTGGTAACTGGCAACTGGCAACTGGCAACTGGCAACTGGCAACTAACAACTCGTAACTGGTAACTGGTAATTGGTAACTTTTAACTGGTAACTGGTAACTGGTAACTGGTAACTGGTAGCTGGTAACTGGTAACTGGCAATTGGTAACTCGGCAACTGGCAACTGGTAACTGGTAACTGGCAACTGGCAACTGGCAACTGGCAACTGGCAACTGGCAACTGGCAACTGGCAACTGGCAACTGGCAACTGGCAACTGGCAACTGGCAACTGGCAACTGGCAACTGGCAACTGGCAACTGGTAACTGGTAACTGGTAACTGGTAACTGGCAACTGGTAACTGGTAACTGGTAACTGGTAACTGGTAACTGGTAACTGGTAACTGGTAACTGGTAACTGGTAACTGGTAACTGGTAACTGGTAACTGGTAACTGGCAAATGGTAACTGTTAGCTGGCATCTGGCATCTGGCATCTGACTACTGGTGACTGGCAACTGGCAACTGGCAACTAGTAAATGGTAACTGGTAACTGGCAACTGGTAACTGGTAACTGGTAACTGGTAACTGGTAACTGGTAACTGGTAACTGGTAACTGGTAACTGGTAACTGGTAACTGGTAACTGGTAACTGGTAACTGGCAACTGGCAACTGGTAACTGGTAACTGGTAACTGGTAACTGGTAACTGGTAACTGGTAACTGGTAACTGGTAACTGGTAACTGGTAACTGGTAACTGGTAACTGGTAACTGGTAACTGGTAACTGGTAACTGGTAACTGGTAACTGGTAACTGGTAACTGGTAACTGGTAACTGGTAACTGGTAACTGGTAACTGGTAACTGGTAACTGGCAACTGGTAACTGGTAACTGGTAACTGGTAACTGGTAACTGGTAACTGGTAACTGGTAACTGGTAACTGGTAACTGGTAACTGGCAACTGGCAACTGGTAACTGGTAAATGGTAACTGTTAGCTGGTATCTGGCATCTGGCATCTGACTACTGGTGACTGGCAACTGGCAACTGGCAACTAGTAAATGGTAACTGGTAACTGGCAACTGGCAACTGGCAACTGGCAAGTGGAAACTTTATTTAACAACTGGCGACTGGCGTAACTCGCAATTGGCAACTGGCAACTTTTAACTAACAACTGGCAACTGGCAGGAGCGATGGCTACTTGCAACTTGCAACTTGCAACTTGCAATTTGCAACTCGCAACTCGCAATCGGCAACTGTATCGGAAGCAGAAAGTGCGCTTTCAATTCTACAATTGCTACATTTACGAATAAAAATGAGTTTTTTATATTCGCATTTTTGCAATTTCGATTTATATTTTATTTTTTATTTTTATTCCCGTTCACTTTTCATCATCTCTTTCAGCGGAATTTATCAACCGAAAATCACAAAATGGAAAATTGACCCAAGGGTCGGGCAGAGACGTGGAAATGAAATTGAGGCTATTTCATTATTAAATTCCAAAATGTGCTTCCAGGCGTTACAGTGAAGGAGCAGCAGAGCAACCGCGTGCAGGACAGGGACAGGGCAGGGGCTGGGGCTGGGGCTGGAGCTGGGGCTGGGGGTATAGCGGGGAGGAGGTGAAATTTAACTTTGGCTCGTTGACTTTTCAAAAGGAAAAACGTCGAGGAAAATGTCTTGAAACCAATCAGCGTGAAAATTGTTGTCCAGGACACACGCAGTTAATGTCTCCATGTAAAAAGTTTATATGAGTGTGTATATTTACGTATGTATGTGAATATGTGTATGTGTATGTGTATGTGTATGTATATGTGTATGTATGTTTTTAGGTATAAGGATGAAGATATATATGAGTATGTGTCAGAGTATGTATGGGAACATAGGTGTATGCATAGATGTATGTGTAGCTATATGTATAGCTGTATGTATCAGGAAATGTGTGAGTGTGTGTGCGAGTGTGTGTGTGTGTGTGTGTCTGCGTAATTGGGTGGTGTTGTCCTGTGACCTGCTTTTGTCCAAATCCCGTAAATTGAGTCACACTTTTTTCTAAAGCTTCTTTAGCTTTGTCCGTTCTTTGTACATTTAAAAGTCTGTCCCTGCAGCACCCACCTCAAGCTCCTGCAGCACGCACCACAACATCCTGCAACCATCTAATAGCGGGAAGATACGCGTTTAAAATGTTCCCAAAATAAAGCTTTGAATGCGTTTTAGTGCCGTTAATTCTTGTTAATTACTTAAAATGCCTTTACGTGCGGCGCACGTTTGGTATGCGTAATTTTATTTATAGGCGCGCACACAGAACACGTTGCATAGAGCTGACCCTGGCGTGTTGCGGGTAGGATGGGGAGACAGGGAGGGGGGTAGGTAGCTGGTCGGTTGCTTGAACGTTAAAGAAGGTAAGGCGAGAGGAGGAGAAGTCATCGTTCGACTGCTGTGAATGTAAACAAACACCGAAAGAGAACGTCGACAGCAGCGGCAGCAGCAGCAGAAGCAGCAGCAGCGGCAGCAGCAGAGGCCGTGGCAGCAACAGTGTGACGTGAACTGTGACCAAAAGCCTATGTGGCAAAAGATGTGGCAAGTAATGCGCCTGCGCCGCTAACGATGTGATAACTGTAACCAGTATTTTTACCGTTAACTTTGCTGCTGTTACTACTACTAGTGCTTCTGCCGCTGCTGCTGCCGCTGCTGCTGTTGCTGCTGCCGCTGCTGCTGTTGCTGCTGCTGTTGCTGCTGCTGCTGTTGCTGCTGCTGCTGTTGCTGCTGCTGCTGTTGCTGCTGCTTCTGTTGGTATTTCTGCTGCTGCTGCTGCTACTTGGAAACGCTTTTGGTCACATGCGATGTGTGGCACAGTTGGGTTTCAGTTTAGTTTTGGCAGCGAGCGCAGTTCGACGTGTTGTTGCAACTTGATTGGTTGAAGACGTTGACAGCAGCAGAGCGAGAAAAGATTCCAAGCGGTGTATGTTCAAAATATATTTGAGTTTGTATGTGTGTGTGTGTGAGTGTGTGTGTGTGTGAGTGTGTGTGTGTACGTCCGAAAGTGTATGTGTGTGTGTGTGTATGTGTGTGTATGTGTGCGTGAGCGTGTACGAGTGTGTGTATGTGTGTTAAGTTGAAAGTGAATTAAATCTCGAACGAAAGTGAAATCAAAATTTTTGTTAATATTTTTTTTATTTGTGTACCAAAAAGTGTTGCCTAGTTTTGTGGGCAGCGAGCGCGCGCGCTGCTTGAAAATCAATGAAAAGCGAAAGTGAAACGCACACAATACAAATACAAATACAAATACAAAAACACAGATACGAATAAATGTAGATATATATTTATTAAGATACAAACACACACACACAGACACACACACACACACATATATATATATATATCTAAGCACAGCTGCTTATGGCGTGTGCTCATTGACCTTTTGGGAGAAAGCGAGAAAGAAGGCGAGAAACGTTTTTGACGTCATTAATTCCGATGAATCTGTAAGCGAGTCTGAGTCTGTGTAAAAGTATAAGTGTGAGTGCGAGTGTCTGTGTGTGACGGTTGATGCTTTTTGTTGGTATGTGGTGTGTGTGTGTGTGTGTGTGTGCGCTTTGTTTGTTTGCTGCTTAGGTGTCAAAATTTATAAAATTAGCTTCACAAATTAGCGGGCGACAAAACAACAGCAGCGGCGATGGCGATGGCAATGGCGACGGCGACGGCAGCCACAACTATTTACGCGTGTGTCTCTCTGTGTGTGTGTGTGTGTGTGTGCAACCAAACAAATAAACTAATAAAAAAATATATATATGTATATATGTGTGTAGATATATGAAAGGTGTTGCATAACCTGCAGGCGCCACAACGAGACGTTAAACTCGTGACTCACATATACAAATGCAAGGCAACCTCCCGCCCGATGTCCTTGAACGTTATGCATAAAATGTGTGCTACACAATATTGCCACCGCTCGTGTCCTCACTGAGTCTGTCAGTCAGTCACTCAGTCACTCAGTCACTCAGCTAGTCAGTCAGTCATTTGACTGAAGCTGCCACTTGGCGGCAAGGAGGCGTGAGGAGCCGAGGACATCCAGAGACAGGGGCTGGTGCTCTGTTTATCTTGTGCCTTCGCATAAACAAAAATTTACGGCACGCCAACTTTGAAAACAACTCGACAACATATATATAAAAAGGCGAAGCGTGTTGAGGCATCGGGCAGGGAGCATGTGGCATGTGGCATGGGTCGTGGGGCATGGGGCATGGGGCATGGGGCACGGGACATAGGGTGTGAGCCATGTAGCATGTAGCATGGGGCACTAGGCATGTTACATGAAGTCAGTTGCCTCTTTTCTAGGTCGGTTATTCGCATTTGTAGGTTTAAAGGTTGCAGCTGGTATGTGGCAGGTGGCACGTTGTGCAGCTTGCGGCGTTTGCTGCTCGCTTTTCGCTTTTCGCATTTCGGGTTTCGGGTTTTTTCAACATTTTGCGTAATTGGGTTGCCACATAACACAGTGCAGCATTGAGTCCTTGAACTGCTTTACACACTCTCACAAATCCATACACACACACACACACACACACACACACACACCGAACAACATAAACTCGCATACACACACAGACGCACTTGCAGCGCGTGCCACATGCTGCAGCATGTCGCGTCACATGTGCAAACAGTTTTAAGTCGTTTGTTTCACTCGCTCCTTCTCTCTCAGGACTCCCAGTCAATGTTGTTCTTTCAGCTCTCTATCCCTTTCACTCACTTAGTGCCTTACCCCCTGCCACTTACATTGGGGCGTTGTTTTGATAGCCGCGTCACAGCTGAGTCAGCAGCAGCCGCAGCCTTGGACACTTGCGTTATTTATGTGGCTAACGTCCAGGGTCCAAGTGAACCCCTTTTCGCCCACTCCGCCAGCACAGGCTGGGGCTTTAAAGGATGCTGAGCAGTTAAGCAGGACGTTAGCGTTGGGTGGCAGCAGTCGGAGGAGTCCGAGTAGTCGGGGTAGCCGACCATTAACCAAATTGCCTCTCAAATGCTCAGATACTTTAAATTATTGAAATGCGTGTGCGGTACAGTTTAGTACCCAATGCCAATGCCAATGGCAGGACCCCCCCCTCCTGAACACCCGGTGACCCCGTCCGCACTCAACCGCAGGACAAGCACCACGTAGCTCCCAAAACAATGTACAAGCACACACACCCCTTTGGGGGCTCATAAATCTTGCTTAGCGCCCAAGAACTGAAGGGGCGACCTCCAGCCTCTTGTATTTTATATTGTTTTGTTTTCTAATATTTACAGTTTAGGCAGCCCCAACGCCACACACCCCCCCACACCCCCCTGGTCTATCACCCACCTCGGCTTTCTCATAGAAAGACCATAGAACACCTCGTCCTGCAGGAAAAAAAAAAAGGTTACTTAATGTGAAGACCTTTTAATTATTTTAAATGTATCAACTAGGAAGCTCATAAATTTTGAGGTTTTTCCTCGCCAACTTCGGAAAATTTGCGGTGAATTGAACTTTAAAAAAAACCGTCGACAATAAAAAACGTTTTACAGGATCTGCCCGACCATCGGACACCCTACAAAGAGTTTGACCAAAATTCCCATGTTTACAACTCAATTGATTTCCTTTAATTTCTGCTGCAAATTTGCTTAACTTCTTTTTTATCTGCTTCTCTCAGCATATCTCTGCTTCTTTAGTTGCTGCTTCTCTACTATTTGCTTCTCCTTCTCTTAGCTTTAACTTTCTTTTACTACTTATCTACTGCTTCTCTCTATTGCTTCTTTCTGCTGATTCGCTTTACTATCGTCCTCTATCGCTTCTCTATTTTGCTTCTCTCTTTTATTTATCTGTATTGCTTATTCCCATTGCTTCTCTCTATTGCTTCTCTATTTTCCTTTCTATCTTCCTTCTCCCTTTTTATTGTTCAATACACCCTATTGCTTCTCTCTATTGCTTTTAATGCTTCTCTCTGTTGTTTAAATTTATTGCTTCTTTATATATTCCTTATCTCAATTGCTTCTTTCTACTACTGCTTTCTTCTATAGCTTCTCTATATCCTATCTCTATTTTCCTTCTCCTTATTTCTTCTTTCCATTACTTCACCCTATTCTTCTCTCTAATGCTTCTCTCTAACGCTTCTCTCTTATGCTTTTCTCTGTTGCTTAAGTTCATTGCTTCTTTGCATTTCTTATCATAATCGCTTCTCTCTACTTATTTTCACCATTGCTTCCTTTTATTGTGTTCCTCTGTTGTATCTACTTTTTGTATCTTATCCCAATTGCTTCTCTTTAATGTCCCTCTTTGTTGTTTCTTTCTTTAACTTCTCTCTTCCGCTTCTTTCTGCTGCACTTCTCTAATAAATCCCTCCACAGCTTCTCTTTACCAATACCCCACAGCAGTCCCTTAGTGTTTATATAAACTGCTTCTTCTTACTGCTTTTAAATTCTCTTATTTGCTTCTCTCCATTGCTTCCCTCAGTTTTTCACTGCTTACTTAATTTACCGTTATATCGATAAAGAACCATAACCACAACCATTGTCAGCCTCAAGTCCATACGATCCCAGTCAAAAAGGACTTTCAAAGGGTAGAGGAATGTTTAATTTATGCAAATATTTATTCATTTATTCATTTAATCGCTGTCCATTCAGGCGAAACATTTTTTATACTCATTTAAAAATGCATTTTAATAAAAATTGTTGCATAAATTTTAAAGTTAATTAATAAATAATACGCATTAAATGTTTAATACACGAATATCATCAAAGTTGATCGAAATGTGAAAACTTTTGAGATTCAACATTTTATCAATTTTCGAGATGAAAAACAAAATTGAATGAAATTTTCAAAAGGCCAATACGAAAGTCGAGTAAATTGCAATTTGCGGATAAAATAATGTATGTATATATACATATGTATGTATATATGTATATATATATATGTGTGTGTGTGTGTGTATAATCCACTTAATAGTTAACGAGTATAATTCAAGCATTAAGATTCCATCTTCCGTCTACTTAATGGCATTCGCTTTGAGGAACATAAATAGTTCATAATTCGCATAAGGATAATAACTGGAAATAATCCTTGGCTCGTCTTTAGCTCGAGCGCAACAGTTATCGATGTATGAGTTAAGTTTGAATAAAGTACTTTATATCTTTATGTCTTTATATCTTCATAAAGTTCAGTTTTGATATAGAATTTTATATCTCCAAATGCCCAAATAATCATAAAATCAATTTCAAAGTTTATTTTAGTTTCGCTTCCTTCGGACTTTTTGTAAATAGTTGGGCGGCAGGAAATGTATCCTTTATTATCATTTAACAAGCGTCCTTAACTCCACCCATCCCACACCCCACACCCTACACCATCCCACCATTCAACGTCCTTTTTCTGCCTTCTTCCCTTTTCCTCTTGTTTTCTCTTACTTTTGCCTTCCCGCCTGTCAGTGTCTTTATCCCTGTGCTTTTGTTTCTGTATCCTGCTGTATCCTGCTGTATCCTTCTGCTTTTACGCTCCTTCACATTTCAATCTACATTTCAAATTTCCAAAAGCGACATCGCCAATAATTTGCATAATTTGCATTAACAGAACGCAAAATGCTACCAAAAATAATATTCAGAAACTACACATAAATAAACACACACACATACAAATACATATGCAAATATATATATATCTATATATAAATATATATTTATATATTTAGCTCAAAAATGTTTATCATTACAATTTAAATAAATGGCCAAAATCGAATTTGTGGCTTAGCGGGAGGGAGGAAGGGAGGGAGGGGAGGCTATTAGGCCTTTGGTTGTACATATTTTTACAATTTTGGCCAGCGGCGATTTGCCAAATAAATTAAATATGCATACTGAAGCGACAATCACTAAAGCAACAACAACAACAACAACACCTACCGACAACAACAACAACAACACTTACCAACAACAACCACAACAATGAAAACAGACAACAAACAACAACAATAACACAGAAAGGACAATTGTGCATTTGCTAAAATAAACAATGAGTGTAATTTTAATAGCTGTATCTATAGCTCAGAGAGTATATCTGTATCTGTATCTGTATCTGTATCTGTATCTGTATCTGTACTCGTATCTGTATCTGTATCTGTACTCGTATCTGTATCTGTATACAAATGCGCATCTGTATCTGTATACAAATCTGTATCTGTATCAGTATCTGAATCTGATTACTCGTATCCGCATCTGAGTCTGTCTTTATATCTGAGGCTGTATATTTATCTGTATGTGAAGCTGTATATTTATCTCCATCTGAGTCTGTAAATGTATCCGCGTCGGTATCTGTATCTGCATCAGTATCGATATAAGTATCTACATTCGTATCTGTATCTGTATCCGAATCTTATTACTCATATCCACATCTGAGTCTGTTTATATCTGAAGCTATATATTTATCTGTATCTGAAGCTGTACATTTATCTCCATCTGAGTCTGTATATTTATCTGTAAATATATCCGCGTCGGTATCTGTATCTGCGTCAGTATCGGCATATGTATCTACATTCGTATCTGTATCTGTTAACAAATCTGTATCCGAATCTGATTACTCGTATCCGCATCTGAGTCTGTCTTTATATCTGAGGCTGTATATTTATCTGTATTTGAAGCTGTACATTTATCTCCATCTGAGTCTGAATATTTATCTGTAAATGTGTCCGCGTCGGTATCTGTATCCGCGTCAGTATCGATATGTGTGTCTACATTTGTATCTGTATCAGTATCTGAATCTACTTACTCATATCCGCATCTGAGTCTGTTCATATCTGAAGCTATATATTTATCTGTATCTGAAGCTGTATCTGAAGCTGTATCTGCATTCGTATCTGTGTACAAGTGTGTATCTGTATCTCTGTACAAATCTGTATCTGTATCAGTATCTGAATCTGATTACTCGTATCCGCATCTGAGTCTGTCTTTATATCTGAGGCTGTATATTTATCTGTATCTGAAGCTGTACATTTATCTCCATCTGAGTCGGTATATTTATCTGTAAATGTATCCGCGTCGGTATCTGTATCTGCGTCGATATATGTATCTACATTTGTATCTGCAACTGTATACCAATCTGTTTCCGTATCTGTGTACTTGTATCTGTATTCACGCCTGTATCTGTGTATCTATAACAAAACGTTAACCTTTACAGTGGAAATTCGAGAAGCGATTAACAGTTACCTCGAGATACAATCGCATTGAGTGGCAAATTGTGTGAAGCAAAAACAATAATAACAATAAATTAAACAATAACAACAACAAATACTAAACGGTGATTGGTGCAACATGCAACATTAGGCGTATACGTGACAAATAAACCAAAACAACAACAACAACAACAACAGCAATAATAACAAAACAAACTAAATCAACAAAAGCAATCTGAATGGCAAAATGAGTAAGTAAACTATATATTCCCTTCCAGCTAACAACTCAACCCTCTTCACACCACCCACCCCCCAATCACCACACCTACAACCACCTTAAATAAATAGCTTATGAACTTTAGCTTATCTAAGACTCAAACTACATGCGGTGCTCAACGCTACTCAACTGCAACTTCTCAAGCGCCTCCCCCTTTCTGGCCCTGCCTGCCTCTGTCTGGGCGAAGAGCTAAGATTTCAACTCTGCTTAGGCCGGAGCTTTGTTTAAACAAATTTTAATTAAAGGCGCTGCTTAAATTAACAAACAACTAAAAGTTAAGATTCGCTGCCTAAGCATTTCATGTTTCAGCCTATTTATAACCTCAACAGCTCTTGGCCACTTCGACCTGAAGTATCCTTACTTTGCAGCAGCAAGTAAAGTTTAAGGACTCTGCTGCTTAACTCTTAAGCTTTTAAAATTTTCAAGTCTCTTAATCAACATTAATTTTAATAAAAAATATTAATCAATTATTTGCCAAATTCATTGTTCCTATGTCGTCATTAAAAGACTTTCCATTCAATTATCCTTTGAAACAAAAAGCAATCAGCACGCTGCCTCTCAATGGATTTGTGTAATACTCGAAGGATTTGTCAGGAGAGTAAATGTTTGTTAAATACTCTTAAATTGTTGCTCAATTAAAGGTTAATGCAATTGAATTAAACCAAAGAAGACAATCGGAAGCAGCAGTTCAATTGGCTGGCAACTGTTTTTGTTCGAAGTGCACCAAAAATCATTGTAATTCAATTTTCTTAACTGCTTCTGTGTATTTGGGACAGCGAGATGAGTGACAGAAAAAGACAGTAAGAGAAACCGAGAAAGAAAAAGAGTGAGAGAGAGAGAGAGAGAGAGAAAGAAAGAAAGAGGGAGAGAGAGAGAGAGTGAGGAAAGGAGAGAGGCAGAGTGTGGAAGGTACATCTAAGCGCATTAAACATAAATACTTGACAGGCTACAAGGATTGAAGGAAATATGTCTGCGTAAGTGCGTGCGTGTGTGCGTGTGTGCGTTATGTGTGTGTCCGTCAGCATCGAAGGGAGGTCAGTCAATCCAGGCAAAACAAAAGCTCAAATTGTGCCACAGAATATTGCATGTCGCAAATAACTGGTTGACTATCTGTGAACTGCCAGTCAGACTCCTTGCCGATTGCTGGCAGAGCTTATGGCCTGTCCTGCTCAAGCTGCCGGCTGTCCTGTATGTCCTTCCTGTCCTTCCTGTCCTTCCTGTCCTTCCTGTCCTTCCTGACCTTCCTGTCCTTCCTGTCCTGCCTGCCCTTCCTGTCGTCTCTGTCCTGCCAGTCCTGACTGTCCGTGCTGTTCATACTGTCCTGTCTCTACTGTCAGTCCTGGCTGTTCATACTGTCCTGTCTCTATTGCCAGTCCTGGTTGTTCATACTGTCCTAACTGTCCTGACTGCTCTGGCTGTCCTGACTGCTCTGGCTGTCCTGACTGCTTTGGCTGTCCTGACTGTCCTGGCTGTCCTGAACATTCTGGATTTCCCTGCTGTCAGTTGGCCAATATGCAAGGCCTTCCATTGATACGCTTGTCTGGTGTTCAATGTTTATTGCATATCAATTAGACAAGAGGCTCAGGTTCTGATTCCTTCGATCTACAGCCTGCAATTCGAAGTCTACGATGTTCACAGTCCACAGTCCAGAGTCCAGTGTCCAGAGTCCAGTGTCCAGAGTCCACTGTCCAGAGTTCCGAGCCACGAACACAGGCTTGAAGTGGCCCCAATTTGTGGCACTTGCTTGTTGGCTGGCAGCAGCCATGAGGCGTGAGCCAAGACAATACCCAGAGGAATGGACCGCAAAGGCATGCACAAAACTTTTAAAAGGATTCAAGGGTGTGCCCATCTATACGTATATACAACCCCATATACATATACAAGAGTATGTGTATGTGTGTGTGTGTGTGTGTGTACACCGCCTGCCAGCGTGCTTGTCAAAATCCACTTGAGCGTACCATAATTTCCACGCCAAATGAGTTCAAGTAGAGCCGCCAAACTGCCAACTGCCAACATTCGCATTTGCAGGTCCTGGGGCATTGGGCACGCCCACAAATTGTAACGCCTTCTTCTCGCACGTGTGCGCAATTAGAAATGCAGCTTGCGGTTGTCGGGTAAAGTTGCCATCATGCGCACACACACACACGCACGTATGAACGTACATACGCACACAATCGCGCGCACACACACACACTCACACACACACACACACACACACACACACACACATTTGTACTGCCAACAACTTGGCCTGTCTTTCTGCCTCTGCTCCAGTGACACACAAAGCGCACTGATAAGTAGGAAGCAGAACGGGAGAAAAATGGTGCAGCGTATGAAAGGAGGGTGGCAGGGAGGCGATGAAGGATGAAGGGGACACTGGTTACTGGCTGATGGTAGCTGGTAGCTGGTAACTTGCAACTTGCAACTGTGGCACATTCATTAATGCAACGTTTCAGTACAGTTTTGTAGTCTGTAATTAAATTAATGCCCCTGTCTGACAAATTGCATTGCAAAACCACGCGGCGTATACGCAATTTTCGCTTCTTCTTCTACTTCTTCTTTTCAACGTCCAACAAACGCCACAACAACAACAGCAACAGCAACAACAACAACAAGAGCTACCCTAAGAACAACAACAATGGTAGACAATTTGATATAGACAGAAACGGAACGGCGTCCAAATCCCTGACCTGATTTAGCATCTTCTTTCACCAACTGGCAGCTGCTTTTCCTCTTTAGTTTTTCTTTTCCTTTTCCTTTTCTTTTTCTGTTTCTGTTTCTTTTCCTTTTCTACAATTTATTTTAAAATATTTTTTGTTACTTCTTCTTCTTGCCACTGCATTGACTTTTGCTTTTCTCATTCCAATGCCCATTCCCTTTCTTCTATATCCTCTCCCTCTCCCTCTCCTTCTCTCTCCCTCTCTCTCTCTCTCTTTCTTTCTATTTTCCCTTTCCCTTTCCGTTTTAGTTACCTTCCTGCTGTTACGTTTCCTGTTTACTTTTTATGCAAACTTTCCATTTTTATATTTTTCAACCAAAATACTAAAAAAAAAAAACAAGAGAAGCGAAAAAAAAAAGAAAGAAAAAAACAAAAGTAAAATAAAAAAGATACAAAAACAAAGAACAAAAAATTTCAACGACGGGCAACTAAACTGCCATGTCCCATTCCTGACATCCAGTCTCCAGTCTCCAGCCTCCTCTCCCTTCACTCACCCACCCACCTCCAGCATCACGACTCATCGCTTGCACTTGGCAAATGGCATGCGGACGTTCCACATCTCAACATCGGCGCCGGGACGTGCCCAAGTTATGGGCCATGTCCTGAAATGCCAGCGAAAATCTATTTTTAAGAATTGTGCAACGTCGTGAAAGTCACTCGACGACATCATGTGCCCCGACGATTAGGGTCAGTCCAGGACAAGCTCTTCCTTCTCCTGGATAACCCCTGTTGCACAGCTGCCCTGCAATCGGGTAACTATGACTAATGAATCGCCTAAGTAATCAGAAGTTTACCCAAAAAGCAAACAAACAAAATTGAAGGGAACAATAAGCTAATGCGTTTCTTTGGCTAAGATAAAAGAAAAAAAAAGGATATTCACACAACGAGCCGACTTGATGATACCCTATAAAAGGCCGCACATTCACTTGCTACTATAGCAGTCATTTAAGATAAGACTTTAACGTATTCGCTTACTATTCATTCAGAATTATCGATAATTTCGATTATTAATAATCAAAATTAAAATATGTTGTTTCGCTTTCGAAGCATTTACAGGGTATCGAGAACTCATTTGAAATGTAAACAAATTTCATTCATGTTTTCATTTCGGTATTTTCTGCTTGGCCGAGTGCAAGATCAGCCCAGTTTTCAGGAGGCTAAACCAGGCCCAAGGACTGGAACCTCGGAATCGAGAATCGAGTTCTGGGACCTGAGAGCCAAGAACTGAGCACTGAGAGCCGAGAACTGGAAATTGTAAGCTGGGGAAGGGAAGCCCAAAACTAAGGCTGAAACCATAAACATAAACTCGCATTATGCCCGCCCAAATAAAACTGCAGCCAAATGACACGTACAACTGTCGGCAGCGACTGCTCCCTGGAGGCAACTTGAAGGCAGGAATGGGATGGGAGTAGGCGAGCTGGCGATGGGAATAGAAGACTGAGGGCTTTGGGTGGTTGGATGGATGGGAGGTGGAAAAGATGAAGGGATGGAGGAGTGGAGGGATGGAGGGATGGAAAAATGGCGGGATGGAGGAATGGTGGGATGGAGGGAAGGAAGATGAGGAATTGAAAGCCAGGGCCGAACGACGAACGGCGAACAGTAAGCGAGGAACAAGGGTGTGGGGAAGATGTATGCACATTGTGTGCGATTTATTGTGACTTTGCTTTCGACTGTTTTGTTTTATTTCGTTGCCTTTTCAGGGCATCGATTTTGTCGCTGACATTTTTTTTTTCTTTTTTTTACTCATTGTTAGAGGGAAAAGCGAAGCAAAAAAATATACTAAAAAATAAAATGGGAGGGGGGAAAAAAAAAAAATTTAGAGAAAAAAGACTAAAAAATGCACAAAACAGAACAAAAGTGTGTCAATGAAATTGTTGTCAACAGTTTTCCTCATTTTCCCTTTTTGTTTTTCCTTGTTAAAGCTGCCAATTATTTGGAAAAATACCAACAACTGCACAAACTACATAAAAAGTGAGAGAAACTTTAATGCGCTTAGTAAAAAAATAAATGTAATTAGTTTCATTTAAATGAAAAATATAAAAATAAATACAAAAAGAAGAATTAAATTGAAAAAAGTTTCCAGAAGAAGCAAAAAAGGGATTTTTAAAGAAATTCTGAGAATTAAATAAATTGAAAAATGAGTAAAGCCCAAGTAAATAGAAAAGGTTATAAAAACTAAAAAATATTAATAAATTAATCGAGCAGACGTGTAAAACCGGGATAAGTACAAATCCGGCAATGACTTGAGGTACACACGGCGAGCTTAGCGTAGATACAAACCTCCCTTTGAGGTGAGATGCAAGTGAACAACTGTCCGAGGCTTTCAACTTTATACCTGATCAGCAGAATTCAAAAGGGATTTTAAAGAAATTTTGAGGATTAAAAAAACTGCGAAATGAGAAGAAAATCAAAGTAAAGCCCAAGTAAAAAAATAAGTTAAAAACAAATAAAAAATAATTTTAAACTATTTGAACTGACGCGTGAAACTGAGATAAGTAAAAAACATCAGCAATGATTTGAGGTACACGTGGCGAGCTTAGCCTAGACACAAACCGCCCTTCGAGGTGAGATACAAGTGAACGAGGCTTTCAACTTTGTACCTGATCAGCAGAATTTAAAATGGATTTTTAAAGAAATTCCGAAGAATACATAAATTTAAAAATGAATAGAAAATCTAAGTAACAAAAAAAAATTATAAGAGATAAAATAAAAATATAATTTTATTGAACAAACGGGTGATACTGATAACCGGCAATGATTTGAGGTACACACGGCGAACTTAGCTTAGACACAAACCTCCCTTTGAGGTTAGATACAAGTGAACGAGGCTTTCAACTTTGTACCTGATCAGCAGTTGCAGCAGCAAAATGCATTTACTTCCAGTCTGGCGCTTTGACTAGTTGCGAATTATAGACTATGCGTATGTTAGGGTATTGTTAGGCCTTCAATGGATGCCCTCCATTAGCGTGTAGGCGATAATAAGCTCAGACATGAACATTGATTGTTTCTGTTCATGGAGCGTATGAGTAATATCTGTGTTTGCCCTTTAACTGTCTGAATAAATACTGAATACTGCAAAAGTACTCGCACCCACACATACACACACACACACACACACACACACATACACACACACACACACACTCACATACGCCACATTGGCTGGTTATGTAAATTGAATGTGAATGTGAATACTGCTGTTGCTCCTGCTGCTCAATAAAATGCAATTGCAAATTTATACAAATGTCCTGAAATTATTATTGTGCTTAAATCAACGAGTCCTTCGCTCCTTGCGCTGTCACTGACGCGCGCTCTCCAAAGCACATTCAATTTAATTGGTGTACTGTGTGTATCGAGTATGTGTATGTTTGTGGCTATGTGTGTGTGTACGTGTGACTGAGTGTATGTGTGTGTGAGTGAAAGTGTGAGTGTATGTATGTGTGTGTGTTTAACTGTGTATGAAATATGACAGGCGTAGGCAAATGACACCCTCTAACCACACACACTGCTGACTACTGCTGGGCTGCCTGCCTGCTGCCTGTCTGTCTGTCTGTCTGTCTGTCTGACGCTTTTTCTGACTGCTTGCCTGCCTGCGTGTTGTGTCCTTTGGAGTCCTTTTCTTACGTACATGTGCTTATTTTTACTTGTAGTCCGCAAAACGTGAGGATTTCATTCATTTCGATTGTATTTGCAACAATGGGACGTTCTTAATGGCCAACAGCTCCACATACGAATGTATTGTATGCGTGTGTGTATTCCCTTAGACACAGTCGTATATCCTTACATATCCTTACATCCACATCCGTAGGTATTCTCCCTCCTTGGCACGTTTGTAATAAGTTTGTAATAATCAGGCGCACAGCTGGCGCCTTTTGTTTCTGCTTGGCTTTTCTTTCTTTGGCATTCCTGGATTTGGCATGCAGTTTCTTTCTTCAGTTACGGCTTTATCCTGAAAGTCCTTTACTCAGCTCAGCTGTGCCACAACACCACCAGCAGCAACAACTACAGCAACAACTACAGCAACAACAACAACAACAACATATAAACTGAAAGTTTTCTGCTTTCGTCTTTCCACTACACACATTTCTCTTCTCGACTCCCCTTTCACTCACATCCGCGATCCGCCACTAGCCCGCCCCTCCCGCCCCTCCATCCACTCCATAACTTTCTCTCTCTGCGTTTTATTTACTTGGCCTTCCTTTGGATTTTCTCATTGGATTTTATAGCCACACGCAATTTACTTTTTATTTATGGTTACAACGACAACATGAACTGGGAAAACTCTATTTATTTTCCACCCGAGCTGAAATCGAATGCTGCACAAATTCCATAAATAAAATTTCAACAAAAATACACTTATACACTCACACACTCGCACACATATACATGTACTTGGATTTGTTTAAAAATAAAAGAAAACAATCTGTGAAAATTGCATTTAAATTGCTTGCAAAAATGCAGAAAAATATGAAAATGCATGAAGCAAGCAAAATGCACTTACAGCAGATGTTTAAGAGCTGTGGGGGGGGTGAGTTGCAAGATGAAGCGGGGCAGGGGCAGGAGTGGTGGAAGTGTTACTTAAAATATAAATGAAACGGATAACTAAGGTAAGCAGCAACAACAACAAAGCATTGGGTCTACAGAGAGAGAGAGAGAGAGAGAGAGAAGGAGAGAGAGAGAGAGAGAGAGAGAGAGAGAGAGAGAGAGAGAAGGAGAGAGAGAGAAAAGTGAAGAAAAAGAAAGTCCTTATAAAAAATAAAAAAAGAAAAGCATTTTTAATGCTTTTCCCAGAAGAAAAATATATTTTATTTTCTTTAAGTAAAAACGTTTAAAATCCATTTATATAGTTTTTCCTGAAGGCAGTGCTTAAGAAACTATGAGCCAAGATATCAAGGATACTTGGATAAATATGGCAGATTACTGAGCAGGATACTGTTTTCCTTTAAGGCTCAGACTTTGAGGTCGAAGCAGTAGAAGAACAAAATTTAAGATACAGAAAAAAACTAAACAAAAAATTCAAGCAAAATTTAAGATACAGAAAAAAATTAAAAAAAAAAATTCAACAAATTAAATAATAAAAATATTAAAATTAAAATAAAATAAAAAATTATTTAAGTAATTATAAAATAATAAATATTAAAAATATTTCGATTTTTTATGCGTGATCTATGGGATCAGAAACTGACTTAAATATTCTACACTTTCGTATTAACTCATCTTGAGACAAAAAATATCCTTCAAATCTAATAAAAATCTCCTTTTTTCATAAGCTCGATTTCAATTTAAGCAGATTAAAGCATTTAAGAATCTTAAGCTCAAAGCAAACAAGAATAACTAAAAATGTGAAAATGTAAAAAAAAAAGCAAATATAAAATATAAAGGGAAAAAAGAAAAACTTGAGGACTGTGAACTCAGCCTTTCTCCCTTTTGCAGCTACTCCTTGAGAGACTCTCTCGCTCGTCCGCTTGTTAGGCGTCTGGGCATTTGGTGTCTCTTTCTACCTCTTCGACGCTGCTCATCTCTCGCTTGTTGAACTCATTTCGGAGTCATAAAGTTGGGTCACATTCAAATTAAAATTCAACTTTGCACACGCCTCGAGTGGCAACAGATGCGTCCAGGAGTTGCTTTTACTGGGGCAGGAAGCAGCTGCAAGCACCTCGAGGTGCGGCAGACAGCTTTTTAATGAGAGGCTGCACTTTACATACAAACACACGTATGCACACACACACACACACACACACACACACACATATACTCAAACGCAAACATACTTAAAAACACCTATACTAGCATATGTATACACACACACAAACACACACACACACACACGCGCGCTTAAGCGGCAGCTGCACTTAAAGTTTGCGACTTGCCAAATTGTGTGGCCAACGCTCCAAAACTTAACTTCAGTAACGTGAATACCCCCGCTGCTCTTTATTGCCATCGGAGAGGCCCAATGAAGCCCACCGAGCCCCACTCGAAACCCATTCTCGCCGATTTGGGTCAGCTGCTTACCCAATGAACGGCCCTCCAATCTCGGCGCTATGGCATAATAGCCAATCCAAAATCGATTCAGGCCAAATCGGTTGCACTTTTCCGCACTCATCTAAACAGACTCTAAGTGTGCATACAAAAACACACAACACACAGACATGTACACACACACACACACACACACACACACATACTGGCACACACTGATACACACCGGCATGCACACTCCTACACTCACTTATATGCGTAGCACACACAGGAGCTACTCTTCTGTACCCTCCCCCCCACCACGACTAGGCTCAACCTTTCCCCTACCCCTCCGCCCCCCACTCTGCCCCTTGCCCACTTCCCCTTTATCACCTCACTCCCTTTGCTAACTACTTGTGATGCACGCTCTAAAGTATGCAACGCTTATTTTATGGCCACAATTTTGCGTGTGTCGCAGCGTGTGTTCAATCTGTGTCAACTGCCACGCCCACGTCAACGCCCATGCCCAGAACAGGCAAACACACGCACACGCACACTCACACACACACACACTCACACTCACGCACACACACACACTCACACTTTAACCAGTTGCATGTTATGTTGCGGTGCCTGTTGTTGCATGTTGCGTTGACATTTTTGCCACGCCAACATTTTACTTTTTACAATAATTCCACCTCAGCCCCCACCAACCGTCAGCCCTCAGCCATCAGCCATCAGCCGCCCCATTCCATCCCTCAACCTGTTCAGCCTCATCAACCTGTTTAACCCCTTTGCAAGCCTTTTGCATTACACAAAAAAAAAAAAAAAAAAAACAACAACAAAAACAACAAAAACAAAAACTGTACCACAATTTCCCCCGCAAAGTTTCCAGCACATATTTTACATTCTCATATCAGATCATAAAAAGTATTATAAATGTAATTCACGATGCGCAGCCAAAAGTTGTTAACGGTCATTGTTTATACGGCGGGTAAAAAAAAAAAAAAAATACTTGCAAAACAACCTCCGAGTTCACAGTTCAAAGTTCCGCCCTCACACACACACAGACACACACACACATAGTAATTAAAATGAAAACTGATTTCAATTGTTGTGCAAGAACTTCTGGAGGGGCGGAGGTGTTCACTTCGCATGCCGTCTCTTTGTGCGCTACAGGACACCTTTTAAAGAGTCAATAACTATTTTTAATTATTAAATTTAATTTAATAATTATATAAACATTTTTATTTTTAATTATTAACCACAATTTTTGGAGCAACACAGAAATTTGACCGGGAAATGCCACGATTAAAAACTTGCTTCTAGAAAACTGACTATTTTTTATTCCGTGACATGCAAACTAGTTTCTTGAAACACAACTGTACCAATAACTATGAGTACTTTGAATTTTTTCTATCAATTCAAGAGATCAAAGAGAATCTCATAAATAAATTATCATAATCCAGAGTTGAGGCAAAAATCAAGTAAAAAAGTTCAAAATATAAAAAAAAAATTTAAAATACAATTTTTAAATTATTTAATTATTAAGTTTTATAATTATATTATAATTAAATGAAGTTGGTCTTTCGCTTTCTTTTTGATTCAAAGTTATAAGCTCTTCAAATCCAATTAAATTTTATTTTTTATATTTTCTTAATTAGATGTTTATATCAGATGATAATAAATATTTTTAATACAAGAAAAGAAAATTTATGAATTTTCCTTTAATGGACAGCAAAATATTCATAAAATGCAATCAAATTTAATATTAAAAACATTTTTCAATTAAGTTTAAAAATAAAGGGAAATATTGGACCGACTAAAAGATCAAGCAATATATATAAATTATATATATAACTTATACAGACATCAATACAATTAAGCGGCCTTAGTTAACCTTCTCTTTGTGTATCCTTTTTATAAGGAATTGATGAAAATTTCTATAGATTCTAGAGATTCTGGAGATTCTGGAGATTCTGAAGACTCTGAAGACTCTATAGAAACTCTACAGATTCCGTAAACTTAAGAGATTCTACAAATTCAACAGACTCGATAGATGCAAGAAGTTCTATAGACTAATAAGTCAGACAGGTGCACTTAAGACTCTACAGACTCAACGGACTCGACGGACTCGACGGACTCGACGGACTCGACGGACTCTATAGACTCGACGAACTCGACGGACTCTACAGACTCGACGGGCTCGACGGACTCGACGGACTCGACGGACTCGACGGACTTTAAGGATTCTACAGAATCGACAGTCCTTAGAGATTTTACAGATATATCAATAGATTTAATAGACTCTACAGATTAAAAAAAAAACCCTCACACAATTAAGAACTGTACGGATAACATATATATCCTACAGGCTCCACACATCCTACAGATTCTGTTTAAAAAGTAGAGCTCGTCAGTTCCTATGTAATGAGTGATAAGTCTTTTATCCTTTTTATATTATAGTCTATTATCCTTAACCTGAGATTTGAACATCTTCCATCTACATCCTTCAAACAATTAACTCTTCACTTTAAGCTTTAAAATAATTTAAATATAACAATAACAAACAAAAAAAAAATAAATAAAAAACTTTCCTCTGTTTGTGACGTGTAAAAGAGAAATGCTCCCATTTATAAGTGAGAGTTTCACATTCGGGTAATAGTTTCCATGCAACAACCATGAGTTGAGTGAGTTTCCCTACATAGCCTGAAATTATCCTGACTGTGGACTCCTTGCCCATGCATTAACATCTCTAAGAAACTCATGAATAACTTTGAGCCGCGAAAGGAATTTGATGTTTAAACATGACGCGTGTGAAGTTCGAAAAACAAAGCGGTAAAAGAAAAAAAAAACAAGAATGCAAAAAAAAAATGAATGAAGAATGCAGTACGATAAATGGAAAATGGAAAATGGGATGTGGGAGATGGGAGATGGGAGATGGAAAATCGCAATCAGCATATGCAGAACTATGAAGTGGAGCACACGGCAGGCAGCATCCAATGGCTGTGATATGGAGGAAGACTTTCGGTGGCTTTTGGTGGCGTGCCCAAAGGCATGCCTCAGCACCTACAGGATGCGGAAGGTAACCGCGGTATTTGGAAAACAAAAGGCATCAAAACAGAAATCCCCACTCATAAAAGGCAAAAAGGAGCCAAGCAGGCGATGCAAAGTGGTGCAGGCGGAGCCCCACTTCAAATGGCAAGAGCGAGTCAACACATCGAATTTTAGCATTGTGTGTGTCTGGTGTGTGTCTGGTGTGTGTTGGGTGTGCGAGTGTGTATCTGATGTGTGTGTTTGTTTGGGTGCTCGATGCATGCAAGGAATACGTGAACTCAAGTGGCTGCCACTGCTATCGAATCCTATAGATGCCGATGCTTCTCCTGCTGCAACTTTGACTTTCCCCGCTGCCACTTGCCCCCTCACTACTGCTGCCGCTGCTGCTGCTGCCACAAGGCAAACATATTTTCATTTTAAGAGAAAACTCATTAGAGACGCTGCAAAAATAACTCAAAGCCAAGTCGAAGCGCCAAGGATGTGAAATTGCAAATTTATAATATCCGATTTGAAGAAGGCAATAGAGAATAGAGTGGATAAAGGGGTGAGGGCGGGAGGGGGGGCTGATAGCAGGATGAGGGTGCCGGGTGCCGGGTGGCGACGGCAGGGCTATGATGCACTTGGCACTTGACTTCAATTGCTTGTTGATGTTTTCAGCTTTTGCCATGTGGCAAAGTTATCTACGCGTGTTCCAGATGAACTGGCGCCCGCGCAGTAAGTAACAAGTTTCAGTATCAAGTTGAAGTTTAAGTTGAAGGCAAAGGATTGAGCAGCACGATGATGGCGACTAGTCGGGACGAGGCCGGGATGATGATGCTTAGGATAAGCTAGAGTTGGCGATGCCATTTAAAGATGGGAACATTTTCATTCTATTAAAAAGTTGCCAAGTGGCTGCAAAAGTGCAATGCCAAGCCCATTAGTCGAGCAATGAGTGTGTCTGTGCATGTGTGCCTGTGTGTGTGTGGATGTGTGTGTGACTGTGTGTGACTGTATGTGACTGCATCTGACTGTGTGTGATTGTGAGCGACTCTGTAAGAATGTGTGTTGAGTTCGTGTCTCGTAAGCAACTTCCTGTGCAGCAGCATTAGCAACACTTAAGGACACTTTTGCCCGGCTGCTGGCAGGAAGCAGAGCAAGCAAAACTCTTGCCAGTTGCCCGCATAGTTACCGCCCATTTACCTATCCATCCACCCATCCGCCCATCTACCCATCCACTCACCCATCCACCCATCTATCCATCTGCTCACTCACTCCTTTACCTCGTTTTATCTCACACCAATTTAACCAACTCCTTCCACTACCCCCTGGGCCACCCCCACCCCCTCGCCATCGTCATCGTCATCACCTCCTCCGTTGGCAAGAATTCAACATTAAGTTAATTTGCAACGTGCACAGCAAGCAAAAACGAGCAAAGTAGCAACCGTCTGGGGACATGAAGGCTGCTTAGAAGGGTAGTAAATGTGCGGGGAGGGAATGGGAAATGGGGGACAGTGCAAGGCAGCAAGGGGAGAATGAGTCCTGCCCGGACAGAGGAGCTGCTGGCCAGAATAGCCAAAGCCAACAAAAGTGCGCTGCATTCTCTGTCATCGATGAGCTAATTTAACGCTGATTTACGATGATTGGCAGTGCAATCACGCCAGGACATGCCAGGACATGCCAGTCGGTGAGACGAAGCAGGCAGGACGCAGGCAGGCAGCCAATTGATGGCTTTGATTGAGGCATCACAATGAGTTTTCTGTAGCGCACGCAATGACCTTAAAAGTTCCAAATTAAATTGACATTTGCCAGGACATAGTCCTGGACGGCAGCACCTAGCACCAAGTTCGTCCTTCATTCATTAGCCAGTCAGCAAACTTTAGTCCCACCTTGCCAAGGATAATATGCAATGAACTTTGTGGGTGCGGCTGCTTTGTGCCTATCAACAGCCGCAAGAATGGACAGACAAACGATGGTTGAAAAGTAAAGAAGTACAGAAAAGGAAGCAGGTGTTCAAAGGACCTTTTAGCTGAAAGGTTACGCATTAGAGATATAAGCGTAAGGACACTGTAAGGCTACAGGCTACAAGCTACATGCCAATGCAGTGCAGTCACTGCTTTCATTGAATGCGTTTCCCTGGGATATAAAGCCAAGAAGAGCTTGACACATAAAGCCCTTAGTCCTTTTCTAGTTACTCGTGTATCCTTTGAATAGATACCCTTGGGTATAAACAAGCATACATAAAGCTATTTAAGCCACCTTTCAAGTATCCATTGCTTAAAAATACCAACAAAGTTTTCCTTCCTTGAGTTTAAATATTTTGTCTATTTAATTTTTACTTCAATCCGTGCAGTATATTTTATACGGATCCCTGCATCTTTATCTACGGATATGTACTTCCGACCGGACACTAAAATATCCTCTTTATATCACAATTATTTTTTTTTTGATCCATTTCCCTATCATATTTCCTGGCAAACTGTTCTTGTTTGTTTCGCCCTCCATGGCAATTGTTGGTATATATATATTTTCATTTGGTCTATTTCTGGTATATTTTATTTCATTCTACTTTATACTGTTCCTCAAGAGGAATGCTTTTCTATTTGCCCAACTATTTCGCGTCTAGTTCCTTGTTGACGCCACTCTTAAATAAACAAAATTGTATTCAACTCCCGTAATGACCGCAATCACCGCATTTCTCAACCCACCACCCCAGCCCCCCCTTTTCTTTCATTCACTCTCTGTCTCTGGGCTTCTCTGTGTGTTCACCTTTGTTGCCATCCCTTCGCTGCCCTTCCCCTTTTCACTTCCCCAGAGCAAGTGACAGCTGTTTGTTTGCTCAGTCCGCTGTGCCAATTGGGAACGAAACGTGGCCAAATTAGGACGCCAGTGGACAAATTCAGCTGTCGACATCAAATGCAATTCGCAGCTGGAGCTGCAGCAGGGAATGAAGAGGAGTGAGTGGGGGAGGGGGGCGTGTATTGCTCTTCGTGATGCGGAAGTGGCAACGGGAACACCAGCAACGGCAACGGCAAACGAACTAACCAAGAGCCACTTACTTACATTCATAAGCCACAGTGGAGATCCCCGCACAAAGCCCTCGACACGCGCCTTTTGCTATTTACTCAGCGGGAAAAAGGAGCCAGGGCGTTGCATTGGAGATGCAGATGGAGGCAGCAACCAACAGGCATCAGGCAGCAGTCAGCAGGCAGCAGGCAGCAGGCAGCAAGTGAGGCAAGAGCAGATGCGATAGATAGGGTTAGGTTGAAGAAGGAGGGCGGTGTGCGGAGTGTTGGCTAGACAAATGGAAGTCCGCGGGGCAAAACCCAAACTCATCATCAGAGTTGCTTATCCAACGTTGCACACACAACGATGCGGCGGCTGCTGCTTCACACTTCCTGCTTGACAGGATGACTCCAGCAGCAGTTGCAGTTGCAGCAAAAGCAACAGCAGCAGCAGCAGGAGTAAGCCAGGCATACCAAGACTCCCCAGGCTGTGCCACACACAACACACCACACGCCACACACCACACACCGCACACCACACACCACACACCGCACACCGCACACCGCGCGCCAGGCACCACAACATCAGCACACTGCGACTCAACACTCTGCCACGCCCCCTTTGCCGCCTTATCAAGTGCCATTTTTCATGCAACGCCGTCACTTTGGCACACCACAAAGTCATCCCTTGGAGCAACGGTAGCGGCAGAGGCAATGGCAGCAGCAACAGCAGCAGCGGCAGCAACGGCGGTGCATTGTCTTGCTCTGCCGCTGCGGCTGGCGTCCTTTCACACATACTGAAGATGCCAGCAGACAAAAGACAACTCCTTGTTTGGCCTCATCCAAAGGCTTGGCATTGTCTATTTCGTGTAGATGGCTCTAGCCACGCCCATCGACAACTTTCTTATGCCCAACTGCCAATTGCAAGTGCTTGCAACTGCAACAGTCACTGATATTGCGCCGGCTGCAACTTAAGCTGCGGCTTTAGCTGCGGCTTCAGCTGCGGTTTCAGTTACGACTGCGGCTGCGACTGCGGCTGCTTATTCGATTTGCCTAATCCTCTCCCTTAATTACTGACTTGTGCACGAGTCGAGTCTCCAGTTCTGGCCAGGATTGTCTCTGCTCGGTCATCGTTTCAACCATTGTTCCCGCTAGCCGCAGGCTGACCTCCTTCGGCTCTTGAAAACCATCCATGCCGCCGGCACTCAACTCTTGGCTACTTCGCCCATTCGGATGTGCTTCACATGCTCCAATTGCTGCGTTCTCCCGACTCCCAATGCCCCTCCTCCCCCACCCTCTCATAGAACTGTTGTTCAGCTCGTGTTGTCTCTCTTCCACTCTCTTTCCCTTTCTCTTTCTCTTTCTCTTTTTCTTCTTCGTTCTCTTCCCCTATCTCTGTCCTGGTCCCTCACTCTTTCTCGTTGGCTTCCTCCTTGCACCTTGCACCTTGCACCTTGCACCGCTTTAACAACTTTTAGCATTAAATATGTGGCCAGCTCTGTGACACGACCCTCAACTCCACCCACGAACCAAACGCCTCCCCACCCCTCTTCCATCTTCCACACTTCGTTGCACGACCAACGCTACATTTCTCGAGTTTATGAAAAATATTACACAGAGATTAAAGTTTTTGAGTTTTGTTGTTGTTGTTGTTGTTGTTCTTATTATTGTTGTTGTTGCCGCCTGCATTTACCTGGCTACTTGCCTGCCCAAAGTGGGATGCGGGATGTGGCTGTGGGTGGCATTTCAGGTGCTAGCGGCGGGGCAGGCGTCTGCTGTATGCGATGCCATTGTTGTTGTGGTTATTGTGGTTGTTGTTGTTGCTCTTATTGTTGTTGTTGTTGCTGTTTTTGTTGGCTGCTCTGACATAGATATTATTGTCTTGGCTGCTCCCTGAATCGTGCGGTTCTTTCTGGACCTCTGGCCTGAAATTTATTTTTCCGCCATTTTCTGTTCTTTTTGTTCGCTTCTAATTTAAGTGCGATATATGTGTCTGTGTCTGTGTGTGTGTGTGTGACAGCGTGTGTGTGAGTAGTTTTCATATTTACATATTTGCCATATTGTGGTGTGTATGTTTTTTTTTCTATTTTGGTATTTTTTTTCTTTTTTTGCTGATATTTTGCATTTTTTTCCTACTATTTTTCTGTTGTTTGTGCATTGTAATTATTTAAAGTGGTTTTTGTTGGGGGGCAGGGAATGAGCTGGGGGCAAGGGAAAGGGAAAGGAATGGGCGCTGAGCAGTGCTGAAAAGTGCTGAAAAGCACTGAAAGCCATTAAAGTTACACAATTCCCAGCGGCCATAGACAGCGAAAGGTGAAAGGTGAATGGGTGGAAGGGGCGCAGGGGTAAAGGGGTGAAGGGGTGAAGAGGTGAGAGAGTGGAACAGACATTTACAATTACAGTTAAAGTCGCTGGGGGGGAAACATGTAAGCAACTCGCATAAGTCTGTGGCAGATTATTGAGATTTAGTGGCATAAACGCAATAACAGCAAAGGAGTAAAGAAGCAAAGGAGGCAGGAGTAGAACAACAAAATACACCTAAAGGAAAAGATGAAGAAGAAGAAGAAGAAGAAGAAGTAGGAGAAAAAGGCTGTAGGTTCCACCAAGAAATGTTTTGTTAAACGTTACACATCACCTTCCATTACTTTTACCTTCAGAGCCTGGGGATTATCTAAGGTAACAAAAGCTTCGATGTGCATTTTTCTCCCAGCGGGCTGGGGGGGGGGAAAGTCTCGAGGGGTGCAAGAAAAGTTTTCCAGTTGTAAGCCGTTGGCTGGCCAAAGATACATGCAACAACAACATGTGTTGACAAAGGGGCTTAGCTTACGCAGGAATTACTCAGCCCCTCCCCTCAACACAACGCCCCTGACCAGAAGGGAGAGCAGTAACAGCAGCAGGAGCAGCAGCAGGAGCAGAAGCAGGAGCAGGAGGCACCATTTGGTTGCCATAATTCAAGCCGCAAAACTGCAGTTGGACGATTCAACCGCAGGCGACAAGCTGAGTTATCGCTGAGGTTCCGCCAAATACAATGCATGGAACGAAGGGGGGACACGGGGTCACAACTGGTAAGGGATAAAGGATAAGGGATAAAGGATAAGGGGTAAGGGGCAAGGGGTAAGGCGGCAAAAGGTCACGCGTGCGTGCGTGGATGCAACATTTTTTTGGGGTGGGGGGGGGCAAGTTTAGTTTGCAGTTGTAGCTTCATTTCCTATGTTGCCGCTGATGCCACTGATGCCTCTGTTCCTGCTGTTGATTGATGGCTACACTTGGGGCAGCTAAACGGATTCGCATTCGGGTTTACACACTCACACTCACACACACACACACACACACAAGCTCGCAGCCACAGAGAAGAGGAAGAACAAGATGAGGGAAAAAAAAAAAATAGAAATTTGCTTTTGCGGAACTTCTTTAGCTTTTCCTGTTGCCATTTTCGCTGAAATTTAATTTCCCCCAGCGCCGGGATCCTCTCTCGCTTAATGAGCTGAGTGAGTACTTACACAAAATTAAGTGTTGTCCTACTTCAGGACCTGCAGCTGACTTGGCAAACATGTCTCAAAGTAGCAGCTAGAGATAGAGATAAAAATAAAAATAAAAAAACAAAGGCAACAATGGAGAGAGTGAAGGAGAGCGAATGAGAGTGAGAGGAAACGAGAGCAGCTGACGGATGGAGAATTGGGGCCTGGGGAGTGGGGCATGGGGAGTGCTGGGCGGGGAGTATACAAAGGAAATGGAAAAGCAGCGGCGAGCACAAAAACACAAATACGACACAGAAAGAAAAAACGTGCGACAAGTGATGAAGGAAAAACATTCTCATTCTTGTAGCTCCTCGCCTATCGTCAAGTTGTTGTTGCTGTTGCTGTTGTTGTTGTACTTGTGCTTATTCTTGTTGTTGTTGCCACTGCTTTGGAATCATCATAAAGTTGAAGATAAGTTTTCTTTTCATTATAAAAAAAAAAAAAAGAAAATAGAAAAAAGATACAGAAATGGGCGATGAGCGATACTGGGCCCAAGAGACATTCAGAGACGTCGACGTAGGTTCAGTTACAGGCGCGACAGGAAACAGGCTCCGGACAGCACAAGACAGGACAGGACAGGACAGGACAGGACCATGCTTAAAATAGGTGGTAACTACGCGCAGTGGAGTGGCGCAGGTTTCCCTTCACCGACCCGTCCCCATTCACACCTTCGTTCCTGACTACGACTACGCCTACGCCTATGACTCCGGGTCTGACTACGATTCTGACTCCGGCTCTGACTCCGACTCCGACTCTGACTCCGCCTTCTCGTGTTGACTTCGAGAAAAACAAGTTGTTGAGTTGTTTGGCCGACAGTTTGCACGTGTCGGTTTCATTTCAATCTGACGTCAAAAAAAAAAAAAAAAATTTAGAGATTTGCAACATTTCGCAACACTTTACCGCACTTTACCAACACTGGCTCACATACTAATTCAATAAGTGCACGTGGGCGGCTTGTGTGTGCCGCCAAGGATGCAGGACACGTAGCAGAAAAGTTGACATAAATCTGCATAAAATATTCGCATATGCAAAATCATAAAAACGAGGATAAGAAAAACGAGGAAAAATAGATAAAAACAGTAGAAGCAGTGGAAGCAGTAAAAGCGAAAAAGCAAGAAAAAAAAAACAAAAAAAGGAAAGCCCAGAGAAAATGGGAAAGTGTCGACGCTTAACTGGCATGTTCACACACACACACACACACACACACCGCCCACGTATCAGGTACCAACTGATGGTGGTAACTGCTCGAGTTTTCTTACATTGCGCATTATGCAGCAGGAATTGAGGGAAGAGGATCGGAAGCAGCAGCAGCAGGAGCAGCAGCAGCAGCAGGAGCAGCAGATGAAGAAGAAGAAGAAGAAGAAGAAGCAGCAGCAGCAGCACCGACAGCCATTGAAAAATCTGTAGAAATTATGCAAATACATTTCAGCAATCACTTAGCTCTAGGATAGAAGGATATCCAATGGAGAAGGACACGTGAAGCACACGTTTGAGCTATGTGAGAAAGGAGACGAACATCCTGCCGTGCACACAAAGCTGCCAAATGGATGCTTTGCGGCCACTGATACACTTGGAGAAAAAAAAAACAAAAAAAAAAACAATCAACTTCTTCTTATTTGACATAAAGGATATTTAATGGAACAGGACATGTGAAGCATGGATAACACAAGCCTCATGCTGATGCCTCTATCCTGTCCAAGGGGATATCGAACGTAAGGCGACACGTGGTGAGCGCGTTGAACTGTGAATGAAGGGATACGCATAATACACTTGGAAAAAAATCGCCAATCGTTCGTACATTGAATTGAATCGAAAAAAAAAATAAAAAAAAAAAAAAATATTTTCCGTTTGTTAGGAAATCCTTAGGAGGAAAGAAAAAGAGAAGCTTGATATGAAAAAGGACATATGGATAATGGAAAAGTACTATGATGGACAGGATATCTTCATAGTAAATCAGAAAAAATAGAAGCGAAAAAATATCATGTTGAAAGGGATTTGTATGTCCTGACGGCATGGCATACAAAATAAATGCTTCCACGCAACAAAAACAACAGCTTCACTCCTCCTCTCAAACGAAAGGATATTCTATTGAATACAAAGGAAATGCAACTATGTAAACAATCAATCTAAGTGAGAATAAAGGAATACTGAGTACGTACTTAAATACACTGAGAGAAAAGGATGCCAAATGCAATACACTGAGAGAAAAGGATGCCAAATGTATTACACTTTAACAATCGATAACAGTATGAATCGATAAATCGATACTTGTATCAAGTATACTAGACAGGAAAAAATTCTTCTTAATATAAAGAAAGCCTCCAATTCGAAGGTCAAGCAATTTTCTCTGAGTGTAGATTTGCTTTGAATCCATTGCAATGCAAAATGTGATGTTACATAAGACACAAATACATCGGACAGCTTAAGGGGCGCTTGTCTAGGACATAAGGCTGCATAAATGACCAGCAGCATATGAGGTTAAATCCTGACTGCTTTCCAATCATCTGTCAAATTTCAAGAATTTCTCAAAGGGCTGGAAATTTAACCAATAATTAGCTATAGATAAACAGAAACTTTGTACATTGTTATTGTTATTGTCGTGCCACACGCATGTGCCACAAATTGTTCACTGTACATTAGGCAACAACAAAGCGGATTGCCACCAGGATTCCGCCCCACACAATCTTCCTTTAACAGCCTTCAAGCCCCATAAACCCGGGAACCCCTTTACGAAGTCAAAGTCGTCGCATATGATTTCAGCCTTGCGCTGAAAGGGTAAACAAATTCAAGTCAAAATTGATGACAGGGCACATACACACATACGCACACCTATACACAGACACAGACACATACACACAAAGACAAACACAGACACACACAGGCACACACACACTTTGAGGCACACACACGTTACGAGTTGTGACATTGCGGGTTTGCCATCGTCAACTTGGCAAAGGTTGAACTAACATTGAAGCACCGTCTCACCCAACCGCACCGCCAACCACCAACCGCCAACCATCAACCACCAACCACTAGCACCCTGCCCCAATGCCCCCAGCCGTCACGCCGCCCGCTTGCCCCACCAGCTGCAAGCTTCTCACAATTTTTACAGAATATTCGGATTAAGTGGACTTTGCTGTCGACGTCGATGATGACGAAGGTGGTTGCTGGGATAGTGGGATCGAGATATGGCCGAATGGTGCGAGGGATGGAGGTGCAGAGAGGGATGACTGGATAGTCAGATGGTCGGGATGGTCGTGATGGTCGGAATGGTCGGGATGGTGGAAATGGTCGGGATAGTCCGGGCGGTCGGAATGGTCGGGATAGTCCGGGCGGTCGGAATGGTCGGGGTAGACCGGGCGGTGGGAATGGTCGGCGGGTTGAAGGGCAGGATGGTGGCGTAGGGTCTTCGAGGTTGCCCAGGTCGTAGCGTGATGGCTGCATGAAAAGTTCTTAAGAGTTTTGCGCGCTGCTTTGCATGCCAACGTGACAGGCAGCTGGCGGTAGCTAAAAGGAACGATGAAGACAGGAGGAAGAGGGGGAAATACATTTCAAGCCTCTGTGCATGTGCGTGTGTGTGTGTGTGTGTGTGTATCTGTGTGCGAGCGCAAATATTTGCTTACGTGTCAATAACCCGCCCAGTGATTTATTTCATATTTGGTCTAGCTTATGAGTTTGCCCCACTGCAGCATCCCGATCCCCGACAGTTGCCGATGCCGTCCCATTTCTGGGAGACACCGCATGTTGCCACACGGATTGTGGCGTACGCAGCCGCAAATATGTTGCCCCCCCCAACCCCCCACCAGGATGCCGACCGACGAGTGCAAGCCTGAAAATAGTTTTACGTGGACGGCCGTCTGTCATTGACATTTGATATTCAAAAGGTTGGAGTTATTGCAGTGTACCTTGCCACGCCCTGTATCCACCCCCCACCCTCCTCCTCGTATGTTCTTTACGACCTTATGGCCCTATGCCTTATGCTCTGACCCAACACATTTTATAGCACACTTATGCGGGCAGCGACAGTCAGCAGTCGACGGTTGCCTCTTGTTGCAGCTGCAATGCCGCACACTCGCCTTAAAGTCTGTCTCATAAATTGTGTCTGCCCCAAGAGAAGATGAGGAATCACTTTTTTGGCCGTTCCAAAGTGCTCAATGAAGCGTGTGCGACGCTTTATCACCGCCACACCGCCTCCTGCTGCTCCTGTTCGGCTGCTGTTGTTGCCCCCTCCCCCTCCCGCTCCCCTCCCCCCCACTCACCATTCAACAAAGAAAATAACCTGCTCCGTCTGTGTGTGCCACCAATGCGATTTCCATCCTCGCTCATAGATTGCCCCGCCTTCATCTTGCGACTAGTCGCTGTCATCTCTTGATTTGATTTAAACGTTTTTCTAGCCACATGCGGGCGGATGCGGGGCAAAAGTAGCGAGTTACGAGTTACGAGTTGCGGGTGACGGGTGACGGGTGGCGGGTGGCTGGTGGCAGCTTTCAGATTGGGGCAGAGAAAGGATGCTCTGGAGCTCTGGAGGCACTGCCATTGAGACATGGTTTATTCATGCAGCAGCCGCATTATGCAAATAGCTCTTGAGCTTGCCACGCCTCTTTGCAGCGCCTTCGTGCGCCACTTGAAATTTGATTTTATTTTCTCTGTATTTTTTTCTTGATTTTCTCAGATTTTTTTTTTCTTTTTTTTTTTTTTTTTTTATTTTCAATTTCGATTTGTTGCAACATTTCAGGGCATTTGCTCTAGGCACTGGAAGTGAGAAGGGAAACAAAACAGAGAGCAGCAGGGTAATGGACGAATTGGGGGCTGGGTGGGAGGTGGTTTAGGGGGCGGTGGCTGGTAGAGGCTCTGGTAAAATGAAGCCACTTCTCGGCGCTTCGCTTGTGAGTTGAGTGCAAGTTGAGTGCCACTTGAAGACGATGACGACGATGACGATGACGATGAACAACAACAAGGGGAGAGCATGGGCGGAGGGGAGTCAATGGGCAGGATACGCCGCCAAAGTTTCAGGACCAACAAAAAATGACTAACGCGCCGCTTTGCAGATTTTACTTCAATAGACCCCGCCCCCACTCCACCTCCCCCATCCCCATTGCCATCGCCATCTATATCATTTTTATTTCTTTGCTTGTTTTTTCTATTGGACAATCGAAGAACAAATTCGTGTCATCTATTGGTAATTGCATTATTCAGTTCACATCTTCTCCCTTGAATCCTTGAAGCAACAACAATGAGAGTAAATAACGAACAACAACAAGCAACAGTAACAACAACAACAACAACAACAACAAAAACAATGATTCTAACAAATATTTTGAGTTTTTTTCATCGGAATTTGCATAGGAAACAAATTACTGAGGCAAAAGCAATTTTAGATTTAAATAAAACGAAACGACTGACACATACACATTAAAATATCTGTGTATGTGTGTGTGCGTGTGTGTGTGTGTGTGGATGGGCGTGGAAAATCTTTTCCTTTCCATTTGCCAGGCAACTGCAGGATGTGACAAATGTTTTGCAAATATGTCGCGTGGTCTTTTTGCTCTCTTCCCCTCCCCCTCCTGCCCCTAACAGCTTTTTATTGTATGTATCTAAAGTTTTGTTTGTGTTAAAATCACACACACACATACACACACACACACACATACTCAGCTATGCATATAAACGCCAACTCGAAGACACATCCTTGAACGTTTCACAGCTGGCAAAACCTTGGCACGCATTCTAAAGCTTCATCCATCTCCACCCATAACCACCAATCCCCCCTCCCCCTACTCGCCCTCTCCCCTTCGGCATCCCAGCTCCTGGTAGGCATTGTGTGTGCTTTTAACAAAAGCAAAAATAATTCAAGTGTTGCGCCTGAAGAATCAACGCACATACAATTCATGATATTTGTACAGAGAAGACGAACCAGCCTCATGTCCTCACAAGTCCTGAGACATTGACGAGAACAAGCAAGATGACGCGGACACAATGCTGACAGCCATAAGATTTTCCTTTATTCCTCAAGAGAAATGAAAAAATAATTTAACTGGAATACATCATGATATAGTAATTCGATTCAGTCAGTTAAGATTTATAGCTGCCTGCAACTCAAATGGAAATCCTTGGACAAAAACAAACACAGAAATTGCTTAAGGATTGAGCTAATGTCCTGCATAGTCAGCTTTATGGTTTTATGGTGTCGGAAATTTGAAAAGCATTTTGTCTACTCTACGCCGCTCTTAACTTTATTAGCATTTCCATTTCAATTTTCATGTCCACTTGCCACTTTCCACTTGCCACTTGCCACTTGCCACTTTCCACTTGCCACTTTCCACTTGCCACTTTCCACTTTCCACTTGCCACTTTCCACTTTCCACTTTCATTTCAACTTTGAACTCATTGAGTGTTGCTTTTATGTGTTTGATTTGTGTATACATCCTGAGAGCTTCAATGACTTTAATGGCACATCAATCAAATTGTTGCTGCCAATTTGGCAATTTGGCAATTTTCCAATTTTCCAATTTTCAATGCACAATTTCAATATTTACTCGTGAATGCAATTCCCATGCACATAAAATAACTCAAATCATCAAAAAACCAGAAAACATAAGTGAGAATCGAGAAAGGGGAAATGAGATATGAGAAATGAAAAATCAAAAATGAGAAATCAAAAATGAGAAATCAAAAATGAGAAATCAAAAATGAGATATAAGAAACCAGAAACCAGAAATCAGAAATCAAAAATGAGATATCAAATATGAGAAATCCAAAAACCAAAAATTCCAATGCTCAAGTACGTCCAACGTTACGTATGCGCAATATTAAATAAAAGCAAATACCTCAAAGAGCCCAACGGACGCAAGGACATGTCCCCGCTGTGAGGCCAAGGGCGGAATTCGATAGACTATAAATTCATTTATAAAGCATTTAAATTTTTAATTAAAATATCTTATATAAATATGAAACATGAAAGGCAAGGATTATGTGATCGGAAATATTGAACAAAAGGATACCCTGTAAGGGGACTTGCCTGAATGTCAAACCCAACCCCCAAAAGGCAGAACATAATTCAAAACGTAATATTCAATTTGGAGCCGTGAATTAAGTCTCTAAGTAAACAAAAGCGACAAATTAAATCAATTGATGGAGTCCATGTGATGGGAGGTCCTTTGTATGCTAATTGTATTTGCAGTTTCGAGAGGGTTTCACAAAAATTACCAACACGCCTGCTACTGTCATATTAATTAGCCCGTTCACACGCCACCAGCCGTTGGATTCTTTTTACAAATGGCGCTGAAAACTAATTAAAACGCCATGCGGCATGCGCCATGTCAGTGGGCAGATGGACATACAGACAGATGGACATACAGACAGATGGACATATAGACAGATGGACATACAGACAGATGGACATAAAGACAGACGGACAGACGGAGAGGCAGACACATTATGATGCGCCTTCCAACATCCTGGAACCACCACCTAACCTAAGGCTAATCGAGTAAATGTCATGAATGAAAGAACAGAATGGGAATAAATAAAAAGAATTTTTTGGAGCAAGGGGAGCAAAGGGTGGGTAGAGGAAAATAAACAAAGAAAGAAAAGCAACAACAAAATCAAAAGAAGAAAACAAAAATTAACCCCTTTCACAATCCCCCACCATGGCCATAGCCATAGCCATAGCCATAGCCATAGCCGTAGCCGTAGCCATCGGATTCGCAAATCTCCCAATCTGCAGTTTGTCGGAAATTCAATTCATATTCATTTGGTAGCCATTTGAATGGCATCGAATGGCGGCGTCCAGTGGCATCGATTGGCATCGTTCAGCATCGATTGGCGGCCAATGACAGCGAACAATGAAATCAAATTAAAATACACTTTAGACTCGTGTTGAATGAATGATCAATGAATCAAAGGCTAAACAATGCAAATGGCGGCTAGGACAACGCGGCGACGGCATTTTCGGTGGTTCACCCTTTCTGCCTGCCTGCCTGATTGAGTGGCTGGGTGGCTGGGTGGTTATTGAGGTGCTTAGACTCCTTTCTAAGGACGACTGACAAGCGTTTAAAATAGCTATAAATTTACGCAAAATTAAATGAAGTTTCAAGTGTTGCGTGTGCCTTAATTATGGGGCTATTAAAATGGCATTTGAAATGCCCATCAAATCAACTTTAATTGCCCAAGGGGCACTCAAGCCAGTGAAGTGGAGGAAAGGATATTCTGGGAAAAACACAAAGAGGGAAAACTTCTCATTTCTATTGCTAGATAAACACACTTTATATGAAAATTTGAGAAAATTTGAAAAGTGCGCAAATTTTAATTAACTTTCTGAGAGTTAAACTTCCTCCAAAAAAAAATACAAAAAAAAAGGCCAGAAAATAAAAATTACATGTAAAGGATGCTTGCAGATCCTTACGAAAAACCAAAAAAAAAAAAAAACACAGAATTGAAAAGTTTAAAAAGATTTCCACACACAAAACTTATAACCAAATTGTTGTGTTCCTTTAAAAGGACATCAAGAAGGCAACAAAAATAAAGAAAATGAAAAAAATATAAAACGAATTGCCCAAAATGTGGATAAAAAATGTTTAAAATGCGAGCAACGCTCAGAATTCATTAACTGCATAAACCACACACAGTCAAAGGCACACACACATACACATGCACATACACAAGCACTCAAAAAAACTCAGAGTCACTCACTCACACACACGCACACATACATACATATACACACAATAAAATACATTTCTAGGCACACGCGAGGTTCTGGCACGCATTTTAGCCTCCGCTTTAAGCGGCTTAGTGAAAGTCCTTGCCAAATATACAGAAGCGAGAAAAGGAGTAAAAAAAAGAAACTCATACAAGCACACACACACACACACATACAACAGGAGCTGCGCCAGGAGCTGCCTTGTCGATGAGGCAGTCCTGGCGTTTAAATAACTTTGACGCCCTTTTTTGCATGCACATGAGTACCTAGATGTATGTGTGTGCGTATGTGTGTGAATGAGTGTAAGTGACTGTGTGTAAATGTGTGTGTGTGTGTGTGTGTGAGGCATTTCCGCTTCTAATGCTATTTACAACACACATTGAAACAGAAGCAAAGAAAACTTTTTGACGACTTCGTTGACAGGGCCAAGGGAAATTTGACTGCGTTGCCAGCAAGAGGAAGACTGCACACACACACACACACACACACACACACACACACACACACAGAGTTACGCATTCACATCAAGTACACGTATTCTGTCTATTCTATGTGTGTGTGTGAAAGCTCGTTACAATTTCGCCTCATTGCCAAATCTAACTGAATTGCGCCTTCGCTTCGCTCTGCTAACCATAAGCCCTCACATTTCTTGCCAGGCATTTCATATACATGTACACACACACACACACACACATACGTGTGCATACGCACATACACATGCAGCTAACAATTTAGGTTGACAACTTTTCGAGACTGAAGCGATACAAGTAATTTGTCTCGGGTTATATTTGGCAAATTGTCGCAATTATCATTTGCTTTTTGTGTGTGTGCATTTTCTGTCAGCTCCGTCCTCCTCTTTTATACCCCATCCTAGACATCCTCCTTTCAGCCCTGCACTCCTGCTCTCTGTTCCCAAGCCCAAGCCCATTCTTCTTCATCTTCAACTTCTTGCTGCCTTTCATCTTCCTCTTCTCTATTTCTTGTCACATTGGTGATGAAAGCAGTTCCTCCCATCGCTAATGAGGCAAGACTGAAGTCGTGTTCGTATTCACGAAGCGTCGCGGCTAAAACGCCTTCAAGTATGCAACTAAATTTGTGCAAAAATTTAAAGTTACACCACACACACACTTGTCTATGCCACAGTGAGTGAGTGTTTTGGGTGCTGCAGATTGTAGTTTGGAGGGAGGATGCGAATGGAAATGGGAATGGGAGGGGGAACGGAATGGGAATGAGAATGGGAACGGAATGGGGAATGGAGATCTGGATCGTGATGGTAATGGGGATGATGATGAGGATGGTGATGGGGATGGTGATGGGGATGGTGATGGTGATGGTGATGTTCCTGGGTATGGTATTAGTGTTGGAAATGGGGGGAGGCAAGGTAACACACACACACACACACACACATACAATCGGTTGACACTGCACTTCCCTTTCCGCTGCGTCGCCAGCGCAAAGTTTGTTAGCTAGGAAATGGCAAGAGTTGTGGATGGTAGCACACACACACACATACACACACAGGCGCGTAAGTCAAGTTCTCTTCCGGCTGCCAGATCGTGATGATGACGACTTGGAGGCTGGCTATGCCATGATGATAATGATGACTAGAGTAACAAAAAGAAAAACAACAACTGTCAATGCCGTTGGCTATGACGAACAACGAACAACGAGCAACGAACAACGAACAACGGACATGTCTTTCAACACTTTTTATATGCAACTATTTTGCATATGGCAACACACAAAGTGAGGGTAACCCACACTTGCACTCACGCACACATATAAACACACACACACACACACACACACACACACACACACACACATAGGCAGAGACGTAGTTGTGGTTGCTGCATATTGATGTTTGCTGCTTTAGTTGTGATGACTTCAACATGGAGGTCGGTCGCAAATATCAACGCTCGCAGGAGTAACTGATATGTTGGCTTGACTTGGCCTGGCTTGGCTTGGCTTGGCTTGGCTTGGCTTGGTACGTGGGAAACTCCACGTTGGGTGCCATTAAGGTTGCCCATATCGGTGTATGCTTTGGTTCGCGTGATGTCTTTGCTTCTGTTTTTGCTTCTGCTTCTGCTTTTGCTTCTGCTTCTGCTTCTTCTTTTTTTTCTTCTTCCTCTTCTTTTTCACCAACGTTTATTGCTTCTTTCATTTAACCATCATCATCATCATCGTCATCTACACCTCCACTTTTAACGCTGCCTTCTTCCTGCGTCATTGTAAGCAGATATGAGAACTAAAATGCTTAAGTAAATGTGCCTATGTGTGTGTGTGTGTGTGTGTATGTATACATATATCTATACTATATATATATGTGTGTGTGTGTGTGTGTGTGTGTGTGTGTGGATGAAGGAGTGCGTATGGTTTAGTGTTGATAAGCAAGCAAACGCCCTGATAAACCAGAATCTGTTGCTGCCTCTGCCCCTACCTCTATCCCTGCCCCTGCCCCTGCCTCTGCCTCTGCCCCTGTCTCTGCCCCTGCCTCTGCCTCTGCCTCTACCTCTGCCTCTGCCTCTGCCTCTGACGCTGACGCCGCTGGTACTGAAACCACCGCAATAGACGAACAGCTTAGATGGAAGAAGCGAAATGAAGAAGTCAGTAAAAGAAAGAAGCAGCACAAGTGCAAATTTGAAAGGTTTTTGACATTTCAACATCGAGACTTAGCCCCGCCTACTGCCTCTGCCACCCCCGTATGTGCCTTTGTTTTGCAGCTCACTTTATTGTTTACTTTCTGCTAACTTTTTGCAAGAGTTTTTCCGGTCAAGTCTTTAAGCAATCGCCATTAAAGGACGAAACGAAGAATGCACTTTTCTTCAATTTTCCTCACTGTAAAAACAAGATGGCGGCAGTGCAGAAACGTTTTTATGGCACGAAAACAAAGTTTGGCATATCAAAAATTATTAGCAATTTAATGCACGACTAGTCCAGACCCCAAAACACTGAGCACTGAGCACCGAGCACCGAGCACCGAGCAACGAGCAGTAAGCACCAAGCACTGGGTACAGGACACAGAACACAGAGGACATAGCCAAAATCGGATGGGCAAGTGATGAGGGACGAAGCACATGGCAAGTGCCTTGCGTCCAGCGTCCAATGTCCAATTTTCTAACTTCTCAGCTTTTCAGCTTCTCAGCTTCTTGGCTTCTTGGCTTCCTCTGTCTGGGACAGCTCGCGTGGCAAGCTTCTGATTTTGTGGCAAATTTTACTGACGCCAGACGCCATAATAGTTGCAACCATGACCAGGCTAGGCCAGGCCAAAGGCAGGGGGAATTGTAGCGGCCAAGAAGGATACTTGGGAACAGGGGACTTGGAGCCACTGGCACTGGGATATGTTAAAAACAACATGTTTTTAGTACTAGGCAATAATACCCTATGCCAGCCAAGGTTAGGGTATATCAAGTCATACATGTGGCTGAAGGGTAAACCCTTTTAAGTATCGTCTGCCTAATGAGACCCTGAGAAATTATGCCTAATGACCACTTAAGGAGCTTGAAGTTCCGACATATCACATTTCTCATAGCATGCATGCATACATTCATTTAAGGATCTATGTATGTGTATCCTTGCTGAGCGAGAAAATTAAATTTGAAGAGCATTTACTTGGCATCTTTGATTCGCATCGTTAGCCTTAACAGTTTTCATGTTGTCTTGTGCAACAGACGCAGTAAAAAGCAGGGGCATGCACCAGCAGGAGCTTCCGTGCCGCTGTCGTAGTTGTCGTCGTTGTTGTTGTTGTTGTTGGGGTTGTTGTTGTTGGGGTTGTTGTTGTTGTCAGGGTTGTTGTTGCTAGGGTTGTTGTTGCATGTTGTCAACGTCATATGCTGTCTGCCGCCATGGTCGTTGCCGTCTGTCCGTCCAACATTTCCGTCCATCTGTCGTGGACCACCCCACGTCTGTTCCATGTCTGTGCGTCTAATTTAAAATTATGCAACTATCTTTTTTTTTCTGCTCTTTTTTTTTTTAATGCTTGTTGCAGTTCTCCACCCCGCGTGCCCGTCAGACGCCGTTGTTTCCCCACTGGCACCAATTGACTTGGCGAATCTCATGTTGTTGCTCTTCTTGTTTTTGTTGCTGCTGCTCTTCTTGTTATTGTTGCTGCTGCTTTTGTTGTTATTGTTGCTGTTGTTGTTGTTTTTTCTGTTGCTTCTGCTGTTTTTGGGGTCACGCGTTGCAAGCCCCAAACAACGGTAATAAATCATCGACAAAGCGCAGGGTAGCAATAGAGGAGCCCTTCCCTTCAATTGTTGTTGTGATTGCTCTTGTTGTTGTTGTTGTTGTTGCCGCTGCTGCTTTTATAGTTGTTGTTGCTGTCGGGTTGTTGGTTCTGTTGTTTTTCATTCTCATCGTTATCACCGACTGCTGCAATCGACAGCACCTTTTCTCTCATCCCCCATCTGAATCGTTGTTACCTCCACCCTCAACCCACGGGCTTCTCTAACCCCCATCATACTATCATGCCGCCGCCGTTGCCGCCGGCTTCTCCCCCCCTTTTCGTCCCATACTCTCGCTCAGTCGCTCAGTCGCTGCCGAGCGATGCACAAAAAAACACATTAATCAATTCCTGTACAACGTCTGCTCTATACTTTCTGGTCTCTGGACCAGGCCACATATTTTCATTGTGCTGTGGAACATACAAAAAAAAAGTACCGTTACACGCTTGGCTCAACGCAAAAAACAACTTTCAACGAGCTTCTACACCCCAACTTCTTGTTCCCACACCCACACCCACACCCACCCCCATCTCATAACCCCATACCCCATATCCCATACCACTATCACTTACCGCTCACCGCCTGCCGCCTACCGCCCGCCGCCTACCACCAACCACCTACCGCTTGCCTTCCCCCATGAAACACACATTTTTGCACATAATGTGCAACGCGCGTGAAAATTCGTCCTTAGCAAAAGCACAAGGATAAAAACGAAAATAAAAATATCCGAAAAAATAAAAAATACAAAAAATGCTGTTTATGCTGCAAATATTTATGATGGCAGCGTCAGCGTCAGCGTCAACGTCAACGCACACAGCGACTGCGACGTTGGCAGCATTTCATTTTTCCATATTTTTTTTATTTTATTTTTTTGCATTTTTTTTTTATTTTTTCATTTTTTTATTTTTATTTTTTCATTTTTTTTTTTTACGCAGCGATAAATATTTGGCCATAAATTTGGCGTATAAATCGCCAAGTGAGCCGCACAAGAATTCATTTCGTGAATTATTCAATTCATGAATATTCATTAAAGTGAGCCCCAGGAATGAAGACAATAATCGCGCTCATAATTTTAATAATAATAATCAATTGCATTGCGCTTAACTTTTATAAAAAAATACAAAATTCAAAATACAAAACTCAAGCCGAAAAACCAAAAATCCAAAAACCAAAAACCAAAAACTAATAAATAAAATATTGACCAAAAGCTGAGCCAACGAAGCGACAGCAAAGTGCATATTAAATTTTCCAAGTGAACGAAGGGACTGAATGGCTAAACGAGTCCATGAATGGCAAATTGAGTGAATGAATAAAACAATGAATGAGTGAATGAGTGAATGAGTGAATGAATAAATGAATGAATGCATGAATGAATGAATGAGTGAATGAGTGAATGAATGAGTGAATGAACGAATGAATGAATGAATGAATGAATGAATGAATGAATGAATGAATGAATGAGTGAATAAGTGAATGAACGAATGAATGATGTCAATGACAAAGCGTTCAATTGATAAATTTACCCCTGACCATGAAATGAAAAATTGGAAATGAAATTAAAATAATTTTTTTTTTTTTCTAAATTTATTTCTCATCTTTTTCTTCTTCTTTCTCTTGTTGCAGATGCAAAAACCACAATAATGACACTGAAATGGCGTCAAAAATACAAAAGCAGAAAGAGGCCAAAGAAACTGAGACAACGAACAACTGGAACAAACACTGCCCAAACAAAAGCAACAGAAGCTGCAACTGCAACTGCAACAGCAACAGCAACAACAAAAACAAAAAAATTCAGACTGAGGGAGGATATGGAGAGGAGGCGGGAAGTGGTGGGACACAGCAAACGGCAACCAAATGAGCGCCACAAAAGTGTCACACAAATGTTGCAAATGCCAACAGTAACAAGTGCAACAACAGCCACAATGCCAGCAACAGCAACATTACCAGCAACAACAGCAACAGCAACAACAGCAACAACAAGAACAACAGCAACAATCAATCCAACACAATGTCATGCAATTAAGGCTTCCAGCTGCCGCAGTGGCCATTGTCAGTTGCGTCAACGTCAACGTCAACGTCATCCGTTTCCGACGTCAACGTCGACGCTGTCGCTGCTGCTCTCACTGGCAGCAACAGCAGCAATTGCTGCAGCAGCAGCGGCAGCTGCATCCTCATCAAACGCTGCCAAACCTGCCAATTTACCCGGCTCCGGGTCCGTCTACGGCTCCGGCTCCAGCACTGGATGCTCCCTATCCGAGTTCAATTGCTCCAACGGACGTTGCGTGCCGCTGAGCAAATTTTGCAACAACAACAATGACTGCGGTGATGGCAGTGACGAGCCGCGCTTCTGCACACGTAAGTGACTGGGCGGGGAAAGAGATAAGTCAGGGGGGTCAGGGAAATCAGAAGAATCATTGGAGTCAGGGAGTCAGGCAGCCAGAGAGTCAGGCAGTCAGGGAGTCAGGGAGTCAGGCAGTCAGGGAGTCTGAGAGTCAGGGAGTAAGGCGTCATGATGACCAATTACGTTAAGCTGTCATAAGAGATTAGTCCGGCAAACCAACTCCCAAGTACAACGTGCATCCACCACATGCAACGTGACGAAATGATGCGGGAGCCTGTCAACGGGCATCAAAATTAAATTGGGAAGTGTTAATGAACCCGCCAGTCGATAACCTTTTTAGTACATTATATTTTATTACGGTCTCGACAGGCCGTACACCCCTCCCCCCTTCACCTACAGCCAGCGAGTTCTGCACCTTTTATATGAATTGTTCTCTCAGACCTCAAAAAAATACACAGGCAAAAAAAGCCGACGCAGCAGCAGCAAATTAAAATTCAATTTAAAAAGCTCAGAAATTTTCTTTAAACGGTAAATTCTTAAAGCTTTTAAATCTCATCAAAAGTCTTACAATTCAAATTTCCCTTCTGATTAGCTTCATTTTTGTAATGAGCTTTTTGTTTTTTTTTTCCCGCACTCCGTTTTCTGCAGTGTAATCAATAGCCAGTAGCCAGTAGCCAGTAGCCAGTAGCCAGTAGCCCGTTGCCAGTAGCCAGTAGCCATGCTCACATCCTCAACGTGTAAATGTAATTAAGCACACTCACACTAACACTGACACTTACATGTGCACACGCACACACACACACACACATTTGCAGACCCATTCAAAAAGACATACGTTCGTGGCAACTCCCCAACTTACACCCACGGTGCGGCAGAGTCAGCGTCGAGCCCTCATAATGGCAGCAAAGTGAACTTCTCACTTTGCCAATTGGCTGCCCACAGAAGTACCAAGCTCCAAAGCCCCCAACGCTATCTCTGGTGCCCGTCATGGGCATGTCATGTCAAGCGTTGATGAATTTAATTAAGTATTTTCAATGACATTCAATGAGGCAGCAGGAGTAACGGCACCAGAGGATCAGAAAACAACAATTAAAAAACGAAATAAAATAAAAAAAAAAAAACAAGCAAAAAAAAAGTAAAGCAGAAAGGAGAAATAATGTATATTGAAAAAAACGACAGCGCGTTGACTCTTAATTGAAAAGCGAACAGTCTACATATATACATTGATGCATTTATGCACATAGGTAGATATTGATGGTTGAATGGACAATCAGCTTTCAATACATTCGCCACTTGTGATGGAAAGAAACCTAAAAACAACTGAAACAATCACTGCTTAATGCAAAGAGCTTTTTTCCCGTTGGCAGATTAAAAGCTTCACAACTGATTCTCTGTCTTGCTCATACTGCTGTCTGTACAGCTGAACGCTTGCATTTCATTTTAGTTATCTATTTTTCTGCATTTGCATATGCTCCACATATATGTATATAAACATACATACAACACACATGTAATCATACATATGTACGCAGACATATTTTTCTATGTGAGCAAAACTTCTTGTCATGTGCAACTGCTAATACGCATATGTGTGTGTTTTACATATAATTATCTAATTGCGTATTGATGACTACCCATAATGCTGAATGTTTAATTTGATTGAATACCGGCAAAAGCAACAACGACATAACCAAAGCCTAAGGTAAGCCAGCAATGCATTTGCCTGCTGTGTCCAGTGGGCGTACATAATCCGCATACATTTTTAATAATACTAATTGAAATGATATTTGAGTGACACAAAGTGAGATTGACAATTGGCATGCAAATTAAATTGCATTCGGATTTTCTACAATTTCCAAAATGCAACTTGCAGCTTGCAGTCCAATTGGCAAAGGAACGTAAATTGACCATAATAGTATAAAGCTCTCGGTGAAAGACAAAAATGAACAAAAGCTCCATACATGTGCTTACCTTTTACAATTCCGCGTCTTTGCACATTGATGCACTCAATGATTTTAATTTTTAAACAAACTTGGCACGAATTAAACACTCAGCTAACACCAATTTAACACTAACCACTACAATATGTAAGCGCGGGATTACTTTTACGCACTTAATATATAATTTAAATTAAAATAATTGTAACTTCAATTGCCGGTATTATTACACACGCGCGACGCAATACAATCACGATATGCACTGATATCGATTGCTTAAGTGAGTAATTAATATTGCCATATTCATAAAAGACGACGATTAATTACATCGCCGCCACGCACCGATATATAATATCAAATTTCGAATTTTAAGTTAAAAATGTAATGTAATTAATTTTTAATAATATTAAAAAAATTCAGTTGGTATCTTTTACAGTAAAGTAAATAGATTTTGCAATAACTCCGGCTTACAGTTAGGGTTAATCGTTGCTGTTTTTACGCACGAACAACGCAATATGAGCACAATAGATCCTGATATCGATTACTTAAGCAAGTAATAAATATTGCCATACCCATAATAAACGTCGATTAGTTATAGTGCAGCTACCCACCGATAGATAATATCAATTTTCGAAATGAATGTTAAAAATTCGTTATTATTATTATTATTTTTATAAAATATATATATATAACAGCTTTCCATAGATAGCTTTCCAAGTAAAGTAATTAAGTTTTCTATTATTACCGACCTTCATTTGAAGTTAATCGTCGGTGTCGTTGCGCGCGAGCAACGCAAAGTGAGCACGACACTGATAACGACTACTTAAGTAAGTAATTAATATTGCCATACCCATAATAAGCATCGATTAATCATAGTGCCACCATCGACTGATAGTTGATATCAAATTTCGAAATTAATGTTAAAAATGCATAGTTATTAAAAAATGTTGAATAACAATATTCAGTTAACTTTTCAAGTAAAGTAAATAGGTTTTGAAACAACACCTGCCTTTAATTTAAGCTAACATCACAAGCTGTTAACTTAACATTCACCCTACTAGAGTGTGCTTTTGTTTATGGCGTCTAAAAAAGGAGCGCGACAATCTTTATTACATTGGGCGCTTCATAATTGCTAACGTGGCGTGATTAAGGTTGACGGCTTACTTGGAAGGTGTTTCGGTTGCCTTGGTAGTTTGACACGAGCACAGCAAACAAACTACATAATTGGCCAAACTAACGCTAATTGTATTGTATGTTTTGACGACGAGCGCAGCTAACGGTATCGACGTCTTTATTTTTTTCATTTTTCACTTCTTGTGGCAGGTTGTAATCGCACCTACTATGGCGATATTGGACAGACATACGCTCTGGAGCTGCATCGACCCAAGCAGGATCGGGTGCCTTTTGTCTGCGTGCTCACGTTTACAGCAGCGGGCGGACAACACGGTGATGTGGTGCAGGTGAGCTGGTTGCCTTTCTTTTCCATCATTTGGCACACAATTCCCACCCTGGCAGCTGAAAGTGGAATAAACTATGCCATTAAAAAGATAAGCAATGGCAACACCAACAACAAGGAGCGATATTGATTTCAAAGCCACTCAGCAGAGCGTCGCAAATCCCAATCCCAAAGGTGTGCAGCCAACGTAGCACAACATCAGCTAACAGGGCCAACCAGCTCAAAGGATGCTGCTACATCTCATCTCCCAGCCCATATTTTTTTTTTGCTGCCCGTCCCTCCCTACCTATACTCCCTTTCCTTCATCTTCTCCTAGCAAACGCCTGTTAGTTATTATGCCACTTCACACCTTCAGGAGCCAGGGAAGCCTGAAGTACTGCCAGAGAAGGACAGGCACTCGGCCAAAAGGCTTTGCAACGCTCGAGTGCGTCCTGGGCGCATCCTGCGAGCCAGCCAACCAGGCATTGCACTGATATACTCACAGATTCGCCACTGACCAAAACTTTATTATAGCCCAAACCACATTTTTGCGTTTGTATTTTGGCTTTTCTCTTTTTTAATCACAACTTTGTTCTTTTCTCGTCTGGCCCCCCCACCGTCCTGAACTCAGGTCACATTGGACAGCTTTACCATTGGACGATTCACTAGCTACGTGCACGAGGGCTGTCCCGACGGTTACATGCAAATCGCCGAATCAGCGCGCACTCCAATCGGTGGCATGTGGTGCGGCAGCTCCTGGGGACCAGTTTTGTTCTACAGTGAAACGCGTTCCTTAATATTTACTATCAAGTTGAACAGGTGACCGGAGATTCATTCAATTTGGCCAACAAACTTATACAGCTCCCTCTCGTTTAACCTTTCCACAGACTGGCAAGGGATCAAAGCGGCTACAATTTCGACTTTCGCATTAGGTACAAGGTGTTGTCAAAGGATAGTTCCGTGACGCGTTACGGAGGCATTAAGCTGGCAGGTAAATCTCCACGCGCAAATGACACTCAAAGGGATTTTAAAAACTTCTTATTCAACCTGCCCCACAGAGCTCAGCGAATGGCACAATCGGAGCAGCTTTCTTAACCAGCAGCAGCAACAGCAGCAGCTGCAACAACAACAGCAACAACAGCAACAGGGACAGGACGACTTCACCAACTCTAGTGGGGCGCGCTCAGATCGCTATGGGCAGGACTTCAGCTTGTTCAGCGCCTATGCCAACAACAAGACCTTCATGGACTCGCTGGAGAAGCCAGTGATTAAGGACGAACAGAACTACACCGAGCCCAAATATTATCTGGGTAACCAGCTGGTGCTCATCCTTTCATTCAGCTCACATAATGTTTATCCTCTCCGCAGGCGACCTCATACCGGGAACCTACTGCTCGCGTATTTTTAGTGACTGCGACAAGAAGCCGTGCCGCCTGCAGTCACCCAACTATCCGGGCATCTATCCGCGCAATCTCACCTGTTACTATGCCGTGCGACAGGTACAAAATCATATGACCATCTCATTTACTTTACGTTCCCGCTACGTGCTCCGTGCTCCGTGGTCCGTGCTACCCGTCTTGCACTTGTAGGTGTCACAAAGCCTCAGTGTCCCAGCACCTGCTGCATCCGCTCTGTCCGCCCCTGCCATACGTTTAAACAGCTTCACTTGCCTTACCCGATTTACCCGCTTGATTCCCTCTTTATCCCCCTGCCCCCTGCCCGCTACAAAGTTGCGTTAAGCCCCTGTAGAGCCTGTTGTCAAAGGTTAGCGCCTCATTACGGCCACGACTCGTGTGTCGTTTGAGCGCATTAAACCCGCCCCTTGCGTCGCCGCACGCCCATGTTCGAGCTCACCCAAAGCTCCTCTATTGTTCTTATCCTGCGACTCATAAAAACGCCACAAAGAAAAAAGCATAAAAAGAATAAAAAACAAAAAAAAAAAACAAAAAATAATAAGAAATTTTACGCAAAAAATTTTCTCCGGGATTGAGAAAGTTCAAAAGTGGCGCCGCGACGTCGATTAAAAAACAATTTAAATTCCAAAACAGAGCGAAACTTTTATTATTATAATTAACTCAGCGCGAAGGAGTCCGGGAAGGAGGTGTCTGTCGGAGATTCTACAACAATTAAAGCGCTCAAAAGTTCAGCCAAGTCCTTCAAATTATATCCGCCAAGAAATTATACATTCTCCTTCGAATCTCAGCCCTTCGAATCAAGTATAAGAATCGTTTCTCTATATCCTTAAATACGAATTTAAAATGAATCAGGATATTCCTCACATTGGACTTTAAGTTCCGTTGGCAAGCCTTAGTCCTTACCCGGACAGGATCTGCTGATGCAGTTGCTCCTATTTTGTAGTCAAAGCTGTTCATTAATTTGCATTTAATTGCGTTTTCTCTCTCTCTCTCTCTCCCGCCCTCTCTCTCTCTCTCTCTCTCGCACTCTCTGTGGAATATAGCATGATGTGCCCCATGGCAAACATGCTCTGATTCTGGTTAAACAGCCAAAGGGCAATCTGATTTGGATATCCACCCAGGAGACGGCGTCCAGCAACAAAATGTCATCGCTGCCCAGTGCAGGCGACAAGGACAAGAAACCGGAGCCGAGGCTAAAAACATGGAACGACTGCGATTACATTCAGGTAATTAAATCTTTCTTTAAATGCACTTTACTTTGTCCTCTCGTGCTCCAACACCACCCTCCCCCCTCTCCACTTGCCCACCCCCCTCGCGGTCACACACACTCACCCCATCTCCGCCTCAATCCCCGCCACTGCCCCTGTCCATGTCTCAGCTTCGAACGCAGTCTCGTTCACACACAGACACACACACACACACACACACACACAATTCCATTGTCTCTACTTTCTGTTGTTGTCTCGTTATTGCCACGCCTACAGGGGCGGCAATGCCAACAACTTTAACGAGCGCCACGGCATAAAAATTACTTCCTCCCTTGGCCAATGGCCGGCAAACAGGACAAACGGCCAAATGATGGCCAAAACGGACCCCAAACTGCGCAAAAAACGACAAATTGAAAATGAAAAGAAAAAGAAAAATGAAAAAAGAAAAATGAAAAAAAAAAAAGTAAAAAGGAACAAAAAGAAAAACAGTGAAACAGAAAAAAAGTAAAGCAAAAAGAAAAAAAAAAAAATGGGCAAAACTCTGGAAAATCTGTTGTTTGTCCAGTCCAGTCTAGTCCTTTGCCAGTGCCACTGCCAGTGCCTGTGGCCCAGTTCCCGACTATCCAGTTCGAAGTCCAGAGTCCAGCGACCAGAGCCCGGAGTCCGGAGTTCCGAGTCCACAGTCCACAGTCCACAGTCCGCAGTCCGAAGTCCGAAGTCCGCATCCGACTTTGCCCTGAGCTTCGATAGGCTTCAGTGCGAAGCTGTGGGAAGTGTTAATTTTGTAGCCTTCTTGTTTGTCATTGGACGTTATGAGGGTGGAAGGGGGAATATATTAGGGGGGATTGGCTACAGGGAATGACTACAGTGAACACTCCGTAAACTGAAAGTGAGTGCCGTTACGTCAAAGCGGGTTCCAAATGAGTTGCTGCAGATAAAACTGAGCATTGCGATATGAAAGGTGGCAAAGTTATGGAAGGAGGAGGGCAGGAAGCAGCAGAGGAGGACAGCGGGTGGGGGGAGGGGGAGGTCACAAGGATGGGAACAAGGATAAGCTAATTAGAATTCCGTTTTGTCCTTACTCAGAAAAATGAAAGATGGGGCACAAGTTTTCTTAGACAATCGAGGAACTTTATTCAAGGACCTTTAAGGATGCGCCTAAAATTGAAAATTTACAAAAATGGCCCCGAAAATTTCAAATTAAATTTTTAAATCAAAAAAATTAAAAAAAAAAAATAAAATTAAATTTTGAGTTCATTCAAAAATTATCCCTTGCAATAATTGGTTAAAGGATGCACTTGAATTGCTCTGACCTCCGACCTTTGACCCGTTCATAATAAATAAATGACCTACTCTTCATTTCGTAGCTGATCCTTCGATGAAAAGCACCTCATTTTTTGCTATCAAATGCACCCTTAACTCATGTCCTTAGGCTAAGCCACATGCATATGTATATGTATATGTATATGTGTACTGTATACTGTATATGTATAATTTTCTCTAATAGGAAAATGTAAAACCCAAATGGAAATCAACGGTAAACCAAAAAAAAAATTACTAATTTTTCGATTTTCAAAAAAAAAAAAAAAACCAAAAAAAAAAATAGAAAAAAATTCAAGTTATTTTTTTTTGCTGTTTCATAAAGTAGATCCTTAATAATTAGACGTAGCGCACACTTAGCTTAACTTTCCATCCACCACTGAGCCACTGAAACCACCACTACAACCACTATTCCACTTGACTGCACACCACCACCCCCCAACACCCCAAACCCCACCCCCTTGTGCACTCCATCCGCCATCCTGGCAATAATCCTTAGCAACAATTGTTTGTCATCTTTTGAGATTGCGAACAATTAATCAGGGCGGAAACACAAAGAAACGAATTGAATGTCCATAGATTAGATAATATATTCATTATAGTGGACACACACACACACACACACACACACACATAGACAGACTGTGGGAGAGGGGGAACTGTTTGTGCAGGAATCGTCATTGAATTTATATTAATGAACACTCGACACGCACATCATAAATCGCCGAACAAAGCGGCAGAAAGCAAAGCAAAGTCCTTGAATTGGGGGCCAAAATCTAGTGTCCTTTTGAGAAAAGAGACCCATACTTATGCCCATGTCCTGGCCGAAGTGGACGTACGTGCCGTAGCAAACCTTAGCGTATGGAAATTCTCCGTCTATCTCTCTGCCTGTTTATGTGTGTGTGTGTGTGTGTGTGTGTGTGTGTGTGTGTGTGTGTGTGTGTGTGTGTGTGTGTGTGTGTGTGTGTGTGTGTGTGTGAATGTGTGGGTGTGAATGTGGGTGTGCGGGTGTGTGGGTATGGGTGTGAGTGTGTGGGTGTGAATGTGTGGGTGTGTGTGTGTGTGTAAATGATTGCCCCTGGGCATTCAACTAATGTGCGTCGAGGGGCTCCTCCAAGCTGCTCCTGAATAGATACTGTCAATTGGCGGAGGCGGATCATCAGTAATTTTTCATTTATGAGATCTTCCCTCCCCACACATAAAACACATTCCTTGGGGAGAAGTTGAGCACACGGCCGCTCTCCTCCTCTCCTCCCCTCAACCCCTGCTGCCTGACCGCCGCTTCCGGGGAATAGCCTTGAATGCGTCGTTGGCCACTTGTGTTGAATTCCACTTCCGGCTTAGCTTCTTTTAGCTGTTAGCACCTCTCCTCCCTTCCACCTCTTCTCCCTTCCACCTCTCCTCCCTTCCACCACTCCTCCCCGTCCCCTCTTTCTCGCATCCACCCAGTGCCCCTCTACGAGCGAAGCAGCGCAGCTTTTCTCGTTCTCGTTAAGTGGCGGAGCGCTCTTCAGTCCACTCCGGAGCAGGCCACTCGACACGGGATACTCCATGCGCATATTTGCCTTGAATTAGTGCTAAAAGCGCTTTGACGAGGCAAAAGGACCAGGGAATGGGTCACATCCGCCACACCAAGTGCCCCACCCCCTGTGCCCACACCTTCAGCAGCTGGAAAAACTATGTATTCAATTTTGTTGTACGTATTGCTGACTCCGCCGGAGCCGTGACCCATCCGGGAAGCCCGTGCTAATTCCATTCGAAAGTCGCCCATTAAATGCTTCTGTTGTGCCCGCAAAACCGTGCATTACCTTTCCGGAGGCTTGTGGCCGGAACGGAGAGAAGCACCACTGGCCACATTTTTGTTTTTTGCCTTTTTTGTTTTTTTTTTTGTTTTTTTTTTTTGTTTTTTTTTTTTGGCCATTCAGTTGGAATTGCTGGACGGCATTTGCTAGAATTTCCCGACATCCTTCTGCCTACAAATTGCCAAGCTTTCCTTCAGCTTTTCCGGCCTTTTTTTTTGTTTTTTTTTTTTGTTTTTGTCGCGCCTCTGAGCCAGAAATGACGCAAAGTGTTGGCCATTTTGGTGCCACATGTGTGAATAATCGCCGGAAAGCAGACGAAAGTCGTGAACTACAGACCTGCCACAACACACAAGTACACAACCGCACACACAGTGTCACACACACACACACACACACACACACACGCACGCAGATGTATGAGCGGTCATCAGTCTTTTGGAGCGGCTTCCCGCATCCGCGCGCTGCCCCAACAATTTATATAAATACCACGCTTTCAATAAATTTGCGGTTCTCTATTACCTACCTGATCCTGCTGTCGCTGTAGCTGCCCCACAGCAGCCCAGGCCACTGGCCAGGACATTGGACAGGACACTGCCCCGGCTGTGACCTCAGCTAAATTAATGCACAAGTCGCCAGCCACAAAACTAATTTGTCATGCGTGACCCAAAGGTAGTCCCATAAACCTGTATTTCAAAGCAAAGTAATCACCCACCCAGCCACCCAACCACCCAACCACCCACCCATCGTGCCACTTGGTCATCCAACAAGCAGCTGCCACAGCCACAGCCGCAGCCGCAGCCACCAATGACATCAACTGTGGCAGCAACTCAATTAAAATACATGAAATTACGCAAAAGGAACAAAATTTTAATGCACACACAACCACGCCCACAAACACGCCCACACACACTCACACCCACACACACACTCATAAATATTTGCCGATGCTGGGTTTATGCGTATTTCGATTTAAGCCATTTAAAACAAATGAAAAAAATAAATTAAATAAAAATGCGCAAAATTATTTTTTATTATAAAATTATTTTTTATTTATTATATTATTTATTTAATTTTTTATTATAATATTTATTTTATTTTTTACTTGGTTTATGCGTATTTCGATTTAAGGCATTTATTTTTTAATATTTAAAGAAGCTGTGAGAAATAATAAATTAAAATAAAAACGGGGAAAATTATTTTTTTATTATAATATTATTTTTTATTTATTATATTATTTATCTAATTTTTCACTATAATATTTATTTAATTTTTATGCTAAGCTTTTGCGTATTTCAATTTAAGGCATTTACATTTTAATATGAATTATTTTTTATTTTTATTATAAAAATATTATTTATTTATTTTATTATTTTTTTTATTTATTTTTATAATACTTTTTATATTTTATATTATTAAATTTATTTTTTTAGAATATTTTTTATATTTTATTTTTTTTGTAGCTGAAAAGTTTGAAGTAGATTAAAAAAAAAGCCAGAAAACACCTTAAGCCGCGTTTATACGTGATGATCATAATCTAAATATAAAATTTTGAAGATTACAAAAAGTCCAAAAATACAAAAGTTGCGTTTACACGTGCTTCGAATTCATGATTTCAGACTTGAAAGTAAAACAAAAATTTTTAAAAGGTAGAAATACTTGCATTTTATTTTAACCACGGCTTAAATGTGATTTATGACGTTTTCTAGAAAAATTAACAGACTTTTCGAAGTTGTTAAAAAACACGTTTATGCGTCAACAAGAATTCTGATTAGAAATATGTGATTATCCGAAATAAGTTTCCAGTTTCTAAGGTGTAGCTACTTTCCGCAGGGATACACTAGAAAATAGCTGCCTTCCTTTATACCCGACTATGACACACACACAGACACACACACACACACACAGGCAGCGAAAGCCATAGCTAATGCCATGTTTATACGTGAGACAAACTCACGAAAAGAGAGCCTGTCAATTGTTATGGCCAAAAATCACGATTATTCGAGCCATCAAATGTGCAGCTTGGCCGTTGAGTCCTTTCAAAAATAATGACCATAAACGCAACTAACAAAAAAGGGCTTTACGTGTATTAGCCAAAAGGAGCAGCAGCAGCAGCAGCAGCAGAAGAAGAAGCTTGAAGTCAAGGACTAGGAAAGGGTACATAAAAAAGGGACATCACGTATCCTTTCTAATGGCCATTAGGTACAAGTAATATGGGCAGCTGCACACATCAAGGGCAACTCCTCCAACGCTCCAATTGTTTTCCACTCACTTCTACCGTACCCCCTTCTTTTTCTGTCTCTTTCTCTCATTCTACCTCCCCCTCCCCCTCCACATCTCTCTCTCTCCCTCTCTCTCTCTCTCTCTCTCCCTCTCTCTCTCTCTCTTTGTTGGACACACAATTTTTCCATATTTTGGATGCACGGCCTGTAGCCCCTACCTTGCCCCACGTAGGCACATCAGCAGCCTTATAAGCAACCCCCTCTTCCCTACACAAACACACTCACACACACACACACACTCGCACACGCACAGACACAGCTCTATAGACCCCCATAGTTAAGGCACATGGAAGAAATACATTTTCCATTCACATTTGTCGCTCGTTTCTCGTTGTCACTCATCTCGTATTCTCCTCATACATTCTCGCTCTCTCTCTTTCTCTCTCTCTTTCTCTCTCTCTCTCTCTCTCTTTCTCTCTCTCTCGCTCTCTTTCCTTTTTTTTCTCTCTTTCTCCTTTTCTCTTTTACTCTCCCCCTCTCTTTTGCTTTCTATCTCTTTCTCCTGCGCCTTCTTTTCCTTCTTTCTCTCGCTATCTCTCTCTTTCTCTCTCTCTCTCTTCCTCTCTTTCACCGCTGCTCGTTCTCGCTCTCTCACTCTCTGTCCACGTTCGCCTTGACATGACAACACCCGCAGGACTACGTGACCGTATACGATGGGTACACAACACGTGACCCAATCATATTGAAGTTTTGCGGCGGGGGGCAGGCGGTGCCCGCGGCTGTGTCCAGCGGTCCGGAGCTGTTGGTGGAGTTCAGCACGTCGCCGTTTGGCACCTTTACGGGCACATCATCGCAGATACTGCCACTGTACGGATTCCAATTGGAGGTAAGTGCCAAACGAAAGTGTCAATTCTGGACAAAGCCATTAATGCCAATCCTCGCCAGGTTGAGGTGCAATTCGTCGATATACAGAGTCCAACGTATTCCAAGAACAAAAAACCGTGTGAGTTTTGGATACGTGGCGCTGGACGCGGCATCTTGGAGAACCCCAAGCACTCGCTGGCACCAAACTCCACGTGCCTCTACCATCTGCAGGGGATGGGCGTCTTTAAGACCTTCGATCATCTGAGCCTGTCCAGACGCACCAACAGCCAGTCGGGTATGCATCAGCCTCTGTCCCGCTTTAAGGTCTGGATATCAGTGCTAAAATTCAATCTCGATCCGGAGTTTGGCCAAATCGATGAAACCTCTGTGGGCGCCATTGGAGTACTGCAAACGCAGGAGGATTGCAGCGGCATGTTGCGCATCTGGGATGGAACCCTGCGCGATGTACCCGTTTGCAAGGATCTCAACTGGTAAGTGTCTTCCCGTTTCGTCTTTCAGCTGATCTCAATATTCGCCCAATCCTCCACAGCGTCAATGAGGTGAACAGCTACAATTCCCTGGGCCACTATGCCCACAACTCCACCAATGTAATTGCTCGCTTCTGTCGCGGCACCATTCCACGCACCTGCGATCGCTCCAACATCAACGAGACCTTCGCCCGGCCCTGCACCATATCCGAGAGCTATGTATCCAGCAGCGATGCCATCACCCTGGAGCTCCGCAACACCGAATCCACGGTGCTCAGGTAAGCTGCTCCCCCGGCTGCCAGGCACGCGGCTCACTACAGGTGTCCCTTTTCCTGCAGGCCACTAGACTTTAAACTGAAGTACGAGTTCATTGATCTGCACCAGGACGGTCTGCCCCAGGGCGGTGGCGAGTTGGACTGCAATCGGAAGTTTGTGAGCAGCCTGATGGACCGCAAGGATCCGGCCATCTTCCGGAGCGTGCGAAACATCTTCCTCTTCGGCAGAGGTGGCACGCGGCACCTCAAGTGTGTCTATCGCTTCGAGGCGCTGCGTGGTGAACGGGTGCGCATCAAGCTCCGCAAGGTGACCACCTCCAATCGACCCTGTTACTCCCGCCTGGATGAGGATATCAATCGGTCCTTCTGCTACGGCGACACCAACGTTCGCGTCGAGGTGAGTTACTCGGATGATCATCTAAATCCGTGTATTTCCTTGATTTTCCAATCCCTTACAGATCTTTGAACGTCCCTACGCGGACTCCATCCTCCTCCACCGCGGATGTGTCTGCAATCAAAACAATCAATCGCATTTGCCCGTGGAGTACACGTCGACGGGAAGAGACGTGGAAGTGCACTTCATAGCCCAGAACATGACCACATTAGACGATCCGGACACTGCCAACTTCGAGGGAATGTTTGAGTTCGTGAAGGCACCCACCAGCTGCAAGGATGGCAGACGCAAGTTTGGACCCAGCGGCACCATCGACATGACCTTTGGAGACGTAAGTGAAATCCATTGAACGCGCTTCGATTACCACTGCTAAAAACTGCCAATGAATCCTTGCAGATTGAGTGCCGCTCCCGACCCTGGTTGATAGAGCCTTCCAATGGCAATAAATTCCTCTACGTGCGCCTCAAGGCCATCTTCCTCAGCAAGCACAATCCCAAGAAGACCCTCAACGCCACGCATTTGCAGACCAACAGCTGGCGCTGCGAGACCAAGTCGCGAGCTGTCCTGACCACCTCGGAGGGTGAGCATTGAGCATTGCAAGTGTAGCCTTCAAGGGCATAATCTTTAATCTTAATATTAGGCCTGACCATTGTTGCTTGTCCCCTGAGTCCCGACTCGAGTGGCTATGAGTTTGTGGAGATCTTCAGCTCCGGCTGGAACGAACGTCCCAACTTTGCGCTGACCAATCGCTCCAGGGCCATAAGCGTTGAGTTTTTGCGCCCCAGCAATGGCGAATACACCTTCAACTGGATGGAGTTGGTGCCCAGGCCCACGCTTAGCATTGCGGGTGAGTGTTTTCATCACAGTGTCCACTGCCTGTAGGTGACATCGTTTTGATCCAACTCCCATCCACAGAGGATTGCCAATTCAAGTGCGCCGAGCTTGGTGCCTGTGTGAACGCGAGCGTCTGGTGCGATGGCATCATGCATTGCCCCTCCGGCGATGATGAGACCTTCCTGCAGTGCTCGGCCCTGATGAAGCTGCCCGCCGAAATACTTGCCACGCTCTGCTTGATATTCGTGCTCTCGTGTTGTGCATTCGCCGCCTTTGCTTACAAGTGAGTGAATCCCGCGAGTAATATGAAAATTAAATCAGGACTCTCGAATTTTTCATCTGTAATCAATTTATCAAAACTAAACTCTTATATCCTTATTCTCAAAAAAATTCAGAAACTAAAATTTCAAATCTTAAACCCCAAGTCTCAAATGTCCAAGTTCAATGAATAATCTCTTAATTTTTTTTTTTTGGAACAGGAAAATCAAACGTAAACTTCGCGGCTCATCTGTGCTGCAGACTCGTCTCAAGTCGCTCAGCTCAATGGATACGGCGGTCCTGGATGAAAAGGAGGTGATTTGCTGACAAAGCGACAATTCTGTCCGTTACGTTGAGATCGATCGTGTGACCACGGTCTGATCCTCGGCGGCCATTAACGTACAGAATTGTGCCCCGGAACTGAAACTGAATATGAAACTGAATCTGAAACTAAAACTGAAAAACCAAAAAATACCGAAACTAAAATACCAAAAGAAACTCAAAACAAACGTTCAAGTTCAAGAAATACTAAAAAATAATAATAATCAAATTGAAATCAAAGCGAAACGCAACAAAACCAAAAACAAAAACAAAAATCAAAACCAAAACTAATTTAAAAAAAAAAAAAAAACAAAGCCAAAAACCTTTTTCAAAAACATCAAAAATCAAATCAAAAATCAGCTCAATACCGAAATCAAAGTCGTTCACCTGTTTTTAAAAATGCATTTATAAGGCCGATAGATCGGCGCATCGATAAGTCGATAAATCGATAATACGATGAGGAGCGAAGAGGAGTGAAGTGAAGAGGAGAGAAATAGTTTTTATTTCATAATCAAAATTTTACGTTTTAAAAATAATTAATATTCATATTATAGAGAGACACACACGTTCGAGGTGTTTTTTTAGTGTGCGACGCAATTTTTATAAGCAATTTTTCTAGGTCTAAAAATAATTTTTCATACATACGTATCTCTCATATATTATATATATTATATACTATATGAACTATCAGTTGTTATATTGATCATTTGATTTGACACTCTGTACATATTACAAGACTTCAAAAACGTGGACGTGAGAAGAATCAAAATATGAAATGAAAAGGAAAATTAAAATGAAAATAAGAATGAGAATGGGGAAAAAAATAAAAATGAACATGAATATGAATATGAAAGGAAGAACCAAAGGAGAAGAGAAGGAAAGTAGTGAATGGGGAATATATAAAAACTTCCACTAGGTTTTTTATAACAATTACAATTACAATTACAGAACGCTCATAGACCTATGTAGATACAACTGTTTCCTAATAGCCTCTAAGTGAAAATCATACTAGCCAATCGAACTAAAGACCTTAACGGGACGAGTCCTTTGAAGGTGGAAGGGTGCAAGGATGGAAAGTGAAAGATGGCAGGTGGCAGATGGTCCACAGGGACTCGTAGATGGTCTGCCTTTGTGTTCTTCACAATTTTTTAGTTAACTGTTCCTTTGGTTTATTGTCTCTTGGCGAGCCCCTCAATGGTCTCCCACAGCATTTATTATGCGGCGCACAAATATAATGAAAAAGTGAAAATACCTATATAATAATCCAAACGTAGAAACGTAAGTGACAATGTTTTACATTTTAAGATTGATGGATGCATCGTAAACAAAATAAATAGCCGAATGATCAAAGGATCAAAGGATCAAGCGATCAAATAGTCGAGAATATGTCAATATATATAGAAGCTAGATGAGAGTTCGTTAGTTGTTTCATAGACGTAGACTATCATGCATTATATCTAATACATATATATATATGTATATATATGTATATACGTACATACATACATACATATATATGTATATATACATATATACACATACATATATATATGTGCTCATATATACATAGTTCTGATAAAGGAAATCAAAATCAAAATGGAAATGCAGAAGGGATAAGGGATAAGGCATAAGGAGTAGGGATTAAGAAATAAGAAAAGCTGAAAGGATATATGAAGAATGAGGAATCCAGTTAGGATCTGAAATCAATTTCGCAAATGTCACGCCTCAAGCTCATGCCCATGCCCATGCCCATGCCCATGTCCATGCCCATTATTGTTCTTGTGGTTCTTGTTGTTGTTTGTCTCCAAATATGTGCACTCTTCGCTCTCATGGCTCACATCATTTGGCGCTTGCTCCACTGCCACCTCCCCCCCAAAACCATCGAACCAACACTACCCGACCCACTCTCCCGCCATCGCCCATGACCACGCCCCCACAAAACACTCTCAGACCATAGACCAAATAAATCCAACCAATCAATCTTTTGCATGGTAATATCTCGGTCCTGGTCAGCCCAATGGCAGCTAACTAAATTGCAATGTTTTCTATTTTATATTCTTTTTTTATAAAAAAAAAAAAAAAAACAAAAACAAAAACAAAAAAACCAAAAACAAAAAACCAAAAAACAACAACAAAAAATATAAAAATTACCGTGTGTTTGGTATCCGAGAAGAGAGCTCGAAAAATCGTCGTTGAGACGAAGGCCTAACCTAAGGCCTGAGGGAGCAACAACAATTGCGCAACTGGGAACTGGGAACTGGGAGCAGTGATAAGGGATCAGGGATGAGAGAGACACCATGGCAAGGCCAGGCAACACAAGAGCAAGTGACAAGTAACGATCCTTAAAATCCTTAAAATAAATATATACAAACCATATATATTGAATTTCTATTCTTTCAATTCCACTTTTAAGAATTGTAAATAACAGATCGAAGAACATCCAAATAGAAACGATTGCATAACAATTTTATATTGTGAGTTTTATTTATCATCAACGCTAGAAGAGGTCACAAATCTTAAGTTATACTCGACAAAAAAACCAAAAACAAAAACAAAATCAAAAACAACTCATAAAAACAAAAAAACAAAACATAAACAAAAACTCAGACAATAAAAATCACAAAATGTTTCATTTCAAAAAATCTTCATGAGTGAAAATTAATCAGAAAGAGAAAGCTAAAGAGAGAGAGGGAGAGAGAGAGAGGGAGAGAGTGAGTGCGAGAGGGGTGAGTGAAAGAGATAGCATACTTATATATACATAAACATATATATGTATATGTATATGTATCAAGGATTGTCAAGGGAAGGCTGGGAGTCATTAGATCAGACGATCGAACTAAAAAAAAAAAACATAAACAAATAAAAAAACAAAAACAATTAAATCCAATTTGAAGTTCAACTACTAAAAATTTAAATAATAAACATTTAATGCAATCATGTGAAATGATCTTTTTTTAGATTACATCAGTTCTTATAGACAATTAGGCAAATGCGATTTAAACTACATATTAATATATATGTATATATATATATATATATATATATATTATATATATATATATATATATATAATGTACGCCGATCTCACAAAATGGACTGAGGCATAGACACTGGCAGATACAAAGATGAGCGTCGAACAGTTGAAAGACCACATGAGATTAGATTTTTAAAACTACAACTAAAACTAGTTTAGACATAAAATAAAAAAATAAATAAAAAAAAAAAAACAAGAAAACAAAAAACAAAAGAACACGTAAGCAAATAATAAACCAAAACATAAACCAACATAAGCTAAATTTCAAATGTTGTAAAAAAAAAACAAAAACAAAAAACAAAAAACAAAAAACAAAAATCATATCAGATTCTAAAATGATATTAACATTAAAAACGGAAAAACGTAAATCCAATAAATGAACATTTAAATTCAAGCCACACAAATGTTTTCTTCTACTCCTTCAAATACCATAAAAACGGATGAGCACTAGCCTTTTTCTGGGATGAGAAGTTACCGATCAGTTCTCAGTCTTCTTAACACAAGGATAATTCAAATCCTTTGATTCTTTCGGAAATCCATCTCAACTCGGCTGCAGCACTTCCTTGTCCACGACTTCAGATGACACCGATGGCTGCGCTGCTTCTTTTCTTGTCTCCACCGTCGCCTGCTTGCGATGACCCTGGCGATGCTTATACAGCGAGCTGGGATCACGTGTGGAGAACTTGCAGTGCTCACACTTCAGTGGCTTCTCGCCTGTGTGTTGGCGCATATGTATCTGAAATGGATGACAAGGATTAATCCATTTTTAAAAACGCATTTGCTTCATGGCTCACATACTATGAGGCTGGCCTTGCGCGCCGTCTTCTTGCCGCAAACACTGCAAATGAATGGCTTTATTTTGTTATGGACTGTCTTCACATGCTTGGACAGAGTTTTTCCATTAACAAAATTACGTTGACAAATTTCACAGGTTTTCTCGGCGTAATATTTGTTCTTTTTAGGTGCGACGGATTGGGGCACTGGCTGAGCTTCTGTTGCGATAGCCGCCTGTTGCTGCTTTTGGGCCCGCCGACGTAACACTTCACGTCGCAAAACTCTGGGGCGCCAATTTTTGTGGACACGCATATGCCGCCAGACGAGCGCAGAGATGGGAGATTTATATTCGCAGCCGACAGATGGACATTTTAACAAATCAACATCAATTTGATGCGTCTTCCATAGGTGCAGGGAGCAGCGTCGCCAGTTGGTCAAGTCAACACCGCATTCACTACAGCTGAAACCTGAGCCCTTATGGCACTTCGCATGCAACGTCAACTTATATTCATCTTCAAATTTATAGGAGCAGGCTATGCTCTCGGTACAACTGAAAATAAAAATTAAATTTTAATAATATTTTAAAACTGTTTCGGTACATGCAACTTACGGCACTCTCATTTTTGCCCGCAAAACAACTCGAAAGTCCTTAAATGGCATTGGTTTTAGTTCAACTGGCAAAGGAGGAGATGATGTGGACAGGTCTTTATTCTCGATTTTAGTGCTTTGTTGTTTCACTTGGCCTCCTTTGCGGCCAGTAGATAGCACAGGTTGACAACCATGAAAGAACATCATGTGACCGCGCAAATCCTCCATCAAATCATATTGCCGTAAACAAAGGCTGCAAACATAAATGATACGAGGAGGTAGTTCCATTTTATTTAAGCCAGTTTGGCTTCTTCTATGCTTAGTTTGAGCACTAAACCGTTAAAGGGATGGTTTAGCTATTAAATTCCTGTTTATATTCTTAAAAGCAGCTTCAACACTCAACATTAGCGTTTGGAAGATTTTGTATGTTCAAACTCCACAAGTGCAGTGGTGTAAAATGCTCGAAAACGATGTATTTAAATTATGCATTGCATATATTTGTATTTATATATATTATTTTTTTTATTACATTGTCACATTATTAAATCTAAGAGCTTCATTTAATTTTTCCCGTTTAATTTAAAGTTTCGTATTTCATTTTGCTTAAATATGTCAACATTGATTCGATAACATTTGTGTTTAATAAAACTGGTCTTGCTTATCGATATACAATGAATAATAACAGTATTGCTCTATCTCTTATCGATAAGCAGGTAACTTACTCCAGCAATAAAGTTGTAAAAAATATATAAGATTATAAACTTTGTAGGTATGAAATTGTCAATTGAACAAAAAAAAAATTGTTAAATTATGGATGAGATTATTGTTTAAATTTGTTTTAAAGTTCTTATAAATATTTTAATTTTGTCTTTTTTGGCGCGCTTAAAAAAATTGTTCTTTTACCTGATCATCGAGTGTTGTTTCTCTTAAATTTTATTAAAGCATGTAAAGAATATATGAATTTTTGTGAACCAATGTTTTTTTTTAAGTTATAATTGAAAAATACGGTGATCTTATTCTATAATTGTTTCATATTGGCATATAATCAGCTGGTATTTTAATTTGCCAATTACAGCTGTTATATTAAACAGGTATCTGTTACTAAAATCCATGCTGGTAATATGCAAGTATTAGTTATTAACAATAATATTAAATGTGACGATAGCAACTGGATAAATAATTAATAATTGAAAGTTCTTACTAGAACTTTCTTATTATTTTGAACCAACAGCTGTCAAGTATTCTAAGCGCATCATCGTAGCGAAACCACTTTTAGTTGATAGCGGAAATTGGTCACACTGTCAATGAGAAAAAAGCGAACGCGTATAAACTATTTTATATTTCTTATAATTATTAGTTCGTAGCAATATATTTTTAACACCACCGAAGTCTCGGAATCAAAAGCATTGCAATCATGGGCAGCGCACTGGAAAATTATGTGAATCAAGTGCGCACGCTAAGCGCTGCGGGTGGGTATACAACTGAACCGGCCTTTCAGACAGAAGCTAAATCGTATGAAACTATTATGTTTGTTTTTGCGAATCCTTCACAGGGAGCTACCGGGAACTAGCTGAGGAACTACCCGAATCACTGCCGCTACTAGTACGCAACTGGAGCATATTGGACAATGTGCTCGAAACACTGGACATACAGCAGCACACATTAGGTGTGCTGTATGTGTTGTTGGGCAAACTGCATAGTGCCGGTACCGCGAACTTGGAGCCGAATGAAATAATAAAACTAATGCATGAATTTGTTCGGCACAGCAATGTGGATCAGATTCGATTTGCGATCTGTCCTTGTAAGCTTATAATCGCCCATAGTAAGTTACAAAATCTATACTTATTTATTAAACTTTTCAGTTTACGAGACTTGCCATTTGCTTACGGATTTCTTGGTGCAAAAGAATCAATGCATTTTGGGCATTAAAATACTCGCATGCGCCATTGAACATATTCGACAAATGGAATCACAACTGACGCCCATTCATGCCGATCTCTGCCAACTAAGCCTCAAAGCAAAAAACTTTAGACTGGTGCTGCCTTTTTTGGATATGGACATAACCGACATATCTACCATTGCTGCCGAATGCAAAAGCCAACAGCAGCAACAACAACAACAACAACAGCAACAACAACAACAGCCACAACAACAACAACAACAACCGCAGCAGCAGCAACAGCAACAGCAACAGCAGCAACAACAACCGCAACAACAACCGCAACCGCAACAAACACTAGTAAGCGTTCCATCCCTTACAAAAGCCGCCATTACCAAGCCCCATTCAGTTCCTCAATGAAAGCTCCTTGTTTTATCTATTACCTTGCTTTTGAACCGCACAGAAATCCCTATTCCTTACAAAACTATTTTTTTTATTTTACGCAGGATGCTAACAACGATGCGAAGTACTTTTTGCTTTATTATTATTACGGCGGAATGATTTATACAGCTGTTCAAAACTTCGAGCGTGCATTATACTTTTTTGAAGTATGCATCACCACCCCTGCCATGGCCATGTCGCACATAATGCTGGAGGCGTACAAAAAATTTCTCATGGTTTCACTCATTGTCGAGGGAAAGGTATATTACCTATTTTTTTTAAAAAAAAAATAGAAAAAACAGCTAAAGGACTTAATCAAATTGTGTGTACTTGCAGGTCGCGTATATACCAAAGAACGCACAAGTCATTGGTCGGTTTATGAAACCACTGGCCACTTTTTACCACGACCTCGTCAATGTGTATACAAACTCGTCGAGTGAAGAGCTGCGAATCTTAATACTGAAGTACAGTGAAACATTTACGCGTGATAACAATATGGGTCTGGCGAAGCAGGTAAACATAGATAGGATTGCCTTCGAATCAAAATATTTGCTTATCCTTATGATACCATTCACATTTAGGTTGCAACGTCTTTGTATAAGCGTAACATTCAACGTCTGACGAAAACCTTCTTAACGCTCTCTCTCAGCGATGTGGCCAGCCGCGTGCAACTTTCCGGCGCCAACGAAGCGGAACGTTACATCTTGAATATGGTATGGTGCATCAAGAGATTTTGTTGTTTTTTTTTTCTTAAATATTGTTTTAATGTAATTTGAATTTCTTACTTGCAGATCCAAACTGGCGAAATCTTTGCCACAATCAATCAGAAGGATGGCATGGTACTGTTCAAGGATGATCCAGAACAATACAATTTACCGGGCATGTTCCATAATGTACAAACGAACATCAGTCAGGTGCTCGACTTGGTGAAACAAATCAACAAAATGGAGGAGGAGATTATCCTAACTCCCTTGGTAATGATACCTATATATGCATATATATATTTCTCTGGGACTAAATTTTTGAATTTCATTTTCAGTATGTGAAAAAAGCAGCGGGAAGTCAGGAAGAGGATGCAACGTCACAGCATCCCAAGCCTTACAGCAGGTAATTGTAAAGGATTGGGATGTAATGAATTTTGTTATACTGACAATGCTGAACTTTCTTTACAGCGATCCAACGGATTGATGAAGCAGTCCCCATCCCGAATCCCCGATGCTAGTACCACGGCAGTCCTTGGTCACAGACAACACTTTAGCAGTCCTCGAAAAGAAGAGAAAACTGCGCGCCTAATTGCAAATTTATAGATCATCATGATATTTTAAATAAACTATATATTAAATCGGTGACTAAGCGAGTTAACTGATGGCGTGCACAAGCTTACGCACTCTTTACGAATGCCAATAGTTATTGATTGCCCACCCATACCTGGACATATGCCCAGTAACCCAGAGACACGGGGAGAGAGAGCGAGAGATAACAACCACTGGTCCGATTTTGATAACAGGCTTTACCTCGATCAGGCGACTTTTACGGTGGGTGGTTACCACTCAAAATTGTTTTGCACTTGCCCAACAGCTGGGCTGAAAGGAGGCGAGGAACAAACAGTGTATGTGTGTGTGTGTGAGCGCGGGTTGGGGGAGGGTAGCAATGCAACAATTACGCACTTGGTTTACGTTTCAAAAAAATTGATTACTTTTTGGGTTTTATTAACAAAATATCAAGACGTTTTACTAACCCTATGGCTAATTAAGTGACTAGACTGCCGGACTAGCCTCCAACCCAGCTAGCTGCTTTCTTCGTTCTGTATGTCTGCATGTGTGGGTGTGGGTGTGGATGTGTGTGTGTGTGTGTGTGTGTGTGTCTTAATGTGTGCATGGAATACATGTAAGTGATTATAATTAGGCTTATAAATAATGTATATTAAATATATACGATTATATATATATATATATATAAATATATATATATATATCTCTATACATGTGTGTGTGTGTGTGTAAGTATATACTTATATATGTATGCAATAATATATATACTTGGTATCTATTCTTATATGTTATTTATGTACAATATAAAATTTGATGCTGCTCTTGGTCCACGTTCACATTGAAATCGACGTTCATCATGTTCACGTTGGAATTGAAGATTCCAACGTTCACGTTCACGCTGAGATCCATGTCCACGTCCACATCCACATCCACAAGTGCTATTAGCTTTGACCGGCACTTTGGGATTCTGGCCGTGAGCAGCGGCTAACCGGTTTTAAGAGCATCTAATTCCAGCAAGGTTGTCTTCACCGATCCGCTCGGCACACCCTCGCCAACGTCAACGCCAACGCCCACTCCATACTCTTTGGCCGCACTGATGTACACCTTGTGGACCACATTGAATATGATGAAGCACAATATCAGCACCAGAAGTGACATGAAAACATAGGCCAAAACCAGCGGGGTATCCGAAATGGGATCCAACATTTTTTTTTTCTCAAATGTTTGCTGAGTGATCAACCTTTTCCCTGTACTGTATGTTTTTAAATGCACATATAAAGCACGTGCTACTTTATAATATACATATATAACTGTACATATATATATATATATATATATGTATATATGTGTATATATATATTTCGATGACAATTCAATTCAATTCAAAGGGACAGGGAAAGGGACAAGGAACAGAGGACTGGCTGCCCGGCCTGCTGGGTGACACGAGTGCGCGTATAAAACTCTTGAGTGCGTCGAACTGAACCGAAAACGCGTATGTTAATTGATTGTCACACATGTGTGTATAAATACATATACCAATGCATATATATGAATATATATATATATGTATATGTATATGTTTAATTTTATTTGTATAAATGTTTGTATACAAATAAAAATACGCTTTTTGTCGCGTGTGTTTTTCTGTCCATGCGATGTTCCTCCTCTGTACCGTGTGCATTCGCACCTGTGCGCTGACTGAGTCCAAACTAGCTCTAGACACCAGAGCTAGAGCACAGCCGAGAGCTGAGCGGAATTGCGCTGGCGGCGACGACTCAAATTGAAATCAGAATAGAACTTTCGTTACGTATACGCCGTGTGTTGTTTGTGTTGCTTTTGTCGCTGGTGTTGTGTCTGGTGTTCCTCTTGCCGCAGCTTGTGATAAGCGTCTCTCTCTCTCTCTCTGTTCCTGTACCTGTACCTCTACCTCTTCTATACCGCTATTCCAGTTCTACCGCATGTTGGCATTTAGACTCGTTTCGCATTGAAGATTTGCCGCATTGCACTTTGTTACATTCGTCCATTCCGTTCATTCATCCAGGGTCAGATGGAGTTGTTGCTACTATTGCCCCACCTGATCGTAAATTTTTAAATGGCAAACAACAAGTGGAAAATTCAATTGCAATGCCAGGCCTGCGTATACCCTATATACATGGAACACAATGGCATCAACAATCAAGTGATGCTTCCGTTCACTTCCGTCTTCGGACTCGCAGTTATCTTTGAGCTCTCAGGGAGCTGATCTTTTTCGATAGCGTTTAAAATCCGAGGCGTGCGTGAGAGACCCACACGAGGGGCTGTCGGTCAGAACGACACGAACCGAACCGATCAGAATACCCGCTTCCAGTGCCGCCAGTGTGACCCGTGTCGCTGCACGATGAATGCTCATTGATTGGCAATTAGGCAAGAAATTTGTTTGGTGAATTTAATAATTGGAGAGAAGCTCAATTAGTGATGGAGGGATGGTTGGGGGATGGGGGATGGGGGGTGGGAGGATGACTAGCGTTAAGCAATTTGCGACATGTTCCAATCTATTTGCGGGGAGTCTGCCGATGACGACGCCAGCCCAGCGTCGTGATTTGGCAATCGGTTAAATGCGCCTTATCTGCGGCGACTGATAAAAATTAATGGCCAGTAATTATGATAGCGCCGTGAATGGAGGAATGAGAATGGAAAACAAAAAAAAAGCAATAAAATAAAGAAGAGAGAGCAACGGAATCAAATGATCGGGTGCCCAAGTGGGTGGGCAGTACATTGGGCAACCTTGGAGCCAGTTAAAAATACCAAATCTCATAGGCATGCCACTGGCATAGTTTTCTTCTATTTCTACTCATCTCATATGCATAACCAGTGTACAGCGAAACAACATGGAAGCGTACAGCGTACAGTGGATGTCGAGGAGAGAGAAACGAGTTCTACAAAATAAACACCGAATTATAAATGCAAACAAGCCGCTGCTCCGTTCCCCTGCCCTCCACCATCCCCTCTGCCCCGCCGCATCATCACCCTGTGCGACACGACATTTTAGATATGAGGTTTAAGTCGGCGACGGTGACGGCGACGGCGACGGAGAGGGTGATGGACGTTCGGAGCTGGGGACTTGGGGGCACTTGCTCTCTTTCGTTCGGTTTGCTCTTTTGTCCAATTGAAAATTTGCGTTTCTATTTTGGTGCCGCTTTTAAAACTCCGGCGACTGTGACCGCTTGGGTGGCCGGCAGGCGGCGGCGTTGTCCGTGCAGCGTGCGTTCATCATGTCTTTGATAACATCATCGAGGACAAGGCGCATGTTGCTGCGCTCATTACATCTGAGCAGCACCTTGAGCCTGGGTATCCTGGAGAGATGATCATAGTACTTTCGTATGCGTAGACTATTCCCAGACTTAGCCTCCACGGCGGCGCATCTGCTTACATTGTTGTGACAGTTACACATAAAGCTGATGGGACGATGCCGTGGCTTGCAGTAGATGTTAAGGTCCACATAGGTCAGATAGCAAGGTCCCAGGGTGAGCGTAATGCGAACTGTGGAATAGTTCCAAGAATGAACCGTGCTGATGTCCAAATGACTTAGGCTTTTACTCACCCGCTTTCGACTCATAAATCTGGGAGTGATTATGGATCCAAATGGAGCGTGCACTCGACTGGGTGAGTAGCTGATTGGAGCGGGATACATCGCGAACAACCATGGACAATCTAGAGCGTGGTGCTGCGGGTAGCGGTAGATTGTCATAGACCGATATGTAAATTTTATGACTGACATAGACCACAATGAAGAACAGTATGAGGAGTATCAGCAGAAAAACTATGTAGGTGAATAGTGTGGGCAACCAAATGATGGCGTTCAGCAGCATTAGAACGGCAGGTTGCTTAGATGTTTACCCAAAAAAATGTTTGAAATGTAAGCCAAACGATAATGACATAAATCTGAATGCCATAAATAAAAATAATAAAAAATATATCCATATATCATATTAAACTAAGAAGTCTTCGTTTTGGTTTTTTATCTTTTTTCAACATCTATGTAAAGTTTTTATTAGTTGTATAGTTTTCGCTCGTTTTTTTTTAAAGATGTTTTTTTTTTTTTTTTACTTTTATAGTACATACGATTTTACATTGATAATATTGTATTTGTTTTAAATTATATACTCTCTTTTCAATTTCATATTCAATTTAAACCATTCACTCACTCTCTCTCTCTCTCAATCGGTCTCGTTTTCTCCGTCTCTTTTTTTCTTTAGCTTTCGCTATGTTCACTGTCTCGTTCATATTCGTCACAAATTGCAGCTCTCGCATTTTGCCGTGATGGCTTAATGTACACAAGTATATTTGAATCTTATAGCAATCAGCTTTTGTCGCTCTGCATTAAATGTTCTTTCTCTCGCTCTATCTTTAGTCTAACCCGCCGGCGGGTACGCTTAACGCTCTTGGGCGTGGGGCATGGAATTGCACACTGCGCAAACCGCTTTAAAAAAAAAAATTCCAATTCATTGGCTCAACTTTGGATGGGTACTTGTGTGCGTGTGTGGGCTGGTGGAGGGAGGAAAGTGTGTGCAAGAATGTGTGCATGGCATACTTATGCTGGTATGCAACTTGTAAGCATACACACACACACACACACACATAAATCTGCGCACCCGCAACCGCACACTTACACACCCGCACACAGTGCTATAAATTTCCAAGCATAAGTTGTAATCTTTCTTGTTTCAGTTGTTCTTTGAATTATTTTACAAATTCTCATTGTTGTCAATATGTGTATATATGTTTAGTGTGTATGTGTGTGAGTTAATGAAGGTGGCAGTTGTTAGAAAATGCCATAACAGAGTAAAACAGTTAAGATTATGTATGGATGAGTGTACGTGTGTTTTACAGTTGGAAATATGTATGCATACATGGTCATAAACAAATTGTTCAACATATTTTTTACTTTCTTCTTCACTTTGCAGTTGCTTCTTCTTTAATTAATTAATTATTATTCATAATAATAATAATAATAATAATAATAATAATTATAAAAAAAATAATAATTTTAATAATAATAATAATAATAATAGTTCTGCTTCGCTTGCGCCTCCAACTTCATGTGCGAATTTCGAAATTTTAAAATAATAATTTACTAAATATTAAACAATATTTTTTTTCGTATCGCCCGCTTTAGTTTTTGTTTTTGTTTTTTTTTTTTCTTCAACAAACAAACAAATTTGTATAAACTAATTAAACATTTAACTCAGCATGCAATGTTTTATGGTTGTTTTAATATGCGCGCACGTATGTATGTATATGCGTGTGTATGTGTTCGTGTGTGTGATTGTGTATGTGTTACAGCTAACTTTACATTTATTCTGGTATTAAACCTCTTTTTTGTTTTGTGTTGTAAAAAACATTCAGATCTCCAATGATTATTAAATGAAATGTTCTTGTTTTGGTTATTTTTTTTTGTTGATTTTCTTTATCTTCATTTGTTTTTTTTTTTTTGGATTTTTTTCTTTGTTTTGTTTTGCTGGCAGCATGTTCCATATACATATATAAAGAAAGTAATCTATTTAATCAGTTTACGTAGAAAATAGTGTTTTACATATGAAATGCGTATTTTGTTTGGTTTTGGTTTTGTTTTTGTTTCTGTTTTTTTTTTCTGCTGCCTTTGCCTTTGCTTCTGTCTCTGCTTTTGCTAAAACTGCTCTTGCTTTTGCTTTTGCTTCTGTTTCCGGTTTTTGCATTTTTATGTTTTTTTTTTTTTGTATTTTTATAATTTTTTATAGTTTTGTTGTTTTTTTTTTTTATTTTTTTTTTCATTTTTTCGCTTTGCTTGCATTTGGTAAATATTCACGAAGTATTAGAAAAGTTGAATCGAAGGCTTAAAGTTGGAACATGCCACAACTTGTACACAAAAAACACACACAGTACACAAATACATATGTAACTTCAGCACAACATACAGAATTCATTTACGTAAATAACATATTGATGAGCCCCATTTTGACCAACTTCTTGTCCTCTTCCTTCTTCTTAACGTTATTCTCAAAATCATTCTAAATCATATTCTCATCCTCAATCTTATCCTCATTCCATTTTTATCCTCATCCTCTCTTCATTCTCGTTCTTAATTTCAATCTCCTTGTTCTTAATTCATTCTCAATCTCTGTCTCAATTTCATTCTAATTCTCAATCTTATCATTATCCTCATCCTTCTTCTCATCCTCATCCTCGTTGTGGACCTCGTCCTGAGCTCAACTCAATCTTAAACATTTCAAATATATCGAATGGGGCTTTGGGTATTTTTTAAGTTTTTCAACTCATTTAACATCATTTTTCTCAAGGATTTCAATGCTGCTGAGCGGATTTGACAATTTTTTATTTTTTTTTAAATTTTTTTTTATGTTTCTCTTTAGTTCAATTTCTTTTGTTGTTGATATTGTTGTTGTTGTTGTTGTTGTTCTTGGCATGCGAGCTGCGTTGTAGTTGTTGATGTTCTTCTACTTCTTCTTCTTCTTCTGGTTGCAGTTGTTGTTGTTGTTGTTGTTGATATTGTTGATGAGCTTGCTGTTGTTGTTGCTGCTGCTGCTGCTGCTTCTATCTTTTGTTGTTGCTGCTGCTGATGCCGAATTAAACGGACAATGAAACAAAACTGTTATACTGCGTAATATTACGCTTGAGAATATCCGCACAGGGACCCAAAACGCGTTCAAATCTGAAAGTGTGTGTGTGTGTGTGTGTGTAAAAAAATAAAAAAGTTAATTATAAAGGACATTACATTTTATTTTATGATTATCCAAGTTAATATTTACCTCGCTCTGTCCAACTTGACGCACTTGAGCGGGCCACGAGCCACGACTGTTGCTGCACGTGGCCGATCCAGGAGCAGAGCAATCTCACCAAAATAATCGCTGGAGCCGAGGCGTCCTACCTCAGCGGGCTCATCTCCCTGCTAGAAGAGGGACAAGCCATCGGAGTCATTAGGATAAAATTATTGAATGAAATTGGATGTGTTTTGGATCCTCAGATCTACTCACCTCGGAACGCTGCTGCAGGACAACGGCACAGCCCTCTAGGATGATGTAGAAGTCATCGCCAGCGGCGCCCTGCTTAACAATTGTCTCGCCATCTTCGAAGGCGCATGTCTCCAGGGAATCGGCAACGGTGAGACGCTCCCATTTATCCAAACTCTCCAAAATGGAGACACGGGATAGGAACTCCTCGTACATCTTGCGCTTGCGTATGGTTGAGCCCATGAGGATGCGTCTATAAGAGTCGCGATCGATGCCCCACAATTTCACATCGCTCTTGGCGCGTACAGTGGCTGCACGTGGTGTTCCATAGATAAGCGCCAATTCACCGAAGCTTCCGCCCTCGCTGATGGTGGTCACCAGCTCAGAGTTGACAAACACCTGTACACCAAAGATGCAGGAAGACGGAAATGGGAATGGGGAATGGGGAATGGGGAATGGGGCATGGGAACGGAAAGAGGAACGGATTAGTTTAGGTATTCGATATAAGTAATTGTATTTGGATACTCACGTCCACCTCACCCACATCGATGACATAGAAATTGTCGCCCTCGTCTCCCTGTTGTATGATATTTTCACCCGCTGTGTGGTTAACCGGGAACATGGCATCGAATATATCCGAGCGTTCGCTCTCATCCAAGTGAGCAAAAAGGACATTCTTAGCGATTGCCTTTGACAGGGCGTTCATTGTCTTGTAATCCTTGGGGACGACTTTCTTAACATAGTTGGCGGCGTCCTCTTCGGTGACGGGCTCGGCGGATATGCCGCCACGCCTACGCACGGGTGGTGCAGCTGTTTGTGGCATTGGACTGAGATCCTCGCAATCGTCTGGGCTGATTACTTGTTTGCTGGCATCCAGTTTGACTTGCTCCTGGAATCAATCGATAAGAAAAGTTGCCATTAATATTTTGGCGAAACTGTACCAAAAAGGGCAAAAGTTCAAATTATTTAAAACAAAAGGATAGAAAGAGAAAGACAGAGATAGATAGATGGATAGCAAATGCCAAGAGCTGCGTCAGCCCCAACCAATGTTGTTGACTTCTTCCCGCTTACTGAATCCCTAACTGACAGCCATTTGCATTGAAGCCCACACAAAGGAAGCGCTGCAACCCAAAGTCCACCCACGCTCAACATGGAGCTTATCAACGTCAGCGACAGGCGCAACAGGAGAAGCCATAGATACAACAGGAGCAAAAGGAGAGCAACTGAAACAAAAGGAGCAACAGGAGCTAAATGAGCAACAGAATCAACAGGAGCAAAAGGAGCAACAGGACCAACAGGAGCACCGCCACTGCTCACAATGTGCGTCATTGCATATTACCCAATTGCACATGTATATGCATGTGCATGAAAAATCGGGGAAAAGCTTCTCTCCTGACTTGCAGCTTGTCTATTTTTGGTAGCTCAAAGTTTTGGATGCCCATAAATGGGGCGTAAATACGCCCCCTTCATAATTCAGTAAAATGCCACAATCGTTAATGTGCGAAGGTCTCCTCCCCCACACACGCACACCCACACACGCACACGCACACGCACATATATACACCCCTCCATCCGTTGCTGACGTCAATTTGACCAAGCGGACAATTTACCTAAGGATATTATTGCACACAAATGTCAGTCATGAGTGACTGTTACATAAGTCGCTGCGACCGCTGCCTTTGCCATTTACATTGCAAAAACCGTAATATCATCATCCACAAACTGAGCAATAAATTTACAACAATAGTCGAAAGCTTTGATTGTAATGTAATGTAATGTTTAAGTAAAGCAAAAATTGAAAAATAAAAAAATACTCAAAGCAAGTGTTATACAAATATTAATTAAGTATAACAGCTGCATATAAAATTAAAGCACTGATTAAAATAAAATAAAGAAGGGAAAGACTTGGGTGTATAACATTTCGAAGATTCAAGCAAATGAACTGCGAACTTTTATTTAAAAGTATAACAGTTTCATACCAAAAATTTATAACAGTCTTGTTCAGGCAAAAAATATATTAAATATAACAGCCAATAAGCCATTTGCATGTCAAAACATAGGAGTTGATGTTACTGTATAACAGTTGAAACAAAGTGTAAGCCAATATAACAATTTTGTATAACAATTTTTTAAATAAGCGACCTATTGAGTTGAGAAAATGAAACTAAGCACACAGTTATACGGATAAAACTTGTTTGTATAAATGTTTAGCATGTCGACATGAGAAAATTTTATATAAACGTATAACAGTTTCAAATAATATAATATTATATTATAAATATAAAAGTTTTAGCCTTGATGTCAGTAAACTATTTGCCTTGGGGCTATACGTTTTTGTATGACAGTCTAAGTAGAGCGTATGACATTATAACAGTTTTGTATAACACTTTTATATAACATTTCTTTATAACAAAGACACATTGAATTGGCAAAGAACTGAACTTATTTGTATATGCATAATAATGCTGCGTATAACAGTTTCTGTAAAATAGACACCATTGAATATGAGCGCCTAAAATTTTAATACACTCGCGTCTATCAAAATTCTCTATTCTCTATCACCTGGAACTGACCACCCACACATCTGCGGCAGACAATTAACACCCGAGTGCCCATAAAGCGCCGACAACAAAGTTTCAAATGGGGGAAAAAATGCATTAAATTTTATTATGTAAACAATGGCGTTCGAGGAGCTCCATAAAACATTTGCAATTTTTCGATTGGAGGCACCCCCAGACGAAGCTCCCCTCAGACGAAGCTCCCCTCAGACGAAGCTCCCCTCAGACAAAGCTCCCCTGCTCCGACGAGGCTCCCCCAGTGTAAACATTGAAGCCGCAACAACACGATTGCTGCTGATTCGCCAAGATGATCATGAAATGCCACTGATAAGGATTGACGACGATGATTATGATGATGATGATGATGATGATGATGATGATGATGTTATTGTTTATATGTGTTTAGTGCCAGACGGAGACCGGTGCCTAGAGTGACGGGTGTAGATTAAGGAGTAGGGGGTAACGGGTACCACCACCCGGAACGGGTAACAGGTGCTGGGTGCCGGTTGGCGCTCTGTCCAGGTGCCAGTTGGTGTCAGGTACCAAGTACAAGATCCGAGGTGTCAAAACAGAACGCTAGGCGCCAAACTCAAGTGAATAAATCAATCATCGCCTCGCGTTGCTGCTACGCATACAAATGCCACAAAATGAGGCACATTATCGGCGGCCGTAAAAGGTTGTGCGTCCGCCCCCCGAAAAATGCCAAAATGCCAAAATGCCAAGACGCCAAAACCTGACAGCCTGTTGACGCGCACATCCACACGTCAAAAGCCCAACTCGCCCAACTACTGCTACCTACCTACCCACTCCCTCCCCCCCCTTCTTGCACTTGAGGCACTCCCCAGTTGAGTGGACGCAGTTACTTGGTCATTGCTTTTGCAGTGCTTCGGAATATTGTGAATTGCAACAAAGTTTATGGTGGTTGTTACATTGAACAGGACAGGATCAAGGACTCGAGTGGTGGAACTTTGCAAAAGCCAAGGACCAAGGTCCAAGGACCAAGGACAGGGACATTTCCGGCGCCCACACTTGACCATGACCTTGATTGGGAGGGGGCAGACTTCGAGTCGGCGCCCAGCCAAGAAGTAAACGTCAAGGTCTTGAGTCCTGAAGCTTTACACAAACAAAAACCATTACTCAGCTTCGCCGGTTCTCTCTTTCTCTCTATCTCTCTCTTTCTCACTCTCACCCTCTCCCTCTCCCTCTCCCTCTCCTCTCTCTACCTTTACTTCTCCCTCAGTTACTTCTTCACCTTTAACATTCAAATCTGTTCCGCTCCTCTCTCTCTCTCTCTCTCTCGGTGTATTCCCTTGTTTTCTCCTTTCTCTTTCTCCTTCTCATTCTCTCTCTGTCTCCCTCTCTCTCTTGCTCATTCTTAAGTTTCCCCTCTCAGTGTATTTCATTTGTAAGTGCACGGTTTTTAGCTTTTGGCGACGTTTGCTTCGACACACTCAACGGAAATCGATTTCGCATTGAGAATTGAGTTACTGACGTAAACTAGATTCAAACTGGCTATATGCATGTGTGCTAGTATGCGTGTTACGTGTGTGTGTGTGTGTGAGTGTGTAGAAGTGGGCGTGGGTGGCACAACTGTCAATACAATCTCGACGAGCGTTTGACATTAAAACGCTTATCAAATTATTTTGTCACGATTGAAGAATTTAACGAGTGGAGGACAGTTGGCAGTTTGAACGATAGCATGTCAGTTAGGATCGGTTTACTATTCAAATATATATATAATGTAATAAAATACTACCTACTATATAGTATTTAAAGTAACGCTTCATTTTTGAATTAATTTTATATATTTAAGAAATTTATATTTATAAATTAAAATTAAAGTAAAAAAAATATTAAATATTTTCTTCGGCATGTCAGTTAGGATCGGTTTACTATTCAAATATATATATAATGTAATAAAATACTACCTACTATATAGTATTTAAAGTAACGCTTCATTTTTGAATTTATTTTATATATTTAAGAAATTTATATTTATAAATTAAAATTAAAGTAAAAAAAATATTAAATATTTTCTTCGGCATGTCAGTTAGGATCGGTTTACTATTCAAATATATATATAATGTAATAAAATACTACCTACTATATAGTATTTAAAGTAACGCTTCATTTTTGAATTTATTTTATATATTTAAGAAATTTATATTTATAAATTAAAATTAAAGTAAAAAAAATATTAAATATTTTCTTCGGCATGTCAGTTAGGATCGGTTTACTATTCAAATATATATATAATGTAATAAAATACTACCTACTATATAGTATTTAAAGTAACGCTTCATTTTTGAATTTATTTTATATATTTAAGAAATTTATATTTATAAATTAAAATTTAAGTAAAAAATATTAAATATTTTTTTCGATTTTGATGTGAATTTCTGTATATTTCTATATATATATATATATATATTTTATATATATATTTGATTTATATATTAAAGTTCTATCTTTTGTAATCTCAGAGTTCATTAAAGGTCAGATCGTTTCTACTCTTGATTTTCGCTCAGTGTAGACTCAATGTCATAGAAAAAGTGTTGGTTTTTTTTGTTTTTTGTTTTTTTGTGGCGATAACAAAAAAATGCGTCACTTCTCCCTCTTTCCCCCTCGCCCTGTTTCATCTTTAATATTTCATTTGCCACCTTAAACATCTTTTATATACTTTCATTCTCATTTTCATTCCCTCCCCCCTTGTCACTTTGCCCCCGCCCCTGAAGAAGTATGAGATATGCTGCACATTCATTTTGGTTGCAGGCCATTGAATGCGTGACAAATGATGCGAATGAATGCGAGTGAATGAGTGGTGAATAGTATGAATGCTTATTCAATAAAAATTACATACTAACTAGCTAAGAGCTCGACTGAAAAGCGACTCGGATTATATACTAAATAAATGCGGGCATTGCTTATAAAGTAAATACAAAATCGTCCGTTGCAAACCTTTGACATATTTTAGCTTCTGCTTTCAGCTGTTTATAGATATGTGTGTGCTGCGTGTGTGTTGTGTTTTTGTGTGTGTGTGTGTGTGTGTGTGTGTGTGTGAAATTGCAAAAAATTCTGAATATGGACACTGCCTGAAACAACAACAACAACAACAAAAACAACATTAAGAACAATAAGTGAAAAACGCGACAACGTGAAAAACTAACAAGCAAATGACACACAAAACAAAACAGAAAAAAAAAAACAAAAAAAAAAAGGAAAAAAAAATAATGAAAACCAAAATAATTTCCACTTTTCATGAGTTTTTCAAGTATTTTCATTTTCTGATGGATTTGTAGTTTTCACTTAGTATTTTTATACATTTCGTATATTTTTCTTTTTATTTATTTTCACTTGTGTACACTTTTATTTTTATTTTAATTTAATTTTATTTTATTTTCATTTTTTTTTTTCATTTTATTTTTAATTTATTTTTCCTTTTATTTTATTTTATTTCTATTTTATTTTAATTTTTTTTTTATTTTATTTTTATTTTATTTTTATTTTTATTTTATTTTATTTTTATTTTATTTTCATTTTATTTTATTTTCATTTTATTTTTATTTTATTTTTATTTTATTTTCATTTTATTTTTATTTTATTTTTATTTTATTTTTATTTTATTTTCATTTTATTTTTATTTTATTTTCATTTTATTTTTATTTTATTATCATTTTATTTTCATTTAATTTTCATTTTATTTTTATTTTATTTTTATTTTATTTTTATTTTATTTTTATTTTATTTTCATTTTATTTTTAATTTATTTTATTTTTTATTTTAATTTGTTTTTTGTTTTTTTTTTATTTCGTTTAAAACCGCACAGTAAAATAATTAACGAGCATTCGAACAAAATGTACGAGAATCTTAAGATTTGAGTGTTTATTACGTATACGCAACACACGACAACAAAAACAAAAACCACCACCAACACAAAAAAAATACAACAAACATCATTTACAAAAACAACATCGCGAACAAATGGACAGCAATGACAAATCCAATGTCAAAGTTTTATAAAAATAAATATTCAAAATTATTGCGAGTGGCAGAAAAGTTAAGAAAAATCGAAGAAAAATAAAAATCAAAAAATAGTAAAAAAAAAAACTCAAAAATGAAAAAGGAAAATACTTGAAAATATAAAAAAATATGATTTTAAAATTATTAAAAAATTTGATTTAAAAAATAAAAACAAAGCTATTCAAAAATTAAAAAAAAAAAAACATTTAAAAATTTTAAAAAAAAGGATTGAAAAACTAGGAAAAAAGACTCAACAATTATAAAAAAATTACTCAAAAATTAAAAAAAAAAATGTGTAAAATTAAAAAAAAAATGTGTAAAATTAAAAAAAAAAATTGTCAGAAAGTAAAGTTAAAAATATTTAAAAGAAGTCGAAGCAAAATCGAATTGAATTTAATTAATCATCACATAAAAGATTCGAATCAAAAATCTCAATTGACGATCGACGCAGGAGGAGGATAGCTTTTCCCATATACGAGGCCACGTTCTAGGGCCTGGACATGCGGGTAGCCCTCAGATTTGCTATTAAAAGAATTTATGGCGATGGCGATGCCGATGCCGATGCCAATTAAGAATATAAAGCAGAAGGCAAATAAAAAATGAAATTATATAAAAATATCAGTCACTCTATATATAGGACTTTACATATATATATATAATTATATATATATATGTATATGTATATTTATATATTTCGCGTGTGCGTCACACGTTTTGGATGTTATTTAATTTTTGAATTTAATTTTTTATATCGTTTATCATATTATTTTTCCTAATTAATCCAATTGCAGGAACACTTTAACCTGCATATAAATGATGTGTGTGGGCGTATGCGTGTGCGTTTGCGTATGTGTGTGTGTGTGCGGCTGGGTGTAGGTGTTGTGCGTGCCGTATACAATACATACAGTATATATATATATATAATAATATATATATATAATAATATATATATAATAATAATATATATGTATATATATATATATGTATATGTATGTGTACTTGTATGTGTGTGTGTGTGTGTTTTCTACCCGCTCTTTCCGTTTCACGTTGTTGCCCTCGTTCTACTTGTCGGCGCTTCTTTCGTGTTATTTACAAAACGGAGGCGCGACACAAACTGAAAACTGAAAACTAAAAACTGAATTCGAATTCGCTTTCAGCTTGGCGACGGCAACAGCAACAGCGACGCCAACGTCGACGGCAGCGTCAGCCTTAGCAGCGGCGTTGACGTTGCAAGAGAGTCAGTTTCAACTTTACTTAGTAGTCAGTCGCACGTCTTCCAGATCACATTTTAAAACAAACAAATAAACACACACACATACACACATGCCTATATCAGTGTGTGTGTGTTTGTGCGGTGTACCGTTAAGTACAATACGTAATACATGTAAACGACTAGACTATCTTTTGCGGCTTGCGAATGAGGTGGAAAAGACGTAGATGGACGTCTTTGAGTTGAAAAATAAAAACTACTTAATGCGGGGGCGATTGAAAAAAATACACTGTAAAAAATCTTCAATTAAATTATTCATTTTTATTGATTGGGGCTGCAAAAGTCGCAAAAACACAACCTGCAGCTAATCGGCAGTCGATAGCTCAAGGTTGACTCTTACAAAATCCCCACGTTCTGCCACTGGCACAAAGCTCTAAGAAATTTCTCTCAGTGTAGCTACAAATATGCCCAGCAAAATCTAAAAACAACGCAACACGAACAAATACAAACGCTCATCAACTAAAAATGAGCAAAACATTAATAAGCAGCAGCATCGGTGGCAGTGGGGGCAGTGGGGGCAGCGGTGGCAGCAAATGATGGCCACAAATTGTAGTAGCCAAAAAATTTGTTTGCCCCATTATAATGAAAAGGGGATTGAAGTGGATGGATAGGGAAGGGGGCTGAAGGGGGCTGAAGGAGGCTGAAGTGGGCGTGGGTTGGTTTTGAACACTTTATAGTTTCTTTTGCGTCTTCTCTGTAAACGGGAAAATGAGTGAAACAAATCAATTGGAGGTAAAACTAAAAGCCATGACAAAGGCACAGAAAAAGAGAGAGAAAGAGAGAGAGAGAGAGAAAGAGAGAGAGAGAGAGGGGAAGAGGTGAGTGGCGCGAAGGTGGAATGACTATAGTGGGCGATGTATTTGTCTAGGCTCAGCCCACACAAGTGCAATAAAAACAATGATAATTACAGAAACACACATAAAACTCAATCAAATTGTTTGCGAGTGTCTCTCAGCTTTAAATATGCTGTGTGTGTGTGTGTGTGTGTGTGTGTGTGTGTGTGTGTGTAAGCTATACATATGCATACATGTGTGTACACATAAACATATCTCATATATAAATAAAATTTTAATTATAATATCCACTTTGTGATTTCTTCGTGTACCACGTGACGTATGCGCAATATAAAAACTTTTTTATTTTTTTTAATGAATCTCTGAATAAGAAGAAGGGATGTTGTTGACAGCGGGAGAGGGGGGTGGGGGAAATGTAAGAAACAAGAGGCTGTAAGATGAATGTGAGTGGATAACGAACGTGTGTGCTTTAAGTGAGCTCAGTTACACACTCACTACATACACATACACACACACACACACACACACACACACACACATATGTATGCATGAGACCTTGCCGGGTAAAGAGTCAATCGTCAGGTGAGCCTTAGAAGTGTGTGGCAGGTCATGACTAAGTGACAAGTGTTGCACAAACGTAACATGCACAGAGTACAGTACCCCAAAGCTATGCGAGTGCTGCCATGGCTAGATGTAGGTTTCAAAGAAACCGAAGAGTCCGAAAATTCCGAAGATTTCAAAATACAGTGGACCCTCGGTTAACAAACGCCCCGCATAACGAACAAGACGCTGGAACGAATTGTGTTTGTTAACCAGAGTCCACTGTATCCACAAAGTTTCGGGAATCCGAAGAGTCTAAAGAATCCGAAAAAAGTCTGGGGAATCGTAAGTTTCAAGATTCTAAAGAGTCCGAAAAGTCCGTAAAGTCCGTAAAGTCTGATATCAAAAAAAAATTACAAAATTACAAATAATCAGCAGAATCCAAAGAGTCCGAAGAATTTAAAAAGTCCGAAAAACTCCAAAGAATCCGAAAATTATGAAAAGTTCTACGAATCCGCGATGAGTTCGAAGAGTTTTGAGCATGCGATGAGTTTAAACAATCGGATGAGGCCAAAGACACCGATTAATCCGAAGAGTCCGAAAAGTCCTAAGAAGTTAAAGATTTCAAAGAATCCGATGAGTCCGAAAAGTCCGACAAGTGCAAAAAAGTTGAAGAGTCCACAGAATTCGATGAGTCCGAAAAATGCAAGAGGTCTCAAAAATCCGAACAGTCCGATGAAAAAAAATCCGAAATAAATTTAAAATATTCCAATTAAATTAAAATTAAAATCTTCGATTATTTTGATAATTTTTTCACCGCGATTTTTTTTTCTTTTTACTATAATTAACTTTTTTCATAACGAATGTAGGTCAGATATTTAGACCCGAGGCTCAGCTGACGGTGTGGAATGACCTGACAAACTTTTTACAAATTACGGTAAGCTTTTTATCCGCCGGATTCCCATGTGTGCGTGCCCGTGTGTGCGAGTGCGTGTGTGTGTGTGCGTGCGTGTGAGTGCGTTTTATAATCGAATTAATTAAAATTTTGCACACTGCCAGAAGCACAAACACTTTTCCGTTTCAACGTTTCAACCTGACAACCTTTCAGGCGTTCGGACCTTCGGACCTTCAAGCCTTTCAACCTTTTAACCTTTTCAAAACGTGTTCATACACTGCAAATAATTTCGAGTTACTTATTTTGAAGAAAATGCAAATTTCAATTCTCTCCTTTTTAAATCTCACGTATTTTTCTTTTGCTCTTTTTTTTTTAATTTATTTTTCTATACAAATTTTTAGTTATTACTCAATGATTTCTCTCCGTGTAGAAGCTGACTGCATGCTGCAATTTTCATATTCCGTATTCCGCCTATTGCTCCTTGGGGCTACTGCCCATGCTTTGTTGAGCAAAATTTCCTATTCAGTGAATCCTTTAGCTGACAGTTTTCTGCCTCCAACACCCCTCCCCCTTTCCCTCCTCCATCAGCCACTGATATCCGAACTTCTCTTTGCTGCCACGACGTGACGCCCTTTTACAATAACAGAGTTTGTGTATATGTGTGAGTGTGAGTGTGAGTGTGTGTGTGTGGGATGGGATGTGTGTTTGTATGTGTGTGTGTGTGTGTGTGTGCGTGTCAGATAAACAAAAAGCTTTTGTTGTTCTTGTTGCTCCTTCCTTTGGGCTTGCCTTGTGCGGGATGAAAATTTTTCGGAGTAAATGTTTTGCGTTGGTGTCGCCGCCACGTCAATGTTTCACTCGGTTAACGGTTCCAGCTCGTTTTGAACTGGTCAGCAAGTGTCCTGTATAATCCTTCTGATTGTCAGCTGCTGTTGACAAGTCCTTTAATTGGCAAAAGTCTACTAAAAAAACGCTCAAATATTCGACAGGCAACAACTTTTTAAAGCTAACGGGAACTGTAAAGGATATAAGATTCTTAAGTCCTTTCATGTAAGTCCAGGATACGAAAATTTCTTATAAACAATATTAGCTTTATTGTCCTTAGACAGTGTTTTTTAATGATGATTAGCAGCACGTTTTAAGCTAGCCAAATTTTACGGCAGCTCATATTACGTATACGCCGTCTTGTACACTGCCAATTTATTATTTCCTTTTCACATTGTTTCCATTGTCCGGGTGCCATGAAGCCCCTGGCCATTAAAGGTCAGCTGTTGCGTCTCAGAGGTTTCGTTGGCAAAGTGGCCCAACTACTGGAAGCAATATCCCCATTCGACTTGCACGTTGTTTCATTCTCTGCTCTTTTCCAAATAATTAATGTCCTGTCCTCCATCTGCGCCTTCCGTGTATATACGGTAAGGCTCACAGTCGCCTTCAGGCGTTCGGTTCTTGAATGGCGCTTATAAGCCGCTTAATGGATGGACAAACAAAAGGTCACCACATCCGCTGGATGCACAGATACCCCTACAGACTGCCCACCAACCTTCAACTACAAAATGCTGTGTGATTATGTGTGAGTGTGTGAGTGTGAGTGTGTGAGTGTGTGTGTGTGTGTGTGTGTGTGTGTGTGTGTATAGGTAAGGTTGTATTTACATAAAAACTTTACATTGATTTTCATTTCTCGATAAAAGCGTCAAAATAACAAAAAAAAAAAAAACCACTGCCAAAAACCTTAAGTTTGGTAAATATTTATTTATGCATGAGAAGGAGAAGTTGAAAGATACAGAGGAAACGGAAGCAATCACAGAATGGGAGGGAGAAAGGGAAAGAAAGAGATGGGAAGTCGAGTAAAGGTACACACACACAGTTGAGGGGTATGTAAATACGACAGATTAACACATTTTAAGGAGCCACAAAATGTGATATTCCCAGCGGAGACGAAGCTACATATACAAATGCATAAATAATCACATATACATACATATATATATATACACACATATATATATATACAACTTTAACCTTAGTTGTTCATAAATAAAATCACGATTTACTTGTAATTATAGCGAATATAACGAAAATGAACTCTTAACGGTTTCTTCTATTGCCCGTTTATTACCCACCATGATATCGCCTTTGGGGAAGCCTTTGCGTACCAGGAACTGCTGTCACTTAGCGCTCTATTGATGTCTCCTCCAATCTTATGTCAATAAAATGGTCAAAGGCCACAATGTTGCGACTTGGATAACTATTTATTGGGGTTCGCTAATCACAGGCCGGCGTAAACAAACAAGGCAATGACAGCTGTCGGTGACGTTGTTGTATACTTTTTGTTGTTCACAATGGTTTTTTCTTTTCACTGTAGCTATAACTGTAACTAGAACTGTAACTGTAACTGTAGCTGCAACTGTAGCTGTAACTGTAACTGTAACCAGTCAATGTTCAATATAACGATGGGAATGCTGATGACAATTGTCAGGCGGTGCCATAAAACGTAATCAATCAGCGGCAGCACGGAACGCGATAGCCGTTAAGGACGGAGAGAACACGAACCAGTCTGTGCTCAATTTGCGAATGGCGCGGCGACAGTCAAGTTCTAATTATAATTGTAACTGTAAGTGTAACGGTGTAAAAGATGGTGGTTAAGACAACGCACACAGTTAGCAGCAGTGACGACGGCAAACTGACTAACGGTAAACAGCGACTGAAGCGACTACAGCAATGCTAACGACAACAACAAAAGCAACAACAATGACGACAACGGCAACGACGACATGATGACCTTCACTAATACGCACAACCAAAGAAAAGTGGCCAAAAAAAGAAAACTTTTCGCACACAAGCAAACTTGTGGCTCTGTCAAAAGCAGCACCAGCGCTAACGCCAACGCCAACGCCAACGCCAACAGCAGTTGCTGCGGCGCCAACGGTAGCATCTAGCAAAAATACAACAAAAACAACAAACACGAAAAGGGCGCCTGGCAAAAGCTTCGGCAAAATCCAAATTCGCGTTTTGATTTTGTGTTCGTTGTGTGCCGAGTGCCGAGTGCCGAGAGTTGAGTTTTCAAGTGCAAAATGACTATAAACTGGCAAAAAAGCTATTCGCATTTACTGTTTGCATGTGCATGTGTGTGAACAGGCAAAGCGGTGAGATATTTACACAGAGAGAAAGAGAGAGGAAGAGCCGAGAGCGAACAGAAAGAATGCAAAAAGAGGGCTGCCATGCATAAGCTACTCTTATGTGTCAAAGAAAGAGAAAGCGTAATGTAAACACGGAACAACAGTTGCCCGTTGCCCGTGGAGCTTTGCTATGATATTCTTTACCTCACACACAGCTGGCATTCTACGAGGGTTTGGTTTAAGGCTTTGAATATTTGGTAATGCAGGCTTTGAAGTAAGCTTTTAAGTTGGTTTGACTAAATTCTTCGCAGCTGCTGTACACAAACAAAAGCTTTCACTGCCATGCTGTTACATTGATGGAGAAACTTAATGCTTCAAAGCTTTTAGGGTGGCCATACTTAAAAATACAGCTCGTTAAGGGAAGAAACGAAGGGGAATGGCACATAGAAAGGTGGGGTATTTGGTTTACAGTTATAATAGAAGCATTAATTGAAAATGTGATCAAATAGCGATCAAAAAGTATTTCACTTACGATATCCTCCTCTGGAATAGTTGTGCACGATGTACGCACATGACGCATCCGATGAACAACGTCCAAGCTAAGACGATGCTCATGCTCATCTCGTAGCATGGCGTCAAAAACAGCAACACCTCCATCAATGCTGCTTTCACGCAGAATGCGACCGCCACGACCATTGACCGCGCCGTTGGCCTGTGGATTGGTATAGCCAACTCCAACTTCAGAAAAAGAACGGATGCGCATCGTGCCATTTTCATCCGTGGTAAGTGCAACTGATTTAAATCGATCGATAACCGCATCCTGGATGCTGTTCACGCTAAGCTGATTGCCCATGATGAGCTAAACACTGTACGTCTGATTGGCACAAGTCAAAAAAAAAATGCACACCAAACAATACACAGGAAGCAGCTACGGTAAAAGCCGCCCGTTAAGCGCAACTGCACGGCACCAGGATGTTTATCAAACTAAACTCGACTCGGACATTCAACAGGCAAGCCAGCAGCAGTCTGACCCACAGCCAGAAAGCCAAAGGGGTGGCAGTGACAGAGACAACGCGACTCAGAGAGCGTCAGATAAAGAGAGACAGATGAAGGGTGAAAGAGAGAGCACCCACAGGTGCTACAAGCACTGCAATACAGTCAAACTGCAGCCGGTCCGGAACTTTCGGTTGTAGCGGCAGGGACAGCAACAGAAGCAGCAGCAACAACTCCAGCTATTTCCCGGAACCAATGCAAGCTTTCAAGCTCATAACGCCTACTGCAATTTCCTAGATGCAGCCTGCGTAGCTATATTTAACTCATATATGTACATGCACCCACACATATTTATTATCCATGCATGTATACATTTTGTATGTATGCCTTCAAGTCGGATTTTTCAAGCTAATGAAGCGTTTAAGAATCACACGCTCCAAAATACGTTCTCGCCATGTAAATGGGCCCAAAATAGACCATAACTCTGATTATTGATTTGATTGGTTGACAGCTGCCTGCTCCAAGGGTGAACATTGATAGTATAATGGGTTTAAAAATAAAAAAAAAAATTCATAAATTTTGATCTGTCATTCCATATAAATAAAGCCATGGTTGGCATAGTGGTTTTGAAGAATTGTATTTGCTTAGCTCCAGTAAAACAAAAAAAAGTTTAGAATTTATTAAACTAAAGAAAATAAAAACAAACAACATAATCAAAAGGCATTCTGTTGTTTAATAATTAGACTAATTGTAAAATCAGCGTTTTGAAACAAGAAAAATATATAGTTCATAAACTCAAAAACATCAATAAAGACCAAACGACTAAATCGAATTGCAATCAATTGTTTTTAGAAGATTATCTATTAAAGGAGTCAATGCTATTCCGATATGCGATATCGATACTTTTAATAAATTGCAATTTTGGAAGTTTACTGCACAAAAGCAATATATATAATTAATTGACTGATGTTCCCTTAAATTACAAAAAAATTAAACCAATATCATATTCCCAAATAAAAACATGAAAATTCCTAATTATATACAAACTTAACTAGCGTTGTGGCAGCAACAGTAATTTATTTACCGGCAACTTTTGGGTAATTAGACAAAAGATGTAACAGGTGATTTGGGTAAATCGATAACACATAGAGTCGTTTGAGTTTTGTCATGCAATAATTATTCAAATAATTTAAGTAACAATGTGGGAAAAACTTACCCGCTCCAGTTTTTGAAAATAGTTGCGCAGGAATTGGACCGGATTGTCGGGTCGACATACGCATAGCTGGACAATGCAGTCTTTTAGAACGCGCTGGATACCGTGCGATTGTATATAATGTTCGCACTCGCGCAAGCTCTGCTCCTCCAAAGTCTTGGCCATCATGTAAGACATGTGTACTTCTGTGTGTCAATGTGTTTTGTGTGTGTGTCGAGTTGAAGGCAAAACGTTCAGCTGCGTCGGCGTTGACGTTAGCGTTGGCGTTTGCTGGAGCGTGTTGGAGCAGTAGACTGCGTATGTGACGGCGATGTTTTTGCTGGAAGTTCTTCTTCTTATTGAAACGCAATATACACAAGTTATGCTTCAATGTGTTTGTTTATGTCTGTGCGTGTTTATGCATGTATGAGTGTTTTGTGTCTGTGTGTGAGGGCATGTGTATGGGTGGTATGTGTGTGTGCAAGTGTGCGTGGGTGTATGTGTGTATGTTTGTGTGCGAGTAATGTTTGGCTGCTGCTGCTGCTACTGCTGCACAAATTATTACGATTACTACACACTACAAGAAAAATCAAGTAAATAAGTTATTGAACAGGGCGTCAAGTGCACCGCAAGCACCACTTGTGTAAATACATATGAATATATGGGATGAATAGCTTTATTTCGCGATGGCCTTTCTTTTGATTTTGATTTTGCTTTTTCTGATGACTTTTGGCACTGTTTTCACTTTTGCAATTCACTTCGTTTATCGGAGCTGCTTAATGTGCAGCCTTTTCTTAATATGCTAGACTGTTGCTGCAGCATTCAGGTCACTTTTGATAAGGTTTTGTGTATGTGAAATACTGTTTTTCATAAAAACTTAACTAATTTTCACGCACGTAAACCACTTTAGTTAAGTTGTTGTTGTTTTTGATATAGTGATGGGCACCAGTGTGACCTTACTGAATTAAGGAATACCAAATGCCAATTGTATCGCCAGTCGCTATCGATAAAAGCTTTAAATAAAATTTTACAGCACTGACAGTGAACAGCCAGCTTTTAAAGGTCTAACGGATGGGGGAGAAATAAATGTTTACTTAACTTTAAAAGAGAATAAAATAATAGCAATGTGGATGTTGCAGGAGACTAGCAAGTTTTTGTGCCAACAGTCAAAGGTTAGTCATCACATTTCCTGTTATAGCAAAGCTGGAAGCTATTTGCCTGCTCTTCAAAAGATTTATTGATTTTTCCTTTTATTCCAGCTAAAATGCTACACTCGGAAACATTGCCCAGTAGCCAAGGCATATATGCGCCATTAAGTCAGGCAATGACAGATTCTGAATCCGATGAAGAAATAGAGATACACAACGTTACCAAGCATCGACAGCGACAGCTCCACCTAAAGCAAAATAAGCATCAGCTACAACTACAGCAACATCAACAATTGCAATTTCAGCAACAACATCATTATCATCAACAGCATCAACAGCACCAACAACAACAACACTCGTACCACCAGCATCAACAATATCAGCGCAATCGAAGCCGTGCTCCACCAAATACGTTGCCATTAAAGTCGCCACATACGCGTCCAACTGCTACACGTATTGTGACTGGATCACTGCTAAAACAGCAGCAACCGCAGCAATTTAACAACAACAGCAGCAGCAGCAGCAGCTACACCACCAACATGCAAAACACTTTCCGATCGGTGATGCTCAGTGATTTGGGCAGTGCTGGTAGTGGCAATGTAAGCGTTGAGTTCTCCAATTTTAATGGCGAGTACGACATGAATGCCGATAATGTTGCCATCTTAGGCAGTCATTCAGAAGGCTCCAAATGCATGCCCATGTCGAAAGGCCGTCGTTGCTGTTTCATCGCCTCTTTGTTACTTTGTCTATTCGCCGTTGTGGGTTTTGTGTGGTTAATACCATGTGGCAATGCCGACGGTACTGGAGCTTGTCCCGCGCCCGTGGATCGTCTGAAAACACACGATTGGCTAAACAATTATACAAAAATAGAACTTAGAGGCGGCGTTAATGTGGTGGCCGGTCTCCGCGCCTGGGAAAATAATTTAATATTCCTTTATCGTGGGGATGTATTTTTTGATGAGTTTCGGCCCAATAACCATAAGCGCAATGGCATCATTTCGTTGATTGGCAATTCTGGGGCCGTCGCATGGTATGACGAAAGAGTGGACGAACCGGTGGCCATCGATTGCACGCTCTTGGATGTGGACAGCAATGGAAAGCCGGACTGTCTTGTTATTGATGAATATGGCAAATTGGGCGCCATTAATTCGGCAAGCGGCCAGTGGTTTTGGCATTTCAATGAGCACTCCGCCCATAAGCTTGATGCATATGACTTTCCACTCATTTTGCCCGATCTTGACGGGGATGGTGTGTTGGATATATTACACATTTCAAGCTCTTCGCTGGAACATCGCACCAAGACATTTGTGCAACAACAACAACAGCCCGGTTCGGCTAGTGCGGCCCAATTGGAAGCTCGAAATGTTTTGTTCTTGCTTTCGGGTCGCCAAGGCAGACCAATGGGCGATTTTCGGGTGCTTGATTGCACAAAGCTATCCAGGCTTACGCTGGAAAGTGCCGGCCATAGCTCAGCCTCAACTTCGGCTGCTGCACTGAGCATTAGCTTCATCTGCTCTAGAAACAATACAGAGCAACTGCGTTCAAAAACTCTCGCCGAGATCTACGCCCTGATAACCAACAAATCAATTGTTGGACAACGTCTGCTACCTGCATCCAAGATATCACAGCATCGCCACCATGGTGAACACAAGGACATGGATGCACAGCGCAACGTTTATTCGCTGAGTGGCCGAGAGCTGATCGTTGAAAATCGTGGCAAGTGTCCAGACTGCAATGTTACCCTCCTGCTTACCGAGACAAGAGATGGCCGACGGGTTACATTGAACAACTTCACCAAGAGCGCCATGTACGGCATGGTATTGGCACAGTGGCACTTTAAAAACACAAAATCCAAAATGTCCGGTTTCGTGATGAAGTTTTGGAATTGGCATAGCTCTTCAAGACAGCAGCCAATGCAGCACGCGCAGGCCCAAAGTAATGGCAACAATAACAGCGTCGTCAAGAACTTCAATAACACAAATGGCAGCGGCAGTAACTCTGCCAAGAATATGAACGCCATCAAGGACAAGGACAAAAACAAGGATAAATCATACTCCAAGGCGCAGCAGCCGCTAAAGAAGCCGCAGCAGCAACAGCAGCAACAGCAACAGCAACAACAGCAGCAACAGCAGCAGCAGCAGCAACGTTTAAAGCGAGAGACAAGCGGCGAGTCGATACACGATGAGTTCCCGATCGCAATGGAGGAATTTGATACATTTGAGCATTTGATGCCGATCCGTAAACGCGAGGCGTTCAATGTGCCCGCAAAGAATCAGAGCAAATCGAACGTTGGACAGACGATGCTTATAAAAAACTATAAGATGCAAATGATAACAGAAACGGTTATACTGGTCCGTTTTATTGGCGCCGATACGCGTATCGAGAACACATCCCAGAGCGATATAGTTCAGTTCTGTCACAATGATCGCAATGAAGTGATCTGTCAGCCAGACTTGACCAGCCAGGAGAATTCAATGCTTATTGCTGATCTCGATCAGGATGGTTCGCAGGAGCTGGTCTCTTATATGTCAACGTTTGTGCAGGATAATGATGATCCCACAAGCGATTGGAAGCTGGTCAGCTCTGTACGACTATTGCGCCTTCAATCCGAACTAACGGCCTATTATGAGCAGGAGAAACGCCATTAGACGGTTACCATCCAGACATAAACGTGCATTTAATCACTGCGAAGAGTGTGAAAGTCATGACAAAACAAGGCAAGACAAGACAAGACGAGACAAGACAAGACAAGACAAGACAAGACAAGACAAGACAAGATAAGACAAGTACTTAAAAGTAGTAGTTAATATGCTGTTTGCATAAATTACGAGAATATAAATTACAATTAAATTACGATTGTATATTATAAATAGAATTCCTTTTCTAGACTATCAATAAACGGTATATAACAATTTTGGCTCCCGCGAATCTCGATTTCGATCTATTAACTAGGTAAAAACAAGAGTTGGTTGGTAATTGTATAATTAAATTACCAAAAGAAAAATACATGCTTGAAATAAATGTTATTTCGTCCTAATTTCATAATAGCCAAATAATAATTATTTTTAATTGATAACTTAAATGAACTAGTTCATTTCTTGTTTAAAGAAATTCGTGTATAAAACAATTTTTCTTTTTAATAACTATTTGTTTAAAGAACCGACTACCATATGATGCATGGTATGTGTCCGTTCCTAAGGTGCTATACTAGGTTCTCAATTCGTTAACCATACGTTTGCAGCTGGCCTGAAAACTGGCCGACGACCATTGCTCGACTATGGTTTTGAACTCCGTCTCCAAGGACTCTTGTAAAGCTGCAATTGCTGTTTGACTGCACCTTTTGAGTGTCCTATAATGCTAAATGGGGAATGGAATAATTTTAGAATTATTAGTCTCTATATATTACGGGTACGGATAGTTAAGGGGAAGGAAGGCAGGATATCTAGTAAATGAAATCTTACGTCGGCTGTGGTTGTAGAGATTGATTGGGCTACAGATAGAGCCTTGCTGTTCACATTGCTGCTCGAACAGGATTTGTGAATAAAAGTAATAGGCGCAGTAATCAGTTCCGACGAATGCAGTCGATGGCCCAGTAAAAAAAGGCGTGTAATCTAAATATAAAATAAACGAAAGGAGTTTATCTATGTTCCAGTATATGTGCGTGTATGTGTGTGTGTATGTGAGATTCTTACCAAGTTGCTAGAAACTTTTTGATTTTGACACCAAAGCACATAGCCCTCTGGTACCTGACCAGTCTTGGCATAATTTGTCTCAAAGGAGCAGTCGTCTGCCGCTACGACATAGTCGAATAACGGTAATTGCATTACGCCCAAATTCTTAAGATTTCCCACAACGCCAATCACCAGCGGCTTAGGGAATGTTGCCAAAGTTTGTAGATATGTTCTATACAAAATAAAATCAATTAATTAAAGTACGGAATTCAATATGAAATAATCCATTTTCATACCTAAGGACCAAAGCAATTTGGGTGACATTTACTTTACGCTTCTCAACAGAGGCATGAATCAGCTCCTGGCAATCAATGCCCTGGCAAAATTGTTGACCCTGCACGGTAAGCACAACCGTGTTACAGTCATTGCTCTTTGCCAGTTTATTTAAAAGCTCTGTTAATCTTTGTATTAATTGCATTTTATAGGTGTGTCCCGTTTTGGATATGTTTATGACCAGCTGTGCCACCTTTTCCAACTTATGCAGTGTAACCAGCTCAGTTTTAGACACCTTGGTTTCCTTGTCCTTGCCTGGTAATGTTCCACGCTTAAGATCATTGGTGAGCGTTTGTGGAGCTTTGCCTTCAGTTCTTTGGTTAGCTTTTGTTTCGGGCTTCAAAAATTTGAATGAGGGATCATTGGTGGGCACGTCGGATGCATCGTCCGATAAACTTGCAACTGCATTCGGCTTAGTGTCTTCCAAAAGTCGGTTGACAGAGGCGTTACTCGAGAAAGAGCTATTTGAGCGACGTCGCATTATCATTGACTCCTCGCAGGCTCGTTGCTTGTATACATAATCCCATGATTCAGATGGACGAGACGTTGATGCCTTTTCAAACACATCGCCTGTGGTGGTGGCCAATGTACGTCTACTTGCTTGTTTCTTTGGAATCGATGCCGCACTTTCAACTGCTGATCCAGATAACTTTTGTTGCTGCAGAACATGCCGAAATAGATTTTTTAATACATTAATGTATTAATTCACATCAATGATAAAGTCGAACTTACTCCACGTCCTACAGGATTTAGCGCACGTTTACGCATAAGTGGCTTGTTTGTTGGCTCCCCGCCGCTAGTTTCACGCTGTTCCCGCTCCACGGCATGCATCATGTTAGCAGCACCCTCGTCACCCATAAGACGATCAATTTCAGTGATTTTCTTCTTTTTAGTCACATTACCGGTTCCATTGGGCACACTCGGGGTCTGAGAGCGCCGTTTGTTAACCGAAGCACTGGTTGACTCTTTTGATGGCGATGATGATTTGGTTGTCACCTTATTTGATTCTTTTAACGTTGGTAGTATCTTTTTAATTGGGGTTTCTAAAGCTGTAGCCACTGGTGGGGTAGATATGGAGGAACCCTTTACACTTGCGTACTGTGCAAATGATTTTTGTGTTTCCGGCACATCGGGATCCCAAATTACTTTAGGCTTAACCACACGTGTACGTTTAAAACCTGTAACATATAATTTATATTCATGTTGTTAATTAAAATGCCTCAACTGTACATAAAATTATTAACAATGTTTAAATAAATTTTAATTAATTAATATTAATATATAATTAAATTCCACTTACCAGTTGCTTCCGCTTGAACGATTGATTGTAGATCTGGTTTCTGTTTATCGTTTGCTTTTTGATTGGCGGAGTTTATAATCACATTGACGGGTTCGCTTAATTGTGAAGTCTCTGTGGATGACTTTACTTTTTTTGTATACAACTTCTTTGGCCCAGTTAATACTATAGCATTAGATGCATTATCGCTGCCGCTATCGTACTCGTTCCAATCATTATTAAGTTCGTCCACAATATCCAAAGACATCTTCTGTTGTTGTTTGACAAGTACCTCCTTACGACGTGCTTTCTGTGCTTTTAGATCGGCCATTTGTTTCAGGGCCACGGCACGTGCTTCCTCTGCCGAAAGTTTTGGTTTGCTTGAAGTTGTTTGGAACCGTGTGCTAGCTGATGCAATTATTGGACTGTGTGTTTCCGTTGATGGTGCATTTGTTTCTGGGCTCAGGTTGTCGCTATCATCAATTTCCATGATTTCGTATTGCCCCTCACCTTCAATGGTCACACCAACATTTTCCAAATCAGCTACGGCCACTTCAAAGCTAGGCCTTTTTTCAGAAATTTGTTGGTCTTGTTCCTGATCGGTACCCTTTAAAAGTGCTATAAGATCTACTTCTTCCAAAGTGGCTGTGGGTGTTCCCTTTTTAATTTCTTTCTCAACTGATTCGGAATGTGTTGCCTTCTTCAACTCATCAACAGTATCCGCGTTATCAGTGTCATTGTCATTCTTAGGAGTGCTGCGACACTCTTGGTTTACCTGATCTACAGCCACTGACGTATTTAAATCAGTATTAGGCTGAATGTTGTGCATTTTAGCTATTTCTTGCTCCAATGAAATGATTTCAATTAACTTTTCATTTTTAGGTTCAACTTCTTCTGTAGCATTCATTATACAAACTTTATTTTCTTCACTTATCTTTCTGGGTTCAGATGTGCCCGCTTTTTCTGCTTCTTCCGCAACCAATAAGTTGTTTGTTCCCAAACTTGCCAACGTAGCCTGGTCTTGCTCTTTTTCTCTATCTATATTATTATTTTCTATTTCGGCCATGTTGCCCTAAGTGGCTTTAAATTGAATTTTTTTTTAAATAAAAAAGACTGAATACTTTAAATTCCCATAAACTATGGCAACTTTTTCATACACTTGCTGCAACAGCAGCCATTTTATAGTGATGAGCGTTTACGATTTGTATCACATTCAATTCATAAGTAACAATATTTATTCGATAAGTGCCCTTTCGATAGTATATAAATTTGTATTACCCACAAATGTGATAGTTTAACTAATTGTAAAAGGAGATTATCGGAAGTGTTTTATTGAAATTTAATTTATTCTGATTTCTAAATACAACACAAACAATATCATATGTACTTGACAATTACCATAGTGGCTTTCACTATCGTAAGAGCTCTAGAACATAAACTATCGATTGCTCGACAACTTGAATTTCTACCCCCTACACCACTCCGATGAATACTTTATAGAAAAAAAGTCTCATCTGCAGCAGGATAAACGCTGATAAGAGGGAAATTGTTTATTTTCACGCTAGTTTATTTAAAGCAGCCAGCGTTAGGAAACGGCCTAACTAATTTAAATCAAAGATAAAATTCTATCATTAACGGTATCGCTTATACTCGTTCGGTCGTGGTGGCAACAACAATAACCCAAACCCGATTAGCAAAATACACAATTTGGCTCGAAGTGGTGGAACTGACAGGATGTGGGACTCGTCAATGTTTCTGAGCACATTGACGCCAAAGTTTTATGTTGCGCTCACAGGCACCTCGAGTCTAATATCAGGGTTAATACTTATTTTTGAATGGTGGTATTTTCGAAAATACGGTACTTCATTTATCGGTAAGTTTTATAGCTTATATATATTAGCTTTATTGCTAATGCCATTATTTGTAGAGCAAGTATCGATCAATCACATTAGTCCCTGGATTAATGGCAATGATGCACAAACTGATAATGGAAGTGGCAGCAGTAGCAGCAGCAGTGGCTCAAGTAACAGTAGTAATGTTGGTGGCGGTAATGGTACTGCTAGCGGAGGTAGTGCAAATGGTGGTACTACTTCAAGCTCAACTACAAGCACTGGCACCCCTGAGTGCAAAGTGTGGAGGAATCCGTTAAATCTTTTTCGTGGTGCCGAATATCAGCGGTTTTTTTGGGCAACCAGCAAAGAGCCGCTCACATACTACGATATGAATCTCAGTGCCCAGGATCATCAGACGTTTTTTACCTGCGAAGGAGATGCACGTAAGGAGGAGTATGAAATAATGCAAACAGCGTGGCGTGAACGTAATCCAATGCAGCGCATTAAATCCGCACATAATGCACTTGAAATTAATGCAGACTGTGCGCCAGCCTATATACTGTTAGCAGAGGAAGAGGCAATGACCATATTGGAGGCCGAAAAAATACTCAAAACAGCACTTAAAGTAGCCGAAATAAATTATCGTAAATCACAAGCGACACAGCATCAAGGAGCTGTTGCGGATGGAGTACACAGGCGTGACACAAATGTTTTAATATATATAAAGCGACGTTTAGCCATGTGTGCCCGTAAGCTAGGTAAACTGAAGGAGGCAGCCAAAATGTTTCGCGACCTTACCAAGGAGATACCCTCGATAATGAGCGTGCTCAATATTCATGAGAATCTCATTGAAACGCTGCTGGAGATGCAGGCGTACGCCGATTGCCATGCCATACTGGCCAAATACGATGACATCTCACTGCCGAAATCGGCGACAATTTGTTATACGGCGGCGCTGCTTAAAGCGCGCGCTGTAGCTGATAAATTTTCACCAGATATTGCCTCCAAACGTGGGCTGAGCCCTGCCGAAATGAGTGCCGTGGAAGCTATTCATCGTGCTGTGGAATTTAATCCACATGTTCCCAAATATTTACTGGAAACAAAACCTCTGATACTACCGCCAGAGCACATACTCAAACGTGGTGATTCCGAGGCTTTGGCTTATGCGTTCTTCCATCTCAAACATTGGAAACAGGTTGAGGGAGCACTGAATTTGCTGCATTGCACTTGGGAAGGCACATTCCGTATGCTGCCGTATCCGCTTGAGCGTGGACATCTCTTTTATCCATATCCGACGTGCACCGAGTGCGCAGATCGCGAACTTCTGCCGGCCTTTCACGAGGTCTCCGTCTATCCGAAAAAGGAGCTCCCCTTCTTTATACTATTTACAGCGGGCCTGTGCTCATTCACTGCTTTACTGGCCCTGCTAACACATCAGTATCCGGAGCCAATGGGCCTACTCGCACAAACAGTACTTACCTGGATATTGTATCCAATTCAGCTGCTCAAGGAGCGCATTGAGGCATTCTGGCCGTGCAATCTGCTGCAGCAATTGTCGCGTGTCTAATTTTACCTATTTGGAGACGCCAACGCGCGCACACTCACACACACACACACATACACACACACACACACACACATACACACAAACAGACAGCCATTTACATGCAAGAAATCATTAAACACTCACACATTAACACTTACACCGAACATATAAATTCATACAAACACACATACAGACACAAGCGAGCACATCCAAACTCTTCTACTTACAGATTCATCCATCTCAACGCCATCTGAGCGGAATGAAAGTAACGCATCTGAAACTAGAAACAAATCCAAAATCAAATTATAAGAACTCTTAACACGTTCAAACAGATACATATGTATATTATATATATATATATATATAAACATATATATATATATATATATATTATATTTCGAATCATTGTGTTTCGTGAAATAAATGAAAAGCAAGTATAACCGAGTTCTATAGTAAGGATGCAAAAATCAGTTAAAAAGTAACCTCAAGTCATAATTTTTGAATTTGGATTCAATTTGAAATAATTTATTTATTTAGTAGTAAAATTATTTACTATTTTCTGCGGCTTGCGGTGCGAATGTTCCCAAATTTGTGTATCATATGTGTTTTATTATTATGTGCGTGTGTGTGTTTGTGTGTGTGTGCGTGTGCTTATTTGTTTTGCTTGGCGCTCATTTATTTTTTAAGTTTTATAATACATAGATTTAAAAAATACAGAAAATAATAATTTCATTATTTATTTAAACATGATATTACGTTAATCGTTTCGTTTCATTTGATATTTAATAGAAATATTTAATAATTTTTTTTTTTTTTTTTTTTGTATATTCTGCGACACTTACAATTGGCAAATGTTAAAATAACCTTGACAAACGGTACACTTTGTAGTTTCTTCTGAAAAGCTGTTTGTTGACTCAAAATATTGCCTGATCTTGGCGAAAATTTGCCGTTTTAGTATTGCTAATTCGTTAACGGTGCGATTTCGATATTTGTCCAAAATCAGTTTACCGATTTGATAAAGCACTGCTTCTGACGATATATAAGATTGTAACAACCTACTTAACTCATCACAGAATTGTTGAATGAATTGATCCGTTATTTCTAGAACGAAGTTAAATATATCCTCAAAAAAAACATCCTGAAGAGATAAAAATGTATCCTCAAAGTCACAGGTGCTAAGGATATTTTTCAATATATGTTCACCATGATTTTTGAGTAGGTTAAATAATCGAAGTTGGATGCTCGCAGACAGCAAGGCTAAGGCACCTTCTACACAATTATTATTATTACCAACTGTCGGCTGGATGTTCAATGCATTAGCTGGATTTACATTGGAAGCTCCTGTTGGATAACTGTTATTGTTGAGAACTATTTTTTGATTGGAACCCATTGGAATTGGTTGCGTAACTTGACCAAGTACATTGCGTCCAACATTGTGCTGCACACTGGCACGCAACTCCGCTCCGGTGGTTAAAATCTCGTTGTTTAACAAAATGCCTTGGCCTCCAGATGCGAAAGAGGGACGTATCCCATTTTTGTTTAATTGCTTATTGATTTTATAAAGATCATTAAACTCCTGACGAGATGGCATCGCATTAACATGACGTATAACGTTCAACTTGCCCCTCCCAGCACCGTTAGTACGGATTGTCTCCTTGGTCACCTTGTCAAACATCTGACTGAGGAGAAAAAATAAAATCAAAAATTTAGTATTTTATAATCGAAGAATTGAAAGATTTTCTTTGTTGCCTACCGCTGACGGTTGGATAAAGTTTTGCGAAAAGTTCCTATTTTGTTATCGCTTGTTTCTTGTATTAAAGTTGAAGCTAATTTAAAATTACAAACACTATTGGTAAAGATCACCAGCGAGGCGGCAAGTTGTAGTGTCTCCAGATTGCATATACTCTCACCATCTTGACCTTTCTAAAATCGATTATAAAGAAAAGCAAAAAATAAAAAAGTTGAACATTTCGTTTCTTTTTTATATGTTTTTTTATAATTACCGTATAAATATCAAAAACTCCACTAACAATCCCGGTTCCAGATAATACCACGCCGGCTACGCTCAAGCAATTCAAAGTCGCTTGTGTAAGCTATAAATTTGATATTTAGGCAGTTAATTAAAAATTCATATGATTTACGTACCACAGATACTTCATCCCCTGCATTTACAGCCGCACTTAAGACACTTGAGGTGGCAGCTGTACCCATCGCAACTACGCCAGCAGTTGCGCCTATCCATTGATTTCGAGCAGTAGAATCAGTTAAATTGATTGATTGCTCGTGCTCTGCACGATCTATTAATCCTGCAGCGGAACGCATTGCCGACCATCCTGCAGTTAAGAGACCCGTAAAAGACGCTACAGCTACGACAGGTGCGGCAACAGTTACCACAAAACTAGCAATTGGAACAGCAAGTGTTGCAAGCCCAACTGTTGCCGCTGTACTGTCTACTGTAGCAAGAGCAAGGCTTTCTGGACTACCAGCTGGAGTGATAAAGGTTTCAAGCTCAACTTCTCCATTGCCGTTTAAATTGTAACTGCCTTTACGAGGAGCCACCATTACTCCAGCTGGCAAAACATTGTTTTTAACGTAAGCATCCCAATTTTGATAAACTCGTCCTGAATCATCCACAAATATTGCGCAACAATTTTTATTATTGTTGTTGTTATCTTTATTAACGCAACGACGTGCACGAAAAACTACATGACAAGACCAGCGCTTCGAGTTCCTCGCGTTCTCAAAATTCGTTTCGTCGGGAACGACAAAAACGTAAATGATCGATGTCAATGACTGACAATTTGTATACTTTCCTGTTAAGCAAAATCTGTATAAATTCAATAGTAATTTTACCTCTTAAGACTTACGCTGTTCCCAAATTTTTTCAAAGACCTTGCTCCGAATATTTGTATTTTTTCTTATTTCTACCTCGATAGCACTTCTGGTCTCCGTACTTGGATTAGATGGAACGATTGGATCTCTTATAAGCTCTTTTAGTTTTTTTTTCATAATTTCACCTTGATCACGGGTTAGTCTTAATAGTTATATAAAAGATAGTTTATCATTTTTATTTAATTTGAATTTGTATTACTTACTGATCCCATAATATACAATTGCTATAACCTAAGCTTTCACCAAAAGACTGTTGAGTCTCAAGAACACTACGCATTCCACCGATAGCATTATTATTTTCGTTTTCCATTTTATTAATTTTCACGTTAAACTTAAAGAAGTTTTTGTTTCACTGAACTTTAGTCGAATGAGATCATCTAGTGGGATGTACCAACTTATATGCGTTCAATCTAGCTGCTTAATCAAAATAACGATCAGTTTAAGATGCAACGCTGTGTCGTAACACATAATACATAACACATTTCAAATTAAATCAGGCTTTTAATCAAAAAATAAAATCGTATATTTATGTTTTTATTATTAAATATTATGGGCTCTTTAAAATAAGTAAATTAATGAAAACAATTTTATTTATTATTGTTTTAGAATTAGATAATAAAAAAATTGCTATAAATATTATTTTCCGCGTTATAACACTATTATATTTTAAATTGCTAATTATAATAATTATTATTTATGACTTACCTTTAGATTTTAAAAATTAAAATACCATTTTATCGATATTATGGTAAAAGCATTTTAGACCAGAGCAACAAAATGGCAGGCATTTACCGGCACCGTTACTGCTCAACACTGTAAGTAGATATATCGATGACAGTAATACCATCATCGATAAAACGCAGATATTTTTCGCTCGTATCAATTTTTTCTTGACGTCACATTAAATTTTTGCAATAATTTAACTTGTAGTTAGACAATATATTTTCTAAGCTAAACACACAATACAAAAACATATTTATAATTGTGCAAACAAAGAGGATGGTATGTTTATAAATTTGTATATAAAATTTTCCTTTTATATGACGGTGTGTTTCTAAGTATTTGGAGTTTTCTACCAGCTGCCGCAGCCGTAGCGCGTGCCCTATAATTTGTAATAAATTTTCATTTAGTGGCACTTTACTACATTGTGAACGTGTAAACTCAGCTAAAAAACAAGAATAAACATAATTTCAATATTTGAATGTTGTAAATAAGATTTGTGCTTCAAATAAATTTAATTGTTGTGTTATTATGTTCGATTGTGCCTGTGTCCGTGTCCGTATCCGTGTGTATCTATTCGCATCAGCAGCCCTACTCCCATCTACCGCGTGATTACTTTACGATACTAACCCAGTGACCTTCGTATACACATTTGCAGGGAAGCAACGACAGAGCCTCTAGATCGCCACGTTCGGATGACCAGCGCGAAATTAACGATATGCCAGTCACAAAGCGATCGCGTTCGGACTCGGGTAAGTACCTTGGCAGGCTGGGAAAATTTGTTATATCCATAAGTATACAAAATGAAATCAAGTATATCAATTTTAATATATGTTTATGTAAGTTCATTTGTAAAGAAAAAGAAAATAGAAAATATATATGTACAAAATATCAAATAATATTTATGTAGGTTAAACAAATGCAAGGCCACAATTCAAACGAAAGAAAAAAATATTTATATATTACATATATATATATAAATACATATCTATATATATATATATATATATATATATATATATATATATATATATATATATATATATATATATATATATATATATATATATATATATATATATATATATATATGTATATACTAATATATAAAAATATGTTTATAATTTTGTTTAATTTTTTGTATAATCTCTGTAAACATAAACATTGCATACACATCTCTCTCTCTCTCTCTTTCTCTCTCTTTTCTACTACTTCTACTTCGTTGCATTTTAAGGGCCAGCACAGACGCTATTAAATAATCGGTTTTTCTTTTTGTTCTGCTTAAGTAATTGCAGACTTCATATTCGCACGATGATCTCAAGTGAGGTGAGGTGAGAGTCAAACATTAACGATAATGATAACCAAACCAAACCAAAATGTACAAAAGCAAGCAAGTCAAGTCAGTCAAGCCACACGCGATCCCAAACTAATTGTGACTCAACTCCCACTCGTATAACGACAAAACTGTTTCATGCAGTCTGTTAATGTGCCGTCATTATTATGAGAATGAATGCAATATATACAAGAAATATAATAACTTAAAACAAAAAAAAAAAACAATTATTTAACTATACTTATATATTATATCATATATTATATGTTTATACACATAAGATATCTGCAAAGCTCGAAGTATTTGGCTTGAAAAATTCCACATTGTGTATGTACCTGTTGTAACTAGGGCCCAGCCAAAGTGTATGAGTGTATGTATTAATCAGTATCAGTGAATCCTCGTCGCATCAACACTGAACCGCAATGCACCGAAAATAATCCAAAAAGCATATAACTATTCTTTCTCTCTCTCTCTTTCTCTCTCTATTCTCTCTCTCTCTCTCTCTCTCTCTCTCCTTTTCTATATCTTAATTTTTTTTTTTGTATTTTTTTTTTGTATTTATTTTGTAAGCATTTTTTTCTTACGACTATTCCACCCAAAGTACTCAGTCGTTTAACCGTCGAATCAAGAATCGAATAAACAATCGAGTATCGACATCCAACAAGAGATGCCAAATATAAGTTTTGGCCTAACTACTGCTACTACAGCCACTACAGCTAGAAAGCATGCAAGCAACCAACGCTTTTAACAACTTTTATGCTGATCTGATTTCAACGTCGTCGCGGTTCCCGGTACTATTCACCCTCAGATGGTTCGTCGTTTCGTCTTCATTTATGCTGCATCAATGCCTTGGACTAACTCACCAAAAGCGATTGTTGTCCATTATTATGACGATTTATATCAACAGATAATGGTTGTTATTGCCAGATTAGGTGTAGCCTAGTAACCCCTAACTGAATCAACTATCTATATAGTTTGCTCTATTTGTCCGATAGCAAAACGAAACTTACTTTTGCTGACTGATGACTGATACTGTGCTGTGATCTGATCTGATATACTTACTGACGTGTAATTGGTTTATTTTCTTATAGTTCATGTATGCCCAACAAATAGAATTAAAAAAAAAAAAAATTAAATATAAAATAAAAAAAAAATAAAATAAAAAATAACAAAATAAAAAAATAAAATAAAATATCTATACACAAGAACACAAAAAAAACACATGATTAAGGTACGGCGGAAAACTTAACCAACTTAAAACATATTGTTGCTCTTATTATCGTTTCAGCGTCTTGTTTTCTTTTTATTTTTCTCTTTATCACTGAGCAATGTAATGTGTGACCCTTCAAGTCAATAAACCACGCCCCCAACTCATGGAAACCGTATCGAAACGCACATCAGGTCGCTTTTAATTTCTATTTTTACAATACATTTACAGGAACTGTGCACACCTCACATCTCAGAATCACATGTATTAAAAATTAAAAAAAAATTATATTTTTACAATTACTACTAACTTTCCCAAAGCTCAATTAATATATTATTTGATCTGCTTTTGTGAATCAAATGTACAGTGTGCACAGTTCTTAAGTAATTTCTTCTTTGGTTTTGATTTGTGCGACGACGATTTGTCGAAAGGATGTCCGTTGGAAGATTTTGATTAAAATACATGTTAACTGCATTTAGTTCTAATGAAATACCAGTACACAAATACCACACACACACACACTGTCGTAGCACAGCTATATAATTAATATTTAAAATATGTTAGGATACAATTTTTATTCTTAATAATTATTCGGGTGCTTTTATTTAAATTCTTGCATTTACAGGCAATAACGAATGTCAAATCAACTGCCTTGCTAGTCTCTGATAATGTATTTATATACATATGTATGAATGTATGTATTTAATGTATGGGTATGCAGTGCATATATACATAAATATATATATATATACATTTATATATATATATATATATATATATATATATACATAAATATAATCATTTATAGTAGATAGATATATTTATGTATTTACTTTTATTTAATCTCTCTTTTTAAATAAGAAACAAATCGTCTCATCATCAAAATTAATAATCTAAAAGAAAATCAAAAACAACAAAATAATATATATATATACAAATGCTAAGCAATTTTTGCCTATGCCAGATAAAAATATCGATAAGCGATAAATATTTTATTAATGAGTAAAATGAGTAATGCACCGATAGCTTTTGTCATTGTGTTGTAGCCACTCGAATCTCTGTGACTGAATCATCTGCCGGTTGGCAATTTGGCCCGTGCAAGCAGTTCCAGATCTTCTCCAGAACACACAGAAACATATCTAGTTCGCCGGCCAGCAAACTTTTTATGATTAATGATTTTTTTTTTCTATTTTTTCCTTTTTGTCTTTATCTCTATTCCAGGTTACAGTTTTTGTTTTTGTCGCTTCAAAATCGCATTTTGCGGTAATCAACGCCATTGACTGATTTTGTTGCGCCCGCCCACTGTTTAGGGCTGGGGTGATTGCAATGGTGTCAATCGTTGTCCGAGGTGCCTTTGGAGTCGACATAAAACTCACGAAAACAGATAATAATATAACAAAAACATACAGAAATGAAAAAAAAACAGCCCAAAACAACAAACCAAATCAAAAAAAAAAAAAAAAATTTACAAAACATCGTATTGAAACCAAATTAAATAAACGATCGAATTGCTGATCTGTTTGATGATGAGCTCGTGGTTGCTACATCGTAAAAGATACACTAATCCGTTTTCCCAATTCTAGGCAAGTCGTCGGATACGAAAATTCCATACCTTTCGCAGCCACTGTATGATCTGAAACAGACGGGCGATGTGAAGTTTGGACCTGGCACAAGATCCGCCTTGTTGGGACTGTTGGGTGGCGCCCTACCAAAACTCTCATCCGAGCAGCATGATCTTGTTAGCAAGGCCAAAAAGTATGCCATGGAGCAAAGCATCAAAATGGTACTGATGAAGCAAACACTTGCCCATCAGCAGCAGCAGTTGGCCACTCAGCGCACACAGGTGCAGCGACAACAGGCTCTGGCCCTTATGTGCAGGTAATTCCATACAGACAATAAAATATTTAAATATTAACTTTAATAATTTTAATTACGTTTAATATTTAATTACGTTTTCGTTGCGAAGTGATGCAAAACATAGAAAAGATTGAGTGAAGAACGTCATAGACTAGTCATGGCTCCGAGTTATTGGAGCGGATTAGGAATGATCGTTGCCTGTGCAGCTTAGCTGATAAGATCTGAGCGTAACGAAAGCGCGATGAATTAAATAAATAATTTAATTTTTATTATTGATGAATATAAGAACTTACATTTGCTTTGATTCTCCTATTGCAGAGTATATGTGGGCAGCATCTCTTTCGAATTGAAGGAGGACACTATTCGTGCTGCCTTTGTTCCATTTGGTCCTATCAAATCGATAAATATGTCATGGGATCCGATTACACAAAAGCACAAGGGATTCGCATTTGTTGAATATGAAATACCAGAGGGTGCGCAGTTGGCATTGGAGCAGATGAACGGAGCTTTGATGGGTGGACGAAATATAAAAGTGGGAAGACCCAGCAACATGCCCCAAGCTCAACAAGTAATTGACGAAGTACAAGAGGAAGCCAAGAGCTTCAATCGCATTTATGTAGCTTCTATTCATCCCGATCTTTCCGAGGAAGACATTAAGAGCGTGTTTGAAGCGTTCGGTCCGATTCTATACTGTAAACTGGCGCAGGGAACCTCTGTGCACACACATAAGGGTTATGGCTTCATTGAGTATGCCAATAAACAGGCCATGGACGAAGCCATTGCCAGCATGAATCTCTTTGATTTGGGTGGCCAATTACTGCGGTACGTGGCAAGCATTTAAAATGTTTCATTAAAGGAAAAAAATAATTTTGAATTCACTTTTAGAGTTGGACGGTCAATCACTCCACCAAATGTGCTGTCTTGTCCTGCAACAAATTCGACAATGCCAACAGCTGCGGCAGTTGCCGCTGCAGCAGCCACAGCGAAGATACAAGCTCTGGACGCAGTGGCCAGCAATGCGGTGTTGGGTTTATCGCAAAACACACCCGGTCTTGGAATAACAAACAAAAACGCCATGCCAGCGACCACGGCGTCTGTTCTGCATCCAGCCCTAAGTGTGCCCACTGCGAATGCAAACACACTACTACCACCATGCATGTACCAGACGCCCACAATGGGTGGGCCAAGTCTTTTAGGAGTACCAGCCGGCTTGCCAACACTACAAGCTGTGGCTCCACAATTGCCACCACCCGCGCTGCTGGCAACGCCAGCAACTGTATCCTTAACGACTGCTGTACCCGCAGTACCTACTCTAGGAGCGGTGGAAGCCAGTAATGGAGCTCCAGCCGTATTATCAGCAGCTGCCAATAATGCTGCGGCTACTGCAGCAAATCTATCAGAACATATCAAAAAAGTGCAGGAAAAGCAGCAAGAGGAGCTGCAGAAGAAACTCATGGACGAAGGTGATGTTCAGACTTTGCAGCAACAGGAAAACATGTCTATAAAAGGCCAAAGTGCAAGGCAGCTAGTTATGCAACGATTGATGCGACCCCAGGAATCGCGCGTCATCATTTTGCGAAACATGGTTGGACCCGATGATGTTGACGAGACGTTGCAAGAAGAGATTCAGGAAGAGTGTAGCAAGTTTGGTACCGTCAGTCGAGTCATTATATTCAATGAAAAGCAAACTGAAAATGAGGATGACGATGAGGCCGAGATTATTGTCAAAATTTTTGTTGAATTTTCTGCTGGTGTTGAGGCATTGCGCGGCAAGGAAGCACTTCATGGTCGCTTTTTTGGAGGTCGCCGAGTGGTTGCTGAACTATATGATCAGTCACTGTTCGATCAGGGTGATCTCTCCGGTTAAAATAAAGGAGACTTTAAAAGAGAAGGAGGGAGTGAGAGAGAGTAGTAAGAAGTGAAAAAAATAGAAACGTATTACAATGCGATTGTATCATTTAACTTAATCGGAGTCGGACCCTTTTTTTGGAGCCTTTTTTACTTAGAACTAAGCGAAAAACTACAATTATTTATTACACACACAAACACACACACACAAGCACACACACACACACACACACACACACCTTAAGGACGGAAATTGTATATTTGAACAGAATTATTGATGAGCTCAGAATCTTCAGAGATAACAAATGAGCAATTTAAGTTGAAAATTAATTAAGATTTTTAAACAAACAACCCAGAAGCAATGTCATTAGTTTCTGTATAAATACGCAAGTACAAGTGGGCGTGTTGTCCATTCAACTTTATTATTGTCGCATGAATACAACTAACAATTTGTAAATTTTTTTTATTTCAGCGCTTAAAATTAAAAATAAAATCTAATTTCCCATTGAACAATTTATAAAGTTCATTTTTGATTACTGTTTTTAATACACTTCATTTGTGACCAGCAAACGCAATTTAAAATAGATTACAATTAATTTATCTTAATCGACACTGCTAATCGAGAAACACTTGTGAGGCATCGATATTAGCACACTAGTTGGCAGCACTGACATAAAATATTTGTTTGAGTGTACTATGTTATTTAACAGGGGTCTGTTGTTGAGCCTTAACAGACGGTAATTTGCGTTAGCTCAGTGAAAGAAGAAGCATTGAAAGAAAGAAAATAGAAAATATGATGTCGAAAAGTGAATAACCAAGTGAATTTTGGAATAATAATCAACAAATATTGTTTGTGTGAGACATCTGAAATGTTAGCGCATACAAATCGGTGTTTGATCTTCAAATAAAAGAGTTCAGATTACTCTGAATCTAAATTTGTGACAAAGACACCGCAGCAGCAGCAGCAGTAGCAGTAGCAGCAACAATCATCGACGAAAGCGACAACTGGTCGCTTAGTCGCGATTCGGGTGAACTGCTGAAAAAAGGTACACATAAAACGAAAAATTGAAACGGAACAAAACAGGACCTTCTGTTTATAGACAATATTGATGTGTTAAAAGGCACTGCACCTATTTTTGCTCTCTGGCAGTGGCATTGGCAGCAGGCACACAGCTGATGGCTGCTAATGTTTGCCAGCACCAGCACCAGCGCCAGCAACGAATTTTTTATTTTTTTTTTTCTGGCCTTGCCTTGATAAGCGCAGACTGGCTGTCGCAAACGTACACACAGCTGCCCTTAGTTACTCCCATCGCCTCCCCCTGCCAAATAACTACGCATCAATACAACCATACATGTACAATTCTAGTTGTTTAAATTTATTTATACCAGCACTGGGATGCCTATATATATATATACATGCATGCATATATAAATACATACATACATACATACATGCATACATACATTCATGCATATATACGTACATACATAAATGCATACATAAATACATGCATACATAAATACATACAAGCATACAAACATACATACATATATACATACATACACACATACATACATACATACATACATACATTCATACATACAACATACATGCATACAGTCAAATCTCCAGCAAACGTTATATTTGTGCTTTTGCGATTACTTCCGTTTACATTTTGTGAATTTGCATTTGCATTTTGGTTTTTTACTTTCCGCTCATTTCTCTTGTTGTTGACATTCGCGCGATTCGTTGATGACGCTGTAAACTGGTGTCTAGCATCTAACAGTGATTTTGTCCTTTGTCATCGCTTTGCCACCAACGCTCATTCTCATTCTCTTGCACACATACTGTCACAAGCGTATGTAATATATATACACACACTTACTAATACTACTACAAGTTATTGTTATGACTTATTACGTAATGTGCCTGTACCAATACCTCTTAAGAAACATATTACAATCACGTGTGGAATTACTTTAACAATTTTGAAATTGGTTCTTCAGCAAGTGTGATAATTGTTTCCATGTATATGTGTGTTTTTGCCTCTGTGTATGTGTCTGTGTCTGTTTTTTGTGTGTGTGTGCTTATGTGTATGTGGGAATATTGAATTATGCTCAATGTTGATGAATGGTCCTTGACATTCCAACAGTTAGCTTCTCCTCAGATCCTTGTTGCTCATTTATTGTCAAGGACATTGTGATAGATAAACAGTGCAAAGGTTGGATTTCAATTCAAAATAATTTTTTCATTTAATTCCACGCATCCTTATTATGTTTCCTTTCTTTCAAACTACCTCAGAGCTGCTAGTAAATAAAAAAAATATTTTCATTCCTTCATCTAGTCGTCCTTTGCACATTTAGGAGCACTTTAAATATTTTCGAAACGTAGACTCAGTTTCAGTTATACTCGTTTCAGTATCGAAACAACATTTAGACATTTGTACAAATTGTAAGTTTTTTAACTGTTCCCAAAAATATTCCAATTTCTTAGGTAAAAAGATCCAAAAGTAAAAGGCCACGAAACTGGAGGATAGCATTGGAAACGCCTAACTAATTTTGACACACACACACACACACATACACACAGACACAAACACACACACACACACACACACACATACACACGCACACACAGAAAAACGCACAAGATGAGCTGCAAGGTGCGACTGATGGAGGATGGATCATTGGACGAAGAGCCGCTAACACTCAAGGAAATTGCTTATCAGAAGCTCTGCAACAATTTGGACATCATCAGTGGACACACCAAGGATGGCCTAAGGACCCTCTATCCCGGCAATGTGCTGACAAATGAGATTTGCGATGCGTTTCTGGATAACTACCAGCGCTTCCACAGGCCATTGGACGACAATGTCATAAATCTCTTTTCCGACACTCGTCGCACATCCTTGAAGATTGTCAATCTTCGTTACAGCACATTGAGCAGCGCAGGTAAATTAAATAATTCTTTTATTCAATATTTAATTATTTAAATAAAAAAAAAAAAAAAAAAGAAAAAAAATGTAATAAATTTAATAAATTTATTTATTTTCAGGGCTGGAGACGCTCATGCGACACAAGTTGTTTGCATTGTCGATGTGGTACTGCGATGAGATAACAGTGCAGTCACATCATTTGCTGGCACACTATGGCGACAGTCTGCGATCTCTGGAGCTGGGGATTGGCTCCCATTTGCTTCAGAATGAGGAGCCGTATGAAAAGGATCCGGTGGACTTTCAATTAACTTGCCCGCACCTAAGACGCTTGGTACTCAATGGCGTTGTTATGCATCATCGCTTGCAGTTTGCCCACTTACAGGATTTGAGCCATCTGGATCTAACATCCTGCGTTTTAGCCCATTTCAGTCTAGAGGCATTGGTAACGTTGCCAAATCTCCATACACTTATTTTATTCAATGTATGGCCAATTGCCAATCAACTACATGCAATCTGTTGCCTGCGGCGTCTTTGTACTTTGGATATATCAATATCCAGCTCTGGGAATGGGCATGGCACATATGATTTGCCTGATCAAACGCTTGAAATGCTCATGGACAACCTGCGAAATTTAACGCATTTGGACATTTCGGGCACTAATTTGGCCGGCAATGGCGTGGCCACCAAGGAGTCAACCAATGGCAGCAACACGACAAAGCAACAGTTTCGCCCCACCGATATACCTGGACTTGCGTCACGCACCCAGCGGCCGCTACAATTCCTTGGATTATATCATACGGCACATTGGGCATGCAAACGGCATGATATCCCAGCCCTGGACGTGGCCGGTGATGCCAACGAGCAGCAGATACTAACGGCGGCGCGCTACTACCATGACAGACCCGTCCTGCTGACCAGAGTAAGCGGCCAATAGGAATGCCAAATGGAAGCGCACATTTTTAATCATCCTTTGTGTTGTTTATAGGTGCTCAACGATCTGTATCATCTGTTCAGATTCGAGAGCTGCATCTTCATACACACAGCGCTGGATGTTGTACTCAGTGCCATGGATAGACATCTAAAGTTTAAGCATATGCAAATATCTGGCAGGTAAGCGGTAGTCGGATATCGGATATCGGATATCGGATGTCGGATGTCGGGGAATGAATCACCTTTCAATAATCCTTTTATTCTCTTATCCAATCCCAGCGCTACACTGTTCTACATAGTGAAGGGTCGGGATCGATCCAAGTTTGGTACACTATTACGGAACCACATCATCCGGACATTGCTCAATGGCATGGAGATGCACTTTTCGGATGACACAATGTTGCGTAATGGATATCTAACGCTCACCCAATTCAATATGCCCGACGATGTGGTGAGTCATCGCTGTGATGGCATTTCAGTGATGATTTTTTAATTATATTAATTATATTCTTTTAAGCTGTTTGAATATGAACGCCTAATAAAGATCCTGTTGCATGGCGTGTCCAAGACAGAGCAAGAGGGTTTCGTCCAGCGCATTGCCATTTATCTGCTCAATACACTCGCTTGCCAGGTCGATGGTAGACAGAAACTGTTTCTCGGCGAGCTCGGCGTGGTCAGCGTAAGTCCTTCACTCGAGTGTAAACTTCGTCCAGACCTAACAATTAAATCCTGAATTGTAGACAATGTTAACGTTGATCAAGGATCGACTGACGCGCTCGGTGTTTGACGATGTCATGGAGGTGGCATGGTCGACAATGTGGAATGTAACCGATGAGACTGCTATTAATTGTAAGAGATTTCTGGATGGACGCGGCATGGAGTATTTCCTTAAGTGTTTAAATGTAAGACGCATATAATAATGATGAATTCAACTAGAAGAATCCTTGATTAAACTCTGCCTCCCCCTTTAGACATTTCCCGATCGTGACGAGCTTTTAAGAAACATGATGGGCCTATTGGGCAATGTCGCTGAAGTGAAATGGTTACGTCCAAAATTGATGACGCAGGAGTTCATAGAGGTATTTGCACGTCTACTTGACTCCTTAAGCGATGGCATCGAGGTGAGTTACTATACCCCAAACTGAATCAAATGCTAGACTCTGGCAATGCTAATTAGAGTCCAACACAGGTAAGTTACAATGCGGCTGGAGTGCTGGCGCATATTGCATCCGATGGTGCCGACGCGTGGACGATCAAATCCCCAACGCGGCAGCATGTCCTTGAGCGTATGGTGGCAGCGATACAGCGCTGGAACATCAAAAGTGAGCGCAACATCAACTATCGCAGCTTTGAGCCAATACTCAGTTTGGTGCGTTGCTATGAGACACCGCAATGCCAGCATTGGGCCGTCTGGGCGCTGGCAAATCTAACACAAGTAAGGATTTAAAATTCAAAAAAAAAAAAAAATGAGAGTTTCTCAATTGTTCATAAAATCATTAGGTTTATCCGGATAAATACTGTCAGCTGGTGGAGCAGGAGAACGGAATACATATACTTACCGAGCTGATCGAGCACGAGAGTCCTTATTGTGAAATTAAACGTATTGCTCGCTTGGTAATCGAGCAATGTGACCTTGGGATGGAGCGGATGGTCGAGGGTTAGATGATGATATCCATCCATCAAAATCCAGCACTAAAATTAACAAAAAATGATAAAATTCGAGTTTGTTGTAATAATTTAGATTTAAAGTAACAAAATTTATCGTTCAAATTCTTCCTCAATTTTTAATGTTTACTTGAAGAAAGAAAAACACAAAAATCAAACAAAAGGCATGAGAAAATAATTGAAATGCGACTGCAAAATGTAGAAAGGGATAAAGGATAAACTCTCTCGCTCGCGTTTGTCAGAGAGAAAAGTAACGCTAAACACATTATTATATTAATTTGTAGATTATATATATATATACATATATATATATGTATATGTATATCGTGTTGTAGGCTTAAAAGCGATAAAATATTTTTTTTTCTAACACGAGATTAAGGACCCTGTCGGAACTGTAAATATTGTTAACTAAAAAAAAAAAAACAAAAAAAAAAGTAGCTGCAGATTAAATAGATTCTTAACTATACGACGGAGTCTTCATATATGTAAACTATGCATACATCTATATATACATATATATAAACAAAATATATATTTATGTGTATATATATATCTATTTATGTATGGGTAATTAGCAATTCGATATATATGTATGTGCGCGTCAGCTCGATTCGTTTTTAAGAGTTTAAAGTCTTAGATTAAGCGGAACCCAAACCCAATCATATCTCCGCTTTGTTTCGCGTTAGTTCCTTTCAATTCTTATTATAAATATTATTATTATTATTATTATTACTATTATTATTGTAATTATTATCATATTTTTTACAAAAAATGGAAAAAAAAAACAAAAACAAACAAACACTTTTTCTGTTGCAAAATTGTTCTCCATTCTATGCGTAGAGCCTAGACTAAGAAAAACGCATGCATGCACACACCCACACATACTCAGATGTGTTTTTGTGTGTGTGTGTGTTGTGTGTGTGCGTAGGTCTGGCATTACCCACAGACATTATATTCGGTATTGATAAAAAAACAAAAAAAAGCTCACATCTGTGTCTTACAGTCTCTCATAATCATACAGCAAACAGCATCATGTGTAGTCGCATATATGGGGCACCTGCCCTGGGTTCTATATAAGTTATACCAACTCTTACCCGTATGTGTACGTTTCAATAAAGCTATGTCTGTGTGTGTATGTGTATGTATGTATATATATATATATTATATCTGTGTGTGTGTATATATACATTAATATTACTACTCTTATTATCAACGAAAAATTACTCTACTCAATGAGTGCCACCTTGCACCAGCAGTTGCTCGGCTGTAGTTCATTTCTGGGGTTGCTCTTGGCTCGAAGGGGTGTGATGGTGGTTAAGCTGCTACAGAGGTTGCACATAAAATGCCAACGGGTCGGAAAAGTCCAAACATTGCTGCGGGCTGCGCATGTGCACCGATTGTTTGGTCGCTGGTTGCGCGCACTGTCACCACCCTCCATTCCCCAAGTGTATACAACACACACAAAAAATAAAAAAAAACACGCAGTCCTTTCCAATGTCATCAACCCTTCTCACTGCTCTCACCTCTCGCTCTCTCTTCCTCTCACACCCATCGTAGGCGTTTGGCGACACGCTCTCAGTTTGTCAGTTGCCATTTTGCCGCCCGGTCGAACGTTTGTTTATTTTTTGTTGTTGTTTGGTGGATGTTTTTGCATGAAATATTAACTACGAGAAGGTAAACAACAATTAAAAGTGGATAACTATTTAAATGACTTAAAGATTTAAACAATTTAAATACAATTACTTTACAATTGCAACGAAAGTTCTGATTGATAACAAAGACAAACCAAAAATCCAAAATGCAAATCGGATTCTGCGCAGTTAACATAACAGAAACGGAAAGCAAAGGTTATGTGAAAAATAACATCAACATGAAAATGCATTGGTCGATGGTTGGGGGCTGTTTTGGGGGCGTTTGCCCGCCTTCGCCGGCTCGCTAAGCAACAAACAAGTTGTGTTTATGTGTGTTTCACATGCATCCGCTTCCGTTTCACATCTTGACAGATCAATAACCTTGCAAAATAAAGCATAACAATAGCCTTAGCGCTGTTGCCATGGCCAAGCACAAAACACAAACAACGGTTAAATGCGATTGCAACAAAAAAAAAACCATTTAGTTACCAAAAGGCATAGATTTGCGTCTTCACGGAAGTCTAACTTTAAGCTTATGCTATATTTAATATAAAAGTATTTTATTTTAGACTATTATAAAATGTGAGTGCAATCAGTGTGTTAAATTCCGTTAAATTCATAAAGCAAAAAATAGTGCTGGAGGGATATTTAACTGTTAATTATTTAAATTTAACTGTTCATTTGGTACATGTGTTTGTGCATACAATAATAAATAAGAAAGAGCAGACCAGACAGATGATCACACGCGAAGATATGAGCATGACGAGCTGCCCAAGCCCCCAACTAATGAATGGGGAAACAATATAAAACAATTTTTTTTTTTTTATAATTAAATATATGTATGTAGCTAGCAAATAATAAAAACAAGAAAAGTTGTATGCCGGGCATGAAATAGACTAAGGTATTGATTACCAATTTTTAGCCTATGATTAACCGGAATATAGTTTATCTGGCCCCAAGCATAGCAAAGCAGCAATTCCAAACACGACAAATTGCAGCAATTTATTATGCAGGGCGAATTGTACATAATATTAGAAAGAGAAAAATTTAAACAAATGAAATCAGTTATGATTTACTAAGTAGCACATTTATAAATAAATAAATAAATAATTTCGTGCTTTTCAAGATTTGAACCGCCGATTTTACTTTCCCTACGTGGCTGATAAGAAGAACTGTAGGCGGTGTCGCGCGACTTAGCTCGCTCGACCAAAATTCAGTTCGTATTCGAATCGCGTTATTGTGTAATATACACGCACACAAGCTTTTGTATTTAGTGAAGAACCAAAAGCTCACTGTAAAAAGCTCATTGCTGCAGCACTAAAAATGAAAAATAAAACAAAAATAAAATAAAAATTTAAAATTGGATTAAGGCACTAATAAATATAATAAACTTATTCGTGTTAAACGTTTTTTTTTATATTTATATATATTAAATTCAAATTTATTTTATTTATTTAGGACTTTTATTTAATTAAGACTTTCTTTTTTAATCTCATATCCACAGATATTTAGTAGTAGGTAAAACTTTTATAATATTCATCGCATTTGTATTAAAGCCTGGAGCGTATAGAACGCATCACGGACGAACGTCGAGATGTGGCCCGGCTCCGAGCGGGGCAGCTCGCGAGCCCTGGAGTTACCCACCAGCCAGCAGAATGCAGGCGGTAGTAGTCAACAGGAAACGTTGGCGGACATCGAGCACATATCGACCATAGCAGGATCGCTGGCATCCATTGGTTCGCTGTCGCACACGCAAATGCGCTACGTAAGTCCCAAATTAATCTATGCGTATCCTTAGTATTAACTTGCATTCATCTCCAGTGCACAAATGATGCCGGCTATGATACGGAACACACCTCATTAAACTCCGACTTCGACGAGGCTGAGTTGCGCAGGGAACTGCTGAGAGATGTAAGATATAAGAAGCCGAAGGGCGGATAAGAAAAATAAATTTTAATCTTTAACTTTTATTTTAGAAATGGAAACTCTTATTCGATATGGTAAGTAAAATAATGCACTTGTCGGATGTTATCCGTTCTTATAGTAATTTATCCAAATTTATCCGTACTTATTATAATTTATCCAAAATTATCCGTACGTATTCTAATTTATCCAAAACTATCCGTACGTATTCTAATTTATCCAATGTTATACGTACTTATACCAATTTATCCAAAGTTATACGTGCTTATACCAATTTATCCGAAGTTATCCTGATTTATCCAAAGTTATCCTAATATATCCAAACTTATACTATTTTATCTACAGTTATCCGTAGCTTTCATGATTTATCCAAAGCTATCTAAAATTACTTCTAAGCAGAACTTTTTGAAATTTTTAAAATTCATAAATTAAAATGGGAATGTCTTGTTTTTACAGTTTGATCCTGAGGGGTTCGGAGAAATATCCGTAACGGAATTTTTGATTGCATTAAAATCACCAGAATTTCTTTCCCAAGTGCCTATGAACAAGCGGGAGCTACTGCTAGAGCGTGCCAAGAAGGCTCAACTGCCCATTGGGCCAGGATATGTGACGTTCCAGGACTTCGTCAATGTGGTGAGTGCATCTAAATCGAATTCCATTGTGTCCTTTTGCTATTGCAACAATGACGTGCCTCTTGTTGAACGGCACAAACAACAGGATTTGAATGTAAACACCAGCCGCATGTCCTTGTTCCAAGAGCAAATTGTAGGCTCGTGTGCTCAAACATAAGCCAAAAACAAGAAGGACCGCATATCCTTCTTCTAGTCGAAGCTCTCATACCCTTTCGATTTTATCCTCGAAGTTCGTTCCCAGTTGGGATCCACAAATGGAATGCATTTGCCTTCAATAGAGTACTGCAATTCCAAACCACATCCTTTTTCTCTCCCTCCACCCCTTCCGCTCGAACGTCCTTTTCTCACTTCTCCATTCACCACACATTCTGTTGGCAAATGCAAAAAGTCCATTCACACTCGCCAAATAATGCATCCTGCGTACGGACGTCACGCCTCGGTGGCCGGTGGTTTGTTTACCTGCGGAATAGCTGCGTACCAAGTCTATTGTAAGGTCCTTGGTCCTTTAAAGTGGCTCAGCTGGTTAATACCGGGCAACCAGGCGGCTCTTGGCTTAAGCGAGTTGGTAAACTCTGCCTGAAGCTCCTCCTTCTTCCTTTTATGAGAATGACTATGGAGAGGGAGGGGGGAAGGAATGGGAGTGGGGAAGGGAAGGGGAGAGGTTAAGAGATGGTGTTGGGTGATGCATTTGGTTTACATGGGGCAAGCAGCAATCAGTGTTTTTGCTTGTTTAGTCCTTCGGAGCGCAGGACTCTTGCAATTCAATGAGCATTTCTTTTTAGGACGTCTCCTCCTCGCTGTTTGTTGTTGCCGTTGGCAATCGCATTGCAATTTGATTGATTCTTCGCTTGATTTACACACGCACACAAGACACACACACACACACACACACATATATACATATATATATAAATGTGCGTACATTCGGCAGGACATGCATAACGAATGCCCAATGAATTCGGCTTCGTTCTCCTTTTCTCTTGTTTGTCAAAGAGTCCTTAGCCATGAATTAGCCAGGACATCACAAAGTGTCAATTTACCTGTGGGTGGGTGTGTGTGTGTGTGTGTGTGTCCCCTGCCTCGAATGATGATATAGTTAGCATAAGTCCTTGTTGATGGGATTGCCTTTGGTGGAGATGCATGAAACGTGTCAAAGATCTATCTTTGGAATCGGGCAGATCCTGTCGCTGCTCCTTATGCGGAGGTGTCACAGCAGCAAAAAAGAACAACAAAAGCAACAACTAAGCCGAAGTGAAAAAAAAAAAGTCAGAAGGAACAGAATGACAATTGGATTGATCGGAGCAATCGCAGGCTCCTCGCCAAGTACACAACATTTTTCCACTTAATTATAAATTTCAATGATCGTGGCAGGAACAAGGAGCACAAGGTAGTGGGCAGAGAGGCGATCCAGAAGGCGGGCAGTGTGCGGGCAGCGGATAGGGAGGGAGGCGGAGAGGATGGCGGTTAACAAGGTGAACAAGGAGGCGGACAAGAAGATGGACAGGGAGCTGGAGGAGGAAGCTAGCTCGGCCATATGGGCCGGCTAATGTGGCTGGGGCATGTCCTTGTTTGGGGCGCTGGTTGAATTAAAGCAGGAATGCCGCAACGGCGACCATGTGACATGCATAATGCAAACGGCGTGGAGGCGATTCCTGTGCCGACATCGATACAATGGAGATTGCCCGATGATTGCTGAATTTTTAACAAAAGCTCGCACGTGACAAATCCTTTTATGGGAGCGCTGAAGCCCACGAGCACTCCTATTGGCCAGCGGCCAGCAGCCAGCGGCCTGCAGCCAGCGGTGATGGCAACGAAGGTGAGGAAGACGACGACGACGACGGCGCCGCTACCAACCACAACGACGTCGAGGGGCCGAACGTGTTGAACGTTATGACAACTCCAGGCACGAGGCTGTCGGCTGTCGGTTGTCGGCTGTCGACTGTCGACTGTCGACTGTCGGCTGTCGGTTGATCGCTGATCGTCAGCAGTGGTGCATCTGGCCAGGCACAGCAGGCGATGGCAGAACCAGAAATAGCGGCAACAAAGAACAGGGAATCAAAAAAGTGCATCACTTGAATGTGACGAAGCATCGATACCCTGCAAAAGCATGAATCCAGATGATGGCTCCTGTTGTCCTGTTTGAACCGAGCCAAGGAGTGTCAGTGTATCGAGTGACTGCCCCGTGTTGCTGGGTTGCCGGATTGCCTGGCTGCCTCCCTGCTCCTGGAGCTCATTAACATTTGTGGCATGATCGTGTGTATAATGATTTGCACACTTCCCATTTAGCCGGCAATCCAAGGCTACATGGGTTTTAATTGCAAGCCGATCGGGGAGCAAAAACCAGGAACGCCGAGGATGAGAATTCTTGCATTAATCAGAAAGTCAACGGAGCTGCCAAAGCATTCGATCATAAACGAAAGCAATTGCCGGAGTCGCTAGTCCCTGGCTTCCAACCACTAGCCACCAGCCAGCAGCCACCAGCCACCAGCTATGAGCCTCCAATCTACAGCCCACAGCCTCCGTCCTCCAGTCTCCAGTCTCCATTATCATAATCAATGGAAGCGGCGGCGCAGCTGGCAGACGCCAAAGTCCAGCCAGCTGAACCTGTGCCGAGCACGCACCAAGAAATTCCTGCGGCTTGTATTGAATGGGGAATGTCTGCCCGGCCAGCAACGGCCAGGAATGCCAACAGGCCAGATGGCGACGTCTGCGATCGGGTTTATTGAATAAACATTGCCAACCGATGCCGTTGACGGCCCTCAACAGGCGCTTCACTCTCAGTCCCAGTCCCAGTCCCAGTCTAAGTCTCAGTCTCAGTCCCAGTCTTAGTCCCAGTCCCAGTTCCAGTTCCAGTCCCATTCCCATTGCCAGTTGCAGTCCCAGTTTCAATCCCATTCCCATTCCCATCTCCAGCCGCAGTCCCAGTTTCAGTCAACAGTCAACAGTCACCAGTCAAAAGTCCATAGTCTGCCCGTTACCAGTCCCCATGCCCAGAGTCCATTGTCCGCATTGGTGGCGTCTGCTCTCTGCTGATTTTGAGTGCTGATAGGCGGTGGAATCAGATCAGCTGCGGACTTTGGAGCCGCCGTTGCCATTGGAGGTGCAAAATGCCTTGCGCCTTGCACTCATGGGACTCAAGTCATCTGGCGCTGGCGGCTGCCACTGGTACTGCGCATCCTCCACTGTCACTGCGCATCCTCCACTACCACTGCCACTGTTCATCCTTCAATTGCCGTAGGTTGCCTCCTCGACGCGGTATTAAATCAATGCCAATCCATAAAAGGTCTACGCGTCGCATAGATTCAATTGGAATCTCTCTTAGCGATTTCATTATTCTTCATATTGGCAAATCTCGGATGAAAAACGCTGCAGCTCTGGGCGCATGAGGAGCGCCGATAGAGGATCGGGCATCGTGGAACGACTGTCTATTGAGCGATTCCAGTTAAACCTCCATGCGGATCCCCTCAAGGTGTGAATGTGCTCCATGATAGTTCATTAAAGATCATATATTTGCTCCTAAATCATCGAATGATTCCTCTTTTAAAGTTCCTCTTGGAAATTCCTATGGATTCCACTTTGTTTCCTTTTGCTGCTTCCTCCTCTTCCTCTTCCTCTTCTCCTCCTGCTAGTCCTTCCCTTCTTCTCTCTTTTCTTTTGCCTGGAGTTCGGAGTTTGTAATTCTTCACCTAATCAGGTTCCGAGCTGCCTAACGGCCCATCAATTCGAGCCTTTGGCCTGCCCAGCTTCATCCTTAGAAGCACAAACTTCGATTTCTTTAGCTTCTCCAAGGATTCGACCGACGGATGCCCTGTAAATAGTTACTGTTAGTCGACATCGTATATAAGTCACAGTTCACACACACACACACACACACACACACACTCTTAGAAATATATACGCTATAGTCCATAACAGCCGCTCGAGGATTATTTACAGGATATTCCAATTGGGAAACTGTAGTCAAAAATGCATGAATTTTTGCTGCTCGGTTTGCTCTAACATTCGGTTTGACTTGTGGTCCATGCCAAGGACGTGACAGTGCCAAAGGCTGGGCCATGAGAATCCGGCTGGGGGGAGGCGGCGGCAGCGGGGGGATAGGCGCAAAGGGGGTTTTGGTACTGCTCCTGCGGACGATGTTTGGTCAATGGTCAATTTGGCAGCAGTTTATTTTGATTGTTGTGCATCCGTGAGGGGTGGGCGCAAGGATAACGATGTGAATGCCCAAAAATGGCACAGCACCAACTGCAACTGTCCATGCACACACATGCACACACACACACACACACACATACACGCATATGAATATATATCTGCCCGCCATGCGATTTCCTTTCGTGTTTGTGGAGAGTCCTGCCAGAATAAGTGAATGGATGTATGTGTGTGTGTGTGTGAAGGGGGGGAGGATGAGGATGAGGATGAGATGTGCTCCACTTCCACCTCCACCGCTGCAGGTGTAAATGCTCCATTTCCCCGTTAGTTGGCATCGTTGAGTTTATCGGCCATCCATTTGCCGGTTACATGACCAACGGGCAAATCGAATTGTGGATTTTTGTGAATTGTTTATTTGCCGATGCGATCGACCCACCTCCCACCTCCTCCCCCTTTGGTGGGGGGACAGCAGTTCCGTGCCGAGCTCATTAGTCATAGATGCTCCCATTGCGTCCAGTGATTTGGAATCAAATTAGCTGTCCACCACCCGTCCACTCACACACATCTCGTCGTGCCGCCGACTCTGCTCTAATGGCCTCAACTAATTATGTTGAATAAATTTGAATGGACGCGCACCTGACATTTATGATGGGCATTAAAACATCATCCAGCGATGTCTGCCCCCTGTCCATGGCAGCAACCCCCTTGCCGTCTGGCATCTTTCTTTGGGCATTTTCTTCCGCTTCCCCTTCCCCTTTCCCTTCCTCTCCCTGCCATCACATTTTTTTGTTTTATTTTTTTTTTGGCCGAGGTCAATGGAACCCTGACAATTGTTGTGAAGGTGGACATAGCGATGATCATGTCTCCGTCTCTCTGTCTCCGCTTCTGCCTCCGCTTCTGCCTCCGCTTCTGTCTCCGCTTCTGCCTCTGCTTTTGGTTCTGACTCTATATCTATCCCTGAACATGACTCCCCGCACTGGCTTCAAGCTCAAGTGCCTCGCATAATTGCGACATGTTGGCGGAAGCGGACGAGCACGGGCGATGGCGCGGATGTCGATTGGGAGACGTGGACGTGGGCACGGGGTGCGCATCATTAACTTGTGAGCCCAAAAAAAAATGAAAAGATAAACAAAATTAAAAATTTTCATTGGTAATGAGACATCAAGTGCTCACCTCTCCTAGGACACGCGCTGGCCATGTTTGCACCTTGTTGCCAGCAACAGCCGCCGGTTGCCGGCCGCCGGCTGATGGCTGATGGCTGATGGCTCTGATTGTGTTTGCTTTGCGCTAGATGCACTCTACGGGTCACGTGTGCACTCGCACGGAAAACTCTCGGCTGCTCCCGAGTCACTGGCAATGATATCCGATTACCAGTTAAACACACACACACACACGATCTTTGGCAGACGTTCAGCTTTCCCTATGCTTCCTCCATATGCGCATTAGTGGCACGCCCCTCATAGGGCTCCTAGTTTCCAACAATGCGTCCGCTAAGTGGAATAAAGTTTTATGCACAAACTGAAAATAAAAAGAAAAAAGATTTTTATTTAGGCTTCCATTTCCATTTTTCGCCAATCTTCGGCGACGGCCGACTGCCAAACAATGACGTGGAGTGGCTGGGCAGGCTGCCTTTGTGCCTGGCGTGTCATTCCATTTCCGCCAGCCTCAAATCGCAAATCAAACACAGAGCAACAGCGGCAATAAAGACGACATCAGCAGCTGCTCTCGCTCCTTGGCAGCAACGCTTTGCATATACACGATATCCTTGCAGGCGCCTGACTCTGCACGCACACGCACACGCACACACACACGCACACGCACACCCATACGCATGGGCATGGGCATGGGCATAGGCATAGGCAGGAGGGGAAATCTTAATCCATACGTATATCCAACGTATATGGAGTATTTAGCTTTTGATTTGCTGCACACAAAGCCAAGGGAATGGGAAGTCTCGATTCCTTGGTTCCTCGCTTCCTTGGTTCCTTGGTTCCTTGGTTTCCCTGGTTCCTTGGTTCCTCTGTGCCGCGTCAAGACAATAGACGCGGCGTCAAAGGCCAAACGTCAAAAGACTTGAAGAAATCGCGGATGAAGTCTTGACATGCGTGTTGCCCTGTGTGTGCGTGTGTGCGTGTGTGTGTGTGTGTGTGTGTGTGTGTGTGTGTGCATTCTACTGCTTATGTGTATGTATGTTTTTTCCATCGTTGTTGTTGTTGTTGTTGTTTGTCACACAGGAAACTGCAGAAAGGTGCAAACTAACTTCCGCTCCAAATCAGTTTTCGATTTGTTGTTTAGCTTCAGTCACTGCCTCCGATTCGTCCCCAGCTCCGTTCTCGAGCTCTGCCTTTGCCCCTGCCTCCATCGCTGTCGTCGCCTTAGCCTCATCGTCGGGCTTCAGTTACAGCTTCAGCTTCAGCTTCGGCTTCGGCTTCAGCTGCTCCTTGTGTCTGGCTTGTTTGCCATTGGTTTTTGTGTGCCACGCGCTGAATTTGCTTAGAAATTGCAGCCGGCAAAATTTCTTGCTGGGTATCTCAATCCATGCCCGGCCGCTTGGGAAGCTCAGCCAGTGATAGGTCTATGCCCAGTGGCTCTAATCAATCATCATCATCGTCATCATTATCCAGTTTTTCCCTTTACAGTAGCTAAACGGCTGAACGGCTGAAAGGCTGATTACCTTCGATGAGACGCAGTCGCTATTTGGACCTATAATTAGCCAACGTTCGTACCAAGATCCGGGGGCAGTAGCAGAACCACCAATACCATCACCATCACCATCACCAGTGTCAGGTCCTGCCAGGCAAAATGTAACTTTAATGAGTAAAAATGTGATAATTAGTAGACGCCAAGGGACCGACAAAGACAGGGGAATGGGAGATCAGGGACATAGGATGAGGGATGCGGAATGAGGGATGAGCGATGTGGAACGAGGGACGAGGTATGAAAAACGATTGCCGGTTCCATGGTAATTACAGTGAAAACCATTTGGACATCAAATTGCTCGCTGGGCGGGCGATTCGTACAACAAGTGCCGCCAGCTAAAGCTGCTTCCCGATTTAACAACAATGCAATATGAAAAACATTGACAACATTCGCACCTGCAGCATCGGCGGCACCTGCTCCATCCCACTGGGAAAACAGCACAAATTGAATTTCTTCATGCTCCATGTTCCATGCTCCATGCTCCATGCTCCATGCTCCATGCTCCATGCTCCATGCTCCATGCTCCTTGCTCCACGCTTCGTACAATAATATTTTCCTTCAATTAGATGAAGTTGTTCAAGGTGCCCCACAAGGTGCTTAAGCTTGTCCCGCGTCCAAAGTTAAGCTGCCTAAATGTTTATCAATAAACACGCCATAAGCGGTTCCGAGTTAAGCGGCAGCGGCTTAAGCTGGTCGAGATTGGGATTCCTTTTTCAAAAATAAAGAAAACAAACTTTTCTAAAATAACAAATTTGAAACTCAATTTGAGTGTCATGGCTGCTGCTGCCGTGGCTGCCGTTGCTGCCGTTGCTGTCGCTGGACTAACACTAATAGAGATTATTGACCCTCGGTTCGGGTCATGATGCATCATGCGTAACCCTCGCCTGCTGTGGCCAGAGTCATGGGCAGTTTATAAATATTGTTCAACTGCTTGGAATAAAAATGTCAACACACTGAATGAGGGCACATAAAATGCATAATGGAGTGCACATCGTGCCGTGTCGCCAACGAAGATGTCCTTTTTTTTTTTTGCGCATAGCCCATGGCTAACAGAATATATATATATAATCACACACACACATGTCAACCTACACAGACGAGTGCAAACAAACGGTGCAACAGCAACAACAACAATTTAGTTCAAAGGAATTTTTTCCTAGGTGTTCCTCATAAAGAGACGCCGCCACTACCACCGCCACTGCCTTCGCCGCCAACGTGCCCGTCGCCATTCATTCAACATCCTTCTGTCCAAATGTTGACCATGTCATGAATGTTGTCTGGTAGCCGTGGTTCAGTGTTCAGTCCGTGTTGAGGCAGTGTGTTAAATATTTTGCGTCAATTTGTCGCTTTATGTTTGCGACTTTAAAACGTTACCCACATCCTCACATCCACACATCCACACATCCACACATCCACACATCCACACATCCACACATCCACACATGGACGCATCCACACATTGTCCTTAGCCTGTGAATGAAGCGTCAATATAAATGTACGTGCATATACATGCCCAGCTACGTGCATATGTGTTTATTTAAGGCAGGAGGATCCTGGCATATACCTGACTGGCCGTCGGTGACGTCATGCGGCGTTGCTGGCTCGTAATGTCATTATCAGGCTCAGCCGCAAGGACGATCGGACATAGTTCGGGGCTCAATGTAATTCGCACACCCGCCGTGCACGTCACAAAACAAACGATAAACAATTATTTGTTAGAAATGTTCCGGCATCGGCAATTGGCAATTGGCCCTATATATTCCATGGCCGTTGCCGCCTCATCGTTTGATCTCTTGTTGTGTTGGCGAAACCAAATTTATCACAGTCCCACAATGCATTTGGGTGTTCCATTGTTATTTTGGCCCAGTCCCATTGTCAGCAGTTTACAATTTAATACGTGGAATCCACAAATCGACAAAATCGACAAATCGGAAGTAAAATATGCCCATTTGAATTATTGAATTAAGGAATTTCGTTGTGAAAGAGAAGTGAAAAAAAAAAAAAAGAATCGTGCAGGCGACAACCCTGGTCACAATTTGACAAAATCAAGTGGGCAGCATTCGCATGGAATGGGAAAGCAGAGGGAAAGATGAAAAGCACAGGGCGCTAAAGGCAACGGTTTATTTAAAGCAGTTGAGAGTAGAGCGCGTGTAAATTATAATGTTTAATTAACGTTAAATGTTTCTTATTAATTTTTTTGTTGTTCATTTTGGTTAAATGTAAACTTTAAGGATGTTTGTAAACTGTGCAAAACCTTAGCCCCAGTTCCCCCAGCTCCAGTTGGAAGTTGTGCCATCGGCACCACAAACACAAAGCGCGCCAATTTAAAGTTTTAGTGCGTAAGTTTAATGTAAATAAGTAAAAACATAAATAATTGATCGGTAATTGCCTTCAATATTATTCCGTTGCTGTCTATTATTTTATTGTCATTACAACTTCAATAGTCAATGAGTGGATTTGTTCGTAAATTATGCCGTTTTAGTTCTGATAGTACGATATCCAGCACAAAGCACAAATACATTCATACATATTTACAATATTTGCATGCGAGTGTTGGTTTGCATGCATACACGCGCGTGTGTGTGTGCGTATGTGTGTATAGTATTTACGTTTCTGGCTACCTATTTGTGGTCTGTGGAGTTGCCACCTCGTCTGCAAGACCAATTGGACACAGCTGCGAATTAATAGCTCGCAGGCGATTCATCAATTAAATCAAATTTAATAATTACTAATAATGATAATTTGTCACTTAACTAACTGGAGGACACACTCATTACCTCCTACGCTGCAACTCGGATCACTACCCTTAATGTTGCGGCTACGCACGGAAGTAACTATTTGGCTCGCCTTCTCTTTTTGTCAGTCAGATTGCGAGCTTAATTTGTGGTTTGTTTTAATTGTGTTTTTATTTTCTTTTTTATACCCTGTACTCTGTGGCTGCAATTTATGGGCTGTTTAGGTTCTCAGGCCGCAAATAGTTGGTAAGCGGATAATCATTTGTTTAGTCAATGAATTCATTTTGCTTTTGTTGTTGTTTTCTTAGTTGAGTCGAATGCAAGCAGTGCACTGGTTTGCCGAGCCAAAAAGCAGGGTACACGATAGACGATCAAACTTCTTGTATTTTAATATTTCTTATTTTTATATATATTTTTTTTTTTGCGTTTCGTAATCGTGCATTTTAATTGCGCGTAGGCTTCATCTGGATTTTCTTGCTGCCTTTGCCACTGACAGAGTCTCAGTTTTAATTAAACACAATACACATTTTCCGGCTTTTGCAGATTTTCGTCTTGCTGTTGTTGTTGTTGTTGCTATTGCCATTTGCCACTTGCCAGGCCGTCCAGCCGTCAAACCGACCGACTGATGGTGCCACCAAGCAACCTCCCTATCTCCCAAACTTCCCTCCCGTCCGCCCGCTACTGTTAGTTGCTGTTAGTTTTTATGAGCGCCTTAATTGCTCGCCCCTCGTTCGCATCTTTTGTGAACATCTTAATTACATAATAAAAATTATTTAGTTTTGCAGTCCCTCGGCCCTAACTAGTAGGCTAGTCATTGGAATCCAAGCTGAGCTTTTCGTACACTCGTTTTCATAATTTTATGGCTCGTTTAGTTTTGGGGTTAAAATTTATGTTCGCAGATTTTGCCGGATGATATGTCCAATTGGAACGTTCAAAAATTCAAGAGCTTTTTTTTTTTTTTTTTGTCTTTTTGTTTTGTTTTGTTTTCTTCACTTTTATATTTTATCAAGTTCATCTCTGGTATGATTTGGTTTTCGCAGTGAAATGTACCATTAGCCATGTGCCCATCCTCCATCCACATTGATGTATGTACCTTTTCCATGGGAACGATTTTGTTCTGTGGATCAGACTCTTTTCCAGATTTCACTCAAAGATCTTTTGCTCCTTGAATTTCCTATTTTCCTCATAATCATTTATTTTTATTTTTTGTCATTCCTCTAGATGAGCGGCAAGCGTACGCGCAGCTTCAAATGCGCTGTTCATCAAAGGGATCGAGAAGTGTGCTCCGAGAACGACTTCCAGCTGGTGCTTAGTGAGCCGCCCCTCTTCAGGAAAATGGTGCATGCGGTGGCAGTTGAGGTGCTGCCGGAGGAACGCGATCGTAAATACTATGCAGATCGATATACATGCTTCCCGCCGCCATTTTTCATTATACTGGTCACAATCGTAGAGGTGGGTGAATAGATTCAATCAATGGCTGCCCATCATCATCATCATCAATGGTTACTTCATTTCCATCACATAGCTGGGCTTTTTTGTGTACCATACGCTGGCGGCAGGAATGGCGGCATCGACGGGACCAATACCCATCGACTCGATGTTTATATATCGGCCCGATAAGCGTCATGAGATTTGGAGATTTGTGCTCTATATGGTGCTGCACGCTGGCTGGTTCCATCTGGGTTTCAATGTGGCCGTTCAGCTGCTCTTTGGCTTGCCTTTGGAGATGGTACACGGATCGACGCGCATCGCCTGCATTTATTTCTCTGGTGTATTGGCTGGCTCGCTGGGCACCAGCATCTTTGATCCTGAGGTGTATTTAGTAGGCGCCAGTGGTGGCGTCTATGCATTGCTTGCGGCACATCTGGCCAACGTGCTGCTTAACTACCATCAGATGCGTTACGGGGTCATTCGGTTAGCGTTTATTCTCATATTTGGTAAGTGACTCTTTGAAACCAGGAAAGAGTTCCGCTTAACATTTCGCCCGCAGCCTCTTTTGACTTTGGGTTTGCCATATATGCGCGCTACGCTGGAGAGGATTCACTGCCAGGACAGGCGGGTGCTAGCTCAGCAGCGGTCTCCTATGTGGCGCACTTGGCTGGAGCAGTGGCTGGTCTCACCATTGGTCTGCTCGTTCTGAAGAACTTCGAACAGAAGTTGCATGAACAGCTCCTCTGGTGGATCGCGCTGGGCACCTACACGGCGTGCGTTGTGTTTGCCGTTGCCTTCAATGTGCTCAACGGCGTGACACTCTTCAATATGCGTGTGGAAAAGATTCGTGTCACGGAGACATATTTTAATAACTTCCAGGTTTGAAGAGGAATCTGCAACGCTAGTCCTTTGTTGATGCCCTAAGGATAATTATCGAATTATTTTTTGTTTTGGATTCGTTGAAGTTTTTGTTATTTAGTTTATTGTTTTCCCAATCGGACACTGAATAAGTTTATAGTTTATAGTTTATAGTTTGAAGTTCATAGTTTATAGTTTAAAGTTAAAAGTTTATCGCTTATCGTTTATCGTTTATCGTTTTGCAAGTTTTCTTGATGCGTGCAATACACGAACAGACACGATATTTGTATTTGTGGAGACATATTTGTCCTTTGTACAGTATAGACAATCGTCTAAACTACGTAATCAACGCCATTTATTCTTATCTAGATAAAAATTTCGATTTGTACGACTCGTTTAACAGTACAAACAGTTAATGATCATTACTGAAATTGATAAAAGAAAATATCTATTTACAAGAAATCGGAACTGATTAGGTTAACGCATTAAAATATTGATGCTCAAGGGATTCGAAATATGTATATCAATCCCATACTGAAGACTATTTTTTGTTAGTATTTAAGCATAAACATTATATAACACTCATTTCATTTAAAGTTAACTCCTTAAGAGCTGTAACATAAAGACGCTTGAGTGCCGTAACATACGATATCGAGAATGGGGAAAGTCCAAGCATTTATTCAAAATTTAGAACTGTCTCACTGCAGGCCTTACATATATATTAAATAACGATATATGACGATATTCTCAAAACTACCTCAAATCGGTGAAGTAGATAAGTTTAAATAATGAACAAAATCGGTTCAAACAAAGAGCATTAAATAAATAAATAATATTAACAAAAGCCCTTATGAAATATCATCACTGCCAGCTTTACTAAAAATGCAACAGCACCAATTGAATATTTATATTTGTATTTTGTACATAATAAAAAATTCCAATAAAGTAATAAAGACGAAATGAGCACAAAAATTTTTGAAAAGAAATTTTTTGCATGCATTTTTTTGCCCATTATTTCAGATGCATTCAAATGAACTGTGGGCGTTGCCACCTGGTCCAGAGCTTAACGAAGCCAAGATCAGTATCGATGCTGCTGCCTAATAAGAATTATCTATGACAGGCGTTGCCACCCAAGCTTTTCATTAAGTAATATTTTTTGCGTAGGGTAACTCTGGTAAATAGTTCTGCGCCATCGCGAAAGCCGCGCTTAAATCCAATGAAGGTTGTGTTTTGTTTTTTTTTTTTAGTTTTAGTGAGTGTTTCTGTGTTTTGTGATTGAAAAACAATATAATGCGGAGATATTGTTACATGGGAATTCAAAAGCGATGCAGATATGTGCGAAAATAACGGTAAGTCGAAAAATAAATTTTTCCAAATAAAAGACGCCGCATGCAAAATGGCGAGCTTACATAAAAAATAATTACTTAACTACGCACGTTGCAAGTGCTCGTCCCTGCAAGTATTGCATGTTTTTAAAAACATATATTTAAAGGTGATTAAAGATCTCAGCATGTGTTTATATGTATGTACATACATTACGTATCACATTTATGTCTGTCCGCATTAAAGCACGTGTTCGCTCTCAATGACTTAAAGGGAGCGCGCGCGTGCACTGAGACTCAGAAGAGCGAAAAACCGTTGAGTTTTCATGACAGTTTCGTGCACGCACCTGGGGAAAAGGCAGTGTACCCGTTGGCTTCAGCTACTGCCAGTGTCTGTCAACAAAGTATTGTACCTTAGCTTTTTTTGCCAGAACTTTTTCATGTCCCTGACGGCAACGTCTCACTCACAGCTGCCCAAGCCCAGCTCTGAGCCTTAAACTCAAACCCAAATAGAAGTGGCAAAGCAAAAGCAAAAGCTAAAGCAAAAGCAAGCGCAATCCCAATCTCAATCCCATACCCATTCCCAATCCCAATCCCAATCCCAATTCGTATCCTAATGCCAAATACAAGCATCAACACCAAACAGTTCGCATTGACGCGCGCTCCTGCAGCTGGAAAATCCCGACGGGCACGAATTTATGTTTGTTTGCACATTTTTCACCGTTACTCATTCGTCAGAAGTTGTCACAAAAACAAAAGCAAAGCTAGGGCAAAAACGAGAACAGCAACAAAAACAACAACAATATCAGCAGCAACAACAACATGAAGAAGAAGAAGCAAACGAAACCGTTAGTCAAAATGATATGAGCAAATAAAGTGTTGGCCCAGGGGTTTTAGTTGGAAAAGGGGAAAGGGATTACTGGCAGTAAGGGTAAAGTCGGCTGACGCCTTTGCTTGGACAAAGGATTTAATTGACGCTGATTAATGTTTAACGTGTGCTAATTTGTTGATGTCCACGCCCAGGTTTGCTCCGGTTATAAATGGATCGTCTTTCTGGCTTGCTTCAGAGTCACTTGACATTCAAACACTGAATATTAATTCCCACTTGGCATGACACACATCCCAGATATACCTTTGATATACAATCCTAATAATCTGAGAATCTGTAATTGTTTTGTCGCAAATGGAGATTAGAACGGTGTCCTTGCAGCTCCTTTAATTCGTTAAATGGGACTATAATTGACTTCTGTATGCGACGCGGAGTGCTTTAAGTCGAATGCCTCGACTCAATGGGCTTATTGAGGGCCAGTAAATAAATCATATCAATAAGAAACTTGGAAGAAGCCTGGAACCTGTCCTTCACAGATACTGTGACTGTGACTGTGACTGTGACTTTAACTGTGACTGTGACTTTAACTGTGACTGTGACTTTAACTGTGACTGTTAGTGCAGCTGTGGATGTGGATGTGGATGTGGATGTGGATGTGGATGTGGATGTGGATGTGGATGTGGATGTGGCTGGCGGGCCGAGAAACATGTTTATAAAAAGTACAAGTTAATATTTATGTAATTCAGGAGATATGAAGTACAAGGAGGAGATCATTACATTGACATATTCATGCGCACGGTCCATGCTGTCCAGGAATTCCACTGAAGAGGCGAACAATGCGAGCGGCCAGAAGGCAATTTAAGCGGGCAAGGGCATGAGGGAGGGGCAACCATGCAGGTGACCATGTAAAGTGCGGACGTTGCATCCCACGCGACGCAGAAATCAACCTGCATTTGTGGCGATGCCTTCACTTTTGTTTCTCTGATGACAGCGATGATGATGCGACGACGAACAGAGCGAGAACAAGACCGTGTGAGAGGATGAGGACGAGAATGAGGATGAGGATGAGGATGAGGATATGGAGGACGAGGACGAGGACGAGGACGAGAACGAGAACGAGCATGAGGAGCAGGACGTCGACGTCGTTGCGAAAAAGTAACTCACAGTTGTAAGTTGCAACTTGGGCAGCCTCTTTATCTGCGACAGTGGAACACAGTCTGCGGACGACTGTCCATGTCCGATGTATGCTTATCAAAGGTCTCTTGTACCTGTCATAAGGCCCACTGAAATATTGTGGCCAGGAATGTAGAGCCAGGAGAAACCCAAACAGAGACCCAAACAGAAACTGAAACAGAGACAGAAACAGAAACTTAAACAGAAACAGAAAAACAGCAATGGATTCTGAATCATGGAGTAAGTCAACTCTTGAGTGGATGGTGGGTTGCAGTGGTGATGTGGGAGGGGATGGGAGGGGAGGAAAGGTGGGCACTGGACTGAAGTGGATACGCTGGGGGCCATTTGCAGTTAAGTTTTAATAAACTGCCGTGCTGCCTGCTACTCCTTGGATTGCAGGCTCCCATCCCCCCACCCCCTCTTCATTCGCTGCTCTTCTATCGCGACAATAGACATCCCTGGCGGAGTAGCCTCCTCCAGGATCTGTCCATTTATCTCACTCGACGCCGGTGCCGGTGCAAATATGGAAATTTGTTGGACGTTCTTTTTGCGGCTCGGCATTTTGGTTACCGTTATTTTTGTTTCATTTTCCATTTTCCATTTTTCATCTTCCGCATTTCCACTTTTCACTATGCACTTCTCTTCGTTTTCCCGCTAACCGCTTCATTAAATACTTGTGGCACTGCAGTGTCCTGGCTACCAAAGAGTCCTTATGTCCTCAACGTATAATTAATTTCTGCGAATAGCGACCGGCGACCGGCGACCTGCGACCTGCAACCTACGACCTGCGACCTGCGATCTGAGTGCATAAAAATTGCCAAGGAAATAAGTACCGACCAGGCAGGCCACTGAAGGGGGGGCAAAAGGAATGAATGGATTAGATCCTGGTAAGTCGGTACTGGGAGCACGCTTGACCTCGCTGCCAGGACAAAGGACCAGAAGGAGTTAAACGCTTTGGCGGCGCAGTAGAAGTAATTATAAAAAATGTTAAATGCGACACAAATGTTGAAAATAATAAGGCTTCTAGTGTGGCCACAAGCAGTGGCAAGGTCCTGCAAGGATTTCATTTGCACGCAAGAATTTCAGGAATGAAAAGGAGGACAAAGAAACCTGCGCCGTCATAGCAAACAAATTAGCGTCCAGACGCTTATTCAGGACAAGGGAGGGGGTGCATTAAGTTTGCGCTCAACTCATTTTCAGGACAAAAATCAAAGCGCCCCATAAGCTGCGGGTCATGTCCTGGCGCCGCTTATGAATTCAATGTGCCGAAAATTTGCCTGCACCGTCATATTGAATTTCATAGCTGAGACTCAGGATATTTGGCCGTGGGCTTTATGGGACCTTTTAGGTTAATTGCCTATGAGTGTCCTGACTGACTGAGGACTCTCTGCTGCAATCGACAACTAACCGCAGCCCAGTAGCTGTCCTGCCGCTGCCTAGCCACAATTCACTCTCTGCTCAGTCGCTTCCTAGTCGGTCGCCAGGCTCTGTCCAGTCTCTGCCCAGTCTCTGCCCAGTCTCTGCCCAGTCTCTACCCAGTCTCTGCCCAGTCGTTGTCCTTTCGTTGTCCTGTCGCCTGTTCATATATGAGGTCATTGTGGCTTCATCAGCACCTAGATTGAGGCTTTCACTGGCCATCCAGGACAGGACGAAATTAGTTTTCATTTTATGCACAAGGCGCTGGCTGGCACCGCCCGCGACTTCACCTGTGTGTGCGTGCTCGGTGGCAATTTAAGTCCTTGGTCGATGGGGCTCCTTCCCCCTTCGTCATTGTATAATCGCTACTGTATGTCGGTGGCAGACAACAAAGGATTTGCCTCGTGGGACGGTGGCAACTGTCAAAGTCGTAGCAGACATTTTCATAATTTTCACATGCTCAAATCCCAGGTGTGTGCGTGCCGAGTTGTCAAACGCGGGACCAGAAATGGAAAAAGTAGCTGGATACCTGCATCAGCGCCAGTCCCAATCCCAGACCCAGTTCCAGACCCACCGTCAGCACCAGCCTCAATCCCATCGCCATCGCCAGAGCCAGGGTGTGCCGCTTAATTGCCAGAGCTCATGGGTTAACATGTTGGAATCCACCAACAGGGCGATGACTGCCAGTCACCTGAGTGTCACCCGTTGACATGTGGAGGTGGGGATGGAGTTGGAAGTAGAAGTGGAAGTGGAACTGTGAGTGGAACTAGAACTGGAGCTGGAGCTGGAGTGTCACTTTGCAAGGTCGTTTTCGGGTTGGTGTTCAAATCTGAGGGTATCAAAGGATATCCAGTAACCAGACAAACACATATGGCGACATTTCAGCTAATCGATTAAGGGAAATCCTTTTTAAATCCTTTTCCATTTAACGGAAAAATCCCTGTTGATGGCTTTGCAAGTATTGCCAAGCTCTAAACTTGGCAATAAGACGATGATATAGTACGAGGTCCTTACCCGATCCCCGTTCCACGCTTCTCGTTCCTCGTTCCTCGTTCCCTGCTCCTGCTTTCGCTTCCTTCGCTCAGCTTGCTGTCCCTTTCTAACAACTGTCCATGCAGTCAATTAGCGCCCCAGGGAGCAGCTACTTGGATGGTCGTGCCCAGAAGCCGCTTGACTGAATGACTCTCGGTCTGGCGTTGTGGACCAGGTAAAGCAAACAGATTGATAGCCACCTAATTGAGTGCAAATGCCGAGGCGAGAGCAACAAGGATGTTGCATAGGCAGGGATACAGAGGCATGCATTACCTTTCATTACCCTTCCTGCCCAGCAGCCGTTGCTACTCATGATGGGATAATTGCCATTCAGGGTCATGTCAAATGACTTTAGGTTATGGAGTTGTTATGCCATGAACGGGCTGCGAACGGGCTCCGGCACGTAGCCTCGAGGCTCTATTGATAAGGATACGCCTTGATAGCCATGCTAAGAGGTGGTCCTTTGTTAAAGGAATTTATTTTAAGTGCCCGAGTGAATGGAAATCATAGCTTATCTCCAGAGAGTTCAATTTTCCATTTGAAGGGGCCAAGCAGAGAGAGGGAGAAGCGATGTGGATAAGCTCGAGGTTAACTCGAAATGTGTGATCTTTATGTTTTGTTAATTAAATTATTGACATATCCTTAAAGATTTCTTCATTAAACGATTCAAAGGAGAAGTTTTAGTTTATTTTATATTTATGAGAGAGGCGATAGATAGAGAATAAGAGAGAGTGAGAGAGAGGGAACAGAGACAGAGAGAAGCGATTTGGATAAGCTCAAGGTTTCTTTAAAAATTTTACTGTAAGTTTTTTTCTTCCTTTTTATAGTGGCATATCCTTAAAGATTTTTTCATAGAACGATTAAAAGGAGAAGTTTTAGTTTATTTTATATTTATGAGAGAGGCAAAAGATAGAGAAAAAGAGAGAGAGAGAGAGAGACAGGGCAGAGACAGAGAGAAGCGATTTGGATAAGCTCAAGGCTTCTTTACAAATTTTACTATTAATTTTCTTCTTTCTTTTTAAGGTGACATATCCTTGAATATAAGTCAACCTTAGAGGGGTTATCGTTACATTTGGTTTCTAAGTAGAGAGACGAAGGAGACGGAGGAGGGGGGAGAAGCTTGAAGGTCCTTTACAAATTTCTCTTCTTTCTTATAGTTTCCTTAGAATTATGAAAATTAATGCAAATTAATGAAGTGAAAGATCCTTAAAGATTTCTTTATTGAATGATTAAAAAGGACAAAGATCGCTTGAAAGTCATCTACCAGAAGGATCTCAAATTCATTTAGATCAACAACCATGGGTTTTATTAAGGATCGGTTCATATTTAAATTTAAAGTAAAGTTTAAATTAAGGATACTTAATAAGGACAAAGGAAGGGACTCTCCTTCGATGATCTTCCGAGCTCTGTTAATTCTTCTGAGGAATTCTTCGATTTTGTTGACTGTTTCTTTGGGATCGCCGTTTGTACCTAAAATATGTAATTTTCTGTCGAGGAATGTCATGCTCCGAATCTTGAGAGGATTAGAAAGTCTCGGTTGGCATTCGATTGGAGATTGATTTCCAGGCCCGCTGGCCGATCGGGGAACTCTGATGATCGTTAGTCTGATTGATTGGTGTTTATTAAGACTGGACATTTGATAAATATTATTGCTGCATTTTGAGTGAAGTGGCAGGAATGGCAACACTTGAGCGGCACTTGGTTTGTCCTCTTACGATCGTTGATCTTGGATACCCACTTGAGGCATGCAGCTTCCAGGCAGCTTTCCTGCAGCTTCCTCAGTTGAGGCACTTGAGGAGAAGTGCTTCAGCTTTGAGGGGGAAATAAAGTTAAAGCTCTGTTAACTTTTGGCAGGTGGCGTTGCACGCTGCACGCTGCACGTTGCACGTTGCACGTTGCACGTTGCAAGTTGTATGTACTGTATGCTTTGGATGCTGTTTGTTGTATGTTGCACGTTTAAGTAACCGTTGGGCTGGCTGCCCGCTGACTCGCCAGATGCCATCCAACAATCGCAATCGCAATGTTGCAGCCTCGCGGCGGCGTTGATTGAGTTGCACCTGCCATTCGGAGAAACAAGCCGAACGGCTTCTGCCAGGGACACACAACTCTTGACAGCCGCAATTGTAGCCACTGGTTAGTGTGGTTATAAAACGATACGGGATAAGATTGGATGATGGTGAGGAACGGAACGGGACGGAACGGGACGGGACGGGACGGGACGGGACGGGACGGGACGGGACGGGACGAGATGGGATGGGATGGGACGGGAAGGGAGGTGAAGAAAATGAGAGCAGGAGTTTGAGGCGGGAGGTGGAAGTTTGAAGTTGGAAGTTGGAAGGTGGCTAGCGGTTGGCAATTGGCAACTGACGACGGGAGACGGGCGATGGGTGAGGGGCGACTAGCGGCAGGTGGCACCATCGGGGGCAACATACATTCAATGACCGACGCCCGATGCTCGCGTTATTTATGTGGATTTTTGGCTCTCTCAATTCTCAAGTCACAAGTCTCAAGTCTGAAGTCTGAAGTCTGAAGTCTGAAGTCTGAGGTCTAAAGTCTGAAGTCGCCTGGCGTCTGACGATGTTGCATGCCACTGACATTTGCCTGAATTTCAATTCGAGGCGGCAGCTTCTGTCTCAACGTATCCAATGCCTGATCCATGGGTGCCCATAAATCTCAGCTGTTTGGCCGGACAATAGAGCGGACCTGCTCTCTCATGGCTTGCTGCTTGTGACAGGGGAGGGGGCTAAGAGGGGATAAAGGAATGCCACTGGGGGTATCTTCTCTGCTGCTGCTGCTGCTGCTGCTGCTCCTGCTGCTTGGGGAGGCATGTGGCAAGCAATGACAGACAAAGCAACAAGAATGTGCAATCCTCTTGTATTTGACTTCATTCCATTCAGAAGCTCAGCACACACAAGCACACACACACACATACATACAAATATTTATATTTATATTTATGTATGTATATACATGTGTGTGTGTGTGTGTGTGGATTATACAATTTAATGGAATTCAATGAAAATTCAGAAATAATTAGCAGATGCATCGATGCGTTTCACGTTTATGACTGCCGTCCAACTGGCAAATGTCATGCAAATAATTTTCGCTCCTTTGATTGCTCGGATGTTGCAAGGATTATGCATAAATATTCAATTTAAAATAAGACGCATATCATTTGTCAATTTCATCAATATTTCAATTTAACCGTCATTAGTTTTCACGCAAAACAAAGGCCCAAACTTTTCGCATGCAAACAAATTTATAATCTGATTATTATAAAACGATATTCCCCGTTGCTCCTTTCAGACATTCACGCAAATCACGTTGGCAATTCCACAAAGTATTTATTTATATATATATGTGTGTGTGTGCGCGTGTGTGTGCGTGTGTGTGTGTTTCTTGTCTTGTATACAAATCAAGTCGCCTCATTTGAGCTACGTCTCAAAAATATCCTTTGAAGTCAAGCAGGCAATTATAAAGGCAAGCACGCACACATATACATATATACGCATATATACACACACACACACACATTTATAGATTCCTATCTTTTTATTGCATATTCGCCATAAATATAAATAGTTAACCAAAATTCTTTGAAGGACATGTGAATTGAATATCAGGAATTTCATTTGGCAAATCAAATTATTTATTTATTTATTTCTTATTTATTAAAATTGAATTAATTTAATGTAATTATCCTTTTAATCTGTGAGATGTGAAAAAAATTGTCGTATTTTTTTTGTTTATTCAAAATGTGTGAATTCAGAGACCAAATTTTGCGGTTTCAGCTCTTCTAGGACTTAAAAAGGATTCTGCTCATAGGCAGAAATAAACAGGTGGGACGTTGGACAGGTGGACAGACTTCCAGATAATTAAAAGCTTAGCTAATCGATTAATAAATAATAAATAATAATATCTAAACAAGGGTTCAACTTGTTGCAGGATAACAAAGTCCTTTGTATTTCAATTTTATGGTTTAATTAGCCTAATTTAATTTTTTCTTCTTTTTGCTAGTCCTCCTCTTTCTCTTGCTCCTCCTCGCTTTCTTTTGCTGCTTTCATCAAGTTTTGGCTTTGTTTTTTAAAGAAATTTATGAGCTTTATGAATCCTTTGAAATCCTTATATATGAAAAAAATACCAAAATTTGTATTTTTTTGGAAAAATCAGAGTAGGGAATTTTTTGAAAAAATTTTTTTCTGAAGGAATTTCAACTCATATATCCTTGCCCTGCCGAGTATCTTCCACAGTGTTCGGTGTACGATCTATAAAGTAGATCGAATATTTTTTTTCGAGTATTTCCTTAATAAAATACCAAATTTACCAAAGTGTTGGTATATTTTTTGTTTTTAGAAACTTTGAAGGGTTTTATACAATCCCCAATTTTTAAAGGCTTCCTTGAAGGCTCCAGATGCTGTAATATAAAGTTTTCTTAAGGGGGGCAGGCGGCCCCTCCTCCCCCCTTCATCCCCTCGGTGGCTGTTCCCAAACCAATCAAAAAATCGTTTTCAAAAATTTCTTTAATAATTTAGACATTTATTTTGTTCAAATTTGAATTTTCTTTTGTTTTGTTTTTCATTTTTCTTTCTATATGTGTGTGTGTGTGTGTTGTGTGTGTGTAACCGTGTATGTGTATGTGTGTGTGTAGATATATGTATATTTTATTTTTATTGCTATTCAGTTGTCTTCTGGGTCTACATACATTTAATTTGATGTGGAGCTGAAGTTGAGGTTCTATTTTGGGGATGGATGTACTTTTTTGTGGGGGGCGGGAGCGGGTGTGGGTGTGGTCACAACTATATTCTTTTTTAGCTTAGCTTGTTTTTTTTGTTTTTTTTTTGTTTGTTGTATTTTTTACATTGTGGGGAATTTTTGGCTTTCGCTTTGCTGACTTTAATGCTAGATTAATTTTTGAATATCTCTCATAATAATCGTATCTATCGGTCGATATATAAATATTCGGATTTTTTGATATCAATATCTTAATCATTTTTTCGATTGTTTTTTTTTGTTTTGTTTTGTTTTTAAATACTTGAATAAAAAAAAAATAGAAAACAAAAAAAAAAATAAAAAAATGTATAGGAAAAAAATGTTTTACAATTATTTTGATTATTATTTTTCTTTGGCTTTTCTGTTTGTTTTTAGTTTATAGTTTGGGATTAATAAATATTTGTGTCTGTGTGTGTGTGTGTGTTTGTGTGTGTTTGTGTGTGTTTGTGTGTGTTTGTGTGTATTTGTGTATGTCTGTGTGTGGTGTAATTTTTGAACGCATTTAGTGGTTTTAATTAAATTTTGTTTCATTATCGTTTACTGTGGTTTTTGCATTTTTCTTTTTCTTTTTGCTTTTTGTTTTTGTTTTTTGTTTTTGTTGTTTTTTCTTTTTTGACTAGTGTGCGACTTAAAATTATTTACAATTTGAAACAATTTGTTATATAGGCTAGTTATACATCTAGAGAGGACGTGAGAGAGAGAGAGAGAGGGGGGTGGGGGTGGGGGAAGGGGAGGGTTGGGTGGTTTATGGGCTGGGGTCTGCGGTCTGTGGGGGGTGGTGGCGGGGGCCTATTAATTTAATTAATTAAATAGACTAAAGTGTAAACAAATTTCATTAATCGCAAATCCTATCAATAAGTTAAATCCCAATAAATACATTAATTTAAAAGAACGAAGAAAAAAAATTTACACTTAAATTAAATTATAAACATTGTGTAGGAAATTCTAGCAGAGGGTCGATTAGTTATCGTTTATTTGCTTTGATGCTTATTCGCTTTTGCTTTTGCTTTTGCATTTGATTTGCATTAGCTTTTGCATTTGCTTTTGCATTTGCTTTTGCTTTTGCTTTTGCATTTGATTTGCATTTGCTTTTGCTTTTGCTTTTGCTTTTGCTTTTGCATTTGCTTTTGCTTTTGCATTCGCTTTTGCTTCGGCCTTTGCTTCTGCTTTTGCTTTTGCTTCTGCCTTTGCTGTGCTTTTTTCCTTCTTTGCTTTGTTTGCTTCTTTTGTTTTCTATTCTCTTCTTCTTTTCTATTCTTTTTTCAGAGGGGGTGGGGGAAGAAAAAAAAAATTCAGTCTTTGGTTCTATCACAACATTTGTTTACACGTTTTCGGCCCGTTCTTTCGAGTGCTTCTCGATGTTTGCGTGAAATGTTGGAAATGAAACGCGCTTACGATAACGGAACGGAACGGAACGAAAAGTGAAGCCGAACGAATTTTGAATTTAGTTTTGAACTAAATCATTCGAGTGAACATTTATGTAACTTATTTTTCTTTGTTTCTGCTTTTGTTTTTTGTTTTTGTGTTTGTTTTTGTGTTTGTTTTTGTTTTTGTGTTTGTTTTGTATTTTATGTTTTGTGTGTGTTTTTGTTTTTGTTTTTCTATCTGTCTATGTTTCTCTCCTGGGATTTTCATATACTTTTTGCTTTTGCTTTTGTTGTGTTTTCTTTTGCTTTGCTTTGTTTTGCTTTGTTTTGTTTTGCTTTGATTTGTTTTCTTTTTTTTTTGTTTTACTTAATCTGCTTTGGTGCTTAGGACACGCCCAAGTCGTGCAGCAAATGTTGTGTGATCACCTCGCCCTGCTCCTCCATCAGCTGTGCGGTGACCGTGTTGATCAGATTGAAGGCAATCGCAAACACGGTGAAGGCGCAGTAGACGCCCAGCGCCAGCCACCAGATCAGCTGCTCGTACTCCCGATGTCCGAAATTCTTAAGAACCAGAAACCCAATCGTTAGACCAGCCAAGGCGCCCGTCAGATGCGCAATGTAGGACACCTGAGGGCCCTTCGCGAACGTGGGCGTGGCAGCTCCATCAAAGTATTGTGTATACAGAGCATAGCCCAAATCGCATGAAACTATAGAAAAAATGGAAGAGAGAGAGAGGGGAAGAAGGTCCTGGTTAGTCAACTGTCAATTTAATATAAGGAGTCAACGTTTTTTGGATGCGTTGGACAGGATTTTGAGTACTTACCAAATATGACCACAGAGCCCAGCTGCGTGGATGCGGACTTCATGTGCGCATAGTTAAGTGTGATGTTGGCCAAATGGGCGGCCAGAAGGGCATAGACACCGCCACTGGCGCCCACCAGGAACACTTCAGAGTCAACGACACTGGTGCCAAGGGAGCCGGCAAAAACGCCAGCCAAATAGATGACACCAATTCTGGTTGTGCCGTGCATCACCTCCAGCGGCACGCCAAAGAACAGCTGTATGATGATGTTGAAGCCCAAATGGAACCAGTTCGCGTGCAGGAACATGTAGCTAAAGAATCGCCAGACTTGCAGACGGCGATCCGGGCGATACACAAGAACCGAATCGCTGGGTATCGGAACGGGCATACCGAAGTTCTGGGCGGGCATCGTGTAGCGGTCATAGGCGAAGATTGCAATCTGCAAGGTGAATAAAAGGATATTGAAATATTAGCTAAAAAGGATTAAGGCAAGGACACACACATATACATATATATCTATATATATATTGAGCTGCGATTTGAATTAATATTTTGAATTGAAAATGGAATCGAAATTGGAATTGAAATTGGAATTGGAATTGGGGTTGTTCTGATTTATGTTTCGTGTTGTTGTAGTTGTTGTAGTTGTTGTAGTTCTTGTTGCTGTCTAACACGCGACGTTGAATCCGTCGTGTTCCAAATAAGCGATAAGCGCACACACACACATAGGCAGGCAGCCAGAGACAAACACACACACACACACACACACACACACACACAGAGACAGGCAGGCAGACGAACACGCATAGTCCTGCCAACTTTATTTTGGCATTCGTCGAAAGTTGCTTGCTATGTATCGCTCACTCGCTCGCACCCTACACACGTAGTAGCTCACTTGCTCTCTCTCTTTCTCTCGCTCACTCCTTTTGCTTTGGCTTTGGGTTTTGGTTTTCATTTTTTGTTGTGTTTTTGTTGCTTGTTTACAATCGATTTTGGGGGCGCCAGGCAGGCAGCCAGAGACGGAAAACTTCTTACACATGTCCATGCATGTAATTGTATGTGTGTGTGTGTGTGTGCGGTAATACGTGTATGCGTATGTCTGTGTGTGTTAAGAATGCGCAAAAGAAAGCAGCAAATTTTTATCGCTTTTAGTTGGAAGTTGAGAATTTGTAAAGTTCTTCAACGAATTTTATTGCATTTTGCGGTTCTTTGATTTAATAATAATCATAAATTATCAACTACAATAACAAAAGCATTTACTATTAGAACTCCAACCGATCTTCCCTCGCCTCCCCCCCAACGCCTATGCAACTTTTTTTCAATTGTTTTTATTTTTTCGTGGAATAAATTGGAATTGCCTTGAAAGGTGGGAAGTGTGGAAATCCAAGGGAATGAATGGAATGGGAATGGGAATGGGAATTGCTAGCTTTTCTGCTTAGGGAACGTATGGAAACGAAACACTCGGTACTCACCTCAATTACGGAGATCATCAATATGAACCATGGCCAATGCTTGCGATGCTCAAACTTGAGCATCGTCAGCTCATCCGACTCCAGGGGCGGCATATTGCAGGCTGTGGATGTGGATGCGATGGTTGTTGTTGCTGTTGGTGCTGTGGCTGTTGCTGTTGCTGCCGCTGCCGCTGCTGCTGTTGCTGCTGTTGTTGTTGTTGTTCCAGCTGCTGTTTGTGCCGCTGACGCTGCTGCCGCAGCAGCGACTGTGCCCGCTGACGCTTGCAGCTTGTGCTGCGTGTCGCGTTGCATGTAAATGTGTTCGCCCTGGCGGGTGCAGCAGGTGCTGCTCGCCGTGCTGCAGTCCGTGTCATAGGATGAGCAGGCGAAGGTGGATGAGAAGGTGATGTGGTTGCTGTTGCTGTTGGTTGCAGGAGCCGCTGGAATGTCAATGATCGTCGCCGCCGTCGTTGTGATTGCTCTTCCTGTTGCCATTGTCGCTTGTGACTCCTTCTTTGTCTCCTCCTCCTCCTCCTCCGTCTCAAGCTGCAGCTTTGTGTGATTCTCTGTGCTGTTCATTGTGGCTTCCATTTTTATAATGATGATGTTGTTGGGGATGATGATGATGATGATGATGATGATGATGATGCCCTTCACAAAAGTCTTTTCTTTACTTTGCTTAACTTTGCTTTATTTTAGTTTTCTTTTTGGCTTTTTCTCTTCCTTGTGTGTGTGTGTGTGTGTTTTCCTTGCGTACAACTATTAAAGAGGGAGAGAGAGAAAGAGAAAAGTTTATAATTAATTAACTGAAGTGAACAATAAACAAAAAATCAATTAAGTGCATAAATTATTCATAAAACAAACGCAATGCAACAACAGCAACAACGAAGCAGTGGATGAAGGAGGAGAAGAAGCAGAAAAACAGCAATTACAAAACTTGGAAAATTTTTCCTTCCTTTTTTTTTTTTGTTTTTGTTTTTAAAAATTTTGTTTATCGTTCGGAACTTGCAAGTTGCATTCCCGGCAGACGTGCCCCTTCCATCGCTTCCGCTTGCAGCTCCGCGTTTTGTCTGCCTCACTGTCTGTCGGCCGCCTGTCTGCCTCTCTGTCTGTCCGCTTGTCTGCCTCCCTGTCTGTTTGCCTGTCTTTCTGCCCGTCTGCCCGTCTGTCTGTCTGCCTGTCTGCCTGTCTGTATATAGGTCAGCAGTAACATCTCCGTTCCGAGGCCCATAAAATTTGATGGTCTCCTTTGCCCCATCTTATAGGTTGGCCGCCCCCAAACCCACCCCCTCCATCCAAAGCCGAATCTAAGGGTGGGTTGATAACTAAAATTAGCCAAAGGCGCGCCGCACTTTTGGAAAAATAGTTGTAGTCATAGAAGACGTCACTTCTTGCCTCAAATCTCAAATCTTGAATCTCGAATCTCGAATCTCGCGGAGCACAGACTGAACGGAATTTCATTTGAAAGTTAAGCGCTGGCGGCGCACATACACAGATGTCGATTCAATGGGGGGGTTGTTGGTTAGATGGTGGGAGGGAGTAGGGTAAGGGAAGGGGGCTGTTGGGGGATGCCGATGTTGTTTTTATGTAATGCGCCGATGTAATTTTCAGTTAATGCCCAAAGTTTTGCAGCGTTTACTGCCCAATTTCCAAGTCCAAGGGCTGACATAACTAAATGGCTTTAAAGCAACAACAATAATAACAGCAGCAACAACAACAATAAGAAGAAGAGCAGCATCATAAGGAGAAGGCCGTTAGCTAATGGCCAACCAATCAGCTAATAACCGAAATTATTGTAATTTTTTCTTCTACTGCACACAGAAAATTATGTTAATCGCATTCGTTTCAATTACCAACAACAGCTGCTGCAGCAACAACAACAACAACAGCAGCAGCAGCAACAGCAACAGCGGCAGCAACAACAACAGCGAGAAGTGAGACGAACGCTAATGACATTTTTTGTTGCTTGTACATTATTAACAACAACAATAACAAACAGTAAAAATGGCAACAACAACTGCTAAAATAGCAACAACAACAATAATAACCACTGTAAAAATGGCAGCAGCAACAACAACAACAGCAACAACAACAAACAGTAAAGAAGAGTGATAACAACAACAACGGTAAAAACATCAACATAAGAAAAGAAATCAAAATGTTTCATTGAAATCTTCAAACGCATGCCAGCCCCCCCTCTCCCTCACTCTCACCATCTACAACTCTTTCACACTCTCCACCTCTCGCTCACTCGCACACACTATCTCGCTATCTCTCTATCTGCCTGCATGGCCATATATCTTTATGTCTTAATGCTCTTCATCTGCGCTTTGTGCTCTCTTCCGCTTATTGTGCACACATTTGCACGCCTAAATTGACTTAAATTCTGTTTTAAGACCCTCAACAATAGGCAAAAGTTTCAAATTTTTAACGTTATTTCCATTGCACAATGCACACCAATACAACTACACACACACACACACATGCACGCACACACTTACAAAACTTACACATTCATTTAGATACCACACACAAGCTGAGAGACAAAGCGACGCTTACTTTTTGCCCACGCAAAACTTTGACTCAACTTTAAGTCGAACTCAAAAGCTACGCACTCACTCATAATTTTTTCGGTTATTGTTGTTGTTGTTGTGCCGCCTTTGCTTGTTCTTTTTGTTGTTGTTATTGTTTTTCTTTTACTTCATATTGTTGCTGTTATTATAATTATGTGTGGGAGCGCTCAAGCCTCGAAAGCTCAAAGCGCACTTCTAACTGTGTCTGTGTCTGCCTTTTTTTAGCTGTGTGTGTGTGTGTGTGTGTGTGCGCCTGCTGTGTGTGCGTGCGTGTTTGTTGTTGTCTTGCACCGTTGCCTAGCAGCCAACGGGCACTCACAAGTGTTTGGGGTTCTTCGTGTTGTTGTTTTTCTTTTTACAGTTTTATTACTACTACTCTTATTTATTTATTAATTTTGCTGTTGTTGTTGTTGCTATTATTGTTGTTGTTGTTGTTGCGCGTGGGGCATTTCAATATGGCACGAAATCGCAGACGCTGCTTAGTAATTAATTAATTAATTTATAAATTTTGCATGGAATTCACAATTTTTGCGCAAGTTGCACCAAATAAGCAAACAGCATGAAGAATTAAAGTTGCAACTACCGCTGCTGCTGCTGCTGCTGTTGCTGTTGCTGCTGCTGCCGTCGCTGCTTGCGTGTTGCACGTTCAGCGACGACGTCAACGAGACGTTGCCAATGTGATTTCCACGTCTAAATGCAATAAATGGAATTAAAGTCGCGTCGCGCTGGTCAATCGCCAATTGCTGCCGCATTGTTTCACATGACCCGACAAACACACACAAACACACACACACACACACATTTATGTATGGGCATACATAAGCATGCACATACACGCTTAAGAACACAAGCTGACATGCAGCACAGTTGTTGCAGGTTGCAACTTTGCAACATATGTAAACGCACCCCTTAACAACAAACAAACAAAAAAAAAAAATGGAAAAAAAATGAAAAAAAATGAAAAAAAAAATACAGCCAACTTGCAACAAGCGGCAACAACAATTGTCGAGTTGAACAAACTCATTACGCGATGTTGCCCCCGCTACCCTGGTACCCCGCACGTTGCACTCAATTTTTTTTTCTTATATATTATTTTTTTTTTTTTTTTTTCCGCTCGCCTGTGACAATTTCTATTGCAATTTGCGAGCGGATTCTCATTAAGGTCAAAGTTGCAGGCGAGGTTGCCGCAAGCGGCAAGGGGCAGATTCTTACCTTAGCTTTTCTTGTTGTTGATTTATGTTGATTAATAATTTGTTCTCTTGATGTTGATGTTGATGTTGATTTTGATTTTGGGTTTTGATTTTTGATTTTTGAGTTTTCGGTTATCCAAAAATTGTGCTGCCTTTTAATCCAAGTGTTTGAGTTTTCGTTTATTTTTTGTTTTTTAATGTTGATTTTCACTTTGTTTTTGCATTTGCTTGCCACAGTTGAAAAAAATTTTGAACTTTGTTTTAACGATCATAAAATTCATTTTTGTTGCTTATATATTATATTATTATTTTTTTTTTTTAATTTTTGGTTTGTTTTGTTTTGAATTTGTGTATTTGATGAATTTTATTTTGAAGTACCGCAAACACGCACACGAACACCTGAACAATTTTATTTTCCCAATATCTTGTTTATCGTGTGTGGTAGGGTCCGGTCCGTTTCGAGTCTCACGTTGGAGCGTTAAATAGTTTTTGCTTATTTATAAGGCGATGCTCTCGCATTCGCATCTCGCACGCTACTAAAGCAGCTCCAAGCAAGTGAGCCTTTAAATAGCTGCCCGCGCAACATCTCGCACACGCAACTTGTCTGAATGGGGGTGGGTAGCCGTCGTCGAGTCGAACAGGCAGGTGAGTGAACGTGAGAACAACACGGCGCAACATGTCCGACCCAAGCAATTGCAACTAAGTCAAAGAATTGTGCTTGAGTTAATTTTAAATCAATTGATTAAAATTTATTTAAAGTGTTTAACAATGTGATGCTTTTTCATAGGAGAAGAAAAAAAAATTAATTTTTTTTTTTAGTATTTCATTTTTCTTGTCAATCTCAAGAACGAGACTAAACGCGATACGCGTAGAGAGCAGCATTCAAAATGTTCGAACTCACATCGAACATGTTGTGTTTTCGTTTTTCGGCCTGCGCTTGCGAGCGCAAGCGTACGCGTATAAGAGTAATAGCCGTATAGTCGGAGAGAGCGGCACACACATCGATGGCCATCGAACACGGTAGCTACCTAAGGCCAAGACTTGGGCTACATTCATCTCCGAGCCGTCATCAGCAGCGGCAGAAAACTTCTTAGGCGCATTCCATTGATTGTCATTCATTGAACACAAATACGGCTTTTGGCTAACACTCATATGTTCGGAACTCCAACGATGATTATGCGATTAGTTAATCATTCACTCACTCACTCAGTCAGTCAGTCAGTCAGTCAGTCAGTCAGTCAGTCTGTTCAGTGAGCAACGCATTTGCCGGTGAATAAACGATTCAATGACTCATAACCCATTGTAGGCATTACCAATGCCACCGATCGACTAAAACCCCAATAGCAAAGATCTCTTTGTGGTGAAATCTCTGTCCACGTTAACTTTACATACATGCAGATATCTGCATATGTGTGTGCTTGTATGTGTGTGTGCCCCATCCTCGCGCCTTTGTTCTATTTAATTGATTGGTAGAGTTTGGGAAATTGCGACTCGATAATTTTCTTTAAGCAAAAGGCATTTTTTATTGTTCGAACGAATGAAAAGCCTGCTCCGATCTATACTCCCCGTAGCTTTAAAATAGGTTTCAATCTGACGAATATCTGGACATATGTTTCCGACTAATCGACTTGTCATTTGATTGCAGTTTGAATCGTTTTATATGAGAAAGAAATTGGGCTTTATCCATCGTATAAAGGAACTTATGGAGTATGGGAACACATATAAGATTCTATATAGAAACCTATACAGGATTGTATCTAGGATCACATATAGAGTCGTACCTAGAATCATATCTGGGATTGCATCTGCAATCGTTTATATGATAAAGATCTTGGGCTTTATCCGTCGTATAGGGGGAACTTGTGGTGTATGGAAACAAATATGAGATTCTATATAGGAACATATATAAGATTCTATATAGATACCTTTATAGGATTGTATCTAGGATCGTACCTAGAATCATATCTGGGATTGCATCTGCAATCGTTCATATGATAAAGATCTTGGGCTTTATCCATCGTATAAAGGAACTTATGAAGTATGGGAATACATATAAGATTCTGTATAGGAACATATATAAGATTCTATATAGGAACCTATAAAGGATTGTATCCAGGATCGCATATAGAGTCGTACCTAGAATCATGTCTGGGATAGCATCTGCAATTGTTTAATATAAGAAAGATCTTGGGCTTTATCCATCGTATAAAGGAACTTATGAAGTATGGGAATACATATAAGATTCTGTATAGGAACATATATAAGATTCTATAGAGGATTGTATCTAGGATCGCACATAGAGTCGAGAATCATATCTGGGATTGTATCTGATATCGTTTAAAGGATTGCATTTAGGATCATATATAGATTTGTGTCTAATCTCGTACCTAAGATAATATAACATATGTATATAACATCGTTTATAGGATTGTATCTGGGATTGTATAAAGTCCTTTCTAGAATTATATTTATAGGATCGTATATAAGGTCCTTTCTATAATTGTACATAGGCTCGTATATAGAATCTTATCTGGGATTATAACTAGAATCCTATGTACAAACGCATTGTACCTAGGATCGTATATAGGGTTATTTATAGGGTCTTTTGTGGGATTATATCTGAGATCGTATATAGGATATATAAAGTATACAGAATCGTCTCTAGTATTTTATATATATATATATGAAAGTTTAAAGAATCCTCTCTGAGATCCAACTTGGATCATATGCAGAATTTAGAATCCTTTGTGGAACCTTATCTAGATTTATATATAAGATTGTCTCTGGGATCGTTTATGGAAGCGTAGATCCTTAATGGAAAAGGTAAACTAGCTCTTCCTCTCAAGGAAATGTTTATTTAGCCGCAGGATCATATATTGAGCTCTCCTTGATTTTCTGGCATGGAGCGTGCCAAAGATTCGGGCAGATGTTTTTTGAGAATCTCTCGGGTATCTTTTTGTATCCTTAACTGTGATAGATAAATTTGATTGGGAAATAAGTCGAAAATGCAAATCGGGGGGAAAGGAAGAGGATTGACAAACGTAAAGGTTGTTCGCTCAGCAATGCAAAACATGTCCTAGGACGAGGTGCTGTCTTTATATCCTGACGGATACGTATTCCCGGTAAGCGATCGACGTTGAATGGTATTAAATTTCACACCTCACAAAACGAAGATTGAAAGAGGGAGAGAGGGAGAGTGAGAGGGAGAGTAGTAGAGGGAGATGGCGATTGGGAGAGGAGTAAAAGATAAAAATCGGTAGCAAAAATAAATATTTATACATCATATTAGACGATGTACCGGAGCCAAAAGGCTAAGCCAAAGGGAGGGAAAACAGTTCGCGGGAAAGGCCACGAAATGTTGCACAAAAGGAGTAGCAGTCACAGCCGCAGTCACAGTCACTGCCACTGCCACTGCCACTGCCACTGCCATTGCCACTGTCACGGGCGGGCACAGCAGCTCGACGAGCGCTGCCCATGGGCCCAGGATCAGACGTGGGTACGTGTTTTGCATGATAAGCCGGGAATTTACACAGATTTTATAGATAAGACAAACAACGCTGAGAGTTGAGGGGAGTTAAGGTACTACCTCTTCTTCCTCGTCCCCTTCTCCTTCTCTTTCTTTCTCTTATTCTTTCTCTTGTTCTTCTTGTTCCTCTTCATCCTTTTTCAGCTCATGAAAAGTGAAAACGTTTTTCACGTCATTTGCTCAACATATGAGTGTGCAAGAGTTCACACACACACACACACACACACACACACTTACGCACACTCTTACGCATACTCTTACACACACTCTTACACACACTCTTACGCACACTCACACACACACAGTCAGCAAGTATTTCTGCCACTTCGCTGAGATTTATGATGACTTTTTAACATGTACACGCAACAGGTAAACCCGCACAAACAGTGACCATGACCGTGACCAGGCACGTCATCAGCCTTGGCGGGCAACGGCGGCGGCAGAGGCAGCGGCCCAAATCAGCATCGTAAATCCTTTTTTCCCACGTTCCCTCAGCTCTTGGGAGGCACGTCTCGGGCCTGGCATGGTGAGCACCTCCACCAATGCCAAGTCACCAAAAATACCAAAACAACAACAACAACAAAAAAAAAAAAAGTGCAGTCGCAGTGATGGACGCGCAATCACTGCAGTCACCCCATCGGGATAAGTCACAGGTACACATCATTGATTGTGGGCGTGGGCGTGGACACGAGTGAGGGCATGGGCGCAGGCGCGGCCGTCAGTGCGAATGCAAACACGAACAAGGACTATAACAAGGACGGGGATGCAAACGCGGACGCGGACACGGACACGGACACGGACGCGGACACGGACGCGGATACGGGCTTTCCACGGCTCAGATTGTCATGGCTTTGGCTTGGGCGCGACTCAAGAATCTTGGGCAACGGGGAATTCCTTTTGGTCGAGCATCGTTTTTCCCGCAACATGTGCGTACCACATGTGCGGTCCAGGAATTTCCGCACTTGTTTCCCACAGGAAGGTGTCCTTGCCTCCTTCCGTTGCATTGCGGATTTTCATTCGAATTGCTTTAACATTCGCGACTTCGACTTTTGTTGCACTTGTCCCATCGCCAAAGTTCCCCTTAGATCTACGTGCCTCGGCGTGGGTGTGTGTGTGTGTGTGTGTGAGTATGTGTGTGTGTGTGTCTGTGTGTGTTTTTCCCGCACAAGAAGTCATCTGTCCTGCAACAGGAACTCAACACTCCTCTGCCTTGTCTCTTGTCTCCTGTCTCCCGTCTCCTGTCTCTTGTCCTTGCTCCTGTTCCCTTGGACTAATCGTATTCATGGGCGCGTCTCTGGTGCAGCTTCCCAGAATGTGCAACAAATGAACGTGCCACAGTTGCAAGTCTCAGGATAATTATTATAAGGGGTTGTCCCTGGCGACGTTTCATCCTTAGATTTTAATAGATCCATTCAAAGGACCTGCAGGCACTGTATATTTACCGCAAGGAATCGTTTTGCTTTAAATATACAATATTTGTATCCTTGTTGATGTCTATATAAATGTTTTTGTGTCTCAGTGTCCGGCGTTATCCTTTTGAATCCTGTTTGTTTTATAGTCATTCTTATAAGTTGAATGCTTCAATTTATCGCATCCTTTAGCTTGTCTTTTATCTTCCTTTCATCATTTATCCTTATGGATTACGCTCTCTCTCTCTCTCTCTCTCTTCCTCTTCCTTGGCTTGTTTATTGTAGGGAATGATATAGATTTTTGAGATTCCTTGGGAAGTTAAAAACTTTGTTTATTTACCCAATGCCCATTGCATTTTCCATTTTCCATTTTCCGAGTCAGAGCCAATTCAAAATTTCCATTTGATGTTTTCATGACTTCAATGCTCGCATTTTCCATTTTCGCCAAAGTCCTTGAATCAACAGAAATGAAACAAAGCGTTATCCTTTGTCCTCCCTTTCGGCTGGCAAATGGTCAGCCGGCGCGAAGGGACGAACTTGTCTGGGAAAACTATGCCAAACTCTGTTCCTCACAAATCGTCGGGCATACAAATGTCCTTTTTAGCGTTGTTGCCGTCGCTGTTGCTTATTCCACATTCTACATTCTACATCCTATATCCTATATCCTATATTCTATATCCTACATCCTACATCCCACATCTTACTTCCTATGTCCTGTGTGCTGCGACCAGGTCCATATGCTCCTTGGGGATTAGGATGCACAATAATTTCAACAATTACTACTTGAATGCAATGTTTATGTTCAATTATTGTCGAAACTGACCCGCAGCCACAATCCTGCGGACTCAAAGGACTAAACGGACCTTGCACAGCGCTAGCTGGCTGCCCTCGTCCCTTGTCCTTGTCCCACGCCGGACAAGGTCCGTTGCAGTCCATTGATTGACATTTTTATTATGCATATTCAGTGAAACAAACTGGGACCCAAGTATCCTTGGCCGGACCAATGTTCTACCGTTCTGCCATTCTGGTATTACTTTATCCTTTATTCCTTCCTCTCGCCCCCCGCCCCCACCCCATCATCGACTGACAATAACAATAAATTTCCAATTTGTCTTTGGCATTCGCCTTAATGACGTCCACAATGAACCTTAATCCAATAGATAAATTTGAGAGCCACGATCTTAGCGGCGATGGCGACGATGACAGCTTCTTGGCGGCTGCCATGTCCTGGACCTGCCAACTGCCAAGTCCAAGTCCTTGCCCCATCAGCTTGCCTCTGTTGTGTAGCGGACAGTCTCATTACTTGGCCATTATTATTGCCAGCGCCTCAATCAATTTTTCAATTTCATTTCCATTGCTCAGGACAATTGGCTGCCACGCCCCTGTGACCACTCGGACGCCCACACAACCCGCACAATCCGCACAGCCACCCAACTGTTCAGTCACCCAGTTGACCGCCCGTTGAACACTTCTGTCGGTCACACGATATTTGCATTTGTCGTGGCTTCCATTTGGAATCCCGGCTGCATGTCCTTTAAAATTGAAATTTAGTTTTCCGTAATTTGTGCATCGAATTAGTTGGAGCTGCATGTGGATCCTGCGCCAGGACATGACTTGTTTTTCACTCGTTCCCAGCTGGACAGAAATGTCCTCTTTTGACATTCAAATTTCGATTATTACAAACTTTTGAAAGGAGTTCCGTACGTTTTGATTGCGATTCCTTCGAAGTGCAGCTGAAAGGACCAGAGTCCTGTGAAATTATTGAGTGCCTGGAATTTACCTAATAAGCAGTTGGCAAAGGATTTTGGTCAAAGCTTGAACGAGCTGTAGAGGAAATATTTTGGAAAAAGAAAATCATATTTGTTATCCTTGAAATCCTTTTTTTAAATTTTTTTTTTATTTTTAAATATTTTTGTATGTATACTTTTGAGTTTAAAAGGACATAAAATTGAAAAAATAAACAGCCTTTGCCAATATGCGTAATCCTTAAAGGATGTTGACCGAAATACAAGCTTGGTTATATATATAGTCCTTTGGCGCCTCAAGTTTATAAATAACTGTGAGTTTGAGGTAAAAAGAAGACATCAAGGAGTTAGCCTTTGGTTCATTTTACTCGAATATGTGTTATCCTTGAAGGATGTTGACTTAATGTATAAAAACAACAGCCTGGCAGTTTTCAAAGTTATTTTTAGCCCTTTGATACTTTAAATTTATAAATTGTTGTTTGCCAAAAATATGAAAGGACATGTCAAGGATTTAGGATCCAGTTGTTTGTTTACCCTTTTCCCAAATCCGAGCCAAAAGAGGCCGCCGGCTAAAGGATTCCACTGAGTAGACTTCGTTTGATTGCACCACGCATTCTGCTGCTTGTTGTCCTGCGTCATGATGAGTCCTGCGTCCTGTTGTCCTGCGCTCTGTTATCCTGTGTTCTGCACTCTGTTGTCCTGTGTCCTGCTCTCTGTTGTCCTGCTCCTGCCACTGTTTCCCAAGCTTATCCTTGGTAAAGGCAAATCGTTTAAAAAAATTGAAACGTGGTCATTGGTCTGGCCATTTAGGATGATGAAGCTCCACACTTGCCTGATCCTCGTCGAGGGCAACTGACTGCAAGTGGAGCCGTGCAGTGGTGGAGCAGAGGAGGCGGGTGGGCGGTGGAGTCGTGAACTGCAGTGCGCTAATCAGTTAAGGGGCACTTGTCCACTTTGGGATGCTTTGGTTTTAATTACGCGGCAAAAGTTGGACCGCAATGCGAGGACCGTGTGCCAGGACAAGGGGCCACTGCTGCTGGTCAACTGCATGTGCTGTCCATGGCTGGCTGAGGTCCCACCGAACTGCGTGCAACTCTTCACCGGATTCCCAGTTAGTTAAAGTGGTGCCAACACATTAAAACTGCAATTCATCCGTTGCCGCAGCCCTGGCCTCACATAGAAGGATGGGGGAGCGAGGCACACGAGGGACTGTAGGAGCTTTCGTATGATTCAACTGGGGACAGGGAGCGTGGAGCGTGGGTATGAAATGGGTACCAGGACGTGGACGAGACTGAGGTTGAGGATGAGCGCCTTGGCGTGTTGATGGCAAGTAGGAGTCAACACCATGACACGAAGAGCTCAGCAGGAGCGCTCGAGCACTAATGAACATTTTATTACAAAAGTTCTCCCTCCGACTGTGAGCGTAGATTGAGCGCGGGAAGCTGGCCAGGAGTGGCACGGGAAGCTGGCCAGGAGTGGCGCGGGAAGCTGGCCAGGAGTGGCGCGGCGTAGGTAGCGGATGAGAGCTGCTAGTGGCTTGGGAGGGGGATTTCATGTGGTGTGGGGGAGGGGGAAGAGTGGGGAACTGCAAGTGGAACATGGATGAAGGGCTTAGCAAACTTTTTTGGTGCTTCTCTCGCATTTTATTGCATTCCATTTTGCTGCACTTGCTCCAAGATTGCCAACGGAAGCTGCCTGCCCAATTTGAAATATTGTTATTCCAAGTGGACGGCTGAGTCGCCAGAGCACATAACTACTCCCAAGTGCTGGCTCTTAACTCCTCCAACTCTTAGCTCCTCCAACCCATTCAACTCTCAGTTCCTTTAAATCCTGCAACTCCTTCCCATACCCAACCACCTTTGCCCTTTCCCCTTTCCGCCCGCTCGACTTGGAGCTCACAAACTTCCAATTCCAAATTATTTGACCAACTTTGTCCACACCCACGCGATGAAGCACCCTTGCCACTTGTGCGGCTTCCAGCAAGTGTGCGCCTTGCACCCTTGCAGCCACATGGGCAACCCTTTGGAGCTGTCTGGCGACCGTCTGCTGCCCTCCAGACGCGGTCATCCAAGGTTCCCAAGCTGCCAACTTTCAGCGCCTGAGCCGTTGACATTTGCGCTGCACTTGAAATCCAATACTCCCGCTGGTCAGTGGTCTACAATGTTCAATGGGCAAATGCCCAGTAGGTGAATCCTATACCCACTCTTTCTCTCTCTCTCTTTCCCACTCTCTCTCTTTCTCTGTCTCTTTCCCACTCTCTCTCTCTGTCTCTTTTCCTGCATGCATTCAGCTCTGTAATTTCCTTGTTAATTTGCACTTTCGGCGTGAAGTGCGCGACACTCCGTCCATTGGAATGGAAATGGATATGTATATGGATCTGAATGGCATTGGTCTGTCACCCCCACCCCCACCCCCAACCTCACACCCAACCTGACCCTGACATTCCCTCCCCCATTTCTGACCCTATTTGCAAATGAAGTGCAACTTGACTTTCTGTTGGCTACCAAAATTTTAATTACGGATTTGCGCAAACATTTGCAGGAAATTTCCATCTAAAATTCAAATAGTTTTTCCTCCCCCACCCCCCCTTCATTTCCCTCCTTCCCCCTATTGCCTTGTACGCGTCTTCTATATGTATTTTCTTTTATTATTATTTTTGCTATATTTTGGGGGCTTATCTTTTTTTTTTTTCTACGGACTGGCAAACCGCGTAAGGAAACTCCTCTGGTGTCCGGTTTCCATTTTACGGAAAATTGTGGCCGAAAGTGGTGAAAATTATTTCCATGGGCAGCAAAGGGTTAAGGGTTTTAAGTTTCTAATTATGAATATTTTAATTGCTTTCACTATTTTTATTCCCCCCGCACAGCTGAATATTTAAATTTTGTGCTTCACTTTGGTGCGGATGTCCTTCGGAAAGGATCGCATACGGGACCCGAATGTGTGTCATATAAATGACGCGCAGATTTTAATTGAAATTTGGTATAAATTAAGTGAAAGCCTTAAGTGCAAAGGATATGCAAATGCATTACTATGATCGTCAAGGATTCCGGGCAAGGATTCACTTGAGAAAATAAATTTAAAATATCCTTGAGCTGTACTTAACATATATCGTGGTTAACCACTTTTTCGCTTAAGAATCTAATTTAGGTCAGTTTTCGATCAAGCTGAATCTCTAGCTGTTAAAGTGTTAAACTATCGATATTTGATATCGATAACAATGAATAATATATTAATTGATGTTTTAATTGATTTATATTGATATTAACTAAGGCATATATTCTTAATCCCCATCTTAATCAGAGTTTCATATATCAATATTGAATCGGTTATCTATAACTACATAAACTTGTTATCGATAACAATATCGATACTTCTGCGCCTTTAAAGATTACACATCGCTTTCTCTTTATGTGCTTCTCGCCAAACTTCGACAGCCTTAGTCTTAACAGTAGATCTATTGTTGTAAGTCTGACTTATCGATATTTTTATCGATTGTCGCTGTAAGTTGTATATATAATTTGTCATTTATGTCCGCTGTGTCTCATCGTTAGTTGCTTTGATTGAAGGACTATCCTCAGTTTTTGAAATCTGTCACTGGTAATCGATAGTTCATTTATAGATTTGTTGCCGTCTCTTTCGCTCGTTTCGATTCCCGTTGCGTTTGCCACATCAAAAGGATTTCTCCTGCGGCCGTCACATCAATTAACAAACAATTTTTGTGGGCCACCTCGTCGCTTACCTGCCATAAATTTCACATGCACCTGCTCCTCGCCCATTCGCCTCCCCGTCCACTCGTCTCTGCACCCATTTGCCTCCTCATCCGCTTGCCTCCTCACCCGCTTGTCTCTTCATCCGCTTGCCTCCTCATCCGCTTGCCTCCCCACCCGCTTGTCTCTTCATCCGCATGCCTCGGCATTCGCTTGCCTCTTCACTCGTTGGCCTGTTGGTCCGTTGGGCAGCTACCAGTTACACGATTACCGGCAACGAGGACTATCAATGCGGAGATCCAGAGATCAACTCCCGTCCCAGTCGTCGGCTGCTGCCACCGCCTGCCAATGATGGATTATGCTGTCAATCTCTGGTAAATTGCTCGGCTTAGGGCCGCACTGGCGCATGGTTTTGCCCCATGTGGCACGTGCTTGCAGTGGCTCAGCTTTAGCCTCAGTTTCTGCCTCTCCCCGTTCTTTTTGCCTCATCTTCTGCCTCTGCTCACTGCCTGTAAGCCGCCATTTCCACAGCCTCCACTTGCACGCTTGCACCTCCCTGCCCCCTTGGTCCGGCAGCATCCGGAATGAAGCCTCGACAAGTCGTCACTTGAAGCTGCGCCGTTGTCGGCTTTCATTACAAGAAGCAGGCGGCTAATTGAAAGCTGCATTCACAAAAATTGACGGCGGCAAAATGTGAAAAACGCACAACCCAAAACAAGTGCCTGCTGCAAGCGGCATGCTGCATCAAGGAGGAGGGGGCATTGCAGGTGAAGCTATCAGCCTCAAGTGGAGGAGCCCGAAGTTATGTAAAAGGGGGAGTCGTTGAGGTATGAAACCCCGAAAATAAATGCCTCGCCAGCTGCCGATTATTGACACTGCGGTCAATATGGAGCAGCAGCAGCAGCAGCAGCAGCGGGAGGCACACGAGAAGAGCATGTGAGTGGCATGAGAGGGGTGGGGTGGAGGCGCTGCAGAAGGTGGAGAAGTGGGCAAGGAGTTGGAGGCACGAGTTGCAGCCATCGATAAACTGCGCCGCCAGATGCTTTAGACTCTGATGGGCAATTACAACACGCGAGCCAGACAACAGGTTCAAAAACGGGGACTGGTACCGGAACACCGAGACTGAGACCAGCAGCGACAGCGGCAGCGGCAGCGGTACTGGCACCGCAACCAGGACCATCATCAGCAGCAAACGAATCCGAAGACCGAGACCAAAACCGAAACCGAAACCGAAACCAAAACTAAAACCCAAATACCAAAAACTTCGGCCTCCAATCGATGTTTGCGTCGCGGCCCTTTGCGGCCCTCTGCGACCCTCTGCGACCCTCTGCGACCCTCTGCGGGTTATTGCGCTTATGTTTTTTGATGATTTTCGGAGATGTTTTTTTTTTTTGGTTTTTTATTCTTGTTTTTGTTTTTTTTTTTGTGGCTAATAATGAACCCGAATCGGTGCTTGATAGCGCATGAACAGTCCCTACCAAAGTTGGGCCAACCCCCTGAACCCCCCAGCAAACCCTTCACGTCTAGCAGCGCGATAATTGCCGGTAAAACGCCTCGCTTGGCCTTTTAAATGCTGCCTCTCGTTTTTGTTTTTATGAAATTGTATCAAAAGGTATGAAAACTGTACTCTTAGGGTATATCAGCTATATAATGCGATATGTGACATACCCAACTGAAGCGACCTGTAAGATCTCTTATAATCCAGGGAAAGTTCTTAGTAAAAGTCGATGGAATTCGATCTGATCTTTAGGTAGTTTTTTGGGTTGCCAGAGTTTTTTTTACCACAGATGCCTTAAAGGAAAATATCAGGAGATATATATATATATAATGAAGAGAAAGAGAAGAGAAGAGAGAGAACTTATATTAGAGAGAATTAGAGAAAGAAAGAGATAGCTATAGTAATGAGGTAAGATCAGTTTTTCTTCTCGACTTTAAGCCTTTGCTTAATTTTTCTTTCGCTTGGTTGGTTAAGGACAATGTTCAATCTTACAAAAAATTGAAAAAAAAATTAAAATTGATTTTTTTTTTAAATCTATATATTTTAATTTTTTTATTTTATTGGTACATAAAAGGTTTACTATTTATAAAAGATATCACAAATGTTACTTAAAACGACGACTGAAAATTTTCTACAACTTCTGAGGACTGTTTTTTCTTAATATTTAATTTTTGTATGTTAAAGTCTATGTTAAATAACATGAAAATGTTAACAGTTTCTTTGACTTCGGTATTAATTAAATGTTGCACTGAAAAAATGTTTTCTTTGATTTTAAAAATAAATTTATGAAAAATTTTCTAAAAATAAATTTGGGCTAAGTTTAAAGCAATTTTCAAATATTAAGTATCCTTTCTAAATATCCTTTATGAACATCATTTATAAATATTCTTAATGCTTTATATATATTTTTTTTTTTTAATATTAAAATAAAAACAAAATCGTGGAAAATTCTGAGACTCTCTGAAAATTTTGGTAAGTCAATTTTAAAGGATATACAAAATTTTATTTCTATATTTTTTAAATTATTTAATTTATTTAAATTTATTTTATGAATGATTTTTTTTTTTTTTTTTGATTTTTCTCTGAGTAGAGTCTCAGCTTCAGGGCATTCAGGATTCGTTCTTTTATTTTATTTTTTTTAATTTGTCATTCTTCATAAAATTGACTGGCAAATAAAGGATATAAAATCCTCGTTACACAATTTGCAATCTTATGAAATTTTTGAAATTCTTTTCCATTTGAAGGATATTCCAAATTCGTTGTTCATTTTATTCCCAATATTTTATTCCTCTTAAATTGTGTTCACTTTTCGAACCATCGACGTTCCGGCTGCCCTTTTTGCTGCAGACGTTGCCTTCTCTGCCACTGCCACTGTCACTGCCACTGCCTCTGTCGCTGCCTCTGCCACTGCCACTGCTGCTGCAATGAGGCACAAATTGCAGCTGGCGCACGGAAGCGACGCTCATGGAATCCAGCGCTCAAGTCGAGTAAAGCACGCGCCGCTCGCGACTATCCCGATTCCAAGTCCGAGCTGCGGTCGAGTCCAAGTCGAAGTCCAAGTCGAATTCCAAGCCATTGACCGTTGCGTTCGCTGGACAGATGAGTGAAAGAGCGAGAGAGCAAGAGAGCGGGAGAAAGAGAGAGAGCAAAGGGAAAGGGAAAGGCAGAGGGAGCTGAAGCGAGTGCAACTCAATCAGGCGGCTGCAGTTGTTGCACCTGCCTGCAATTGCAGCGGCCAAGGGGCGTGGGGCAGTTGCACGGATCGGGGGTAATTAGTAACAGGCCGCTGCCTCAATCGCGTGCTGGTAATTTCCACTTCCAACTGAACGCGTCGCCCAGGCCGCTAATGTGAATTTATTTGGTCTTCAAAACGAGGCCTCCATCACACCCATGACGAAGGGTTGTCCATGTCACATACCAGTTCCCGATTGCCCGGCTGCCCGATTGCCTGGCTGCCCGATTCCCCGGCTGCCCAGTTGCTCGGCTGCCTGTTTGCCCGTTTGCCGATTCCTGGCTTGCAGTTCCCGGTTCCCAGTCATCAGTTCCTGGTAACAATCCTCGGATGATCTCTGCCAGTCACTTTGCCATTGCGATTGTTGCAACTCGATTTTGCGTAATAATTCGACAATCGCTTTAAATGCATTTTCCATTTACGTAAACCCAAGCCCAGGACCACAGACATTGACTGAGACAGGAGTGGGAATTAGGGCCAGCGGTAGGGGCAGGGACAGGGGCAGTGGAATGGGAATAGGAATAGAAATGAGGTTGGAAATAGGGAAAAGGCACGGCGACCTCACGCTGTGTCATTGTGTGTGTGTGTGGAAAATCTGTACGACCTTCCGATTCTTCGGCTCACGCGCTTCGATTTGTCATGGGCTGACCGTGACACACATTCTGGATACGCGGGACAGGGACTGGGACTGGGACTGAGACTGTAACTGGGACTGTGACTGGGACTGGGACTGTGACTGGGACTATGGCTGGGACAGGGACTGTGACTGGGAATGGTAATGGAAATGGAAGCGAAGGGTCACGTTTATGAAAATGGAAATTAATTCGCATTAAATTTTGGGTTTCGCTCTTACCCTCCCCCTCCCTCTCCCCCTTCCTCTTCCTCTCCCTGTCCATTCACCTCTCTCCTTCTTTTAGTCACCTTTTTTGCTTGCGCTCAGTCGCCGTTCGTGTTGCTCCTGTTGTTATCTGCGGCGCAGGCGACGCCGGCAACGGACACGTTCATGCATAATACCCAAGGATGTGTGTGTGTGTGTGTGTGTGTGTGTGTGTGTGTGTGAGCGAGTGTTTGTGTGTTCAAACGTGTCATCAACAAATGGAAATTTCGCCAAGCTATTTAACAATTCACATACATCGATTATCCTTGTATCCTGCAGAGCTGTGTCAACGAAACGTTCAACGTGATCAACGTGAAAATCGATAGGAAATAAGCAAATTGGAAAATTCAGCTGCTTAAATCAAGGATTACCCGGAATGCATTCGATTGAAAATTTGCGCATCAAATTGTTGGATATCCTTAGAGTTTGACACAGCTTTCATTTTTTGTCTTCCTCTGATTGCAAACAAAAATTGGACTGAGCTTGCATATCCTTGCAACATATGGCAACATGTGTTGCGCCGCACAGGATCCGCGACTATTGGCTGAGCTTCAATTTATGAAAAGATAAATTGCGATTGCTTTTCCTGGAAATCATGTGTTCGGCACGCTCCACGCTCCAGGGTCCTCGGTCCGCGGTCCGCGGTCCACGTTCTATGGGCTCGAGCGAGTCCTTTGGCCATATGTTCAGGCGTAGCGGTCAAGCGACTTAAACATGTTAACAAAACAGCAAGGAGCAGGAGCAGGCACCTCAATCAAGGCAACAATTCTACATATTGATATCCTTATGAACCCCGCCTACCTCTGGCCAGGACCCAAGATCATCGGCAGCCGTCATAACAGCGTCAAAACTAATTTTCATTTTCGTTTAACAAAACAGAAGAAGGAGAAGGAGAAGGAGATGGAGGAGGAGGTGGAGGTGGAGGATGCGACGTACAAAGGACTCGGCATCTGTTGCGGCAACCAAATTAAATTCACTAAATTATTGAAGGGAAAACACTTTTCATTTCGGAAAAGTGAAAATGCACTGGCGATGCATGCGGCGCGAGGGGCCACTCAGCCAACTGTTGTCTTCCGCTCCTGCTCCTGCTCCTGCTCCTGGGCCAGGCGAGCGGGCGGGCGATGCAAATCTGACAGCATCATCATTAGATGCTCAGTCCTTCGTCCTCTGGGCTACTGACTGCCTGGCTGCCTGACTGCCTCACTGTCTCACTGCCTGACTGACAACATGACACGCGAAGCGAGCCAAGGCGAGGTCCTTCTCCATTGGCGGGCATGTTTCATAACAAATTGTGATAAGTGCGCTCCTTGGGGCGTCCTAGAATGCACTTCACTTTCGCTCCTTCACTTTCCTAAATGCCACGCGACTGGAACTGCCACAGTCACTGCCACAGCGACTGCCACAGCGACTGCGACTGCGACTGCAACTGCGACTGTGACTTTAAATGTGCAACAGCTGCTTGCCACCAGACCTGTTCCCATTTGGCTGCCCGCCTGTGCTGCTGCTCCTGCCTCTGCCTCATTCTCTGCTTTTACTTTTGCTCCTGCCTCCGCTCCTGCCTTTGAGCCAGAGTCTGGCCATATGCTGCAACTCATATCATTCCAGGCGCAACATGTGATGGGTGACAAGTCAGAATCTTTGGGTTTTTGAGTCAACAAATTTGCAATAAAATTGAATGTTTATGAAAGGACGAAGCGAACAGAAAAAATGACATTTTTTTTTTATTTTATTTTTTTAAACAGGGAAAAGGAAAGAACTTCAAGAAAGAAGCAGCATTTGAAGGACATTAAGTAAGGTTACATTTTGTTTCATCTTCTGTTTTTTTTTTTAGATGAAAACTAATTTTTTTTATTTAAAAATAATTTTAAATTTATACATTAATTTCCCTATTCCTTCAAAGGACGAAAGTTTACTATATTCACGCATGCAATAAATCAGGATATAAAGAATTCAGGACTCTAGCTTCTGCTTTTATATAAGGAGAGATCTCAGTTTGTCTCTTGATTTTTTTTTTTTTTAATAATTTCTCAGTTATATTGCCAGAATCAGGACTACATATCCTTTGGCTGTCTACAAGTGTCCAAAACTTTCGTATTGAATTTTTTAAGCTTTTGTAGTTATCCTTTTGAATTGCAAACTTTCTTTAAATTATTAATTTTTTTCAAGTCCTTTTGGAATCTTCTTTCTCATAGAGTTTCCTTCGGGATCTTCTTGGAAATAATTTCTTAAAAATGTCACTTGTTCAAGGATTTTAAGGATCTGAAAGCATTGCATCATTCCCCTTTTCATCTTCGCTTAAGGCTCTAATTGCATTCAGGGATCCTTTGTGTTCTGGTATCCTGCACATAATTTCAGTACTCGACCCCCAACTTTGAGGCTGGATACTTGCCGCCTTTGGGGCTGGGGCTGGGGGCAGGGACTTACGTCTAATTGGCCTTTAATTTCAATTGCCAATTGGCTGCTGTTTATGGAAATGCATTTTCCATTCAAACCAAAAGCATCAAATTACCAAATGGCCAAATTGTCAAATTGTCAAATTGTCAAATTGTCAAATTGCCAAATTGCCAAATTGGCGAATGGAAATTCAATTTTCGGCTCATTGAAAATCACATCAATTAGCGTCTGGTTTGGTCCTGGAACAGACGCCTCTGAGGCTGCACATTTATAAATATATATATATATATATATATATATGTGTGTGTATATCCTTGATACATCCCTGCGAAATTGTGTACTTTTGAAGCACATCCTTGCATGTGCTCCTTTGAAATTGGTGGTGTGGCTAAGGGTGCCTGGGGGCTGGGTAGGTGGGAGGGAGGGGGGTCGGGTTAATGAATGAACGCCATGTACTCCTCTGGCTGATCTGGCAGTCCTTAGGTGCGCCTCGTTAATGGCAATGTCAAGTGTCTGGGGAAAGTGCAGTGAATAAATCTGCAATTAAAATCCTTTCACTCTTGCCTGCATCCTTCGAGTGCAATAACCAATTTCATTTTATCCTTGTAATTGAGATGCACATTAAAAGAAACGCATCGTTAAGGCTGCTGCCACATCATTATGTATCCTTAATGGACTTTACTTGAATGATATATATAAATGTATGTGGTGCCTGGTGATTCAAAGAACGAACCAGCTCATAGGAACCGCCTCCAATCAGGCTAATAAACTTATTTAGTTCCCTAACTTGTGTAAACATTGGGGCGTCCCATCAAGTACACCTTTCAACCTACCAGCCAAGCAGCTCGCCATCCTGCCAGCTTACCATCCTGCCAGCTAACCATCTTACCAGCTAACCATCTTACCATCTTACCAGCCTACCAGTGTTGTGGGCGTGGCCGCCCTCACCTCCGCCTTAACTCATTAGGGAACACCTACCAAGGAGCAGGACGGCCCTTAAATGGCCACGCGAAGGCGACTAATTAATGCCGAAAAACCAAAAACCACGAGAAAAACAAATGAATTCAACTGCTGCGTGCCTTGAGAGCGGATTAAGCCGAACTCCAAATACGCTACTTCCTGGAGGAATCATTGCCCAAGAATGGCTCCTCGTGCTAATGAGTGATGCTTCAGGCGTGTGTGGGGCATCCAGAGCTTTGCCTCAAAGTGAGTTACTTAACTGTTGGCCTCTCGTGTCATTGAAGTGTATGACGAGGAGTTCCAGGACTGAGGCGTACAACGATGGTACAGATGGACGACTGGAGAGCTGGAGATGGAGTTGGTGTTTGCAGATGGAAGCGGAGATGGAGATGGAGATGGAAGCGTAGATGAAGATGGAAATGGAGAAGGTGTTGGGGATTGAAGCTGAAGTTGGAGTTGGAGTTGGAGTTGGAGTTGGAGTTGGTGATGCAGTTGGAGGCTCTGAAGATGTGTCTGTAGGTGCTGAGATGAGCCATGTGCCCGGTGGATACCGTTGCTGCCAGTTACAGCCCCCCAGAAGTCGAGGGACTTTTAATTAATAAACGGCGAAGGCGACAACCACGAAGTTACCTGCAAACCGCAACAGACAAGGGATGCGGTTGAGGTTAAGTCGTTGGCTCAGGAGGCGGTTGAGGGGGTGCGACGTTTAAGGGAGACTCCAAAATGTTGGGCAATGGAGCTTTGCGACCAGAGACCAGAGACCAGAGACTTAAGACTTAAGATTCGAGACTTGAGACTTGAGACTTGAGAGTTGAGAGTTGAGGGTTGAGAGTCCCCGGCACTTGATGCTGTTCTGTGTGGCACATAGTCCATGACTTGGAGCTGCTGCTTGCTGCTTGCTGGTCGCTGGTCGCTAGTCTCAACTGCGGCTAATCGCGGGGATTATTAATTAGCCATCGCGTCGCGACTTTGGAATGATAATTGCGGCTGTCGTTGAACGTTCTGGGAGTTGTAGCTTTTGCTCTCAAATGATTTGATTAGCCAATCAATAATGGGGCGCTGCACAGTCCTCACCCTTTGCCACATGCCCCAAAACGCTTGCTGCCTGCCGGCTGCCTGTTGCCTTCTGCCTTCTGCCTTCTGCCTTCTGCCTGTTGCCTTCTGCCTGTTGCCTTCTGCCTGTTGCCTTCTGTCTGTTGCCTGTTGCCAGTTGCTTGTTGCCTCTTGTCTGCTGACTGTTGACTCCCCACAGCCCAGGCAATCTGCCAAGTGGTGCGCTGTCCAAACAGGCGGCGGTGAAATGATTTTGTTGTCTCGCCGCGGGCCACAAAGGTGCCAACAACAACAACAATAACAACAACAACTTCTTCGTTCAGGGCGCATTATGGATTTGCCGATTTTTGTTGCTGGAGATCTGGAACTCGAGCTGTGGCACTGGGTCTGCGGCTTCTCCTACTGCTCCTGCTCCTGCTTCTGCTGCGGCTGCTGCTGCTGACGCTGCTGCTGCTGGTGCTGCTCCTGTGGTGGCTGGCAAAAAACACATAACATTTATTTATGCGCTGAAGGTTCTACTTCTTGCCAGGCTCTGGTCACTAGGAGGGGTGGGGGTCTCGCTTTTGGATCCTCGAAACCAGATCCAGATCACTTATTATTAATTTTAGTGGTTAAGAAAATGGGAGCGGGTCGTCCGATTTGTCCGCTGGTCCGCCCGTTCGTTGCAGGCGGCGATCGGCACTGCCGCAGGCAAATGCCGCAGATGAGGCATGCAGATGGGCAAAATGTTGCCGGGCACATCGTCCAGGTACCACCGCCGATCCTCATCGCCTCATCACCTCATCGCCTCGTCGTCTCGTCGTCTCAACGTCTCAACGTCTCATCGTCTCATCGTCTCATCGCCTCTCACTTCATTCATTTGTTGGCTCTTTCCCTCGGTCGTTCCAGTGTTCCCCACTTCACCCGCCCGGCACTCGCTCGCTGGCCGATCTTCTGTTTTGGGCCAATTTTAATTAGTTTTGCTTTGTGCCCGCTGTGTCTACCGCTACCGCTGCCTCTGCCCTCGGCCAGCTCCTGCTCTGAGCCAATTTGTGCAGCATATGCGCTACTTGGAATGCGCCGTATGTGCGGCTCATTGGTTCACTGGAAGAGAGAGAGAGAGAGCAAGGAGGAGCCTGCAGGGAGTGAGGTGGAGTGAGGAGTATAGACAGAAGACTCTGGTGGCTTTGGGGAGGTGCTGGGAGGAGCTGGCGGAGGAAAGAGCACAAACCTAAACAGAGAGGAACGAAGCAGCGATCTAAAGGAGCGTTGAAGTGTGCGGCACTCAGAAGGATGAGAAAGAGGAGGAGGAGGGGGACTAGGAGGAAGAGGAGTGCGGGGGGAAAAGTCTGCAATTCACATTCGCGCACAACTCACTCATTTTCCATTCAGTTTCGGGCAACGCCCACTTTTGGGTACGCTCGTCCAGTTCATTTTCGGCTTGGGGCCTTTTAATAGTCCGCCATTCGCCATATACGCAAATCGATTAAAATTGTGGAGCCGCAACTCCATGTTGCACCCGATCCGAGCCACACGGGACACATATTTAAATGCCAAGTGAAAAACTATAGCCAATTACTTTAAATTAGTGTAATTCCCATGGCTCTTGGTCTTCGACTGTTCAGCCCCAGCCTCAGCCTCAACTCCAACTCCAACTCCAATTTCAACTGCGAGTCCAACTCCTTCGACTGCTCCGATATGTGTCCCACTGTCCAAGTGTCTAATTGTCCGACTCTCTGACTGCCGCTCGCATTGTGAACTGAGAACCGAGAACCCAGGACGGAGAACTGAGAGCCGAGAACCAAGAGCTGAGACCTGAGAACTGAGAGCTGGGAACTGAGAACTGCAAACTGAGACCTGTGAACGGAGAGCAACGTCGATCCAAATACCCAACTGAAGTCAAGGCCCGACCCTATTCCTGGCTCTATGCTGCACTGCACCCAATCGGACGGCTTGTGGCCCGCGGGTGTAATTTTAATTTGTGCCCAGGTCCCAGAACTTGGTACTCGATACTTGGTACTCGGTATTGGGTATTCAGTGCAAGCTGCAGCCTCGCGTGGATGCGACCAAGGAGCTCTGTCCGACCGCTGCCCCATAAGTGGCTCAGCTGTTTAGAGACGCGTAATTGGCGATGCGGCATGCGCCTAAGCCACGCCACAAATATGCCCCACGCCATGCTTCATTTCGTGTCACAGAGCCTGCCGCACGTTCCCAACCCCCTAAATTGCTGGTATTTAATAACTTTTTGCTTCTACCCTTCGGATATCCTGCAAATGCAGGTATAGGGAGTTTTTTTTGAGTTGAGCTATTGAGTTATTTTTCCCGATCCTCGAAATTTAAATTGATTAAAATAAAATATTGAAAATATATAAAATAATTAATTAAAAATATATAAAATAAAAAATGAAAAATATATAAAATAATAAATTAAAATTAATTAAAATAAAAAATTGAACATGTATAAAATAATAAATTAAAATTAATTAAAATAAAAATATAAAATAATAAATTAAAATTAATTTAAAAAAATTGAAAATTTATAAAATAATAAATTAAAATTAATTAATTAAGACAAATTAAAAAACCTTTTCGAAAAATGTATATTTTTATACGATTTAAATTTTTGTATTTTATTTTTAAAGATGAACAAAAAATGCTTTGAAAATTGGGAAGTATTAATATCAGTATATTTATTTTAATTATAGGTATATAAATATATATTATTTAATGATTTTTAAATTACAACAGTTATTTAATATAAATGTAATATTAATAAATATTTTTTTTATGAATTTTGTTTTATTCCAAGAGATTTTTTTTTTTTTAACTCAAGAGCGATTATATTCGGACTTTAGAGCTCAAATTTTAGTTGAATTTGTTTTTTAATTTTTTTAGTTTTATTATAATTTTAAAATTTATTTATCTTATAAAATAATTTTCTTCTAATTTTTTTTAAATATTTATAAATTTACAATGATATTCTTTAAACTTAAGAACGATCCAAGCATCATCATCTTAAGATATATTCTCAACTATTGTAAAGCATCCTTTATACATTTTCCACCGGGTATTTAATTATTATTTTTTCCTTAATTATGTAATTAAATTAATAACATTTACTATCAATTATTTTTTTCTTATTTTTTTTTAAACTATAAATTGAACTGAGGGTTAACCTCTCGCCGTACCCTTGACTGATACAGGCTCTCGGATTGAATTATTTTTAGAGGGTATCCGGGTAGCTGTTATTTTGGAATGCAATTAAAAAAATTACTAACTGGTTCAATTCCTTAGGAGGTTCTTTCACTTTTCGGACCACGCCGCACTGTGGGAAAATATGTAGAAGCTGGCAATCAATGTCCAAAATAACGCCGCTGGCCATGACAATCCGGCTCAATTTATGAGCTTGGCCAGCTCTTGGTTAGCTCTCGGCAGGCTCCGGTGCCAACTGCCGACTGTCGACTGTCGACTGCCGAGTGGCGAGTGTTTCCCATGGCATAGATCTTTGGCAATAATTGATTTCAATTTATAGAGCTCAGGTGGGCTGCCCCCAAGTGAACGTCAAATAAAATTAGGATTTTATGTGGCTAACAAGAAGTGCGCTTAACAAATTGTCTCAGCGAATCCTCCAGCTAGGATGTGCATATCTCTCGACCAACAAGCCAACAGCTTAATCCATGCCCTCAGTCACTTCAACTACCACAGGACATCCCCTCTCTTCCCCACTCTTCCTCTTTTAATAAATTCAAATTTCTGCTCTGACCTAACGAAGAAACTAACCGTAAAATTAAACGCCAAAGGATGAGTATTAACCTCTGCTCGGATGGCCGGATGGCCGGATGGTCGGTTGGTCGGTTGGTCGGTTGGTCGGATGGTTGGATGCCTTGATGCCTGGATGCTCGGACTTTGACATTTTTGGCTTAAAGGGAAGGCAACTAAGCAAATGGCCAACATTATTTTTGGGGAAGTTACTCGAGTGTAACCCGCCGAGTGACCCTTTTGGTTAACCAAATTATGTGGCACTTTTTGACTAGTTTTGTAGTTTTTGGCCATTTGGCCATTTGGCAGAACAAGAAGAAGAGGAAGAGGAAGAGAAAGATGATGATGAAGTAGTAGTAGTGGAAGTAGCAGTAGCAGTAGATGGTATCCCACATTGAGGCCGCCCTGGCTGGCGGCAAATTAACGCTGGGAAAGCTCACAGGCCAAATGCCAACTAACCGGCCAACTAGCAAACAGTTCGTTTAGGCCATGTATTCTGGCCAGAGCCATGGCCCAAAGCAATTAAAACGCGTTTTCGCAATTAAATGACTTTGCTATTTTTCATCTCCCTTTTTTCTTTCGACATATATTGTTATGCTTTTTTTTTTTTGTTTTTTAGTTTTCTAAGAATACCCTGTAATTTATAGATCCAAGGGCTCGCTTGAGTCTTGGGTGCAGGCTTAGCGGGTGGAAGCAACAGAGGGAAACCTTGTGCAATTTTAAATATCAAGCAGAAATTGGAAAGAAAAAATAAAAAATAGAAATTTTAATTTACAGGGTATTTACAAGGTATAACACTTGAATGTCCTTGTTGTTGTCCTTATCTCAACCAAGACTGTTAAGTCAATTTTTCCGGAACGACGCCTTCTCTGAGTCTCCCTTTTCCATTTGCCAAACACTTTCATTTGGTATTATGATTTTTTTACAGGGTATCCTTCGTGTCACGCACTTTTGAGCATTTGAGGAATTCCTACTTGATTTTTTATGTCTTTGTCTTTTTCTCTTTGCCTCTGTTGGCGCTTGTTGTTGGCTTTTAAGTTGAACAAAAGTTGATGTCAAAAATTTGAATCAGAAAATGTTTCAAGGCAGCGGTAAGTAGGGAGCGGGTGCGACTGCGACTGCGGTGGCCAGGCTGTTGGCGAGGGCGAGGGCGTTCGCGGGTACAGGCAGTGGCGGGAGGCGAGTGCTGGTGCGGGGTACAAGTACGGAATGACTTTTGGTAATTAGACTTCTTGGCGTGCTCGAGTTGCTGCCATAAACGGAGGAGGTCGCCAAGCTCTTCGTAGGGTTGGGAAAATGTTTCCAATTAAGAAAGCCTGCTTGAAAAACATTTGCGAGGGGGGGAAGGGGTTTGGGGGAAGAGTGGCGAGCGGAGAGACTAGGCGGGGGAGAGCTGCATAGGGTGAGTGAGGGAGATGGAAACTTGAGTTGAGGAGCGTGGAAAATAAATACGAAATTGTAATAACTTTATATATATTTTCATTTGCGCGCTGCGTGCGGGTGGCGATTCGGTAACCTACGCCCCCTCCCCCTCCTCCTCCCCCTCCCGCCACCCATCCATAACCAATCCCCGCTCACTAGAGCCCTCGCCACTTAGAGATTCGTAGCTGCTTTCTGGAGCAGAGCCATCGGCATTGTCGGCATTGTCACATGGCTCTGACATCGTTCCAGCCAAGCGATGACGCTGCACTTTGCCGGCTCATCTTAGTCATTATAATTTCTAGAACGCGCATTGCAGACATTAACATCAGCTTCAAGTTGGGTCTTAGTTGTTGTTGTTGCTGTTGTTGTCGTTGTTACTTTAGTTGCTGTTGATGCAACTGCGAAGCGTAACGAACACGCTTATAACAACACCGAGCAACAATGAGCCACAACAATTGCTAAAACAACATCCACATCCACAAAACATAATCATCATTAGCGACTTTGGTACAGAATCAAACATTAAAGCCCAACCCCCACACCCGAACCCAGGCCCAAACTCGAGTCCATACCCCCAGCCCATACCCAAGCCCATACCCATATACACCTGTCCATACCCCTACCCTAACCATACACCTAACCATACACCTAACCATACACCTATCCATACCCGAGTCCATACCCCAACCCATACCTTAGTCCATACCTCCACCCATACCCCAGCCCATACCCTTACCCATACCTCCACCCATATTCCTACCCATACACCTACCCCTACCCCAGTTCAAGCCGTGGCCCATAGCCCACAGCCCATGCTTGGACCCATATTGATAAAGAGAAAGAACATGATTTGGCTCCGAGTCTGGAACGAGCTGCCATATAATCATTTGGCGCACTCACTTGTTACTGGGCGGCGCTGGAGAAGATGTACCCGATGCCTCCAAGAGGCGTCCAAGACCCAAGGCCCAAGAACACGGGCCAAGACCAAGACCGCAACACCGACTCAGCGTCAATGGAGACGAGAAGCTGCCACATTGTGGTCACACCTCGGCGCATGCGCGCGTTGCCCAGCTGCCAAGTTTAGCTGCCCAGTTGCTTAGTTGGCCACAGTTGGCAGTTAGCTGCCACATGTGGCAACGTGTCCATAGACCATCGTGTTGCAGATAATTAGCTTTGCTTTAAACAATTCCATCAATGCTAAGTACACACAGAAGTTGCATAAAACACCTATTAGGGGCACGCTTCAATGCCTTGCAACTGCCTCGTAACTGCCTTGCAACTGCCACAGCGGCAGCCGCTGTAACTCTCCACTTCCCAAGAAACACTCGCACCCAATCTTTCGCCTCTCCGGCTCTCGGCTCTTCGGCTTGTTCCTGGGTTATTTTAATTATTTACATTTAATTGGATCGTTGTAAGAACAAAGTTATTCAACAATTGACCAGCCCCCCCCCCCCCCCATGCTGACCCCTTGCCTAGCATGAAGTAAATTATGTTTGTATTTATTTTTCTATTACTTTTCACGGGATGCGCTCCAAAGTTCTGTGAAGCCGGAAAAGTGAGGCTAAGAACGATCCACATACTGAATTTTCTAACGGTTCTTCTCAGTTTTTATCAGATCAGATTTTATCTAGTTACAGGAAGTGACTTTATCGCTATGCATATGTTATCTGTATGTTATTTGCATGTTATCTACATGCTATGGCATATGTAACACATATGTTATACATGTTAAATATATGTTATACTTAAGCAATGTAAATGTTATAGAAATGTTATATATATGTTATATGTATGTTATATATATGTTGTCTATATGTTATCTGTATGTTATCTACATGTTTTCCATATGTTACCTCTATGTAAACTCCATCTTCTTTTCATATTCTTTTCCTTAGTGTCTACATGTTTTATACATTCATATGTTAGAGTCATGTTATTTATATGTTATCTACATGTTATCTACATGTTATCTACATGTTATCTATATACAATTTATATGTTAGATACGTGTTATGAATATGTTACTCATATAATATAATTTTGTAATATATATATTGTCTATATGTTATATATATTTTCTATATACATATGTTATTTGCATGTTATCTATATGTTATCCATATGTTATCCATATGTTATATACATTTTTTCCATATGTTATCATTATGTAAACCAAATCTTCCTTTCATATTCTTGTTCTTGGTGTATACATGTTTTATACATTCATATGTTAGTTTCATGTTAAATATATGTTATCTACATGTTATCTATATACTATCTACATATATGTTAGATACAAGCTGTCTACATGTTATGCATGTGTAACACATATAATATATCCATGCAATATGTATGTTGTCTATATGTTATCTAAATGTTATCTATATGTTATTCATATGTTATCTCTGTTGTATTTATGTTAATTAATATTCATAATTTCTTAACTCTTCTCCCGTTGCTTTCAAAATTTAATTGGTCTATTGAAACTATTAAACTGTTAAATCAGTTAGTTCTTCAGATCGAGTGGTTCTATAAAACGTATAAATAGCTAGAGACAAGAATTGCCTGGAGAATACCCTTTAGGCAGATTCTGTGGGTTTTCTTTCAGCTATAAACCGAGGGTAATTCTTATGTAATCTTCGACAATCGCATTCGGTCGCTTAATCATTTTCCGGCTAACTCCTGCTGTAGGTCATAACGGTTCTTTTTGTACCCTCCAGAACTTGGCCAACGCGACGTGCTACTGAACTATGAGGAATCATCACTTGGATTGTCATTCGTGGAAGTAAATGGAGATGTCAACTGCGATGCTGATGCTGGCAACGGATTAGGGTGATGACCAAACACCGATAACAGGTCTTTAGGGAGTGAGTGTGGGAGCGAGAAGGCAGTGCATGGACAGAGCTGATCACATGCTGGCGCAAGCGGGAAGAGGGAGAGAGAGAGAGAGAGAGGTAGAAGGTGAGCGAGAGATGATGCAAAACGGCGCTAGGGCTGAGATTTACGATGGAAAGTGTGAGAATTTGAGAACTCGGGGAAAATGACACAAGAACAGTTATGGCTTGTGCACTGAGATGCCAAAGATATAAGGCCCAAGAAAGGGGAAGGAGACGGACGATGGCCATGACTAGGCCATAATCACGAACAGTCCAGGGCCCAAGCCGAGACCAAGACCAACTCTCCATTGAGCCGTGAAATATGATCAAAATATTTGTGCTAGCCGCAATTATTATGATGAGCCGAGAGGCAGAGGAGAAGGACAGACAAAGAGAGAGAGAGTGAGAGAGACAGAGAGAGGAGAGAAGCATGAGAAACAGAGCTAGAGGGAGGGGAGGAGGGAGCGGGAGTGAGCAAGCGACTAGACAATGAAGAAGGTTTAACCCTCATTTGGGTTTTTTGTTACCTGAGGCTTCGTTTTTTATGACTCTATTTGGGTATTGATTTTATGGGGCACCGCATTTCGGAAGTGCAACACAATTGCAATAAAGAATTTGATTGATGCCACAAACGCTGAGAACTTAAACCCTCCGCTTAACTAGTTTATTTCTTAAGTTTTATTTGCTCGTTAGTTTTCCTTAGGTGCAATTAAAATGCCAGAGCCAAAGCCAAATGAACGAAATGAAGGAGGGTATTGAATCAGGTGAGGGTTGTGCATGACAGCTCGAAGTGTGAGGGAGTGTGAGGGAGTGAGTGGAGGAGAGCGAACGGTGGTGGGGGGAGTAGAAGTGGAAGCACAATTGAGAATCAAAGACAAATTGCAGACAAAACTAAAAAGTGACATTGCAATTAATTATTTAGTCAGGAGGGTGCCTCATTGTGAGTGCGCAAATGCACCTGAGGGGCACCTTTGCCTGGAACAGCAGTGGCAGTGGCAGTGGCAGTGGATGTGGCAGTGGCGACTTGGCAAGTGCCTAGAGACAAGTGAGAAATTAAAACTTTTTATTCAACTACGAAAAAGGTGCGAAAGAGAGTGAGTGGAGGAGAAAGAGTGTAGAAGCGAAGAGAAGATAAAGAATAAAGAGTGGATGCGGGGTGCGGGGTGCTGGGAGGAAGTCAAAGTTCTGTTGGCGGCAGTTTTGGGCCCAACTTGCGACAGGTCAAAAATGAATCGCGCAATTAAACAGCTCCCAGGCCACGCCTATTTTGATAGCGCCCACTCAGCCCCCCTCCCCATTCGCAACCAACCCCTTACCAACCCAGCCCCAGGCTATAGGTGTGAAAACTTAATTAACTATAAATGCGACACGAAACTAACAAAGAGACAACAAAGAACATTTATCTTACGGCTCTTAGTTCCGAAATTGAAAAACTACTGCAGCGAGTTTTCCATCCCAAAAGACAATGCGAGTTTTCCACGGCTTTCCCTCGGCTCTTGAATTAATGACAAATAAATTCGAGCTAAGTGAAATCTATCAGAGTTTTCACTCACAGTTCCTATAGATGTATGTATATCTCTACTTTGCATTAAATCCCAAGTTTTTATAGGATTTTTATAGTTCGTATCCTTGTATCGCATCCTTGACTTCCACAATTTCACAGGGTATTCACAGTTCGTATATGTTTCATACTATTTTTTTCGATCTGCAGATTGGTTTTAGAATAAAAGAGAAACAGTTATAAGTCCTTGTCTTTAATAAAGGATTAGTTTGGCCATAAGAAGAGGATGCTATCATAGATTGTAGGGTATTCATATAGTCTGGATTTCAAAGCACTTTATTATCCTAGAGAGTCCTTTCTTATATTAAAGCAAATCGAAGTTTTTCAGAGTTCATAGGTTTTACTCTAGGCATCATTTATATATAAACTATATGTCCACTAAGTTAAAACTAATACAAATTGCAGGGTATTCGGGGCTTCATATATTATTATTTTATAATGATCCTTAAAATTTTTTCTATATAACTTCTGTCTGGAATAATAAATTTATATACTTAAAGAGACAATCCTTGAGTTCATCTTCTATAAAATAAAAATCTGTCTTCTTTGACACGAACTGAAATATATATTTATATATATTTATTTATACAGTTATACACATATATAACTATATATTATATATATCCTTCCACTATATATAGTGAACCGATCCAAAAAAACCCCTCAAGAAAAAGCGGTCTAATATATATTAAACTGGCTTTAAAGTCAGTCAAGTTTTATACTTAGGGAGGAATATATATATATAAATATATATATTTTATATATTATATGTATTATATAAATTATATATATTATAAATATTATATATATTATAAATATTATATATATTTTATATATATATAAATATATTTATATACTTTTATAATCCAGGAACTCTTATGATGTCAAAGTGACTGTAAAAGTCACCATAGCCCAAGCGTAGGGCATAAAATGAAGCAAGCCAAAGTTGATGGGTGGTGGGCAGGGGTAGGGGGAGTGCGGGGTAAAACTCGCGAGGAGTTTACAAATTGTGTAAATTTAAAAGTTTTGTAAACAATTTGAAGCTTTAATGCTGCCACGCCCATGCACACAATTGTTTGCACCGCCTTCTGAATGGAAAAGCGCCAGGTTGCAGGTTCAGGTCGAATGGCTGCCACAGTTTGTGGCACCGGCGGTTAGGGAATTTCAAATAGATTTCTGCGGTTGCCTTTGCGGCCGCTGGCGTTGGTCACTGTTGCACGCTTCGCAATGCCACGCCCCGATTGACACACAGCCCCTAAAATAAATACTCCCCACGTTGCTTTCTTTGTTGTGAATTTTTTAAGCTTCGCAAAGAGAGAGAGAGAGAGAGAGAGAGAGAGAGGGAGTGAGAGAGAAAGAGAGGGGGGAGCGAAGAGGAGGGCTAAGGGAGAGAGTGGAAGGGGGACAGTTGTTAGAAGTGTAACCAACTTTTACCTGAATCTGAAATTGAATTGTCCTGTTATCATGGACAGCTACCTACCTGAAGGATACGCCAGGTCAGCAGATAAGTTCACAGGTCGCACATTCCATTCATGTGCGTCACAGGGATTCGGGTATTCAAGTATCGATTCGTTGGCAGGGCAACATTTTATTGCCCTTTGATAAGACTCAGCGCTGGGGCAGAAGGAGTCGTTCAATGTTGGAGGCGGAGAAGCAGGATTCAAAGTCAGAATCGGAGTTAGAGTTGAAGTTGAAGTTGAAGTTGGAGTTGAAGTTGGAGTTGAAGTTGGAGTTGGAGTTGAAGTTGGAGTTGGAGTCGGAGTCGGAACTGTAGTCGGAGGATCGGGCGTGGGCGTTCGAGGACCACCAAGCGACAGAATGAGCTTCTCCCGCTGATTTATGCGTTCCACTGGGAGAGAGATTTCCATGACTGCTTAATTAGTTGTTAGCCAAGCCCAAGCACTCCCTCAACTTGGGTGCGACGCTGTCGACGCTGTCGACGCGGGAACCTCTGGGTAAACCTACCACAGAGTCGCCTCGAATTAAACAATTAATGTGTAATTATCACAGTTTGCCAGCGAATCTTGCAAAGGAACCGCACCGATCCTCACGAGAAAGACACAGAGAGAGAGCGAAAGAGAGAGGGAGAAAGAAAAAGAAAGAAAGAGAAAGAGAGGGAAGTTAAGAGAAAGAAAGAAGTCAAAGCCGTCAGAACGCCCTTTGAAGCGCGGGCGTTGGCGTTGGCGTTGTTGTCGGGGGCGTACACCCGGCAACGATCCTCAGGCCCGGTCCAAAGGGCAATACATCATCGTCATCATCATAGTCATCGCCATTGCCATTGCCATCGCCTTTGCCATCACCATCGCCATCACCATTGCCATTGCCATCGTCATCGTCATCGTCAATGGCAGTTAAGGAGCTGCCGATCCTCGCGCCGAGCAGTTGAAGCCATCGGCGCGCAATTAGAGGAAATCATCATCGATGAATGGGGCAAAACAATTAGCTAAGGTTCCTTAGAGTTGGCCACTTGGTCATCTGGTTGGGTCCGAGATCAGGGATCTCTCGCAGGCGCCTCTGCCTCCGCCTCCGCCTCCGCCATCGCCATCGACATTGCCATTGAATCATTTTGTCAGTCAATTTGTGCGGGCAGAGCTTCAATTATGTTGTTAGCCTTTGGGATTCCGATCAAAGCAATCGCCGCTGATGGTTCCCGACATTGATGGGCAATTAGATGTGGCAGAAGGGGGAACTCCGCTAAGGGGAAGCGAACATAAGCCACGTGGTCAACTGGTCGCTCGGGCGGACAACTGTTAACGGGATGTTCGCTCGGGCGTCGCAAATCGAACTAATTATGTAAATCAGTTTAGGGCACTGAACGCAGGATTAGTTCTCCTCCTCCTACTCCTCCTTCTCGTGCTCCTGTTCCTGTTCCTGCTGCTGCCACAGCGACTGCCACTGACGTGCCCATAACAATTGAATTAATGGCGCTGCAAATGTCCTTTAAGTAGCTTATTTTGCTTAGCTGCTCAGGCTTGGGCTTGGCTTGGGTTTGCCCTGCGCTTGTCCTGGGCTTGCCTTGGGCTTGTCCTGGGTCTGAATTGGGTTTATCGGCTTGTTCCCGGAGCGGATTTCCCTATGCCAGTTGGAACTTTGCTTGCGTTTCTTTCATTTCTCTTTTCTCTATATTTTTTTTTTTTTTTTTTTTTTGGTTCAACTTCTTGAAAGCGCTTTTGGGTCTTGTGCCGGGCGTGATTCCTTTGTCGTCGCTGCAGGAGGATAATCCAGGCGGCGCATGCGATCCGAACAAAGGACAATTAACCGTTTCGTGCTCTAATTGTTCTGGCGTGTCTCTCTCTCTCTCTCTCTCTCTCTCTCTCTCTCTCTCTCTCTCTCTCTCTCTCTCTCTCTCCTTTGAATGTTGAGTCCTGTTTGCGTGCACCTAGCCAAGACCAAAAACGTTGGACGATGCTGTTGATGATGTTGGCAACAGTTTTGGGCCAATTTTGATGGCCAATTACTTCGAGCCGCTTTGACCGCAAAATTGTCCCTGATCATCTCTGTCTTTGTGTCCCTTGTGGCCTTTGATCTTCAACCGAAATGATCTCCTGGGAAACGCTAAGAGACAATAAATATTTAGTCGGTCTGTGCGCTTAACTTGCAAATGAGACAAAGGATAATCGCATAAGGATGCTAATAGCTAAAGCAAGGATATCAGCTAGTTAAATGCTGCACATCAAAGGACAATGAGGGCAACCAATGTTTAAATTTGCTTAAAGCGCCGCGCAGCTCGAGTCTTGATAGCAGATGAGATACAGAGAGAAGGGAGAGGGAAGAGGGAGAGCGATGAGGGAGACTCGTTGATGGGAACTCTTCGATCTGTTTAAGGCGCCGAAGATGCACCTAATTATTTAAGAAGCTCTACGCACAATCACAGATCAAACCCAATGGCTTAAAGTCTTTAGAATGTAACTATAATCCTCTCATCTGCATAAGAGATGCATGGCGAGTGTTTCCATTGTTGGGCTGGGACTTAAGATCGAGTCCATTCTAGTCATTCCACATTACAAATTGTTTGAATGATGATGCGGCGAGGGGAGTCTTTAAGATTGTAGAACTCACATTCTCTCACATGGCGAATGGTGAAACTCATAACCGATCCTCAATAAATTGATATCAAATTCCAATAAATGTCCAAATATTTACACAAATTAAGCAATGGTCATAACTGTTCCATCGCTTGGAATGGGGATGCATTCCATCTGTGGATGCAGCTTCTGTTGTTATGGAAAGTCAAGTCGTTCCCCACTTATTCCCACAGAGCTTTGGGATCTCTGAGGTCTGTGAAGTTTGTGGATCGGCTAGTTGCTTTCAAGAATCGTTGATCAAAAGAAATAACAAACAGATTTTCATTGTGCATCTCTCCGCCCAGTATCACCCAGTACCCAGTACCCCGAGCTCCCCTTTCCCTTCCCCCCCTCCCACTCGAGCAGCGTTTGGTCAGCTTAGAGCGTGAGCCATGACACCTGAAAGCGATCAGCGCCCACACGAAATTGAGACATGTAAGTAGTTCACGTTCCCGTGCCTGTTCCCGTTCCCGTTCCCGTTCCCATTCCCGTGCCCATTCCCATTCCCGAGCCTATTGCCCTGCCCATTCCCTTTTCCATTCCCATAGCCTATGTAACCCATACCCACTCCCACCTAAAGCTGAGGCTGGGACTGCGACTGTGACTGCGACTGTGACTGCGGCTGCGGCTGGGGTTGGGGCTGGGGAGAGGAGACATCGTTTCCCATCGCCCCGCTCAAGTGGGATGTGCGTTGCGCTGCACTTGCCGGATTAGTGGCACTTGCAGCAAGTGATCGTAATGACTTTTGATTTGCAGCAGACGTGGGAACCATCCACCTCGAGATAAACATCCACATCGGGATCGACATTGACCTAGCCTTTGTTTGCTTGGTGACATGACAATCGCTTGGAGTCGACTCCACTTCGCTCTGCCGCCCGCAACCCGCTACCCGCAACCCACTACCCGCTGCCCAACTCTTATTTACTCCTCTACCCTTCCTTCTGCTCCTGTGCTCCTCCGCTCCAGCGTCTCTCTGCTCCTTTGGCCAAATCTTTGACTCCATTCGTGCGTTTTGAAAGCCACAGATCATTTGCATAAATTCCTTGGCGTTGGCAATCGTTACCATTTGGAGCTGATCTCTGATTCGTTTGGTTCATTCGTGCATTAAATTGTCGCCGGTGACCACAGTGCTGTTTGCACCGGCTGCACCACCAGTCGCAGCCCCATCCCCAGCTTCAGCCGCAGCAGCGGTGGCGACGGCGGCAGTGACAGCGTTGGAGACGTCTCCAACCGCAGGCAGCAGCCATGCAACACTTTGCGGCTCCATCAAAGTCTGCCAGCAACTTTGTTGCCAAGCCTCTCGCTCTCCCTCTCTCTCTTTCTCACTTTCTATCTCTTTCGCATTCTCCTTCTCTTGGGTATTCAATCTTCTCCGCAGTGTCTACTATTTTGGAAACATTATGCAGGTTAATCCTTTAATCGCAATGCAGTTTTTGGCCCTTATTCTTGGCCATATTTTCTGCTAATTTCTTTTGCACTCACGTTCTTTGTTTCACACACACACACACACTGACAAAGGATACAATTTATGTACGTGGGCCTCATAATAATCCCTAAGTGGACATAATCCTTTTGTTTGCCACTGTCCAACATTATTCGAGATTTCGCCAGCCTCTTTCCAAAACAAAACCCGAACCAAAAACCATTTTCAAAATTCTTCCAAAATTAAAATTAAAAAAGAAAAAAAGGGAAAAAAGGAAGAAAAGGAAGAAGAGAGTCTTTTTCTTTTTTAATAACTCTTTGGCTTGGTCCATTGTGTTCTTGATTCTCAATTTTATTCCTATTTTCGGCTCACTCTTCGGTTTCGTTGCAGGAAACGGTAAAAGGAGTCCTCCTCGGACGCAGGATCACAGGATCACAGGAAGCCAAATGAAAGCGGAAAACTGTGGAAAAGCATTAACAGCCACTGAACCGATTGTTCGATGGGCGGATATGGACATTTAATACCTTTTGTTTCGGACTCTCCCAATGTCCAAGTGTCCAAGTGACCGACTGTCCGACTGTCCGACTGTCCAACTGTCCGAGTGTCCAAATGTGAGTTAAATTCTTCCGAGGCGGCAGGTTTCAAGCGACTTATGTCCTGATGCTTATCAAGAAACGCTTCAGGGCATTTCGTGGGATCAAACAATTGTGCAAGTGATCCTTCAATCCCTCGATGTTGATCCTCCCAGCCCAATGGATTTCGCACTGACCACTAATATATTATATGTCCATTATAGGCATCCATTGCGATAACCCCTTCCAGGCATCGGTGCGGCGCTCTTATCGGGGTCATATATGACACCATATGCTCATGTTTATCACCGAAATCCTGTCAAGAATTTCAATGCAAACGATCGCGCTTCACACATCTGCTTGGTGTCCGACTCTCTGGTTGCTCTCTCGCTGCCATCTCAGCCATCTGAGCCACGTCTGCCGATGCCTCGTCGGCCTCGTCGGCCCTGGCTGCCATATCGACCATGTCGACCATGTCGTCCATGCTGGTGGTCTCCAGCACACACGCTTAATAACCGAATAAAAAATGATAACCCGAAAATAAGAAGACATCAAAGAAGAAACAACGCACGGACTTGCAGCCAAATTGAGAGAACAAGAAAAAGTCACAGCCCTGATGCAGCGCTGGCTAACAAGCCGCAAAGAATGAGGTAAGACGAAAAAAAAAATAAAACAAAAAATATGTATATAAACAGCTAAGAGACACACACACACACACGCACACAAACATCCGAACAAAGGCTCATAATGATCGCTAAGATCGCAGTTGAAGAGCTCGCGGACCACCACAGCCGCAGCCTCAGCCACAGTCGCAGCCACAGTCGCAGTCGCCGTCGCAGTCGCAGCCATCGCCACCGCTGCCTAATTTATTCACAGCGATCACTGACCGAGCCCCAGAACCTAAAGCCCACACTCCCCCCCTCTCACGGACCACAGCTCCAGCTGGAGCTCCAACTGCAAGTCGAAGCTAAGCTAAACCCTTATTAATGAGCCCCCAATGAGCAGCAGCGCTCCAAGTGTCGCACGCAACGCAACGATTAAGCCCAGTTAGCGTCTCCTGGAGGTGCCGACCAAGCGACCTACCTCCCCTCCCCTCTCCCTCTCCCTCTCCCTCTTCCTTCTTCCCGCTACCACTTCATCTACTACTTACCCACCTCTTCAATCCCCGTCTCCCCCTGGCTCGCTCCCATCGACTGGGTTTAAAGTGCACGCTGGCCCGCGGGCGCGTTGCATTTTATCGCCTTAATGGCACTGAGCCTGTGGTACCCTTTGATAGCCGGGATCCGATGATTTGATGCCCCGTACCCTGTGGCAACCGTGACAACATCAGCATGCGTGCCGCTGCGTCCAGTCTCAGTCCCAATTTCAGTTCCAGTCCCAGTCCCAGTCCCAGTCCCAGTCCCAGTCCCAGTCCCAGTCCCAGTCCCAGTCCCAGTCCCAGTCCCAGTCCCAGTCCCAGTCCCAGTCCCAGCCTCAGTCCCAGTCCCAGTATCAGCCTCAGTTTCAGTCCCTTTGGTCAGTTGGACAGTTAGCCAGTTAGCCAACCAGTTAGCTGGTTAGCTGGTTAGCTGGTCGTCCCTTTGGCCAGATGCTGTTTCAATTAAGGTCTCGTTTCTTGGTGTGGCCCATAAAGTTGTGTTATCGGCGGACCTGGTCGCTCGCTTGTCACTCGCCCCGATTTTGTTTTATAAATAAAGACATTAAAAGTGCCGTCATGTTTGGGCCACGTTAGCTTGGATTTATTGTGGACCACCGTGGACACGTTGGCTGGCGGCTTAACACTTTTTAATTTCACTTCTGTCCCGCTGCAATCAATCTTTGTGGCGATTGCCCCGGCGATGAAACTCATATCCCATGTCCGTGCCTGTGCCCGTGCCCGTGGCCAAGTCTTAGGCCAAACTCCGAAATATTGTCAACCCGCCGCGTGTCGAGTTATGAGCCTGAGAAATGGGCTCTAACCCATGCCCCCACCCTCCACTCCTTGCTTTGGCCAAGTCATAAACAATCATTAACCAGCCCGGAGACACTCTCCGGCGCTACCAGCCCAGCCAGGCTCCTATCCCGGCAGATGCTTCATGCAGTTTTGTGGGCGCATTCCCAGCGTCATAACAAGTTCCATGGAATCAGCTGCTGTCAAGTGTGTTGACAACTTCTTGTGGGGTCAGCAGCAGCAGCAGCAGCCAGTCTTCAGTTCGTTTTACCACCTCTCCGCCTGGTCAACTGATCAACTGGTCAACTGTTCAACTGGCCAGCCGTTCAACTAGTCAACTGGTCACCTGGTGACCCAGCCATTTGGCTCCCTGGCTACCTACCGGCCAGTTGCTTGCCCATTTCCCAGTTTCGGGAATTACATTTTCTTTTATTGCGATTAAAAATCTGATTTCAGTCTATGCCCTGCCACAGTTTGGGGCATGTTCATCGGCTCCACCAACGTTGCTCCAGTTTTGTGCTGCTTTTAAACCGATTACCTCTTGCCACTGGCAGCCACCCAACGGCATGAAAATCCCATTTGGGGGAAACTTTGTGGGGGAAAAACTTTGAATTTTCATAATTAATGAAAAAAAAAATTAAAAGCCTAAAAGATTGGAAAATTTTTCAAATTTCAAAAGAATCTTTGGGGAAATAATCGACTTTTCCGATTATTTTCAATATTCTGGGAAAATTCATTTTGCCATCATTTTTTTTTGTTTGGGAAAACTGTTCAGGTCTTGAATGATATATGCATATTTATAATAAAAGAAATTATTTTTAAAATTTGCTTTTTAAGATTTAATTATTTAATTTTATTTTTAAATTCAGGATATTTACATTTATTTTTTAAGCTTAGTAGAGCTTTAAAATAAAATAAAATTAAATATTTTTAAATGATAAAAATAAAATAGAAGAAATAATTAAAAAAAGAAAAAAATAAAATAAAAATAAAATACAAAATATAAATAAAAAAAATAAAAATAAATAGTAATTAATAAATAGTAATAAATAAAATACAACAAATAAATAAAAGAATAAAAAAAAAAATTTTAAATATTTAATAAAAATTAAAAAATATATAAATAAAATTAAAAAATAAATAAATAAAAATATATAAATATAAAATATAAAATATATATATGTATATACATATATATGTATATATATATAAGAGAAAATAAACCGCTAATTATTAATAATTGATATTTCCATCTCTATCTATTTTCAGACAGTTTCTCTCACTCCCTCATTCGCCCATATTCACATGATATAGATATATAGATACACTTGCGGAAGAAATAATAGTCGTGCTTTTCAGTTCAAAATGTTGCTTAAGAAAACTTATAGACAGAAACCATATATGCAAAAATTTTTAATTCAAAATTTTATTATACATATTTGTTTTATAATTCATATTATTTTTTTTTTAAATTGCTTGATTAGTTACCCTCCAAGGACGAAAATATAAGAGTATATCAAAAATTTGCATCCAAAAATAATAGTAGTGACTTTTATAACGGTAAAAAAAATAATCTATAACTTTATTTTCGATTAATTTTTTTACTCTATATGTTTATATGGATCTTATATTTAGTTGTAAAGCCAATATTTTCTATGACTGCACTACAGGGGCGTGGCATGGAGTCTATAAGGTCCTGGCCACGCTTTATGGGGATATTTGACCATGCCTCCTGGACTACACGCCAAAGTTGGGGCTTGGCTGCAGGGTTAGTGGCTGCCACAACTCGTTATACATATCCCCATACATTTTTTATCGAATTAAGGTCCGGGTACTAAACTGGCCATTGCATCACGTCAATCTTTTCTGATGCCTACCAATCTTTAGCCAGCTTACTAGTATGTTTTGGGTCATTATCCTGTTGAAATGTCCAGGTTGATGGCATATCCCAACTGGCATATGGCAACATTGAGTTTTTCAATTTGTCAACATAGACATTTTGATCTATGATACCTTCTATCATATGTAATGGGCCTACGTCAGACTATGAAAAACATGCCCAAACCATGATGCTCATACCACCATACTTAACTGTCTTTTTTGTGTACCTGGGTTGGAGTTCAGAATTTTGGGGGCGTCGTACATACTGCCTAGACCCACTGCTACCATATAAAAAAATTTTACTTTCATCTGATCAAAGTATGTTACGCCATTTCTCTACGGGCCACGTCAAATGAAATTTTGCAAATATGAGCCATGCTTCCAGGTGCTTCTTGGTCAACAGCGGTACCTTTCGAGGACTTTGGCACTTGATTTTTGTTCCAATAGTCGACGAAAAGCAGTGACATTACTGACTGATAAATTTAATTCAGTTTTAATAGATTTAGAAGAGGCTAACGGGTTAATTTTGCTAATGCGCGCGATGCGTCTGTCTTCAAAAGCGGTTGTTATGCGCTTCCCGCCACAAGATTCTTTATTTTAATATTTAATGACCTTGAATATTATGATAGGTGTACATCCAATAGGTTTTTCTATTTCTTTATATGTTTTCCCTCTTTTCTGGGTCTCAATATCAGTTCTCTTTTTCCTGCAAGGCATGGATTTCCTCTACCCACTAAAACTCAAATTATGTTGCGAATTCAACTAATAAAATTTATGAAAATATTGAATAATAAATCAAACTTACTGAAAATGCTTTGTTTTATATAAATTACTTGCTAAATTTTTTCCAACGAGCTGATTTCCTAACAATAAGTGCAGCACTACTATTTTTTTCCTATGCGAAATTTGGTTGCACTTGTCAAAGATCGTCAATAACAAATTATAGGGATGAAAATCTAACGGAAATTTTTTGTTATTCTCTTCCAGACATTCTTTTCTAAATAATTGTAAAGTTTTGTTAAAATTGTGCGACTGGAAGTATCGGAAACAAAGGCTTTTCTTTTCTTTAATTTTGCACTACTATTATTTCTTCCGCGTGTGTATATAGATATATATAGATATTTATGCATATATATATATAGCTTATTCGGAGATCTCTTTAAACTCTTTGTCTGAATATTGAAATCCATTTTCTCTAATATCCCAATTAACGTTTCGTTTAGGCAGAAAAGCGGAGAACGTGTTGTAATGCAGCAATCGTTCCCTCCTTTGGCCTCCCACCTCCTTGGGCACTACCTACACTTGCCGCCACCTCCTACCTCAACGCCCCCGATGGCTAATCCCAGTCTGGTGAGTTCCAATGTTCAACGTGGGGCGTTTAAAACTCGCCAAACGACTGGCAGCTCTTTTCATGAATGAATTTCAAATCCCATTTCCAGTCATATCTTCCTTCTATAGGCACCTTCCCTCCCCCCTCAACCGTTCACCACCCTCGTATGTATAATTTCATATAAATACACATACGCATACACACACACACACTCGCACACACTCGCACACACTCGCACACACTTGCAGGAGGGCAGTATTCAACCTACTCGCGCATGCAAAACACGATTTACTATAAAGGCAAAGTTGTAGACGACCGACGACCGACGACCGACAACAGCAACAGCCACAACAATAACAATAACAACAGCAGCAAATGTAACCACAATAATAGCAACAACCAAAACAACAACAACAGCAACAGCAACAACAACAACTTAGACAACTACGCGCATAGAAACATTGAATGGATAAAAGACGTGCAGGAAAGGGGCACGTGAAGAAGGAGGGGAACGAAGTGATAGAAAGAAAGAGGGAGTGAGTGAGGGAGGGTGAGGAGCAGGGACAGAGGGAGCGGTGCAGTGCGGTGCGGGAGAAGGCGGGAGCTAACTACGTCTGGAGCTGGCAATCTTGAGCCTCGAGCTGCAGACATTTGCAGACATTCGTGTGGATCGTTTCATTCATAAAAGGCCATGGCGTTGGCTGTGGAGCTCGAATGGGGCGGGGGGGAGAGCGGGCAGACGGGTGAGCGGGTGAGTGGATAGACGGGTGAGCGGGTAATAGCTAGCGGGTAAACGGGTAAGCGGGTAAGCGGGCGTGCGGTGCTGGCGATGGCTTTTGGCACATGCTGAGGCCAGTCTTTTGACTGAATGAGTCATCGGTGGTGCGCCTGCAGCTCGGGCACGTGATGGCAACGTCACCAATACCATCATCGTTGTCGTCATCATCATCATCATCATCATCATCATCATCATCATCATCATGATCATCGTAGTCAACGTCAACGTCAACTTCAACATCGAAGCAACAGTAACGGCGACGTCGACGTCGACGTTGGCGTCGAGGTGTGTCAATTAGCAGGCCGTTGCAGAAGGCGGAAAGCAGACTTTGGCCAACTTGGTTAACTTGGCTAACTTCGCTAAGTTGGTTAACTTGGCGCGGTCGGTTGGGTTGCATCCAGAGTTAGCTGAGTGCCAAAGCCATCGTCCTACTAATTGTGGCTCCGTTGGTGCCACCAGACACGAGTGACTCATCGCCCATCCAACCACTGACGACGCCTTTGCCAATTCATGAATGAGTTTTATCCATGGAACACAACTGGCAACTGGCAGCCGGCAACCGGCAACTGGTAACTGGTAACTGGCAACTGGCAACTGGCAACCGGCAACTGGAAACTTGCAACCGGCAACTGGTTTTGGTTTGGTTTGGTTGACTCGCTTCCTGCGCCATTGACTTGGAGCTGTGTCTGTCTGGGCACCCACACGTGGCTGCTCGGCTGCTTGGCTGCCTGGTTAGTTGGTTAGGTGTGCGCGGGTGTCCACATCCATGTCCACATCCGCTTCTTCTCTATGCTCCATAGACGTTGTCATTAAATGCGGAAGAAGGCGTTTTGCTGGGATCATTTGTATGCAACAATCTGTGCCTTCGTCATCGTCACCGCCTCATCCCCACCCCAACTGCATGCCCCTTGTCATACCGCACGTACATAGAGCTGAAGCTGGCCGGGATTGGGCTTTCTGCTGGCGGCTCCCTTTGTGGCGCCCACCGCCGCGTGCCGCTTTGATTAATTATGCAACGCCCCCGCCCTCTCAGACCAACCTACTTATGTACTGCACACACACACACACACACACACACACTAGCATACACACACACACACACAGACACATATGGGAGGGAATGAGTGCTGGATTGGGGTAATGCCAACAGCAACCAAGTGTAAAGCTATTGGTTAACTGTCGTTGTCATAACCGTTCGATTGTGTTCCAGTTGCTGCCACATTTGCCCCAAATACTCATAGGACGCCACTGGACGTGGCAAGTTGTTGTTCATGTTTGTTGCCACCGACCCATTACCTTGGCAACAATATTTCGGTAATTGTCGTGCTTAACATGTATCGAGTGTGGCATAGTTGATGGGACGGCGGAGGGCGAGTGGGAGGGTCGTCAGGCCCCTGGGTCAATCGAATATTGTGACAGCTGAGAGAATGGAACATGTGGAACACGCGATTGCATGAAAGATTCAAAGATATTCAATGCATTCCCCCCGCCCCCTCTCCTCCACCACCAAGCACCACCTTCATTCCGGAAGCTCAGATTATGAATTTTATTTGAGAATCAATTTCTGTGTATATTTATATATATATATATATATATGATAATTATAAATTTAATATTTTATATATATTTTATATTTTATATATATCTTATATTTTATATAAAATGTATATTTTATATTTTAAATTTATACATTACAAGTTATAGATATTTCATATTAATTTATTTATTTTATATTTTTGATATAATTTATGTTTATTAATAATCTATTTTTTATATTAATTTTTTTTATGTTATTTTATATTATTTATTTTTTTTTATAATTTCATATTTTTTTATATTTTAGGTATATTTTATATTTATAGTATATATTTTAAATATTCTATATTTTATATTATTTATTTATTTATTTATATATTTTATTTTACATATATTTTATATATAACTTATACTTATATTTTATATATTTTTTTTAGATTATTTTCTTTATATTGTTCTATATTATTTTTTTTTTTTAAATTTTTTACTTTTTTTATATACACATATTCTATATTTATTTTATAATTATTATACATATTTTATTTATTTTTTATTTTCTATATATTTTATATTTTTTTTATGTTATTTTTTTAAATTATTTTACCATTATTTATATATTTTATATTTTATATATATATTATATTTTATATATATTTTAAATTTAATATATATTTTATAGTTCCAGAGGAAGTCACCCCTTTCAATTGAACTAAATAAAATTGATAAAATTCCATAGATTGAATAATATTATTTTTTAATGTAACATTCATATTTTTACTTCAGGAATTAAGGATATTTTGTGATATAATAATGTCTATGCACGTCTGGACGCAAGGATCTTGATTATTTGGAAAATATAAGAGAAAATTATTTTTCTATTTTTAAGTTCAAATCTCATGGTTAAATTCAAGGTAAACCCAAAACTTGACAGTCGATAACTTAATAAATTCCTTTGCTCCTCTTTCAATCCTTCCATTCTCACAATTTTCACAATCCTTTTAATCTTTTTTTTTTGCGCATCTCAAGTCAGACATTCTTTTAATCATTTTAAATTCTTTTTGCAGCTGAGTCAAAGGTCCTTTTAAAATGGCTTAACCTATTTACTTGAGTCAGTTTTGTACCCTGGGAATGTCCTTTAAAAGGTATTACCTATACTTATTAAATGTTGGTTGATATTTTTAAAATTTATTTTTAAAACATTTCTCGCATTTAGACAACAAAAGGAGATTTTGATTAGAAGTTAAAAATCTGCAAGCAAAAAAAATTATCGATAAGTCAGAGGTATCAATCATTTTGAAATAAAACTTAAGCTAACTTTGAATTTGAAAAACTAAAATTACCCTTACAATTTTTTTATTTATTTTATTAATTTATATATTTTATTTATTTATTTTATTTATTTATTTTATTATTTTTTTATTTTATTTATTGATTTACTATAATTTTAATTTTATCTATTTTTTTTACTTTTATATATGTATATATTAATTATTTTTGTATATCTTTATTTTCGATATCTTTCGATATTTTTTCTATAAACAGAAAAAACTCTTAATATTTATATTCCATATTTTGATTATTTTTTCTTATATAACTACCATTTGAATTCAAATTTTAAATTATCTTATTGAAAATAAATACTTTTTTAAATATATCGATATATATATCGGATTTCGATTCGATTTAAATAAAGGTCCCTTTTTAAGGCATAGATTATTTATATCCCATTATGAAAGTATTTCAGATTTCGCAGTCTCAAAGTTCATTTATCGAAATTAGCAATCAATTAATTTTTTTTATCGTCTATCGAAAATCGCTGAAATCGTGGGGTATAGAGTAGTCGCTATCGCCCAAGGGGCTAAACTTTATATTTAGTTGCTCGATAGTTTTTAACAAAGAGTTGATTGAGAATTTTAAATGCTTGAAAGCAAAGCAATCGAACGGCACTTAAGGCTCCTCCTCTTCTTTCCGCCGCCTCTTCCTTCTTTCCTCGCCTTATTTGTCGTAGGTCCCCCTTTGTCGCCTTCACACACAATCAAGGAGCAATCTTGGAAAACAAATTATCTCATTTGGTTGTTTCATTTATAATCACCCATGCATATGGCAGGGAATTGAGACAAAGGATTGGCCAGGACTCTCAGCTACCCGAGGCAACATTGGCACATGGCTTCCTGCCAGAAGATTTTCTTAATGTTGGGGGGCGAATGGGGAGCTGGCAGAGAATGAGAATGGAAGTGAGCACTGAGGAAAGTTTATCCTTTCGTCCTTTCGTCTTTCAACTCTTAACTTTTCCCTTGATTTCTTGTGGTTGTAACTTGCGTCCTGCATCAACTGCCCCTCTACCACACGCCCACCCGTACACTCAGCGTTCTGGCTTATTTATTGTTGTAAGAAAATTGAATCGAAAGTTGCAACAATGCGGCAAAGTTCATGTTGCAAAATTGCCAGAATTCCCCTCCCCCTCTCTCTCCCTCTCTGTTTCCTCGGGCAATCGTCGGGACTGTCAATTAACCCACTCCAAGGCAATCCTCCTCCTCCTTCTCGGAGAGCAACAACAATAACAACAAAGACTATTGTTAATAAACTGCCTGAGCGGAGAAGCGATGATCTTGTGGGCGGGGTAAGGGGTAAATGAGTAGACGTCACATGTCAATCATTCCTGGTTTGCCTGACGAAACAATCCTCGGTCCACCCGCTGGGCAGGTGTGCCTTCTGGAATTTCAGCGCCTAAACTCTCGACCATTCAAGCATCTCATCTGCATCCCGTGCCGAGCCACGTGTGCAAATATGAGCGCCACATGCAGCTGGCCTGCCGGAGCGGAAGGCGGCTAATTCCGAACGTCGAAATGGCAACAAAGCCAAAGGTCAGATTTCTGGCCAAATGCGAATATCAAATATGGAATGGGAGTTGGTGTTGGAGTTGCAGTTGCAGTTGGAGTGGAGTGGAGTGGAGGACGGACAATGGGCGAACAGTTTTGAATATGAGATCGTGGACGGACCTGAAAATGGGCATTGGAATTGGATGCTGGACGGTCCGAGTCCAATTACCGAGTCCCGGCGGCAGCTGAGATCTTGATCTCGGCCACACTCGATTGATCTTTCAATCACAGAAGCTGACGGTGGCATCTTTGGCCGTTGGTCATCAGCAGCGGTTGGCAGCTGCCACATATGCCACGTCTGCCACGTCTGCCACGTCTTGGCGCGTCTGCGTGCGCCAATTTTGTGGTCTGGGCGTCAATATTTATGTGGCGATTGAATTCCAGGAATGCCCAAAATGTTATCGCCAGCTTTTTATCATCGCGGAATGAGCCGCGTCATCAGCGCAGATTGAAATAATTCGACATTGTGAACTCGCTTCAAGACAAACTTGCCGAGTCACCCAAAGTGGTCAGCGATTGGCGGCTATGTCGATGGCCATGGCGGCATCTCTGCTCTGATCTGCTCTGCTCTTCTCGGCTCTGGGTTAGTTTTATTTGGTGGCTTCACTGGTTGCGGTTCCGACGATCGCGTGCGATAAGCAACGTCAATATTTGTGTTTGGCGTTGGGAGCAGAGGCCGATTATTTGGTCCTTGTTAGCCTCAACCTCGACCTCGATGATGACTGCGCTGCCACCGCTGCCGCTGGTGGTGGTGCTGCTGCTGCTATGACGATTCCTCAGATCTGCCGACCGACAAGTGGCTGCCCAATTTGCGCTCAGTTTGTGTATCATTCATTGTGGGAGCAGGCGGTGGTTAGGGCAAAGGCAAAGGCAAAGGCTGAGGCGAAGGCGGAGGCGAAGGCAGCGGCCTGGCTAATTGTTTGTTGTGTGCTGCTACCTGACCCAAACTCGCGGCGTATACGGGACACGACCTGTGGGAATGGCACTGACCACGTAATTGGCCCTTGGACGGCTGCCCTTTGGATTGAATTATCAGAGGAACACCGCAACGGTCACCTCCTTGTTTGCCGCTCGGTTTGACGAGGCGATGGGAAAACCTCGACGAGGCTACAAATTTAACTATTGATTTAACAGGTCAACAGTTTTGCCTTTTCCCGATCCCGATCCCGGTTCCGATCCCGATCCCGATCCCGATCCCGATCCCGATTTGAGCCAGTAACAAGTCACTAATGAGCGATGCTTCTTCTTCCCTTTGACTGCAGTTTTTTTTCTTTCTTTGATTTTTTATTCATTTATTTATTTCTCTTTATTTCTTTAATATTTCTCTCGATCTTTTTTAATTATTATTTTTTTATTTAAAACTATCGAAAATCGAGCATCGAAAGCTTCAATTATTTATTTATTTTTTATTCAAATATCTAAAGTTTGGAACATGTTGGCAACCCGTTCAATTTTTACTTGTCAGCCCGACGTTTAACGTTTCTTAAAAAAATTATTTTCACGCACTGAAAGTTTTGAGGTTAATTGAAAATTTTCCAAAAATGAGCGACATTTCGTCTGATATCGAAGATATGGACACTTCATCCTTGCTTATGGGTATGGAGGATGACCTTTTGGATGGCAGCATCAGGTAAATCCTGGAGGCTGCTTTAATTAAAATTATATAAATATATTTTTGTTTTTTTTTGTCTTTTGCAGCTCGGATGAGTATGAACGTGGACAGGGGAAGAGATTGTACCATCTTCTGCGTGTGGAACGGCACCCCACAAAGGTAGATCAAGGATATTCCAGAAAAAACTCGCATCTTTAGTTTGTCACTGTCTTATGGTTTCAGGACGTTTGCCAGAAGTGGATAAATCTGTATTTGCCAAGTCCAAGCAGGGCACTGATTCAGTTGATGCAGTTCGTCCTCGATGCCAGTGGCTGCTACTACATTATACCCGAAAATCTGGCACATCCTTTCGACTACAGCTACATTCTTTCGGAAGCTGCAGAGGAGCTCGGAAATGTGAGTCTGATCTCTAGGAAGTATCACTTCTTTTTTTTTTTTTTTTGGCAACTTATCCTTGCTTAGAATGGATTCGTCTATCCGCTGATCGTGAAGACGGGAGATGCCTTGGCCGAGGATGTGTGCGACTTTGTGGCACAACTGCTGAAAGTCGTAAGCTTGACGTCAATTGTCGAGGACGATTGCTTCCTAAAGTGCATCACTGCCTTCCTTATGGTCCTTGCCGAATCCGAGGTGCGTTCTCTCCGGCACACAAGCACCTTAATTGGTAAGTTCCCATGATGAAGATGAAGATGAAGATGTCCTGAGAAGCGTTCAATGCCTTCAATTCTTATGCAGCACTCAAGGCTATGACGGAAATGACAGCTTTGTCCAGTTTGGTGGCACTGGACGTGGAGTACATTCGAAATATTTGGCTGGAAATGTACACCAAGCTTTTTATAAGGCGCTCCAAGGATGTGCTTGAAGAGATTCGCCTCATTTGCATTGCTGAGTTTGGCCTGTGGCTGGGAAAGTATCCCGATTGCTTTATCGACAAGGAAAACATTAAAATCGTTTTCGAGACGCTCCAGGATAGCTCGCAAAAGGTGTGCTCCCAAGGCCTGGTCACACTCCTTAAGCTCGGCAACAATGCGAGCCTCCGAATCATTTTACTTAACCAGATCAATGAGTATCGCCTGATCCTATTGGAGATGGCGGTGGGCGTTGATAATGAGCTTGGCCAGAAGGCTCTCCAATTGCTGGGAATACTCTACAAAGCAACACCATTGATGTTCAACCAGACGATGCTCGGCAGCATCGAGCAGCTGGTGTTTGCCGCTCATCGCGGATTGGCGCGGGCGGCGGCACAGTTCATTTCGTATCGCTATCAGGACGTCTTAACGGAACGGGAGCGTGTCATGGCTCTGGTCGAGTTCTTCCTTCAGTTTGCATTCCATGAGCACACCGCATATCTGGTGGATGCCCTGTGTGGCCAGAACGATGTTATCATGGCTTGGGGCACCATGGTGTCCATGATACGGAAAGACACCTTCCTGGAGACCAAGGCCGTCTCGGCGATTATTGACCTACTGACACGTGCCGTTAAGCAGGCAGTCACCGGCAAGGTACCGCAGGGACGCTATACCGACGGTGTGGTGCGTCAGCCCTTGCCAGGATCTCAGAAGTGGGCCAAACAAGCAATCCTTCGTCATCTGCCCAAATTACTGCGTTCATATCGCAGTCGCAATCAGGATCTGATCAACCTTTTGGAGCTGCCGCAGTACGTTGTCTCGAAGACAGACTCATACGCGGAGCTACTGGAGGAGATCAGTGACATAATGTTCCACCAGGAGACGGCGTCCGTTATGAAAGTGGGCGCCCAGACCCTGAAGCATCTGTACAGCCTGAACAACACCTTCAACAACCACTGCGATCAGCTGCTCAGTAACATGGTCACCAACTTTGTGATTGCAGTCAATGCTTGGAATGAGTCGCTGAAGGATCCGAGAAGCACGACCCTTGCCTTGGACTTAAACGGTTTGCTCTTCACGTCGCGTCTGCTGGCCGCGTTCTTCGATCGCTTTGACTTTCACAAACGGAAACTTTCGGCCGCCATCCTGGAGAAGATCTACGAGACATTCGAGGATATTAAGCGGTCGGAGCAGATAAGATTTCGTGTGGGGGCAGAGGTGGTTTGCCTTTACCTGAGGATCTACTACGTGGGCGTTTGCTGGGACCTTAAACGTATCCAGAACGCTGTCAAGGCCAATCAGGATGTGATCATGGATTGTGCCCGATTAAACGAGCGCCGTAAATACTTCTTTGGTGTGGTATTGGGATTCATCAAAAGGACATTGGACTTGAGAGTTGCCAGCGATGTAAGTTTTGGGTTTTGGATTTCAGCTATGGATATAACCGTCCGCATCCTTTCAGTGTTTCATCTACTACTGCGAGCTGCTGGTGCTCTTTGGGGATCATCTGCGCAAGAGTCCATGTCCTTTGGTTTGTGCCCTGGAGTACCGATGCAAGGTATCCGACTTCGAGCTCCTCGAACGCTGTGTCATCCAGTTTATCTTTGCCGATTGCGAGGAGAGCTCAATCACCAGACTCCTGCAGCCGGACAACTTCTTGATGCTCCAAGGCAAACGCCGCATCCTGGCCGCCTACCTAAAGCTCATATTCCACAATGTGATGCCCGTGGTGCGTTCCAGCTTTGTGCTCCAGTATTACGATCGGGTGAGCTGCGATGCTGGAAGCTGAAATCGAATATCCTTGTCACTTATCCAATTCTGTGGGGGTTTCAGTTTCATGCCATTTATGGTGACATCATGCGTGCCACAATGGAACGCTGCTTGGCCATCAATCCGGCTAATCTTGGCATTACCTTCCTGAACACTTGTCTCCTGGTGTACAATCAGGTCCGTGCACTGTACGATGATCCACAGGAGGCTGTAGCCTCGGAAGAATTTACAAAACTATTGAGCCTGGCAAAGCGCCTGGCGGAGCTCTTCAACACGAAGCCATTGAAGGTGCGTCAGGGCATTCTGATCCTGCATCGTGCGGGCATTCGTTTCGCCACTGAGAGAACTTCAACTGCCCAAAATGTGGTTCCACGAGAGCTTCCCTATTTCTATGTGCTCGATCAGTTTGTGCCACAGCTTCTGGAACAGGATATGCTGGAAATCCATAAGGAGCTGCAATTCATGGACAAGTTCATTCTGCCCAGCAGCAACCTGAAAGACTGGCAGCCCCTGCAATCCTATCGGAGCAGCCTTGAGATGACCCTCAAGTTCAGCTCTCACAGTAAGTTCCCATTTCGGGCAAAGGATTCAATTCACACATTTCTAAGTGTTTCCAGGCAAGAATCTCTGTGATCGTCCAAACATTGCGACCTAACCAATCCCCCGGATACGGCCAACCATCCATCTCCATCCTCTTATATCAATTTGAAAACTAATCGACATCCTTTCCCATCTGATACATCTGATAGACACATTTGCAGTTTTTTTTTTTCATTTTTGTTCTTTCGGAATTCTGAAGAATTGTCCTTTTCCTGTTTGTTTTATTTCGGATTTCAAAATTGGAAACTCTTCAAGTTTCTAAATTTCAAAATTTCTAAATTTTCAAACTTTATGACCTCAAAATTTGTTAATTTTGTTAATTTTTAAGTTTCCTTAATTAATTAGTTAATTATACTATTAGCTCTTCGAGGATATTCCATTATGTTCCTTGAAACTGAGAAATTCTTCTCGTTGCTTTTCTTCCCTAAAAGTCCTTGTTGTCCCTTCAAATTTATTCAAATATTTAAACTTTTTTTTTTTATTTCTTTTTCATTAATGAAAGAGAAAGTCCTTCTTCCTTTTTATTACCTTTGGAATTTCGAATTCGACAAATTCCTGAAATATTTGAAATTTCCAAAGCTTTCGTCCTGAGCAGACAAAGGATTCAGTTTCTCTTTTTGAAGTCCAAAATCTCTCCTAATTCCCAGCTGCAGGAACTTTCATTTAATTTTCTCCCCCTTTTAAGTTCCTTATCAAACTGAGTCCTTGCGCCTAATTACCATCGATTTCTACTTGATGTCCTAGTTATCCTTTGAAATTTTTGAAGCCCTTGCCAATGGAAATTTCGATACAATTTCAATGCTGCCTGGGCAACAGAACTTCTGCCTACTTTCAGACATCCTGGCATCCTTTTATCCTTCCAATGGGCGTTGCAATGTGTGGTAAAAGCTTCTTTTAGTCTGCTGCTCCAGCTCCTGCTCCTGCTCCTGTCTATTCATTGACTATCATATCTCCATGTATTGTCGAATAATCAAGGTTCCTATTCAAAGGTTGCATAATATCCTTCGTGTGAGTGTGTGTGTGTGTGTGTGTATGTGTGTGTATGAATGTAATGTGTGTTACGGGGTGGCCTGTATTCAATCAAATGCACAAGGATTGAGCACTGAGTAACGAGAAGGAACGGTAGCAGCTGCCAATGTATCGAATTTCCATGCGCGATGTTCCATATGAAGGACCAAATGGAACGTGGAGAGAGGCAGGGGGAGGTCCTATGCAGTTTTCGATTTGAATGGACGGCGCTGACAGAGCAAATTGACTTGGAAGTTAGCGGGTTCAATGGAAGGACCTCGCTCAATAGGCGTTCAGCGGCTGTCAAAGGATGCACACGAGCTACATGGCCTTTGACACCCGGTCCAAGGTCTCAAGGTGTGCGTGTGTGTGAGTGTGTGTGTGCGCTAAACAATTTTGGAAATGTAATCCAAGTGGACGCAGGCGCACTTCTGTATTTTGGTTTTGGGTATCCATGTCCATGTCCATGTCCATGTCCATTTCCTTGGCACATGCCAAGTGTCCGGCTGCGTATCCGATTACGAAGACGTTCAAGTGTCCATTTGCTACTCTCCTTCTCCTTCTGCCACTCCCTCTCCCTCTCCCTCTCCCTCTCCCTCTTCCTTATGCTATCTCGCTCTCCTCCTTGGTCCTCTCTCCGTCTCCTATCTCCTGTGACCAGGAGGACGTCATAAAAGTGTCATAAAACTGAAAATTGAAAACTAAACTAAAAACGTGTCGCCACAAATTGTGGATGCAGCGATTGCTGGAGAAGCTTTAGGTCAGATTTCGGGCACAGCTGCTGCTGCTGCTGGGCGAGTTGGAGGAGCTGCAGATCAGATCAGATGCCATTCGATCATTACCATGCCAGGTCGTTAGCCAGCGCCATCAAGCACACGGCGGCCCTTGGCGAACCTTGGCGGACGACGCCTCGGAGGCAACATCTGTGATCTAAATTGGCCCATCTACAGATCTACAGATCTACAGATCTTGAGATCTCCCATCCACGATGTGGCAGGTAGGGGCCCATCAATTTCGCGTAACGGGCACGTCGAGCGACCGCTAGGCGGTGGCTCGAGTCCTGCCACAATTGCATTTCACGCTCACTCCCTATCTCTGTCTTTATTCCTGTACCTGTATATCCTTCACTCTCTCGCTTCCTATCTGTTCGCCTGGAACAACGGGAACATCTCATCCAGTCAGTCAACCAGGCAGCCTGCCAGCCAGCGGCACAGATGTGCTGATGCGATCCGAATCAGCAACGACAACGCGACGGCCGCTGTAGCTGTGGCTGCGGTTGCGGTTTAACGAGATGCGTTGCCGCCTCCGACACACGTCTCCGTTTCTGCCGCTGCCTCCGTCCCCGTCTCCGCCTGCGTCACCGTCATTGCCAGGGCGCAGAGCAGTGCTCCTTGGCAAGCAACTTGGCGATGTCTGCGGGCGATAAACGCTCCTCGCTTCGCCGATTAGTTTCTTGCTTTTGGCCGAGTTTAAACGAAAGTGTAACACAATTTCGGGTCCAAGTCCGACACGCGCATCTGTCGTCCTGGAAAAGGGGCAGGAACAAAAACAGTAACCAGCAACCAGCAACCGGTAACCAGTAACCAGTAAACAGTAAACAGTAACCAGCGCCAGACGTTGCGTCCCCCTCCCCTAACGATGGCCCGAAATTTCGCAAGGGCGACACGTGGCACTTGATTCATATCAAATTTCTGGCCACAAATTGTATTACACACAATGCGCAACTATTTTTTGGAGTTCACATTTCGTTTTCACTTTCCGAGTGGAAGGGTTTCCGGGTCCGTTTTTTATTTCATTTTATTTCTGTTTCCATTTCTGCTCCTGGAGCCTTCTGCCAACTGTCAACCCATTTGAGCATATTTATGGCCAGTTGCTAGCGGGCATCTAGTTTAGATGGGAGGGGGAGTGGTTGGCAACTGTTATTAGCAGAAATTTATAGCTATCTTTTTTTTTTATTTTATTTTTTTTAACTTAAAATTTCGCAACAGGCACAACGGGAATTGTTGGAGTCAGTCACCAGAAGGCGTTTAAAAACGCGTGCGAGTCGCGCAAAAGGATCGCGGCCAATGCTCAGTGCTGCCATATTTTTTGGCAAAGCTTTAACTAATTTTAATATAATAAAAAAAAAAATAAAAATGATTTTATCTGATTTATGTTAAATAAAAATAAAAAGAATAATTTCATGACAATTTAATGAAATGGGCATTTAAATGATTAACCTGTTACTCCAATTGCAATATTGTTCATTTAACCAATTGAAGTTAATAAATCTATCGATATCAAACGATTAACAATTGCTCCCACACCCGCGCCGGACGCAAATTGCGTTCTGCGGTAACCTCAGTTGCTGATTGTGAAATATGAAAAATGAAAATACAAAAAAAAAAAGGTATAAAATGTGTTCGGGCGTGCAGGCAACAAATAAACAACAATTCGCAATGTCATACACACATGTGTGTTACATCTGCACACACACACACAGCCATGAGCATATATGTGTATTTATGTGCATAGAATTTATCCGCTGGCGTTTGGCTTTGGTTGTGCAATTTTCGTGTGTATTTTTTTTGTGTTATTTTGTTTTTTTTTTTTTTCTTGTGTTTGTCGGTTAGCACGTGAATTTCTTTTAGCTGCTGCTGGCGCTACGGGCGGTCTTGAATTTTCGTTTCACAAGTTTAATTTGTTTATCGTTCGACATATTTAAAGTGTAATGTTAATATAGGGTGAATTATTTACGTTCGCTTGCAATGACTTGTACGCATGTGTGTGCTAATGCAGAAGTGATGTGCACAAAACAGCTGTTGCGCAGAGGCCTAAGAACAACAACTAATGCAAATAATTTATATAATGCAGGTGAGTTCTAGCTTCCTTTAATAAATTATATAAATTGTTATCTCACAAATGCAACAAATTGCAATTCTGAAAACGTAAACTCAATTTGGCATGTGCCTGCGTGTTATGTAATTTCTGCTTACGTTACGCACAGCGATGATCATGGCTCGTGCCAATGTGCAAGAAAGAGACAACAATATGATATCCAATGTAAAACTTTCTTATGTTGTTGTTCTTGCATCTGTTGCTATATAAATAAGGCACAGGGTGTTTCGAGGGTTACAAATAATTAAATCTTACTTATCTTAACCATTAATCGTAGATCAGACTCACACACACACACGCGCACACGCACACGCACACTTGTACACATTTTTACCTAGCAAATGTCAGTACACATGTTTGAGGCGCGTTTTTGAGTGTAAAAACATGAATTGTACAATTCATCAATGAAGAGAATTTTCTTGGGTTCTGTGGGCTCTGACGTCGCGGTGTTGTCCTTTGACAAGCGGCGACTTTCATTGATAAATGGACAAATTTGTTGATTGTCAATCAGGATCGTGATCCTCGCCGTGTGCTGTCTGTCTGACTGAGTGACAGCAAACACAAGTAGTCACCCACACACAAGCATTCACAGGCACACACTAATACACTGATATATACACAGTAGTGACAGTGAGGACTTCGAGGACATGTCAATGGTTACAATCTGTTGTTTTCTGTTATTGTTATTGTTATTGTAATTGTTGTTCCTACTGCTGTGTTCCTAATGTGACTGCAAATAAGGCGCGCCGTGTATACGGCTCCTTCACCGGTAGTCCTGCGAGTAAATCACTCGCCTGTTTACAAATGTGTCGCCATCGCGTAATTCAATCCTTGCGCGCAGGATGCATACGGCAGCCGTCGCCGCTTGGCAAACCAATAAATACCACTTAGATGTAGCTAAGGACTTACCCTTGGTCCCTGAGTGTCAACAATGTCATGTGTCGGCATGTCGCCGTGTGCATATGTCGTGTCCTTTGACACACACACACACACATACACGCATACGCCACACAGAGGCATTCCTGCAGCTGAGACTGCGCAGGACACGTATGCAAGGCATAAATTAACACGCGGCTCCTTTCCACAAATCCGTTGCGCTGATTCCACTGATCCCCGTCTGACTGCTGGCTGCACCTTTGCTCCCCATTAGCACGCGTCCACTTGGGACACAGACGGCGGCGCACGCGCACCATCCACTTGAAAGGATATGAATATGCAGTGGACCAACTTAAGACACGAACGCAAGCTGCACATACCCCTCACAGTGCAGCAGCTTCCCTCCTTCGCTTCTCTCCTTTTCTCTCTCCTCTCTTCTCTCCTCTTGGGCCGCTTCAAGTGCAGCCAGATTTGAGGCCGGGTTAAAATTAGTCAGGCCCTGTCAGCAAATCTGATTTAGTGTGCGTCCCAGCAGCAGATGCACCAATTGCATCTAAAATCCCGCCATTCCGCTTGCCCCTCCCCATCCCCCTTGCTCTATCCAGTCCCCTGCTCAAATTATAACTTTAGTGGCAATTTAATTAAGCAATTACAAGGGTTTCTCTGCCTTTTCTCTGCTCTGCTCCTTGTCGAGTTCCCGAGTGCTGATTTATTTACGAATGCAATGGGGACGACGGGCAGACGGGCAGAGGGGAAGGAGCATATGCTATGTATCTCGTATCCTTTTTACAAATGAAAGTCTTCGCTCGCCTCTGTAAATTAAATAAATTTGGATTTCGACTCATCGAGTTACAAAAAACTTTGCTTCCTTCGTCCTTCCAAAACTAAATCTAAACTTTGAAAAGTTTCAAATTAAATATTCCCCTGTGTGAAGAGGGTGGGGGGAGGTGGGACTAAGGAACATGTGTAGCTTCCTTTATGCTCCAGTAAATATTCGATTTAGACCATTAGGATTTAAATATATATTTATTGAGGTCAAGGGTCAAGGGTTCGACACTTGGACAGTTCAATTAAATGCAATATTTATATGAAGTGAGTGACACGGACCACAAAGTGGACAATTTGTTTGGCTGCCAGTGACCACCACCAACGCCAACACACCAGATGGACTGCCTGTGAGCAGATGGAGGGAGTGAGGGTGTCAGAGGGTCAAAGAGTCAGAGGGTCAGAGGACACACTGGTCAGCGGGGGCAGGAGGACACGTTCGCTCAAGTGGCGCACTCAAGTGCAACAGATGCACAACCGAAAAATGGAAAGATATTAATTACATGCCGCAAATGGTGAGTCCGGAGTCCGTAGTCCCGGGCATAAGAGCAGAGCCGAGAGCGATGCATAAAGTGTTGCAAGTTATGGGAGTTGCGCTGGGACAGAGGACAAGTGTTTGGCCTGACAGCTGATGGAGAGGCTTTCACTTGTCTCCTTCGTTTTACCAAAATTTTGGAATAATACGAAAACCTCGAATACAATTTTCATTCGTCTTCCCGTACCCCCGTACCCATGTCCGTACCCATACCCAATTCCGATTCCGATTCCGATTCCGAATCCGATCCCGACCCGATCCCATACGTGGCTGAACAATTAATCATGTGTAGCGTCATTTTGTGATTTTTAACGACTGCGCCTGCTGTCAACGCATCCTTGGCTTGCCAGTGGCTTCAAGCGTCCATGTCCCATAGGCGTTTGCCGCCTCATAAAATTGGGATGCGCCCTGATAAATGTGCCTCTGGCAGCCCATCAAATAGATTTATTATTGAAAATATTTGTGCCCTTTGATTGTTATGGTCCTGTCACTGTGCTCTTATGCCTTATGCCTTATGCCTTCTGCCTGCCTCCCTTCCTCCATCTCCATCTCCATCTCCAAACCATCCCCCTTTGTTGTGACAGGCCTTGGGCAGCGGACACCATAACATCCATGGAGCTGCTGCTCCTGCTGCTGCCCAGAGGAGTCTCAAAACAAATGTTGTGTTAAATTTATTTCATTACATTGGGATTTTATGATGACTTGGCGCGTTCTCTTTCATTTTCTATATTGTTTATACATTTCAAGGCGTTCGATTTGAGGGCAATAAAAGTGCAAATGGTTCTGGGCACAGGAGTACCAGCGGCACGCAGAGAGTCAGGGGTAAAGGCAGAGGCAGTGGCAGTGGCAAAGGCAGTGACAGTGGCAGTGGCAGAGGCCGAGGCAGTGACAGAGGCAGGAACAGCATCAGCATCAGCTGTCATCTTAGCTGATGGGTCCTTGAACCTTTTTTTTAATAAACATAAGAATGGATCGTAATAGAGGATGATATGGGGCTTGGGCCATAGGAATATTCCAGTTGTTAAGTTCTTAACTTTCCGAATCTCTTTATTGGCTGAACTTTCACCCCATGGGATTCACTTTCATTTATGGAAATCGATTGATTGTGCGTTTTATGTCTTTGGGAAAGGAGTCCAAGCTCCACAGTAGCTACATCTGAGATACGATTACCTTTTTTGTTCCATCCCAGAGCCCAGAGCCCAGAGGCCGGAGGCCGGAGGTCAGAGTCCAGAGTTGCTTCTGTGCTTGGAGCCGCCTTGTAGTCCACTTCGATTGATGAACATCATCCTGCATACAAGGCTAATTAACCCTTGAAGGCGGCAGTGGCTGTGGTGTCGTAAGGGAAAGGGGGCAGGGGAACATACAAAATGCATGTGTACGAGAGTTAGGATGATCTTAGGGAATTATGGTGTGGGCAAGGGGAAGCAAGGGGTCAGGGGGTCAGGGAGAGCGTGCACACACACAACACCTTTACACATAATTAGAGGCCTGTTGACTGCGCTGACAATGAATGGATATGAATGGTAAACAGCCAGCAGCAACACGTTACCGTCCATGTCCATCGTGTCATCCATTCATTAATCCACATCCCATCTACAATATACAGAAATGCCAATGTTGAGGTGGCTATAGAAGCACCACCTGAGCGAGCTCAGTGTGTCTGTATCTGTGTCTGCGTCTGTGTCTGTGCCTGTGTCTGTGTCTGTGTCTGTGTCTGTGTCCGTGTCCGTGTCCATGTCCGTGTCCGTGTCCGTGTCCGCGTCCGCAATCGCCTTAGAGTGCAAACGGCGGCAGAACAACAAAGCCACAAGAGCCTATTAGCCACAATAAAGAGGCATCTTCTCCAGCTGCCGGCCAACCTCCTCGCCGTTCCTCTCATTGACGGCGTCGTCGTAGTCGCTGTCTCGAGTCCCAATTCTATTATGCTGCTATGCAGATGAATGGGTTGCTTGGAATGGGTTCGCCTTGGAGATGTGTTTGCTCGCCAGATGCCATTACAATGTAAATACAAGAAAAGTTCAATCGGCAACTTGATGCGGGTCTTCAGTCTCTTCCAGGGTAGAGGGAGTGCCATAGGATGGTGATAGGTGGCTAGGAGGGGGTTGGATGCAAGGGGCAAGGGGGCAGGGGGTAGCGGATAGGGGGCTTGTAGCACACGTAGAAAGCCATTTCATTAGGTAGACACACATACAGACACACATTACACACATATCACTTACACACACACACACACACACACACACACACACACACACACACACACACACACACACACACACTCACACAGAAACGATGTCTCCATCAGAGTCTCCGACTGTTGAACAATTGATCAAATATCATAATTTATCAAATGACAATGCGACGGCGGCCTCTGTGAGGCGACGTCCCCGATCTTAGTGCCTGGCCTGCCATGCTCTGGCACGGTATGGCATGGTCTGGCATCGAATGGCGTGGCATGGCGTGGCGTGGCCTGGTCTGGTATGGTCTGGTCTGGTCTGGTCTGGTCGAGCTGTTTGCTTGCCCCAATCCCCACACCATGCAACCACAATACTCGCTCTCTCGCCAAGTGTCTGAATGTCTGAATGTCTGAATGTCTCAGTGTCCGGATGTCTGTCACGGCGGTTTTCGAAAGCTACAACTTAATTTATTTGAACAATTTAGTCTGACACAACAGTCCCAGAATCTAAACATACCCATTTGGCTTGTCTTGTTCTTATTTATACCGATGGCCCTGCCCAATGGAGCTATCAAAGCATCTATTTAGCATAATTGCAGCCCAGTCACAGTCACAGATGATTTTGTTCATCTGCTTCTTCTTCTGCTTCTTCTTCTTCTTCTTTTTGTAGTATCTCTCATTGTGTTTGTTGTTCTAGTGGCTCGTGTGTCTAAGGTGGTCTAAGGTAACCCAACACGTTGCACAGTGGAGCTGATTATTAAAATATCTTGTATATATAAGAAGCGCTTATCGACATTCAATTTCTACTTCTTCTTCTTCTTTCTCTTCCTCTTCTTCTTCTTCTGCTTAATGTATGGAAATCTGTCCAGAAAAAAAATAGAATCGAATCCCAAAGGCAACATTTGCCATGACAAATCTATCATTTAAATGGGTTGACCCTTAGAATCGAGTGTCGTATAAATCAGTAATCAGTATAAATTTTCACCCATTTCCTTGGGGAAATTGTTGGAGCTTTTATCAATATAAATACCACTAGCAAAATTGTCCCTGAGACACGTTAAGTAAATTAAAAGAAATGCAGAAAATAAACAAATTAAAAGGCGGTGCGAACGATGGTCCGCCAGAAAAATGTTTTTGCAATTGCAAAAAGAAACTGAATCCTGACCAGATCTTTAAGGACAATGTTGAGGATATTGCAAAGAGTCTGGCCGACATTATGGTCATTTGTGGAATAAACACGACCAACTCCTGCAGAGCAAGGTCCATTATAAAGCGAGCCTTTGCTTATCATGAGAAAATTAGAATCCAGTGTCCAGTGGATTGCTCGAAGGACACTCATCTCCATCGTGATGATATGTTGCAGGCGCTGCGCATTAAGTGTGGCATGAAGAACATTGAATCGATGCTCACCTATTCCATTATTAAGCGAGCCTTTAAGGCCTTCTTCCACGGCAAGACGAACCGAACGATCAGCAATCCCATTGTGGATGCCATGTCCATTCACGATCAGAGGACTGCCTGGCTGCATGCCGCATTCAAGACGTGCAGAATCTTTGACAACTACAGGACATCATTCTTTTGGGCCCACAAGAACTACGAGAAGCAGATCAATATCATCTATCGCTCATTGTATGAGCGCCTGTGTGCCAGATCCAATCCACTGACCGTGCCAAACTGTCCCTGTCATGGCTGCTCCTTGAAGGAGGTGCCCGGACATCCGACAAAGCCCAGCCAACATACACCCCAGAAATTTAAGCTGGCCGATTGCTCTGATCTGCCCAAGGAGTGCATCATTTGTGGCTTGCAGATGCCCAACATTACGAAGGATCAAAAGGACAAAAGGACACCTCGTCGCATCGTTAATCATGAGCTGAAGCTGCCGCGCTGCCCCACGTGCAGTTCACCGTTGCTGATCTGTGATTGTGGCATCGATCATCTGACTGGGGAGGTGTATGAGGAGTGCGGTCAGGACTCGTACAAGGTTAAGTGGTATCGATTGGAGGATCAGAAGCAGTCAGCACGAAAGGAGAAGGGACAGAGCGATGACACAAGCTATGAGGATGCACAGGAGCCCCAAATCGATTGGGAGAATCATCATTGTCCCATCGACTGTCAGCATGACAGTCTCAGTGAACGTTCGAATGTGTGCACTGAGCAACAGCCTTCAAGTGCATCCCTAAAGGAGCACTCCTCGTCCTTCAGCACATGCACTAAAGGTAATGGCAGCGATGATACCGTCCAAAGGCTCGAGGAATACCTCAGCAAACTTTGGGTTGAGGAAGTTGCTGCCGAGAAGAATGCGGCCGAGTCCCATATATCCAAATATATCCTTCAACCACATCCACCCTGTGAGCCATGCAACAGGCAGTAACAACTTCATATTCTTCCCTTTACTCTTTCTCTGTGATTTTGGCCATGCACGACTATAAATATACCCTATGATAAGTAACTAATCCATTGTTGTTGTTGTTGTTGTTTCACGGGCTCCCCGCTGCCGTCCTTCAATCATTCACCTAGCGCCACCTTCAAGCCTTAGGGGCAAGGTGTCCGGCTGCAGCACGTTGAAGGGTTCGCCCACATGCGAACTGGAGCCGGCACTTATCAGGGAATGGCACCCGCAGATCTCGTCCTGACAATGGCCACTTAAATGCTATTGCCAGTTGTAATCGCTGTTAAATTGTTGCCTCCGCTACTGTTGTCAACATTTTCGCTTCCATCCCCATCCCCATCCCCATTTCCCATTCCCCACAGACCACAGCCCAAAGCCCAAAGCCCACAGCCCACAGTCCACAGCCGGCAGCCCGCAGCTGGTAAGCCATGCCCAATCCCGCTTCCACCTCGCGGTGGTTCCACATAAATCGCTCACATTATCTGCGCACTTGCATCGCAGGCACAGCCTCGGCAGCGTTCAGGGTATGGGAACAGTGGCGAGTATGGCACGGGCTTCGAATCTCTTGGTCTGATTCTGATTCTCGTTTCGTTTTGGGGCATGGGCTTGGTTTGGGTTTTGGCCTCAGCTGCAGCTTCAGCTTCAGCTTCAGCCTTTGCTGTGGCTGTGGCTGTGGGTCCTTTGTTGGTGTTGTTGTCATCCTCGTCGTTGGGTGCTTATCAATCTCGGCTCATCTGCACGCAGCCACCGAGGGAACGGAGCTGAAAAGAACATCTTCTGCGAAAAATAATTCCGCAACTTGTCACATTTTGTAAAAGTGGAGACGCCTCTGCGCCAGTTGTCTGGGCCATGGAATTGGCAGGGTCTGCTTGCCTGCCTGCCTGCCCGTCTGCCCGCCTGCCCGAGGCTTGCCTCTGGCCAAGTCCTTGACTGCCATTGGCATTGGCAGTGCTACCTAGACTATTTTTGGCAGGGCATCTGTAGCTACCATCGGATCTGTTTGTTTGTAAGCTGCAATCCCATTCCAGAACTCAACTCAACTCAACTCAACTCAACTCTACGCCTTGTTAACTCCGAGCTGAATTTGCATATAGATTTATTTTTATGGCCATCGCAATGGATTGGAGACGTTTAAGTCTCCTCAAGTATTTATGTCTTAGCTGGAGTACATTTCGAAATACTTGGGAAAGGTAGAAGCAGCTGTATGTGTGTGTGTGTGTGTGTTTGGTGTGTGTGTTTGGTTGCCCAGGAATCCCGATATTTGTAATGCATTTAAAAGAAATTAAAGATCATTTTCCTTTTTTCTATTCTTTAAGTTTATCTCCCTGTTAATTCGAGCACCTAATTTAATCGCATGATTATGATATTCACACAGTTATTCCGGTAATTTTCTTTATGGCCCTTGCCAAATCCTTAATTGTGATGTTCGAATTAGATGTGAACATTGGGTGTCTACGATGATCGTTCTTTGCTTGAGAGGATTGGGTAAATCGGGGGCAGATGAAAAGCTCTTGCACTCAATTGAAGTCATTTGGAACCATTGAACTTTTAAAAGGCAATCAAATTTGCGCCTCATGCGATCAGTTGGTGGTGGCAACCGTCGGCTAACATCATCCAAGTTCCTCCAAGTGGTGCTCCAAGTGCTTGCTCTGCCCGGCTGCAGTCCGTAAATGCTCTAGGGATTTGCTTTGATTGCTCGGATTGCTCTTGGCTGCTTTGGCTGCTTTGGCTGCTTTGGCTGCTTCTCGGATGCTTCTCGGCTGCTTGGATGTTTGACTGTTTCGGGAGCGCATGGAACTTAATAGTCTTTTTATAGCTGCACTTTTTCAACTTCAATTAATGAAGTGTCGAGTTGTTAACACCAAAACACAAGCGGCGCTGGCTGTGCTCATCAGAAGTGCTCCTGCTGCCCCTCCCCCCTGCCACCAGCCCACTACCCGACCCCTCATCCCCCCGCCCCACCATCTGCCATCGCCCATCATCCATTCTCCGTTCCCTGTCCTCTACTCGGGGGACTCTCATACCAATTCTCATTTCCCATTTCCCATTCGCTGCCCCGGCCACAGTCGCCTCAGTGTACAATGATTCTATTTCCAAACATTTTGCCTACCAGCCTACTACAAATGATCCCGGGACATGCTGGGAAAAGCCGAGCAGCTCTTTCTTGCTTGGAAAATATAAACAAACAAATTGAAACGACTCGCCGCCGCCGACGCCGCCGCAGTCGCAGTCGCTGCTGCTGCTGCTGCTGCTGCTGGTGCTGCCTCAGTCGCTGTCTCTTTGGTCAGGCTCAGTGGCATGGCCTCCAGGTGAGAAATCGGGTGCGGGCAGTACCACCGCTCGTTGGAGTAGTCATTGCACCAAGCAGCAAAGCAAATACAAACATGCCAGCAATCGACCGACAGAAGCAGCCTCAGAATCTCTTTAATCTTAGGGGAACACTTGGGAACACTTTAAATTTTGGTTTTTTTTTTAAGGTTTTTGTTATTTTTTGTTCTTTTGGGATTTTTTTGGATTTCGGATTTTGAATTTTTAGATATCAAATTAAGATGAGACATTAAACTGAATATTGCGATAAATGTGGGGGTCTCTTAGAGAGACACATAGTCGTGATTGGGCCGTTAAGTTGGCTTTAATTGCTCATCAGTTGGCCAGAAACGAGACTTTGACGAATACCACCAAAAGTGAATCAATTTATCTGAATGAAGACTTTGTCTCCGAACAGTGACCCAAACTTATGAAAAACCTATCAAATTTATGATGAGTGTCTGCTTAAAGAAGAAGCTGAAAAGCTTCTATTGGGTATATCCTGGAATGACTACTGATCATTGGGTTACCCTGATGGGAATTTCTATATTTTGATTTTTTTTAATTAATTTATTTTATTTCTTATTATTATTATTATTATTTATTATTTATTATTATAATTGTCGCTGTTGTTGTTGGTATTATTATTATTATTATATTGACATGAGCCCATTGTAGGGTATGGGCTTTGGCTTTCTCGGTGTCAGGTTAATAGTTAACCTGACCGAAAATAAGTGTGGGAAAACAGTTGGAGCGTCAAATGATAAACCTGTTTGTCAATTAAACAAAAATATTGTAATAGTTGATAACAGAATGGGCAAACATTCGATGTGTGTGTGTGTGTGTGTGTGTGTGTGTGTGTGTGTGGAGGCAGAGGAGTCCAGATGCCATGATGAGAACTTCCCAGAACGAGCAATGAGGAACGAGCAACGAGGAGCGGGATCGGGAATGAGAATGAGAACAACAACTGAAACAAGAACAGAAACAAGAACAAGAACAAGAAGAAAATGAAGAAGAAGAAGAATAAGAATAAGAACGAAACCGAGAACACAAAAAACAACCTGTCAACCAAAGGCTGAGACCCTGAATGGTTCGATGTGCTTGACGCCCGTCGGTTTCATTATCGCCTTCGACTTTGACTCTGACTCCAACTCCAACTCCAACTCTGACTCTGACTCTGACTCTGACTTCAAGCCTGAGTCCGAGTCTCACTCTGAGAGTGTCTCTGACTTTAACTGGCAGTGCACCTTCTGCCCCCATTCCTATGCCCATCAGCAGCAGTACCATAACCAATTCCAACTCCAACCTCCAACCTCCCATCCCTATTACCAATGCCATCTCCCCATCTCCCCATCTCCCCATCTCCCAGCTCCATCTTCATCTTCATCTACATCTTCGTCTCCGTTTGCGTCTGCGTCTACGTCCCCATCCACCTGCGCCTTCATCTCCTCTATGGGCCACTCGCCCAGGCAGGGTTCCCTTGGCTTATTGTTTAGTGAAGCATTTAACTTATAAATATTGTGTGTGGCAAGAAGAAAAGTGTTTTGTGTATGTGATACCGTTTTGAAATGTGCCAGCAACAGTCATCCACAGGCTGGGCCATAGTAGTAGACCATAGACAGCAGCAGCAGCCAGCGGAGAAGCTGCAGCTTTGGGGCCCTACTGCCATACGGTTATGAAGCCATGAAGCTCTTGCAGCTATGAAGCTATGGAGCTATGGAGCTATGGAGCTATGGAGCGGGAGGCACTCAGACGCAATGCCGTGAAATATTTCCCATGACAATTCTGTTTGTTTTTCGTGTATTGTCTGCGCCGCCTTCCATGGTCTTGGCACCTTACAGTCGCTGTCGCCGTCGCCGTTGCCGTCGTCACTGTCACCATCACCATCACCATCACCATCAGCGTCGTTCACATCATCGCCCACTCGTTGTCCAGAGCAGAGTTCTCAGCTTAGTGTTCCCAAATGGTCTGGCCAGGTTCACAATAGCCGAGAGCAGGGCACTCTCTGTTTGCTTTATCTGCGCCAGGTACCGTCCAGGGGCTGTCGTCCATAGGCGTCCCTGGGCTTCATTTCCCAGGCACAAACTTGTTAAAACTCTTGCTCGTCCCTACGATAGGCTCCGAGAGCAGCTCCATCAAAGGTTCGCCCTAACGAGCTTTACTTTTGTACACATTAAATTTTAATTTTTTTTTATTATTTTAATTTTAATTTTAATTTCAATAATTTTAAATTAAATCATTTTAATTTAAATAATATTAATTTAAATAATTTTAATTTAAATCATTTTAATTTAAATAATTTTAGTTTATATAATTTTAATTTAAATCATTTTAATTTCAATAATTTTAATTTAAGTGTTTTTAATTTAAATAATTTTAATATAATTGATTTTAATTTAAATAATTTTAATTTGAATAATTTGAATTTATATAATTTTAAATTATATCATTTTAATTTAAATCATTTTAATTTAAATAATTTTAAAATAATTTTTTTAAATTTAAATAAATTCAATTTAAATAATTTATATTTAAATAATTTTATTTTAAACAACTTTAATTTAAATCATTTTAATTAAAATAATTTTAACTTCAATAATTTTAATATAATTTATTTTAATTTAAACTTTAATTTAATTCATTTTAATTAAAGTACGTTTTCTTTTAATTTTTATTTTTTTACTCTCATTTTATCTGAATTTTTGCATGGTAATGTTTGAATAGCTTTCAGCGAAAAATTCCTAAAATTGAATGCTTTAATTTGAGATGGAACGATTAATGTAAATATCAAGTTTTATGGTATTTCTCGAGGATCAGAAATAAAATGCATCTTTGTTTTGCAAATTAAAACATAAATCGCAGAAACTTGTCGAATCTACTTGGAGCTCATACTTGGAGTGCCACCAGAAGAACTGTGCGTACTTGTGTGGATCTGCGGAAACCATCTTCAAGAAATTGACAAGTCTTTTGGCAGTGCTGAATTCTGATGCACTGATGTATGATCCCTCTGGTAGAAGACCGGTCAGATTCCTGCCACTGATCTCAACGGGGACCACATAGTTGGACAGTGCCACATAGAAATCAGGATGTATGAGTTTCGGGTCCGACAATGGATCATATATAAACATAAATCTGTTTTCAAAGCAACTGAAAGCAAAGGTCGATAGGGATCAAAGGATCTTAAATGGAAATGTGATAAATCTTTCTTATATATCAAACCTCTCATTATGGCAAATTGTGTAGATATTAATATCCAAATATTTGTTTAACTGTGTCATAAAGATGATGTGGGGCAAGGACTTTATATTCTTAATGTGGCTTAGGTAGAAGGCAATGTGCTCTTTCTGGTCCAACTTGTGCATCAAGCTCTCCAGCCTCCAGCTCTCCATTGATTTAGTGAACTTCTTGACAGGATTTTCAAATTCAGTCACATGCTTGCGTTTATCCTTCAGAGTAGTAAAGTAATATTGCTCGGTTGTCATAGGATATTCTTCTGGACCAGATTGATTTTTGGGAATTTTCAAGAGGAAAGTTTCTGAGCTTTTCTCATACCTCTTCAAATCTTCCTCGGAATAGGGACGATCCTCATTGACGAGGACGGCGTCAAAGTTTCCATTGTTGTAATCTCGATCAGTTGTTACTATGCAGCCGCATTGAAAGTACGTCATTGTAACCTCATTCTGATTCCATAACATTATCACAGGATATTCTAGTTTCTTTTCCGGGACCTTCGATGACTTGGGTATCACAAATAGCAGGACACAAAGGCCAGTCACACACTTGAGGAACAAACTAACGAGATGAAAGCATTTGAGGGCAAAGTAGCTAAAAAATGTTGATTTTTTTGGGTCGTTCTTCTTGGCAACAACGACTTTCTTCGGAGATTCATCGAGCTTCTCATCAGTCATCGGTGTTTCCTTTGATTCCATTGTCCTGTTTCCTTGCTGCTCTTTCTTCTGATGCTCGTGACTGACTATTATTTGTATCTAATTTAATAATTTTGTGGCTTTTGGTTACAATAATTTTTGTTGTTTTTTTTTTCAAAGTTTTGAGTGAAAATCTAATGCTGCCACGACGAGAAGAAACTTAAAAATGATGTGACTTTTCAGTAAAAATTTTATTTATATATAAGGAATGTCATTTCCATCCCTGGAAATGAAAACTAGACAAATTTTATTGAATTCTGGTATTAATTTGTATTTCCAAGAGACTAAGGACATTTTATGATTGTTATAAAAGAGACGATTCCATTCAGTGACCTTTCCTGAGTGGAGCTTCCTCTAATCTCCTGAAGAGATTATTCCAATTTTGCTTGTAGTTTTTCCTCTTTTCAATTTAAACTTACAGAGGAGGAAAATTCAGGACATGTAATATTTTTTCCATACGGCAGTTAATTTATTGGCAAGTTGAAGTCTCGCAAAACGTTTACGAATGACGCGCAAAACAAAATGAAAATTTTGTCGCCGTTGAGTGAAGGCCACAAGCAGAATTTCATGTGCTTTTAATGCACTGCTGGTACAGTGAAGCCTTTGTGCAAGGCACATAAAGCGAAATTGAAGAATGCTTCGGTCTAGATCCAAGACACAAAACAACGACAATCAATCATCGATTGACGACAATTTTCCAATTTGCGATAGGAAAATGATGAAAAATTTGCAATTTGTTGTCCCAATTGAAAAGTGTTAAATCCCGTAAATCGTCGTTGCAAATCTCTTGTGCTTTCTCTTTCTTTTTTTCTCTCTCTCTCTCTCTCTCTCTCTCTTTCTTTCTCTCACTCTCTCGCTCTCTTTCTCTCTCACTCCTTCACTTCACTTTTGCCTCGGCATATGAAAAAGTTTAAAATTTCCGATTTCATTCTCTGCCACTTACCCTCACCTCCACGCTTTATCCCCCCTCACCCCTACGCTCTGTCTCCTCCCAACCCCTCGCCTTGTCCGCCCACACCGCAGCCCCGTAGTTTTGCCACCCGTTCTGGCAAGCAGGAACAAAGCAATCAATCATTTTGCCGTAGCATCCGTAACATGACAATCTGCCAGAAATTTTTGCGTAACTGCCGCGTAGCGGGGAGGGAAATGCAAATGGAAATGATGGAAGCAAGGGAAATGGAAAGGAAGAGCCACATCGGACGGACGGCGGGCACGTTCCGGACCGCATCGTTGTCAGTCTCTGTTGCCGTTTTCACCTCCATCTCCGCCTCCGCCTCCGCCTCCACCTCCACCTCCAGCTCCATCTCCACCCACACCTCCATTTCTCCTCTTGGAACCCCCCTTCTCAGCTGTCGTCCCTGGGCAGTGTCTTTGACGAAGGCGTAGCCAATCCATGGATGATATATCACTGCAATTTCGAATATTCATTTCGCAACTTTGGCCGCTGCTCATTTGAAATGCAACACACAAATCCGCCAAGGATGTCGCACGCCAAGCGCAGGAAGCGACAGTCCGAGATTTGGCCGGATCGGACATACGTATGACCGGTAACAAGTGAACGTGTTTATGACTCTGACTGATTGGCCAGAGTTAAGAATAAATGAATGAACAAATGAATTAATGAATGAATAAAGGAACAAATGAATGAATGAATGAACATTTGAATACATAAATGAATGAACGAATGAATTGTAATCGCAATACGCGAACTCTGCTTCTGCCACTGCCACTGCCACTGCCACTGCCACTGCCACTGCCACTGCCACTGCCACTGCCACTGCCACTGCCACTGCCACTGCCACTGCCACTGCCACTGCCACTGCCACTGCCACTGCCACTGCTACTGACATCGTTGTAATTGTGCTTACTTGCCACGCCTACGCCGCCCGCTCCGTCGATGGGCAGTTGTTCTGTCTTCGGCAAGTGAGAGAATGGAATGGCGAAATCTTGCAATTTTCCAATTGACAAGCGATTTAATGTTAACTTGAATAACGTGACTCCCAACGAGACGATAAGAAGGAACCATAGAGAGGGAGAGAGAGACAGAGAGAGGGAGAAAGAGAGAAGCAGAGAGATGATTGGGTAACGCTACAAGGATTGGCATTGGCACGTAGCAACAGTTGCCATGCAAATTGCCAGCGCCTTCCTTATAAATAATGCGTCGCTTATGTGCGAAAGTGAAATGAAATTGCCATAGGAAGAAACGAGTCCCGAGGAGGGGAAAGGGGAGCGGGAATAAGAGTGGGAGTGGGAGTAGGAGAGGGAATGGGATATGGAAATTGGAATGGGAATGGGAATGGAAATGGCAATGGGCACCGGGACTTGGACTTGGACTCGAACTCCAGGTGGAACCAGTTGCAGCCAAGGAGCAACTGCAGCAGGAGGCACATTAGAAGTGGTCCAGTCATCCAGTCGAAAGCCGAGCCAAAGCGAGATGCAAACAACGAAACACATATAAATTTTAATTATTCCTGCGAATCCGAGACGACCAAGTCGAGGGCCCAACTGGGCCAAAGCCAGAGAGGAGACGTGTCGAAACAAAGCGTAGCAAAACAAAAGGCGCGATACGATTGCATTATTTGAGGAGTCTTTGCGTGGATGAGGACGAGGATGAGGATGAGGATGAGGATGAGAACCAGAATGAGTCTTTGACTGGGACTGCGACTGCGATTGCGACTGCGACTGCGACTGTGGCTGTTGCTGTGGCTGGACTTTAAGATGAACTGGGGACCTGAAAGAGCGCGCTTGGCGCGCTTACTCCTGGCAGTGGAGTTCAAGTCAAAGTTGGAGAATGGAATTGAAATTCCATTGTGAATTTTGGGGGCGTTGCCGCGTCGAAAAATGCAATAAATATGCATATGAGAGAGCGAGGAGAATTATGGCTGTGGTGCCCCAAAGATTTGAATAATTTGGTTCCCACACTCGTAGCTCCAGTTCCAAATGTGATCATCATGATTATCATCATTCGGATCCTCAGCTCTTGATGATCATCATCAGCATCAGCATCAGCATCAGCATCAGCTTAAACGGCGGCTACCAAAGTCGCAAAACAAAAACACTCACAATTTTAATTAAAGTTATTAATAGGCCTGCCAGTTCAGTCCCGTCCACTCGAGTCCAATCCAATCCCCAGCCCCAGCCTCAGCCAGCTTGAGTCCTTAACAGATTCCAGTCCAGTCAATCGAATAAGCATTCCATCTATGTGATTTACCAACTGACTCAGACATGAACATAACTCTCCATGTCTTTTACTGATAGCTCCTTTGCCTTCTCCTTCTCCTTTGGCTGCTTCCCCTAGTGCGTCGCCTTCTCCTACTCCTTCTACTGGTGTCTCCTTTTGGCTATTTAGTGAGCTCAGTCGAGTGTTGTCCTGGAAAGCCACAATCTGCTCAATTAAATGCCGCACACATTGTTGGCAACTGCTTAATTATCGATCCGCAGCGGTTCGATTCAACGGACTAACTACGAAGAACAAAAGGACGCCGGCGGCAAAGTCGCCACCTCAGAGACGCCGCGCCGTTCAAATTGGGCTTGATTGCCCTGTCTTCGGATTAAGAAGAGACGAGTGGTCCCAATCTCATTCCCAGTCAGAGTTAAAGTCCAGACTCAGAGTAAGAGTCAGAGTCCCAGTCAGAGTCCGAGTCCGAGTCTGAAATTGGGACAGACACAATTTGGATGAGGTGTTCGGGCGGGGGAATCGAACGAATTAACATGTAATTATCTCAGTTTGGTCAGGCACCTCAAATGAAACGCAACGAATCGAAGGCGACACCCAAACCAAAAACAAACTTCGTCTTGTTACCAACAGGCAAACAGCAGGCCAGTCGACCAATGGCCAACAGTCCAGCGGTCAGGATACCTAATCGAAGTGCCAACAATCGACATGAACCTGGCCTAGGCAGCTGCCACTTTTTGCTGCTGCTGCTGCTGCTGCTGCTGCTGCTGCTTCTGCTGCTGGGTGTGTCCTTCTGCTCGTCTTAGGCCAATTTCTGTTTTCGATGTGGCAGCACGAACATCGAAGGTGCCTCATCTTCATCCTCATCCTCATCCTCAGACCTCGACCACCCGCGCTAGTGGCGCTTAAGTTGTTAGTCGCCTGTGCACCCTAATTAGGTGCTATCTACGCGCCCCCGACGACTATTTGGTTATTGATGTGCCGACCCAGAAACCGATCTCTAATCTCATGCCACATGCGAGTCCCAGTGAAAGATTTGTCTTAAGTTCGCCTCTGGCTTCTCACTTCTCATTTCTCACTTCTCACTTCTCACTTTCACTGTTTGGTCTTCAATATGAAAAGAACTGGAATACGTCATGTTATTTCCTGGATCGGAATCGATCCCCTCTCTATCCTCTACCCTCTCCTCACTTACCCCGCCCCTGTTTCTACTCTTTAATATTTTGTTTTTATGTTGACTCATTTCACACGCGTTTTGGCGCCACTTACACAATCGAATACTGACCCACAAACCTCCACTCATTCATCCGACAATCAAATCTGAACAGCTCAGTGATTATCTCTGCCCGGCACCACCGCCACCATCACCACCACCACCACCGGCATTGTCCATGTCGCTATTGTCATTACCAATTCCCTCAATTCCTACGAATGTTTCGCGCAATTGTCCGCCTCCAGTGGCTGCTGTCATCCGTGTAAACAGTTTGATGATGGCAATCAAGAAAAAAGTTGGCCCCGTTCGGCAATTGTCACGATCAACGCAAATTCAGCATTGGCCTCCCACAGTCCCACAGTCCACAGTACCATCCCCCTTTCCCCCTTTCCATCCTCGGGTGATTTTCTACTTTGCATTGCCCCCTTTCCCCGGTTTAAAAAAAAAAAAGCCACCAGTCATGTGGCAGTGGCCGCCCAGCGGGATGGCGATGATGACACATGCCACCAATGCCCCCGGATGCAGGCACTTGCCGACCGCTGATTGATGCGCAGGCGGCAGCCGCTGCTCATTGCTCTGCTTCATTGGCTGGAGGCGGTCCGGCTGTGGGCAAAGACTGGGCAAAACTTGAGAAGCTCATTAAAAAAAATGTACGGAAATTATGTAAACCAGGAATTCCGTTTGGAAATTTATATAATTTTTTTTTTTCTTTTTTTTTATACTATAGTTAAGCAATATTGTGTTCCATCTACATAAATTTCCTTTTTAAATGCCGCTCTTGACTCCATTTGCTTATCAAATGGTCGCTTCTCTCTGCTCATGAAAACCCATTGATTTATTTGGGTATTTTTATATTTGTTTTCTAATTGTCATGTGTTTTGCTTCTTTTCCTTTCTCATATATTTATTTTTTAATATTCGCTTCTCTCAGCTTGAAGCTTTACTTCTCTACATTTGTGGCATCCCCCACATCCATTCAATTCTGAAGCTGTCTTTCTCTCTCCTTTTTATTTTTGCTGCCTTCGATTTTATCATGTGTGACTTTTTCTCTTTCTTATACATTTTTCTTAAGCATTCGCTTCTCTCAGCTTGAAGCTTTACTTCTCTACATTAGTCGCCTTCATATTCTGCCTTTATTTATTTTAGTAGCTACTTTTTGCTCCTTTCCACATTTGGCGTCTCGACTTTGTCATGTGCTTTCTTTTTGTCTCTTTCCCAATCCTTTTTAAGTCTTCGCTTCTCTCAGCTTAAAGCTTTACTTCTCTACATCCCTTCACATCTATTCTATTCTGAAGCTGTCTTTCTCTCTTTTTTTATCTTAGCTTCTTTCGACTTAATCATGTGTTTTATTTTTTTCTCTTTTTCACATTAATTGCGTATCAAATCTTCGCTTCTTTCAGTTTTAAGCTTTACTTCTCTAAATTTGTTGCATTCATTTCCTACCTCCATTTAAGTAGCTGCCTTTCGCTCCTTTCCATATTGGCCGTCTCGTCTTTGTTATTTCAATTGTTTCCTTCCCTTTCTTAATGTTATTTTTAGTCTTCGCTTCTTGCAGCTTTAAGCTTTACTTCTCCTAACTTCAATCATTTCCTACTTCTATTTGCTTTTATAGCCTCCCTTTTCTCCTTTCCATTTTCGTTGAACTCGACTTTTAAGCGAACTTCTTTACGTTTATTCATCTATTCATTTATTATTCATTTCCATTGGTTTCCACGTTCTCCCTCTCTCATTCTCTCGCTCTTCTTCTCTCTGTCTCTCCCACTTTGTTGTTTATTTCCCTCCCATTTGTAGGTTCTTAAAATGTCACTTCTTCCTGGCCGGCAAAAAATTTCTCTAATATTTGTTTTATATTCATTTATTATTCATATTCATTGGTTCGCTACTCGTTCCCTCTTTGTCACGCGCTGTGCTGTTGTCATTGTGTTTCCTTTATTTTTATCGCTGTCCTCCGCCCTATTATATGGCGTCCACCCACTTTGTTTCACTCCATGGATACAACGTTCGTCTACCGTGACGACGAGACATGGACAATTATGTAAATATGCGGAGGCGCCTGTTCCGAAAGAGACGTCGAGGAAAACAATGGGACAACCGCAATAATTGCCGTCCATTTGGCGAATGGATGCGTGACAAAACGCAGAGGACATTGGAAAGAGGACTGAGGATAGTAAACAGTGGGAATACAAAGCAGGCGCAAGGACAGTGTGTCGAGGTCAGGACAATAGGCAGCGCGGCGGGAGTGGCAGCGAGGTCAAAGGTCAGTCGCGCTAATGTTGTGCTAATTGCAATTGAAACGCGGCCCGAACCTGTGACACAGGAGTCTAAACATTCCACCCAGGCACAGGACAACGACACGAGACAATGTCGCTTAGCCTAATTGAAGTGTCCTTGGACGCAGGAAGCAGGACGCTAAACGCTGGGCGCTGGAAGCTAGATTTATGGCCAACGATGCGATGAAGAGATGAAGAGGTAGCACAGCACTTCAAATTGTCGCGTCTCATTGCCAGCGAAAGCAGCGGCATCCTCGCCAACGGCAGGACCACCCATGCGGCACGCATGAGATAGCGAGTCGCTGGCGGCGTCATCGGCTGCTGCATCCTGGCCGGCGGTCCCTGACCCAGCTCCAATAACGCTCCAAATGTGCCAGAAACTTTTGCACATGGAGCCCAACGCGTCGCATGCGCCTTGTAATTTGATCCTGCGCACGCGTGGCAGGTCCAAATATCGGGCAACGTCCTCCCTAATGTCGGGCCAACGGCTGTGATCTTTGCTTTCTTCTTTGTTCTCATCTCCATCTTCTCGTTCCCCCCTACCTTTCTCTCTCTTGTTCTTGCTCTCTTTTTATCACTCTCTCTTTGTTTGTGTTTCTCTCATTTGCATGGTCAATTGGCAGCCAGGATCTGTCCAGCCAGGTGTGATATGCGTTGAGCAAACTGTAACAGGATCCTCAAAACGCTTGCCCATGTCCTTACGGCGGGTCCAGGCTCAACTCGGACTATGCAAAGTAGACCACCAATTGGCTAAACGGCTGCTGTTGTCTGCTCTTTAAGCATGCTCTATACATATGGAAGGATACTGCCGACCATATGTGTCATATGTGCCCAGATATTACCATACATATCCATACAAAGTCATATATGATTAGGTGTGAGCAATTCTTCAGGTCTAGTTAAAGACAATTGCTTCACTTGTTACAGCGTTTAAGAATTAGTGCATTAAAGAGGAATGCGAGAATTGAAATTAAATATTCAATTAACGGTTTTTTTTTTGTTTTTCTTTCTCTCCGCGTTTGCCAATGCGACACAAAGAAGAGTTGCAAAATTCAAATTGAAATTCAGCTCATTTTTTGGGTTGCACAAGACGAAGACAAAGAAATGAATGAAAATTAAAATCAAATTTAATAAAAATTAATTTAAAAGATTAAAATTGAAAAAAAAGGGTATTTAATATTCGTTGTGTGAAGTTTTGCAAGTTGTACTTATTTTTTGTTTGATGTGGTTACCGCTTCTTGGCCACCAAAGTTGATTGAAATTTTGGCAATGACCCCGCAGCCAGAAATTTGTTGGGCAGCTGCTGCTTATGTTGTAGTTGTTGTAGTTGTTGCTCCGCCTGTTGTTGTTGTTGTTGTTGTTGTTGTTACTTTTCACTGAACGTAGCAGCTGCTGCATGGCATCAGCTTCGCCCACTGGCAAGTATTGGCCAGGTCGAGGAGCCGAAGCCAGAGCCGGCGGAGCGTTAAAACGCACACGTTGACAGCTTTTTGTAGGCGATGGCAGTTGGCGGTTCTTGGCCCTTGGCTGGCGGCTGTTGACTGGTGGCTGGGGGACTGGTGGCTGGTGGCTGGGGACTGGTGGCTGGTGACTGGTGGCTGGTGGCTGGTGGCTGGTGGCTGGTGGCTGGTGGTGCAGTCGGAGTCGCTTAATGTGCGATTTTTATCTGCAAGATATAAATTGTAATTATTGCATTGTGTTATTACTGTGGAAGGGCAACGTGGCTCTTATCAGTGGCAGGTACAGTGGAACCATCACCGTTGACGAACATTAGCAAAAAATTGCAAATGAGTGTCGAAATAAAAGTGCAACACCCTCCCGCAGACCCGCCTACACGTTGCTCGTATGGGCGCATAGCGGGAAGGGTGGCCACAACGAGTGACAGCGAACGAAAGAGAGAGAGACAGAGAGAGAGATAGTGTGTGTGTGTGAGTGAGACGGGTATATAGAGGGAGGGGCAGGGGCAGGGGCTGGGGCAGTAGTGTTCACCCGGTGCGACTGCGCATTGTTTGTTTGATGGGAAAAACAACGGAAAGACAAAGCGAAACAAATTGCTCAATGTTGTTGCAGAAGTTGTTGTTGTTGTTGTTGCCTCTGTTTTTGCTGTTGTTGTCGATGTCATTGTCATTGTTACTTTTCGCGCTTTAACACTTTTCGTTTTTTTGGTTGCTCACAAAATTGATGATGGTGGCAGTGACGCTGACGATGCCAACGTCAACGTCTCGACGTCAACTAGGACGACGAGCACAGGGCACAAGGCACAAGGCACAAGGCAGAAGACACAAGGCGCAAGGCGCAGGACGCGTACAAGGACGTTGAGTTATGGCTTGGGCTCAGCTGCGGCAGCTGCCACTTACATTGTTGACACTAGCAAAAATACATGGGCCATGGAGCAGGGGTATCTGTGGGATGGGAGTTGCCTGAGATGTGGGCTGTCTAGGATGTGGGGTGTGGGGCGCAGAGGCTAGGAATCAACTGTGTGACCACCAAGGCAGCGGTTTTAGGCACAATGAAAAGAAAATACATTTTAATTACCGGGCAAGTGATGAAAATCGCTGATGACCTCTGCAGGCGCCCAGGGCGTTGATGTTGGTTTTAAGCCGCACAACGGTATTGGGCGGCATCCAACGGTGCGTATGAAATTGAAAATCAACCGCGTGAGCGACCACACAAGGTTGGGCGCCTTCCCGCTCCCGCTTACATTTTCATTCCCGCTTGCGGGGTCCCCCCTACCCACTATAACCCTTACCTTCATCTTTCCCCCCTTCACCACGAACGTTCCAGATCGCTCGCTCGCGCCCCATAGCCAACGCTGATGCAGTTGATGCGATGACGTTGATGGAGCTGTCGATGATGCGTTGCACTCGCGCGCCCATCCCCCTGATCCACACAATTTGGTTGTTATTATTAACTGTTTTGTTGCTCCGCTGCTCTGCTGCTCGGCTGCGGCTTTGATTGATGCCCCCACGCCCAAGACGCCGTCGTGTAGCAGTAACCGCTTCATGGCATCATCACCAGCACCATCACCATCACCAGCACCAGCACCAGCACCAGCACCATCATCGCCATGGCCGTAGCTGTGGTCATGGCCATGGCCAACAGCAGCGCCTTCTGAATCGCCTTCGCGGATCGGTCATGGCCCGATAATTGAAATATGTTTCTTCTTTCGTTCGCGATCCGATCGCAGATCAAAGATCGATCAGAACTGAACCGAGCCGAGCCGAGTTGAGGGAACAGAAGTGATGCCGTACGGCAAAAGGAAGGGGTGGGGAGGGGAGAAGCGGAGCTGAGCTGAGCTCGAGTTTGGGAGAGGTTCTCCTCCAGCTGGCATGATGATTTGATTAATTCGAATTGGGTTCTTGCCTCTTTGTTGTTATTGTTATAAGTGTTGTTGTTGATGTTGTTGATGTTGGTGTTGTTGTTGTTGTTGTTGTTGCGAGTGTTGTTTTTGGATATATCAGGGATTGGTTTTGGTTGCTGGTGATGATGGGATCTGAGACACAGAGCCTCTAATTAAAACGTATAAATGCACTCGCTCACTCATTTAGCCTTCTAATGGATTCGAAAGCGTTCTCCAAATCGACTTGGCCAATATAAATGTTACGTATATACATATACATATACATATATAATAAACAGAGGAACTGGAAATGGGCTGGAAAAGAGCTGGAAAAGAGATGCCGCCCGTGGTCGGTGGAAAGTGGCCAAGTTTTTGACAACTGGTTCAACCGGGGCGACAACAAAATACGTGGAAAATAAAACATTAAACAATCATAAATAAATTTTCCCACAGCGCCACACACGCACACACATACACACATTGATATCAAGAAAGAATAACAACAATATAAACACAAGAAAGAAAAGCTATAAACGTTAGTTGATAGACTACAAAGTACCCTTTTTACAGCGGTGAAACTTTGCACTTCAAAACTTTATCCAAAATGCAAAATACCCTGGCATCAGTTGTTATCCTGTGGCGGGTGGCTTACTCCACCCTATCAAGGGGTATCTCTCGGTTGCTACTTGAAGAGAGAGGGATGGGTCTTCAGTGAGTTTCATGGGAAGTGTTCTTTATTGGCCTTCCGAGTTAACACCTTGGAACCCACCCAGACTTTGGGGCATACTCCTTGTGGCACCGCGGGCACGGGGTATAATGAAGACGAGAAGCGGCCGAGAAACTTTTGTAGTACATGGAAATGTCATTCGCATAACACAACCAAAGGCAACAACACAAGAAAATCAACAACAGCAACAACAAAATGAGTGGAACAACAACAACAACAACAACACAGAGGAAACAACAACAAAATGAGAGAAACAACAACAAACGTTGATGGTGACAACAACGTAACGACGCACAAAAGTTTCAATCTTCTTTGGTTGCTTCGTCCCATCACACTTGCCACACACGCACTTACAGTCTTGCCACACACACACACACACAGGCACATACACACACATGGACACGGACTTGCACACATATGCTCAAAGCTCTAAGCTCCTCGTATGCAGTTAATGTTTTAGTTTTGGTAAAGTTGGAGCCAAGTTGGTGGCACCTTTTTGATGGTCTGTCTGTTGTTGTTGTTGTTGTTGTTGAGTTGTTGTAGCTTTCCATGCTGCTGTTGTTGTTGTTGCCTCTGTTGTTGCTGTTGTTGTTGCTGGTTGGTTTAAGATAAGAGGCAACAAAATGCTTGATGTACTTGTAACTTAATGTCTTTGTGGGGTCAATTTTGGACAGGCCACAACCAAGCACGACTAGAAGTCCCCCAGCCCCCCAGCCCCCCGCCCCCTAAGCCTTCGCAAACCTTCCCAAAAAAGACTTAATGGAGGAATTTTCACTAATTTGCTTACGCACATGACTCTGACCTTTTGGCTAATCGTCGGAGCAATTGTGATTAGTGGGGAGTCGGATTTTGGTTTTCGGTTTTTGGTTTTCTGGCTTTTTGGTTTTGGCCTTTTGCTTCACACGCTCCGAATGGGCTAACTTTTTGAAAGAAGACTAAATTTAATACAATATAATATTATATATAAATGTATGCATATGTGTGTGTGTGTGTGTGTGTGTGTATATTTTCATGCATAAAACACAACGTGAACTTTTCTCAGGGAGCTACCGTTTTTGGGGGTCTCTATTGGGGCCTTTGTCTCTGTGAATTGTACGCACATCTGCCATGGCAATTATACAATTAGGGGGCTACACACTTTTGCTTTCAGGTACATCAACAACGCTGGTGACTCTGGTGAGAGAGGGGACAAGCCCACGGACTCATGTGGCTCATGGGGCTCACGGGTTATCAGAAGAACTTTGGGGCTTTGGGCCGCAATATGAAATTGTTTTCCCACGCAAATTAACACTTGACTTTGTTTCCATATTTGCACAAGATGACTTCATTTTCTTTAGTTATTTTTTATACGTGTATTTCTTTATTTATTTATTTATTTTTTAAATGTTTTATTACTTGTTGACTTGGTCTACACTACCGCCTGCCTGCCTGCCTGCCTGCCCACTAAACCCTCACCCGGGCTTCTCTGATCACCTTCATCTACGTGGAGCTCTCCCCAGAGACACAGAGACACAGTTGCTGCTGTCTCATTGTTGTGGGTGCCGCAATTTGGCTCGTCGTTGCTTCACAAATATTTCTTATGTATGTCTGTGTATGTGTGTGTGTGTGTGCGTGAAGATATTACCGCTACAATTTACAGTCACTTGCATTGTCGATGACTCGTCCCAGCGACTTCAAAGTTTTGGCTACATAACTAGCCAGGAATTTGTGTCTGGCATCTGTGAATAGATCTTAATAAGTGGAAGTCAGCCAAGAACAACACTAGTTAACAAAACTGTGAAGCATTTTTCAAATTTGTTATATTTATTATTTATTTAATTGCTTAATTATTATTTTTATTTAATTATTTATTATTTATTATTAATAGAGATTCAGAATAATCTTTTTTATTTTGTATAACTCCCAAACTTTTAATTAAATTTGTGATTTATTAAATAATATAGATATTTTAAATAAATCCGATATTTTGAATTAAATTTATTAAACTTTTTAATCATTCGGATTTTTTGAATAAAATTCACTGAATATTTTAATTATTAAATAAATAAAGTATTTCAAACTAAATTTATTATATTGAATATTTATTTAATAAACTTGATAAATAAATAAAATACAAATTTAAATGGAATTTATATAAAAAAAAATTATTTATTTTTAGGACATAATTATTTTTAATCAATCAAATTTTTATTTTAGTTTTTAATTTTTTATTATTTAATTATTTATATATTTTTTTAAATTTATTATTTTTTAGTTTATTATTTTTATTTATAACAAATTAATTTTTTTTCTAAACTGCATTCATATATTCATAATATCTAAAAATTGTTGACTAGTGTAGCAGATATTTTTGTTTTATTAAGTTGCTTGACGTCTCTTAATAGAACTTCAGATATATTTATATATATGTATGTATGTATATATATGTGCATATATATTTGTATAGGTGTATAGATGTATGTAAGTGCAAAACTTAGTTGAAGGAATAAATAACAATTAAATTGTAATAAGAAAAAGCTTCAAATATTCCTGGCAATTATTTCAAGGCGCCTCGATAGAAGCTTTGGAAAATGATTCCTTTTCCCCAGACTCTTTGTCTGTCAGTTGCAGGCATCCTTTGCTTATCATTGCATACCTTTCCATTTGGGAATCCTTTTGAGAATTTGTAGTTTTGTGGATGGTTAATTTGGCATAAGGAAAAGTTGAAGCATTTAAGTTTTTGCTTACAAAATGAAAGACAGGACATCGAGTCCTGGCGATTAAATTTGATTCGATTTGTGGATCTCAAAGCGCCAGTTTCACTTGTGTGTTTACTGCTTGGAAGGAGAAGCGTTTAAATGGCATTTGAGAAGCGATTGAAATGTATGGATAAACTTTTTTCGTAACTGTACCGATTCAGGGATACGAAATAAAGGAGCAAAGGAGCAAAGGAAAGTTGCACATGCAGTTGAGTCACTTGATTCAAATAAAAATCAAACTTCCTCTGCAAGGACACTCAGCTGAGCTACTGTGCATGTTTGTTGGCCAAAGAACAGAAGACAAAATGCTGGGCAGGACTCTGTGTGGTGTTAGATGGGCGTTAGGTGGGCGTAACTTACTGGGATTTTATGCGCAAGAAACAATAAAATCGCTTTCTCGGCAAGTTCTTATTTACCCGTAGAAGGACAACGTGAATAACTTGAGACTGGGATTGAGATATGATAGCGGTGGATGACACTCGTCTCATTCGCTTCGCATAAGCACAAGGATCAACTTTGCTCCACTTCCATTTCCATTTCCAACAACAACTCCGACTTTGGCTCCATCGCCATCGGCATTGCCATTGCCATCGCCGTCGCCATCTGCTCTGTCGGCTTTGCTTTGTTTGCCTTCGAATCCTTTGGCTGCAATTGGATTTGAAGGCAAGTTGAAGAACCTGCACAGCCTGCAGAGATTTAGCAGTAAATTAGCTTCATTAAAGGATTGCAAGGATTCTGTCTGGCGGTGCTTTTGCTCCAAGCTTTCATTGTTCCCAGGAACTTTCACATTTTTTCTCTTCTTACATTTCGAGCATCTTTTAATAAATTTATATATATATATTTCTATGTGTATGTGTGTGTGTGTGTATATGTGTATGTGTATGTGTGTATGTGTATGTACTTGTGAGTTTGCATGCATCTCTGGTAGTTTTTTTTTTGCATTTTTTTTTGCTCAGCTGCTGCCATAGCTCGCATTTCGCTCAATCAGCGCTGAAATTTATTATTCTCCATAATCATTTGTCATCTTTCCATTCCATTTTCCATTTTCCATTTCCATTTGGCGCCCGCAGCGAGCGCATTAAAATTTTTCGCAACATTTTTCACGCATTCAGCAAAATGGCCACTGGAACCGGAAACCGCTCCACTAGCTACCGCCTCAGCTTCCACTTCCCCCCTCCACCCAGCACACCCACTATTTATTTTTTTTTTTTTTTTCTCTTTGTGTCCAAAGTATAGTGCAAAGAACAGAGCAGAGATCATAAATTTCCGAAATATTGTTAAGAATATAACAATTACTCTCCTTCGCATTCGCACTGTGTCTCGCCCACTTTCTCCCATTCCCTCTCGCTCGCACACTGCATTGCGTTTTTGTGAATGTCCAGACGCTTCCCTCCAGCTCCATTGCCACTGCACATAAACCTAGCGCCATCTAGCGGCCATGCATTAAGTGCCATTTCCTAAGGCAGCCTCCATATGATTTGCTTTAAGTACAATTTCTAGCTAAAGAAATGGAAATGTGAATGGAAATGGAAGGAGGAAAGCAGTCGAAGGACTTCAAAGTTAAATATTGTATGTATTATAATAAATATGTGGTCAATTATGTGTGTGTTAGTGTGTGTATAAATATGTATATGTATATAAAATATAAAATATATAAATGTTTATATACGAAGAGGCATTAAGCTTCAGTCCGAGAATCTTAATGTCCCATAAGTCCGACTGTAGCGACTTTCATTCTTGTTGGAACAGTGAAATGTTTGGAGGTCAAAAGCACTGATTATTATATTATGTATATTATATATTTATATTATAAAATATTGTCCAAATAATTATACATTGTATACCTCTTTTCCTCTCCCCGCCACACACCTTCTTCCAGCTACCCCAAGGCTCCTTAGTTGCTTTTCTATTATCCATTCAAACTCGTTTATCATTTTATTTATTTCTATTTTATGCGAATCTCCAGCCCTTGCGCAATCCAATTCCATATTTTACACAATTTTTACACACACACACACACACACACATTCATACATATGTATCGATGAGCTCCCTTGTTTTCATTACACTTCAGAAGCTTGTCCAATAAATTTCAAGAAAATTCAACAAAGAAAACAAATTTCCACGCATTATTTTTGTTTGGGGTCTTCGATATTCAGTTTCCCAGTTCCCAGTTCCCAGTTTCCAGTTCCCAGACCCCAGACCTCAGTTCCTAGACCCCAGACCTCAGTCCCCATACCCCCGCTCTCAGTGCCCAGTGCCCAGTTCTAGGTTCTTTTGACTCTTCAATTCTTCGGATTTGGTGCGGGTTCTGGTTTTGGTTTTGGTTTTGGTTTCGGTTTTGGTTATGATTTTGATTTCGGTTCTTTGTATGCATGCCAGGCGGCGGCGCATTCCGTAAGGAAATAAGGAAACATCCATAATTCATGCATTCGCAAATAAACATACAAAAAACCAAAATAAAAAAAAATAAAAAAAAAATACTAAAAAAATATGAAGATGGAAAAAATACTATCCAATGAAAACATTAACAACAACAACAACAACAAATAAAATATGAGTGGGAGAATGTAAATCGCTTTCCATAATTCATCGAGCTGCGACGAGGTATCTGGCCCTGCCTCCCGGACCTTCCAACGAAGGGTCGTAAAACGGCGTCGATGTCCATGTCCATGTCCATGCCCATGCCCATGCCCATGCCCATGCCCATGCTCATGCCCATTCTGAATCCCATGTCCAAGTTCATGTCCATGTGGCTGACGGTGACGCTAACACCAGCATTTGAGGTGCGTGCCCATCCTCTTGATAATTCTTTATGATCGCGTATCGTAAAAACTAATGAAATTTCAATTCGTGCGACGCGCCAGCCAACGCACCCTGCCCCGTCGCCCAAGTAGTCGAAAAAGAGAGAGGGGAAGAAAGAGAGACAGAGAGAGTGAGAGAGAGAGTGAGAGTGAGAGTGAGAGAAATGGAAAATCTAAACAAGAGAAATTCCACGAAATATTTGCGCACTTGCCACACAGAGGAAATTCATAAATTGGAAAACGCTTTTCCCACCATCAGTTGTGTTGTTGTTGTTGTTGTCGTCCCTGTTATTGTTGTTGTTGTTGTTAGTGCCAACAGGAACAACGCACAGGCCGCAATGGTTAGGCAATGGCAGTGGCAACGGAAGCAGGTCCGAGGGTCTAACTGCAGGCCCGCTTGTCCGCTGGTCCGTTGGTCCGCTGGTCCGCAGGTCCGGTCCAGGATGAACTGGCAACGACAGGTGAATTTATGATGAAGTGAGACGTCAGCGTCTTTGTCCTTGTTCCCTACGCACAATGCGTATAAATTATATAAAGTCGATAAAAACGAAAGTAATTCAAAATCTATGTGTGTACATCTGTGTGTGTGTGCGTGTGTGTGTATGAGAGTGGACTCTAAATTGTTAGAGCTCACGCCCACACTCACACACACACACACTCACACTCACACACTTCTCAGATTTATATCGTTAAATTTATGATCCTGTTAGCGCCACTGCCGTTGGTTATCTTTTTCTCGGTCGTAGCATCAGCACCGCCGGAGGAACTTCTTTATGGCCATGTCGATGGGATGATGGTATGGGTGTAGGTGTTATCTCAACATTGTCCTACCTGATGTACACCTTGGCTGATGATATGTTTTGATTTAGTGATTTGAGGGAATCCCTAGAAGTTGTGCTGCCCGAGGATCAACTGATCTCCTGACCGCAACCTGACTATCAATTGAATGTAGATAAAAAGATAAAGGATAAAAATCATGTGATGATGATTTTATGGTATCCTTATTCACAGTCGGATGTCCTTTTTGTGATAGCTTTATTTGATAATTCCTTTTCCCGTTATCCTGTCAGCTTTAATGTTCTTCACATATTAATTGAATTTTCAGTTCACATTTCCGCCATTATCCTTGGAGGTCTAAGCACATGCTGCCATATTGTCCTCTCGTGCGAATTAACGGTAATCGACGCCATTTCTGTGCTTTGCACACGCGACTTGAATATTCAAAAAAAAATTTCGAGTTTCATTTGTTTATGCATTTCACTCAATTAAATTGCACTTCGGGCCATTTATTAGCGCAAGGATTCGAATGGAGGAATTGAAAAATTAGCTACCGGAAATGCCATCGACACGCGATTCAGTGATCAGTGCATTGGTATGTGTGTGCACATGTGTGTGTGTGTGCTTGCGTTGGAACTGGACAAGGATTTTGCAAGGATATGGCATAACCATACGTATCCAGTTCCAGCCGCGTGCTCACTCGTGTTTTAACGGTGTAATTAAGGAAGGCTTCCACCAAACCGACCAAAACACTCACCACCCACACAAACAGTAACCCACAGAAACACACAAACACACACACACACACATACAGAGACACACAATTGCACATTCTGTTTAAAGAGTGTTTGCACATTTTGTGGGCGTGGCCAGCGGATTGCGGCGCGATAGTTGTTAGTAGATGCTTGTTGTTGGGACAGGGAAAAGGGAGGATGAAAGAAGGGTACAGGGTGAAGGGTGAAGGCGGTAAAGGGTGTTGATGGAGGGGGAACGGGGAGTTGACTGTGCTCACAGTTGCAATTAGGCCTTGTTAGTATGCGGTTCCTTCCATGAAATGTCCGTGTCTGAGATGCGCTCAGCGTTTGTGCTTCTGCGGTTTGTTTGCCCACTGCTTGTGGACTGTGTAAGGGGGTGTCTGTTGTGGTGGAAAGGGGAGGGGAGAGAGTACAAAAGCATAGGCTTACAATCGTTGTGGTGCATCAAGATAATATAATAAATATTCCAAACAATATATATAGATTGATATCGTATGTCGTATATCATGTACCAAATATCGTACATTGTATTTGGTTTACCCTCTATGGTATGTCGTACTTCATATACCGTATTCGGTATGTTCTACATCGTATATCATGTCATACATTATATAACGTATATTGAATATCGTATGTTGAATATCGTATGTTGTATGCCGAGTATCGTATATCGTATGCTATGTATCTAACATTATACAATGTATATCGTATGTCGTATATCGTATATGGTAGGCGTATATCTAATATTTTTTTCGTATATATTTAATCGTATTTACGGCTTATCAAATATGATATATCGAAAATCTTATATCGTATACACTTGCAGAAATCGACAAATTAATTTTTTTTTAACTTAAGATCATTGACAGAGCGAGAAATTTAAAACAGTTGAACATAACGATGTATTGTAAGAACTCGTATAGTATTGTAATTAAAACGAAGAATAAATGTATGTTTGTTATCGTATAGCTATTATCGTTAAGTTGTTATCGTAAGTGCGAAACTTTTAACTTTAAACACGCAACGATAACTAACTGTCTATAAGTGAAGATATTATAGCTTAAGTCATTTAGATAATATATCGTTTCAATATCGTTTGTTAATTATCGTATTTCGTATATCGTATGTGCTCGGTAGATCTTGAATGCATCTTGAAGCCACTCTGGCATGAAATGGAAACTCAGCTTATCGGCAGATAAATTTGTATCTAAGATTGCAATGTTGCCCGCATGCAAATGTTTGCTTTTAATTCCCAGTAGTGTTGCTCTCGTTCCTCCCGTCGGTATAGCCATCTCTTTCCAACTATCGCATAGTCGACTCACTGACGCGTTCAAATTTGCGGTTAGTAGCGTTTTGTTCTCACCTCTCGCTCCTATCGGCGGGTCGTATCTTTAACAAAATTGCCAAACCGCAACAAAGCGGCAGCGGGCTGCAGTGTAGGCACCACAAAGTGGGTGGAACCAAAGGAGTGAAAGGAGGTGGGGGAGTGCAGCTGGATGAAGGAGAGAGGAGGAGGAGGAGGAGGAGGGATACATGAAAAAGTAATGCGATACTTGGCCCGATATGAAAACGGCGACAGAGTTTGATTAAGTCGAAGCAAAACCGCAAAGTCAAGATTCACTTGGCAAACGACTTTTCCCTCGGGCCAATCGAAATGGAAATTTTTCCAATTGTTTAAATATTTGTACAGCACCCGTCGCCCCCTCTTCATCTCTCTCTCTCTCTCTCTCTCTCTCTTTCCCTCTCTCCTTCTCTCGCCTTTTCTGGCTGCAGGAACTCTATCCTTGTCCCTGGAGTATTTGCAGTTGGCACGCTTTCGTTTTTCGAATTATTTTCATGCAATTTTCCATACAATTAGACATGGAAAACCAAATGCAAGTCCCCGGAAGCTCATCTTTGGCAAGCAGCACTTTTGGGACTTCTTTCCTCCACTCCTCCACCCCTACACCCCTTCTCCCCGCTATTCCTCCCATTCATCCGCCGGCAACAACGACGAACGCGGGCACATGTTTCGCTATCCTGGCAAGTGGATAAGTACTTTCTGGCCGTGCGACAGTCTAAATGCTATCTGAATATCTGAATTGCACTGCATCCGAGGACTTGAGATACATTTGTATCTGAACCTTAAGAAGCTCGACAATTTTCCTACTTTCCGTAGATAGAAATCTATTTCAGTTTGCAAAATTTGCAGTGAGACGTGTGAGAAAGTTTCCCGCAGTAGATTTACACACACACACACACACACACACACTCACACACATGTCTACATTTGTCCTACTTTGCCTACTGCGGGGCGTGGCACTTTGAAGCCCAAAATAAAAAGGAGAAATTGGCATAGGGTGCAGCGAGTGGGGGGTTTTTGGGGGGTGGCAGGAGGGGGGTACACGCCGCTCGTCATCATCATAAAGAAACAAGACGATGGCAAAAGTTTTTCAATTTTTGTTACAACTTTGGGTACCTACCCCCTCCTTCGTTCCCCTTCATCCTTGTTCCGTCTGTCGGATTCCAAAAATTTTGGTTGCTCCTTGTGTGTATCCTGGCCGTAGGTGTACCCTCCCCTCCCCTCTCCAGCCCCACCGGCCAAGTTGTATAAACATTTGTAGTTTACTTTCAGTTGGCAGGCTCGTAAAATCTGCCGGCTTCGTTTTGTTTCGGTTTTCCGCTTGAACTGTGACCGTCTTTCTATCTGCCCCCGTAACTCAGGCGGTCCACCCACCCACCAACCGCCCAACAACCATCCACCCACTCCACTCACTTCTCAGATCCCAAACTGTTACCTTCTCAACCTTTCGACATTCCGACCCAATGGACCCTCGCGTTGCTATTGTTTTATTTATTTATTTATTTTTGTTTTTTGTTTTTTGTTGTTGTTTTTGTTTTTGTTTTTGTTATTGTTTTTATATTTGTTGTTGTTTTGCAAAAAGTTAGGCCTTGTTTTTTGGCCAAGAGCCTCAATTGAATTAGAAAATTATCCCAAAAGTTATATGGGATTAGATGATGGCGCAGGGAATGGAGGAGCTCCCCTCCTTTGGTAATCGAGGTAATTGGGTTGAAAAATTACATTCTTATTTTACGCTTAGATTGCATGCAAGGACATGGAAAGGAAATGCCTGTTTTGAATGAAGTAAGAATTTGTTTGCCCAGTGGGGCAGATGTTGGGGCTGGGAGCCGAACGGAACGGCGAGGGAGGGGAAACTTTTATTTTTTTTTAAATGTCTGTAAAAAAAAAAAAGTTTCCCATACCGGGAATTGAACCCGGGCCTTCCGGGTGAGAGCCGGATATCCTAACCACTAGACAATATGGGACTTCTGGCTCATGGAGAGAATCCACTGCTTCAACATGGAAAGTATGTTCCATATGTAATCTATTTTTAGCTGCCTTCTAGATCGTACGATATACGATATATACATATAAATAAAGATATATATATATAAATATGTATATATATCCTCAGTTAGGGTATTAACCTTTGGCTTTTTTAAGGTGTGTATTTTTGGAGTCCTTTAATTTGTTGTTTTACTGTAGCAGCAGGTCAACTTCATTTTAAAAGCTATTCGAATTTAATTAAAAATCCTTCAACACCAACGGCTCGTGCATTTAGTTGCAATTTCGAGCTGTGAATAACCCAAATAATCATCAATTATTCGCACAATTACCGCAAACAAATAAATATTCTTAATTTATTGTGTTTTCGAATCGGCCACGACCCGCCCACAATTGAGAATCGAATCGAATCGGGACTGGGACTGGGATTGGGAGTGCGAATGGGAATGGGAATGGGAATGGGAATGGGAATCGGTATGACAATAGGCATGGGTATCGACATGGAGGCGAGTGCAGACTCCTAGCGCTATGAGAAAAATATTAAAAATAAATTTTCAACCAAAAAATCAAAAATAAAAAAAAAATCATTTAATTTTTTATTTATTCATTTATTTTTTCATTTTTTTGTTGGTGCAAACGAACCTGAAAAAAAGCACAGAGCGAGGGAGCGAGTGAGCGGAAGCGGGGTAAGAGCCGGGAGTGGTGTGGGGGTGGGGTGGGGGAAGACTTGAGATTGATGTACGTAAATTAATTCCCAGTTGTCGTCGACGTCGATGAGCTGATCGTCGACGTCGCCAACATCGTCACCATCGTCACCAGCGTCGCTATCGTCGCCTTTGCCATTTACTGTCATGCGATAAATTTCATAGATGCATTTGGTAATTTCAATTTGTTTTCATGTCGCGCTGCCTGCAAAGTAGACAGACACCAACACACACACACACACACACACACACACGCAGACACGCATACAGACTCAGACGCATACCCAGACCCAGACCCAGACATATTATTGGAGGTTTATTGGATGGATCGGGCGACAGTATGGGGAATCTATAAGCGTTCGGATTTGCTATTTTTGGGAGGCCTCGTGGGATGCCCATGACAATTGTCGCTGCTGCGTATCGAAAATCATCTCGATTGGGATTTGTGTGGCAGAGGGAGGAAAAAGAAAGGTGGGGAGGGGAAGGGGACTGGATTGAGTTGAATTGAGGGTTGGGCGGCCAAGCTTTTTGATGTAAGCCCGGGGGCGGAAATGTGTGTAGATGTGGAGCGGGAGATCCCATAAAGTTGCATTTCTGTACAGACGCCAACCCCCCCACCCCATCGCCACGCCCTCGCCCAAGTATCCAAATTTGTGACTTGCATTAATAAATTGTAAATGCTGAAAAGTTTAGTTCCATAAAGGAAGGGGGCGGTGGATTAGGGGGAGTGGGAAACTCCTGCATGTATTATGTGAGTGTAACTTTTTTGTTGTTGCTGTGGGTTTCATTTTGTGGCTGTTATTGTTCTCGATTCTCGGTTCTCGTTGTGCTCCTCCCATGCCCAGTGGCTGGGTTCATCTTTTTGGATGCCTTGGATGCGGCTCTTGTTTTGCAACATAAATCAAATTTAGTTTTCGGTGACACATTCTACATCTACGGTTCGATTGTCAAAATGTTTTGCTGCCGCCTTGCCTTGCCTTGCCTTGCCTTGCCTTGCCTTTCCTTTTGTTGTCATTGGGGCGGTAACAAAGGCGACAAAGCAACGAACTGACGGATGGCAGCGGTGGAGCCGAGCGGAAGCTGAGGATTGCTGAGATTATTTGTATGGTTAGCCACATTGGCGCCATCATCAATTTTCTGGGATTAGGCATAGGCATTTGCACGCAGTGCTCCATCATAATTAATAAACCGAACCGAACTGAACCGAAAGCGCTTGCTATCTCGCTTTCGCTCATCCTCTCGCTCCCCCTCTCTCTCTCTTTCTCTCTCTGTGTTTCTATCGCGGTGGCGTCTCTTTATTTAAAAGGGACTTTCCGCCTGGGCTTTTGCGCCTGGTGGATGGATGTGGGTCTGGGATCTGGAATCTGGCACTGCGTCTGACACTGGTTATGGTTATGTATCTGGTTCTGGGTCTGGGTTTATGCCTGTGCCTGTGCCTCTATCTGTCTCTGTGTCTGTGTCTGTGTCTGTCTCTGTGTCTGTTGGTGCATCTGTATCTGTGTCTGTGTCAATGCCTGTTCTATCGGTGTCATGTTTTATTTCAACATAAATTTTACGGTACATTCTATGAGCATTGCTTTTGCTGTATTCCCTTAACCCCCCTCCCCCCCTAGCTACTCACCCTGGTCATGCGGAGTTGCGGGGCTGTTGGGGAGCCGCAAGACTGCGTCACATGTACGACCCATAAAACAGCGTTATTTGTTTCGCCCAGCGATGTCATCAGCCGCCTCGGCCACGTCGTCATAGTTGTTCTTCGAATACCCTGTAACCATTAAAAGTGCCCAGACGGCGGGTGTATTGATGTGTGCCACACATTGACTAATCAAAATTGTTCCCATCCCGCCACCCACCCCTTTCCCAGTCTCTCACTACATGACCTTTTCTGGCACAAATAATCCTCATATTTTGTAGGGTATTTTTTTTACTTATTTTGTGTTTTGTCTCCGGTTGACAGGCTTGGACCGCTTCCAGGGTATCTCTTGGTGGGTCCGGCGTGTGGATTACAACATTATCATAGTTGTTGTTGCCGCTCGCTGACTTCAGCCCCATAATCGCCGTTTAGAGCCATTTTTGCTGCTTGGGTGTCCGAATTTGTTGTGGGTCCCCGCCGGGGTCAGCGCTGGGAGATGGTCGTTGGGACGGTGAGAAAATTGCGCTTACCGTTGCGACGCCTTTTGGGTGAAGGTGAAGTCGGAGTCGGAGTCGGAGTTGGAGTTGAAGTTGGAGCTGAAGTTGGAGTTTGGGCAGCGGAAAGTCTAGGAGTGTGGGACGTAAGTGGCAAGTGGCGAGAAGTGAGGAAGTGGAGGAAGTGGAAAAGTGGGTTTAATTTAGTTGTCACCGACAAAGTGTCGACATTGAATGAACAGGGGGGAGAGGGGAGGGGGAGCATTGGGGATGTGCGGTGCATTTCCTGAAAAATTGTAGCCGTAAAAAATCTGAAATGCTGCTTAACGTTTTCATTTCTATGGCATTTCAAATTTGACTTTGTCTCATTTATGTTACTTACCACATGCCGCCCCCCACTCCCCTCCCCTACCCTTTTCGCCAAGCAAGCTGGCAACCTTCTGGCACCGCCACCGTCGTTCGCTGCACCACCTGCACCGCCCCCGTCAAAAACAGTTTTAGCCACACTAAAAAGGGCCAAATGCCTAGCCGTTTGGACGCTTCAACGTGTTTCATTTACTTTCGGGCTTCATTTCTTTTCATTAGCCGCTCTCCATTTTGGGTTCTGTTCGACTAAAGTCATAAAATGTAACTGGTTACGTTGCCTTAATGTTCCCATATCTCTCTCTGTCTTGTACTACCAGTAACAATTACCACGCTGCCCCGCCGTCTCGCCTATCCCACCTCCCCCTGCCCCAATAAGAGTTCACACAGCCCACACACAAAATGTGTTACTGTGTTACACACTGTAAAAGTCGAAGCCAAGAGAAAGAACGATGAATGGAGGGGGTGAGAGAGTGGGAGAGAGGGAGAGAGGGGTGAAGGTGTTGGGAAGGGGCTGGCAAGTGAAAGGAAGAGCGGGGGCAGAAGGCGGGAAGGCAGGGAAGCCCGCGAAGAGAATCGCCGCGTTTTATTAATGAAAAATGCAAAAGTCTTTTTTTCTTTCGTTTTGAAGGTTTTTTCGAGGTTTTTTTTTTTTATTTTTTTGATTTTCTGGTTATTGTTTTTGGTTTTGTTTTTTCTCTCTCATTTTTCTCGTGTTTTTCGTGCGTGTGGCCCAGATTAGGCATGGTCAGCGGTGCAGGCTGCAGGGGTCAGCGCTGGAAACTTCGTGGCTTCTGACCACCGAAAGTCACAGCTCAAGTTTAATAATCACGTGTTAAGTATTTAATAGAGATTTCCCAAAAAGAAATTTAGATAAGGTCTATGAAGAGCTTTACTCTGATTCTTCAACTCGAGCTGCAGACTTAAAAATTCTTTTGGTCAAAAATGAGTGAGGGGGACGAGAATTTTGTGGGGAGGAAGGGGGGTAGGTTTCTTTATGTGGTCAAAATGTTTAAAGAGTCCAAAATTTATCCAACTTTTACTTGTGTTTGGGACTCTTCATTTCACAGACCGATCAGAAGTTGATTTCAAATATGCTTTATAATGATATTTTTATAAATTGTTTATACTTTATTTTTTATGTTTTTTTTTGTAATAAATTTAATTTAATTTTATTTCACTTGTTCATTTATATTTCTTTTTATATTATTATTTTTTTCTTGCAGAGAATTTAAAATTAAAGAGAGAGGAGAAATACTCCATACTTCTTAAGGCAGTTAAAAGTGAAGGAGTAGCAGGTACATTTTATTTATTTGATTTTAATTATTAATTTAACTTTATTTTAAATTTATTTCATTTTATTTATTTGCATTATTATATTCATTTTAATTTTAGTTTATTTTATTTAATTTTATTTTATTTATTTGTTTTATTTATTTTTTTTATTTTATTTTATTTATTTATTTTATTTTATTTATTTGTTTTATATTTATTATTGTATTATTGTTTGTTTAACATATATATATTTATATGTATATTTATATTAATATTTATTTTTATTATTTTATTTATATCTTATTTAATTTATTTAATTTATTAATTAACTTAGTTTTTTTACTTTTTTTCAAATTATTTATTTTATTTTATTTACTTTATTTTATTAAATTTATTTTAAATATTTTCTTTTTTTTATTCGTTTATTAATTTATTTATTATATCTTTTTTTAAATTTTTTGGTATTTTATTTTATTAAATTTATTTTTATTATAATATTTTTTTTAATTTTTTGGGTATTTTATTTTATTAAATTGATTTTTTTTATAATATTTACTTGGCTTAAATGCTTAATTAATTTTATCTATTTTCACAATACTCCCAAATTTAATTTCTAAATTGAAATTTATGACTGCTCTTTAATTTCTTAAATTTATATTTAATACCAGTTTCTAATATCTTCTTTTGTGGGTTTTAAATATTTTATAATAGTTGCTCTCTGAAATCGATTTCTGAAATGCATTTGTTTTTTAAATCCTTTGTCTAGCAAGTCTTTATAAGCAATATTTCCGTTATTCTTATATATATATAAAGTCGTTGGTCGCCTTTTGAGAAACTTCAATTATTTAATATTTATGAAAGAGACTTTTTTTTTGGACCGTCTCCATAGACCAACCCACCGAGCGAATAGCTGGAAAGTCGCACAGACTTGTTCTTTGCGGCCACACTGTATAAATGTATATATGTGTGTATTTATTTTTCATATATATATATATATATACCGATTCAGATATATGTATATATAAAATACGTAATGAGAATGTTACTTAGTTGCTGAGCATAAAACTGCACAAATCATAAAAATCTCACACATTCTCTGTGGGTAGTCGGTCGGTCGCTGTTGGTGGGGGGCCCTGAAACAATATACTTCCCCCTCCATGGAGTGCAATGGGACTTGGCGTAGAGAACCTAGCTGAATGTATGTACATATATGTACATATATGTGCTGGTATTTACAGACGTATATACGTAGTATATTTTATAGTATTTATGCATAAACCGGCGTTAAAACTCAAAACAAAATTAAATCTCAACACCCACGAGACTTTTTGTTGGTTTCTTTCCGCATTTATTTATTAATTTTTTTTTTTTATTTTTTGATTATGTATTTTATTATTATTATTTTTTTTTTTTAATATTGCGTGTGGCTCTGTTTCTTCTTTATCGCACTCATCATTATCGTCATCGTCATTATCGTTATCGTCATCATCATCATCGTCATTGGGTCTGTTGTCAAGTCGCTGGCAATGTTGGCGCATGTTAATTATGCGACGACTACGACTACCCGTAAGACTATGCCCAAGTGCCTGCCCTGCCCTACCCCTGGTTGGGGTCCCGAACTGCCCCGCCTCTGACCATGGCCAACTGTCGCAGATGTGGGCCGCCACGTCCAAGCTGCAAAAGACCTTGACTCTTTGGAGATCTTGATACGATTTATACAATTTTTGATTCATGGCGTCTGTGTAGCTGGCACCACGTTCTCCGCTTCTTGTTGCCATCCCCCCTCCCTCCTCCCCCCTTCTTCACTAACTCTCTATCTCTCTCACTCTTCCTGCCGCCCTAAACTCCATCATCGCGTCTCCAGTGGCCCGTATTTCGACTCATTCCGTAGGCAAGCCGTGTCGCCATATTTGTCGCGCCATCAGCCCGAGAACCGGGCACAAGAATTCCAATTCAATCAGCAATTTGCATACATTTTTTACAGGTCGTCCAAAGCAGCTGCTTATAAGGCAGGATTAGCCAGCAGCTTGGCACCCAACAACACCCTCCCAACAAGCCCCTCGCTACCAACGCTCTGCCATTCGATGGCTAAGCCTACAAGCTACAAGTTAAGAGCCGCCGTTATGGGCCGTTAACCGAATCAAAGTGTCGGCTCTAATGGGACAGGCGATTGACAAACTAACTAACCGACTAACTGATTGAAACAGTTGATGGATGGAAGAGGGAGTGACAGAGTGGCTGACTGTGTAAGAGGGGGAGGGGGAACAGAAGAGGATGACTAGAGACCGTGGGCTGGCGTTGATTGACGGGCATCGATAGGCCAAATAGGGCCACCAAAAGACGTACCCAACTTGGGCCACGGATTGCACCAAACATTCGCAAATTGTCTCGTTCGATTTCATTTCTGTCGCCTCTGTCGTCTGTCGTTTCTGTCGTGCGGGCCAACTAAAAATACATGACAGATCACTGTCTGAAAGATCGTACGATTTTGTGTATATAAAACAAGAAATGCAAAGTCAAGTACATCATGATGAAGTTCACATACCCTGGGATCCAATTAATTGCACGGGCATCAAATGGGACACTAATCACAGGATGGTCTTCAGATCGAAACAGACCTCGGGCGGGCTGCAGGCTTAAGAAATGGGATAATCAGACTGGTTTAACGGGATATGAACAGATGATGGTACAGATAGTAAATAAATAAAATAGTTAAGGATAGTTTCTAGTTCCCTAAAAATGGAGCAAAGTTGTGGTATTGATTAAAATCAGATACTTCAGTTCAGAAAAGTGTGTCATATTAAAAATGCCACTATTTCTTATATGACGCAATATGACAGCTATTATATTAAATGAATACAAAATATAACAGATTTTATTGTCGGAAATGTGATGGGGAAATTGTAACCAAGAGTGTGAAAAATATATACATTGATAACTGGCACGATATGACAGATAAATCGGGATATATATGTATATAATATAAAACGGAAGGAGAGGCTCAATGAGTATAAAGAAAGCTGAGTTAAGGAGTGACATATAACTATTAGATGATGAAGTGGGGAAATCTGAAAGTATGAACAGATATATCCAGATATATAGATATATATAATTGTTAACCCACTTTTGTAATCAATGAGTTGTCATATTTACATATGACGGAGGAAATATGATATTTAATTTGGCTTGGGTTTGTCATCAGATTCGCTTTTAATTCAATTTGAATTGAGGATGATCTAAGTGAAATCGGAACTACTCTCACCTCGAGATCAGGGAGGGTATTACCCATTATAAATATCGCCAACTGGTGCTACATCTATTTTCAGATATTTCTCTCGCCTCAGTGGGCTGATTGCCGACTTGTCGCATCTTTTGCTAAATTTAAATGCCCAAACATTCATAACGACATTCGGTTTGTTTTTACCGCCTAAACGAGCACGCATCACCGCCAGCCAACAGTTTCCCATCCTCCAACCGATATCCTCCCTCCTCCTTCCACCATCATTCTACATATACCATCGCCCACTTCAACCCACCAACCCACCAACCACCTTGCCAGCGCCCCCGCATTTCACCACCTTCGCTGTGATATTTTAGAAATTTTTTTATTAATTTTCTTGCATTAGTTTTTAATGCGTCGTCGCTATAATTAAAGTCGCCATAAAGCTGACAATATTTTAAGGCAATTCGCAAAGTGCGACAAATTAATGAATTTATGTGACAACAAAGCAAAGGAAACCGCCCCCAACGCCCAATCCCACCCGTTCGGATCGCCCACCCGTACCGTTCCGTTCGGGCACCGCTTGCCCCCATCCCATCCCATCCCATCCCTCCCCGGCCCGGGCAGCGACCCGACGGCCACCTGTCTAGCCGTCGAACACTTTGTCGCTTAAATTGTTTCAAATGTCGCCGGGCGCCGTCACCGCCCGCTCTACCCCTCGTTGCCCCAGCGAGCGGCTCACCGTCGACCTCCCCCGTCGGCGGCTGCCCTCCTTTCATGCAGCGACGCGTCATGCAACATGCGTGGGCGTGCTTTCTCGGCCAGAAACTTAAAGAGCCCCATACAAACACACACACGCACGCATATATTTGTATGTGTGTGTGTGTGTGTGTGTGTGAAGAGTATGTTTTCTTTTTTTTAAGAACCTCATATACCCAAGTTGTTTGTGGATATTTATGAGTGTTTTCTATATACATGTGTGTGTGTGTGTGTGTGTGTGAGAGTTTAAGAGCGCGAGAGTGTGTGTGTGTGTGTGTATTTAAGGTAGGGGATCGCGTCGAACACAGAGATTGTTGCACGTTTCTTGGAAATTTCGTTAATACATTTTATTTTTATACATTGCCGAATAGATTCGCAGATTGTCCGACTCTCTAGGTGTTTGCTGTCCACACATTGTCTGCATGATCCACAAAACGGCGATCCTTGGGAGACAGCGGACACGGTAGATGGGATATGGGAGAGACACTGCCATAGACAACAACGACAACAACAACAACAACAACAACAACGACGACCAGATTCCTGATCCCTACCCACGTGGCTGACGTTCAAGCGTCGAAAGCGAATTCCATGTCGACATCCTGGGAAAGTGTGTGGGCGTCTTTGGTTGGCTCTCCAGCTCCCAAGCTCCCAAGCTCCAGCTCCATCTCCAGCTCCAGCTTCAGCTCCAGTTCTCCAGCTATTCAGCTCTCCAGCCGTATAACTAAATCAATTCAAGAACCGGCTTTAACTTTGGCTTTAACTTTGCCTTTAACTTTGGCTTTGGCTTTGGCTATGGCTTTGGCTTTGGCCTGGGCTTTGGTTTTGGTTTTGTGGCGCCACCAATTCTAAAGGGCTGGGCGGTGGCAGCTTAGCTTGGCGAATCTTGGGATTCATTTGGGAATGCAGCCGGGAAAAATTAATTGAGTTCAAATTTAGGAATCATTTTGCACACGCTCTTCTTCTTCTTATTCATCTTCTAATTGTTGTTGTTGCGGTTATTATTGTTGCTGCTCACACAGTCCCTATTGTTGTTGTTGCTGCTGCTGCTGCTGCTGCTGCTGTTGTTGCCCGCACGCGTTTTTGTAAACAAACAAACACAAAAACTTGGCAACAAACAAAACGCAACGCGTGGCATCCACATCCACACACACACACACGCACACCACACATAGACGTGCACTCACACACACACACATATACATCCACCGACGGGATGGACGGCCAGCAGAGTAACCTGGTCTGCAGCATCTTCCAGTTTGGTATTTGTTTTCCAAACAAGACTCTTCGCAATGGCCCCCAGACTGAGAGGCGGGCTGCTGTTATCCCACCAGCCGCAGCCGCAGTCGCAGTCGCCGTCACCGTCGCCGTCGCCGTCGCCGTCGCAGTCATCGCCTTTGCCACATGCCCCAGCCACCTACTAGCTGCAACGCGTTCAAGTGCGTTCAATTTTCAATAAATCCATAAAAACTGAGTCTGCCAGCGCCTCCACCACAAGAGATTCCTGCAGTGTGTCTAAGCCACAGGCAGGGTATATATTTTGGTCCCGGGCCGCAGTCGCAGTTGCAGTTGCAGTCGCCGCCGCAGCCGCAGCCGCAGTGGCAGTGGCAGCCACAGCCACCATCACCGTCACCGCAGCAGCAACGGGGCATGGTCATGCCCGAGTCCCAGCTGAGGCTGCCAGCAACAATTCCCATCTTCATTCAGCTCATACTTCCATCGATACTCCCACACCCACTCCAGGCCCATCTTTAGATCGTGCGTCTGCTCCGGCTGTTGCTCGGTGGTCGTTGCATGGCAGACGCTTCGCTGGCGATGTCTGGCGATGCTCCGGACTCCAGTCAGTCATCCAGTCAGCCAGTCAGCCAGCCAGTCGAATGCATTTTTGTTTTGGTCTTCGCCGAGTAAACAATTCAACAGCAGCAACAACAACAACTACAACAACAACTACAACAACTACAACAACTACAACAATAATAACAACAAATACTGTCGACAGCGACTGAGAGATGCTGCAGCAGCCAACAGCAGATGCTATATGATAATGATACACTAGGCACAGTGGTACAAGACTAGGCAAAACTCACATCAAATTTGAAGCATAGTTTGTGGAACTAGTTCAGGGCTCCAGAGAAGCTTCCTTTATGTATGTCCTTAACACTCACAGCTTGTACCGCTGGTGTAAAAGGATTTCAAATTCACAGCAATTTCAATGCTATTTGCGCCACTGTGCGGCTTTGCAATGGAGTTCTGCGATTGTTGCCGTTTCCATAAACGAAGCAGCAGCAGTAGCGGCGGCGTCGGCGTCGGCATCGGCGGCAGAAGCAGAAAGGAACGCAGCAGCGGCGGCAGGAGGTGCAGCAGTGAGAGGCTGGACGAGATGCTGGGCCAGTGGTGGGAGCAATGGTGTGGGGGCAGTGGTGAGGGCAGTGGTTGGGGGCAGCGGTGTATTTGCATCTGTTGGTGGTGCGCTGTGGTCTAAAGACGCATCTGTAACTCATCATTTCTGAAATATTGGTCTTTTGCATACCTGATGATGGTAATGGTGGTGGAGGTGGTGAAGGTGGTGGAGGTGATTATGGTGGTGGTGGAAGAGGTGCTGCTGCTGGTTGTGTGGTTGGGTGAAGAGCGACAGGTGAGCGGGTGGAGACATTTAACTTTTGCAAAGGGAAACTGAACTTAATTCTGTTTTATCAGAAAAAGAGGCGATTTCAATCAACTTGGCGGGCAGTCGACGCCATAGACGCCATCGACGCCACCGCAGACATAATTTATAGCCACTTTTCGCATCGATTTTCATTTTTCGCATTGATGTTTTTGTTATCTGCTGCCTCGTACCCGGCACCCGATGCCCGGCACCCGGCACCCGGCACCCGATGCCCGGCACCCGGCACCCGGTGCCCGGTACTCTGTGTCCAGTGCCCAGTGCCCAGTGCTTGGTGCCCGGTGACTGGTGTCGGGTGCCTGGTGGCTGATAGCTGGTGCCTGGTGCCTGGTGCCTAGTGCCTGGTGCTTGGTGCCTGGTGCCTGGTGCCCGGTGGTGGCTTGTGGATTCTTTTGGCTTGTTTTGAAGTTGAGTGCCAGTTGAAATGGGCAATGGGCCAAGTGATGTGCAGACTGAGACAAACGAACAGTCGGCGGAACAAATTGATGGCCGAATGGCAAAATAGATGGGCGAAAGTTAATTGGGCAAATCCAATACACACACACACACACACACACACGCACACACACATACACACGCATACATTTGAGTACACACAGACAGGCATAAAATTCAGGTACTTGCCCAAAATGTTTAATTAATGCAACCGCAGGCAGGATGAGACTTAGAGGCAATCTTAGAGCACTTTACGCATTAGACGCGCTCCTCGGCGGAGGCCGCTCAAGGATCAGCCTGTAAACCACTTAATCTGCTGCATTGAATTGGCTGCCAGGAGTGGTAAGTGGTCAGTGGTGAGTGGTCAGTTGTGAGTGGTCATTGGTGAGTGGTGCGTGGTGCGTGGTGCGTGGTGCAAGGTGTGTGGTGCTTGGTGAGCGGTGAGCGGTGAGTGGCGAGTGGCATGTGGCAATTGAAGGTGGGCAAAAGGGAGGGGCGATTTGGACGCTGTCAAATGTTGTGCAATTCTCGCCTTTGGCTCAAGCCTCATGGGTGTGGACACAAATGCAGTTGTTCTCGTTTGAGTTGTTGTTGTTTTGGTTTTTGTTGTAGTTGTTGCTTTTGTTGTTGCGGCATTTGTGGGCTGCACAAACGGATGCAACCTCATGGCGGAGCGTTTAAGTTAAGTCAAATTTAATGCGTTGCCCACGACACGTGCAGCCTGTCAAAGGACTTCACTATTGATTGTAAGCACAAGGACTGCAAGTGTATTTGCTGAGCCGATGAGGTCCTTTAACTATGGGAAAGGGCATCCAAAATTCGTTGCGCTCAATTAAATGTCGTTTCGGCTTTCTGTTGCTCTTGGCGTGGGTCGTTGTTTGGCGTTGTCTGAGTTTCTGGTGGGTGCAGCAGCCAAAACATCCAGAAACGAGTCAGTTTTGTGGATTATCCTTTGTTACGCATCGACAAGCATCCCAGCCAGGAACATGAACCGCTTCTTGTTGCTGCTGCTGTTGCTCCTACTCCTGCTCCTGCTTCAGCTCCGGCTCCTGCTGCTGCTTCTGCTCCTGCTCCTGCTTCAGCCTCAGCCTCAGCTTCAGCCTCAACTTCAGTTGCTGTTTTTGACTTCGTGATGCTGTTGTAGATGTTGTTGCCTTTGATGTTGTTGTTGTTGCTGTTGTTGTTGTTGTTGTTGTTGATAGTAGTGTTGGTGGTGGTGTTGGGTCTGCTGTAACTGCTTCTCAGGCTACTAGAAGCCACGCACTTTGCCGAAAATCGACGCTTAATTGCAAACATTTTGCTGTTCAAGTGAAGTCTGATTGCTCCCGCTCCTGTTCCTGTTCCAGTTCCCATTCCCCTTCCCCTTCCCCTTCCCGTTCCCCTTGCTGCTCCTGCTTCTCTTCCTGCTGCCGTTACTGATACTGCTGCTGCTCTCAGCTGCAAGTCGCGTTAATTGGGCTGGCGAACATTTGCGCTTTGGCACTTTGATGCCTCGCCGATGATACACCACATCCACACATGGTAAACGACATCGACGACGATGAGGATGACTACGACGTTGCAACCGGGACAGACAGCAATTGGATTGGAGCAACTGCGGGCGGACAGAGGGGACAGGCGACGTGCGACGTGCGATTGGGGAACGGCGAATGGAGGCACCACCGAATTTGCATTTCAAGCAGCCCGCGATTTATGACCAGGACCCGCCAAGTGAGCGCCTGTGACGAATCCAATTATGAGGCGCGCCAGCTGCCAACTGTCCAATGGACCATGAGACACGCCGGGTAAGGCAGTCGCCAAGAGGTGCCATGTGCCTGATCCGATAATGCGCCATCAAATGGCCATAAATAAGGCGCACAAAGCGGATTAAGCGTTTTGTTAACAGATTTATATTGAACTGAGTTATGGGGCCACCAGGCGACGGTGTCGATGGCGATGTCGATGTCGATGCTACTCCTGACTCCTGACTCCTGACTCCTAACTCCTGACTCGGATCTTTCAACATTGCACGAAGATGCGACTTTAATGAGATGCACGGATTGGTAACGATCAATGAAATTAGCCGGCCATTTAACTGGGATGATCATGAGCCTTGTCAGCGGACATAACAAAGATCAAGCCACCCCTCCCTCCCTTCCTCCCTGCACCATCGTCGCAGCGATTCATTTGTCCTCCACTCAATGTTAATTATTGCTCAAATGCCATAGACATGACATAAGTTGGTTTCCAATCTCAAGTCAATTTTTAGACTGGATTCTTATTAGTGGGAAAGGGGAGAGAATTTCTTTGGAGGATTCGAGTTTGGAATACATGGAAACCTTCAGACACTTCAAAAGGTACTGCCATCTGTGCTTCAAATCGGCAATCGATATAAATTCTTTAAATTTTACCTATGAATATGAATGTGAGTATGAATGTGAATGTGAGTGCCAATATGAATGCAAGTAAAAATGTGAATATGAATGTGAGTATGATTGTGAATATGAATGTGAGTATGCACGTGTAGATGAATGTGAATATGAATGTGAGTATAAATGTGAATATGAATGTGAGTATGAATGCGAATATGAATGTAAATATAAATTGGATTAGGAATGTGAATATGAATATGAATATGAATGTGAATGTGAATTTGAATGTGAGTATGAATGTGAATATGAATGTGAATGTGAGTGCCAATATGAATGAGAATATGAGAATATGAATGTGAATATGAATGTAAGTAGATATGTGAATATGAATGTGAGTAAGAATGTGAATATGAATGTGAGTATGATTGTGAATATAAATGTGAATCTGAATGCCACTGTGAATGTGAAGCAGAAAGTGAGAAAGAATGAGACTGAGACTCACATTGAGAGTTGGTCTCAATGTGAGTCTCAGTCTCATTCTGAGTGCCAGTCTGGAGTCGAGGGGTGTGGACACTTAATGTCTGTACGAAATTGCAGCCACCGAAAAATGCGGCAAGTGCAACATGTGATAAAAACTTAACTTGAACTTGCCCGCGGGGCAGGTGAAGCAAATTGCGGCTGCGCTGCTGCTGGTGCTGCTGCTGCTGAAGAAGCCGCCTGCCAAGGAGGGACAAGGATCATCCTCGTCAGCGGCAGACGTGAACGTGTCGATCGTCAGTGGCAACGACGAAGACAAAAACAAAAACAAAAACAAAAAAAACAAAAAACGCAAAAAAAAAAAAAAAAGAAAATATTAAAAAAATCTTAAAAATAATATGAAACTTCCATCGAAATTGACGAGTGGCAGCCGCGTGCTGAGCGCCCATTACGTGGCCCATGCCCCAAACCGTGGGCTGGAGTGGCTCGGGTAACTGAAACTGAGGCCTGGAGTTGAAGCTCCTCCTCGGAGCTGAGGTGCGGCAGGAGCTGCGGCAGGAGGCGGGCAACGACTTTTGGCTGAGCGTCGAATTAAGCAAATTACGGTGCTCGGTCGGATCGTTGGTCCAGCTTCAAAGTTCATTGCTTGGCTCGCGTTCTCCTAAAAGAAATGAGTTTTTGGTGGCTCTCATCTGCAATTTGCCTTAATGCCAAGGATTAAGATGGCTCCAGAATGGGCCGGATGCCAAACTGCAAACTGTTGACTCTTTTTTTGTCCACCCGGCGACTCCTTTTAAATTTGCGCATGTAAATTTCTGTGTACTCGGCCTCCACCTTCTTCTTCTCCCCCTCTCCCTCCTCCTCCTCCACCTCCTCCTCCACCTCCTCCTTCTCGATGACCATAAAGAAGCCGAACCGTCCATTGATTAGGGTATATGAGTTTCAACTTAATCTGTAGAGTATCACGTGATTGTGGGGGATTTTTCAATCATATCAACGCAGGAGACAGTCCATAGATCAGATTAAACCTTAGCCATCCCATCCCCTAAGCTGAAGGAAGTCTTCAACCCTGAACTCACCCCTTTACTTCTTCTGAGCTTTCATCTACATTCCATGAGCAGAAACTGAACTCCAATCCGAGGATTCACTTATCTCTCATTATCATCTTCCTTTCCATCAACTTCTCCCTACTCGATGGGCATTCGATGGCCTGGGTCCTTTAACAAGGAAAGGGCATCCGCTTGTCTGCCTGCTGATTTGGCAGCCTCTGCTCCTGGTAACCACTCACTTCACTTTTTGCCTCCTCACATTTGTGTGTGCGCTGAAATATTTTTTGAATGCAGATTTTTCACTTAAAATTATTTCAATTACGCGAAGTGCATCGAGTCTCTGACTCCAGCAGGATTCCAAGTGCTCTGGGTTGTTGTTGTTGTTGTTGTTGTTATTGCTGCTGAAGTTCTTGTTGTTTTTTTGTCGTCTCCCTGGCAGCTGGTGCCGCCGCTTTAGTTGTCGTTGTCATCCTCAGCAGCGGACTGAGCGTGGACTGGGACTGAGACTGGGACTGGGACTGACAGTGGGACTGGGACTTGGATTGAGACTTGGACTTGGGCTTGGGCTTGGACTTGGACTTGGACTTGCACTTGGACGGCTGCAAGTAGATTAAATGCTTTCCGTCTGTGGGTCCCCAGAACCGCAAACAGACAAACTTGGTCAATTATTTTCAACGGCGAACACAAATTATTGATGCAGTCAGTGGCAGTGGCAGTGGCAGTGGCGGTGGCAGTGGCGGTGGCAGTGGCGGTGGCAGTGGCGGTGGCAGCGGCAGTGGCAGTGGCAGTTGCAATCGCAGCAACCAGTGAAAGCGAGGACAAGGAGGAGCAGCAGCAGCATCATCTCCACTGCTGCCCAGGGCCTGGCATATGTGTATGTAGCAATGTGGTCGCAACCCAACCACAAAGCTTGAAGCTCATCAATCTGAAGACGACGCATCGTCGAGACAATGGCCAGGACGCGCCACCGCAAAGGTCTTCATTAAATTAGTGAAATGAGCACGTAGCTCGTAGCTCGTAGCTCGTAGCTGGAGCTGAAGCTGGAGTTGGAGCTGCTCGTTCCCCTTGCGATAGCTTGGTGGATGACCATGTGGTCATGTGGATGTGCCTGCCACGGCATTTAATGTCACAAATATTTGTTGTCAAATGTCGCCCAGCTCTTTGGGTGCCTCGTTCACTCTTGCCAGGCTGTGCCTGACAACGTACCAGAAACGAGGAGTAGCTAACCCGATGATGACTTAACGAGGATTTAAGCGGCCAATGCGAGCTATGCTCATGATCATGCGAGTCCACCGATCTGCCGACTAGCCTCATCCTCCTCCTCCTCCACCAGTTGCCATGTTGCAGATCAACTGCTCAAGTTGCATATAAAAATCGCATTCAGTTTGCTAAATTGGCTCCGCTTGCTGGTGGGTCGATTGGGGGATTGAACCATCAATGTCTCGTCAAAGTTGAGCGGTGGTTGGGCTTTGGCCTGGACTTGGGGCTGGGGCTGGGGTTGGGGCGGCAGGCGAAGGGCAGTGCAGCCAGTGCAGCATTAAGCTGAGTCTTCTGCCTCTTCCTGTTGCAGAAATCGAATGCGGCAGCAACCCAAATGCAGCGACGAGTTATTAAATTTCAACACAAATACGGCCAAAAATCGTTTACAGTTTCATTTCGATTCGCTTCGCTTTTTCCATACCCTCGAGGAAGGTTCTGATTGAGTGCAGCGGGGATGTGGCTCATTGCATGCAGCGAGTAAAAAATAAATGAATTAAATTTTAAATTCTGTCAAAATTGACCCTTTGTACTCACTTTTAAATCATTGCAATTTATCTTGGAATTTATTTTTCTTTTTAATTTTAATAAATTTTATTACTATTTTTTTTATTTTTTAATTTTAAAGATTTTATTACCAATTATTTTTTATTTATTATTATTTTTATTTTTAAAATCATTTTATTTTTATTTTAAATTCGAATTTTAATTTATTTTTATTTTTAATTTCATTTGATTTTTATTTTTTAATTTTAATTTTAATTTATTTTTATTTTTAATTTATTTTTATTTTTATTTTTTAAGGGGTATCTGCAGGTCTTGCATTTCTGTATGGATTCCATTAGCTTTGCTAACTGCGACACGAAACCGTAAACCAAAACAAAAGCTTGCCATCGTCTCTGTTCCCCTCTTCACGCCCCACCCCTCCTTCACCACTAAACAGTCACCTCTTTAGCGGCCCTAGCGCCTAATTAGGCCAATTCTCGATGAGGCAATGCCAACAAACAAAATCGAGCGGCCGAATTTTTGTTTGTTATTTACTTTTCGTTTCGCCAATTGTGAATTGCATTTGTTTTTCATTGCTGTTGTGTCTTGTTGTTGCACATGTTGTGTATGCCACCTTACACACACACACGCACACACACACACTGAAATGCTGCCATTGTATTCATAACGCAGAATCGACCCAATGACAAGTCATGCGAATTGCGAGGCAGAAGCATTGGCAACATTTCTTCATTTGTCCTCAATTCAAAACTCGAAATTCTGAGAAAATCAGAAAAAAAATTTGAGCAACTTTAGAATTCAAATTTGTATATAGCTTTAAAAATAGATATATATAAAAAAATAAGTAAAAATAAATATATATAAAAATAAATATATATAGAAATAAATATATATAAAAATAAATACATTATAATAAAATTATATATTAAAACAAATATACATAAAATTAATTATATATAAAAAATATATATGAAAATAAATTTTTAAATAAATAAATACATATAAAAAAATATATAAAAATAAATATATATAAATATAAATATATATAAATATAAATATATATATATAAATTTATATAAAAAAATATATACACAAATTTGTCCATTTTTTTATATAAAAATGTATATGATTTTTATTAAAAAAATTATATATATTTATATTTATTAAATTATTATTATATTTATAAGTTAATGTTTTTATTATATAAAATTATATACATTCTTATACAGATATATATATATGTATATATTTATATATATATAATATTATTTATATATTTATTTATTATTTATATATAATATTATTGATTTTATGTTTTTTATATATATATATATATATATATATGTATATGTAAAGTTATTTATATATAAAGTTATTTTTTTCAGTCTAATTAAAATTTCCGATTTCTTCTTAAATCAAACCTAAAATCGTATAACGATCATCATATAAAAATTATAATTATATAATTTTCCTTTCCCAATCATCAACCAGGACTTTATGTGACTATTCTATAACTTTTAACTCTTAATTTTTTCCAATTTTTTTATTAGAATTATTTTTGCTCTTCATTTAAATCAGTAAAGGATATAACCCTCTGGCAAATTCTAATTCTGAAATGGGCATCCATATCCTGTGTTTTTTTTTTTTTTTTTTTATAAATTTTATTGAGTTTTTGATTTTAAATCTTAATTTTTATTTCTATATATTTTTCACTTACCTTTGATTCTCTTTGATTAAATAAAACTATTTTTAATTTTATTTTTTATATTATTTTTTTATTTTAATTTTTATATTATTTTATATTTATATATTTTTTATTATTTTATAATTTCTTCTTTATATAATAATTTTTGTTTTTTTAATTTTGAAATATTTATTTTAAATTTGGTTTTACTTTTTTCAAGTCGCGGGGAGGGAGACTCGAGGAGGGGAAAATTTTGTAGCCTAGCTAAAACTTAATTGACAGCACAAATGTTAGGGTATACTTGAATTCGTATTGCTCGTAGTCATAATATAATATAGGATATTATATGCTGCTTCTCGTTCTTCTCTCCTTCTTCTTCTTCTTCATCTTGATCTTCCTCTTCGTCTTATTCTATATAGCGTTAAGTAGGACTTAAAGATCATGTCTGGTATCTTAAGCGGCATTAGTTTTCAAAGTCTCCGGATTGAGCCTCGCTCAGTTTAGCAGTTGAGTTAATCCTGGAACTCCTTTTGGCATATACATAAGATAATTGGTAGCATTTGAGTTTCTTTTGAGCGCCCCTCGAGGGGAGTTCTTAGTGTTTAAAGTTTAAGTTTTGAGCACATTGTCCTGGAATGCATTACAAGCTAGTGACTAGTCTATTGTTCAGATATGAATATATATATATAAATATATATACATATACATATATATATATGTTCATATAGTTCGGGCCTGACTGGGTTCCAGTGCTCAGTCTTTGGTCTCAACGACGTTCCATTCCCAGATCGTGCAACAGATGCTCCCTAATGACCACGCCCTCCTGCTCGGCCAGCAACTGAGCGGTCACAGTGTTGATCAGATTGAAGGCCAGAGCGAATCCACTGAATGTGGTCCAGACGCCCAGTGCCAGCCAGCGTAGTAGTCGTGGACGCAGGCTACCGTCCAGCTGACGGAGCAGGAAGAGACCCACGCTTAGTCCCGCCAGAGCGCCAGTCATGTGCGCAATGTAGGAGACTGAGACGTTGGGCACTGCGGCAGCCTGATACTCCACCAATGCCAATTGCCTGCTGTACAGTGTGTAGCCCAGATCGCAGGACACTATGGAAATGGCCATTAGAGGAGCTAGTGAAACGTCTGGCTAGGGAGAACTCACCGAATATGATGACAGCCAGCAGCTGGGCAAGGCCGTGGCGCATGTGGCCGAAGTTGAGCAGGACATTGGCTAATTGGGCAGCCAGGACGGCATAGACGCCACCACTGGCACCCACTAGATACACCGTGGAGTCCACGACACTGGTGCCCAGGGATCCGGCCAGCACGCCAGCGACATAGACGACAGCAGTTCGTCCCGAGCCATGGAGTAGCTCCAATGGAAGGCCATAGAGCAACTGGGTGACCACATTGAAGCCCAGATGCAGCCAACTGGCGTGGAGCAGGGCGTAGGAGACAAATCGCCATAGCTGCAGACGGCGATCCGGTCGATAGATGAGTAGTGAATCCTCCGGCGGAGCAGCGCCCACCCACACAAAGACAATGATCTGGAATACACAGCGATAAATTGATGATGGGGCAAACTCTGTCAGCTGGAACTAATCCCAAAGGCATTTCTTGCCCTGAAAGGTTTACTTCTTAACGGGATTCAAGCGCTCTCCATTATATCCCCCGTCATGCAGCTAAGCTAAGTGATTTGGGCCAGAAGCTTGGTGCCGGGTGGTGGATATAAAGCCATCAGAACGTAAGCAATTTTTCAGCCCCTCGACGGCGCCGTCTGACAGGAAAGCAAGAGGCGAAAATAAAAAAAGCAAATAGCGAAGCAGAAAGCAGAAAGCAGAAAGCATAGCAAAAGCGAAGACCAAAGAAAATGCAAGGCAAAGGCAATGGCAAGAAAAACAAGAAAAACAAGAAAAGCAAGGAAGGAACTCAGAAGCATAAGCAACCCTCAGGCCGGGATGCGAATCAGGCGAACCGAAGTGAACCGAGCTGAGAACCGCAACCAGACTGGCAGCAGACACCGGCGAGACGTCGCCATCGCCATCGCCATCGCCATAGCCATCGTCATCGTCATAGCCATTGCCATCGCCATAGCCATCGGGTTCGCCTCTGCCATCGCTGGTGCGGCAAATTTCATGTGACTTGTCTGCCAATCCCAAGCTCAGGCCCAGTCCCAGACCCAGACCCAGGGCAGCTCTCAATCCCCAACCCCAACCCCAACCCCATAGCCATTGCCATTTTACCCGTCTATTGGGCCCCCTCCTGTGGCTGTCGGCGACGGTGACGGTGACGCTGATGGTGACGGAGACGGAGACGACGACAGCGGCGGCGGCGGCGACCAGTCTGCGAGTGGCAGACGCAAAGCCCAGACACCAAGAGCAAGCAAATGGCAAAAGTGTTGAATTTTCGCACGCACTCTCCCAACTTGGGTCGCTGGCTCGTCTCCTGTTTCGCCCAGTGTTGATATATCCTTTACCCGGAAGCCAAATGCCATTTGCGAATGCGTTGCTCGCATTGTGGCCAGTCGGCAATTTATACAACTGAGCGCCCGGGGAAGACTCACGTGTGTGGCAGAGTGGAGTGCATGGAATGAGCAGCAATGGTGGACTTGAGGGGTTGGATTGTGATGGGATGGGTTGGGATGGGGGGCACTGAAATATGATCAGCATGTGTTATTACTTTTGCCGGGACACCCACATAGAGCCGCAAGACGAGCCACCCTTAGCCTGGAGAGCAATAACTCGAGTTGATGGGCAAACAAAATGCTTACAAGATGTTCCCATCGTGGGGTCGAGTGGTCAAAGGGTCCAGTCAAAGGTCCAAGGAAGCTGTGCGGCGGCAGCGATGGGGCAGACGCAGGACAGGCAATAGCTTACAACTGCAGTTGAGTTAAAATTTGGAAAATTTAAAGGTTGCTTCGTGCTGGCCACTTGGCCACTTGGCAATCATGGAAGTTTGGCCAATGGATCTGGCAGTTAACTTAACCTTGACTTTTTGGTTCTCTTCAAAGTTTTTAAGTATCCGCAGGAAACTGAACAGTTTTTCTTTCTTCCTTCCTTGGATGTGTGGAGGGTAATGGAAAGGGAGGGGATTTTGGGGGGGGAATATGTTGCACAACAAGTTTGTGGCAATTAAAACGCCCACCCAATGAGTCCGCAATGTTGTGCAACGTGGAAGATGCCATGGCAACCAAGTGGAGTTTCCTTTCGTTGGTGGAACTCAATCAACCCTCCGGCCGGGGGTTAATCGCATTAGAGCTTCGTGTAGTCAGTGGCTAGTCCGATGAGTGAGTGCCAAGGGGTTAGGGGAAATGGAGTTTTGGGCTAGTGGATGGAGGGTGGAGGGAACTTCCTTCGGGTCACACTCACCTCCAGCAGTGATACGAGCACAATGAAACAGGGCGGTGGCCAGCAACGTGTTTTTCTCGGTATCAACTGCTTCTCCTTGTCCGAGACGCTTGGGTGCAACGTCTTGGCCATCGACGCGTGGAGTGCGGGACGCGATGGCTGGCGCTGCTGCTGGTGTTGCTGCTGCTGCTGCATCAGCTGGTCGAGGCAGACGCCGAGGACCAGGCCGCTACTGCGGGACTGAGATGGCGGCATCTGCAAGACGGTCGCGGGGAGCATTTCCGATTTGTTGTCGTTCTTATTGTTGTTGTTGTTGTTGTTGTTGTTGTTGTTGTTGTTGTTGTTGTTGTTGCTGCTGTTGCTGTTGATGTTTTTCTTCTTGTTGTTGTTTCTGCTGCTGCTGTTGCTGTTGCTGCCGCGTCTATTTTTGGGGCGTCTGCCTTGTGACGGTGCCCCACTTAGCGGCTGTCATGATGTTGCCGGCGGCGCTGTGCGAGGAATTTCGTCTGGCCCACAGTTGGCCCCTGCAAAGAGACAACACACCAATACACACATGAAACGTTAATAAAAGACAGAGAAAGGTAGAGGGTAGAAGAGAGTGAGAGAGGGAGTGAGGGAGGGGGAGGGGGGAGTGAGATTGTGTGTGTCAGAGTGAGAGCGATGTGAAGAGCGTTATAGACTTAATATTATTACGTATGAGTGTGTGTGTGTGTGACTGAGTGGGGATACTGATAGCACTTTGCTTGCCAAATTAGCTCAAGGTTGTCTCTCCAACAATTTCCACGTTCCTTGCGCCACTGCGACAACTGCAGCGCAATTATTCTCTCGACTTGATTTGGCAGTCGCCGTCGGTGCGTCGTCCACGGCGCCAACCAGTCAGCCAGCACAGAAGACAATAAACGTTCACTCCCCCCTGTCTCTAGCACCATAAGAACCATAAGCACCACCCCTTGCCCCCAGCCCATGTCCGTCCACGAAGTGCCTCTTGTAATGCCACTAGACAGCAATAAAATTGTCGGAATTTATTTCTTGCCTAGACAGCGCATTTTTTCGACAAACAAATTTATTTCCGCTGCACATCCAAGCGGCGGCCAACGTTGGGGACATTTTCCCCAAATACACAAACAGCAGCGCCCCCCCTCCCCCACTCCCTTAATGCCCCTTTGCCACATGTACGGTATTTGCCTTCCCATTTGGTTGAGGTCCAGCGCAGTGGCAAATGAAAAAGAGGAAGGGGTGGATGGGTGTAGGGGTGGAGTAGGGGGTAGGGGGAGGTTTGGGGGCTACAATAGAAAGGATTAAAGCGCCATTCTGTCAATTAGGAAACAATCGATTGCTATTTGATTTTTGATATTATTTTCATACCACATTTGGGAGCAAAAAAAGTACACAAAGGACGCCATTTAAAATCTTAGAAAGTTAAAGCTTTGAACTGGTCTCAAAATGAACTCAAAAGGGAACCTTTATGCTTTGTGTGAACTTATGTAGATTCCATACTTACAGTAAAAATTTGTGCAGTTTAAGGATGTGGACGTTCCAAATTACTACACGAACAGAACAATAGTCTGCGAACTAGTTCATTTTTACCTGCATTAAAGAAAGAACTGCTAATAAACCTATCAAAACTTCGCTCTAGTTCAGTTAAAAGGAACACAGTTTGTGAACTAAATAAATGAGTAGTTCAAAGTTTCACTCCTAGGAAGTTCGAAATGAATCAAAAGAACTAGACTTCGCTGAACTTGTTCACTTAAACAGCATAGCTGAGAATTATATATTTTTCACCTCTATAACAAGGACTATGGAAAAAAAGAGGAAGCACTTGGAACTAGAACGCATATCCTCAATCCTTAAATATGTTTAAATTTGATTGGAACTAAGTCCTTTTATTCCAGGGAACCTAAGGAACCAGTTCTTCGACGGCTCAGTTCATTCCAAAGGAAAAAGGAAAGCTACAATGAAACCAAGCAAATAAAATCCTATAATTATTTTCCCCTTCTTCCGCTCGATAATAGTTAACATTTAACATTACAATAGTTAAGGATCTGCCAGGATTGGAATATTGTAGTTAAATTGAAAGGCGGTACAAGCTATCAAGGATATCCAGGCAAAGGATAGCCAAATGTAGTTCGGTTGAGGCTTTGCTTAAGTCTTAAAACATTTTATGGAATCGTCCTCGTAGCTGTGACTGTGGCTGTGGCTGGGCCTGTGGCTGGGACTGTGGCCGTGAGGTGCTTTATGTGGCCAGTGGTTGTTTTTAGTGTCCTGGGCCCCATTGTGGCCATGGCGTGTTGCTGGCTCGGCTTGGAGTTTAAGTTGCCCTTGGTAATGAGTTTTAATGGTGATTACCTTTTGGAGCTGCTTTTCAGCCGTCGGAACAAAGGGCAACTCTAGGGCTGTAGGGCCGTAGCGGATCAGAGGACACAAAATGGAAGGAGGGGGGACATTTGTGCAGTCAGATGTCGAACGGTACCTTCTGGAGGCAGTCGACCAACTGGCGACAGCAGCCAGGACACTTTCTTGCAAACGAGTTTTGCGAACGGAAATGCTCTGTTTCCATCTTCGATCCTCTGAGCCTGTGGATGCAGAGTGGCAAACCGGTTACCCAAGTCAGGACTAGTCTTTGGACTTTGCAGGATATGTAGCATGCGGTGGGCTTTTGCTGATAGCTGCAAGGGGCTGGGAAAGGAGAAGGGACGGGGGGGATGGTGGTTATGGATACGAGGAGTTGTTTTCGTTTTAATGAACACAAAGGAGCGCACGCCAAAAACTGTACAAATATCGACAGGTGTATATAGGTCCTTAATGTCCTTATACATCATTTCTTGTTTCGTAAGCGTTCAGCTTTTGTTGCTCTTTGTTTTCGCAGTTGCTCTTGGTTTTTTCTCTGTTGTTGTTGTTGTTGTTGTTGTTGTTACTGCTACTTGGGTTTGTTGGCCTTCGCACGCAAGTTATACGGCATTGTGCCCATTCAGGACACGCACATATCCTTGAAAGAGCCGAACGTAAGTTGCCTGAAACTTGACTCGACCCAAGGAATTGAACTTTCAAGCGTTTCTATATGTAATCCATATGTATGAGTGGATTATGCAAGAGCTTGGACTTGCCTACTTGAGACAAGCTTCCTACTCGTCGGCCCATCGACCGCCCATCGGGCCATCCTTGAACACAGTTGCGCCCCTACCCTTCGTCCTTCTACCCACCACACTTGACTCAACTCTGAGCTCTGTATTTGTGTTTACGTTCGCAAATATTTTATTTGCATAATGCCGACTGTTTGTATTTACACTATTTTCATTTGTATTTATCAAATGTCTGTGCGGGGGCCCCTATTGCGGAGTGTAACTAGTTTTTTTCCCATTTAGTGCCGAGCGAATAAATAGAGTGATTAAAAGAGGACACGCAATCCTTAATGTTCATGTAATGAGTTTTGCTTATTGATTTACTGCACATCAAGTGACAGGAAATGAAAATTATTTATTTACGCAATTAGATTGAAAAATAATCCAATATTTGCATTGAACTCGCTTGAAAAAAGACCACCCCCCCCACCACCACCACCAAAGTCGCAGCAGTCAACAGCCCACAACAGGCGCAGCACAGATTTTAACAGGTGATTAACATTTTTGTAGAAGGGTTAACATTTTATATAATCAAGGATATTCGAGAGGTCATTTTTCCTTCCTACTTGTGGAGTCTCGAAAGAATAGTTATGTTATAAAATGATAACAGCAGGATAACATGTCTCTATTATGCCTTAACATAGTTATGTTAAGTTGAAGCTGTATCACTATAACATATCTGTGTTGGGCCTGAAAGTTGTGAAGCCACCAAACAACAGTTATATAATCAAAAAGTTATAACAGCAAGATAACATGTCACTGCTATGCTATAACATAGTTATGTTAAGTTAAACTAAGGTCACAAAATTATATATTTGTGTTGGGCCTGAAAGTAGTGAAGTGGCAAAACACATCCCTGTTAAGCTTAACATAATATTGCATAACATTTCTATGTTAGACTTAACATAAAAACTTTAACATATCTATGTTAAGCTCAACTTGAGGTATGCTACTTATGTGGAGCCTTCAAGTTGAATATTTTGAAGCGCTACCGATGACTGACTCACTGCTAAGACTGCAGATTAAATATTCTCTTTGTTGACAGAGCTCAGCCTCGGGCAGCGCTTTGCTGTTAAGCTTAACAGCTGTTACTTTACCCTTTGTTATCCTTTAAGTCAAGAGTCCAGCGAATGGCTTAGTAATTAAACATGCAATCCCTCATTTATCTGTGATATCTGTGTGTGTGTGTGTGTGCGTGTGTGTGTGTGTATCGCGCATACACACATGCCTCTCTCAAATGTATAAAGTTGACATTGACGGGAAAAACTATTTTCTTGATTGCAACTGTAAAAATGGGTTTTACATATTTTATAGGAAAATAAGCAACGAATTTTCCGAAAACAAAAATGAAGAAGTACGTGCAATGCGAATGTCTGAAAAGTCAAGTGAAATGTGCAAAGTAAAATTTTAATTACAGATGCCACAGACCAGGGGCAGAGGAGGCAGCAAGGTTGGGCGGAGGGTGGAGTACCATGGAGTGGGGAGTGGTGGGTGGAGAGTGGAGAGTGGAGCATGTAGAGCGGAGATGTGAGAAGAAGAGAGTTGAGAGTGGGGAGTGAGGAGTGAGGAGTAAAAAGTGAAGAGGGGAGAGTGGGATGTGGGGTAAGGGGTGAGGGGTGTGTGGTGTCTGGCTGGGGATAGGTGGGGTGGGGTACAAAGAAATGCCACGAGAGAGTGGAAAAGCGAAATGTGCATAATAATTATGACTGGGCTTAAATTGTTGATGCCGTCTGCTGTCAGTTATGAGAAACTTGTGAAAAGTGAAAAACAAACAAGTAAAAGCCAAAGCCAGGGAAAGCTCGAATATGTAATACCCTATAAAAAGGCAGTCAGATAACTCAGGATCTAAATCCCAAATTAAATTTGTACCCTGTAAAAGGAATTAATGGACTCCAGAGACTGTCCTGGCTTGGAGTTCGTCTTTCCTTGAGGTTCGTCTTTGCTTGAGGTTCGTCTTTTCCTGAGGTTCGTCTTTCCCTGAGGTTCGTCTTTGCTTGAGGTTTGTCTTTCCCTGAGGTTTGTCTTTGCTTAAGGTTCGTCTTTGCTTGGGGTTCGTCTTTCCCTGAGGTTCGTCTTTGCTTGAGGCTTGTCTTTTCAGAGAGTTCATGCGTTTCAAGCAGTGCTAATCCTTAAAGAAAGCAGTGGCAAATCTCTTACATAACCTGCCTTATGTAGGCTATATGTGGGGTATATACAACTACAAGGTATATATCTTGCTTGTCGGAGATGAAATCTTGATTTATATATCATCTGTTACATGTCTAGGGAGAGTTCTTATATACCCCATTGGGCATTTAATGGGCATCAGTTGGCAGCGGCTCAGCGCGGCCTTGGATGAGTGGGTGGTAGCTTCAAAGTGAAAGAATTAAGGCGACTACAAATTATGCATATAGAAAGTTTTATTAACAACAACAACAACAACAACAACAATAACAACAACAACAGCAGCAGCAGCAGCAGCAACAGCAACTACATCCACAGCAATAATAATAACAATAACAATAACAATAACAGTAACAACAACAACAACAATGTCAATAATCAGATTAACAACAATGACGAGAAAATTGTTGAAAAACTATAATTGAAAAACATGACGGGGGGTTACCCCCTTCCAACCGCCTAGCACCGCCTTCAGCCCAACGGCGACACGCAGAGGCGTGCACTGGGCCATGGGGAAGGGAATTGAAAGGAGCTGAGTTTGTGACCTTTGGCAAAGGTTTCACTTTTCTTCTTTATTTTTAAGCGAGACTTAAAGTTACAAACGTAACACAAACACACACATACACTCACACACACACACACACAGACATGCAGACATGCAGACATGCAGACATTTCACACACGTAGGCATTAAAAATTTTCATTAAATTTGCACTTTTCCGCGAATTGTTGGGCAGCGATAAGGTGGCGCTTGGAAAGTGGCCTGCAGGAAGGGATGGGTGACACCGGTGGGTGGGGGGTTGGGGGTTGGGGGGTGTTCTCACATTGGTGAACAAAGAAAGCCAAAGCCATAGACTTGAAGTGCTGGCCGCGAGTGGGAGGGGGGGTGGCTGCTTAACAAGCGGGGCAAAGCAGGAATCTTGACGCTCAGAGTCGTCGCTCATTCCACAATCAAATTCCGGCAATTGAAACGAATGCGATTAAAAGCCGCACGTCATGCGATGGAACCAAGCGCTGAGGCTGAGGATGAAGTAGCCGGAGGTGAGCAAAGGGAGGGGGGCAGGGAGTGGGAGCGGGAGCGGGAGCGGGGAAGATGACGACGATGCGGTGCAACAGATTGGGCAAATGGAGCATCGCGATAGGGAAACATTGGCTGCCAGCGGAACCAAGCAGATCCAGGAGAAGAGACGGCGGGAGGGGGGGTAGCAGGAACTGGCGGAGCGGCCCACGCGACTGTCTTGGCAGCTGCTGCTTAAAGTTCATTTCCATTTGTGTTGCATGCCACGCCAACAGAGTCTCCAAGTCAACTTGTCGCGTCGCGTTGCGTTGTGTTGCGATGCGATGCGACGCGAGGCGAGGCGAGGCGAGACGCCGCGGGGCTATGCGAAGCGGTGAGGAGTGACGTGGAGAAGAAGGGGGGGAAAGCGTACTCAATCTCTTCTGACTTGCTTTCAATTTAATTGTAATTTCTTTTGTGTTTATTACGCTTGTCCCTGCCCCCTCCCCCTCCCCCACCCCCTGCCTCTGACCCCCTGTCCCTGCCCCATCAGTCGTCTGTCTGTGCTTACGTTTTTAATTTCATTAACTTGTGTTTACTGTGTGAAACACTTGCCCAGTCAACTCCCGCCCTCCCCTGCCCGCCACGCTCCCTCCCTCTCCCTCTCTCTTGGTCGTTCTCTGTTCCCTCCCCGCTCCGTTCACTTGCCGTTTGAGTGCCACACGGCGCGTTAGCCGTAAAATTTTTTGACATAAAACTTAACCTACAACCGAGTGGAAGTTGTATCTGTGCCAACGATTTCAACAGAAGCTGCTCTTGGCCCCGATGAACCTCAAGATACAGCGGGAACATTAAGAACATTGAGAACGCCGAACGGAACCAGATGCTCGCCGGGATTGGGCAATGCTTGTGGCGTGGAGTTCCCGGATTGAAGATGCTACATGCTTGTATGTCCAGTGCCCACTCCTGGCCAGTTGCCGGATATGCCGGATATCCCGGATAGCCAAAGTCAAAATCCAAATATGAAACTCACTTGGGGCTTGCATAAATTAGAAATGTGGCGATTGATCAGATGTTCGGGGCAGCAGGTGGGCAGGCGAGAGGTACAGGTAGAGGTAGAGAGGTAGAGGTGGGGCAGTGCTCAAATCATTCCGAGTCGCTCAGAGGCAGCCACAACAACTGGAAGACAAGTCGCGGGCTAAGTCCGGCAGTACACGTAGTAGTTGTATTTATGTTGAATATTTCTACGACTTCGCGTCAATGCACAAATCAGTTAGCGTCCGGCAGAAGGCAGTTGTCAGACTTAATAACCTGCAGCGACAGTTCAGGTGGCTGGGTGGGGTTGCGGGAGCACAGACAGCGACATCGACACCTGACCACGAGGCGGTTACTGGCTGCCAGTTGCCAGTTGCCAGTTGCCAGTGTTACCTAAACAAGTGCAACGCGTATCCATGTTTATTTTACGGTTCAACGATTATTACCAGTTATTGTCTAATGGCAACGCAAAGGGGGACACGCCATCGGGCAGGTGGGCAGGTTTGTTGTGGGGCGGCGGGTGCAGGGGGTACAGGAAAAGGGGCTGAGTGGCAAAGTGGCCAACGGCAACGGCCAAAGCAAAATCGCCAAAAGCAGCAGACAACCAGAGAAATGCAGAAGTAGCGGGCGAGAAAGAGAGAGAGAGAGAGAGAGAGAGAGGGGGAGGGGGAGATAAGGGGAAAGGAATGTGAATAAGAATGAGAATTAGAAAGAGAAAGAGAAGGAGTGATGGGTAAAGGGGGAGAGGGAATAAGGGAATGAGACTTGGACAGAGGAACTAAGGAACCAGCGAGCAGTGCGAAGTGTTACTAGACTCCAATTGTTGTTGTTGCTGTTGTTGTTGTTGCTGCTGCTGTTCGTGTTGCGAGTTGTTGTTGTTCTTGTTGCAACCACCGCTGCGTTGCTGAGTGTGTTTGCTGGCTGTTGTGGTCTCTGCACTCGCTATCAATATTTCAAACACGTTCCAAACTTTTGCCTTTTCCAGACAGTCAGCGGGCGAAGGAGGAAGGGGGAAGGGCGAAGGTAGACGCGGGGCAACGAGGGGAGCGCCAGGCAGGCGGACAACAAAAACGGAAGTTCACACGGAAATATATAGGAAAATATAAAACGAAATGAGAAAACGACACCCAAACACACACGCACACACACACACACACACAGACACTTATATTAAAAGCGACAATAATAAAATAAAAGAGGCAAAAATAATAAAAAATAAAAATAATAAAAAATAAAAATAATAAAAAATAAAAATAATAAAAAATAAAAATAATAAAAAATAAAAATAATAAAAAATAAAATAAAAATAAAAAATAACAAAGGGAAGGAACAACAAACATTATGTTTATAATAAAATAACAACAAATTTTTAAATGAATCACGCAAAACAATGACAGAAGCAGATGAAGGAGAAAGAGAGAGAAAGAGAGGAAAAGAGAGGGGAAGAGAGGGGAAGAGAGTGTGCGAGAGGGGATCCAATCGATTGACCAAAATTAACCCCGAATTTATTCATAGACAAATGAAATGTTGAAATCGATATATGGATTTTGGGTATAACTTCAGGAGGACAGGACCTCTTAGGCTGGCAGGACTTTGAAACGATCGAGAATATATAATATATATTTAATGTGAGAGGTGAGGTGGTAGAGCTAGAGGTAGAGGTAGAGGTAGAGGTAGAGGTAGAGGTAGAGGTAGAGGTAGAGGTAGAGGTAGAGGTAGAGGTAGAGGTAGAGGTAGAGGTGTAGAGGTGGAGGTGAATATTTTACTGACAACTGAAGGACATCCTCGAGTATCCTCTTCGTTAACTCTATGAGTTAAATGAGGGGAGATCTTTAAGTATCAGATTTAAAAACTTATAAGCTTTAAAATTTATTTATGAAATTTTATATATTTTATGAAACATTAATTGTTCGTCCACATTATCCTTCATGCATGAGATATAACTACTTGAAGGGATCTTAGGATCAGTTAAAATGCAACAGATCATTTGTAGACTTCACGATGTTCCACAGGTCAAAGAAATAGTAAAAATGGAGTTAGAAGAAGAAGAAGAATCAGAAGAGAATCCTTTGAACTTTTAAAAGGATAAATTCGCTTCCTTTGAAGGATACTTCCTATAAGTGCAGAGCTCCACCTTGCACCTTCCAACAGCGTGACATTTAGATCATTTTGGATCAATGGAATCCCAAATGTGTGACGAAACGTGGATTGTTCTATGTATAAATATACATCGATTAAACATGTGTGTGCGTGTGTGTGTGTGTGTGTGTGTGTGCGTCTATATGTATAAAGATAGATCCAAGAATTTGGGGAATGCGTAGGAGTTGAGGGTAGAAGCTGGAGGGGGGCGAGGCGAGACGCACAAATTGTCAACTACAGCATTTGGCATAAGTCCACAAGGCGAGACACAATTTTGTTGTCCGTTCAAGGAGAAACCATGGAGGAAGAGTCGGGTAAGGGGGAGGGGGAGGCGTAGGGCTGATAGCTGGGGGTATGGATGGCCAGGGAGGGGCAAAGCGGGAAGGTGGACTGACAATGACATATCAATAAATTTAACATGCATCCGATTAGTGTGCGTGCCATGGGCTGGGCCATCGGCTGGATGAAGCGTCTATATGGAAGGAAGATCTCGACTGGGCAATGTCTAGACTCCAACGGCGATGATGACGACTGCCAATGTGGATGGAGGAATGAACTCTGTGGCAAGTGTTCCAATAGATAGATTTGGGTTTATGATGATGATGATGTGTGTGTGTGTGTGTGTGGTGTGTGCAGGGTATGTGGTGTGTGTGGTGTATGGCTCGCAGATGGCTTTGGTGGAATCATAAAATGGGCACTTGATTAATGTGCTCCACTGGGCATGTGTCTTGGTGAGTTGGAGGCTCGGGCTATCTGGATTGTGGTTTTCTCCCGACAGATCTAATAAGGCTTAAGAAATTGTGGCACGAACATGAACTCGATAATTAACTTCAAAACGCGACTGCATGCAAAAGATACAAATGCAGAGATACACAGATTGACAGATACACACACACACACACACACACACACACACACACAGTAAGCCAATTGCTGCTGATTGTCGAGCGTGGCAATTTAATGCAAAAGCCATCAATTAACCCGCTTTCCAAGTAGTAACCAATGTGGCAGCAACAGCAGCGGCAGCGGCAGCGACGGCGGCGGCGGCGGCAGCAGCAGATGCAAAAGTATCTCAGATAAGTCGGCAATGAACCGCAGCATTGAACGGTTAAACAGCCATCAACAAGATGCAACGATTTGCACGTAGTTCCGTTAGCTAATTGGTCAATAACTGGATACCTCCAATCGACCCCCCCTCCCCCACTCGCCGCTCACCACTCCCCTCTACGATCAACCCCTCAACTGTGTCTATGACCGCCGCATTGCCCTGCCCCCGCAGCCAATGACGATGGCAAACGCTAGGCGGAAGCGGCAATGCCACATAATGAGGAAACTGATGACCATTGGTCATTTTGAGGCATGGCTCGGGGGAAGGATGGGGAGAAGGGGGAGGGGAGGATGTGTTAATGCTTCTTCCTTCTTCCTTCTCGCCATCCTCCAGGGCAATTAATTTATGATTTTTCTCATTGTAAATCATAACAATTAATGTTACTTTAAATGCGAAGGGCAGGAGATGCCACGCCCACTGGCGACGATCTTGTGGGATCTGCTGCGGCAGCGAGTCATGGGCCGAAGACAACAACAACAACACAAGCAGAAACAATAAGAAGAAGAAGAAGAAGAAGAAGAACATGGTCAACAATAACAACATCAAAAGGCAATTATACGCCAAGAGTGGGCGGGCGGGTGACGGGCGACGGGCTGACCGGAGTGGCGAAGGGGGGAAGAGGCAAAAAGAAGAAAAAAAATGTTAATAGGAAAACAACAAGAAAATTGCGTGTGAGGGAGCGACGAGGTGTGTCAAGGGGAGGAATGCAAGCATCTAGAACAATTCGCACGATAATGGAAATGGAAAATGGCATGAAAAGGCTTTTCTGCGCTGTGTGTGTGTGTGTGTGTGTGTGTGTGTGTGAGTGTGTGTGCGAGTGTGTGCTTGGCAGAAGAAGAAGCAGAGACAAGAAGAGCAACTAAATGGTCTCAGCGTGGACAGAGATGGTGCCAGGAAGGAAGGAGGAGGAGGAGGGGAGGAATGAAAGGAAAAAAGAAGAAAATTAAGGAAGGAAGGATGGAAGGAAAGAAGAAAGGGTGGAGAGAAGAAAGAGAGAAAGAAAAATCGCCAAGAGGGAAGAAGGGAACTGAGTGAAAGAAAAGTGAGAAGGGGGAAGGGGGAAGGGGCAAGCATCTGAGCAGTGAAAGACTTTTGCGACTCGCAAGTTCATGTTCTTGGGTTATGGGAGTTTTGAGTACTAGATAGCACCCGAAAAAAATAGTATCGATAGTATCGATGCCAACTGAAGCGGCGAACTTTCGACTTGCTGCCAGTCCCAAGGCGAAAGTAACAGTTTCCCAACCAGCCGAATGGCTTACAAAATCCATAACCAAATTTGCAAAACGATCGATGGCCTGACGAAGAGTCTGGCAGTCTGGCAGTCTGATCATCTGACGCTCTGACGATCTGGCAGTTAGACGCTTCGATCATCGTTTGGTTCGACTTTCATTTGCTGGGAAAATCGCGGCTGAAAGCAAATCGCCCATTAATGGGTTCAATAGCTGCAGATTGTGCAAATGCCTGTCTGTTTGTCTGCCCGTCTGTCCAACTGTCCATATGTCCAACTGTCCGTCTGTCCAGCTGTCCAACTGTCTGCTGCTCATACGTCCATTGACTGTTGTCTGTCTGTGAAGTTCGCTCGACATTCGCTGGGCGCGCACATTGAACCGAAAGCGAGATGCCAATGGAACTGCTTGGGTCTGTCCGTAGGTAGCCGCCGGCAGCGCTCGTCGCCTCGTCCGATTATCACATTCCGCCAGCGGTCGACCTGCCTGCCAGTAACTGGCGTTCATAAGCACATTAGCACCGCTGGCGCTGGCTCTGGCGCTGGCTCTGGCGTTGGCTCTGGCGTTGGCGCTTGCGCTTGCCGTCGACCCGCCGACGACCCACCGACAACCCACCAACGATCGATCCACAGACACTCAGATCTATTGGCCACATCCACAACCCAATATATCCATGTGCAGCCTTAGACGCCCAACCATCGGCCCGGCGATCCACATTCATTTCGAAGCTAAACATTCACCTAGCTACTAACTATTTTTAGTGGCTGGAGCTTTGACTGATCCGCCTTTGGTGCGGCGCCCGCCTAGCCCCATCCACTGGTCATGCCATGCCTCAGCTGTTGCCCCTCTCTGACTGCCCCTCTGTGGCTGCCCCTCTATGGCTGCCCCTCTGTGGCTGCCCCTCTATGGCTGCCCCTCTGTGGCTGCCCCTCTGTGGCTGCCTCTCTACTGCTTCCCGCGATTGCCTCCCCTCTTCTGCACACTTCGACTGCCCCCCTCCGCTGCTCCTCTGCAGCTAAAGCTGAAGCTGTGGCGTGGTAATTATTCGCGCTCAGCTGACTGCGCGAGTCCGCAAAGCGTAACTTGTAACTTGTAGATACATTCACGTATCTCTATCTCGAGGCACGCATCTACATATGGAAAGCCGGCCCAGGGGATGTGGATGATGCCCCACTGTGGCCAAGAGTTAATCACCGTTGCCGTTTAGCTGACTGACTTGATGTTGTTGTTGCTGCTGTTGCTGTTGTTATTGGTGTTGTTGGTGTCGGCTCTCGCATAGTTTACATTTTATAAGTTAATTGAGTTAACTGTGAAACGCTGCCAACGTCACAGCCGCTGCCACTGCCACTGCCACTGCCGCAGTCACAATCGAACTCGAACTCGAACTCGCACTCGCAGTCCACAGTCGCCGTCGCTGTCGACGTCGCAGCCGGGAGTTTTCTTTCTCTTTGCTGCGCTCATTTGCTAATGCAAATTTGATGGATATCAGCGAGAAGATCGCAAAATCTCAAAGATGCAGATACTGCAAATGGCCCAGCAAAACACTTCCAAGAGCCAGCAAACCTGAGAAGCGGTCATGTTTGTGGTCAGTGCCTGCCATAGGCTGTAGCAACAAGGGGGGAGGTAGTAAACCAAATATACCCTGTAAATGAAATACCCTGTAAATCGAGTATAAAATTAATTTCCCTTAAGGATCGATGCGATGAATGAAGATGAGTTCCATAAAAGATGAAGGAGTGAAGTCTTCGATATATTCATTTATTGCTGAACTAAACAACCCACCACAAATTCCAGGGTAGGTGGGTAACCAAATATACCCTGTAAATGAAATACCCTGTAAATCGAGTATACAATTAATTTCCCTTAAGGATCGATGCGATTAAGGAAGATGAGTTCCATAAAAGATGAAGGAGTGAAGTCTTCTATATATTCATTTATTGCTGAACTAAACAACCCACCACAAATTCCAGGGTAGGTGGGTAACCAAATATACCCTGTAAATGAAATACCCTGCGAATCGAGTATAAAATTAATTACTCTTAAGGATCGATGCGATGAATGAAGATGAGTTCCATAAATGATGAAGGAGTGAAGTCTTCTATATTTTCTGTACATCATTTATTGCTGAACTAAACAACCCACCACAAGGTCCAGGGTATTTTCTCTCTGTTTCGGAAATTCGGTGCCAGTCCGAAAGCCTCAATAATCGTTTTCGGAATCGCGCGCTTTGTAAAGCTGCCAATGGGTGGTAATTGCGGCCGCCCATCCAAATAATATTAGTAACAAATTCATTGGTCAGCGAATTTGTTATAAATAAATGGAAAAAAATGGGAGCCAGCGAGTAGGGGAGTGGGGGGAGGGCAAAGAAAGTGTCTGACTTGTTGGCAGCTGTGAGGCTTTTGAATTATTTTAATAATTACAATTTTTTTTGTCTTTGCTTGTAAAATGTTTTTTTTTCTTGTTTCACCAAATGTTTCCTTTGTTGCTATTGTTGTTGTTGGTGTTTATATTGTTATTGTAAATTGCCTGTAAAACTGCATAATTTGCATTTGTGGTTGAATAAAAGAAAAAAAAAACATCAAAACAAAACAAAACACAACAAAACCAAAAACAAGACCCAAATTTCTCTGTCTCTATAATTGCCAGAATATTTCATTTTATTTCGCATATTTGCACATACATCCAATTTTTATGTCAAACACAACACACTCACACACACGCACAGATGGAAAACCCTCAAATCTCTCCCATGACACTGGCACTCAGCAGTCTCGGTCCACCCGCCCACCAACCCCACCCCCGCCGCGCAGCCTTTTGGTCGATGTTCAGCGTCACATTCCGAACTTTTGAAACAATTTTAGATAAATGCAAAAATTAAAGTTTTTCTTTAATTTTACATCTGTTGATAATAACAAAAATAACAGTAAATAAAAATAGCATTAAAAAATGAAATCCTTTCATCTGCTTAAACCGAAGAGAACATTTTTTGAACTTTTTTCCACATTTTATTTCAAACTTTTCCCTCTTCATCCTTCATCATTTTTCTCACAGTTTTTTTAAGCTTTCATTTAATAAAGTTTCCCCTCCCTTCCCCTCCTTCACCCTTTTTCCCCACATTCCTCCATACCCATCAGACCTTCTGGACAAACAGAGGGTATACCTGTATGTGCATGGGGTATGATCAGTTTTTGGTATTTTTTCAGACTTTAATTTTAAATTCCTCGAATAAAATTCTTTCTGTTTTAATTAAAGTTTTTATACCTTCGGTAGTTTTGGATGGAGGAGTTACCTATGCAGGGAATTCCGAACATCGAATCGATTAGTCATTTTTGCATTGAACAAATATTGGTTCCAGGCAGGGGGTTTACCTATGCATCCGAAGAATTGCCTTGATTCATCGTTAGTCATTAGTCATATGTAAACTATATACACACATACATGTAAATATATATTTATATATATATTTAAATAATTTATATATTATTTTTGATTTAATTAATTTTTTTTTTTATTATATAATTGCATATATATGTATATAGATAGATTAATAAGTATAAATGTGGTTTATGCTTATATTTATTTATTTGTATGTATAGATATTATTTTAAAAATAAAAAAATTTTTTTTTTTAATTTATATTTATTTTTATAATTTTTGTTTTTTTTTAAATAAATATTTATCAATTTATCAATAATCAAAATATTATTCCTAATTTCAGAAAATATCCACCGCGTTTAGAATTCCCACACACATCAGATGGATTATTGGAAACCCAAATGTGAGTACAAATTATTTTCGAAAAAATCTTTACTTATTTTTTTTTAACTCTTAAGCATTTAAGAAACTATAAATTTTAATTGAAATACTATTTTTCTCGGAGCTGCAACTTAAATTGGGGGTTTCAATAACTTCTTTTTGCTTGAAATCAACTCAACATTTGTAAGTCGATTAGAACAATTTAAGCATGGGATTTTCAAATAATTTTATATATATGAAATACTTCAAGTAATACAAATTCTATTTTCGATACTAAAACTACACATTTTAACAAGAATCGAGTACATTTCTAACTCCAAATGAAGCCCCTTTCCCTTTCCCAGTCAAAACCCTTGCAAATATTAAATGAACTTTAGCCAAGACACCGAAGGTGAAGTTCACATAGCATTGGGTATGGGTTCCAAACTTGACTAGATAAGCCGAGCTCCGTTTCCAAGGTATCTACCAATCGATCATGAGACAAATTTGGATGCTTGAAGAGGGCATCGAATTTTTGGGATTTGAATATATTTAAATGATTTGTTGTAATTGAGTGCTAATACATTAATTTGTCATACGCTCTTTGGTGGGGAACTGGCAAAGCTGTGATTAGTTGTGTTTGCCCACCAGACAGCCGCCCGCCCGCCTGTCCCTTCCCTTGGGCAATCACATGATGTTTGGGTCTTCGACAGAAATTAGATAATAATAAACAAATAGAAAAGACTCACGAGGCTCCATCGTCCCCATATGACTGACTGACTGTCCCCCAATAAACAAATTTGCATTGCCATATCATATCATATCGTGTCATATCAGTGACTACCCCTGCCACCCTCCCCTCACCCAAACCGAAAGGTGGCAATGGGTGTCTGGAGGTGTCACCAGCAGAAGTTTTTGTGACGTCAAACGTGTTTGACTTTGGATTCGGTATCGGTGAAGGTATCGGTATGGGTATCGGTATCGGTATTGGTATCGGATTCGAATTGGGTTTGGGCTTGGGGTTTGGGTTTGCGACTTCAGGTGGAGGTGGCGATTGAGCCATGGACTGTGACTCCGGAATCGCGAAGGGGGATTTGCCCACGCGTCATAAGCGCCGCTGGTGCCGTGGGAAAAACTTGTTTTTTGCTGCTGCGATTCGAGCGGCCGGTCGATCGGTCGATCGGTCGATCGGTTGGCTGTTTGACTGTTCAGTTGGCTGGCTAAGTCGGATGCGGATTTCAGGTGTCTGCTGCGTGGGTCTGAGTCACTCGTTCCAGTTCTGCATGAGTATCGTACCTGTATCTATAACTATGTCTCTACCAGCGAGTGCCGCCGACCCTGACTTGGGTTCCGTTTCACTTTTCAAAAGTTTTTAGCATCTGAAATATTTGTGGGTGCAATGCAATTGAGTGTCGATACACGCGCAGATACGTGGCAAATATCTAGATACAAATGTATCTCAATCTCTTGCCTCACATCCGTCCCTCCCTTCGTCCGCCCGTCCGTCCATCCGTCCATCCGTCCACCTGCTAAGTTTATCTCGAGACGCAAGTTTCGATTCATTTGCTGCGTTTTTGCTTTTTTATATTTTTTGTTTTTTTGGTCGCGCGCACGAATTTTCAACGCTCCATCGATGAATGAACGTTGAGCGCTGAACAAAAGTGAGGGCGTCGAGCGGGAGGGGGGCGTACCGGGCTGCGGGGGCTTTGGCTTTACGATAAGCGATGAGTATGCGGAGTTCCCTTGACTTTTGTACTGTGCGTGTATATATGCAGGCATGTGTGTGCGTGTGTGTGTGAGTGTGTGTGTGTGTGTGTGCGTGTGTATGTGTATTGTAGTGTTGATTCTTGTGATTCATGGCACTCGCACTCGCACTCGCAGTCGCATTTCGCATTTCGCATTTGCAAATTGCGCTGGTTAGGCATTCTTGCTGCCCCAAGTCGCTGCCTCAGTCGGCGTCGCTGCTGTCGTTGCCGTCGCCGTCGTCGTCGCCGCTGCTGTTGCCGTTGGCGTCAGTGTCGTAATTTGCCGCTCGCTTTGTACCTTGTGTGAAATATTCACGTGCAGACGACGACGACGACGACGACGGCGACGGCGGTGACTTCTTGCGATGCAAGCCAAGCACATGTGTAGGTATTAAAGCGAATGCGTGTGTGTGTGTGTGTGATTGTGTGTGTGTCTAACTATCTGTGTATCTCTCGGATACATTTGCCTAGCTATTCATTGCAAAAAGTAGTTGAGGAGAAAGAGAAAAAAAAGAAGAAGCACTTTTCCTGCTTGGCATTTTTACCCACATTTATTTTCCTTGCATTTCCGCTGACTGCCGACTGTTGTCTCCCCCTCCCTCGCCCTCTCCACACCACTTCTCCTGCTCCCCACAACGCCATTTTGGGTCTCTCTCCTCACGTTCCTTGGTCTTTGGCTCCTGTCGCAACGTTCACCTGCGATAAGCACCGAAAATTCTTGCCGTCCGCCAGTCACCGCTCCGTTCGCTCTATGATTTTAGTCCGCGCTGCTTTGGCGCTTTACTTTTGGCATAAACATTTCCTTAACTTTTATCTAATTCAACGAAACTGCAACAGCAACAACAACAACAACAACAACAACAACAATCGCGACAACAACAACAACAAATGTGACGACAATAACAACTTGCACCATTTCGAAAGATTCCCAAGGCATTTCCACATTTTCAGGCCCCATTGTTGTTGCTGCCGCTGTTCCATCCCCATCTCCGTCCCCACCCCCTACCCATCCCCCCCTCAATTGCTGCTTCTGTTTCTTCTTCTTTTTTTTACGTCTACGTCCGCGTTTTCGTTTTCTGCTTTAACTTCGCGCTTTGTCTCTTTTCTCGCATTTTCAACGTGTTTCAACTTCGTTTGGCATTCAACTTTTCACATCGTTTCTTGCCTTCGCCTGCTTTTGTCTATTCCTCTTGCTCTTCTTCTTCTACTTTTCTTCTTCTTCTTCATCTCTAGCGTTTCTTTCTTTCGTCCCTTTTTCGCACTGCCTTCAATTTGACTTCGCTTTGATTTGGTTTTGTGCAACGCGCTTTTCTCTTTCTCTTAGCATTTGTGTGTGTGTGTGTGTGTGTGTGTGTGTGTGTGTGTGTAGTCTTCCATTTTGGGGGGGAGGAAAACCTAAGAGACTTGGGGGCGCTGAAATCTTATGCAAGAGTCTCTGGAAAATTTATTAAATTTCTGAAGCATAAAGTGCAATAATTTATTAGCTTTTGATGGGCTCTCAACGCGACGGGCTGCAGCTGGCGGGGAGGAGTGGAGTCGGGGAGGGGTAGATACAGCTAAACACTTTTCCACACACACACACACACGCACACACACCTGAAGAATGGGAGAGGAGGAAACATAGAATCACCTTTGATAAGATTTGTGTTTTAACTATGGAAATTAAAAGCCATTCCCCCGATAGTTCCGCATAGTTTCTCCCTCCGGAAGATCCTCACAGCACTTCGTTCCTCGATAAGAACTCCGAAAACACAACCCACTTAATATTCGGGTCTTTCTCCAGCTCTACTTTTGGGTTCCAAAAACGATGAAACATTTAAATAAAAAAAAGCAAACTTGACACAAATAAAAACGGAACAAAAAAAATTGAAACAATAAATAAAAAAAATAAATAATAAAATATAAAAAAAAAAATTAATTTAAAAAAAATAAAAAAAAAGTAAATATAAAAAAAAATAAATAATTAAATAAAAAAACAAAAAATAATTAATAAAAAAAAAAACAAAGAAATAAAATAAAAAAAAAGACAGTGAACAAAATAAAATAAATTTAGTAAAATGTAGAAATAAATATAAAAAAGAATTACCACATAAAAAATATATGTAATAATATATATTTATTTTTTTTTTATTTTTTTTTAAATAAAATGCAATGCGTACAATTTTTTAAAGAAAAGCAAACGCCATAATTTTGATGGGTTTTATTTTTGTGTGTTTCGTGTTTTGTTGCATTCGACCCCGAAAAGTTGTGGCACTCCTCGATCCCCCCGACTCAGCAGCTACCCCTCAAACTGACCTTCCCCTTTTTGCAGGTTGTGGAAATTTCAAGGCAGTCGCATTGATCGTCATGTGGCGTCTCGTCACTGCTAAGCCCCCTCCCCCACCCCTGCCAGATGTAACCTCAGGCCAGCCCCCCGCGCGTCTGCCACAGATCTGTCTGGCTCTGATCTGATGTCATGGGTGCTTATAAGCATGATATATGGTTTATAGTTATTATTATAATTTTTGTTGTTGTTGTTGTTGTCGCTGTTGTTGTTGTCGCTGTTGTTTCAGCTGCCGTCGCACGCAGAAATTTGCATGCATTTTTAGCCAACAATTCGAATAAAACAAAAAGAACCGCTAAGCCAGGCGCTGGCCACGCCCACGTACACAAAGGTAGTAAAAACCTTGCGCATGAATGAAACGACCGATTAATAAAAATATTCAAATGAGCATCAATAAGTGACTGATCGACTGCCAGACACCCAGCAATATTGATCAAGGCTTTTTGTGGGTGGCTGACGTGCAGTGCGCTGCTTGGCAGCTGTCATTTTTAATGCATTGATAACAATATTTTGGCCACGACTGTGAGCCCATAGGCAACTGCAACTACAACCAGCCAGAAGTCACATTTGAGCAGTGCTGCAGCAGCGCTGCTTTGCAAGAGAATAAAAATATTTAAAACTTAGATAAATATAGAAAAATTTTAAGAAAATAATATAGAAAATAAATATAAAAAAATAAATGCTTAAAAATAAAAATTAAATATTTGAAAATATATAATAAATATTTAGAAGTAGAATAATAAATATTTAAAAATAAATATATTAAATTGAAAAAAAAAATAAACTAAATAAATAAAAGAAAAAATAAATATAAATAATAAAGAATAAATAATAAATAATAAATATAAATATAAATTAAATAAATTAATTAAATAAAATTGAATTTTCCTCTTGCTGTGCGACACTTGAAGCGGCAGCCCGGCCGCTTTTCCTATCAATTAATTAAAGGGTATCGCGCACAATAAAACACAATAAAAACGAAGCGGAGACAAGAAATCGAGAGGCAGCAGAAAAGCAGAACAAGAAAAAGAGGAACAAAAAAAGTAAATTTAGTGAAACACGTAAAACGGCAGCAAGTAAATAAAATACTTTAGTGAATGAATAAATAAATCAATAAACCAAAAAGTAAACAAATTATACCGTAAAACAAAAGCACAACGAGAAATGAGGAGCAACAAAAAAGGAGAATTTCAATCAAATTATTTTTTGACTATTCCTCGGCGAGCGATCGACATGGAAATCACCTACAAATCGAATCGAGCTTTGGATCAAATATAAAAATATTGATTTATTGATATCCTTCCATCCATCTTTATAGACTCTGCCTCAGGGGATATACCCTGTACATTCTTTAGGGCCGAAGGTGCAATAACTCAGGCTCAGAGATCCGAAGCCAGAATCTTGGTGGAAACTCCAGAATTTTGATCTAGTTTTATATCGAATTTATATTCATTTATGCAAATGGATAATTAAGCCAAATTTAAATTGATTTCTCCTCTGATTGTGTGGAATAAGTATTTTTTATAATTTTATTACGATCCGCGGATCAGTCTATTATATTGCATGAGCTATGAATGATCGGTGCGTGGCTGGTCAGGGATCTGTTGTTGTCTAGCTTTGGCTTTGGCTTTGGCTGTGGCTGTGGCTATGGCTATGGCTATGGCTTTGATTTTTGGTTTAGGTTTTCATTTTGATTTTGATTTTGATTTTTGATTTTATCTGCGCGGCTCTTGCAACGTTTTTGGACACCGCTGCGTGCGGCGGCCCACACACATAATTCAAGAAATTCGAGAAATTGGTATTCAGAGCCCCATTCAGAGGCAGACTCCATCATCAGCATCCACACTCACACTCACAGTCACACTCAGAGTCACACTCACAGTCACAGTCACACTCACACTCAAAGTCACACTCACAGCCATAGCCACAGCCATAGAGAAGTCGTCGTCGCCAGTCCTTCCTACACAGAAAATATTTGTGCGGTTAACAGCTTTTTGAATTTAAATTTAGGCTGCCAAAGAGTTGAATGGATCAAAACAAAAGCAAAGCAAACAAAACGACGCGAATTAAGCCCAAAGAGATGCCGGAGACGATGGCTAGAAGTTGGCAAGTAGCACTTGGAAGCTCGCATCCAAGTCACAAGATACAAGAGATACAAGAGATACGAGATACAAGATACAAGATACAAGATACAAGATACAAGATACAATTTATAAGATACAAGTTACAATATAAAAGATACGAGATACGAGGTATGAGATACAAAGCGATAACAGATATCAGATGCCAGTTACCAGACACCAGACGCCAGGTACCAGATGCCAGATTTCAGTTGCCAGATTTCAGATGCCAGATTTCAGTTGCCAGATTTCAGTTGCCAGATTTCAGTTGCCAGATTTCAGTTGCCAGATTTCGGGTGCCAGACTTTAGTTGCCAGATTTCAGTTGCCAGATTTCGGGTGCCAGACTTTAGTTGCCAGACTTCAGTTGCCAGATTTCGGGTGCCAGATTATAAACGCGCACAAAATCGACCGATTTATAAAGTACTTCAAACCCAAAACTCCAAGCTCTAAGCTCCAAACTTAAAACTCAAAACTCCAAACTCAAAACTCCAAACTCAAAACTCAAAAGTTCAAGCTGAGATTGAGATAATATCGAGTTTTGTGCCCCACACAATTTTTGGAGTCAATTGGGGAAAGACAATGGACAGGAGAGGCCGCAATGAGTGGAGGAAAGCTGACAGTTTCATTCATGAAATAAACAGAAGCAGAAATTGGGGTGGGGGGGGAGAAGGTAAATGGGGGAGGCAGTGCAGGGGAGGATGTGCGGGGGAGATAATATAGAAGAGGATATGCCAGGGGGGAGGGGGGGTAAGTGAAGAAGCAGCTGCTCAAAGAGAGGGGAAACAATGCAAACATATCAAAGGCAGGCGTCACAGGCGGTACACATTGCGTATACGCAATGTGCCACACAGGATGTAAATACGAGACTTACACAAACACACACACGCACACACACAGAGAGGGAGCTGCCGAAACCGATGCAGATACAAATACAGATTGAGATAGAGATACAATCGTAATTTCGGGGATGCATGTTGCCCGCCCCCTCCCCGCAGCTGACATGCCCCCAGACGACGCAGATGCTCCCCACACGCGGGAGCAACGAGAAACAAGACATCAGCTTGAAGAGCTGCAACTCTAGCAGTTTATAGCAGACAGCGGGATACCCTATACAATGATGTAAAGGACTTAATGGCGGAATTAAATATATAAATTAAAAAGGACTTTTTCAAGGATGCATGAGGATTCTCCCTCACATAAAAAAAAAAAAAATTGAAATGAAATAAAAATTAATAAAAATAAATGTATACTTTAAAGACTTGGTACAGGGTATAACACAGCCGGATAACTGCAGCTGGAGTCTTTTTCAATATTTGATTATCTCTTTTGACGTTTGCAGGACTCTAGGATATTTGAAGGACATTAAGCCGCTGATAGATTTGTGTGTCTTCCAAAGCTTATCTATGACTGTGTATATTTGAGTGAGTGTTGTGTGTGTGCGGTGTGTGTGTTGTGTGTGTGTTGTGTGTGTGTGGTGTGTGTGTGTTGTGTGTACTGAGTGTGTGTTGTGTGTGTGATGTGTGTAATTGCGTCCACTCACCAATGATGATGACAAGTTACTGCCCACTGCTTATGACTGCCAGCAGTTGGCAGTCCAAATAGTGCAGTTTATGGGAAGTGTATCTTGGGGATACATTCGCTGATCGCCTGCAGCCACCGAGCAGCGACGTCGTCCTTGTTCCTAGTTTTGGCTATCTTCTGTTTTTCTTTACGTTCCTCCTTTTTACTGCTTGTCAGACTTAAGCGTTAACCGTCGCGTTTCCCGTTTTGCCGTTTTGCCGTTTTGCCGTTTTGACGTTTTGCCGTTAGTCGTTGCACGTCGCCCGTTGCCATTTGCCATTTGCCAGTTGTCAGTTGCCGTTACTCGTAGCCAGTTGCCCGTTGCCCGTTGACGTTGCAAAGTGCCATTCACTACTGAGCTCGTTTTTTATGCGCTCCGATACTTTTATAGATTCGCAATGTGCCGTGAGGCCAGGCCCCAGGGCCCAGGGCTCTGGGCTCAGGGCTGAGGGGCGTAAACTAAGCCGAGGGGTAGAAGCATGCGACTGTGCGGTGGGAGGTGGATGGTGAAGGGTGAAGGGTGCTGGAAGGGGGCTAGCGAAGGGTAGCGTTCGTTTATTAGTTTGTTGCTGCCGTGTTCACTTACCACTTGCCACTTGGCGTTGCACCCCTTTTAGCCGGCCGGCTAACCAGCCGAACGGCAGCAACCACCCAAAAAACCACACACTGTACTCACACACACACACACACACACACATACTTACCACACACCATAGACCATGCACACAGAAGAAAAAAAAAGTCACGTGCAGCTCCTTGCCCCCCGCTTGTCCTGGGCAGCGGTAAGTCCACCTGCTGACGAACTTGTTCGAAGAGGTTTGAAGCACGTTGCCAAGTTTTCAGTTGTTTTGGCTAAAACACAAAACAAAACGGTAAATGCCGAAGACAGACAAAGACGGAAGAATAAAGAAGACAGGGAAAGCAAGACGGGGAGAGGGAGAAAGAGAGAGAGAGAGAGAAAGAGAGAGAGAGAGTGAGAGGCACAGAGAGAAAGAGAGCTTTGGGCAAAAGAGATGGGGGGATCTGCCAGGAGCCGGTTTCAGTGGCAGGTGCAGCTGTGTGTCCAGCTCAAGTGGACAGCTGAGTCGATGATGAGCAGCAGCAGCAACAGCAACAGCAACAGCAGCGGCAGCGGCAACGACGACAACGACGACAACGACGACAGCGGCGATGGCAGCAGCCGCTGCCTGGCTGACAATTAACGAGTCTCATTACTCAGAGGCGCTGCAGCTGACGCCTGTATAACATACCCAAAAGCCGCACACCACACACCACACACCACACACCACACATACACACCTCCCGCAATTCCCGACCTCCTGGCCGCCCGCTTGTGGGGCTGCGCGCCGGCATGCATTGGGGTCAGCCGCTTGTCACTCATTTGACGATTAATAACAATAATCAGCATCAAAGCCATCATCATCATCATCATCATCATCATCGACATCCTAATCATTATCATTAATGATTATCATCAACGCTGGATTTAAAAAGGAAATTAAAGAAAACACTGACGGGCGCCGCTTTCCCAGGCTCGTTAGCAGCTGGCAACAAGCGTTCTCCGAGCGCCACCATGAAAACCTTCAATTTCATTTATCAAACAATTACGCGGCTTTCGATTTGCACTGCGATCCGCATCCGAATCCGAATCCGAGTCCGAGTGTCGAGTGCCATGTCGGGGTCGTGCCTACTGCATCCTAATCATCCTCTCTCGTCCACCCAGGGCACCCTCAGCCAGCAGCCAGCAGTCACCAGTCAGCAGTTAGCAGTCAGCAGTCAGCAGTCAGCAGTCAGCCAAGCGATGAGCTAATAATGAACGCTGCAGCCCCCGCCGTCCGCTGCCCCCTACGCGCTCCTTTCATTTGCCACTTAATTCTGCACTCGAAACATGGAAAAAGAAAAAAAAAATCAAATATCAAATCAAATCTATTGAAAGCGTTTTTCGCGAGTCCTACGCTGCATGGCACATGCCACATACCGCATGCCGCATATCGCATACCGCATGCCGCATGCCGCATACCGCCGTCTGCTCGGCTGCCGTTCGCAATTGTCAGCGGTCGCTGGGCGCCCCTAAGGGCCCTCATCATCTGTCAGCGACAGCAGCGGCAAAAGGGGAAGGGGAAGGGGAAGGGGAGGGGAACCTCATCTCTGATGAAGTTGATGTGCCATGGCCTGTCAATTGTTATTGTTGTTGCTCTTGTTTGTTATTTACCCGCTACGATGTAACAACGAGAGGTGTAGGGTAATGACAGGGGCTTGGGGAAGGGTAGGGGGAGGGGGAGGGGAGGCAGCTCATAACATATCAAATTGTGTACGTAACATGTTAACAAGTCGCTTAGATTTCCAGTGGATAACCCACATATCGGCACAGCCCACGGCTGCTGCAGCTCAGGGCAAGGTCATCAGTAGTCAATAGCGAATCGATAGATGATTATCGGTTCAGGCCAAAGCTTATATATAGCCGATATATATGGCCATATGTAGAGTAGCTCCCAGCTGGGTCTGTACTTTAGGCCAAGGCAGAGGGCAAAATCTCATCTGGGTTGCAATTCTCAATGCGTCAGCAACTGAGCCTTCAGGACGAAAGTGAATCGGGTAACGTATGGCTAATCGATAGACGATAACAGTTTGAGCAGTATTTAATTTTTCTTTCTTCTTCTTTATTTTTTTTAACTGCCTCAAAGATAGAAACTAAAATATATTTTTTTTCCATTTATTAATTGTTTAACTACTCAAAAACCATGACTGAAACTTGTCAAAGAACTCAAAATATCATAGAAATCAAATCAGTATGTGGTTTTTTTTTTCAGTATTTTTGGTATTTAAAATTTAATTTTCTCAACGATTTTGAAGCAAATAAATTTCTCTTGGGAAAAGGCAAAGTTATGGCTTATCCCAAATAAAGACGGGACTTGGATGCAAAAATAAATATTAAGACAGGAAAAACCTTCTTCTTCTTCCTTCGGTTGCCCACAGAGTAATCTACAGAGTATGGGGTATACATGTTCATTATATACCCTATAGATATTGTAGGGTATACATATATTTATATACCTTTTATAGGCCCACAAACAATTATCAATCTTCTCTCTGTTTTCGTGCCATTTACACTCTTACTTTTAATTGCCCTGCAAAGCGGCAGAAACTGAAAATCACAAAGCCCAAAAAATAAAGTAAAAAAAAAACAAATTAAGAGAAAAAAGTAAAAATTGTGAAAAAAAAAAATAAAAATAATATTGCAAAACCAACAGCCATAAGCCATAAAAATGAAGTTAGAAAGCGTGACTACTGAACACCCTGTATCTTGTTCTTAGGCCCGAGCTTTGGCTTCGTTTCGGCGACTGAAATCGGAGGAAAAAAAGGAAAAAAGTTATAAAACTCCTTTCTAATTACTAAATTAAAATCAAATAATTAATTACCAAATTATAAGAGCTAATTAAATAATAAAATAATAAAATAATAAAATAATAAAGTAATATAAAAAAAGCCTAAAATAATATCAAATATAATTTAACTCTTAGATTTTTCACGTTTGCTGCTCTTTGTGTACGCTTCAAAAGGATTGTCTCAATTGCTGAATGTCCTTTCAGAACCAGATTTAAAAATTGCTGGTCGAATAAGCTTTTTCCATGCAGGAAAGCTTTTGCTTGCTTTGATGTTCTGTGACTTATCAGATTTAATATCAATTTCTATTCAAAACTCCTTTATAAAAAATATGTATAGATTGCAGATTATGTCCTTTTTCTCCTGTCAAAGCTCATGTCCTTAAAAACGGCCACTGATTTAACTGAGGAGCAACTGAACGGAATTATCAATCGAAATTCAAAATTGCCATGTTGAATTTTAAGCATTTGACTTCTGCAGTGCTTACAGTGCAGTCCCTACAGTGGCATCCCTTGAGCTCCTCCAAATGCAGTCTACAGTGGCTTCCCATTAGCTCCTATTAACAGTGGCATCCCTTGGCTCCAAACTAATAGTCATTTTAATATATGCGGTAGCTACAGTCGTGTCCCTAGTTCGTCTGAATGGCATACCTGCATACGACTTACATACAGTGGTGTCCCCTCTATTTAAAGGCTACTTCTGGCTGCGCTGTAACGTGGATACAGTCGTGCCCACAGATCCTTTGATCAGCACACAATAATTCAGATTTAGTGGTATTCCTTTAAATCCTTTTATGGACCACTTCTTTCTACAGACGTGTCCCTAAATTGTCTGCACATGACTTACGTACAGTGGCATACCTTGAACTTGAAAGCAGACGGCAACTAATAAGCTATTCGTTTAATATATATTTAATATATGTTTTATGTTGATTAAGAGGCTTGAATTAAATCTCTTATCTTAATAAATTAATTAATTAATTAATAAATGAACACAAAACAAGGAAAGACAAAGATTTATTTACATAGCTTTAGATTCGTTGATATCTAAAGTTTTTATTGGAACAGATTCCGATTTTTGAGTTACTTGTAATTAAATCAAATGATGTGGATAATTCAATATACCCTCTCAGTTACCTGCGACCACCACAGGGAAATAACAACAAACAGCAACAAAAACCAAAAACCAAAAAAAAAAAAAAAAAAAAAAACGAGAGTCGAAAATCGAGAATCGAAAAGCGATTTATGCAAAATGCGTTAACTGAATAAAAGTGGGTGAGGGGAGGCGGGGAGGGCAGTTGACAAAAGTAGCAGTGCAGGGGAGAGATTGAAGGGGGATGAAGAGGGGGAGGGGGGCAAGCGATTAGACCATTTGACGCACAATAGAAGAACCAATAAAATTGGATTACGTGCTGGCCACAGATGCGTGCGGGACGAGGAGCAGGGAGCAGGGAGCAGGGAACGGGGTGCGGAATGCGGGGCAGGTTGCTTGCAAATCGAAACAGATGTGCGACAAGGCAAAAATAATAACAACAACAACAACAACAGCAGCAACAATAAAGACGAGAATAACAACTGAAAAAAATAACAAGATACAAGAGACAAGAGACAAGAAATGAGAAATGAGATACGAGCTGCGAGATACATTTGTTGTTGTTGTTGTTGTTGTTGTTGGTTGCTGGTGCTGTTGCTGTTGCTGCTGCTCGTGCCACACGGCCACAGAAATAACTGTGCCAAGCTGCAGCATATCCTGGCGGAAAGGTGGAACTGCCGAACGGGAATTGTGCAAGGATTTTGCCAAACTGAAAACTGGTTGGCCAAGAAGTGCGTTGCGCTCACCTGCCGAATGTTGCTTGTCGACTCGACGGCTGCTGTTGTTGCTTTTGTTGCTGCCCCTGCCACATGCCGCATGACTCAAATTACGCTTCCTTTTTTGGGCGCCCTGCTTATAATAATTACGTTGCTGCCTTTACCCCCCTCTGCACTGCCTTCCACAAGGCAGTCTGCTTCCGCTCGGCACAAACGAGGAGGCAAAGAGTAAATGAAGGAGAGACACAAAGAGAAAGGGAGACAGGAGAGAAAGGGAGAAAGGAAGACAGAAGACAGAAGACAGAAGACAGAAGACGATAGAAGGGGGGAAGAGAACGCAAGGGTGAGGGCGAGAGGAAGAGGAAGAGCGATAGAGTCCCGACCACGACAACAGGCACTCGCTGCCGCAGGACGACGACACAGCTGCAAATATCGCCAATGTCAATGAATGTGCGCTTCATGCCTCATGCCCCCTCACCTTGTCCGGTTGCTGCCTCCGTTTAACTGCGCATTGCACGCTGAGCATACAAAGCAGTAGCTACTACAGTGGCAGTTGCAGTTGCAGCAACAGTGGCAGTGGCAGTGGCAGTGGCAGTGGCAGTGGCAGTGACGGTGGCAGCGCCGGTGGCAGAGGCACGAAAAACGGAAAGTGCTCGTTGCGCGTTTATTGAGAAATCTGGAGACACCGAGAGACGTTAAGGAAGCGGCTAAAACCACAAAACCGGCAACTGAAGTCACAGCTCCGCTACGGCATGGCACAAGCCCAACAAGAGTTTTTTTTGGTCGAAGGAGGGGGCAGAGGGAAAGGGGAAAAGAAACGGAGTTACTGCATCGACTGACTGACTGGCTGGCTGGCTGGCCGACCGGCCAAGGAATGCGACGCCTGGCGCATAACAATGCGATCTGCTTCCCCGCCGCTGCGCTGCCGACCCCAAGAACCCATTGGCAATGTATCCGAGCGGCTACGCCAAGGCATCTGCATCGAGTGCCCTGGGCCGGCACAGTGGGATACCAAGAGCGTAGCTCGCGACAGTTGCAGTTGCTACAAATTGGCCTCCGGCTTGCCACTTGGCCAACAAGCCTAACACCTTGGCCAAGAGACGTTTTTGGTCAAACAAACGAACGGCGCGGCAATTGCCTGCCATCAAACATGTTCGATGCTCGAAGCTGTTGCGATGCGCTGCAGTGCGCTCTTATACACTCGAACGCGCGAACGTCAACAACAGCGCCAGCAAACATGTTGCGTATAAGAGAGCGCGCGAGCGAGCGAGTTCGAAGCGTGTGCGGACAAGTTGTGTATGAGAGAGCGAGATGTGTTTCTCTTCGAATGAATTTCGTGATCGCACTAAATTTCTTGCCTGCATAACTGTAAACCTCATTTGGACTTCATCCTGCTCCCCCTCCCCCCGCGCTATCATGTAATCCTCGAAATTGAAAACTAACCTTTTAATTGCAGCCTCCACCTCCCGCTCCACCGCCCCCTCCCACACTACTCACTCACACACCATGCAAATAAAATCCCTAGCGACTTAATGTTTTGGCCATGAATTGCACTGGCCAAAACCCAAGGCTTAAAAACAAACACTAACAGAAACACACACACACACACACTATAAAATATAGTTACATGGATTGAGTGCGGTGTGAAAAGGACGAAAAGCGGGGGGAGCTGCTTTATCCATACAATGGAATGTCTCTAACTTGGCCAATGCCATTTTGCAAAAAGCTTAACCAAAATTATTTGCATAAGATTCAAACTGCAATACGAAAACGTTGCCACATCTCGTCCTCACCCCCCGTCCTCCTCGCCACTACTGTGCCCCGCGGTGTGCATCACCTACCAAAATATCTAACAAAATGCCAGCAGGAGGCTCTATCTCGTCCTTTCACTGGGCCTACTTCACCATGCCCTTCTCCATTCCTTCTCCCTTCCCTAACCCCTCACTCGCGCTTTCTTCCCCCTTTCTCTTCCCCTCCCTCTCCCGCTGGGCAAAGTTTTATGCAAGTTTTGTGCCAAGTGAAGTTCATATTTGAGTTGGCGCACGCCCACTTTTGGCTGCCCCCGCCTTCCACCCGGCCACCCGACCACCCGGCCAAGTGCCTGGCTGCCTGCCTAATTGTATGAAAATACTTTATCCTTTCATTTGCATCCTGTGCATCCCCTTGTTGACCCCCAGCGCCACCTAGCCACCCAGCCACCTAGCCACCTAGCAACCTCTGCCCGTGGCATCCCCTCTGAGAGGGGGATTTGTTTAGACCTTCATTGTGCTCACCTGACCGACACCTCAGTTGCTCTCGGTTTGAGTTATTGGCTGAGCAACAGTCGGCGGATCCAAGGTGCCGACTTCGGGCCACTTCCACCTCGACTCCCACATGGGAGCTCGGGGGCAAGTGCAGCGAAGCGTTTGACATACCCAACAGCCTTGGCCAAAACGAAATGTATATAAATATTTCATGGAACGAGACAAAAGACAAAGTGAAAGATGAAGGAGAGATGGAGAGGTGGAGCGGGGGGGTTGGAGCGGTAGGGACAGGGACAGGGACAGACAAATGCAGAGTTGACAGCTGCCTGATTGCCCTCTGACGGCTTAGCTGGTACGAACCAGCTGTCACCCCACCTCACCCACCTCCCCCACCCACTCCCGCACAGTGAGTGGCCTCGATGTTGGTGCATGCAAAAATCTCAATTATGTTTTTGGCTCTTTGCTGAAATTTAATTAAATTCAAAAGGCAGCAAATACCCAAATGGGCGTTGGTCTTAGCAACGAATGAGGTGGGCGGGTCCGGTCATGATCAATGCAATGGCGGCGCCGGCAACGTCGACAGCGACGTCAGCATCCGCTGCCATCCACTGACCAAACGTTCTTTGGGTCAAGTTACGACGAAACCCGTTTCTGAGCCGATGCCTCCTCCCGACTGGTTTTCGGCTGCTTTGCTGTGATTGGAAGATTGAAACCTCCGACGTCTACCTGCTGTGGCATAGGCTCAGCTACTTTCCGCTTGCCACAGACCACAGGCTGCAGGCTGTAGGCTGTAGGCTGTAGGCTGTAGGCTGCGACTCAACAGGCATGGAAAGGATGTCTAGGAAGGAGTTGCATAGCTGAAGTTGAAGGAAGTCTCTCTTCCATTTGAAGTTCAACTCGGGCGGTCATTAAGTCACGACCGCAACACCATTAATAAGGGTAAAGCGGGGGACGGGGGTGAACTAGGGGTGCGGGTAAGGGTTAACACGGCTCCTGTCCTAATGGCTAACACGACGGCGCTAATGAGCCGCAACCCTGTCCCTTGACTGCCCCTGTCACTGTGCCTGCCTCTGCCTGTAGCTCTTCTCCTGCCCTGCCCCTGCCCCTGCCCCTTCCTCTGTCTCCCGTCTGATTAATTTGTGGGAACATCTTCGGGTTAAGGGTCAGTGGCTCGCATAGTTGATTGTTGCTCGGCGTTGGTGTTGGTGTTGGTGTTGCGTCTCAGTTAAAGCTGGACAGCTGGCTATTCATTATGCTTATCCTCTGTCACATAACCCATTTCCCCATTACAAGTGCCACACGCCCCAACCTCTCACTCAACGCCTGTGGCATGCCAATCGCAGCTAAGCGGCTTATAAAAGTTGCCTTCGCGCAGTTCCCACCTTCGGAGTGGAGCGGCATCTGCGGTGGGAGGTGGAACATAGTTGACGTTTTTATTCAACTTTTCCTCTATTTTCAATTTTTCAATTGCACCTGCCACAAATCGCAGTAGCAGCAGCAGCAGCAGTAGCAGTAGCAAAGGCAGAAGTTGCCACAACTTCAAAGTACCGACCACCTCGCATCTCGCATCGCGTCTCTCGCATCGCGACTCTCGCATCTCGCATCTCGACTCTCGCGTTTCGAGTTCACTTTCAAAACATACTTAACGTAATCGAGGGACGAGGCTGCTGATAATATTGAGCTGCAACAGAGACACTTGTCGATGGGGCAACAACTCAGGCAGCAGCAGCAACAACAACAAAACTTATGCTAATGGCGCGTTCCAAAAGGAGAGACGCGAGTCAAGGGATCAAGCGACGGGTGAGCAATTCATAAAAATTTACATACATTAGGAATCATAAGGGGAAGCGGCATGAGGAAGCAACAGGGGAACAAGGGGAGAGACGGGGAGAGACGGGGAAGGGGATACCACAATAAAAATTAGAGTGCGCAGGCGCTGCCGGAACATAAAAGTGGAAGCGGAAGGCACAACAACAGGAGAAGGAGGAGGAGAAGAAGGATGGGAAGGAGGAGGAGGAGGAACCTCTTAGAAGACAGGCAGCTCGACATTCCGGAAAAAGTAAAAAGTTAACCATAGATCATCGACTTTGCAGTTGTTGTGGGTCTCGCAGGCGCTGTAGGCGTTGCAGGAGCTGGGGGAGTGGTCCGTGTTGAGATCATAAATCATGGATTCAGTAATTGACGCGGAATGCGCTAAACGCATATTAAAAGTCAGCCCCATAATTCGGGCTCCCCATTTGAATGATCTATCATGGAAATGGAGGGCTATAATTGGGGACTCTTCAAGGTCCTTGACTCCAAGATCTTTGGCTCTCAGGCAACTAGCAAACTGCGAAGTTACTTGAGTTTACTTCCAGCTCTAAGTGATTCCTGCCCCCAGAAGTTCTGAATGGCAGTCATTAAAATTTATGATGGATCTTAGAACCCAAAAAGGACTTCAAAGGAGGACAATAAATTAAAAACAAAAATATAAAAATAAATATAATATAAAATAAAAATATACATATAATAAGAAAATAAAAAAATTCATAAAAAAATATTTTAAATAAACATAAAGAATTTTTCTAAAGTAATAAAAAGGATAATGAGGCATTAGCCCGAAGAAAGTGTGAAGGAGAAATGCTATTAAAATGAAAGTAAAAGGCAATAAAACATGAAAAAAACAATTAAAAACTGTTAAGTTAACATTAAGGATAACATTTAAAGTGTCAATAATTTAACAGTCATATTTCAAGTATCAATAAATCATAAAAAATAAATTAATTAATTAATAAATAAATAAATATATAAAAAAATAAATTAATTAATTAATAAAATAAAATAAGTTAAAAATATATTAATTAATTAATAAAATAAAATAAAAATAAAATAAATAAATAAATAAAAAAAATAAATAAAATAAATAAAGAAATAAATACATTAATATATAAATAAATAAGCAAATGAGTAAATAATTACATAAATAAATACATAATTAAGTAAATTAATTAATAAATAAATAGGCAAAAAAATAAGTGAATAAATAATAAATAAATAAATCAATGAATAAATAAATAAACAATTAAAGAATCAAAATAAATCAGCAAATAAAAAATATAAACCAGAGAAACTTATCAGCAGACCCAGATAAGTTAACAGCGATGTTAAGTACCATAACAGTCTACAGAGAGAAGCTCTCAGAAATCACAGATAAGCAAATGAAAATTTTAGATAAGTTCCCAATTGGTCGGGGGAAGTTCCTATAAATAGAGAAGCTTTGAGAAGTTTTAATGTGATTTTAAATAAGTCTGCAGACTGCAAAGGAAACTCAACAGTTTAATTAATCAAATGTAGTTAACCGATTAGATAAGTTCGATGCTTCGTTTGCTTCTCACGAAATCAAATCAAATGCAATGATTCAGAAAATTTTCTTTGAATTCCCAAAAGGCCGCTCATCTCTTGTGCTCAGCCATTAGATCTGTCGTCTAATTGAATCATGCACTAAATTTTGATGGATGTATAAACAAATGTTTTTGGAAAGAGTCTGGGTGATGAGAACGGGGAGGGGGGTGGTGGGTAAGAGTGGGGGGAGAAATGAGAAGTGAGAAATGAGGCTTGGGGATGAGCTACTAAAAAGCATCTTCCGTTTTTCACTTTTCATTCATGACCTGCATTCGGCGAAGGTAACACTCTGCAAGGGTATGCGTGTGTGTGTGTGTGTGTGTGTGTGGTACTTTATATGAATGACTCTGTGTGCGTGTGTCGGAGTCGCTGAGCAATTTATTACCTGCCATTTACCGTTACTCATTATTAATTGCATGCAATTAATCAGTTCTCCTTGCGTTCACCGAGTCGTATACGCATTGTGCTTGCCACCATCCACTTCGCCACCCCTCCACCCGTCCGCCCCTTTTATTCACTTCACACACACACACACACACACACACACACACACACACAGCCATACTTGCCCCCATATCGCTGCAGCCATTCACTCGCTTCTGCTGAACTAGAATTTTGAATGAATTCAAATGCAAATTGTAAATAAACATTGAAAATTTTGGCTTTTCGCTTTTAAAGGGGAAAATCCAGTGGAAAATGTTTCACCCCCTCCTCCTCCCCTCCTCTACTCCCCCGCCCTGTACTCTCCACTCTCCTGCTGCTCCGTCAAAGTAGTTGTTGTTCTTTCGCCTCTTCGTGTGGCACTGCAGATGTGTCGCCTCAATTGCTTGTCGGAGCTGTGACGGCGAATGTGTCAAGTCTCTTCCTGCCCTTCCTGCACGGTGTGGCAGCGTCTGTTGTCCTGTCCCATCCTCCGTTTCTGCCACAGGACGTGGCAATAAAATGCATCGCCAGTTGCAGGTTTCTGCGCGGCCCAGGATAACGTCTCATGTTATTCTCTTATTATAAAAAATATATTCCAACTATTCCAAGTATCGACGGGACTCCAACTTCTGTCCCGTCACCCCCTCCCCACAGCCCTTTCCAAGGGGGGATCCCGCATCGTTTTGTCTTTTACTCAATAAAACTTTTTGATTTCCGCTCGAATAAACGAAACTTTTTAATGCGCAGGTCCCCAAATCGCCAAGTGAAATGAAATCGAAGGAGGGAAATAAAAGACAAAAGTAAAGGTAAAATGAAGAACGAAGAAAAAAGAAAAAAGACGAAAACAAAGCAGGGAAGAGAAAAAAGCAGAACAGTGAAACGAAAACGAAAACGAAATCGAAATCAAAAAAGTGAATCAAATCAAATCGAATCCAATCGAAGGCAAGGAAAATCGGAACAAAGACATCATCGATGGAGCCGAGGGGCGGGGGGTGTCCGAAATTTAAATGTCCAATTGTTCGGAGCAACACCTGCCAAATAGCCACCCCATCAGCTGCACCCCTTAGCTCACACACACACACACACACACACACACACACACAGGTAGGAATTCCGTTTTAATTCAATTGGATTAGTTGTCCATTGCAACACACGCGACCAGAGGACGGTGAGGGGAGGAAGGGAAAGGGGGAGGGGTAGGGGGAGAGGCAAAGCGAAGTCATGGCTAAGCGACAGCAACAAATCAAACGAACAGTGTGAATGGTGGAGGAGGGGGGACAGCGGGGAGTAGGAGATGAGGGGCGAGTGTGGAAGTACGTGGATCTTTTTGACGCGTGGGGCTTCCGCGACGGCATTTAACTAAATGCGCTCTTAATGCAGCCCCATCAATAGCATATCTACACCCCCCACACACTCACACTCACACTCACACTCACACGCACATCCCTGGAACCAGTCACGCCCCCAACTACCGCCCACACTGCTATTCATGCGCTCGCTCTGTTTCTTTGTCTAATTATTCAGGAATTCAAAACAACAAACGGAAAGTCGCTGAATACTCGAACGAGTGTTTGAGTGTGTGAGTGTGTGAGTGTGCCAGTGTGTTAGTAAATGCATGACTGATTGAATGAGCAGACGAATGAATAAATGAATGACTGAGTGAAAAAGTGAGTAAATGACTAAGTGAATGAGTGAGTGAATGAGTGAATGAGTGAGTGAATGAGTGAATGAGTGCAAGACATGCAAATGTGCAAAAATGATGCATTAGCGTGATTAAACGGTAAAAGGATGTCCGGCGCGGGGGCCACATATCAATTCTCAACCTATACGACCACGCCCCCTCGATATCCGCCTGCCTACGTTCAGTGCTCCTGGAGCTCTGTTCCAACTATTTTATAGTTCATTCTCCTGCCGAAACACGCGATGAAAATGTTTTTCAACTTCTGCGAAAATAAAATTTCACGTCTTAAAATGAAAAATAATTGGAAGGGATTCATTAAAGGACTCTTAAGCTCTTCCTTATGGCAGGTTAGGCGCTTACTTGAAATCAATAACAGTTGAAGGACTCGCTCCTTTTCACAAGTCAAGAAAAAACTAATTAAATTGTGTGTGCCTTTCATGCCAAGAGTAACTAAAAAGGAATCGTTAAAGGAGTCCTTTGAACTCTGACTTGTTAGCTCGCAATCGTTATTACTCAAAGGACTCGCTCCTTTAGAGTTTAGTGGAACATTTTTCTGCCAATTAAACCATAAAATAATGTAAAAATATAATTTAAGAAATTGTTTAAGGACATTTTTGTTATTCCTTGCAAAATCTGTCTCTACTCCGAAACATGAATTGTCGAAGGATTCGATTCGAGTTTTGAGAATTTATAAAATGCAAAAATTGAAATAAATTTGTGCGTTATTGAACGTCTAAGGACACGCCCCAAACTCTGTTCCCTAAATAAACTGTTTATCAATGAAAGGACTTTTTAATTTGAATTAAATTATGGAAAAATCCTTTTTGGAAAAGTTCTTGCTGGGTTCCTCATGCGTGTGAATTTCCTTAAAGGCAACTCATCTGAAGAGCTCAAAACTAGTCGGGAGCGAGTCCTTTTTATGATTCATAAATACCTTCTACCCATAATCCTTGTCAATTGAGGACTTCAGTTCGACTTCTGTTGATGTCGTTTCCAGTTGCCAGCTTCCAGTTTCTGTTTCTGTTTCTGTTTATTGCTAAGATCCTGATTGAACGACCAATCCTTCGAACGGGAACATGATTGAACATGTTTTGTTTGGGTGAAGGGTGAAGGGTGAACGGTGAAGGGTGAAGGGAGCAGGGAGAAGTGGACGGGGATGAAATAGGGATACTCAGGATGCTCGGGATGATGAGGATGAAAATGAAGAGGAAGAGGAAGAGGAAGAGGAGAGGAAAATAAAGATGGGAATGATTAAAGCAGCACTTGAGTCCAATATGAAAGGATAACAACTAAATGGTCACGTCAACGCCAGGACCAAGTGAATAATGGAGATTGAATGGCGTTGAAACGCTTGGCGATGGGCAACAAGAGGGAGGAGTCGCATAGGGCGAGGGGCGTGTGGGGAGGAGGACGGGGAGCGAGGAGCGAGGAGCATGAAGCGCGTGCCAAAGCGATGCGAAATTCGGTAATGAACGAAGGAGGAGCAAAGCGAATGGAGAGAGGAAGGAGATGGGCAGATGAAACTGAAACCGATAGCCAAGGACAACAAGGAAAGAGGACATGGCACCGGAAGAAATACGCGAAGCATTAAAGCAAAAATTGAGGATAAGAAGGAGAGACAGAGGACAGAGGACAGAGGAGAGGTTGAATCGTGAAAGTGAAGTGATGAGATGGGTAGGGGGAGGGGCAGTGGCAGGGAGGAGACTGTAGGACGTGCAGCTGGAATCTGATAGGAAGCGTAAGCAACGCTAAGGAGCTCATCATCTTCAGCCATATCCGGAGCAGGAGACCAACTGCAGCAGGGAAAGTGTTGTCACTATGCGGCGAGGGGAAGACACGAGAAAGAAGATGAACGGTGGAGAGGGGAGAGGGGAGCGGGGAGGGGGGAGAGGTGGAGGGGATGCGCTTAGAAGCGGGTTATGCCCGATATAAGAAGCGATAACGAGTTGAAGTTGAAGTGCCAGTCGAGGGCTGCGGGTCGGGAGTCGTGAGTCGTGAGTCGCAAGTCGCGAGTGGTGAGTCGCGAAGTGGTGAATGGTGAGTGGTAAGTGGTGAGTGTTGAGTCGCGGGTTGGGGGGACTGTTTCTGGATTCATCTGATTCCTGGCTGCTAGCTACACATTGGCAAATGGTGAATGGAGGGGTTGGTGGGGGGAAGGAGAGGCTTACATTAAACAGGGGGGAAGCCGGAATTACCTTTGCCCGTCTCAAAGGGGGCCGAGCGACTGCGTCGTTGGTTTTAAGTTGTTTTGTATCTTCAGCTAATGGTTGCAGCTTCCACTTAGCGGGGCATGTTGCATGTTGCACGTTGCACGTTGCACGCTGTCCCGCTGGCACGTACAACAACTCAAGCCGCTGGCTGGCGAACACTTTGTCAGCTCTGATTGAGTGCAGCTTTGACAGTAAGCAGCTTAAATGAGGCACGAGTGGCACGAGTTGCGGCAGCGGCAGCGGCAGAGCTGGCAAAGGGAGTGTGGAGGCCGGTGGCCAGAGGAGGGCAGCATCGGTGACCACCCAGCGGCTTGAATTAGCAGCTGTTCCAAGGATCATAATTGCCAGTGGACGCTGCCCCATCCCAAGACCACAACGCGGATGACTCTGACGAATGAACTGCATGTGGAAACGTGCAAATTCGATCGGTTGAACGTTGTCCTTCCGCCGTTAGATCCTGCAGGACTGTGCATGCAGATATATCCGAGAGATGCGAGGCATCTGCTGTAGCAGCACGCGCATCCTTTGTGCAAACACACACACACACAAAGGCCAACAAAAGGACTTGTGTGTGCACACATGTTGCCCCGGCAGGAAGCGCACTGATTGAGGAGCAATCGCTCGTAGCCGGGACAGATGTTTTCTTCATTAAACAGCCGCTCGATGTACCGACTGCCTCCGTCCCCCGTCCCTCGTCGCTCGTCCCTCATCCACCGAGCAACGATTGAGAACCAAGGACCCCCGACTCCTTCAGACGGCCGGGCGCGTGCGCCGCGTTTGCAGGATAAAGAATGCGAAGGATGCCAAATCGGAAGTACCGCTCGGGGGTCACAATAAGAGCGCGAGCAAGGACCTTTTCCCCCCTCGCCACCTCGCCTCCTCGCCTCCTCCTCCTGCCCTCCGCCAGGGACTGCTGCGACATTTGCGGAGGTTAAATGCCTTTGAAATGCTTTTGGTTTCGAGTTCGGAGATTTATAGTTTCACACATGGACTGCTCGATCCTTGCGCCTGCAAGGACAAGTGCCAGATCTGTGGCATGCGAGGAATGCCTCATTTCAAGGATATTAACCTTAATTATCGTCCTCGAGCTCTGCGGCCCACTGAACTGTTAATCCATAGATAAACTCGCATTGTGGAGACGCCGTAATTAGATTTTAGTGCCAAGCTCGGCATTTTTTGTATTCCTTGCATCCGCTGGGTCCTTTCACTCTTCTATTTATCCCTTTTGCCATTTCCCTCACAACACTTCAACACCCCCCCACCCCCCCCCCCCCACACGACTTGGCCAAATAAACAGTTTTCTTTTCGGCCGCCCGGTTTCTAATTAGTGGACCGCAAAATATGAGCCTGGCCAGGACTTAGGTATAAGGACATAAACCTGGCACTTGCTATCAGGCGCACAATAAGCTGCCAGGGTTTAAATAGAAGGACATATACCTGGCAGTTGCTATCAGCTCTGACCCCATAAATTCCTGCTGGCAGCGCCAAGGATAACCCGAGCGGCCACCGCTGCAACTGGAATAAGGACACAAATGCGAACGGGAACGCGTTTCAATTAAATTTCAACTTACAAATCAATAAACCAACATTTTCAACACAATTCATACATCGCTTAACCACACACACACACACACACACGCACACACACACACACACATAAACACACACGAGCAGCTGAAGGAAATGGCAGAAATTGTAGGCCAAATACAGGCGAAGCAGAGGCGGCGGGGAAGGCGGAGGAAAGGCGATGGAGGCAAAGGCGGAGGCGTTATTGAGACGCTGCCACCGCTGCCGTGTGCAACTCGACACCGGAACAAGTGGCAGACGTGGCAGCAGCGACGGCAGGGGAAGCATTGAACGCGGGAGGAGAAGGAACCAAAGGAGGAGTAGGAGCCGGAGGAGGACAGGACAGGACGAGCAGCAGAAGCAGAAGCAGAAGCAGGAGAAGGTGAAACAGGCACTAGGAGGTGGAAGGTGAACTAAGGTGGGGCAGGGGCAGGGGCAGGGGCGGGGGCAGGACCATTGCGACCACGTGCATTCTTCTTATTGTTTTATTGAGTTTGTGCAGCGTTTCTGCCGCCTCAGTCCGCCCCACCACCACCACCACTGCCTCGCTTACTGCGTGGTTAAATGTGTTTAAAAAAACAACAACAACAACAACAACAGCAACACCAACAACAACAACCTGAAGAGCAACATTTGGTGGCATTAACAGGTCAGAGGCAGAGGCACGCGCAGGCACAGAAGCAGGAACAGTCACGGGGGCATTCGAGGAGGTCTCGAGGCACAGGCGGTACAGTGGTAACAAGCGCAAGCGGACCTGAGCCAGGACAATGGACAATGAGCTCGACATCCTGTCCAGGGGCGGCAGCGGAATCGGTGCGCGGCATTAATTGGTTCACTGATTTCATACGGCCAACTGGTGGCAGCAACAACAACAGCCGGAACAACAACAGGACTAACAACAGGAACAACAACAGGAACAACAACAGGAACAACAACAGGAACAACAACAGGACTAACAACAGGACTAACAACAGGAATCCGAACAACAAAAACAGGATTAAGGACGCGCTGTGTTCCTGTTTAACCTGTCCGCTACAGACGCAGGACAAGCTCAGAGTAGAAACCAAAGATGAAGAATGGCGATGGGGGAATGGGAAAGTAGAAAGGGGGTAGGGGAAAGGGGGGCATGGGGGAACAATGGCATGAGGGGGGGCATTATTCGAGAATGGGGCATGTCGCATGGCCAGCAAATGCAATGAACCGCATTGGCAATCGGGTCGATGGTCACATTGGCAGAGCTGCCGCCGTTGCTGCCGATAAGGAGCAGCCGGGAGCGTCGAGTGCATCCTTCGGACGATGTCGCAGCTGCCGCCCGAGACAAGCTAACAGGCGGAAAATGATATTATGGGCGCATAACTCGTGCCAGGACCCAGCAGCCAGCAGCCAGGAGCCAGGAGCCAGAGCACAGGAACATCACACGATACACAGCAGCAGCCAGAGCATTTCGCCACAGGACTCGGGGGCACGCTTCGCTCTGTGTTGCACGCTGCATGGCAGATGAAAGCGATGCCAAATCTCATTAAAAACTGAATCGAAATGGTAATTTGAGTTGCACACAAACAAATAGATCCCCGATGATGCACTGCGATTGCGAAGGCGATTGAGTTGATACCATGTCCTGGCATGTGCATGCGGCACTGTATGTGTGTGTGTGTGTGTGTGTGTGTGTGTGTGTAGCTAAGGACTGAGCACTTTGTTTGCCAAGTTGTTGTCTCGACATCGGGATGCCACCGCCGCCGCCGCCGCCGCCGCTGCACGGCAAGACGCTTGCCACAACACACGCTCAGGACTCGGGGATGCAGGATTTGAGGCATGAGGCTGGGCTCGATGAGGCTGGATGAGGCTCGAGGCACTCGAGGGCTGACAGGACGCAAGGTGTGATTTTCTATTTGTCGACATTGTTGTTGTTCGTGCTGAGGTTTGGTTTCATATGCGGGCAGGTGGTTTATGCGATTGCAACCAGAATGTGTGTGCATGTGCGTGTGTGTGTGTGTGTGTGTGTGTGTGTCCTTACACGTGTTTGAGTTTTCAGTAGCAAAAGAGTTTTTATATTAAAATTAAGCCGGATTTAAGGATCGATGATGAGGCTATAAACGTTCATCGATTTTAATTAACGACAGCCTTCCACATGCCACACACGAGCAGCACGCGGGCCGCGTGTGGGTGCAGCGGAAGGAGGGAAAGTGGAGGGAGCGGAAGGAGGGAAATGGAGGGAGCGAGAGGAGGAAAGTGGAAAGTGGAGGGGGAAGTTAATCATCAAAATGGATTAGGGGGATTATAAAAAATTGCATTTAAATGAGCACCCATAGAAAATGGCAAGTTGCAACATTTTGTGGCACAAACAACTCTGCCCCGCCCCAGCTTCATCATCCGCACATCCGCATACATCACTGCGCTGATTGATTGATTGATGATAGTTCAAATAAATTTAATTAAATGTTGCATTTGTTCGACCATCGAGTGCCTGGGAATGCAAATGAAAGGAAGCTGCTTGAGCGGATAGTCCTGCAAAGGACACGACTTGCAGATATCTTTTATTGGGTATTATGCGGGTGCAGGCTTAAATAATTAAATGAATTTTGATACGCAAATTTAATACTGTGTTTTTTTGGAAGCTCTAACTGTGTGGAGGAAAGGATGAAAGGATATGCGCTGGTTTTGTTTTGAAATTTGTTTCGTGTTCAACCCGAAGAAATGAGAAGCATTTAAATATCCTTTTTCCAGTTTCACTCTCAACCAAAAATGAGTGGAAAGTATACACTGCATTTCTCTTGCAAACTTTTTACAGGATATTTTTCGTTTTGAGGACGAGCTTTAAATACTTGTCTCTACACTCATGCGAATCGTAATGGCGCTCAATGAACTGAATGTTTAATGCAAACAATTGAAAACAAAGGATTCAATTGTTGAAATTAGATTTAGATTTTGTATTCAAATAGTCCTTGTTCATCTGTATGTCCTTTTTATTTTCACAGATACCCATGGAAAATGCAACGGAGGCAAAAAAAAACTACACACAGTCAGGATTAAGCAAGGACATCTAAATTGTATTTGCTCAAAGCGAGAGAAAAATAAAAACACTCTGAGAAGCCACAAAATAAGATAAAAATATATATAATAAAAATAAAAAAAAAAACAAAAATAATTAAAAATAATAAAAATACAAACAAAACAAAAAAGATAAAAATATAAAGAAAATAAATAAAAGGAAAAATATATTATTTATATTTATTTAAAGAAAAAAGAAATAAAAGTGAGAATAGAAAAATAAATAAAAAATTAAAATTAAACTAACAAATTTAAAAAAAAAATGTATAATAAATTAAAATTAAAAATTAAAGAAGAAGGAAATTAAATCAAATATTTATTTTTTTTTTAAGTGGCATACATCCTAGCGATTCAGAGCTCAGTACTTATACAAACAAAATATCAGGACATGTTTTTTATTTTATTTATTTTGGGTTGGAGCTCTTGGAACTTGGCTGTCTGAAGGACTTGTTTCCTTTTATTTGAATTGCATTAATGGACGAACAACGGCAAATTGTAGCTAAAACATTTCCCAATATAAACTAATCTACGAACAAAAAAAAATAAATATAATAAAAAGGATAATCGTCCTTTCAGGAAAATGAAACTATATATAAAAATTTGACATTGGGCGCAGTAGAAAAAAAGTTAAAACTATTATTAAGTTGAAAATAATTGTTATACAAATAAAATGTAAATAAACTAAAGCTCCTATTCACAGTTATCGAAGGGATTTTTCGTCCTTTTTGTATACATTTATTCTATAACTTTTTGGAAAGTCCCCTACGGGATTTTAGGACCAAAATTAAATCTTAATCGGCTGTATATCCACCGATTTAAGGACTATCGTAATTGCGAGCTTATCCGAGGATCTTCAAAATAGTTAAGTCCTAGCCAGGAACAAGGGTCCTTTCAGGACTCAAGATATATGCACAGAAAGGTCTAAATATCTCAATTCTATTATTTGGGACCTTGGCAACTTTTATATTGTATTGTAAAGGACCTCCAAGGCCCTTTACTTCAATCAAGGACATTCAAATATGGGATAATAAGTGGGCCAAAGGATATTCAAAGCATTACCAAAAATATACAACAACAATTTTGCAAATCGGTCAACAATCTTGGCCAAAATGTCAATTGAAAGAGGAATTTGGCTTGGAGATTTCAATAACTCTGTGTTATTTAATAATAAAAAAAATTGTTTTTAACTAAAATTATGTAATTTTATTTATTGAAATAAAATATAAGATTGTTATTAATTGGAAAAAATTATAAAAATATTTGTATTTATTTAAAATTTATTTAAAACACTCAAAACAAGTAAAACACAAATTGCCCATAGCGAAACTCAAGATTCTTCTTCTTCTTCGTTTTCAACTTTTAAAAAGGGCCTCAAAATTGGCCGTTTTCAGATTCGAGGTACCAGGCGAACAGAAACGGCAGAGGGTTGCTGTCAAAAAAAGCGCTGCATACCGTAGGGGGCGCCGTTTCAAATTTGAATTTGAAACTGAGATTGGCTTATGGAACGGCTTGCGCGCCAGTGCAAAATTTAATTCTGACTACGTAAATTTGACAAAATTTGGAAATATTTCATTTTTTTCAGATTCCTATTTATTTATGCTTTATAAATTATTTATTTTTAATTTAGTATTTTATTTTTAAATTATGCTTTTATTTATTTTAAAATTTAACTTCTATTTGCCAATTTATTATTTATTTTATTGGACTGTTTTAAAGCCAATAAATTTAATTTATGTGGCTACAAAGCAGGCTTAATCTTTGTTACGTGCAGAAGGATATAATGTCCTTAAATAAAAACAATTTATTTTTAATTTTATTTAAAAAATTATTTTATTGGAGTACATTAACAACTAAAATAATAAATAAAAACAAAATAAACTATTCTATCTGCTTATATTGCCGAAGAGAGCTCCGCATCCTTCCTTGTCATCCATTCAAAAGTTCCAGCGAGATCCTGATTTGTTAACATATAAAACATCCTTCCAAATTTAGTGATCCTTTAAAAGAAAAAAATATTTATATTTGATTTAATTATAGTTTTTTATTTATATTTTTAATAAATTTTTTTTATAAAAATAAAGGGCTCGATATAAATTTGTATAAATCGATGAGTTTGTGTGGATGGACACATAGTCCAATGTCCTGGCTAATATGACTGAAGGAGATCCAGGACTTGCTAACTTAATCTCTAATTTAATTGTAGGATCCTGTACTGAGTTGACAATAAACTTTAAGCTTATTATTTAAATAATTCACTACTTGTGTGTTTTCTAAAACAACTTTTTAAAAATAATAAATTAGGTTTTTGTTTTTTACTTTTACTTTTTGTTTACTTTTTAGTCTTTTAAATTGAAAAATTGTTACTTTAAAAATCCCTGAAAATCCTGGTTCTCCTTCCGTATTAAGTAATCCGTTTCCGGAAGAGGAAAATACGGGTAATCAATACTTTAAAGTAACGTTGAGTGAAAGAGTAAAGAAGCAAGTTTAAAAGTCTCCCAGGCTAATTTTTTGCACTTTCCTCGCAAAAGTGTCTAATCTTATTTCAAAGTAAAAGTTCAAATTGTTTTCCATTAGGCAGGTAATTATCATGGGCAGTAATTAGCATTCTTCACTCAGGTGAACTTATCGCAAAAATAAGAATTTCTTCCTCTACTTGTTTTTCTTGTTGTTGTTGTTGTTTTTTTAAGTTGTGGTGTTACTGTTGTTGTTGTTGTTATGTGAAGCTCTCTGTACAAAATTGATTTTGACACCAAAAACTTTCGCTGGAGTTGGCAAAAAGTTTTTCAACTTGTAAAGGAGCTGCGAAACTTTCCCTGAAACGGACGCCATTACATGGCGCAATGGAAATGCATATAAAACGAAAAATGGAAAAAGGACTCACAAAAAAAACAAAAAACAAAATATATAAAAATATAAATAATCTATCCGAAGCCCGCATACCCTTTCCAGTCCAAAAGATTACAGGTTAAAACAAATAAGTAACAAAAAAAAAAATGGAGAAGCCTTTACAGCCTTAAATATTCTGAGGTCCTTCGGAATGTGTGATTCTCATAGTTATTACAACCACACAGACACTCAGACACACAGTTTGCTTCCAGTTAGGGAACGTAACTTTCTAATTGCGCCATAAATCTGGAGCACCCTTCCTGTTAGGGCATCAGAGAGAGGAAGGCATTAAACATGAAGAGCTCCAAATGTAACTAAAGCTGCAAAAAGACGTACATCAGGAATGGGAGCTGCCATGGGCAGGGTGGTGGGGGCAGAGAGAGGGATGGCAGCCAGGGCTAGGGCTGGGATTGGGATTGGGGCTGGTACTGAAGTGGAGCCTAGAACTGGAGGGAAGGGGAGACTGGGACTGGGACTGGAGGAAAGACTGGGACTGGAGGGGAGACTGGGACTGGAGGGGAGACTGGGACTGGAGGGAAGACTGGAGCTGGGTACGGGGTAGTTAACAGATAGACACACCCCAAAACAAGAAAACACGAAACGCAAAACTTTTGCGAAGATTACATGCGCTTTACCAGTCGCAAGTCGAAGACGAAGCCCATGGCGGAATTATGCAAGCGGTGCACAGAAAGCACACGGGCCAAAGGTCACCCACAGCCGTAGCCAAAGACAGAGGCACAGCTTGGACAGTCAAAGCGAGTGACAAACTAAGGCACCCAGCCACCCAAGCAGCCAACCACCCAGCCAGCCAACCACCCAGCCACCCAAGCAGCCAACCACCCAACCAGCCAACCACCCAGATACCCAACTGCCCACACATCCATTTGGCGACTGAAAGTGTGCCAAGTGGTCGCGACCTGTGCAACATGGCGAGTGCACTTTGAAATTGATGTGGACGTGGATGTGGATGTGGATGTGGGTACGGGTGTAAGTGCGGGTGCGGGTGTGGGTGCGGGTGTAAGCAAGAAGATGTGGATGTGTTCACGTTGATGGACAGTGCGGCAAACAGTTGGTGACGTGGACAGCAAGTGGAAGCTAGGAATGCAGCCAAAACAGCAGGCATTCAAACAGTCAGTCAGTCAGCCAGTCAATCAGTATTCAGCTGGTCAGTGAGTTGCTTACTCCGTCAGTCAGTCAGTCAGCCAGTCAATCAATCAGTTGGTCAGCCCTCAGATCAAACAGAAAATCAGACTGTTTGTCAGTTAGTCATTTTTTCAGTCAGACAATCAGTCACAAAGTTAGTCAGTCAGCTGGTAAGCCAGTTAGTTGGTCAGTCAATCATTCAATCAATCATCGGATAGTAATTCAGTCAGTTCGCCAGTCGACCAGTCAGCTGGTTAGTCGGTCATTCAATCAGCTGATCAGCCAGACAGTCACTTAGTTCGTTATTCAGTCAGTAGATCGCTCAGTCAGTCAATCAGTCAATCAGTCAATCAGTCAATCGGTCAATCGGTCAATCGGTCAATCAGTCAGTCGGTCAGTCAATCAGCTGATCAGCCAGAAAGTCACTTAGTTCGTTATTCAGTCAGTAGATCGCTCAGTCAGTCAATCAGTCAATCAGTCAATCAGTCAGTCGGTCAGTCAATCAGCTGATTAGTCAGCCAATCAGCTGATCAGCTAGACAGTCACTTAGTTCCTTACTCAGTCACTTAGTTACTCAGTCAATCAGTCACTCACTCAGTCAGTCCGTCAGTCAGTCAGTCAATCACTCTGTCGGTCAGTCAATCAGCTGATCAGTCAGTCAATCAGCTGATCAGCTAGACAGTCACTTAATTCCTTACTCAGTCAATCTGTCACTCACTCAGTCAGTCAGTTACTCACTCAGTCAGTCAGTCAGTCAGTCAGTCAGTTAGTCAGTTAGGCAGTGAGTTAGTGAGTCGTGGAGCCGCAAATTGATGGGCAGGTCGAGATGTGGCCATCGCTCTTCCGCGGGCCTACACTTCGTATGCGCAATGTGTGCAGTTTATTAAAAAAGTTACTCAATTTATGGCCGAGGCATGCGACTTGCCGCACACACGACTCCGCAGCAGAGGCTGCTCGCTGTTTCCTTCCACCCGCTTCCTGCACCCTGCTTCATGCAACGGGGAGTGGGCAGCAGTTGAGGGAGAGGCGGTAGGGGGATAGGGGGGTAGGAGGGTAGGGGGCAATCAATTGATGCAAAGAATGCGCCACAAATGCCAATAAACAATTCGTGGAAAATGAACTGCGACGCAAGGAGAGAAAACGTTGGCAATGAGAAGGACACTTAAAACGCAATTCAGTTAAACGGGGAGGGGTGATCATTTAAGAGGGCGGGGGGTTGGGGGTATTCACATTACGGTAATTGAAGTGTACGCTTTATTTGCCTTAATTCATTTTTGTGTGTCTGTGCATGTGTGTGTGTGTGTGCTTAGCTGTGCGTGAGCCAGCAATTTGCCATTTTGAATGGATTGAATTGGATTGCGTCTAATGCGGCTTATCCACTGCCCAGTGGGTGATATTTACGCGCCGGGGACATCCTGCCGGGGCAAGCCCAGCGACAACAACAACAGCCGTAAGAAGAGCAACAACCACAACAACATTAACAATGCTAACAACAACAAGGACCACAACAACAAAAACAACAACAACCGCGAAAGCCAAGCTACAAAATCAAACAGATGTACAAGAAGCTGGCATGTCCTTTGGCAGCGCTTAATGGCGCTGTAATCAAAAGTCATTATGTCGACCATTGGCATCAAGGACAACGCACATTTTGGCTTTGGTTAGGGTGCCGGTGCTGCCATGGCCTGCTGCTGTGCGTCTTGATCCTTGTCGTGCTGCCCGCCACTGTGGCTGGGAATCAGCTTGTCCTCCGTTCGCTAACAAAGGAGAATTACGCGTATTATGACCAGACAACTTCGAGGGGTGAGAGAAGTGGGAGGAGGGATGATGGAGGGAAGCGGTGGAAAAGGGAGACTGGCATTTCTTAACGTTCAACGTTCAGCCCTATTCCCATCAAAAATCCCAATCCCAATCCCAATCCCAATCCCGAATCCCGAGTCTCATTCCCCATCCAGGGCCAAGCCCGTCGCAGTCCTCGTTTCGTTATTAATTTGTTTGTCAAAGCCGAAGGCAAGCAAAAAGCAGGAAACAGGAATCCGCCACATCATGGCCATCCACTGGCAGTGCCATGTTAATGGGACACGCCCCCCCTTCAAAGACGCGACACGAAGCAACAGTTTCCGGCTGCCACGTCTACCATGTGGGCTATGAAAAGGGATTGGGTCTGAGTCCAGGACTGGCTCTGGCTCTGGGTCTGGCTCTGGGTCTAGGTCTGGGGCTGGGGCTTAGTCCAACGCCGTGTCCGTTCAGGATAATGCACAGCTATTAAGCGACAAACGATGAAGGCGACTAAAACGCGGATTAGGCCCAACTGCACGCACATCATGAGGTTGCAAGTTCGAGCGGCCCTTGGGGCAGGGGTAGGGACTGAAGCAGGGGCAGAGGCAGAGGCAGAGGCAGAGGCAGAGGCAGGGAAGGAATGTGTCCGAGTGCAGGCAGCGGATGATTAAATCCTGTACTTGCATGCAAGGACACGTGCTGCTCCTGCCAAGGGTGCGCACAGAGAGAGACATGTGATACGCTCGCCTTGCAGCTCAAAGGAATCTTGCGATGGATGGGTAACAAGGGGCATGACTCACAGCCCGAGCCCAAATGACAAATGGGATCAAATGGGATCTGGCGGCTCCCTGCGCGCAGCTATAAATGGACCAAGCATAACTTTTTCTTAGTTTCCCAAGAACGATAGGCCTTTGATTCCGGGAAATACCTGGAAATCGGATCAATTAAGGTCCATAAATTCCCAATTATCTTTCGGCAGAAGCTCCCAATCATTGACTTATCCAGGAAAAAGTTCCAATCATTTTAATGAACTCGATTAGCAGCGCATTTGAATGGGAATAACCCGCCGGAAGCGCGCCTACACAGCCCCACACATCCATTGGGGATCCACCCTTCGCCCCTTCCTCTCCAATTCAAGATGCGCCCAAGTGGAGGATCCTCGTCATAGTCTCAACAATAGAACATTATTAAGTTCTGTTTGTTGTGATTGTTGTGTCTGTGTGTGTGTGTCTGTGTGTGTGTGTGCGGAGTATCAGTGTTTATATATCTTATTTATTTTTATTTGTTTATGTTCCAGCTGCCCCTCTCCATGCCGCGCATCGCCTCTCGCGAGGAGGAGACCCGTGCAATCTTCCAAAAATAGATCAAATTTCTCATAGGTTTTGCACACATTCGTGGGGCAGGGGTGAGGTGGAGGTGGAGCGGCGGTTCGGATTGGAGGGGCACACGACGCCATCGATGATGATGAGTTGGATGTGACGTCACGTGGGCGAGCTTGTCGTAGGCGTGTGCCACGCGGTGGCGTTAACGTCATCAACGCTCTGCGAATGATCACCGAACGGCAAGCGGTGAGGGGCAAAGGGTTATGGGTGCAGGAGGGGCAGGGGGTAAGGGGGGTTGTCTTTGTTTAGTTCGTCGTGTTTTGCAGCAAAAACGACCTTAAATTTGGCTGACTGCATCACCAGGAGGATCATGACGTCGATGCTCCTCACTCCCTCTCCTTCTTTCTCTTTCTCTTTCTCTCTCTCTCTCTCTCTTTCTCTCTCTGCTCTCCTTCTCCTTGTTTGTTTAGCGTTTTATCTGCGGGTGGTCGACAGTTTTTCGGCATTTTCCAAGTGCAAAAGTGGCAGGAAAAATCAACAAAATTGCGTCGAGGTATTTGGAATTGAACGCTTTCTATGTGTGAGTGTGAGTGTGTGTGTGTGAGTGTGACTGTATCTGTGGCTGACTTTGTGGGGTAGCCGCTGCCTTTGGTTGATTGACTTGCAAATAGAATATTTAAACGTAATATGGGGGCGGGGGCGGGTTTGGGGGTGGGGTCAACAATTGACCAACTTTATGTCTTCTGTCTGGCTGCTTATTTATTTGCGTGTATTTAGCGGGAATTGCGCCTTGTTTTTTACCCACATTCACACATCCACCCATCCAGCCAGACACCCACGCATAGTGGCAGCTCAAGAACTGACAATCTTTGATGATCACCCAGGTAATCCCCCCCCTACAAAATTAACTACATTTAATCAAAGGCTACACTAGAATTAAATCGAATCGAATCGAAGCACTGGGCGGCGTAGTTTATGGGGGGATCTGCCCTGGCAACTGGCTGAGTTGTGGCCTAAGATTCCCCGGAACGATTTCTATTTGGCCCAAGTGCTGACACGAGGACTCAACGCTTGCTCAGCGCTCACCTCTGACCCATCAGCTGCCCAATATATATCTATATAAATATATAAATATCGAAGGTCTTTAAGGGTATCAAAATATATTGATTCTATATACATATAATATATATTTATATATACATACATATACATATACACTTAATTCTATGCTCGATTTGGATTTGGATCTTTGTTTTGATTTCACTTAATGCCCGGCAAAATCAACAGAATCAATAACCGCCTCTCTATGAGCTGGTGATATATTTATACATACATAAGCCGTAATAATTGGATATGTAAATCTCTGATAGGATTTTCCCATTATGCTCCTTGCTGCATGGGCCCAATGCGAAGTGCGATGTGCTGTCAAAATGTTGCCCGATTCAATGCCAATGTTGATCCCTGTCCTTGGCAACAAAATTTAATTCGCAATCGCGTTAATTGCCCGTTCGGAATTTCAACAAACTCATTAAATTTAACGCTTATCATGTGTTGGCCCTCCGACAGTCTGTCGGTCCGATTCTCCAATTGTCCGTCTGTCCGTTTATCCGTCCGGCCATTGTTTGTTTTTATAAACCTATTACTCAATATGTACTTTATGAATTATTAAGTTTTTCGCCTTTCTGTGACGCAAAGTAGTAAATTGGCAGCTTCAAGTGCGAATAAGCGTTCCCATATGCAGCCGCAGCAGCAGCCGCAGCAGCAGCAAATTGAACTAAGAGGCTGACCAGGCCCATCTTTGCGAGGATGTGCCCCATCAGCTGACCTGCCCCGACGTCAGAGTTGTTATTCGGTTCGGGAATCGGTATTAAGGGTGATAATGGTGCTGCTTGGCGTTGCTGTAGGTGTTCGCTTGCCATTGGGTTGGGGGCGCCACAAATCAATACAAATCTTGGCAGACACAAATATTTCCACACCTCTATTTATGATTACTAAAATAGTACGATCATTTCTATTTCTCGCAGACGGTCGTTAAATTATCCACAGGATATATTAAGACCACAAACAAACACAATCAATCATGCGGAATAACAAGTTGTAGGTCAAAGCTGATATAAAACAGGCATTTGTTTGTTACACATCTACACATTTAACCAATATATATCCGATAGTTAATGAATCAATACTAAAAACATACATCATTAAAAGGTAAACTGAAAGCAGTACAAACGAGACTGCAACTGGGATTCGAATACAAAAGCGTTTCTAATTCCAAGTGGACTTCAAGTGGGGACTCTTTAAGTAATACTATGAAATGCTGGACTACATTAAATATTTAATAAACTTTTCCTTTCTGCACAACATAAGCTACGTTCATAACAATTTTTAAAATAAATACAAAAATATTTATTAATAAATAAAAGTAATTTCACTGCACAAAACTCGTTCAAAAAATGTTGTATCTTTTAGGCGAGCTTAACAAATGTACAGCGCCATCTAGGCGCTAAGAAAATATTATTTAATAGTAAGAAAAACAGTTGCGCCATCAAAGGTTCGTTGTTAAACACGAACGACGCCATCTAGCGCTCGTTGCAAAATTTTAGTTAGTTTGGGAAAAGGTCGCAAGATGGCTTGCTTAAGCGAGCTATGCAGCTTGCGTTTATCAACAAACTTCAGAACTTTCACATTTGCAGCTGTTTTTCTGAAAGCTATTATTTCTTTCGTGGATCTGTTTATTTGTTTATAAACAGAAAAAGTAAAAGAAAGAAACTAACAATTAAAATAATCCAAGAATATCATAAAAGTTTAAACTATCTTGCACTCTATGTAAAAATAGATTAAATGCCAATAAGGTCCTAATTTAATCGGTCAATTAATTCCCAAAATATTTGAAAATTATCTTATCCGCAAATCATTGTTTAACTTCCAAAACACTTCAAAATATCCACTTCAACAGAACAAAAAGCGAATTTGTTTTCGCAAATATCCCCAATAAACTGCAAACATTGCTGATAAAAAGAGGCCCCACGCTGAAGAGCAGCTACAATTTGTATGTCATATCAAACAAAGATAATGTACTCAGTGCTAGGAACATTGGTGCAATTTAATCTGTAATAAACAAATACGAACAGTATTTGTAAATCAAGTCTACCAACAACGAGCCCATAAAACTCTTCGATGAAAGAGCAATAGTTGATAACAAGCGAATCGGTTTTAAAAAAGATATAGCTATATAACACCCATGGAAGCGAAAACCATAACCTTTATAATAGTTTTAAAAAGTCAAAAGATAGTGAATGTCACAACTGAGCAGTGCACATAATATAATGATGATTTCTCCCAAGGTGGTCCTACGCTTAGTTTTATCCATGACTACAGATTGGGTATATGCAAACGAGCTTTTATGATTTTGTCGTAGCGCAGCAGCAACAACGGCAACAACAACAACAATAACAGACGAGAGAGCAGAGAGCAAAAGCGTTTACCAGAACACCGAACACTCTCATCGATTAAAGCATAGTTTGGACTACAATGGGCAAAACAGGAATAACTTGTGACACAAATGAAATACAGAAAGTCAAACATGGAATAAAAGTATTTAACAGCTGTATAAATAGCGAGTGTGAAACTCAGCTGCTACGCAATAATATTATTTATATATTCATATTCATATTCTGATAAGAATGTTGATCACAAATATTGGCCTTACATATTTAAGGATGTTTACTGATCTTCATTTTTGGGAGCTCTGTGAGAGTAAATAGTTGAGTTACTAATCAAAATTTAAATGATGAATGATTAATCAACGTATAGTTACAGTTATGTGTGGGAAGCCAGGCAAATCAAGAGTAATGAATATTTGTAGCCAGCAACAGGAGTTTGTCCCATTGTGACGTGCAAGGAGAGTGCTAACCGCCGCATTTAAAGAAGCAACGCATCGACCACTTGGGGCTCAGTTTGTCGCCGCTCGCCAAACGCAACGCACTTGCAGAGCTTCGCATTACTCTCTCTCTCTACTTTAGTTCCGGCGCCTGACTGTCAGAAGCAAAATATTCTGACGTGTTTGTATACAAAGGCAAAACAAACAACAACGGACAACTAAATAATAAACAAACAACACTCTGACTCAAATCGCTTCCCAATTATATTCAGTGCGTGCAAGTTTTGTGTGTTGTGTTGTGTTGTGTTGTGTTGTGTTGTGTTGTGCTGTGTGTGTTGTGTGTTGTGTGTAATTATTGTCATTACCAAAGTCGGAGGAGGACGCAAGTTCGCTTCGTAGACGAATTAAATATAAAATTATTACAAATAATTACGCCCAAAATATGCAACTGGCTACTGACCAAATCAACAATAACAACAACAACAACAACAACAACAACAACAACAACAACAACAACAACAACAACAACAACAACAACAACAACAACGACAACAACAACGACTTCAATACAAGAGCTACGCAACCGTAGAAAGTTTTTTATTGTTATTATTTTTAATACACCTCCCGCAGGCCAACAAACGCCAAAGTCAAAGCCAAAAGCCCATAAAAGAGAAAAACAAAAACAATAACAAAAACAAAAGCACGAAAAGAAAAAGAAACAGAAAGAAAAAGAAAAACAAACCTAAACTTAAACTTAAACTGAAGCCAAAACCGAAGCATCCACGAAATTTTTTTACGTGCTAACCAAAAAAACCTCGAAATAGAAATTCAAGTGACTGTTTTGTGTTTTTTTTTTGAGCGTGTGTGTGTGTGTGTGCTTCACTGCACGTGTGTGTAAGCGGTTAGCGCTGTGTGTGAGTGTGTGCGTGTGTATGCATAACATACCAAATTGGCAACAATTTTTAGCAACTTTTTGTAAATAAATAAACAAAATGTCTGGTCCACTGCCCGAAATCAACGCCGAGCAGCGCAACACATTGAATCAGGTGAGAGCGGCAAATGCCAAGTGTGAGAAAAGCTTCTCTTTGAGCTTTACGTTCATCTCCATCGCCATCTGCGTCTCTCTCTCTGTCTCTCTCTATCGCTCTTGCATTTGCATTCGTATTTGTTTTATTTCTTTTATATTTATCATATGGGAGCGTTTCGCACATTGGAGCAAAAAAATAAGGAAATCTTCGACCACCCCGAACATTTGATAATCACATTATCGATAATAATTACTATCGTCGTCATAAAACAGGGCACTTACAGAATGACAATTTTAATTACAGTTATATTAGCCCCAGCGACTATACTTATAGCTATAAATATTTATAGCAGTTCACGCCAGAGACTTGTTGCTCATTGCCGTGCCTTTTTATGGGACTAAATGCAAGTGCAGCGGCATTGCGGGTGATTATAGCAAAGAGTTTGTTATTCGCAACGATTAGAAATATTTTTATATATCACGATAAATGTGTATATATAATATATGATTCATGTTCTCCAGATATACAATAATATTAAAAATAAGTATATATGGCACGTTTAAATATACACATGTGATATTTAAATACATTTGATATATACTCCAGATATGCATAAATAAAATATATATATTATATATATATATATATATACATTTATATATATAATATATTATTTGTAAAGTTGTAAATTCGTTGCACAGGTTTCTTTGGCCTTGTGGTCGGTAGACTAGGCATAGAAATAATGATTAATTGCGCATTTAAAATTGGGTAAACAAAGTGATCGAGTGAGTCGAAGCTATTGAGGCGTATCAAGGCAGGGGAAGTGGTGGAGAAGGGTGGGGAGGGGAGGAGTTGGAGTAGCGTTTTTATTATTTGCATGCAACTGTCACACTGTGCCTACGGGCAGTGAACATTTTGGCCAGAAGCTATCGTCAATAATAAACCACAACGTCGACAACTTGTTCTGGCCATTGCTCTTTCTGCAGCTGGCGGTGGGCATTGTTTTTGTTGTTGTTGTTGTTGTTATTTTACTTTTTTCTTCTTCTTCTTCTTTGACTGCAATTGCGTTTGCAAGTCCAACAAAATTTGGGAGGGAGCAAAAAAAAATGTACTTAATTCAGCAAATCTAAAAAACGTTCGCCACCTGCCCAACAGACCGCCTGTGACACGCCCACAATTAAATGCAGTGCCAACGACCTGATGGTGTGACCAAAAAAGTCAAATATTGAATTTACCAAAAAAAAACCCAAAAACCACAACCAAAACCAACGCCGAACACCCAACCGGTTAAAGTCCAAAGCGTGGCCCACTTTTCCCTCCACGTTGACTTTTTGGGCAGATGATTTCGTAGATGATTTATTTCAAAGATAATTCCGCCACTGATCATCACTATGTACCCGGGGCTCAGACCCGGGATTCAGCCCGAACTGCCTACGATTCTGCCATGACAAATGACTTGCCACATGCCGCAACCAACTCAATTACCCCCAACGAATGTCATTAACTTATCATCAGCCCGCGAGAGAAGCCCTTTGACCTGGGAACTGATCACAATTTAGGTACATTTTAAATATAATATAAATACACATATATACAGTATATACTGTATAGTATACAGTATATAGTATATATATTCATATACTAGGTACAGTCTGCTGTACAAACAAATGCAAATTATTGTAATGGCGTTTATGATAATGAGTTCTGTCTTGAATTTGAATTTGAATGGGAATTTGAATTGGAATTAGAGACTGGTTTTTGGTCAGATGTCTGGAGACTTCAAATGAACAAATGGAATAATTAATTAGATATTTAATTGCAAGCAAGGAGTCGATCGACACCGATAAGTCAGCACCTGGTGTGGAGTGTGTGGCATATGCATCCCATGTCTAGGACAAGTCAAGTTAACGGTGTACCTGAGGCCAGTCAAAGGTGCGGGTCCTGCTCCCTGCACTCTGATCGACCTGCCCACACGATATCATATGCTATTCTTTAATTGCGGATCGTAAAAAGTTAATGCCTATATAGTAATGTGTGTCAAGAATCAAGGCTATATAATTATATATCGGGCGACTGTAAACTTTTATGGAGACTGAAACAACGAACTTCAATTGTTGGTCGCGAGGGTCCCAAGAGTCCCCCAACCGGAGACACCCAACTCAACTCAGGCAGAACCCAAAAGTTAAGGACTTTGAAAATAATTTGGGAGCTCAATTAACAGACTTTATTTATGGGCACTCAACTCGACTGGAGACTCGACTGGAGACTCGACTGCAATTATTTTAAAAGTTAAATCACATAAAACGTCTGGCCAAATGTTTGGCATTATGTTTTGTATTGTTAACCTCGTCTATAAGCAGCGGCCCAGACTCGCCATGGCTGTTTTGTTGCCGGTGACTGATTAAAAACTTGGCCAAGTCGCCTTCAAAGCAAAGAACAAAGGCGACTCGACGCGCCAATAGAGGCAACTGCGCGTCGAATGAATTATGAGGAAGTTAACCGAAAATACGCGACGGTAATGAAACACAGCTAAAACCCCTTTGCCCACCTCCCACCTCCCACCTCCCTCCGCCCAATCGCCACCCCACCATCCCCCCTACATTTGATTCCCCACTGTCAAGCAATCACAACTGAAAAACCAAGTGGCTTGGCCTGCAGTTCGACTGAAATACCAAAAACAGAAACCAAAGCCACAACTGGCAACTGGCAATTGGCATATGGCAGCTGGCATCTGGCAACTGGCAGCTGATAACGGTTAACTGGCAAATAGCAACTGGCAGCTGATAGCTGTTGTCTGGCAACTGGCATATGGCAACCGACAACTGGCAACTGATAGGAGCAACTGACATATGGCAACTGGCAAGAGGTAGCTGGCAACTGGCAACTGTCATCTGGCAGCTGACAGCAGGCAACTAGCATCTGGCAACTGGCAGCTGATAACGGTTAACTGGCAACGGATAGATGGTATCTGGAAACTGGCAAATAGCAACTGGCAGCTGATAGCTGTTGTCTGGTAACTGGCATATGGCAACTGGCAGCTGATAATTGTTGGCTGGCAACTGGCATATGGCAACTGGCAGCTGTTGTCTGGGAAAGGGTAACTGGCAACTGGAAACTATCAACTAGCAGCTGATAGCTGTTGTCTGGCAACTGGCAACTGGCAACTGGCAACTGGCAACTGGCAACTGGAATATGGCAACTGGTAACTGGCAACTGAAAACCGATGATAGCCTCGTTATTGAATTTCAAGTACTTTGTGTGGCCCGAACAGATTTAAGCCAAGTCTTTAAATGGCTTTAGTGGCGTTAAGCCAAAAATTGACGCCTCGAACGTTGAGCAATGCGGAGTTGAATTCAAGTGTTAAGCGTACTAATCATTCACATTCACACTCACACTCACACTCACACTCACATTCATATTCACGTTCACATCTGCATGCACTCAACTACGAATGGCTTACTACTTAATTAGTAGGGGCACTAGTCAATTAGCTGTCGAAATAACTCACTTATGGCCAAGCGAGCAAAACAACAACAAAACTAAACAACAACAACTAAACAACAAAAACTAAACATCAAAAATAACAACAAAGTAATGAAACAGCGGGCATGCCGCGAAATTGGTTAATGGCTTCGGTTTAAGCCAAATTCATGCTAATCTCTCGATGGCCAAAAACTAGTTAAATTAAACTTGACTTTACGGACAATTTGGAGAGACGATTTTGAAAAAGAAGAAGAAAAACCTTCGACTCTGAATCAAAAAGTGGATGTCTTGTCATGGATGACAAGATAGACTTCATCCGCTTGGAGATGCCCTCAATCACTCAGAGATATCCCTTCTCCACTCGGAGTTACTCCTCATTTACTCAGAGATGCCCTCCACCTAATAGGAGATACCCCGCTCCATCTACTATCAGATGCCCCTCACCCACTTGGAGTTACCCCTCAATCATTCGGAGCTGTCCCCCATCCACCCAGAGATGCCCTCCACCTACTAGGAAATACACCTGTACGACTTGTAGTTACCCCCCTCCACCACTTGGAGTTACCCCGTAGACACACGGAATGGCCCTTTGAGCGGATGTGAAAGAGAGCCTCTGATAGATCCAAAATAGGAATTAGTCAATGGCTAAAAACCAGATTCGAAACTCCAAGTGATTTTCAAGTATTAAATTCCTCAACTCAAAGATCGACGAGTTCGAATTGGCCCGTCACTTTGGCGCGTAGCGCACTCAAATTGGCATTGGAACAAGGTTAAGTTAACAGTTATTAAGGTAAACAACTTTTTGGCCGCAAACACAGAAAACGAGTTGTGGCTTTGGATTTGGTTTTCCATCGAGTGGACTGTGGAGCCGAGATATGCGAAGATCGTTTGATCGAGTCACATGATTCTAGATTCCGCTGGGCGGGCGCAGTGCAGGCAAAGATTAGGCAGTCATCAGGTTATGGATTGATTAGGGTGGAACCGCGATTAGGAATTCAATTTATAGCTGGCCTGCACTTAGTAGCAGCCACTAAGCCAATAATCGCACACTCATATATTGATTAATTTCTGACTGTCCCACTGACTCTTGTCTGCCTCTTGGCAATTACAGTTCCGCAAGCAGATGAATGGAGAGCTGAACGACACCCACGATGATTACTTTCTGCTCCGCTGGTTGCGAGGTAAGTGTGTGATACCCAAGACACCCCATCCACCACAGATCCACCAACTAATTAACTAAATGCTCTTCCAACGAAGCTCGCAAATGGGACATCGACGCGGCTGAGAAAATGCTCAAGGCGGTGAGTAGAAACGAGAAAGAAGAAGAAATGTTGAATAGGGACTGAATGTAACCAATGAATGGAATGAATAGAATATGAATATAAATATGAATATATATATATATATATATATATATATATATATCTATATACATATACTGAACCCAAACACCTATAACTCTCTCTCTCCCCCCACAGAGTCTTAAGACACGCGCCATGTGGAACGTGGACAACATTGAGAAGTGGGAGGCGCCCAAGGCGCTGCGCGAGTATCTGCCCTATGGAGTCATGGGCTATGACAATGAAGGTTCGCCAGGTGAGCAATAAAACTCCACATTTACATTCTATCGACACTCATTTGAATCCTTATACTTGGCAGTGATCGTATGTCCGTTTTATAATTTCGACATTTGGGGCATGATGCACTGCGTCACACGCTTTGAGTTCCAAAAGTATTTGGTGCTCCTCCTGGAGCGCTTCATGAAGGTTGCCTACAACCAGAGCCTGGAGCACGGCTGGAAGGCACGGCAACTGGTGGTATTCTTCGACTGCGAGTCAATGAACCTCAAGCAGTACGCCTGGCGGCCAGCAGCTGAGTGTGTGATCTCCTCGGTTAAACAATACGAAGCCAACTTCCCGGAGTTGCTCAAAATGTGCTACATCATCAACGCACCCAAACTCTTCTCGGTGGCGTTCAATATAATCAAAAAGTTCCTGGATGAGAACACCACCAGCAAGATTCATATCTATAAGTCTGGCGTGGACAAATGGCAGCAGTCACTTTTCTCGCACGTCGATCCCAAGACATTCCCCAAATGTTGGGGCGGGCAGTTGGTGGACAAGTTTGATGACCCACAGTGCAAGTCCATGATGGTCTGGGGCGGCAAGCTGCCCGAGGAGCTGTTCATCGATCAGAGTAGCCAGCAGAGCGACAAGAACTTCACCGAGGCCTCAATTCCCAAGGGCGACAAGCTGAAGCTGAGCTTCAAAGTCACCGATCAACTGGACCAGGAGAAGGAACCACAGCAGCAGATGCTTTCCTGGAATTTCCGCACTCTCGACTACGACATTAAATTTGGCATTTACAGCGTGGACGATAAGACGGGAGAGAAGCGCAGCGAAGTGGCCCTGGGCACTGTCTACTCCAACGAAATGGATGAGGCTGGCTTCATCTCTACTCGACCCAACACGACCTGTGAGTACCTGAAAAACATTAAAAGTTCTCAGCACTAAACAGGAGTTCTTCCCTTCTCACAGATACCGTCGTATTTGACAATTCGGCCAGCTACTTGCGCAGTAAGAAGCTTCGATACTGGGTCGATCTCATCTCCGACGAGGAGGAGGGCATCTCGGCACTGACCACCCAAATGGACAGCACCCAAATAACGCCCAAGCAGTGATAACAACGAATTAGATGCAGCAGCAACTAAGCCAAAAACCGCAGAGCAAAGAGAAAACAGATAGAAAATTAGATTCGGCATAGCCGAAGCATTTATACCCTTGCGCCAACATTCGACATAAATTTAAAGGAAACCTTTCATTTAAGCAGCCGCTGCCAATCAACTAGTGAATTTCTTCAACGAACATGTTCGCTCATTCATGCTGAGGAGCGTGCTCGAACATGTTCGAGCACCTCCACCCGCGACGAGCATCCAATCGAACATAGGTTCAGTCGGATTATTCGCTAGTTATTAGGCAGCTTTAGTTAGTCAATCAGCACTATTGCTGTCTCTTTCTAACTCGTCAGTTTGATTCTGGGCAGCCTAGTGCTGTCTCACTCTAATCTATGTTATGTTACTTTCTCATATCGTTCAAATGTCTTATTCCGCATTCCTCTTGAATCGAATGCATGTGTAAATTCCGTAGTCAAGATTCCACGTACAATAAGTTGACTGGAATGCGTTTAGTATTGAGAAGGAATGGCCATAGCCACCTAGTATTTAGCTACTTAGTATTTGCTACTCACACAGTTAACGAAGTGAACAATGTGTGTGCTTGGCTATCTATCTATGCATGTATGCATGTATGCATGTATGTATATATGTATGTATATGGGCAAGTGTACTCACCCCACACAAGCTCATAAGTATATCTCGGCAGGGGTATAAACGAGAAGAACAACCTTTAGTACTAACCTCGGTGCAAGTAGTCACAGATTCGCCAGACGGCTCCGCAACGGAAGGCAGGGGGAGCTGGGAGCTGGGAGCTGGCGATGCTAGAAAACCATGTGATAATGAGAAACAGCTCTTACGTTTAAAGTAGTTACAGTTTTACAGTTAGTTAGCGCTTTATTATGTGTACTTACTTAGTGTGCACTGTTTTGTACAATAACCGTTTCTTTATTGTAATTTGTGTTCTGGATTGGATGTGGATATTGATGTCTTGGTCGTGACTTGCGACCGGACTTGTTATCGCAAGTGAATGTAAAAGCTTGTCTGGCATTAATCAATAAATAAATGGATGATAATTGGGAATTGGTTGTTGGTTGCTGGTTGCTGGTATGTTCTTGTTCGCAATGGCGCCTGAAAGCGCCACCTCACGTCTGCTGAGAGGAGACGCGGCGCTTGCGCCTTCATCACTGCGGGCCGCCAGGATTGGGACCAAGTTGCGGGCCATGTCCAACCTGCGGCTGCATTTGCTGCATGGGCATCATGGCGTTGGGACTGGAGCCCACAACTCCAACGCCAACGTTGACGCCCACACCCACACCCACGCCAACGCCCACACCAACTCCAACGCCGACACCAACAGGTGGACCAATAGCCTGATTGGGTGGCGGCGGTGGCAAATCTGTGGTCAGCTGCAAATTGGTCAGCAGATCGGTGATGGCCGGAAACAACGAGCACTGATTTTGTTGTCCACCAAAATCAGAGAAGCGCCGCAGCAGCGTGCTGGCTGCAGCCATCATCGGAGATTGCACCTGTTCACGTCTCTCAGCCACCTGTGTGATGTTTGTGGCAATGTCATGAACGATGGGCAGCACCAGCGAGGGACTGTCCTTCCAATCCTTGCCGTTGTAGGGTATGCGAGTGATGTGCAGGAAGAAGAGAATCTTCATGCGTCCCAAGACCACACAAGCATTGCCAATGGGTACAATGGGCAGCGCAGAGGGCGGCATACGCATGCACATCTGTACCATCCACTTGAGCTGATCGCCGCCAAGCTCCGGCTTCAACTCTAATCTCATGATCTGCACGAAGTCCTTGAGCACATGACCAGGCAGATTCAAGAGCCGGCAGATGCTGTGCAGCGCATTGGGACGATATGGAGGGGCAGCAACTCGCGTGTCGAAGTATTGTTCAATGACAATCAAGTCATCGGGACTCAGCTGGAACGTGGGCTTGTCGGGCATGGACGGCAGTTGGGTGACCTTCAGATGCAGCGATTGCATATGCAAATGGTTGAGCATCACTTGGCACTGCAGACCATCCACCTTGAAAAGCACTACTCCGGGCTCCGTTGAGTTGAGTGCTGTGAGTGTCTCCTCGCTCTGAATGTTGCGATGCAATTGCCGGCGCATGTACACACATCCCAGAAAACGTTCCAGAGGGCTCATGTCCGCAACGTTGATGTCCTTGTTGGGGTGCGGGCTGGGGCGGCACAATGTTTCGAGCGCTTCGTGGGTCAGTAATGTAGGTACAGCACCAGCCCATGATCGGTTCAGACTAACACGTGCACCGCTACGGTCTGTGCCTGTGACGCCAGGACCGCCTCCCCCTGTGCTTTTATGCTCTGGGCTCTGTCCGGGTCTGGGTGAAGGACGAGGCATGCTAGGTGATCCCGGCCAATTGTTATTTGCGGGCGACATTGCAGTGAAGGGCGAATCTTGATGGCTTTGCATGTACAACGTGTTCGGTCCAGGGCTGTGCACCATGTGTGGACTTGGCTGGGGATTGAGCGGAGATGAGGGCATCAGACCGCCGGGTGACGGATGCGGCATATGCGGTGCTGGTGGCGATGTCAAATTGAAGTTGGCATGACTCTGGGCACCACTGCCGCCACCACCGCCTGCGCTCGGATGTGGACTCGCCGGTGTATGCGGATTTGAACTTGAGGGCGGTGTGTGAGGTGCTGGAAAGCGTAAGCCACTATCTCGTGGTGATTGTGGACCACGCATACCAGCACCCAAAAATGGTGACGAGCCGCCAGCGCTTACGCCCGCCACACTGCCTGGACCACCAAAAGTGTCCTCCATGCCCATGGGCGAAAGCGGGTTATCATCTTCATGCGGTGCACGACCTCTGTACACAGCCGACTCATCCACGTACTTAGACAAGAAAGCTTTGAGTCCTTGTATAGGCGTGAACTCCTCAATTACGTTACGTTCACACCGGTTGCTGGCGCCATCGCGTATAGAGACGAGTCGATTTGCCCGGAAACGCAGCTCCAGGCAATAAACAGCTTGGTACGTCAGTCGCATAAGGCACGGTGACTGCGGTAGCATGCAGAATGATAGCACAGGAACATTTGGGCGCTGCTGAGGTAGAAAAATGATTAAAGGTTGTCTAAAACTTCTGGTTTAGAAAGGGTGTAGGGAAAGCTACTCTGGCGAAGATGACCTAATCTCAGGTGAAGCAAGAAGATTTTACTTACAGGAATGCCCAGATGAGGAAGTACAGGCAGCTTAGCAATGGAGCTCATGGGATTGTAGGTCTCATGCAGTATGTGGGTGATGGCCGTAAGGCTGTGCTGTTGGTTCAGATGCTGTGCCAGCTGATCCCGCATCATGGAATGCGCATTCACTGCAGAGATGCCGCCCACGAATGTTAGTCGGAATCCATGTGACTGCACCGACCAGTAAATGTTGCAGGTGACCTCCTTTTTGGGTCCATAGCCTAGCAGGAGATTCACATAGGTATATGACTTGACCACCAACATGTCGCCGAGGGTTAACCGTTCTGTAAAACCATAGAAGTAATGTTATGTCTCTGGAATTGAAAAATAAAACTTACTGTTGCGTAGCTGCTCGGCGAAGTCGTAGACGAGCGTGTACAGGTAGACAATCTTGGACCAGTCGTTAAGGAGATCTTCAACAGTCTTAGAGAAGTCATGGTTTGCTTGTTCGTAGGTAAGGTAAACAGTGCGTCGATTGCCCTGTTCCTTCTGGTGGGTACTTTGCAGCGGTGTACTGAAGAACACAAACTCCACCACCCAAATCCGCACCTGACTGTTTTTGTTAGTCTGTGAGCGCACAGATATCGATAGGACACGACGCATTAAATCATCCCAGACATGCGGCTCAACCTTAGGCATCGCCGACGATGTGTTTGGCGCAGGTGTTGGTTTTGCTTCACCGGCAGTGGCCGCTGCCGGTGGCGCTTGGCCGGGCTGAGGAAGTGCCAGAATTTTAAGAACAAGGGACGTAGCATTAGCCTCAACTTGTAGTCCACTGTGAGGAATGCGATGTTTTGACAAAGCCTGCGCTAAGTTAAGGAACGGTATCTTTTCATCACACATGGCCACAACATGCGCAAGTTCGGGTATAAAATATGCAGGGTAAATCGTTTTCTGTTGCTTGGCGGGCGGAGCCAGAATATCGCCATTCGATTTGCGCTTGTGTGGTGAAATCTCTGCGAAAAGTAAATTATTTATATCTACATCCTGACAATAATTAACTGACCTAAGCTTACCATCAACCTCTGTGCCGGGTCCGTGAGTGGCAACAAACGTATCAAACTCTATGAGGCGCAACAAATTCGTGTAGAGCTTAGGAATATCTGAAGGGGATGGGTTTACAATAGACACCAGCTGCTTGGCAGAGTCATCTACAGCATCATTATCGTCCTTTTGATATACAACAAATCCCAAATGAAAGGTGTACTCCATTTCGTTGGGCATCGCCGTTTTCTCCTTTAACTGCACAACCTGCAAACCAAAAAAAAAGGAAGTATGAATATAAATGGAAGTCAAAGGATTAAATTGATCCCTCCGCTTACCAGAATAATATTTGGATGGCGATGCAGCTTTACATAAATCTTATGGCGACCGGATTGCAATAGTTCCTGCTCGGGCAAACTGAGAAAAGGCAACGTCTCGGTAGCCGTTGCAGGCAAATGTTGAAGCGTCTTTTCGCATCGGCGATGTGTAATCCAGTAGCGCAGTTCGGATAACAAAGCTGGCAGTTTGGCGCGATCGCCGTTCAGACAGTCCTGCATGTCATCTGTAATAGGACAGTCCAAATGCTTGGGCACATGACAGCGGAACATGCCCGTATGGGTGTCAATTGTAATGTGGATCTGCTCTGCACGCAAACATGGTGACAGCACGGGCACGGTGAGAATAGCTGGCGTACCCTGAAGATTAACTATAAAGGAGAATATAATTAATTACATTATTCAAAACAATCGTTTCGGCGAGGTGATAACAACATTTACACTCACAGTCAACGTCTTTGAGAAAAGCTTGGAACTCAACCTTAAGATCACTTAAACGGGACACAGATCTTATGTAGACGGTGTGCACAATTAAGCGTTCCATTGACAAATGCTCCGAGCGCACGGCACGGTCAGCTACCTCGGCCGACTCCTTGGCGCCAAGTGAAGGCATATGAACAACAGCCAGAGGTCGGCCAACTTCACTTGGATCGGATTGAACAGTAAGTCGGTAACCTAGCTCCGACTTAAGATCACGCCAATAGGAGACGGTAAGCTTGACACCAGGTACATACTCCTCTACGTTTATATTGTTATCATCCAAACGCTCGTAGTTGAGACGTAGCGTTTGCGTGTACAGAACCTCAAGCTGCAGCGATTGGCAGAAATAGTGCAAACAATTGTAGACCTCGCTTAGGGCATTGGGATTCTCTACGAGACGTGCCTGGATCAGTTGATGAATATAGTTGACCTGCAGCGGGTGCACCAACGACTTGCCATCTATTAACAAAGAAACAAAGTTTTAATATCCATGCACAGAGATACATATGGTTAGAAGCAATTACCGCCTGTCTCCTTATCCTCGACGAGCACATCAATGTCCAGCAAGCGCCAAGGCACATTTGGGCTATCTCCCATGACAGTAAGGGCTACACTGAACTCGTGCTTCACCTCGAATATAACACGTCCATTGCGTATGCGAAATTCACGCATCTGTGGCAGCAATTTCCCAGTTACCAGGCGATGCTGTATCACTTGGTTAAGGCGCAATAGGGTCTGTTTCTTTTCTGTCGGCGTAATAGCATCTGGTGGTACAATACGCTCGCGTATGCATGTCGGTAGCCTATTATAGGTGCCGGTTGTCAACACTTCAACGGCAGCGGGAATGTGAAAGTTGGGCAAACGTGCCCGCACGAGTGTCTCCCGCGACATGCGAGCTAACATGTCCGCCGTTTCAACAAAGAGCATGTTCTGCTTGTCCAGAAAGCTCATTATTTGCGAACTCTTGTCTACTTTAGACACCGAATTACCCCATTTGACCAGTGCATTTAAGCGTGTGAATAGATGCCGTGTGCGTGCCGCATAGGCATAGATTTCTACTTTGCGTTCCATATCCGTTTTTCGTGGCAGCCTAAAAAATAATAACAGAGCTTAACAAGTGCCGCCATCTTTATCGAGCTTACTTACAGTTCCACAAGGACCATCAACTCGTGATATGTTCGTTGAATAATAAAATCAATCAGTACCGACATTGACATGGTGTTTATTCGCGGTCCTCCCTCCTGACCGGCTGGCAAATAGCCAGCGCTTGCACCGGGCATTTGCTCCAGTGGCAGCGGTGTAGGCGCCATGTTTTTTGCTGACTAACGAAATATAGCTGCTCTATGTGCAGCAAAATCACTATAAAAATATCTCTTCGAATTAGGTTTACGATGCTTTACACACATATATACTCCAATTCATAGTTTTCGGTACTTTTCAGGAATATTTTTCGCGATAATTTCAGCAATTTGTTTTTCGGAAATACAACATATTGCCTTGTAGAGTTGTATTGAATCACTTTGAACAAGTTCAGCCAATTGACTCACTGAACTAGTTAGCCAAGCTCTGTTCCATAATGTCGTTCATCTAGTTCCCTTTGTTTAAAATAAGCTGTTCATGCTCTGTTGTTAACAGATTTAACGATTGGGAGAGTATATATGTGTTTCATACTTTTGAAATATATGTGACGATTGTTTTCTTTAAAGTCTTAATATTATTTTTTTTAAATGATGTATGCTAATATTCAAATAATTAAAGCAATAACAAATAGTACAAAATACAACATATTTTTAAGTTGGCATTCCGACCTGCTAAGTAACAATGTAAGCAGGCCAACTATCGTTTTATATCGATAGACCGATATATTTGCATAGCGCGCACTCGCTTAGTTTATGCCGCCAAAGGAAGGAATATCGAAATTCAAATTTCCTCTTTCCTTTTATTGTTCAACTTTTTTATGTAGAAACAAATTTATTTATTTATATGCCTTTTAAAAAAATAAGAAATTATAAAATATAAAATTTATCTGTGAAAATATATATTTATATATTTTTATAATTTTCAGCTCAAAAGTTCCATAAGAAGAAACTTACCATTAAATATATTATATTTTAAAACACGTAAGCGAATGTTCCTGTTGCAGAACGAATTAGCCGAATGAGAATAAGTAACTAACTAGTTAGTTGAGGTATTCCACTATACTTCCGCTTAATGTCATATATGATAAATGCTTAAAATTAACAAAGTGATTAATCAGTTTAAAGAGTTTATTTACAAATAAAATGTGAAAATCCAATGAGTAAATATACCAAGACCATTTAAATAAATATATATAGTATATATATATGTATATATATATGTATATATATATGTATATGTATGCATATTTCATAGTTTAACGAAATTTGCCACTGCGAGAGCTAATAAAAGACAAAAGTTCAATGACCAAAACATTTCAATTGCTGTATAAAAACATCCAGTGGCGATGATGGGGATGATGAGGAAGATGTTTTTGTTTTAGTTTTAGCTTTAGTTTTCCCTTTGTTGCTGTTAAAAATAAAGAAAACAACAACATTTCCGCTTTTGTTTCTTTGAATTTTGACACGGTAGATGTGATCGTGTGTGTGTGTGTGTGTGTGCTTGTACATATGCTTATTTCACACACACACACACACACACAAACACACACTCATACACACGGACATACGTCCACATCTACTTGAGGCTGTAGTGGCAGGTTGCTTGGGTGCTTGGATGCTTGCGGCAGATGCAAATGCATATGCATTGCACTCTTTCCTGGCGCGTGCTCTGGTCTTCCCCTTGGGTTGGCTTGGGCTTCCGCGCTCTTCTGTGCTCTAGCAGCACGGAACAGCCACTGGCAGCAAACTTCAAGTGGCGGCACGGCACATGCCAAGCGGAGCCCTAGCCGCACCGCCGCCGCCCCCGTTGCACCCGTTGCCGCCGTTGCTCGGGCAGCGCAGCGCAAAGTGGCTGCCACCTATGGAATCGTTGGACGCTTCACTTGCACTTCAAATTCAAATTTAGCCGACGTGCATTTCGAGTTGCAGCCCTGCGCCCCCTTGTCCATCAACAACTCCCCCAATTTGGAACCAACATCGAAATCAAAAACTTGGCCGAAGTGCAAGTTGCTGCCTGCCTGTCGTGTCTTTTCAGCGGCATTAAAAATAGAACTTTATGATGTTTTCTTCTCTTTGAAAAGCGACCCGACTTTGACCCCCACCCCTGCCCATTTGCATCCCATCCACTCCTGCTTCTTGCACTCGATCTCTGCATCTCCGATTTGGCAGCGGAATTACAAGCATATCCGGCCCGGAGGGCGACCACTTTACAGATCACCGATCCCTGAACTCCCGCTCCTTCCCTTCCTTCCCGGCCACACATTGTTTTGAGTAATTGTCTACAATTAGTGCCATGAATTACGGATGTGCGTTCGAGTCCTGTAAACAGGATACGGATTTCAAATTAGGTGATAAACTAGCTGCTACTTGAGCCACTGGCCAGAAACGAGATCAGACCCATTGATCAGATCTGGCCAATTCATTAATATGGCCATCGATATCGATTGGACTCACTGCTGGATGCTGAGTCCGGGATACGGGGAAGAGGATTGGAAATGGGAACGAACTCTGAGTAATCCGAAAGAGATTAACAATTAATTTATGGAATCGCAAGCTGAAGACTTTCATTTGAAATCGATTATAAAATAATTTACAATAAGAAAGGAGCAGAGCGAGAGAGAGAGAGAGAGAGAGAGAGAGGAGGGAGATGGGAATTATTTTGTTGGATGTTTTTTAATTCCTGCCTGTTGAATTTCACATTAAGGCGATTTTCGCTTATTTATCTGTGTAAATAATTGGAAAAGCTGCGCTGCCCGACGCCGCTCGCAGCTCGCAGCTCGCCGCTGGGCGCTACGCAGCGCTGCTCCTCTCAACGCTGCTGACTCTTGTCTGGAATTTATAGCCCCGATCCCCAACTGCATTTTACCTACGCAAAGAACCGACTGAAATGTCGGAGCTGTTAAAAATAAAGAGTCGTGGCACTCAATAATGCAACCAATGTGAGCATCTGCATCAGTGAAAGACCAACAACGACAACAACAACAACGACAACAACAACAACAGCAACAACAATAACAACAAGTGCAAGAGAAAGAAGAAGAGGGAGCGCAAGAGTTTTGTAATTGCGCAGCAAGTGAGACCCCAGTACCAAATCCCAGCCCCGACCGAGACCAGTAACTGTTCCAGCAGCAAACCATGAACGGAAAGCGAAGGGAGATCGGCTGGAGAATCAGGACGAAAATAGATTTATGGCCGCCAGTCGCGTAAGTTTCAAGAATCGCAGCGCTCTGGGTGATGCCTACCGAGGCTGCAGCGGTAGCTTATGGTGACTGCATGCCTGGAGGACTGCTGGACTGCCTGGCTGGCTGGCTGACTGGCTGGCTGGCTGGCTGGCTGGCTGGCTGGCTGGCTGGCTGGCTGATATGGCTGCCACTTCCTTCCTTTTGTGCCTCTGGTAGAACAGACCAGACAAGAGCGGGGCCGGGCAGGGCAGAGCAGGGCAGGGCAAGCCATGGCCAGTGGCAGGCAGTCGCCATCAGTCTCAGATAAACGCGACTCTCTTATTAATTGCCGTGATTAAAGTCGACGCTGCTGCCACAAATGTCTTTAGCACATGTCACATTGTTTACCCCTACAAAGAGTCCACCTCCTCCCAGTCCAACACAAGTCTCTGCCAACCACTGTGTGCGCCCCTACGTAGGCGCACATTGTCGCCAGCCTCCGCACCTCTGATTTCCTTGGTCCAAACTCAGCTGTTGCCGTTGTTCTCCGGCTGCTGCTGGCCCAACTTGACCCTAGAATCCAAATTACATTTCCATGTTGGCGCCAGACAACGCCATCAGCTTTGGCTACTCTTCCATACATCTTTATAATCAGCCATTCCGATTCCTTTGTTCCCCCATCTGCGTGGGTCGTCGTGGCCAGGGAAGTGCGAAAACAGGCACACACACACACACCCCCTCCCCCTCCTCCCACCCCACGGTATATATTGGCGCATCCATATACCCTGACAGGTAATACTATGTGCGGGGTATAGTCCGGCGAATCTCCTACGATATACGAGCAAATTAAAAATCATTTAATAAACTATAATATTTATAATATAATTAAAATATTAATTTTTATTTGTTATAACTAAAATAATAATAATAATAATAATATAAATCAAAGTGTTTAAGAACAAAAATCCATATTAAAGATCCATATTAAGGACGTAAGGTACAGTAAGGTTAAAAATAATAAATAATAAATAATAAAATAATAAATAATAAGAGCTAATATTTTGTTTAAATTAATTTGTATTTTTATATATATTAAAAAAAATTAATTAAAAATCTATTGATATTTACTTTATTATATATTTCGAGACAAATATATTAAATTTGTTATAATAATTAATTTACATTGATTGTTATAAATCTCTTAATATTGAATATTTGATTATATATTTTAAATAGCTTAAAACTATGAAATAAACTAAAAATATATTTATATTAAATTCTAATAGTTTTAAATTATAAAATAAATATAAAAAGAAATATTTAATTTATTAATTTGTCAATTGGCAAGATTAAAAAATTTTTTAATACTCTTTGATAATTTTAAATAAACGAATTACAATAATAATGCTAATTTCTTAATATTTAATAATAAATTTTTGAAATATTTTATATAAAAATTTGTATTATTTTATTTAAAAAAAAAAACTTTATATAAATATTTTTATTTTTTTTTTTCGTTTTATTCTTGAAATATTTATAATTATTTTAAATATACTAATTGTAAACATTAATTATACATATCTTAATATTTATTATTTTTTAATAGTTTGGAATAATTAAATTACAAAAATAAATTATAAAAATTTATGTTAAATTTTAAATAATATTTTATAATTTATCAAAGGCAAAGTCAACTATGAATCAGTTATTTCTGGCAATTCCCATAAGACACGTTTATATTAAATAATTAAATAAACTAAATGAAAAACCTAAAGTTTTGTTTAAAATTTGCTCCTGGGAATATTGATTGGCGCCAACTGCTAGAAATTCGTCTATTATTCTCAATAAAAATTTATACTTCCCAGAAATTAATAAACTCATAGACACAACAAGGAATTTCAGACAAATTTCTGTAAATTTTTTATTTACATAAAGAAAACACAGAGAATAATTATTAAAATCAAGGTATGAATTTTAAAAAATATATTTAATGAAAATTTAAATAAAAAATAATATAAATAAATAGATAAATATTACCTTTCTTAACTTTAATTATTTTTATATTGTGTTTTATTTATTTTTACATTTTATTTAAGAGCTAAAGATGCGAGCTTTCAAAAATGGTTGATTTTAATATTTAAATAATAAATGAATGAAAATTAATTTCAAGTAACTTCAATAATTATTTTAATTTAATTGTTTATATTTACTATATATTTTAATTTAATTAACAAGACCAAGAAATATATTTGTTTAATCAAATTAAGGTATTCCATATTTACTTTGAATATATAAATTATAAATAAAAAGTTCCTTAAAGTAAAAACAAAATATATATAATTGATTTTTTTTGTATTAATTATTAAATGCAAATTTTTAACATTTAATATTTTTAATATTTATTCTTTTAAAATTTCATATTTTTTTTTAGTTTGTTAATCTTAAAATCTAATGGATGGAATCCATATAATTTAAGGCTTTGATATTTTATTGTATATCCTAATTGAAACTTAATTGACGGGCGTATAAAATCCACCTGAATATTTTTGAAGATTACGCAATTAAATATAAAAATGATGAAACAGCTTTAAAATAAAATATAATTAAATGTTGTTCCATTTAAGAATTCATATTCTAAATTCGAAGTTCTCGAAGACTTGAAACAATTTTATAATTTTATAGTTCCCCCAATCTGAATAAAGTAAATATTTATTATTTATTTATGGCATTTCGGCCTATGGAATCGTTCAGGTTCGATGCGAACGTTGATGTTGCTCGATGTTTGATTTGATGATCGCAACTGCAACTGCAACTGCAACTGAAACTACATAAATCATTGGGCTACAAGAAAATCCACTTAGAACCGGAACCAAACCAAGGCGACAAAATCCAACGTGTGTACGAGGGAAATAAATCATATAGAATATAAAATATAGAATATAGAATATAGAATATAGAATATAGAATACAGTTTATGGTTTATGGTTTATGGCTTATAGAAATTCTGGCGAACGCAGAGGTGCCGATTCCCCAATTGCCCAGGCGCTGTGCCCAGTACCCCCGTTCCCCGTTCCCCGGCCCCATCACCGATCTCCACGGTCCCCAAGCCCATGGCAACACCTGACAGAGCGACATTAAGTTCATTACGTTGAGAGGTGCCGACAACACCTGCGATGAATCCGTTTCTTTGAGGTGGGGCTTCATCGGCGGGGTGTGTAACATCTAAGCTAGCCAAAGGGGCAGGTGGCAGGTGGCAGGTGGCAGGATGGGTTGCGGGTGGAAGCGGTCGGTGCGGGGGTCAGCCGCACGGAGAGCAGGGGCCGTGAGGGCAGCGCCGGCAGGTGAGCGCGTGAAAGTATTTTGAATCTGGGAAACGGTAATTCAAAATGCCAAATTGCGCGGCTGCGTCATCGTCACCGTTAGCCCAGAATCAAATTGGACTCCGAGCGGTAAATGTTGCCAACCACGGCGCAAATGAGCATCAACCGCATCAATGCGTCCCATCTAGCTCGCTCTCTCTCTCTCCCTTTCGCCTGCACGCTCACTCTCCGACTTGCTCTCTATCGGTTCGATTTGGGCTCGAAACGGCCAGGGGGCCCCAGCGATCCGAGGAGCACTCTGTGAGGTTTTTGACACTGGCTGCCAACTTGACGCTGCGTTAGAAATTCTGCGCAGTGGTCCTTGCCCGCAGTCGGCAGTTGATGGCTGGCGGTCGCCGCTCGGCATTCGGCGTTTACCGTTCAGTATTCGTCGGCCGTCGGTCGGCAGTCGGCGGTCGGTAGTCGGCAGTCGGCGATTGTCAGTCGGTGCTTGGCACTCGGTGTTTGGCCGTGCCAAAGCGGCGAAAATGTGTGTCTTCTTGGAAAATGTGCGGAGCCCAAAATGCGGTTCACTCGAGGCAGTGATAGTGGCAGCAGCAGCAGCAGCAACAGCAACAGCAGCAACAACAACAACTGCGGCAGCGACAGCGACAGAGAAATCGGCAGCGGGAGAGAGAATAACAAAAACATTTTCATTTTCGATTTATTTTTAAACCACACACACTTGTTCCTATGGGGAGATGGTGCGCTCTCAGAGCTGCGTTCGATCCTCGGTAAACAGCTGCTAGCTGTCGGTTGTTGGTCGGTCTGGCGGTCTGACGGCTGGCGGTTGGCGGTTGGCGGCGGGCGGCTTGTGGATGTTGGCTGCTTGGGTAGCTGGCGGTTGTCGACGGACGCTGAGCGTCAAGCGTCGGACGTCGGACGTCGGGCGTCGGGCGTCGACTGAGGTCACCTCCTCGATGGCAGCGGTGGTGGCGGTGGCGGTGGTGGTGGCGTTGTTGCTACTGCTGCTAGTGGATGGCTGCGACGGCTGCGGCGTCAGCAGAAATGCCACTGTTCCTCAAGATGTTAAAACTGTGAGTGGTTTTGCTGAGAAAATTCAGTTCTTCCTGAGATCTCGCTGCGTTCGTATTAGGAGCGTGCAGTCGATGAATATTTGTGGACATTGCCTGTGATCCGTAGAGCAATTAGTGAGGATCGGATCAGTAGTCGGGCCAAACACTTGTGCATTACTCGTATCTTAATTCTGTATCTCTATCTGATACTCACACTCACACTACACACACACACGCACACACGCACACGCACGCACACACACACACATTCGTATCTGTTGTTATTGTTATTTTATTTGTGTTGAATTTCGTGAAAATCGCGTTGCCATCAGACGTCGAGACATCGAGACATCAAGACATCAAGACATCGAATTACGGGACACAAAAGACGGAAAGACGGAAAGTGCTTTCTGACGGAGGCGACAGTCGACGGGCTCGTAGGCCTGGCCGACGGGGAGGGCTGCGTAGTGCGTGGTGAAATATTATCGATCGACGCCAATACCCGGCTGAATCATCGTCTATAACAAAACGCCAGGCACGCAGAGTTGGACGCCACCTGAGACCCGCAGCATTGAATCTCGCACACTTGGAGCACTTGGATTCACTTCCTGATTCATCGATCGTCCATCGTCTCTCTTCTGGGTAAGTTGCACCCCTCGGTTGGATATTGTATGTATATAAATTTGGGGGTTACACAATGGTTCCAAACTGCGTGACAGGTGACACTTGCCCCCCTCCCCCTACCCCCTCCCCTACCCTTTTCCACCTTCCTTTCGATTCGTCTATCCGTAGTTGGGCTCTGGGAAAGACGAATGCAAAACGATGAGAATTTTTTTTTTCGGCTTCTAAAAGAATCGCCGCGTCGACCCACAAAGAGAGATACGGCTTGAGGATGGAGGGGGTGCGGTTTAGGAGGGGGTACCGCACTTGTTAAATTAATATTATTATTTCTTTGATATTTTGACATTTACGTGAGAAATGTCTTTGCATTGGCAATGATCGGCCAAGCAGATGGATGCGAGCCGCAAGCCGCAAGCCGCGAGCCGCGAGCAGCGAGCGCCCTGCGAATATGCGAAAGTTATGCCAAAGATTCGTTGACAGATCTTTGCCCAGTCCAACTGTAAGTTGGATGATCTCTAGATCATTAGGATCCACCTTCGCCTCCATCTCCGCCGCCTCCTCCTCCTCTGACTCTTGGCTCATCTCTGCAATACGAACAATGATATTTTCCACTTGTCATGCATTGAAAAACTGCGTAGAACTCGGAAAAACAAAGGCACGCAGAATCTCAAAAAATACACAAAATGCCACGAGACAATAACAAAAACAATAACAAAAACAAAAACAAATACAATTACAAATACAATAACAGAAAACAACAATTAAAATAATAACAAAAACAAAATTATAATTCATAACTGAAAAGAGTCGAATATATAGCAAATTATAAAGGATATGGGGAGTGGAAGAGGGAGGGAGAGAGAGGGAGAGATAGAGAGAGAGTGATGGAAGGGGATGGTGCGGGGCATCTGCCTGTCTTGTGGTGCCACCTTCCAGGGAAAGCTATTGGCATATTTCTCACAGGTGATGTAAACAGGAACCTCAAGCTGACAGCTTCGATCGGGGGGACATGTGTTTACACTCCTACGGATTCCAGAAGTCCTTTGTGTCCCATTGCCGGTTGCCTGTTGCCAGTTGCTAGTTGCCCGTTGCCCGTTGCCCGTTGACTGGCTGACATTGTTTATAATTTGGTGGCATAAACAGTTGCCGCGATGTGACTGCAGCTGCGTCCAGCGATGATTGAGGTGGTGGCAGGCGAACCGTTAACCCGGTAAACAAATCCGATCACCATCCTCACAGTCATCATCATCACCATCATCGCAGTCATCATCATCATCATCATCAGCATCCAAACAAATAGCAATTGAAGCGCAGCGTGAAGCCAGTGCACCCAAAGAGCTGAGCAGCGGCCGGGGAGGGCGGCCGGCGGAGTAACAGATGAGAATGGAAAAGGGAAAAGAAAAGGGAAAGGAAAAGGGAATGGGAATAGGAATAAGGATGGAGATGGTGTTGGTGTTGGTGTTGGCGTTGGCGTTGGCGTTGGTGTTGGAGGGGGTCATGTCCTGTGCGCAACGTGTGGCATTGACACTTGGCCGGGCACAGCAGGCGCCTCCGTACCGCAAGTTGTTTATTTGTGTGCAGTTGCATTTTCAAGTTTGAACTAAAATGTAAACTATGCGCCTTTACTCCACCCCCCACCCCCCTCAATGTGTGTCTGTCCGTGTATATGCATGTGTGTGCGTGTTATAAATAGAATCCGAACTCGAATCCGAATTCGAATCCAAATTCGAGTCAGTGAATGCAACAACCGGCAACGGCAACGGCGACGGCGACGGCGACGTCAGCCTACGCCAACTGTCTTCATCTTTGTCCCCACCCCCCCTCTACATGCACCTCTTTACACACCTACCCCTGCTGCTACTTCTGGCTGGCAGCACCTCGGCCCCAGCCATTAACATTTCTGTGCTTTGTGTACATTTACAGGACTTTGAACTTCTTCGACTTCTCTCGCATTTGCGTAGATTTCCACCAATACGAAAATAAACAAAAAGCATTTCCATGTCCATTGTTTCAATGCACTCGGAACACTTTGGAATGGGTCAGAGCAGCAATATGACCATGCCATATGGAATGTCTGCATGTGTGCACACACATGTGTGTGTGTGTGGTGTGTATTAAGTAAATGCCTTTCATTTTATTTCAAAAAGGGATTCCAATTGCGAGCCTATTTATTTTTTTAATAAATTAAATTAAATTCGCACTCGAATTCGAAATTCGAAATTCGGAATCGAAAGCGAAAGTTTTCCATTTCTTTTTTTTTTTTTTGAGAATTTTGGGAATTTCTCATTTGTTTATTTATTTATTTTCAAAGGTAAGAAATCAATTTCCACCTTCGGCACTTTGTGAGTCACGAGTTCCATTCGATTCTCGCAGTCTCCAAGTGAGACTCTCCATTTCCTTTGTCTGAGTTTTTATAGACTGTAGATCTTAGATGTCCTGAATCCTGCCTCATATACATACATTTATTCCTGTCGCATTCTGCATTTGAAATCAACTCCGCCCAGACATTTATTTGAACCAAAAAATATGCAAATTTTTGATTTGAGGTCAGAAGCAAATTTTTCGCATACCTTGCGAGTGACTTCCCTTCTCCCCCCCTCCCACCACTTCGCTCCTCCAATTTATAGATCGACCCTCGCACACTCTTGTGGGTGCCAGTCGGAGGCCTGCACCAATTAGCATTAATGCAACGTTTGGGGCGCCTGAGGTGTACGGGGCGTTTGGGGTGTGTGGGGTGTGTGGGGTGTGTGGGGCGTTTGGGGCGTTTGGCGCGTTTTTCCTGCTCTTTGAGTTGTCATCTGCGATTACCGATCTGCGATCGTCGCACGGGCCAACGAATAATTAATTAACGGCCTGTCATAGAAACATGTGACTTGCGGACTTTTCGGGGATCTGACATCGAAAATATTGCATAGATCTGTCCCTCGCCAACATCGCGCTTTGTATCTGTATCTGTATCTGTATCTGTATCTGTATCTGTATCTGTATCTGTAGCTCGCATCACTTACGGGGGAAATCTGAAAGCCACCAGACAATTTTCCCACTTGTCAGCTGTTCGGAACTCATGTTGTTGTTGTTGTTGTTGTCGTTGCTGTTGTTGCTGTTGTGTTCTGGGGAATACAAATTGGCAAAGGAGCTCAAAATTCTTAGTTAAATATATATAAAGAGTGGACACTATATATACTATATACACATATATATATATATATATATATGAATATGTATGCATCAGTTGGCCGATTTCTAATGGAACAGGTATGAATGGGAGACAGACAAGGAATGAGTACATGGAACAAGCTGCCAGGTGGTTCGGGCACTTCATCAACAGTATAAATAAATGCCAAAAGAGCACACACACACACACACACACATACGCATACATATGCATATGTATATGTATTTGGTGTACTTTATATATTCGTCTGGCGGAATTCGGATCGCATCCATCATAGAAAATGTTTATGGGTCGAAATTTCGACCAAAGTTGGGGGCATTTTTCATTGCGGTGCTGCAACGGCGGGGCACATAACCTGCCACCTGGCACACTGAAGGCATCAAACATTTTGATGTACTCTTCAATACTAATTCCTTCACTTTTGATCACTTTCGGCAACCAAAAACAACAACAACAAACACATCATGAACAGAAACAACACACATTCAAATTGGCCGCCAAGAAGACGCAACAGGTTGCAAAATTCTGACTGCTCTGTGTTTAGGCCAAAAAAATAGGAAAAAAAAAAGCAGAGAAAAAATAATTCTAATCCTGCCCCCGCAATGCGTCCCTGTCTGCTGCAACAGGCACTGTTAGTGGGGTATGGGTACCACGCCCACATACCCACGCCCATGCCATGCCAACAACGGCGCCGCAATCACGCGGCTGGCCTCAGGCGGAAAACGGCAGCTGCTACAAAAATGAAAACAAACAAAAGCCGCACACAGCGCGCACATGACCTCCGCAACGTGTACATCGCAGTGCACCCCCCGGCAGCCCGTGTTGGGTATAGACAGAACACAACACAGACCCACATCTCTGCCCCCACACACACACTTGCCACACTCGCCGCACTTGCCGCACTTGCCGCACTCTTCCTGCCCGTTGCCTGCAATAAGAATTAATCGATTATTTAGACAATTACGAAAAATAAAAAGCAAACTTTCAAAAAATAAACAAACTTTAAGTGAGATCGGAAATATAAAATTTGATTGCCTGGAAAGCCATGTCTTACATATTCATGTGTATCTGTGTGTGTGTGTGTGTGTGTGATACACGAACAAAGAAATTGTCCTGCGACTAATTCGCTGGAATCGTTCAAGTTGATGATTTAAATGGAAAATCTCAGGCGAAATATTTGTGAAAAATGTTGAAAAAATAAACGGAGACTAAGAATCTCCCAGACGTACCTAGGATTGAACAGAATGCGTAAACAGATCAATCATCGATTGACGGGCAGCTCAGAATTACAGGGCGTAGTTAGACTCAATATTTATGGGCATCGCCTTTAATCCGAAAGCTGAACTCGAAGGAAGTCGTCTGTGGCTTCCTGAGTAAAAAATGACAAGTGTCAATTTTTTATTAAATTATATGAAAAATTTAATTATATAAAAATATGGAGAAAGTAGAAGAAAGTAGAAGAAAGTAACTGCCAAGAAGATGACCTGGGAACCAAAAATTACCATCAACTCAGAAGTAAACGCTGAGCACGATCCTCGCCTTGCTAAGGACACCCAAGGAGTACCCAAAAGCATGGGGTATTACGTAGGGGACTCACATGGCACACACACACAGAGACAGACAGACGGACAGCGCTTCCAGAAATTCGGAAATTCTCCAGCGGGAGAATCTGTTTTTACATGGAAAGGCAGGAGCTGCCGGTGGATGGAATCGAAATGATAAATATTATGAAATGTGGGCTGGGAATGGGCGTTGGATGACGACCCACCTGCCGGGGGTCCAGCCCATTCACTCCCCTGACTGCCTGACTGCCTGCCTGCCTGCCTGCCTGTCTGTCTGTCTGTCTGCTTGCCTGTCTCGGGCCTAGGACGGGGGGGCGGTGGCGCCGGGGGGAGGCAATTACGTGCGAGATTAATCAATGCCAAGACAACATGCAAAAATTATGCGCATTTCGACGTGAATTTATTTCTCAGAACTGGACGGCAGAGAGGGGTATGAGAGAAGGCAAAGAAAGCGTTATGATGGGGCGGGATGAGGGGGAACGGGGGGGGGGACTTTTGAGAGGTGGAGCAACGGGCAGCCAACAAGTGCGATTGTTGCTGCTGCTGCCGCTTCTATTGCTGACGTTAATCATACGCCCCGTGAGGCAGCCGCTATCTGAGGCGGCCAGCAAGGTGACGACGATGATGCAGACGACTTTGGTTTGCTTTGGCGCGCTTGGTTGGCCTCTTGGCTCGTCCTTAATTATAAAATTGATGAATATTCGCATAAATAATAGCTAAGAAAATATCAATTCATCGGCTCGACTGCCGCATAGCCTGCCCTGCCCTGTCCTGCCCCAGTCCTGCCTCAGTCCCACCTCAGTCCTACCTCAGTCCTACCTCAGTCCTGCCTTCTTCTAATCAAATCAAAGTGCCCCACGCGGCGTAGGGTGCAGCCAGCAGTCGCCTCATTAAGTTATGTATTATTCGGGTCTGCGACAGGGCAAAAATATTTATAGGCACTTGGACTTTGTTTATGAATATACATATATATATATATATATATATATATATATATATATAAATTTATCTTTATTTAATGACTGTCAACATTTGTGTATGTGTGTGTGTGTGTGTGTGGGTGTGTGTGTGTGGGTGTGGGGGGCAGTGACGCATCCGATGCTCATTTAGCAGGTTGTCTCACTGTGTGCCACATACGTCACGATGGGGCAGCGCAAAGATCATTGCTGATGTCGCAGTTTTGCTTTCTTGTTTGTTTTTCGATCGATCAGGGGCCATGACGAAGGATCAGCAGGCAACGCCCATACCGGAGGAGCTATACAATCTAAACCAGCTGGCGGATGTGACGCTGGCAGCGGGACCGCTCAGCTCAGACGACGCCAAGAATCGGGAGGAGGAGGACGCCTACACGAAGCCAATGGCCGCCAGTGGCAAATACCATAGCATATTCTATGCCTCCTCCGAGGAGGATGACTCCACCTATAACTCGTACAGCCACAAGGTGTTCGACCGCCAGACACTGCGTCGCTGCACCACCTCGGACTCCCTCTCATGTGCGAGCATTTCCAGCAGCAGCAGCAGCAGCAGCAGCAGCAGTAGCAGCATCAGTAGCAGCAGCAGCAGCAGCAGCAGACACAGCAGCCAGTCCAGCACGCGGTCGCAGAGCAGCGAGGAGCAGTCGGCCGCTCAGGGGACACCGAACAGCTCCAGCGGCAGTTTGCTGGATGACGAACACATTTGTCCCGAGTGCGGCAAGAAGTATTCCACGTCCTCGAACTTGGCGCGCCATAGACAAACCCACAGGTAAGACACTGGCTGGAAGGCTGCTGCATCTTTGATTACTCAATATATTCCTATTTACCACCAATCCTTAGGTCAATTATGGATAAGAAGGCGCGCCACTGTCCCTACTGCACAAAGGTGTACGTGTCCATGCCCGCCTACTCGATGCACGTGCGCACCCACAATCAGGGATGCAAGTGCCACTTCTGTGGCAAGTGCTTCTCCCGGCCATGGCTGCTGCAGGGACACATACGCACCCACACCGGCGAGAAGCCCTTCAAGTGCTCCGTCTGCAGCAAGGCCTTCGCGGACAAGTCCAATCTCCGCGCCCACATACAGACGCACTCCAACACCAAGCCCCACACGTGTGCCCGCTGCGGCAAGGCCTTTGCCCTGAAGTCCTATCTGTACAAGCACGAGGAGTCCTCCTGCATGAAGAACCGAGGCGAAGCGCCGCCGCGAGCTGCCCAGCCACTGGCTGCATCCAAGCAACAGCCGGAGTCGGAGGCGTCGACCATGGCCTGTGGATCACCGGACTCGGCCAAGTCAACGCTGGCGCACAAGCTGCTGCAGAAGGAGGAACGCAGACAGGCACAGGCACAGGCCCAGGCACAGGCGCAGGCACAGGCGCAGGCGCAGGTGCAGGCGCAAGTGCAGGTACAAGCACAGGCTCAGGCTCAGGCTCAGGCTCAAGCTCAGGTGCAGGCACAAGCGCAAGCCGCTCTGGCCTATGTCTATCCGACAGCACATCCTGACTCCTTTGGTCGACTGACCAGTAATCCGGAGTATTTCGAGGGCTTCAAGCGGAACGGCGTTATCCAGCCGCAGGCACGTCAACATCCCAGTGCCGTCTATCAAGATCACATGCTGCCGGTGCCACTGGCGCTGCCGTTGCCCTATCAACACTATAGGCATGTCCCGACCACGCCCATCATCGATGCTGCCCAGGAGCAGCCCGTCGACTTCTCACCCAAAAACAACTTCAAGCACTCGGCCAAGACGAGTCCCTTTGAGTTTACGGGCAACTATGCGGTGGTTGCCTAGTCTACGCTTCTGCCACGCCCAGCACGCCCACTCGACAACCAGTCTGACTGTAAAAGACAATCAAGAGAGAGAAAGAGAGAAGGAAGAGAGAGAGAGAGAGAGAGAGAGAGAGAGAGAGAAGGAAAAATGGAGAGCGAGGGAGAGAGAATTAGAATTTGAGTTGCCTCAGCACAAACCCAACAAGGACCAAAAAGGATACCAACAAAGAAACAAACAAACAAACAAAACTAAAACCCATTTTGCATTCGAATTTAGGAGCTTACGTAGTGAACAAATATGTGATAAATATGAAAAAGAGAAAGAGCTTAAAGTACCGTTAGAAAGTAGTCGATTCCAAAGAAATCAGAGAAAGGATAACACAAAAAAATCAAGGAACAACAAAAGCAAAACTAAAACTAAAACTAAAACTAAAACTAAAAGTAAAACTAAAACTTAAATAATATATATACACATATACATACAAGCATATATAATATATACATATATATAGATACACATATATATATATATATATATATATATACATGATATGAATATACATGACACGATCGTGCGATCGATAGACGAGAAGATTAATCGATGTATCGATAGGTCTTTACTTAGATTTAACGAGGATTTAGAGACTTGCAAACATGTAACCAGTATTTTTTTTAGCACTACTTAAACCACAAGATATATATATATAGATATATATATATATATATATACACACTCACACACACACACACACACACAGTACGCACGGACACTCAGCTGACTTAACTAGAAATTAAGCAGTTTGAAGCGGGAAAGAGGAAGAGGAAGCAAAGAACGTCAAACGATCAACACACACTCACACACACACACACACACACACACTACATATACACCTATATCTAACTTTATCTTTCTATTATACATATACATATATATATTTAATATTTTTTTTCTCGATCTATTATTTTTTTTTACTTACCACATAATTTTTGCGTATATTTCGATTTAAATTCTCTGTTGTTTTAAGGCAAGGAGATTTCCTGCATCTGCACGGAAGTCCAACGAGCGATTCTCTAGTCTTTATCTTTAAAATGCGGTGTACCGGGCTAACACCTTCCCCCGCACACAGTCCCCACCGGCTATCCATCACTCGCCTGGTGGGTAGGAGGTGAGAATGCAAAGCGTGGAGCTTGCGGTGGGGAAGGGGGAAAAGGGGAGGGGGTCAGCCTGTGCATGTGTCGCACGTTATTTTAAGCACTTTACGGCCGCATGTGGTGCAATACTAATTGACATAACTGTAACACTAATTAGCCTCTATACACACACACACTCACACACACACACACACCAATACACACACATATATATATCGTATATACATATATATAAATTGTAAATTTTGTCAAATCTTTTAATTATTTTTGTACATTTTATTTTCGTATATTTCTTCACTTGTAGCACTTAATTTTATTACTTGTATTCATTTCTTTGTTTCAGTTTTTAGTTTTCAAAATTTTCAACAATTTTTGCAAATTTTGTATAATTTCTTGTTTTTTTTTTTTTTTAATTTTATATTTACTTTATTTATTCATTTGTGATTTTCCTTATTCGCGTTCGTGTAGAACTCACTGCATTTTGTATACTCAAAACAAAGGAAAACCTACAGCTAAACAAACCAAAGATATTGTATATGAATATATATATATATATATATATATATATATACATGCATATATATATGTATATATATATATACAATATATACATAAATATATGAAGAGCACATCATGTATTGTATTATAGAATCGCACTTTTATTCAATAATTAAATGGGAGATCAAACGATCTCTGAAAAAGTAAATCGAATTTCAATTTTGTTCTTTTTTTTAATTTTTTTTCCATTTGATTTTCACAGGAACCAAAAAAAAAAAAGGGCGCCATTTGCAATGCTCAGTGAGAGGTGCTCATTTTTCACCACGGCAATCGGGGCACAGCTCTCGTAACTGTTCGTGCTTGCAGCCGAAATTCCCCTCGCTTCAGTTCACCACTCAGCAAGTCTTTCGCTTTGTATTTAACATGCAAATGCGTTGGGCAAATTAGCGACTAATTAATCAACTTCTTAAAGTATTTATATCACTTTAATAAGAGGAACAAATTTAAGTGAATTAATGCATTTATTCTGCTAAACTTGTCAACTTGTCAAGTGATTTTTATGTGCAATTTAAAATCATTTTATATGATGTGTAAACAACATCAAAGTTGGACATTCCTCGTTGGCCAATAATTTAATTCACCACAGCACATAAATTGTCCAATCTTCGCCTTGCTTATAAATTAAGTAATTATTAATTAATAACAATAAAAACTCATATTCTTAACCGATCTTACCTTACCTTACCTTATCCGATCTTACCCCGAAGTGTTGATGTTGTGCAAGACTTGGGTATCCGTTACGTGTGGGTGCGACTTGTATGAGTATTTGAAATGGAATTTTCTTGGTAGAAAATTCCAATCACAAGTGGAATGGAAATAGGAGTAAAAGTAAAAGTGTTGAATTAAATGAGTGTTATTTTTACTGGCGTTTCTGATTACTTAGTTTAAGGGCAGGAGGTACCACCATGTACTGAAAATGAAAGAGGAAGCTATCATCATCAGGGGAAAAAGGATATATACGAAATTAGGGATTGATCAACCTTCAATTGTGGTGATAGGGCCGTTCATCACGAGGCTGAAAGGTGTAGTATATTTTATTATAATTGTTGAGGTAAGTCTTAAGAACTGTGAAGCTGGTCTTATCTGGTGTCCTTACTCGACCGTTATTATTTTTGCTTATCTTAGAGGTAACCATAATGTCTTTTCCTAGAGCAGTAGTGATGTTGTTGAAGAGAGCTGAAATGCTGGTCACGTCTGGGATGAATATCGGTGGCGGCTTGATCGTTGTAGTTTCGTTGTCCAATTTATTGGGAAGATCTTTGGCTGGACTAGTAAGTTTCGCTTTAGCGGCTTTACTGATATTTGGTCCGTTAGGAAATGTTGCCTGAGGCTTTCTTTTTATCCTGTTGACTTTACCCGGCTTAGTTGGGTAGTTAAATTGTCCGAATCCGGGTCCGAGTTGCTGGGAGAAGTGTTGGTATTCCTTCTTTTGTCGTTGTTGCCGCTAAGCGCCGCTTGCCAGTCCATACCCCTAATTTGGGCGATGCTGTGACTGGCTCAAGCCACACGTATGAAATCCTGCCACTCTTGTGGACTTAGTCTATGATTTAAATTTATTTATTTATATTTTTTTTTTAAATATCACCACAGATAATTGCTGACATCCCTCCATATAAATAATATATGTATACACATTTATTTGTCGTCAGTCTGTCAGTGTGTGTGTGAGTGACTGTGGGTTTTTTTTTCTATAATAAATAATAATTTACATAACAAAACCTACATTTAATACTACTTATGAAACTAAACTATGGGTGGCCCATCGGTGAGCACCCTACGTGTAGCTGACCACTACTTAGTACTGGGGACATTCTGTAGGCTTTCTCGTCCTCGCGAACCTTTATCATTATTTTTACAATAATGAATCGACCCGCCCAGCCTCCACTTTTCTCTGTCCTGTATCATCGTTTTTAACAGCCTTTTAGGGGACAGCGAAGGACCCACCATCTCCTCAAGCCAGTGTCGCTCTGAACGGAACCTATTGGTGGAACATCACCAACGGTTGATGTACCTCCGCCACAACGAGCAGCCAAGTGACCGAAGAGTTTGCCATGCAGAAAGCAGACAAGGATGACAGCCATGTTGTCACCGCTCTGGACAGGCTGTATTTCATTTGGAGCCAGGCAATAGTCCAGCAACTGCTCACAGATGATATCCGGATGCATTCCGCAGGCGATGCGCTCGCGCACAAACCTACCGGCTATGGTATTGCTTATCACTTTCCAGATGCCATCGGAGGCCAGGATAACGAACTCCCAGTCATCCTGAATTTCACTGACTAGAACATCCGGATCGGCAATGACAATTTGATTTGAAGTCGCACAGTTCTCGTTTTGCTTATACATGAAGTCACCAAGGGCACGGGATACACCCAAAATTCCATTGATGCGATTTTCTTCCACAGTTCCACCCCCAGCGATGATGCGTCTCATCTCGATCTCGTTTTCAGGCTTGTGGTCAATGGTTAATGCACGAATGTGTCCATTAATACAGACGACGGCACGCGAGTTCCCAGCATTGGCGCAATATAGACGCGTACCCTTAATCAGGATAACAGTTGCCGTCGAGCCTGACGTCTGCTCGCGCCAGGATCCATTATGGAGCATATCTTCGTCAAAGTTCAAGAAGCCACGCTTTATGGCCAAATCCACATGCTCACCGGCATATTCCGGATGCTTAACAATGAAGTCATGTAACTTCTTGCTGGCACGCTTGGCCACTGCCACGTCGCCATGTCCATCGTAGACACCAAAGAATGATGTATCAGGATCATCCGGCAAGGACAATATTTGAGTGAGGGTATCCTCCATTGCAGGGCGCCAACCCTGCATGCAACTGCTGCCAACGTAGTACATCTTATTAGCGCTCTGTGCTGTGACCTTCTTGGTCACAGGCAGTGACATTTTCTGACCCATTGTTAACTTCTCTACTTACACACTTGGTGCTATGTTTGGAAAATATTTGACAGCTATTGCTTATTTCTTAATTGAAAATTAAAGAAAAATAAAATTTTTCACCGACTACCAAGTCAACGTATCGACCGTACAGTACCGCTGCCTCAAATATACTGAGCCTTAGCCTCAGTTGACTGACGGTCAAGGCTTGAAAAAAGTCAATGTCTACTAGATTTGATTTTCTGTAGTAATTTATATGCAACTTAACTATGAGTGTAACTGGGATTACCTAACTGTACAGCTGCGTTTTACTTATAGCTATACCCAGTTATACACACGTGCTCACAACCAAGTCATAACTTTGGTGAGCACCGTACGTGTAACCAACTACTGCTTAGTATTGAGGGACATTCTGTTGGCTGTCTCGTCCTCGCGAACCTTCTTCATTATTTTTATAACAATGAATTGCTCAGATTTCATTTTTCTCCGTCCTGTATCATCGTTTTCGCGGCCATGACTCGGTTGCCAACAATTGATGGCTTGATAGTATTTCGTCTACCTTGTCCCAGCGTGTTATATTGGTACGGTCGCTCTTGTCAGAATTCTTGGGCTGCTGCTTTGGCTGCTGCTTGGGTTGCTGCTTTGGTTGTTGCTTGGGACGGGGCTCCTTTAGTTCTCCGGCTTTGACGACAGCCCTGAAGCTACTTACGACTGAAGATGGTGTCATTTGGGTTACTCACCATCTCGTTACTTACTTGCTTTGCAGAAGCGCATCCGAGGTTCGAATGCCTCTTCCGTTCTTTGCAGATGCTCCTCTGCTGGGTGAGCAATGCTGTCCTTCATGCCCTGATTAACGTGCCGTACCACGGGCTGCTTCTCCACCACCAGGAAGATTAGGTCCTCTAGCAGCTTTTCGAGCTCTGCCATTGGTTTTGGCGGCTGCTTTCTAGCCTTCTTTGGCGGTGTTGATCTTTTTAGACACTCCGAATCTCTTCTTCTTTTCGGGGTGTCGTTCGTCTTCTTAGATTGTAAATCACTTGCCTTAAAGGGCCTAAACCCGTACTGGGTGTCGCAACACTACCGGCCGATACGGCAGAGACGTAGACCATATTTTTAGCAGATGTATTATATAAAATCTCTAAACAGCCATAAAAGTCAAAAGTTCCTAATCATTTATCTATTATCTATACGCACTTTACTCTACACACCCCTAGAAGGTGTCTTTTTTCTTTTAACATTAGCTTTTGGAATAAGACTCGATTGCCATGGGTTTTCAGTATTATTATTTATTATTATTTTGGTATTTGTTTTTTTTTTTTTCATTCACCATAGGGTATAAATTCAATAGTCCAATCTTCGCCTTGCTTATAAATTAAATAATTATTAATTAATAACAATAAAGACTCATATTCTTACCCGATCTACGTGTAGCATTGAGTCTGGTAACTGCGAGTGTTATAAAACTTAAAGCTGATATTCTTCCTTCCAATGGGTTATCCGTTATGTGTGGGTGTGACTTGTATGTTATTTTTACTAGCGTTTCTGATTACTTAGTTTAAGGGCAGGAGGTACCACCATGTACTGAAAATGAAAGAGAAAGCTGTCATCATCAGGGAAAAAAGGATATATACGAAATTAGGGATTGATTAACCTTAAATTGTGTTGGAACATCGTCATCGGTTGATGTACCTCCACCACAACGAGCAGCCAAGTGCCCGTAGAGTTTGCCATGCAGAAAGCAGACAAGGATGACACTCATATTGTCACCGCTGTGGACAGGCTTCATTTCATTTGGAGTCAGGCAATAGTCCAACAATTCCTCACAGATGATATCCGGATGCATTCCACAGGCGATGCGCTCTCGCACAAACTCACCAGCTATGGTAGTGCTTATCACTTCCCAGATGCCTTGGGAGGCCAGGATAACGAACTCCCAGTCATATTGAATTTCACTGATTAGAATATCCGGATCGGCAATGACAATTTGATTTGAAGCTGGTTTCTTTTTGTTTTGCTTATACATGAAGTCACCAAGGGCACGGGATACACCCAAAATTCCATTGATGCGATTTTCTTCCACGATCCCTCCCCCAGCGACGATGCGTCTCATCTCGATCTCGTTTTCGGGCTTGTGGTCTATGGTCAATGTACACATGCGTCCATTAATACTAGCGACGGCACGCGAGTCCCCAGCATTGGCACAATATAGACACGTACCCTTAATCAGGATAATAGTTGCCGTCGAGCCTGATGTCTGCTCGCGCCGTAGTCCCTTACTGAGCAAATCTTTGTCGAAGTCCAAGAAGCCACCGTTTATGGCCAATTCCACATATTTACCGGCATATTCCGGACGCCTAACAATGAAGTCATGTAACTTCTTGCTGGCACACTTGGCCACAGCCACTCCGCCATGTCCATCGTAGACACCAAAGAATGCTGTACCAGGATCATCCGGCAATGATAATATTTGAGTAAGGGTATCCTCCATTGCAGGCCGCCAACCCTGCATGCAACTGCTGCCAACGTAGTACATCTTATTAGCGCTCTGTGCTGTGACCTTCTTGGTCACAGGCAATGACACTTTCTGACCCATTGTTCAGCCGCTGCTCTCAGTCCCGGATCACTTCTCTACTTACACACTCGGTGCTATATTTGGAAAATATTTGGCAGTAACTGCTTATTTATTTAACTTATTTGTTTAACTGAAAATTAAAGAAAAACAGTATTTTTCACCGACTACCGAATCAACGTAGCGACCGTACCGTACCGCTGCCTCAAATATACTGGGCCTTAGTTGACTGACGGTAAAGGTTTAAAAAAAGTCATTGTCTACTAGATTTGATAATTTAAAGTAATTTTTTAATTTCTTATAATTTTTTATAAATTATAAATTATAAATTTTACAAAATTTCAGCTTAAGACACAAATTTTGAAAGTTGATGTCACTCTATTCTCAGTTGCTTGTATTTTATATTATTTTTAATACTTTAAAAACAACTTTAATTTATCAAGAGAGTAGAGCAGAAAGATAATATATACCAATAATAAATAATTTAAAAAAAATAAAAATTAAATAATAATTATACATCCAATTAATATCAATTTTTTATTTCTTGTATATTATTATTAATAATTATTAATTTTTAGTTTTTTTATTATTAAAAAAAAATATTTTTTTTTATAAAATATTTAAAAATGAACTTAAAATTAAAAAATCTAATTTTTATAAAAATAAATTTCAAGCTTTAAACACACTTTTCCTTATTCGCAGCTTTAATCATGGACTAAATTAAAATACATTCCATTTTTCGGATACTGAGGAACATGAATTTACCATCAAACAAAATAATTATTTTTATTTATGATATTCAATAAATTTTAAATTTAATTGAAAATCAATATGTCGCCTTCTTATTGGTAAAATAATTTAAAACCAATATTTAAAATATCGGGGAATAATTTTGAACAATTTTTGGCAAAGCCCCCCACAAAAGTTAAACTCACCTCAAAATTTTAATGAAATGAAAAAAAAAAACACATTTTATTTGGTTTTTGATAATTTTGTTTTTATATTTGTTAGATTTTTTTTATTTATTTTTTTTTTTGTTTTTTTAAATTTTTGTATTTATTTTTGTTTTTGTAATCGTTTGTATTTCATATTCTCCATATACATAATATATAGACATTTATTTGTAATGCTTCTTAACGTAGATTACTACACGTTTATCCTTTTAGGCATATGTACGAGTATGTATCATAATTTGTATTCGTATTAGTGTCTTGTGTCGTCTGTCTGTATGTGTGTAAGTGTGTAGTGTGTGAGTGAGTGAGTGTGTGAGTGTGTGCTTGGGAGTGTTAGTTATGCTTATACAATTATTGGCGCCTTTGCCATCTACTACTTCATCAATTATACTTAGTTAAGTTTCTCTTTTGTATATACTCTTTAAAGTGTAAAGACACTAAATTTCACAATTTTCGTTTGTTTTTTTTCTTCTTTCTCTTTTTTCTTTATTCTTTTTCTCTATTCGCTACAAAAAAACGCCCACGTCTTGCCAGAAGGCAACGGGGCGGAGGGTTTATGATGCCAGAGATTGCCGAAAACCAGTTATATAGAGAGTTATATTACATATATATTCACATATTCACATACACACATATACATATATGTGTGTGTGTGTATGTGTACATGTATATATATATATATACATATATGTAATAAGTGAAATAGAGAAAAAGTTTTGGGGTTGCCGTCGTTTAACCCTTAGGTTTTTTTTTGGGGCACAAAAAGCAGAATTTCTTTGCATGGACAATGTTTTAATGTGTTTTAATGTGTGTGTGTGTGTGTGTGTGTGTGTGTGTGTGTGAGTGTATGCGACTGTGTGTGTATGTGTTCGAGGTGTACATTCATATGTTAACATGTACACGTATATGTAAATAATTTACGAAAAATGTTTTCTTCTTTCGATTTATATCGTTATGTATATATATACATATATGTATATATGTATATATATGTGTATATATATATATGTATTTATATATATATATATACACATTTTAGTATATGTATTATATAAAATCTCTAAACAGCCATAAAAGTCAAAAGTTCTTAATCATTTATCAATTATCTATACGCGTTTGGGTTACCTTTTACACTCCTAGAAGGTTTATTTTTTTTTAACATTAGCTTTTGAAATCGGAACTCGATTGTTATAGGTTTTCAGTATTATTATTTACTTTGGTATTTTTTTTTTTTTTTGTATTTTGGATATATTTTTGTTTTGTTTTGTTGTGTTTTGTTTTGATTTGTTTTCATTTTTTCGATACATAAATACAAATTTGCGGCTCATTGTTTGTTTTTCAATGTTTGTTTTGGTCTTGAGACGATCAACTCCCAAATAGAATACCTCCTATCATCGAGTATGGATGTCGCTCGTCTATATGCCATATACCCATATGGCATATGGCATAGGGCATCTGGCATATACCTCATACCTTATGCCATACCAACTGATCGATCAGAGGCTGATCTCGCATTAACTTTCAATTTGTTGTTCAAAAGGTACGCATATCATGGATAAGTTATAGCTTCTACGTTGGGTTCTGTTTAAGGATCTATTATAATGTTTCGTTTCGTTTCCGTCGTTCCAACATTTTATTATTTTTTTCCATTTTATTCATTCCTTTGTTCTTTTGATTTGCATACAACTAGACACTAAACGCTTAGAGTTAGTAATCATATTCCATTTACTCCACATATATATATGTATATACACACACACACACACATATGTATATATGTGTGTATATTTATATGTGTTTATATAGATACATACATATATGTACTATATGTTTGCTTATCATGTACAATGCTAAATGTATCGGTGTGCTTGGTTTTTGATATAAGTATTTCATTTGAACGCTTACAATAAGACTCTCTCTTTACATCTGAAGTATATATTTATATATATATATACATATATATATTTATGTATATATATATATATAATTTCTATATATCTGAAAAAGGACACCAAGTAAAAACATTCAGTACACATCCATAGATACAAAAGTAATTAATTTATTTAGTAAGTTACGTTAGTTAGTTAGTTAGTATGTTTTCATTTCATTATAAGTTTTGTGAAAAGGTGTGTGTGTGTGTGTGTGTGTGTGTGTGTGTGTGTGTTGCCTAAGGACCTCATAAGCCTAATATAAGTGTGTATGTGTGTGTGTGTGTGTGTAAATCCTACAAGTCGCAAAGGATTTACCTAAACATCGTTGGTTATCTTGGAGGGTCTTGTGAGGGTTGGGGGCGTGTATACAAGTTAAAAGTTGAATAAATTTATTTTCACCTCCCTGACCCACCGCTCCCCCCGCGCTCTGCGACCCAAATGGTCCAGCAATTCGTTGTCTAACCCAATAGCTAAATTCTCATTTGTTAAGTTATATTTTACTTAAGATTTATTATATTTCTTTAGGTACACGCTCTAAGGATCTGATCTTGATAATAATTATAATTGTAATAATAATGATAATAATAATAGTAATAATTGTAATAATAATTGTAATAATAATTAGACAATAATCGGTTAATAATAAGAGAATAATACACACATATAAGATGAGTATATGCCTTGGTGCCCAAAGGAAAAATCTTTCGCTTAGAATAATCGTTATTTATCCGTTATCCATTATCCGTTATCCGTTATCTGTTGTTTATCTGTTTATCCGTCCACCTACGGCTATCATTTATCCCTTTATCCACTTATCCGCTTATCCGTTTGTCCTATACTAATTTCTTATGTGCGCGCTTTGATTATCCGTCTTTGGTTTATCGATTTGTTTGGTTTTGTTTACTTCTTGGAGGTTAGTTTTTTTTTTATTTGTTTTGAATGTATATATATCTATATATGTCTATAGATTTGTATGCATACACATACATGAATGTATGTGTGTGTATATGTGTGTATATATATTGTATATGCCTGCTAGAAGATCTGCCCTTAACTACGTTCTATGGCTATCGGTTATCGATTTTTTAGTTCGCATATAAAAATATTTAAATTCTTCATTTTGAAACTGCGCAAGACGACGTTTAATGCTAATAATATTTTAGATAAAAAAAACCAATTCTTTACACTTTTAGTATGCATTTAAGTATCGCAATTACATATATATATATATATATATGTATACATATATATGTGTGTATATGTATATGTATGTGTATATATTCCTAGGTAAGTACAATTATAAAAAGCAAATCCCATTAAAGTGCCTTCATCTATTTGCATTTGTTTATCCGTTAATCGTCTAGTAACTACTCTAAATACGCATACATATAAATGTACGAGTATGTGTGTATGCATACACATTCCATATACGTATGTATGCATATATGTATATATATGTTCATTCATTTAAACATATTGTTTCGATTACATTTGCATCACCAATCACACTAAATACAAGAGACTTTAATTCGTGTATATATATAATCCTGTATATATATATATATATATATACGTAATATGTATTATCTGTTATATATTTCTTTATATATATATATGTATATATGCTTAAGTAATTACTTCCATTTAAATCAGCAAAAAGGTACGATCAATTTGTTAGACGCTTTTAAATTCAATATCTTTTATCTTAGTTTTAATCGTGAGAATGCGTATGACTTCAGCTCTAGCTGCTAATTATTTAGAGTTATAATTTCCATATACACATACATGTATATATGCATACACATACATCGGCATCTTTATATATATATATATCTCAATATAACGTATATTGTTTGTTTGTTTGTTTGTTTGTTGTTTGTTGTTTGTTTGTTGTTTGTTTTAGGTAGGAAATATGCTAGTCTTATAAATTTCACACATCAACATTTTTCTTTTGGTTATGTTTATCGTTAATCGGTAATCGTTAATCGTTATTCGTTTGTTTGAAATATTTTGTATTTAATAAAATATAGTGTATATATTTATGTAATTTGTTTCCTTTTAATATTTAAATTATTTATTTTGTATTTTTTTGTTTTTGTTTTTTGTTTTTTGTTTTTAATTTTAATTTTTAATATGTATTTCTGTATTTTTTATCGTTCGTAATTTTGTTTCCTTCTTTCATTGTGTGTATATGTAAATATATATATATATATTATATGTACATATATTTATTTACCGTAATTAAATTTGATTTAATGTTACTTTATTTAGATTCCCTTGGTAATTTATTTTTTTTTTTTATATATTCAATTTTCTTATCCCTAAAAACATCTAACATCAAACCGAACCACAATTTCAAGTGTTTATCTTTTGCTATGTTTTTTTTTTTCATATTCAAAACGGAAACGTGAAGAGATAAAGTGAGTTAGAGAGAGACAGATAGAGTGGTAGACAGCAAGTTAGACGGGAAGTACAATACAATGAGTAAGAGAGTGTGGAAGAGTGTGTTAGAGAGGGGGGGAGATAGCTAGCTTTAAGTTATTGTTTATGTATAAGTAATTTATACGTTATATAAAGTTACCCGCCGTCACCTTTGTCGCCGTCGCCGTCGTCGTCGTCGTCGTTTTTTGATAAGTTCAATCGATCGACAATGGATTGTTTTGTGTGTAAAGTTTCGATTTGAATTGTGATTCGATATTTGCATGGCTATCGATAATTTTGCTGCTTTCTGTTTTGCTTAAAAAGAACAAAATCTAATTATGGACGGGTTCTTATCAATCTTGTTTGTCTGCTTCAAATGTTATGTATATATATATATATATATCGCTTCGATCCGTTCTTTGCATTTATACGACCTTTTCTTTTAATCCTTTTATGTCATTAATTATTTATTTATTTCTATTTATTACTTTTTTTTTGTTTTTGTTTTTTTTTTTAATTTTGATTTAGTTTTTGATGGTTCGGTTGGATTTTGTTGTGGTTCGCTTTTTGAACTGTACTTCTGATTTTTTTTACTTGTGTAGAATGAATATGTATGTAGTATGTTTATGTTGTGTGAGTGAGTCTAGCTATTCACTTGTGAGTGGTGTATGTGTTTGTGTGTGTGTGTGTGTGTGTATGCAATTAATTATAATATTTAATATTATTGCGGCATATTATACGTGGCATGTACTTAATAAATTATTATTGGTATTTTGCTCGCATCCGACTCGTTCCCGGAACCCGCGACTCGTGTCTTGATAAATGCACATAACTTGCGTATGAAACACATTTCAAAGCGACAAATTATTTATAAAAGCTCATTAATTATTCGTCTTTGAATTGGTCAACCAACTTGAATATCAGATTGAGTTCTGCGATTATCAGGGTGGCGGGGGGGTGTTCGCTTTCTTCCTTTTGTTTGTTTTGTGCTCAAAAATCAATAACAATCAATCTATTGGCAACTACAGAAACCTGATTTTTATCTCCATTAACTAAATAATTATATATATTTAATTAATATTTATGCTTCACTGTATGTGTAAGTATTCATATATATATATATATATATATGTGTGTGTGTGTGTGTGTGTAGCTGCAGCTAAAGCCTCAATAGGTCATAGGAAACTACAGAGTAATGCGATCCATCAATAATTTTGATTAGCTAATCGGAAACTAAGGCGAATGCTAGATTCTGATATCGTGTATATATATATATACGATATATATATATATATCATGATATTCATATTGCACGAGATTCGATCAATCGATAGTTGATGATTCAAAAATTGTTTGCCCCATTTTAATAGCTATTTAATTGTTTAAAATTAATTTGGTGGGATAAATGTTGTATTTTTTGTTGTTGTTGTTGTTGTTGTTTGTCTTCTTGATTTTGTTAAAAAACATTTTTGATTTCTCTTGTTGTTCTCAAAAGGAATAAAATAAAACCAAAATAAATACTCAAGAATTCAAAAAATCCATAAATCAAAGCTAAAGGAGAAAAAATAAATATAAATATAATGTTTAAATAAATTAAGAAATAAAAAACAGTCAAATTATGCTTTCGATAATAATATATGTATATATATATATATATATGTATTTATGGATTTGGATTTAGGACATAAGTAAATATTATAATCGTTTATGATAATAGTAGATTTTATATATATATATATTTGTATATATATACGTATATATATATACATTTCTTTATATATATATATATATGTGCTTGTTGTGGCTATGTTTATATGGTATACAATATAAAAGAGTATGTGTGTACGTGTGTGTCTGTGTGTGAGTGTGGGTGTTCTTGAGTAAAATACAATTTTCATATAGTCAAAAAGTCACAAAGTAAAATTTAAGTGTTAAACATAAATTGATAAGTCGATAAAATAAAAATCAAAAATCGAAAATCAAGAATCGATTATTGATCATTTAAAATCGATATCCGTTAGTTAAAAAAGTATAATTATAAATGTAAAAAGCAACTGAACTTAGTGTTTAAATCGAAGTACATTTTGTATCGTTCGCGGTCATCATTTTCTCCAAGTACATATATATATCGAGTGACATATATACACATATAGATATAGATAGATATTACATTAATAGTATTTAAAGTTCATTTGTAAATTGATTTTTAAGGCTACACAGTTAAAACATTTCGTTATTCGTTAATTTCTTTAAAAATTTAATTCTCTTAAATACAAACGATATAATGTTCATATATATGAATATATATATATATATATTTTATATATATGTGTGTGTGTGTGTTGTGTGTATGGACCTGCTTGTGTGTGTGTGTGTGTGTGTGTAGATTTAATTATTTTAATTTTACGTTCCTTATTTTTTTTGTTGCTATGTTTTTTTTGTTTATTTTTTATTAAGTCTATTAACGTTTCGTTTTTGTTACATTTAAAGCGTTTCTTGATTTTTTCTGTTTGCTTCTCTAAAAACATTGAGTAGAAATTGAAGAAGTTGTTATTATCATAAACTTGTTCAGTTATTCTTGTTATATTTATATATATATATATATATATGTATATATATATATATGTTTTGTATAATATATAGTGTATACTTTATGTGTATGTGTATATTTATAAAAAAGAAGAAGGAAAACAAATAAACGACGAGTTCGCTTAGCTTAAAGAATTTACTTTTAATTTTAGTATTTGTTTTTTCTTATCGTTTCATTTACTTTTTTAATCTACAGCAAACTTTTGTGTTTTTGTTTTTATAAATTTTTAAATTTTTCTTTTTGTATTTGTTGTTGTTGTTAAGAGTTTTTCTTTTAAGAATGGTCCATAAAATTTCTATAAAAACACACCGATAATGCCTATAAGTTTAATAACTTCGCTTCGATCTCTGCTGAGCGTCAAACGTCGAACATCGAGCATCGAACATTGAACGTTGCATGTCGAACATCGCATGTCGAACGCCAAACGTTAAACATCGCACCTCGAACGTCGAACGTCGATCCCCAAGCTGCAACAACAAAAAGCATCTCTTCAAGGAAAGATAAAAACAAAAGTTTGCAGCTTTTCTCTTAGCTGCAAATTGTTTGTTTTACATTTGTTGTTGTTGCTGCTGCTGTTTACATGGTAGTGTGTGTGTGTGTGTAAGTGTGTGTGTGTATATTTATCATAGCTTGGATCTTTAGCGCATATATGCAATTGTATATATATTTATATTATGTGTGGGTGTGTGTGTGTGTATATGTTTAAATTTATGTACGATTTCTCGTTTAGTCACAACACTAACTTTTCTTAATTACCGCCTAAAGCTGCTAATTTATTGATGTTTTATTTTCTTTATTAATTATGAGCTATAGACAAAAGTGTTTAAATGTAAAATAAAAATATTTATTATGTGTCTGCTGTTACGCATAAAAAAAAAAATTAATGTTTTTTAAAAAAAAATATCTATTACAGTTAAAAAAAACTCATTTCTCCTCGCTTCTGGTTTGCCTTTTATGTCTTAGTCATTGTTTTGCGTACTAAATAGTTAACATATGGTATTTATTTGTAATATATAAATATTTAATTTATTTATATATTTGTATTTATCATATACTTTTATTATTATTTATATGCCGCAGTTACTAACGGTACTGATTATTACGTAATAATTAAATTGTAATTTGTAAATTGTATTTTTTGTATTCTCGTATTTTCGTAATTTTGTGTTTTTTTTTTTTAATTATTTTATTTTTTTTCAGTTTTTTAGTTTTTTAATTTTTCTTTTTTCTGTTTCGGTTTTTAGCTTTTAAGTTTTTGTTTTTAGTTTTTAGCTTGTGTTTTTTAGTTTACTTTTTTTTGTATTGGTTTTTAGTTTTTAGTTTTTAGCTTTTAATTTTTTAATTTTTTAATTTTGTTTATTGACTAATTACGACAAGGACAAAAAATTCCGACACACTTGAATTTGTATTTTCGTATCGATTTTAAAAACTACATCACAATAATTATATGCTAGACTTTCGAATAGATCGCTCTCCACACTTTAAATATATATATTTATATATTTAATTTTGTTACAATTACTTCGTGCACAGCTGATTAAATATAAATATAAATATAAATATAAATATATATATATTTATATATATATATATATATATATATGCATGCCCGCGAATAATCGTAGTTATGTTTAGTTTTTAATTATTAAAATAAATCGGAATCTCTGTTCACCATTTTTTTTTTTGTTTTTCGTTTTTTTTTATATGTATCAGGGTTGTTTTTTTTATATTTAATTACAAAGTTTTTTTTTTATTTTTAATTTTTAACCTTTTCAAAGATACTCTTTATAGGAAGTGACCACAGATCTAACCACTAAAAAAAAATGATGAGAAAAAATAGAAAAAAATATGATTATTTTTTTTTTGTTTTTTATATCGGATTATTAAGATTAATATTTAAAATACGAATAGCGACAAAGTTTACGACCGACTACAAAATACTTGAGGAAACCTAATTAACAAGAACGTTATGTAATATGCGTCTATATATATATAGTATAGAATATATATATATATTTATATATATATATATATACATATATGTTATATATACATATATATATATATATATATATATATATATATATATATATATATATATATATATATATATATATTTATATATATTGGATAGTTAGGAGTATATACCATATCGAACATACACGTTCATATATATATATATATATATATTTAGCATAGGGGACACATTTCAAAATTGCCGCAATTTATATTAATTTATAATTTACATTCATTTCTGCTTCTGCTCCTTTTTCTTTTTTTATATACAAAATATTTAAAAGGTTGAAAATCTCTGCGTTTAAATAACTAATTTCCAATGCTTAGTGAAAAAAAAAAAAATACGAACAAATTTGTTAAAATTGAAATTGGGTTTTAAAATGATGTTGAATTAAAAAAGAACTTAAATTAAATAAAAGAAAGTGTCTTCTAAAAGCCTTAACTCTTCAACTACTCCTAAATTGCTTGCCTTTTTGTACTTTAGTGAACATTTTTATAAGTTTTCCCTCAATTTTCCTCATATTCGCACACATTTCCTGCCATGCTCTCCCAATACCCCAATACCAAGTCCCCTAATCCCTAAATCCTAACCCAAGCCATGCTCCTGCCTTGCCTTTCCCTCCCCCTTTTTCTCCCCAAAAGAAGCCTAAACGCAGAGAGAGTTGCTTAATTAAAAAAAAAAATTAAAAGAGAGCAAAATTCAAGGATTTGCATAAAGGATATAAAACTATCGGTTAATAGATATTTAAATATGCACATATAGAGCGTTGATATCTGAACTGTTATACAAATAGATGAATTGCTATAAAAAGAGCTGAATTGCTATAAAAAAGCTAAACCTTTATAGGGGATCTTCCCTTCCCTTACAATTTATTTTCTCAGCTTCTGCCCGAAGAAAGGCTCAACTTTTATTTCTGTACAGAAGTGAGTTTAAAACATTGTAGATTCATATGTGTGTGTGTGTGTGTGTGTGTGTATGTGTTTTGTCTGTATGTGTGTCTCTATATATGTTCGTATGTTGTGTGTGTGTAGATGTGGATGTGCGTGGGTGGCTGTGTGTGTGTGTGATTGTAGCCAAAAAAATACATATGAAACTATAGAATAATATACATACATATATATATCTATATATATGTATATGTGTTGCATGTTGCATGTTGCTAGAATCGTATATATCGTCGGATATCTGTGGATATCGCCTAAGGATTAACCTACACATTAATCTTTATCCTTTCTTTCTTTTCTTTAATATGTTTTATGCTTTGATTTCTAGTAAGGTTTTTGCGGTATCTTATCATTTGTTGTTGTTGTTGTTGTTGTTTTAATTTCCTCTCACTAAACTGTTAATTGTTATACAATATTTATATTTTATTTTATTTTAATTTCTTGTAAAAAGGCAATTTGCATAACATTAATTATTTTATTTGTATTGTTTGTTTTGTTTGTTTTTTTGTTTGTTTGTTTGTGTGTTTGTTTGTTGTTGTGGCTGCTTCGTGTTTATTTTTTTCTTCCTTTTCTTTTTGTTTTTCTTCTTTTTCTTTTCTTATTGATTCTTAATTCCTAGATAAGATTTTATTCCTTTTTTCGAGGTACTTGCTAAAAAGAGTCTAAAAAAATTTCTATGCCTTTTGCACTAAGTATTTTGTTTGTTTGTTTGTTTGTTTGTTTGTTGTTTGTTTGTTTGTTGTTGCAATAATTTTTGTAATATTCTTTGTTGTTGTTGTTGCTGTTGTTATATTAGTTACTTTAGGATTTAGTTATATATCTAAATATACATGTAGCTATGTATATAGAACGCCCTTCTGCGTGTGTATCTTTTTTTCAATGTACGCTTAAAATACAAATGTTTATAATAATTTGTTTATGTTTATGCGCTTAGAATTCTATGTTGCTTTAAAAAAAAATAAGATAAGTTAAGTTAAGATAAGTTTCAGTTAACTATACAACACACATAGTGAAACGCTTTAGGTTTTTTGAGAGAAAGTTTTCCAAATATGAATATCGAAATTGTGTATGTGTGTGTGAGTGTGTATATACGTATATAATAATGTGTGTGTGTGTATGTATGCGTGTGTGTACTTTGCATTATTTAATTACAATTATTTATGAAAACTTATTGCATTTTACACTTCAAGCCGCGTGTAAAAAATGCTTAATATTTTTTTTAATATTTGTTAAAAAAAAACCGAAGCGGAAAACTTAAGCTAACGACATTGATACGTTATCGAATTATCGATCTATCGAATTGTCGATTACTTGACATCCTTTTTTTTTTCTTCAAAAAAAAAAAGAAAAATACAAAAAACGCGTGCGAGTGATTGGAGGGTTTTGATCGTGTCAGCGGAGGAGTCCTTTCAACGTTTGCGGCGATGTCTTTCATTGCTGCCGTGGACAATATTTTTTGTAGCTGTTTTTGTTGTAGATGTAACTGTTGTTGTTGTGGTGGTGGTGGTGGTGGTGGTGGTTGTGGTTGTGGTTGCGGTTGTTGTTGCTGCTGCTGCTGCTGCTGTTTCGTGCAATATGCTGCTGCTGTGCATGATGCTCTGCTGCATAAGCATCATGAGCCACCAACACTGCGTGAGCTGAAGTTGTTGTTGCTGCTGCTGCAGCTCCTGATCCTGCTCCTGATCCTGCACCAGTTCGAGCTTCAGCTGCTGCTCCTGTTTATGGTGTTTGCTGGTGTTGCTATTGCTATTGCTATTGGTGGTGTTGGTTGTGATGCTGTGGCTGGTTGTGTCACCGGTAACGGCCGAGGCCATTAAAGATCTAAACGTGGGGCAAAGAGAGGAAAGAAATTTGAATTAAGGACAAACTGTTTACGGTGTAGGAGGAACCAGTTGCAAATTGGCGCCTATGTAGGCCATCAATCTGGCATTAGCGACTCACTCGAGCGTCTATCAATCAATCAATCAATCAGTGAATCAAGATCATGTTCAAGACTCAAGACTCTGGCCCCGAGACCCCGAGACACAACACTGAAGATCTGGTCTGATGTGTGGAGAGATGGGATGATGATTTTTGGTATTAAGTGGGGGAAGGCTGTGTTGTTGTTGTAGTTGTAGTTGTAGTTGGAGTTGTAGTAATTGTTGTAATTATTATTGTTGTTGTTGCTGTCATCCTCGTCAACCCTTCGATCACCCTGCAAGCTACTCAGCTCCATACCATATGTTTGTGGGCGCAAAGTGCGCCGCATGCTTGCTGGCAGCTACCTGGGCAGGACTCAAAGGTCCAAACTGGCTATACTGCGTCGGGATTTGGATGTGTGCCGGTAGCGGATGTGATGGTATCACCTGGCAAAACACACAAAGCACAAGATACAATATAAGTTTTGTTTTCTTTTTTTTTTTTTTACATTTAAAAATATATATCGACCTCATCGGCATCGGGATTTTTTTTTTTGTTTTTTTTTTTTAAATATTTACATAAGGGTTAAAGGTCATTTTAATGTATGTCAAAGAACCAAAGGAAACCAAAATATATTAAAGCTTTCAGCCAAAAGCTGACACCCTTGGGTGGAGTGACTGGACTAACCTGGCGACTGGAGCTGTTGTGGGCGGGCGGCGGTGCGACGACCGCGCGATTCGCATAGGCGTATGTGGGTGTCGCCTGGGAGACGTACACCGTGGGACGCCTGTACATATCGCCCTGCGCATATATGTCCGGCTGCAGCATCGCTGCAGCTGCCGTCGACGAGGGTGAGCCGCCCAGCGGCGTTCCAGCCTGATGATGGTGATGGTGACTGTGGCTGCTATGATGATGATGCGGTGGCGCAGCCGATCCCTGTGCCGGTGCTCCAATGCTTGCCGGCGGCGGCTGCGAGGGCTGCCTATAGACTTGCGGTGCACTCCAGGACGGCGGACCAACGCTGGCGGCAGCGGCAGCAGCCGCCGCAGCAGCAGCAGCCGCAGCACTGATCGATGAGGAGGAGCTGGAGCTGCTCTTCGAGTGGGCCAATGGCGGTGCCACAGTTGGTGCCACATAGCTGACCGGCGCCACCGAGGGTGCCTCGCGTTTGGGATGTGCCAACGGCATAGCCGATGCACTGGAACTGGCTGCCCAGGAGCTGCGCTTGGTATCCAGCTGCTGCTGTTGCTGTTGCTGCTGGGACTGCGACTGATGTGCATAGTCCGGATAGAATTCGGCCGGCTCCTGCTTGGTTGGAATATGCGGCAAGCTTGCAACGGGCTGCGGCGGTGGTGGCTGCTGCTGCTGCTGCTGTGGCTGCTGCTGATGCTGTTGCTGCACTTGCACCTGCACCTGGGGCTGCGGCTGGTAGTTACACTCGTTCTGTGCCATGGCCAGGATACGCTTCTTTTGCGACTGACCAGGTTCATATTTGATATTCGGCTGCTGCTGCTGCTGCTGTTGCTGCTGTGGTTGCTGTTGCATCTGTTGCTGTTGCTGCGGTTGTGGCTGCGACTGTGGCTGTGGCTGAGGCTGCGGCTGATAGTGCGACGTCTGCTGGGCGGCCTGCACCTGATGTGGATGATGGTGGTGATGATGATGGTGCTTGGGGCTGCTGCCATTGGGATGGGCAACAGCGGCGACGGCGGCGGCGGCATGGTGACGTCGACGTGCATCCTCCGGATCGTGATCACCTACGGTAACGCATGGAATTACTAGATGGACGTGTTGCGTTGGCTTATGACGACTGAGATGCGACTGAGACGTGGAGGGTGGGGCGGGGACGGGGACTTGGACTTGGACGGGGACTGGAACTTGAACTGGGACAGGGACTTGGACTGTGTTGGGTGGGGCATGGCCGGGACCGGGACCGGGAGCTAGGCTCGGATGCTGGGAAAGGCATAGACTAGAGGAATTGGAAATGGGGGTGCCATATTGTGTGCTTGTTGTGCTGGAGATGGAGATGGGGGCGGACGGGGGGTTAAGCTGTAGACTATGATGGTTATGGTGATGTTGTGGTTGTGGTGGTGGTGGTGGCTGTTGTTGTTGTTGTTGTTGTTGTTGGTTGGAAGTGGAAGCAGAATTGGAATTGGTGTGATGACTGTTGTTGTTGTTGTTGTTGTTGTTGCTATGGGAGTTTGGTTGAAAGCATTGTTGTTGCTGCTGCAGCTGAAGTTGTTGATGTTGTTGTTGTTGCTGTTGTTGTTGTTGATGATGTTGTTGTTGCTGCTGTTGCTGTTGTTGTTGTTGCTGTTGTTGTTGTTGTTGTTGTTGCGGCTGTAGCGAGCAGTTGACAGTTGCAATGTCTAGGACAGCAGCACCAAATCCATTTCCGCTTCCGCTTCCGCCCATCGACATCGACGACGACGACGACGACAAAGACGACGAATGATGATGATGATGATTATTGCTACTGTTACTGCTACTGCTACTGTGGATCGGCGGCTGCGGCTGCGGCGGCGGCAATTGCTGACTGCTACTGTTACTGTTACTGTTACTATTACTGTTACTGTTACTATTACTGGTACTGTTACTGTTACTGTTACTGGTACTGTTACTGTTACTGTTAATGTTACCGTTACTGTTACTGGTACTGTTACTGTTACTGTTAATGTTATTATTACTGCTACTGTTGCCATTGCCGTTGCTGCTGCTGCTGCTGCTGCTGCCGTGGTGGTGGTGCTGATTTTGGTGGTGGTTGTGGTGACTATGGTGACTATGATGGCTATGATGACTAGCTCCGCTGCCGCCCAGCTGGTTACTACATTTGCTGGCGCTACTGGAGGCCAAGCGGTTACTGCTAGCATTGGCGGAGCTTGCTGTTGTTGTGGAGGACATGGAACTGTGGGCATTACCATAATTAACCGCCTGCTGTTGCTGTTGCTGTTGCTGCTGCTGCTGCTGCTGCTGTTGATGCTGATGTTGTTGCTGGTGTTGTTGCTGCTGCTGCTGCTGCTGCTGTTGGGAGTGGGAGACATGCAGTGGCTGTCCATTGCTGCGACAATGCAAATTTCCGGAGTTTGATGAGTTGCTTGTCGAGTGTTGCTGCTGTTGCTGCTGCTGCTGATGGTGATGATGTTGCTGCTGTTGGTGATGCTGCATGAGGCTGCTGCTCGTCTGAGACTGGGCGTGGGCGCGCTGCTTGATGGGCGCCACAGCTGACGCTGCCGGTGCCTCGGCACCTTCATCCTCGCTGTCCGAAATGGTAATCACATCGCCAACAACCGCTGTGGGCGAGGGCGTGTCATGTATGGTGATCGTTGGCTGCTTTAGATGCGGCTGATGGGCGTGCAGCGGGGGTTGGCTGCTGGTATGGTAGGTGGCCGAGCCACCACCGCCGCCTCCGCCTCCGCCACCGCCACCGCCACCGCTACAGTTGTTAACCACAATGTGATGGCCAGCGGAATTGTAGGCGCTGTTGTTGCTGCCGTGCGGTGCATGCGCCACAGGGGCGTGTCCATGATGTGAGCCCGAGGAGCTGCCACCGCCAGCGTTCACAATGTCTGTGGATGCAAAGGAAAAGAGAAAAGAGAACAAAAATGAGCAACTAACGGAAGGAACTTTCATTTCGTGTATGTGGAACTCACTGCTCGCTGAGGTGCCGGAACTGGCAACGACAGCTCCAGATGCCCCAGTGCCGTAACCGCCTCCGTAATTGCAGTTGTGGTGGGTGTGGTACTGCGGTGAGACGTGGGCCGCACGCTGGTAGCGCTGCTGATGCGGTGGCGAGCTCTCCTTGACGCGTTTCTTTACCGGCGACAGCTGCTGGTGTTCCTTCTTCTCGTGGCGTGGCACGCGATAAGAGTTGCCCTTGCTGTGGATGGAGGCAAAGAGAAAAGAGAAAAGAGAAGGAGGAGCAGGCATCAGTATGGATTCAAAAATGAATAGATTTGAGCTGAGAGGATCAACTTACGCTAGATGGTGAGCCGGCGACTCCTTCTTGAGATCGTTGCGTGGCAAGTTGAGATGATGCTTGGGATAGATCTCCTCCACATTGAAGAGCGGCGTCGAGTCAACGATCAGTGAGTGGGCAGGCGCCTGCTGTGGCCACGATGGCACCAATGCCATCTGGCGACTGGTCTGCGGCCATGCCACTCCACTGGCCTGTACGCGGTTTGTCAGCAGCATGCGCTGGCCAGAGCTTGGCTCCACCATGGACACGGGCACGGGCACATTGACGTACTGCTGCGGCGGCACCTGCAGTGGGGGCTGCATCGTGGCACTGCCCACTACCACATGCTTTGTGGGGCTGGGCATGGCCTGGTAGGAGGGCGGACACAATATGTTGGACACCAGCTGATGTTGGAAGGTGTCGGTGCGTGGCTGTGGATACTGACGCGCCACATTGCGTCCGCCGTAGATCTGGTAAAGTCCCTCGTAGGCCAGCGGTCGACCATCCCGGACCAGACGCTGCACCTGACTGGTCAACTGGTTGTTAATGGTGAACGTCATGTTCTCGGTGCTGCTGGGCACAAAGTTGGTCACCAACGTCGGAGCCGGTTGAACTCTGTGAATGATGGACAAAGCAATTAGAGAGCACGAAAGAGAGCGAGTGGGAAAGGGTTGGACTTACGTGTGGAAGTCGCCGCGACGACAAACCTCCATCATTTGGACAGAGGCCTTCACATTGTTGCAGTAGACATAGTCGACCAGGTGGGTGAGCCTCGTGAAGCTGTGGTTCAGTGCCTCAGTTGGGGTTAGACGTCGCTCCTGGTCGATGGTCAGCATGCGCTTGAGCAGATCAATGAACTCGCGTCTGTCTGTCTTCTCGGCCAGCAGCTGCCCGCCCTCCAGATCCGTGGGCACATTCACCTGTCCAATGTCGTCCAGGCAATTAAATATATATTTGCGAGCCTCCTTGCTCTTGGTATTCGTCTCAGCCTCGTGCTCTTCGGTGGTCTTTAGACGCCAAAACGGGTACGTGGAGTCGACGTCGCGATAAAAGAATTTCGACGTCTTCGAGGCGCTGTTCAGCATGTGCTCCGTGGGCAGGCCCTGGGTCTGCGATATGTAACGGATCTGATCGAACTCCGAGCTGCCGGGATATAGTGGCCAGCCCAGGAAGAGCTCGGCCACTACACAGCCAAGGGACCACATGTCGATGGCCTCGCAGAAGGGCAAACCCAGAATGATCTCTGGGGCGCGATAGTAACGCGATTGGAGATACGTGTTGCATACAGTTTTGCTCACGTGGGAGGCGCTGCCGAAGTCAATGACCTTGACGCGGTACGGCTGGCGCACTGGATCAACCAGCATTATGTTCTCCGGCTTCAGATCGGCGTGAATCAGGCCCAGTTGCTTCAGCTTCAACAGGGCAGTCAGCACCTACGGCGAGAAGAAGGAGGAGGATGAGGAGGAGAAGGTCAGACTGAAAGATGGCAAGGAGCGATGATCAATGGGATGACTTACCTGCTCCAAAATGGGACGTATGTATTTAAGCGGCAGCGGCGAGAATTTGTTCTGCTTGAGGAAATCATAGAGATTCTGCTCGAGCATCTCAAAGACCAGACAGGTGTGATTCTTGTGCTGGAAGCACTCGAATGCCCGAACAAAGTTGAACTCATCCGCATTCTCCTGGCTGAGGCGCGACAGAATGGATACCTCGATCTGACCCTGTCGTGCGTAGGATGGATGATTCTTCAAAATTTTAATGGCAACGATCTCAGAGGTGCCGCGCTTCCAGCACTTAACCACCTGACCAAAGGTGCCGCGGCCCAAGAATTCCAAAACCTAAAAGGAAAAGGAAGGAAACAAATCCAAGGTTACCAAAGGAATCGGGACGCCGATGGAAATTGGAAATGAAATTTGCATTGCAACTGGGACTTACCTCATATTCGGCGGAGAGCGAGTAGAGGACCTCGTGCTGGACCAGCTGGTAGTCACCATCGGCACCGCTGCTCGAGCGTTTACTGGGGGGCTGCGTATTGGCATGCCCCCCGGAGGTGGCGACCTTTGCGTGCGCCGTCTTGAGGCTGCTGCTCACTATGTTCCGGGTTGATTTCTGTACCTGGACGCCGCTGTATCCAACTTCAATGTTGCCGCCGTTGTACGTGTCCACACAGCCGCAATCGCAATCTGCAAGGAAGCAGGAAATAAAAAAAAGGACAATAAGTAAGGTTTTCTTTTTTTTTTTTTTTAAATTCTGCGCAAATTTTATTTTTTTATTATCCTAGCTTCAATTTAAGTACCCCGATTTAACAGCCGCCGTAACACTAGGGATATCATTTTGTAACTCTTTTGAGAAAATTTCCTTGTGGCTGCAACTCAACTGCAGTCCACAGGCAATTCCAAAGTTGCTCCTCACGAAGCTCGCGTCGAAATGCAACTGAACGCGATTCACCTTCTTGCGGACAATGGCTCAATCTATGCGGATACGGACAATACGGACAATGTTCTATAGGCTGTATAAATGTATGCACATGCGTATACATATACATATGTACATATACATATACATATACATATACATATACATGTATCTACGTTTGACTATTTACTCATTGCCGCCTTGTCAACGCCCTGGACAAAGGAAATGCGAGAAAATTGCAACGCGCATTTGGCCACTTCAAACAGGCGCCGGTTGACAAACCACAAGTATTGCAATTATATAAAAATAACAACAATTACAGCAACAATAACAACAACAATGATAATAATAATAATAATAATAAATAATATTAAATAATAAACAAAATATAAAGTAACAACAAGCGAACAATGCAAATGCAATTCGAATGAGGAAGTCGCCCACGCACATTCACCACACGCCACACGCCACTCATCCCTCGACACTCACCACTCACCATTCACCACTGCCCACTTGACCATCCATTAAATGGCTGATCGCGGCCAGAAGTCAAACTGTCATCCTGCTTGGACACGCAATGTGGCGTGGCAATTATATTGGAACATCTAACAAATTATTTCAAATGATCTAAGGCTGATCTAAATGTGATCTAAATGTGATCTAAAGACGATCTAAAGATGATCTAAAGATGATCTAAAGACGATTTAAGATAATCTAAACACGATCTAAAGACGTTCTAGACACGTTCTAGAGACAATCTATTATTTTCTATGCCCAAGACTTTGCCGCAGTGCAAAAACCCAGTTCAATGAGCCCCCCCAAAAGGAAAAAGAATCTAAAAACTGGAATCAGGATTTACCTTGAGTTCCTCTGGGACAAACTCTATGGCGCAATTCCAACAGTTGCCATTTCCGAACTTGCGCCGTTAACACGAAGGATGCAAAGTTAATTAACTAACATTTGACAGTGCGTTTCACTTTCTTAAACTAATCAAACGCACTAAAAATTCGAATAAAAAAAAACGCCTATAAAAGTACAAGAATTTTTCAAAAAATTAATTCAACAAAATACTACTAAGTTTTCGAGTTCGACTACAAAATACCCTCCACCCAAAACTCAGTTAATGTCATGTCAAGGGACTCAGAAATTTAAAAACGTAGCTTAAGAATGAATACTTCGAAGGATCTAAAACTTTCGGGCATTCAATTTAATAATCCCAATTTCTTTTTATTATTTTTTTTTTTTAATATTGATAAATCTTGAAATTTAAATAATATTCAATATATTCCAAGGATACCCATATACCAAGTATCCTAACTTCAGCTTCAAGCTCCTTGTAGTTTAAATAGACACTCGATGAAGATCGTTGGATCTGCTGATGATTGAATATATATAAATAGTCAATATCCTTTAAGGATTTTACACTCAAAGTGTAATTTTTAAATCTGAAAAATCTCAAAACCAAAGTATCCTTTGAAATAACACACATTCTCAAAGAGATAATATATAGCTGTGAAAATAATATCCTAAGTACGTAATAGGAAAAAAATCTATAGAATCTCAGATTGCAGGGAAAATAATCGCTAGGTATAGAGTTACCCCAAGCCACGTGCAAAGATCTGAAAACCTCAGAAGCTTTGAGAAGATGTTGCTCTTTAGGCAGAGACAAGCGAAAAAAGACGTAACTCGGTCACCTGAAAAGGTCAGGTTACAGACAATGGGAGACAAAGGCGGAGGAGAAGACTGTGAGAAAAGGGAAACTGTGAGAAGAGGGAAACTGTGGGAAGAGGGAAAATGGGAGAAGAGGGAAACTGTGAGAAGAGGGAAACTGTGAGAAGAGGGAAACTGGGAGAAGAGGGAAACTGGGAGAAGAGGGAACTGAAAGATGAAGAGACTGGAGATGGGGAGTCTAAGAGAAGAAGAGACTGTGAGAAGAAGGGACTTAAAGAAGGGGGGACTGGGAGAAGAAGAGACTAGGAGAAAAAGAGACTAGGAGAAGAAGAAACTAGGAGAAGAGACTGGAAGATAGGGAAACTTGAAAGCTGGAAGAACGCATTTGACTTGATAATGTGATGAGGGGACAGAAGGAACAAAAGATCTCATGGGTCAGAGACTACGAGTGGTGGCACATTCAAATGGGAAACAATACCGTTGCTTAGGCAGCAGCAGATACACAATAACGGTACATAAATATCAATCCTTGAATATGGAAAGCTCTCGAATGGAACAACAACAGACGTTGCTCCCCACATCCATCTCCAAGGGTGAAGAGTTCTCTCTTTTCATTTCCGTAACTTCGACTTGTGACATTTACAGTCCGTGGAAAGGTAAGCGACTAAATTTAGAACTAGTTAAGTAGCAACGACGAGCGGCGACCCGGCCCATTGCAACCAAACCCTTACCCATACCCATACCCATGCCCATGCCCATCCTCCCCTGCATCCCGCCCCTTTTTGCCCTGTCAACCATCAACCGACGAACAATGGGAATTACATAAGTTAATTAATTTGCGTCAGAGGACATTCGATACGACGAATGCGAAAAGGCATAAAAATAGCGCTTGGGACGTAGATGGGATGTAGAGATGGTGCGTGGGGATGGTGGGGTGGGGAGGGAGGTGGAAGAGTGGATAGCGGATAGCGAATAGAAAGGTGATTGAGAGGAGGCGGGGCTAAAAACGAGGAAATGGGGCAACAAAATAAAAGTAGACAAAACCCACGCGCACTCGGAAATTGTATAGCAACGGGTCGTGAAGGTCGTCCTGTGAGCCATGGCAAAGGGTGAGAGAATGGTGGGCGGTGGGGAGGTGTATGTGTGGAAAGGGGGAGGCATAGAGGTGAAATTGGTGGGGCGTTGGAGCATTTGCTGGACATAAAGTTGGTTTGAGCCGCAATCAAAACTAAAATTAAGGACACACGCGACAGGCCATGTCCTGCCCAGAACAGTATGTATCTAAGTGTGTGTGTGTGTGTGTATAGATGTGTGGGTGTATGGAGGTGTGCCAGGTTCCCAGAACGCCGCACGGCGACATTTTCATGAGACTTAAAATTTATGGCATGGCGGATGAAAACTAAATGCAATAAATTATGCAAAACCCGATGAGGAATAGCGCAATTCGAAAACGAAATTGAAATTGAAAGGTAACTGATGAAGGGTGGGAGGGAGGGTGGCGAAGGAGGGGGCGAAAATTGTGGACTACAAGTCGAATGACAGTCGAATGAAATGTCCGGAAGGTCAAACGTCGGACAATCGCATGGAAATTGATGAAACACACACAAATCTCAAGGGTTGGTTGCGTGTCGTGACACGGGAAGCACGCACGAGTATAAAATAAATTTTTTATAATTCTCAATTTGAATTTAAATAATCAAGTTTTTTTTCTCTTATCGATAACCCTTGTCTATATATATCGATAATCTTTGTATTTATCTATTTATCTACTGCATCCATTTATCTTTTAATCTTCAATAGAAAATTCATTTTTCTATCCACCTCCTTATCTGTTCATCCTTCTAATTATCAATTTATCTATCTATCTATTTATCTAAATATATTATCTAATTATCTATTAATCTATTAATCTTTCTATATATTTATCTATATATGTTTCTATGTATCCATTTGTCTTTTCATATATTATATATATATTTAAATATTTATGTTTTTATCTACTTATCTATCCATTTATCTTTACATATTTTTATCTATTTCTCTTTTTACCAAGTTATTTATTTATTTATTATTTATCTATTTATCTAGCTATATATTTACTCATCAAAAGAAAAAACTTCACTTTTATCCATTTATAATTATCTATCTATATATATATTATATCAAATTATCTTTAGCTATCCACTTGCATAGTTTTTTTATCTACGTATACACATTTATCTATCTACACCTATTTAGTAACATGTATCTATGAACATGTAATAAAATATTGTCATCTATTTTCCATTTTCATCTACGAATATATAACTTATAATTTATCTATTAAATTGCATATTTATCTGTCTGTTGCAAATCCATCATCTTTTTTCCCACATCAAGTTAAATGTATCTACATCTGTTTATCTCTGTACCTTATTTATCATCATTCGTTGCCAGTGCAGTATTTATCGTTCTCATTACAATATTTCGTTCCTGCAACTGCCAGTTTATCTATTTTTATCTATTATCTACTTGTGTTTATCTGCTTGTAAATAATCATCATTTTTTTTATCTACATCTTTCTATCTTCAGTTATATATTATACTAGACATCAACCCATATCTTTGTATTATCTGTGTTTATTTCTATATTTCGTTTAACTATTTATCTGTAGATAATCTAAAGCAGCTTATCTATATCCAAAATTATTATTTTATTATTAGTTTTATATTAATTCAGCTTTAACTACCATCTTTACCCTTCAATTATCGCCTACATCTACTTTATCTACATCTTGGGTAACGCTTTATCTTTAGATAATCTACAAGTATTTATCTTTATCTATAAAGTAAAGAACATTTCATCTGCTCCTAGCTGTAGTATCAATTCAATTTATATTCCCGTTTTCCATTTCAAACGACATCTACTTCATCTACACCCAATTAAATTTATCTAAAACATTAAGTCGACATTTATCTAAACCACCCCCTCCTTTAATATGCAAATGGATGACCCTGAAAAAGTTGTGCGTACTTCAGTGTCACATTTTGTGGCGCATTTCGTGTCTTGTGTGTCACCCCGCGACACGCTCCCATCTCTAGGGTCGGGCGAAGGCTGTTCACTTTTATTGGCCATGTACGTTAACTGTGTGTGTGTGTGTGAGGGTGTATTTGTGTGCGTAGCTTAGTTGCCAGGTTAAGCCGCATCAAGGACATGGTATGTCCAAGGCAAATCCAATGGCAAGGACTTTTACGCAACGCTCAACGCTCACGTGTCCGTTGCACATGGATGCGGGCCTCTGGGAACATCAAACGATGCGGTGCCTCGCAACAAGTAATGACTATGCACACGCCAGCCCCATGTGGCATCGGCCCACCTTGCCACGCCCCACACGCTGCGGTGCACGTAACGGTTTGACATCAATTTCCATATTTATTGTTACGTTGCACAATAAAACGAATTCGTTTACGCAAATCTCAGCCACAGCAGCCGCTGCCTTAGTCGCTGCCTCAGTCGCTGCCTCAGTCGCTGCCTCAGTCGCTGCCACAGCCTCTGCCCCTCATCACTGTCACTGTTGCTGCTGCTGTCAGCCACACGACACACGCAGCTAACGTCAAAATTGCAACGTGACGCAGTTTGGCAAACAAAATGACTGTGGGCTTTGTTTTTGCTACCGCTGCCTTTGCCTCTGCCTTTGCCTCTGCCTCTGCCACTACCTCTGCCACTAGTTCTGCCGTTACCATTGACGTCGCTGTCGTTGCTGCTGCTTTTGTTGCGTTTTGTTTGGCTTGCCGCTTGTTGCATAAAAGTGGGTAACCAACTGTAAAGGCGGAACGTTGCGTTGCAGGGCGGGGACACAGCACAACCCTCAACCTTTATGCCCCCACCCCCCATCGCTCCCCCCCAATCCATAACAGACATTGTTTGCGGGTGTTGAACGTAACTGTAGCTCATTCAAAGGAACAAAGACGTTCAACCTCCCACGCCCACCCACAATGCAGACAGCCCAGGCATAACGTCAAGAGGGACGTGCAACGGAACGGAACGGGGCAGGGCAGGGCAGTGCGGGGTGCAGCACATTAAATGCCATACAGGATATATTGAAGGGTTTTATGACCGAAACTTTTTAACGCCTTGCGGTTGTGGCAAGTGGCAAGTGGCAAGCTGCAAGCTGCAACTGGCAAGTGGCAAGTGGCAAGGGGCAATGGGCGTGTCCTATTTATAGCACAAGAAAATTAATAACAAAAAAATTACCGCTTACTTTGTTGCAATTTGCGAGAATATTTTTTTCTTCTCTTTTTCTTCTCGCTACAATCCGATAGTTTTTATCGCACGATCGGCGGTTTGTACAAAGATAAATGACTGATAAGTTGAACTGTAAACAGGGCGCTCACGATAAGTTGAACACGAACGCGAGAACTCAATTAACAGCTGGCAACAAAGCAAAGTTCAAGGTCAAAGGTGAGGTGCGACTTTCAGAGATTAGCGATCAAGGGTTTCAGTTGAATGCACGTTATCGGTTATCGATTGTGTCAGAAGACGATATGCGACTTACAAGTACATAACATGACACTTACTAAGTGTTATCGATTATCGATTTTATTAGAGATCAATACAATATCTACAGGTAAGTAAGAAGTCACTCAACGACTGCGGTCTGCTATCGGTTATCGATCGAGTAAAAAATCAATATAATTTTTAAGTTTAGATACCGCCAGTGTATTATGGATTATCAATCAAAGGGTCAATATATAAGTGACAGGTTTGTAAGAGGTGCCTCAACGATAATTGATTACCGATTGCATCTGAGATCGATATCTAATATACCTTCAAGGTATCCAAAAAGCAATTAAATTATCACCGTATGTTATCGGTTATCAATTGTTGCATAAAGTTGACATTTGATTTACAGGCATGAAAGAAGTCACTCAGCAGCTGCTATATGTTATCGGTTATCAATTCAGTCAAAAGTATACTAGTAACAGGTATGTATGCAACCACCCAACGATCACTACTTGTTATCGCTAATCGATTGTGTTTACTATTCAGATGCAACTTTCAGATATGTAAAATTCCACTCCAAGCTGACTGCATGTTATCGGTTATCGATTTATATGTTTATCCAGAGATAACTGGGATTGCCTTGTAACACCTTTTCAGCATGTAGAACATGTCGTACCTTTCATAATCTAACGGTGCATTCGAAAACCCGTAATAACAGCAGCTGCCAAGTTATGGGATTAAGTGTAATTAATCGAACGTCGGGCCGTAGATTGTGGGAGCTGCACGTGTCGGCGGTATTGGCATTCCAGTCGCTGGGAGTGGTGACTGCGGGTTGGGTGGATTCGATGGGCGGTGGTAGGGAGAAGAGGAGGGGCAGGTAGTGAATTGCATACAAAGTCAATGCGGATGATTATCATTTAGATGGAGGCTACGAGTCGTGGGTAAATGGATAGAATTGCAATTGCGCAGGTGGGCGGAGGTAGGGGGTAGGGGGGGAGTTGGGGGAGAAAGTTGGATCACAAGTTGATTGTAGCTTTTATTTTTTCATTTTGAGTTGCATTAACTGAACGTAAACCCAAATATAATCCCAATGGCGAGACTGAAATGCAAATTGAATTTCATGCTATGTGCTGCACGTTGCATGTTGCCAGTGGCAAGTGGCAAGTGGCATGTGGCATGTGGCATGTGGCATGGGCGATTGGTGATTGGTGAAAACGGAAAGCAGAGCCGCTGAACGGAAGTGAGGGAAGCGCACAAAGAGTTGCCTTCAACGAAATGCGATAAATATTTTAAAGTTTTCAACAGAAATCACTAAACGGAAGCGGAAAGATACGAAAAACGGAAAATAAAGCGACGACGCAAAAGAAAAATGAAAAAAGAAGCAAGAGAAAAAAAGGCAAATGTGAAAGAAGAAAATAATAATAAAAGCAACAGGTTATATGAAATGCTTGCGATGTTATTGACTGCGACTAGCGAATGACTGATTAATGGGCGTCAGTCAATGGGCGAAAGGTACGAGTGGGGGGATTATCGATGAGAAAGAAGAAGAGGCAAAGGCAGGAGCAAAAGAAAAGGCAAAAAACAAATGAAACGGGGGCAAGGAATGTTGACAGGTGCGTTGGGTGAGCCAGCGAGTTAAAGAGGTGGCAGTCAGACGGGGGGGACCGGTGACGGGAGGTGGTAGGCAGGTCGGTGGGGTTGCTGTAATGAACGTTGGAGTTGTGCAAATATTTGTCACTGCAATGAGAGCAATGCACGCGCGAGCATTTCCACTTGTCGCGACGCACCTGACAACAGTGCAACAGCAACAAAAGCAACAACAGCAACAACAGCAACAACAGCAACAACAGCAGCAACAACAAAGAAAAAGAAAGAAAACGCAGCAAAACAAAAGAAGTTTGAAAGAGTGACGCTTATGAAAGACTGACGGCAGCAGCAGCAACATTGTTTCACAGCAGTGAACGCTGGCAACATTGTTGCTACACATATATAATTGCGCTTCTCATATCACAGAGGATGACCATTCAAAAGAAGCGCAAGAGAACGTGCAAGAACAGCGGAGAAAGTTGACCGAATGATGCACCGAAGAAGACACAACAATAATTGAGGAGTTGTTGTTGTTGCTGCTGCTGCTGCTGCTTCTGTTTCTGATGCTGAGCTCATGTATGTTGCCAACAGCAAGCGAATGATGCGCTGCTCTTGTTTCATTTTTGTTGTTTTTGCTCAGGCAAATGAATATTTCACGGCTTTGGACTGGACCCTGGCGTAGCATCATTTACATAATACAACAACAATAACAGCAATAACTCATGTTTTGTTTACTGCACACTTCACTGAGCAGAACAGTTAGGACACAACAACAAAATAGCACACATAAAATATAAAAGCAACAACAAAAACAACCAAATATAAAACTAGCACACATACAAAATGGCAGCCTGGCAACAGGCAGCGCCGCAGCATGTTGACTGTTGCTGCTGCGTTGCAAAAATGTCGCCAATTGCCTTTCTAAAAAAAGAAGTAAGCACAAAACCAACACAACGGCATCAGGCACACAAAATGCCTTTTATGTACTTTCACAACAACAACAACAGCAACAACAACAGCAACAGAAACAAAAAAGACTATAAGAAAACAAGAAAAATAACACAAAAAAAAATAACTACAGCCAAATAAATAAAAACCAGCTCAAACTTGAAAAATCAAAAAGGCGATTAAAAGACAACGAGAGACACACACGCAATAAGCAGCCAGCAAAATGCAAGAGATGCACACATACAATCGCAGCAGCGACACTTCCAATTCAAAGATAAGACTGCATCGTGGACGGGAGGGTGAGCGGGGAAAGGATTGCCGAAGTGTATGAGTTTAATATTTTCGTGTTGCTATCGCACGCCCCACCAGCAAGCGGCAAACATGCCGTCAGCTCTTGGCAACATGTTGCTATTCATTTGCATAGTTTTATGGCAATCGGAAGTTCGAAATATGCAATTCGCGAAGTTTAGTCAAATGGAAAAAACGGTATATAAATAACAAAGGCGGCGCAAAGCAACACACCAAATGCATTGACTTGTTAGCAACACCCAAAAAGTTATCTGTACTTTTTTTTTTTTTTTTTTTGTATTTTCATTTCATTTTTTGCTGTTTCTTTTGTAGTTGTTTTTACTGTTGTAAATTATTTTGTTTTGTATCGTTGCTCTTTTTTTTGCAATTTGCTTTTGTTGTTATTGTATTCGTTGTCGATGCCTTTGCTGTTCTTTGTGTTGTTGTATTCATTTGTGTAATTGCATTGCACACTTGATTGCATGTGGCGTCGACCGCGACAGAGACGTGGACAGAGACGGAGACAGCGACATCGACATCGACTGCAATGACGCCAATAAACTTGCGCCCAACAGCAACGCCCTCTCCCGCACTCAAACGACTATCTTACCCTCACACTCTACCTTTTGTTGCATTACGCAAATGCGGGACGTCTAGTTATTTTTTTCCACTTGTAACGAACTTAGAAAAGCGGCTTAAGTTTTTTCTCCTTCTTCTTCTCCCTTCTCTTTCTGTCTCGCTTTCTTTTTGTTATTGTTTCTGCTTGTGTGCAGAGGATCTGCAGGTTCTTGGTGAAAGTAACAGTCGGTTAAGGATTAATACTGCATTGCGGGAAAGGGTATAAAGAGTGCGGCGCAGTAAGGAGATAAAAAAAAGTTCTTACTGCTAAAGTGTATGGCGGTTGCTTGGTGTTTGCTGTAGTTGTTATTGTTGTTGTTGTTGTTGTAGTTGTTGCTGCTATTGACGTTTCGATTAAATTTTATTTTGATTTCACATTGTTGCGATTGCCGAGTGCATTAACAGCAACAGCTGCAAAATCAACAACAACTAAAACAACAATTACAACAATTACAACAATTGCAACAATTGCAAAAGGCCCAAGAATCAATTACAAATTAAACGCGAACGAACAACGCGGCAAGCGGAAAGCAAGAAAATGCATTTTAAAAGTTGCCGTTGCAGCTTTTATTTTATTTTAATTTTTTTTTTCTGTTTTTTTTTTTCAATGTTTTACAGTTATTTTGTTATTGTTAAAGCGGCTGTTGTTGCTGTTTTGTATGTTTCTTTCTTCGCGCTAGCAACAAAAGCAAAGCCAGGGAAATTTTCACTTATACAAAAAAACAGAAAACAGAAACAGCAACAACAACAACAACAGCAACAACAACAAAGGCAAGAAATGCAATTTAAATTTAAATTGCGCGGATTTACGCCAGCATGATTTTTAAGAGTTTCGACAAACAGCAACAAAAGCACTGACAGCACCAACAAAAACATCAAGAGAAGCTACAACAACAACAACGACAAAAAACAGAAACAGCAACAGCGACAGAAACAACGACAACGACAGCGACAGCGACAGCAGCGGCAGTGGCAGCAGCAGCGGCAGCGGCAATAAACGTAAATGAGGTAAAAGCACACAAATGTATGCATATACACAAATACTTGTACACACATGCATGTATAGTGTGAGCTTCACTTGTGTACACACTGACACTTAGATGCGCGCATAAACACACACACACACAGGCACTTGAGCATGTGGAACGCATGCAAGAAATGTGGGAGGTTTTTTTGGGTGACATTTTTATGCATGTGTATAAATTTATGTGCTTGCACGTATGCGTGTGTGTTTGTGTGTGTGTGTGTGTGTGTGAGTAAAGTGCTTTCTGCTTGTGGACCATGTGAAAGCTTCAAACGTTAACGTCAGCGTCACCGCCAGCGCCTCTGTCACCGTTAACGCTGACTTTGTTTTCGTCTTTGCAGACAACAACAACAACAACAACAAGTCTTTGGCTTTTGATGCGGCGGCTGCTTTCGTGCTCTGCATCTTTAGTTTTGTACTCATTTATTTGTGATCTTTTAATACCCTATTAACGTCAGAGCTGGAGCTCAGCTTGGACTGCATATGCATATGCATACGTGTATGTGTGTATATATATGTATGTGTATCGTATAACCTTCTCCTGTATAACAGCAGCAGCAGCAGCAGCAAAGTTCGAGTCGATAAGAGCGACGACGCGACTGCAACTGCTATATATATATATGTATATGTGTGTGTGTGTGTTTCTGTGTGTATTACAGGTCATTTGACAGTCGGATAGACCCTGTTCCTTTTTTGTGGTTAAATGTTGCATGCAGTTGACAACTGCAACAAAGATAAACAACATTGCATAAAAATGAACATTAAGGGAAAATTTGCAATTGCATTTGCAGATTTTGGGTGAAAGTTACTATTTATAGACCAATTTGTGAAAATGAATCTATCTTAACGAATTTCGACTGTCGACTGTCGACTGTCGACTGTCGACCGTCGACTGTTGACAGTCGACCGTCGACTGTTGACAGTCGACTGCATAACGAGTGAGTAACGAATCAATGATTCAATATTCAAACATTCGCAAAGTCCCCGATTTCTATGCGATCTACGCGAACGCAACGGCAAATGTTGACGAACGACGCTGACTGCGCAGTCGGCTTAGAGGTCGACGCGTCGGACGTTCGTTCTGCCCACTAGCAGTTAGCATTAGAGCAACGTCAGCAGCGGCGGCAGTGACTGCAACGGTGATGGCAGCAACACTTTAGACGGCGTCCTTCAAGCAAACGTTAGAAGCGACTGCGACGCCGGCAGAGACGTCAACTGCAATGACCTAAAGTAAACCCAATGGGAAGGCGAACAACAACGCAAGCGGCAAACGCGGTGGGTATTGCACAATGCAAGTAGCAGCGCGGGCGGGACGGTACGGTACGGTACGGGACGGCACGGGGCGTGGCGTGGCGGGGTTGGGCGGAAAGTGAGACGAGACAAGACAAAACAAGGCAAAGCAAAGCAAAGTGAAGCGGGGCAGAGGGAAGTGCGGGTAACAGACACAGAACCGGCAAAGAGCGACGGAAATGGGCGAGTAGTTTCTATGTATGCATCATGTGCATGTGTGTATATGTGTGTGAGTTTGCGTGAGTGTGTGTCTGCATATTAAGCGTAGGCGTGGCATGACAGTCGACGGGCTACGGCGGTTTGGCAGCTGCAAAGCTGAAAACTAAAACCGTCAAGCAGGCGACACGATGAGCAGAACGAAGGGAGAGTAAGAAAGAAAGAAAGATAGAAAGAAAGAAAGAAGGAAAGAAAGAAAGAAAGTGAGAGGAAGAGGAAGTGGAAGAGGTGGGTAAGGAGGAAGCGCATGATGGGCAACGAACGGGGAAGAGGATGAACCTTATAACAATGGCAAGTAGAAGGCATAAAGCACAAGCACGAGAAACATGCAACGGACTCAACTGCCAAGCAACACTTGACAACACTCCTTTCTTTGCCACCAAAAGCAACCGCCCCAAACGTCCACCCAACCACCCATTTGATCCTCCTCCTCCTTCCCCACCACCATCATTTCTAGTCACCCATAGAGCCGAGGGCTTCCTTCGAGCCTTTAGCCAATCGCCGTTGTAATATTTTTATAACTGCCATCTGTTTTGTTGTTTTGTGTATTTTGTTCTCTACTTTTGCTGTTTGTTTGTTGTTTTTATTATGCATTTGTTGTTCTAGTTGTAGTTGTTGTTGTTGTTGTTGTTGTTGCAGTTGCTGCTTTTGTTGCAAGCGAAAAACTTCAATTGAGGTCAGCACTTAACGAATGGCTGAGACTCCGACTGATAGGTAAGGGGCAGCCGCAGACCAAACGGGAGGTGGGTAAAGGAGGAGGGGGCCTTACTATCCAAGTCCCAAACAGATAGCAGCAAAACGCAACAGACGCAAACGCAGACGCAGACGAAGCAGCAGGCAGAAGGCAGAAGGCAGCAGGCAGCAGGCAGCTGGGAGTCATCAGTCGCCAGCAGTGGCTGGCAGCAGCGCGACAAGTTAAACAAGTCATCCCAGAACTGGAACAACCAGAGCAACAACATCAACAGCCACAACAACATCAACAGCAACAACAACAATAATAACAACATCAACATCATTAACAACAACAACAACAACAACAACAACCAACTGATCGACATTCTGACGCAAATACAAAGTCATCCGAGTGAATGGCGAACTGGGCGAACCGCATTCAACTTATCATTTACTTGTGGAGCGACGCTAATCAGTCGCTGATCTGTTGCTCCCTCGAGTGAACCCTTCCATTAACTTCCAGACGCTGCCCGAACCGACGCCGCGCTTGCAGCTTAACCGATTTTCTGCCAAACGACGATGATTCATTGGGAAAATTAATCCACAAGACAAGCAAATTTTTACAATTAAATTTCTTAATTAATTTAATTAAGATTTTTGCATCAATTTTATTTTATTTGTTAAAATGATTTATTTTATTGAAATTAAATAATAATTATTTAATAAATTAAAGCTCTTCATTAATTTGTTTTATTATTTTTATTTATTTATTTATTTTATTTTATTTTATTTAAATATATATTATTTATTTATTTTACTATAATTTATTTAAATATATTTAATTTTTTTATTTTATTTTATTTTTTTAAATATATATTATTTACTTTTAAAATTATTTTTAAATATATATATTACTTATTTATTTTATTTCATTTATTTTAATTTATTTCTATTATTTTATTTATTTAATTATTTGTTCACTTTTTTTCTTTATTTAATTTATTTATTTAAACCAGTTTAAAATTGTTTAAATGTGTCTTTGCTCTGTGGCATCTACGATATGTCTCCCAACTGCCGCAAGTGTGTCATTTATCTCATTTATCTTACATATCTTATCTCTTGCAACTGCCACACATTCCTCATTCATCTTGTAAGTCTTATCTATGCATCTGCCTGCCACATATTTATCATCTATCTTCTGTCCAATTTATCCCCCCTTTCCTTATCCATCCATCCATCATAGGCATCCATATCATTTATCTCATTTATCTTATTTATTTTATCTTCATCATCTCTTATTTTAATTATCTCTTATCCCAATTATCTTTTATTTCAATCAACTCTTATCCTAATCATCTAACCTTTCGCCCCTCTTTTATCTCATTTGACTTTGTTGATAGTTTTATCTTTCTGATAAGATTTTGATATCTAGCTCCGAATCAAGTGTATCTTCATATCAAAAACCCTAAAGTTTTATTGTTTTTATTTCTCCTTTTTCTTTTTTTCTATCTTTATTTACACTATTCTCTCTTATCACGGGATTCACAGCATTTTCTGCCGTCCTTTAACTTCGTCGTATTTCTATGATTCCAGATTTCCCATCTTCATCATCTTCTTTTTCTCCTTCTCGTCTTTCTTTCAACTTTAAATTTATTTAAATTATATTTTTATTTTAATTATTTTATTATTTTTTTCTATTTTATTATTATTTTATTATTTTTTTTTTATTATTATTTTATTATTAATTTTATTATTAATTTTATTATTACTTTTATTATTTATTTTATAATTAATTTTATTATTAATAAATATATTTATTTAAATTATTTTTTTAGTTTAACTATAAAAATTATTTAATTATTTATTACTTAAAATAATTTATTTTGTAAATTAAAAAATTCGATAATTTCATTATTTTAATTATTATTTTTTTTCTATTTAAAATTAAATTATTTCATTATTTTAATTATTTTTCTTTTTAAATTATTTATTACCTTCTTTATTTAAATCTCTAGGGTTTCACTTTGAAATTTAAAATACTTTTTCTCACTTTACTTATATAAGTTAATTACATGGTTGGGTTTTTCCTCGGTTTCGAGTGGAAAACTTTTATTAGCTCATAATTACGAATGAAGCTCCTGAACAGTTAGTTTAATTTTTCACTAGTTTTCCATTTTCATCGACACCCACAAAGACCAAAAGGAAACCCTAGACAATTTCTAACTACGCTCTTGCCAGATCCAAAGCGAAAACATCAAAACAACACGCACGCACACACATACACACACACACAAAACACACACACGTATAGAGGGGGAAAATCTAATGGAAAACCCTATGGAAATGGAAGCAACAAAAATGAGCGATTCGAAGGCATTTTCCAACGTAATTTAAATGCAAATAAAACTTTTCTAAGCCAAATGGAAAGCAACGCTTTGTGGGCGGCCAAGCCAGTTAAGGCAACCAAAGGGGGCAGGGGGGCGTGGCAGGCAAAATGGGCAAACGCGATAGACGTTGGTTAAAGCCAAAGGGCGGGGAGAAAGCGTGTCAATTTGATTGAGAGAGTGAGAGTAAGAGCGAGTGGTAGGGGGAAGGAAAAAGGAGAGGGGGAGAAATAGAAAAAATGTGGGAGAGAGAGGGAAAGGAAGAGTGAAATGTGCAAGGGGAAGGTAAAAAGCAAATTGACTAAAAACCCAAATGAAAAGCGCAAAGAGTGGATTAAAGTGGCATGGGTTGGCGGAGAGACACAGAGTGGGAGAAGGATAGAGAGAGGGGAAGGAGGGGAAACAGTAGAGGGACATTGAGTAGGGGCAACAGAAGGAGCCATAAACTGAAATGAAATCGCAAATTGCTATTCGAGCGTTAAAGAAAGAAAAGACAACGTCAATATAACAATAATAACTGCAAGCAACAACAACAAAAACAACAACAACAAGCAACAACAACAACTACAACAACAACAGCCACAATAATAAATAATAAAAACAACAACAAACACGACTTCAAGATTATTGATTCGCATTCCATTGATTTGTTTCATTTGCTGCTATTATTGTTGTTGTTGTTGTTGTTTTTCTGGTTGCAACGATTGCCAATTGAAAATGCAATGAAGAAAAATAAAAATATAAACAAGTGAGACACCCAATAAGGCGAATTGGAATTTGCACCTTCCCCCAACCTCCCCCCACCCCACCATTCGCCATACCCCATTCTACACCGTCCATCGCCCCCACTCCTACAGCCAATCAACTAGAGACGCACGCACATGCCTTCCCACCCCCCACCCCCCATCCCCCCTCACAGCTACCACTTTTCGATCTGATGGACATAACTCGGTCAGAAATAATCGAAAAATGATTCAAAGTGTTGCAATTCCGTTTGCTTCAGTGCAACATACGAAGAAGAAGAAAAAGGAGAAGAGAGAGAGAGAGGGGGAGGTAGGAGGTAGAAGAAGAAGAATGCAATGAATGTTTCACTGATGTTATCGATGCTATCGATAGTTGCATTTCTGTTGTGTGGAAATCGTGACTGGCATTGGCAATAAGAATCTACACACATAAAATACGCTGATACGAATGCTCAGGATGCCATTTATACTGTGGGTAGTCCAGAGGAATAATCGAATAGTATTATAAAACAGTTATCGATATTTTAAATTAAATGATATGTATACATATCGATAATTTGAGCTTAAGCTTATCAAAAACTACTACTTAGTTTACTTTAAAATAACATTTCTTTTCAGAACAACAACAGAATGTGCCTATTATTGTTATCGATATACCGAGTCTGTTCTAAGCTATGCTATCGATAGTTGCAATTTCAATTATCTATATATATCTGTCATTTATTTGTATATACTTATCCTCAACCCACTTTAATAATCTTATTTAGATACAAAACATAAAAATACGTCTCTAATTGTTATCGATAACTGACTCCTACTTCATAAGGCATATCTCTTGAGTACACATCGTATAACATTAATCAATTTTAAAAACCTTATTTTGTTATGTAAAAATAACATCATCTAACATCAATATTATATCTTCAAATGTTGTTATCGATAACATCGATTTAAATATCGTTAAAAAAATACCTAATCTCTTGTTGTTTTTATGCTGACATGGGTCTCATTAACGTTCAATCAAGCGATCAGCGATCGCTTCATATTCCAAATCTGTGGATATATCGATATCCCTACTGTTATCGACCTTTGCCCTAGAGCTACTTGTGGGGGTGCCTTTCAGTTTTACCTATGAAATGTTCATTTAAAGAGTGAAATCCTTTCATTGCTTCTGTCACCTTCTGCACGTCCTGACCAATATTTTTGTTTGGTTGTGTAAGTGCAACGACATAAGTGCCCGCTTCTTCTTCTTCTTCTTCTTCTTCGTTTTCTCCTTCTTCAACTGCACTTCGTCACCCCTTTGCCTCTCCACTCATCGCTCACCCATACCACCGACCCAGTCACAGGCCATCACCACCCCGCAGCCCACTCCCCCACCCAACGCTCCATCAAAGGGAACATCAGCACTTTAGGCACACTCATCGTTTGGTTCACTCGGCGCCAGTGGTTCCCACTGTGCAAACGAACCAAATTTGTGTCGTGTCGAGTGCTTTTACACAAACAACAACAACAGCAGCAACAGCAACAGCAACACAAGTAACTGCGACGACAACAACAACAAAAACAGCATTGACAACAAAAAACTTAGACAACGTTGCATTTTGCTGACTGCGGTGGGTTTTTAATACCCTGTAAAAAATTTTCCTAAGAAGAAGGCAGTTTGACTACTACTTAGCTACTTTTTAAGAACAAATATAAAACAAGAATTTCAAAAAATAAATTTTAAAAATGTCTCAATATTTTTGAAATATTTTCGAAGCGTGAAATATTTAAAATATATTTGAAATTAAATTTAAAAAAATTGTTCATAGATTTTAAAAAATCTCTAACATTCGATATATTTTAAAATTACATTTAGAGTTAAATATATATTGCAAAAAAATTAAATTTTTGAAAACTTGTAGTCGATAATAAAAAAAATTTAAATAAAAATAAAAAAAAAATTTAATATAAACTTTTCAGACACAAAAAATAAAAACAAAATAAATTGAAAAGGAATTAAATAAATTATAAATATTTTTAATATATATTAAAAATATGAAGTTTAAAAAAAAAAAAAAAATTATTTATTATTTATTGGAACTTCGTTAAATTTTGAATAAAATTCTTAATATTATATATTAAATAAATGTAATATTTAAATTTTTAAAATATATTTAAAATATATTTAAATTTTTATTTTAAAATTTGTTTAATGAATTCAAAACACATTTGAAAATTGCAGTAAAAAATAAAAGATACCTTCACATATCCTTAGAAAAAAAAGATGCTCTCCCATAGATTTTTAATGAATGCAGCAAAGATCAAGTGATTGATTTTCGAAAGGGGCTTACAGGGTATCTAGACGTCGCCTACACTCCCCCTGCCTGCTGTTTACTTCACAGTTTCTTGTTGGTGGCTTTTGCCATTTGCTGGCCGCAAATATTTGAAATGCATAAATGCAATTTTCGGCTTTACATTAAAAGTGCTTGTAGACGGCGAAGGCGCGATGCGGGCAGAGGGCAGGGTGACGGGAGGGGTTTTATTGCTGTCTGGCGATAAGGGAAATATATGAATAAATATATTCACATACATTCACATATATATATATATATATATGTATATCTGTGTGTGTATAAGATGAAATTTAATTCATATATGGGCGCAATTTCATTAAGCAAATTTCAAGTAAGTTTTATGTCTGTTGATGCAGTCGTTGATTGGATCGGTACCCCGTTGATAAGCTCAAATCCCGTAGGCTAAGGCTGGCCACTGCAGCTGTCATTGATTACAACGATAAGTGGCTGAACGGGTGGGGGGAAGGTAGGGGTTCCGGGTGGGGCACTAGTCGCGAGTATCGACTAACAGCGGGATACACGAAACTGAATTTCACATCTGAACTTCTGAATAATTCAGTTTGAAGCCTCAATTCAAATGATATATATAAATATTTATATATGAATTGATATGGGAATGGGAATAGGAATGGTGGTGGTGGTGGGTGGGTGGTAAATTAGTTAAGGCAATTGGCACGCCTCTCAACATTTCTAAATATATATTTAATTCAAACTGTACACAACATTCAATCGACCCGCTTGGCAATTTTCCCAATTACCCAATTTATTCAAATGTCTCCAGCTGTTGGAATTCTTTTTTTTTCCTTCCTTTTATTTCCATTTTTCTATTCTCTTTAAATTGTGGGTTTTGTGGTATTTTTTTTTTTTTTTTTTTTTTTAGATTTTTTCAATTTTTGATTAGTCTGTTTGTTCCCCACTTGAGCTGCAGGCCCCAAACCCGATGGCATAATAATAATCATAAAAATTACTCACACGCAAAATGTGTTTCATTTCGGGCAACAGCCACAGGAATAAATTCAACACCAGCCCCCAATTTACCCCCAACCCCATCAATGCTCCACCAGAAGCCACCCAACACATTAAATGTTATGAGCCGCAAAAACGCCAACGGGTTCAAAGACCTCAGCCAGCCAATGAGTGGCCTGTAGCCTGGGGGAGGGGGAAGGGGGAAGGTTGGGAAGAAGAGTTTGAAGGTGGAAACTAGAAGGTAGCAAAGGTAAAGGTAGGGAAGTAGGGGGTGCGGGTAATAGGGTGGTGCACCTGCTCGCATCCTGCATGGACACACACACACACACACCTAGAAAGAGGGAAATAGTTCAGCGGAAATGAAAACTGCAAGTTTTGGGGCGTGTAACTTGCGCCTCAAACGAAGTTGAAATTCGCATGAAAATTATTTGCAAATATCACGAAAGAACAAACCTCATATATATTCAAAAATGAACGACTATTAAATATCCTGCAAAAGTAGTCAGAGATATTAAAAAAAAAAAGAATTAAATTTAATTTCAATTTAAATTTAGATCAAATCTAAGGCTTCTCCACAATCAGCGTTTCTTCAGGGGGAAAAAGAAGGTAAGACTCTCCCAGGGTTCATTATACCCGCTGCGGGGAGCGATTAAAGGGTATCGAGTGGCACATAAAAAAATGCCTGTAGTGGTGGTTACTGCCTTATCGAGTGGCCAGCCATAAAAAGGAAAAAAAAATAGTAGTAAAAGTTCCTTATAAATTAACATAAAAACGTTGAAGTAGCACACGACGAGTTCGGGGTAAATTTTATGAATGGTTCGCACAGGACTCGAGAAAGGACCTCTGGCCGGAGGGGGGTGGGGGAACGGAGACGAAGAAGCAGAACAAGTAGCGGAAGAGGAAAACGTGGAAGTGACGCAGTTGCGGAAAAGCTGAAAACAAAGCGCTGAAACATTGTCAAGGACAAAACGGACTGAGTGAAGGGATAAAAACAATCAACGAAAAAATGCCGAAAGCCAAGAAAACCCACACACACAAGCACAGAGAGAAAGGGAAAGAGAGTGAGGGAAGAAGGTCCATCAATTTTATGTGAAGCTATATGATATATTTTACAATATCCTGCGGCTTAGATCCTTCTGAAGAATTGACAACCATTTCTTAATTTAACTGTAAATTCTTGTTATTCCTTTGTTGCATTTGATTAATTCTGATTCTGATGAAAGTCATCAGACTATATCATAAATCATATTATAAATTATATCCTGTCGAAGGACTATCCAACGTTTCGTCAGAAGGAAGGGTATGCAAAAAGGAAATGGCAGAACTTAAGAAGTTTACGAGGACATTTGAAGAAGGTAAATTATATATTGCGGATCCATGGCTCTGAGGGGGATGGGTGATGGTACGTCATCGGGACAAGATTGGATTGGCCAAGGGGTGGGTTGGGTTGGATTGGGATGTGTATGTGTGTGTGTGTGTGAGGTTATGTTGCAACATTTGCCAACGGAATTGCCAATGACTAATAAGCCCAACAAATGGAAAACAAAAAGGCAAAAACAAAACTAAAGCTGCAAAGCATTTCAAGTGGGCAGCGCGGCGGACAGACAAGCAAAGAGGCAATAGCAATAGCAGAAGAAGAAGAAGAAGCAAAAATATAGAAATAGAAAAGGGAAAAAATAACAACAACAACAAGCAAACAAAATCAACATGAGTCAGAGAAAAGACGTGAAGCACAAAGACGGATGAAGGGGTCGAAGGTGGGACAGATGATGGAAAGAGAGCAGAGCAAAGCTTAAAACAAGCGACGACAGCGACAATAGCAGCGGCGGCAGCGGATCGCAGCGGCAGAGGCAGAGGCAGAGGCAGCAGCAGCAGCAGCAGCTACTGAGGGGAGTAGCGGTAGTGATAAAGCTCAAAGTCGACGCTTCGAGTGGGTAGATGACTGAAAGCTGAGCAGCGGCGGCTGCGACGTCGACAGCAAGAGCTGCTTAATACGAGTTGACAGTTGACAACGGCAATGGTGATGGCGATGGCGACAGCGACAGCGACGGCATCGGCGACTGCGGCGTCGACGTTGGCTGTTCCTTTAGTTGGAGGCACTTGCCAAATCTTAAGTCCCAAGCCAAAGAGCTGCCTACACGTTCATTTTTCTATTACTAACAAATACTAAGGCACATGACTCTACATTTGATGGACTACAAAAGTACCCTGTAATAATTTCATAAATAATAAAAATAATTTAAAGAAATAAAAATAATTTAAAAAAAGAAAAATAATTTAAAGAAATAATAATAATTTAAAGAAATAAAAATAATTTATTGAAATAAAAATAATTTAAAGAAATAAAAATAATTTAAAGAAAGAAAAATAATTTAAAGAAAGAAAAATAATTTAAAGAAAGAAAATTAATTTAAAGAAATAAAAATAATTTATTGAAATAAAAATAATTAATATTAATAAAATTATAGGGAACATCATTTTTATTTCTCCTCTTTCTCGACACTATAATATCCTGTAATTAGCTAGCAACCTGTATACCCCGCCCTTGCGGTGCACTGACCTTGGGTATCCCTTCTGAAAATGCTTGTTGTGTATATTTAATGGAAACAAAAGTAAAAGCATTAACTTAATATCAACAATTAATCTAATAAATTATACAAAATGCTTTAATTATTTGCATTTTTATCAAATTACATATAATTAATAATTTATTGTCGCTGCTGACATTGATTAAATTTATGGCCTGTCGCCTCGCTTGGCTCCAAGCAAATTTAATGAGTCTCGCACACGAATTTGTCAGCTAAGTGGATAGAAACTGAATTAATAGACGAGTGGAGAGCTTCAGCTCCCTCCCTCATTCCCTTCACGGACCAAACAATATGATATACAAACAGGATTAAATACTTCAAAACGGACAGGACATAAATCAAAAAAAAAAAACTCGAGACTCTAAGGTGAAGGCACATCAAAATGAAAACTTGATTAATTTCCACAAATATTTCATTTCTTAAAATTGCCTTGAAAGTTTGCTCTCAGTTATGGCTAAGTAAATATGCAAGTGTAATATTAGTTTAAGTGATTAAATGATTGCAATTAATTAAACTAATAAAATATGTGAATTTTTATATTTTAATAAAATTTCCTACTTATACCTCAACACATTTACACTTTAGATTCATGATTTCATTTCAATTTCAACTTAAATTATTTTATGTTTACTGTGAAAATTTTGAATTTTCCATATACTTGAAAAAGCTGGAAAAACTTTCCGTATGCAATTGTTTTTCCACACAACATGCGGTGATAAGATTATTTAGGAAAATGCGATACGAAAAGAGAAACAATATTTTCAAGTTAATCCGACATTTGCAGGGCAAATAACAAATATGTGTAAGCACACACACTCACATACGCACACACACACACACACATACATACATTCAGTTGTATTTACATATCTTTCATACTGAAACATAATCGGCTCTGTTCCAAAATAGAATTTCAGACGAAGCTCTAATCAGTTATTTTTCCATCAGTAGACGAGAATCGAGAAACGAGAGCCGAGAACAAAAACAATTCCATTTTCATTTTCATATGCCACAGTGACAACAGCAACAACAACAATAACAATAACAATAAAAACAAGAACAAGAACAAACAACTGTCCTACTCAGCGGTCAACAACAGGAACGTCAGCAGCAGTCGCCACAGCAGCGACGCTGGCGCCTTCGTCGCATAACAAAAAAAATGCGTGCAAATGGCCAAAAACGAAAGAAAAAATATCATCGACAGCAGCGGCAGTAGCAGCAGCAGCAGCAGCAGCAGCAGCAGCAGCAGCAGCACCAGCAGCAGCAGCAGTGGCAGCAGAAGCAACAACAAGAAGACTACAGAAAGAAGAAGCAGAGCGAACGAATGAACAAATATTTTCAGCTTAATTACGAATGCGCCAGAGTCGAGCACAAACAAGGTAAAGCATCGAGTAAAAAAAAAAAAAACAACGAACTTCAAATATCCTCACAGATGTATTTCACAGTTAAGAAGCTTGAAAGAAACAATTTACAGCTATGTTTGAATGTACTGTATATACATACAAACGTATAAATAATTGCCGTTTAAGATTGCCTTTGCGATAAGGAGCAAGGCCTGTGAACCTACATGCGCGCAGGCCAAAGGGAAATACCCCTTTTGTAGGGTAAAACAAAAACAAAGACACACGGAAGTCGCCAGAAACGAAAACAAAAGCAAAAGGAAAATCACCTTTGCACGTAGGCCAAATGAAGAGGAAAGGCAACCGCAGGGAGGGGTAAGGCAGCAGGCAGTAGGCAGCGAACAGCAAGCAGCAGTCGGCAGGCAGCAAGCAGCGGGCAGCACTCGGAAGGCAGCAGGCAGCAGGCAGCGGGCAGCAGACGGCAGAGTCAGAAAAGCAAAGTGCCGAAGAAAGGTGAAACGCTGGTCGTGGTGGAGGGGAAAACGGAGGCAGAGGTGAAGGTGGGCGAGAACATTTTTAAATAAACGACACACTTAACTTAAATTCTGTAATAAGGCAAGAATATTTTTAATATGCGACGTTTGTGTGGCCAACAAAAACAAATGTTGGATCGGCGGCGAAAACAACAAGCAACAAAAATACCAAATAATAACAGCAACGAGACAACTAACAACTTGCAGCAGCAGCAGCAGCAGCAACAACAACAACATGCAACATTGTTGCCCACTGCAGTTTATGGACGAGTTCCAACAAGAGAATTTTCACACAAATTGCAGCGTATCTGCTGAATGGCAGACAGAGCCGTCCGGAGGTGTGGGAGGTCAAGCGGGCTGGGGATTGGGGGTTGGCTATGGGGGTGGTGGTGTGCCTGGTGCCGGGTGCCGGGTGGAGCATGGGGCATCCAATCAGTGCGACATTTGTGTCACATAACTTTGCGGTGTTTTTGGTTTAATGTTATTCAGAATTTTAAATTTGAGAAAAACAAAGAAGCGATGGCTGTGAAAAGAAATGAACCCAAAGGTAACCAATGGATACCCTGCCAAAAGTGAGGTGTGGGTGTGGAAAAACAGCTTTCATTTATCTAGATGAAAGGAAAGGTAAAAAAAAATTAAACTTCACAATCATCGTGACTATTGAAGCTATCGTTTTGGGGGAGCTATGATTTCTATCGATATATATTTTCAGTTTATCGATTACTCGCGTTATGAGTTGAGCAACTCTTGTCATGTAGTTTACAGGGTACACAGAGGTCTGTATAGTTTACAGTGCGCACAGCTGGTGACAAACATTTTATGATGCTCGATTAAATGTCGAATAGCTTGGGCGTTAAATGCATAAATCAAGAGAGAGATGGAACCAGAGACAAGGACAGATGCATACATAAAGACTGAAGAACCCAGGAAAATATATATAATATATATATATATATATATATATCTAACGATAATCAAGTTAAGCATATTTTTTAGACGTTTCTTTAGAGAAATAATAATAATTTGAGTTCGAGTTCGAGTCCGAGTCCAAGTCTGAGTCTGAGTCCGAGTCCAAGTCTGAAACTAGGAAATACCAACGAATCACTTTTAATGCCAGAGTCAATGCGACCTTCGGTAATAAATATTTTTCACATTTATAAACATCAATTTAACTATCTAAATATCCGCATCTCTTGGCAGCCAAATAAAGACAGAAAAACAAAAGAAAACCTTTAAAGACAAGCAACAAACTTGCGTAAATAAAAAACTAACAAAATTGAGATTCAATTTAAACACAAAAATTAACAACAAAAAAAATACAATAAAAAAGTTTACACCTTTTTTTTTTTTCTTTATACATGAAAATGTCAAAATTTTGATATTGAAGTAAATTTGTTAATCAAACAAGAGATTTTAAGGGCACCGCCCAAAATTGAAAACGTGTTCCAGCAAGTCAAAGCCACTAGAGCAAATTTAAGCATTAGTCGATCGACACCTGTAGAAAGTGAGGTGTAAATAAAAATAAACAAGTGACTCGATTTAATCGGACTAAGAAATACCCAACAATCAATTAGCTTTAAACAACACAATAAACAGAGTAACTATTTTTAAGGTCATATTAACTGATTTGATTGACTGTGTGTATGTATATCGCACATACACACATGCACACATACACAAAATGTCATTAATACATAAACAAGAATCTTTGCAATCAAAGGCAACTTTTATTCCCTTTCATAGGCGCATTCTATATATAGACTTTTGTACAGGGTGTCTGTAAGGCAGCTGCACTGAGCTGTGCTTTGCTTGTGTGCGAGCGAGACGGATAGAGTTCGGTGAGGGGGGGAGAAGCAATGCAAGTGGGAGTTGTGGTGGAAATGGAAGTGGAAGTGACAGTTGCGAGCTTTGAGTTGCTAAGCCGCAGAGCCTCAGAATGCTAAGCTCACAAAAACCAAAGTAGATAACGGGACTGAAAGCGGCATACAAATGTAAGCCTCACACGCACACACACACACACGTGTACACTCTTTATCTGCCTCTGTGTGTATGCCACTATCTCATTCCCTCCTCCCTCATTTTGCCCACGCACTGTAAGATGAAGAAGATGGAGAAGGAAGAGGAGGAGGAGGAGGATGTACGATGGCAAAAGGATTAGTTTGTAGGCGGATTGGCGTACATGCAAATAGAAAGGCAATTTGTGTGCGCGGGACTCGATTGGTTGGGAGGAGGGAAATGGGAAGGTAAGCAGAGCAGAACAGGGCAAAGCAGAGAGAAGTAAAGCTCGTGTTGCGGCTGCTTGTCGCCCACAGTCTCTGAAGAGTTAACTGTCGACTGACAGGCACAAGGCACAAGGCACAAGGCACAAGGCGCAAGGCGCAAGTGACTGCGAGTTTGACGTTGACGCTAACGCTGACGCTGACGTTAACGTCGACATCGACATCGACATCGATGGTACCCAAGTGGCTTTTAAAGGGGGGCGGGTTGGAAAGGGGAGGTGAGTCGGACACTCGTGTGCTTTCAACGCCCGCGGGTTTTTCATTGCTATCGTTGTTGTTGTTGTTGTTGTTTATTTTCGCTGCTGTCGCTGTTTCTCAATTGACTTTCTATAATTGCGTTTAATGTGTTGTGACGGGGAGCCGCAATTGCAATTACCCTACCATCTCCCCATCCGTCACCGCCCACCGCCCACCGCCTACTACTATTATTATCATTACCCCGCCCGCTCACAACGTTGTGCAACTTGGCAATTCTATTTTTGTTCATTTAATGCGTATATATGTGTGTGTGTGTGTGTGTGTGTGTGTGTGGGTGTGTGGGTGTGTGTTTGTTTGCTTGTGTTAGTGTATCTTTAAGTTTTTTTTATCGCACATTTTGCTGTACATTGTTTTCTATTGAACCCCGCCCACCGCTGTCATTCCCTAAGCACTTTTAATATTATTTAATTTGATTTTATTTCACTCTAATCCCCCTCCCCCCTCTCTTCATCTTCCATTCTTCTTCTTCCTTTGCACAATCAGGTCGCTAGATGGCGGCTCTGTGCGTCGTTTGGGATTAAACAAATTGATGAACTTATGTGTTGCTTGGGATTATCTTTAAGTAAACAGAATGTTAAGCAATATGTTAATTAACAGTTATTTCAAAGGGCTTTCAGCTCGAAGCGCCGCGCGAAGAACGTACGTTCATACAATCGCAGTAACGGGACTATGTGATTACTGTACTTTGCCTTGATATTGTTGCATGTTGTATGTTTGATTACTCGTTCGTTCCTTCGTTCGTCTCGTCTGTCGGCTCGTCGATCTGTCAGTCTGTCGTTTCGTTTTACGCGCTGATATGCATTTACTGGGCTTGGGAATTGTCCATTAACACTTGTTAACCCAATTTAGATTCAATTTCCATAGACGGTCGCATGTCTGCGGGGCAGCTTTTGATGTATCAGTGTATCGGTGTATCGGTGTATCGGTGTATGAATGTATGAGTGATTGAGGGCCAATGTATTGGTGTGCTTGTACATCTGTGTGCATGAGAAACATGGAACATTGAGCAATGCCCTGCATTGTCACTCAAATACACACACACACACACACATATATATAGGCATTTACGTGCAGCAGCCACAGCAGCAACAAGAACAATAATAAAAGAAAAAGAAGAAAAAAAAGTCATAACAACAAAAAGGAAAAAACAGACACCAAGTGACGCAAACGGCGACGCTAGCGTCGCAGCCATTAAAAAACAGCAGCCATTATAGCAACTTCAAGGCTTACCGCTCAAATGTGCGACAGAGACGGCGCATGCATGTGCGACAGAGAAGGAACGAGAGGGAGTAACCAAACTGAGCGTCGCTGCTGATCAGAGCAGAGCAGAGGTAGGCAGACGCGAGTAGAGCATAGACGAGGAGAGGAGAGTCAAGCAGAGGGGAGGAGAGTCAAGCTGGCGATCGAAGAGTCAAGCTGAGGAGGGAAGAGTCAAGCAGTGGAGTGAAGAGTGCAGAGGAGGGAAGAGGGAAGAGGCGAGGGGCGAGCAACAAGCTGGCAAAAATTTTCTCTTTGCCGCGCTTCTTGGTGCGTTGTTGTTTTTGGCTTGACCTCCATTCGACGCCGCCCGAGGGTCGCACATAGAGTTGAAGTTGCAGTTGGAGGCCGGTGTCGTTGTCGGAGCACAATTTAAAATAAAAAAAATCGTATAAAAAAATATCAAAGCCAAAAACAAAAATTGAAATACAAAAAAAAAAACACCCAACAACAACTCGAAATAACAATTTACGGTACAGGTAAATTGCGATATCGTCGTGTACCCCCGAAAAAAAAACAAATTAAAAAAAAAAAGCAAAACAAAACAAAAAAAAAACGGGTTCTCAGACGAAAACTGGTCCGACGATCTTATAAAAAAAAAATACACACCGAAATATAAATAAAAAAAAAAAATGCTACAATCAAGGGGCATATAAAACCAAGAGACTAACGGCGGATGACCGTGGGCGGGGGTTAGGCAGGGTGCGAGGGTTTTGAAAGTGATCAGCCATGAACTAAACGGTTCTATCATTAATAACCAAACAATACCCTGCAAAAAATATGAAACGCTTCACACTTGCACATGGCACATAAGCATCATATATCATTCCGATAATACGATCGTAAAACTCACGTTAGTTAATTATACGGTAATTCCTGCCCGATGGCTCCACAGAGAACACGACAAAGTCAGTTGCTTACCTAAAAAAAAAAATAAAAGAAACGAAAAGAAAAACAGGTTAGAAATAGATTTTTTATATTTTAGCTGAAAGTAAAAGTTAAGATCCTAAGAAATAAATTCACTCTTTCAGAAAATTACCGTAGGATCTTAACGGTTTATAATTAACCCATAGATCTTAAGCTTTGAATAAAATGACTTTACGGGTTATTAATATATCTATAATTTTTTCTTATGTATATATTTTTTTTTTATATATTTTTTATTTTATTATTTTATATATCTCTGCATATAGAATTCTATTTATTTATTTGAGTCACTTGATTTTTGGTTATTTTCCATTCGCGCATACAATCGATCATATCGGAACATACAATACATACACACATACACACATAACACACACACGCACATACACATATCTTAGTGTAACGTTGTGTAAACGTCGACGTTTCTAGGCCCAAATAAAAGCGAGATTGGCAGAAAGGTCGTCTGGCACATCATTCAATAAAATTTCGCCAAAAAATGTCAAAACCAAATGCAAAAAATAAAAACTAAAAAATCAAGAATTTAGATAGTAAAAATTTATTTTAAAACTAATACAAGACTGACTGGGAAATACTCTGCACAAAGTAAAAAAAAAAATATATATATTTATATATATATAAATAAAAATAAATAAATAAATAAATATAACATTAAGTCAAACTTAAACAAAAAAATAAATAAAAAGAGAAAAAATAATAAATAATAAAAAATAAAAATAAAATTCTTATAAAAAAAATGTATACAAAAAAAAAAGAAATTAAACAAGAGATAAAAAAGAAAAAAAATCAAAAAAATAAATGTATTAAAAAGGAACAATTACAGAGCCTTGATAACCAGATTATATAGACTTATATACTGGATAAATCAAGCAGGAACGAAGCTAAAACACTTTTCACAAAGTAAGAAAAAAATAACAAAAAACGAGCAAAAAATAAACACAAATAATTAATTTATAAGAAACAAACATACATTTTTAAGTATTTAAAATGTATTTAAATATATCGGTAATATCTTAGGGATCCCCAAAAAGATTTTTAATAACTAATTCGAGAGAAAAAACTAAGATAATTAATTAATTATGACATATATAATACATATGATGTATATGATATATATGATAATAATGATATACCATATAAATGATAAGGCTTATGATAACTGCACTTTCCAATATTTTTCCAATCCTTGAAGATTTTAAAATATTCAACTGCCTGTCTTAACTCAGAGACTATAAAGACTACAACTATCAAATTTGGTATGCAGTTTTGTGTATTTTAAATATCAAATCCAAATAAATCATATTCTATTTTAAACAGTTATTTTTGATATGCCACACGACACTCAAAATAATCGATATAAATTCGATCGCTCAGAAAAACAGAAATTTTATAGAAAAAATTTTTACAGAAAAAGCAGCGAGTTTTAAGAGGAATTTAATTACATTCATTTCCACTATACAAATATATATAGATACATATATATATTTCTATATATATATATATATATATACAGTATTATCAGGTATGTGAAGTAGGGTATCTCGTTATAACATAGGCCCCACCGAAACGTCCTTACATGTCTTTATTTTACATATGTTCTATCTAAATTTGCACCGCGCCCCTCGATTCGTTTATTGAATTTCTGTACACACTCGAATATCAACCAACACATGTGTGTGCGTGTGTGTGTGTGTGTGCATAACTCTGTCTGTGTATTGGTTAGTGCGTATTGCGATACGCAGCTGTGTTGTATCCCAGAGATACGCGCACAGCACATGTTCGTCAAAGGCATTTGCATAGCATAAGTTATATGGGGCCTGGCCTGTCGCCGTCTACCTTAGGCACTCGCCCGCTTGGAGGTGGCCTTCCCTTAACCTTAGCTTAGTTCCAAACCAGAGTCGAGGTCTCGCAATGCAAAAAAAAAAAATAAAAGTGCAAACCTTGGCTAAAACTCAAGAGAGTTTAATTGTCTCTGCGTTTGGAGTGAGCGATTAATTTCCTGCCATTTATCGATAGACCTTATCGAAGGTACAGTCAGTCAACAGTCATGTATTTCCTATGTACACCTTGATGTTCGGACAGTTGCATTCATTTGTTACCAATTAACTTCTCTAGGCCTAATGTCATATTCAATGGGGTCGGTCGTTAACTCTTACACTCTTCTCCCTCCCCTCCCCACCCCTCCTCGTACCTTACCAACTCTCTTCTACCTACTTCCTCCTGCTCCTCACGCTTACAAAATTTCCATTTAGATGTCTTGGAATTTGGAAGTCATGCGTACCTTAGGCCTACGTGATGAATATTTCATGAATATTTCGTTTACACTCTTTTCTACTATTTTCTTCTCCCTCTCCCTCTCTCTCTCACACTCTACTTGTTGTTTTCTTTCGCATTCGTATTTCTGTATTTTACAGGTTATATATAATTATATATACATAAAGGTGGCAACTAAATCTGAACGAGCGAAATATGTTTTTATTGCCCGAGACTCGAGACGAGGTGAGAAAATTATTCATTCAATGTGTCAGACTGTGGGGTACACTATTCGAGCGATCAAGTCTATATATATTATATATCTACCTGGATTTTTATTGTCATTAATTATATTCTAAAGAAGTCTGAAATGAATCAGACTTCATTATCATCATATTGAGTGTGAGAGTTAAGAGAAAAAAATTAAATTAAATTAAAGTCTGTTTTTTTTTACATTCATTTTTTATTTTTTTTTTGGAAAACAGACATTGAGTATGTCTAGTCCCTGAATCAGGAATAAAAATATATAGTTTATTCAGTAGTCAAATGATAGTCAAGTGAATACAAGTGTTTATCCCGAAAGAGCAGCTGAGGCAAAGCAGCTGCCAGCTTTGGTACAATTCCCAAGAAATGGGTAAATTTCAATAATTACAGAGCTTTGTTTCTTAATGTATATTTAATTAATGAAAGTAAATGAGTGACAATTGGAAAATCTAAAATTATAATAGATGTACTTATAATTCAAAAGTAATTGCCATTATTAATAGTACATTCTTGTCGCACACTTTTGTACACCAGCACTTGGTACACTTGGTACACTTTGGTACATTTACAGCGCCATTTGGGTACATAGCAATTTTCTTTGCGGCGACCGCGCAACTACGCAGCAGCGCGGCTGCCATTGCCATGGCATATAAGCTTTTATGGAGCTCTCTCTCTCTCTCTCTGTCTCTCTTTTTCTCTTTGTCTCTCTGTCTCCCTCTTTCTCACTCACTCACTACTTCTGCCTTTCCTGTTACTTCTCTCTCTCGCTCGCTCGCACTCACAGTCGGAGTGGCGCTTTGTGTCTTTGCCACTCTCTTTGACTTTTCACGTTTCACATGCCACTGTCTGAGTTTGTCGTGCGTGGGTGTTGGCGTTCGCATAGAAAGTCTTTGATGTAACTTAGACTTGCGAGTGCTGCCCGCAAAAGGAAACGCACGCAAAGCGCAAAGAGAACAGGCAGAGGCAGAGGGGCAGAGAGGCAGAGTGAGGAGAAATAGAGTGATAGAGAGAGGAAAAGGGGGGGAAATACAAAAACTGCCGCCAACTGGAAGATTCTTGTTTTTTTTTTTCATTTTAGGCAGAAAGAAAAATTGGCCCAAAAGCGAGCTGTAGGCACCAGTTATACCCGTCTGTGTGTATGTGTGTGTGTTTGTGTGTCTGTCTAAGCATCTCGAGTGAAACTGCAACAAACACCTACAATGAGGCAAAAATTGCTACAGTCTGAATTGCACACAAATCGCTGCCATCTAAAAACTCCTTTCACCCACTCGAGGAAAAGCGCAGATGTGGAGGAGGGTGGGGGTGGGTTGCGGGTTGCGGGTTGAGTCAAGCAGTAAACGACGTTAGATCACAAATTTTGATCTCTTGGTAATTTGTTGGACAAAGATTTATGGGAGAAAGTACAGTGCAGAAGAACGACGAAGCACCGGAGGGAGCAGAGAGAAGAAAAGAATTGAAAAACTTCTTTTCGAGACCCAAAAAGGTGAATAGAGGCGATAGCAAAATGCGAAGAATTAAAGTTTTGGGTCGATTGTGATATTTTTGAGGCTACAAAAGGTTTGTAAAAGTAATGGAACTTTCTAGAAATTTAATTGCCCAAGGAAAAGGAAAAGGAAGGAAGGAGGAAAGGAGGAAAGGAGGAAAGAAAAGAAAAAGACAAAATAAGAAGAGGAAAAAAGTTCAGATACTTAAAACTGGGTTACGCCCAAGAGCCAAAGAAATCGTCGTCTTAATGTAAAGGATTATCTGAGCCTTTGGGGATTTATGAGTGCTACAAAAATGGAAAATGTGAAATGAAAAATCTGAGATTCAAACAGAGTGGAAAATGAAGGCTTTTGTGTATTTTCAAGTAATCGGCAAATCCAAAACAGTTGCGCTTTGCGTGACGAACTTAAGAAGTGGATTTAAAGTTGCAGCTGTGGACGGGCGAGGGGACCCTTTGGGAGTTGTGGTTGTCGCTTATCATCTGGAACCTAACAAAAAACAGTTTCTTACCCTTAAGACTTATTTTTGGGTTTTTTTTTTTTTTTTTTTTGCCCGCATTCTACAAAAGCAGCAAAACAACAGAGAAGAAAAGAGGGAGGAGGAGGAGGGGAAGGAACTGGCAACAGGCAACAAAAAGAAACGACAAACAATCAGCTTCTAAGGCATTAAAACGTATTATCACGATAAAGACCAGAAATAACAGAGCAGAAAAAAAGCACACAAAAAATAAAAATAAGTAAGTAAAAAAAAAGAAAAAAAAAGAAAGAAAAAATAAAAAAAAAATTAACAATTATAAATAAATAAAAATATTCCAGCAACGTTGATGACGACAGCAACAATAACGAGAAATATAAACACAATTTTTATAAGTCGCAATAAGCGAAGCGAAAATAACAACAAAAAGAGAAGAAAAAACCCCAAAAAGAAAAGCAAGCCGAAAAAAAGTTCTAAAATCAAAGAACTAAATAAAAACAACAGCCGCCAACTAACCAATGCGAGAGAGCGAGAGGGAAGATAGAAGAGGCGACAGGTAAGCTTACAGGTAAAACCGAAATACGAGAAGCGACGCGTCGACGCGGCAAACTAAAGATTCTCAAATTAAGCCATTCACAAAAGACTGGGGTTTATTTTTAGAAGTGCGCCACGCGATAAACTATCGAAAACTTTTTTCTTAAATTATCGATAACGTAATTAATCAATTATTGAAGCAAAAATAATAGTTAAAAAATGGCCATAAATTTTCATAAGAAAAAATTGCATGTACGATTTGAGTGGCTAAAACAATAATTCATCGATGGTCATTTAACAAGCCCAAAAATATTTATCGATAATTTAAAATGATTATAAAAACTGCTAAAAGTTAAAAACAGCCTAAAATGAAAGCTAAATTTATTTGAAGAAAGAAGTTGAAGATAATAATTGAAGTAAATAATTGCCATTCGAAATTCTCAAAAAGTTTATCGATAGCAAAAATTTAAAAAAAAAAGTTGGCACAAAGGTTAAAGTTTAATTAAGGAATAGGGAAATATTCAAATTTTTATTGAATAGCCCAAACAATAAACTATCGACTGTCTTTAATCTTCTCTAATAAGGTTATCGATAACACCAAATATTACAAAACAAATAAAGTTCAACATTTTGAAAGGTTGAAGGTTCCTTTAGAACTAAGAAATTTGAATACTTAACTGAGCAACAAATTCAAAGTCTTATGAAGGAAAGACCTCTTTAAAAATATCGATAAATCGATTAATCGAATTAATAAAATAAAAATCATTTAATTTATGACTTCTTTAAGTTCGCAAGTAGCCGCATACTTAGGGTATAACTTAGGGCAAAACAACGTAAAATGACAAACTAAATTCAACGAGAAGTGTGTGTGGAATATCAGCGGGAGCGTGTGTGTGTATGTGTGTGTGTGTGTGTGTGTGTAATGGTTTGATATTAAACAATAATCATAACTCGGAAAAATAAAAGCGAAAACAGCAAAACAAATAAGAGGCTAAAGCGCTGCCATGCGCATGGAGATAGGAAGCAAAAATAAAGCAAGTACAAACTCAGTTGATAGTAAAAAATAAATAAATAAATAAATAAAACATAATAATAATAAATAAAAATAAACAAATTAAAATAAAAAATAAAAAAATGTATAAAATAATAAAATAGAAAATAAATAAAATAAAAAATGAAACAAAGCCAGGGAAAGGGGCAACAGCAAAAAAATGAATTGATAATACATTTTATTTTTTTTGTTTTATATTTTTATTTTCCTTCAGAAATAATCGAAAACCGCAACCCAAAAAGGAGGAAGAAGAAGCAGTGCGACGAAATAGAAGAGAGAAGCGATTAGCGATAAGCGTCTGGGATTTCACACGCGTCCAAACACACAAAACCACCAACAATCGCTCAGCCATTAGAGGTGCAGATGTTGTGGTTGTGGCGAGCGAAGAGGAAGGAGTATCAAAAGATGGAAGGGTGGACAAGGGGCGGGGAAAGTTGGTGAGCCAATTTAACGAATTCAATTGAAGGCAAGTGATAACACAACAATAAAAATAATAAAAATAATAAAAAAAATAAAAAAATAAAAACATCAACAACGGAATTTTGCATGGCTTCCCCCGTCGCTCGTTCATTGTTTGATTATCAATTGGGCGAAGATACGAGAAATGAAATACAAATAAAGAATAAAGTATAAAGTATAAAGCGACGGAACGTTGATAAGCGTCCCAAACGAAGATGAGCGAATGTGCATGGCAACAACAAGAGAGGAGGCAGCCACAACAAACACACAAACACAAACACAAACACAGCCACAACTACTACATCAGCAACAACAACAATAACAAAGGCAACACTATAAAAATATAATCATAATTCGCGTTCGTGTCGCGTCGCGATAAAACGATAACGATAACGATAACCACTGCAGACAATCGCGCTGACAAAACTATCAAGGAAAATATCATTTCCATCCAAAAACAATATTTCCACATTCAAACTTCATTTTCCATTTACAAAAAAAGGGAACTCAACGCTTGGCAACGCCAAATGAATGAGAAGAAAAACTAACAGAAAGCCTTTCAGTTAACAGCTTATGTTAAAAGTAAGTGACAGATCATGTTAACTGCATAATAAACATAATTGAACAAAATATACAAAATATAATTAAAAAAATAAAACTTTAAATTATATATTTTTTATTATTCATTCAAAATATTGAAGATATTTTTGTTCCGAATTTTCTGTGTTATTAGAAAAATTAACAACATTGGAAAGGTTTAACATTCCCATAAAAAATGTTAACCGATAACAGTTACAGTCGTCAAAGAACGTGACTTTTTAAGCGCTTTGTTAGTCATAGAAATATTTCTATTCGAATTGAAGGGAAATAATAAAAATATCTAAGATTTACTTATTATACACACTCAAGGTTAAAAAATTCGATATAAGGGCTGTACATTTAAAAAATATCGATAAGAAATGTATACTCAATTTTTTACATAATTTAAACGCATTTTATACAAACGTTTTAATGTGAAGTTGATGACATCTCGATCATTATATAATTTTAATATAACTAAACTCGAAATTTCGAATATTCATACCACAGATTTCGATAAAATGCTCAAGGTTCGATAAATAAATGATATAGTACGCCAGTACGAGCCACGGAAACATAATAGATATCATCGATATTTTTATAAAATATTTATAAAACTATAATAATACATATTAAGGATCGAAGCACCTTATGTCTAATTCCTAAACGATCTTCAGACAAACATAAATCATTCTTATCGATAAAATTTTTTGAAGAGCTATCGATATTTTCTATCAACACAAGTAGTTTTTAGGGAAAAGTTAAGACATAGAAAAACTATCGAAAATTGCGAATCAATAGAAAAAATAATCGGTATCAAATCAATGGCCATTTTTTATTTAGGCTTTCACATCTGATAGACTTTAATCGATTAATAGCTTGGAATTAAAAAGATAATTTTTTAATATTTCCTAAGAAAACTATCGAAAATAAGCTGATTTACTAGCGTTCACAATTTCAATGAATTTCGATTGTTGACGGAACTTCTTGATCAATCATAGTTTAATATATGTTATCGATTGTTTGTTAGTTATCGATATCAATTAAATATAGTAACTCCTCTTTAAGGACACTCACCTGTTTCGCGCTTTCGCTTGCTGCTGGCCGCTGCTCCAGACTTGGACAACAAATGTTGTTGTTGTTGTCGCTGTTGTTGTTGTTTTTGTTGCTGCTGCTGCCGCTGTTGTTGCTGCTGCTGTTGCGTTTGCTGCTGCTGATTTTTCTGTGCGTGCTGCTTTATAATGACGCTGCGCTGACGTCTCTGCTGTGTCTCGGCGTCCAGGCAAACGATGGGCTTAAGATCGCAACTGATGCCGATGCTGACCTGTTCCACGATGGGCTTTATGTCCGCATCGGCGGCTAGTGCATAGGAGCGCTGGTGTTGGCTATGATCCTGCCGCTGGCTCTGTGTATAGAAGTGTCCTTGCTGTGACTGCACACCGGCGGCAACTGAGTCTGTCTCTGAGTCCGAGCCAAGACCACGAGCGTGAGCGTGCGAGTGAGTGTGAGCGGAAGCAGGAGCGGGAGCGGGACCAGCAACGACTGCGTAGTCGACGACGAAATCGGACGTGTGTGAATGATGCGACGTTTTCATTGGCGCATGCGAATTGATTGAACGATCCTCTGGTGCTCTCAAAATTCTCTCTTTCTCTCTCTCTCTCTATCCTTCTCTTTCTCTAACTCTCTCTTTCTCTTTCTCTCAAAACTAGCTATGTTTTTTCTCCCTTTATCTTTCCCACTGTCTTCCCTGCTCTGTAAGTTTCTGTCTCTCTCTTTCTCTTTCCCCTTTCACTCTCTCTCTCTCTCTCTCTCTCTCTCCCTTTCTGTTTTTCTTTGAGGTGTTTTTCGTTTGTTGCAACCTCTGTTTCGTTCGTGAATTTTATTTTGCCTGCGTTTCTTTTCTTTAAACTTTTCTTTTGTTATATTATTTTCTCTCTCTTTTGCCTCGTCTCTTTTTCTTCATCAATTCATCCAGAATTTCAAATTCGTTTCTAATTGGTTTTATTAAAGATTTATGTTGTTTCTTCTATTGTTGTTGTTGTTGTTGTTGTTGCCTAGTCTCAACATTCATCCGAGTTGCGCTTTCATACAATTTCATTTACTGTACAAAATAACGGTTTCAATTCAAACGTGGCCAAAATGTTGATATTGACCAGGACTTTGTTGTTGTTGTTGTTGAAGGATATAATATTTACAATTATTTTGTAGACGTTAACAATTTATGTCAAATTAAATGAGAATCTGCAAAGAGAAGAAAACAAATTTGATATTAATGATTGCTTTGAACAATTGTTTAAGAATGATAAGCACAAAGAGGAAGTGAGGACAATTAATTATAAATTCATTTGGAAAATACATTAAATGTCACAGTTAAGAATCATTCAAAGAACGCTCAGTATGAACCCAAGCTAAACGTTTACGAATATGGACCACAAAACGAAATCGAAACTCGAGCACTCAGAAGAGAGTAATAGAAGGAATAGATTGACAACAAAGGGTAAATTAAATTGAAGAGAAACTATTAAAAAATGAAACGAAAATTTTAAATTCAAAAAACACAAATTTGGTGTACGTGGGAAACGTTTACGAATACACCGCAAAACGGAATCGAAATTCGCACACTCGTTTAAGAGTAAATTAAAATAAATGGAACAAAATAATAGAAGAGATTAAATTAAATTGAATTGAATTAAATTAATTTAAAATATAAAAAAAAAAAATAAAGAATATTAAATTTAACGAGAAGAGAGTATATTTTGTCGCTAAACGTTAATGAATAAATCATGAAAAAGGAACTCAATAATAAAAAAAATACTAAACTACCAAACTTGTGGTAGAAAATAGAAACGATTTCCAGATGAACAAAAGGAATTTATTACTAACTAATTACTAACAGGAACTAAATTACGAAAAAAAAAAAAAGCTCAACTTTAAAGAAACGGAGAATTTCATTTGCCATTAAACGTTTACGAATGAAACACAAAACGGAACTGCATTTCGAGCACTCAAAGAAGAGTGAATTAAGAAGAATGAATGTATGGGGAACTCTTCTCTTGTAGAAAGAATGAATTTTGAAATGACCAAGAAGAGAAGTTTTCAAGCCGCGGCGGCTAAACGTTTACGAATGAAGCTTAAAACGGAATTAAATTTTATGCGCTGATAAAAGAGGAACAGGCGGAGAAAGACACCCCCTCATTCTCACGTTACGAATTGCGTTCCATTCATTTTCCTAGCATTATGTTTGCCAATTAGCCCGGAACTGAACTAGTTCCAAAACTTCCACCAGCATGAGAGGAATTATACGAATAGTAACACTTTTATTTGAGTTCTAATTAAAGTTTCCCTTTTGTGTCTTTGTGTTTGTTTTTCCCTCTGTTTTTTTGTTTGTGTTTTATTTTTATAATTCACTTTGTGGGTGGATTGCGGGTTGAGGGATGTGGGGGGAATTTCCATTCAAATCTTTTATAAAAACAACAAAACTAAAATTATCGCTGCCAGACGATGCGAAACAGTCAAGCGGCCAATTTGGGGTTTTGCTTCTATGGCTGTATGTGTGAGCGTGTGTGTGTGTGTGTGTGTGTGTGTGGTAATGTGTGCGTATGTCTGACAGCCGAAATTTGAAACTACGCAAAAACTATAATAAAAATAAAAAAAAAACTAAACAAAAACAAACACAAATAAGAAAACAACCTCGACGCCGATGGCACCTAAAAAACAAAACAATCAAAAACAAGAAAATTTTCCACAAGTTCGAGTCGAACTTCGAGTACCCTTAAAAGTTAAAAAAGTCAGCTATTTTAATAAAATAAAATTTATAAGATTATTTAAAATATGTATAAAATATTTAATTATAAAAGCCGCTATCAATTTTTATTTGTCGCTTTAAATAAAATGGTTGCTAATTTGATTTAATTAAATAAATTTTTTTTTTTCAGACTGAAGAAAATAAAACCGACTGCAAGCACAACAAAAAAATTGAACTGTAAACGAAAAATAAAACCCTTTATATCGCAGGATATATAAACAAACTGACTTCAAGAAAAACAAAAAAAATCACAACTAAGCAAAAATTCAAATTACACTGCAAAAAAAATTGTTGACAACAAATTGAAGATTAGGAAAGGAGAGGCACGTAGAGGCAAAAGCAGACGACAGGGCGAGACAGCAGAGGCAAGGTAATAAGCTAGAAGGAAGTAATGTACACGCACACACACACACACACATACCAGCAAAAAAATTAACTGCTAAAAGAACAACAAATTTTTCTACGCATTTTCTGGCGAACGGAATGAAACGACAAAAAAGTTCTTGGAACTTTAAAATGCGCGTTGAGTGAAAAATTTGGCCAATTGGCAACTTTCGTTTGAAGTGCCTAAGTATTTGTTTGAGTGTGTGTGTGTATATGTACGTGCAGATTTGAGTGCGTGTCTGTGTGTGTGTGTGTTAAAAACAAAATTAACAACTTGTTGGGCTGGGCTGCCCAGCAATTGAAAGGGGCGGCAGGAGGAATGAATGAGAAAAAAAAAAAAAAATGAATTTTTGTGTTCGGCGAGAAAACAAAAATTAAAGCAAACAAAAAGCCGGTTCTCCCATACGGACACACAAATACACACACACATACATGCGCACGTAGCCACAAAATCGAGAAAAAGTTGCAAAGATGCTGTCGACGTCAACGGCGCTGCTCGAAAGTAAGCACCGAGGAGTTAAGGCTGCTTCAGCAGACACTGAGCAAGAGAGCAAAAGAGAGAAGAGATTCAGTGCAAACGACGGCAAACATAACAAACAAATGCCCACACACACACACGCACATACACTCGGATAGGCACATATTCATATGCACGTACACATAGGCAGGCAACGCCAACGTCAGCGCCACATCGACCGGCGCAGACGTCAACACGAGCAAGAAACAAGAGAAAAAAAAAAAAAGATGAAACAGCAGAAAACGCATGGGAGCGAAAGAGAGAGCGAGCTTCGAGGCGGCTGCAGCCAACGCAGAAACGTCGAAACGAGTTTTGCTAAGTTTGTTTTGTTTTTGTTATTGTTTTTATGTTTTTCCCTTATATTATTGCTGCTTCAGCTGCTGCTGCTGCTGCTGCTGCTGCTGCCGCTGTCGCTGCTGCTAAGCTGCTGTTGGGCGAGTCGCAGGCAGCAACAGCAACTCCAATAAATATCGAATATTCGCTTTAATGAATTGAATTTGTTTGCAAATTGCGACACTTTTTTTATTTTTTATTTTTTCAAGTTTTTGCTGTAAACACACACACACATGCATAGAGAAACACGCACAGGTACGTACACAGACGCGACCGCAGCTACATAAACGAGCTCAAAATAGAGAGCTCCTCACGGAGGCAGAGCGCGAGAGCAACTGAGCGACAAAAATAATGTTGATAAACAAAAATGAATGGAAAATGTTTAGCAACATTTTCATCCTTGTGTCCGTCCGAGCTGAGTTTAAATATAAAATAAATATAAAAAAAAATAGATTTGGTTTTTTATTTATTTTTTTTTTTTGCACCTTAGGCTGCAGCCGCGTTGCACTGCACTGGCACCTGATGGTGCAGCAGGACGTGTAGCTTGTCCTTTACTGTTACTCTACTACAATATACAATTGCTGCTACTACTGCTGCTGCTGCTGCTGCTGTTGCTGCTGCCGCGTGCAACGTCCGCTTACGACGCCGTTTGCTGAGACTCTGCCGAGCCTCGATTGCTGCAGCTGCCGCTGAAGGCTGTGGCGCTGTGGCAAACATCGTTGGGTTTTGCCCAGGCGCGTGCGCAAGCGGTAACAGCGTTGCTCTCTCTCTTTCTCTCTCTCTCTTCCACCTCTCCCCCCGCACACTCTTACTATCTCTCTCTCTCTCTCCCTCTCTCGCTCTTTCTCTTTCTTTATTTTCTCTTTTCAGGCTCTGCCCGGGGGACACGCGAAAATCGTCGCTTTGCTGACGTGGGCGCGCCACCTTGGGCCGCTGCCGGGGATGGGGGTTATTTCACAAGACACGTAAGGATTTGCGTAGTTTGCTGGCAAATGCAATGGGTGAGGGAGGGGTGGCTGGTTCAGTGGGGGAGGGATGGGTTGGCATGGGTAGGTTGTTAGCTGTCGGTTCGCTGGGCTCTGTGGGTGCTTGGGAGGTTTTGGATTACGGACGCGTCAAAAATAGTTTCTTTTGCGCAATCAACGCGTAAGTTCCTGGGAGGTGAACTAGAGGGCGGGGTAGGGTACCGTTATGCTCTGCAGAAGGGGATGGAGAGGGGTAGCTCAAAGGGACACACACACACACACATGGATGACCGGCGGGCAAAACGCGAAAACTTGCGTCGTGGGCAAACTTAATGCGACACATTCATTCGTGTGTGTGCGTGTGTGTGTGTGTGTGTGTAGATAAGTGTGTTGCGTGTGTGTGTGTGCCTATTGCATATTTTTAGCTCACAAAATAGCACAGTTACAGTTTTAAAATACGTCAAGAAGGAGGACGAAATGGGGATAAGTGAAGGCCCTATGAGACATGTGGACGCAGAGTTGCGAAAGGATCGAAGGATTGGGGCGCTGTTGTCGCAAGTAGATGGACATATGGCAGCCTGAAAAGTTGACAACAAGTTGAAGGATGAATCACTTGGCTAATTTGCGTCTCAGCTCAACAAAATGCGCAGCAGGCAAAGGATACAAAGGACTGCCGACTGCCGACTGCCAAACACCCTGCAAACAGCTGGGAAAATGGAAAAAGACGAGGATTTAAGGGGAAGCCAGAGGCATTAATCTCCAAAAGCTTGACCCAACTTCAATTTCAGGTGGAAAGTCGGAAAAATTTTCCGGGTGTCTAAACAAAAAATTCGATTGCCCGCAAAGTTTTCGTTAATTAAACAATAAATTAATTAAAAAAAAAAACAAAATTTAAAAAATATGTAATTAAAATTAAAAAGTCAAATAAAATTTTAAAAATAGAATTTAATATTTTATAAAAAAAATTAAATTAAGAAATAAAAAAAATTAATCTAAGAAAATGAATAAAAAAATTAATTTAATTATTTTATTTTAAAATAAAAAAATAAAATAAATTAAATTAAATAAAATTTTATTTATATAAAATATTACATTTATTATAAATTAATTAATTATTATAAAAAAAGTTCAAGAAAAATAACAAAATAATATTAAATTAAAACTAAAAGTAAAATTGTATTAAAAATAAAAATTAAATTTAATTAAAATAAATTAAATTTTGCCAATTAACCAATTTAAAAATGCGGTTTTCCGCCGCTCGGGAAATTGCAGCTTGGAAAATGTCATGACTCATGACGCTTGCTTGATTTTTCTGGTATTTCCCAAAAACCTGTCACAGGTTTTTACGCCGTAAAGTTTTCCCGGAACTCGGGACTATAAACTAATTGCAGTTGCCTTCGGCTGCTAACGATATTATCCCTAAGGACACGAGGGACTAGAGAATTTGTTTTGGAAATTTGTAAATTCCTCTTGAAGGCAAAACTAATTATAGATTAAACAAATTTCTTAAGGATGCCAAGGACTATCAGTCGGAATATCAATTAGGGGACTAATAAACGCGCCGCCCCTTCAAACTAAGAGCCAACTTGTTATTCTCTTGCGCCAACAGCTGTCGGCATGCGGTTCCTCGAATTACCCAACTCCCCACACCCGCACTCGCACCCGCTCAAAGGACTCATCGACGCCCAACGCCCGTCCTCGTGCTCTCCTCATGTTTCAGAGCTTCACCAACGCCAACGCATCTGCCGGCAACGGACAAGGGACAACGTCAACTGTCAACTTGTTAGTCGACTAATTGACACATGGAGAGGGGCAATGGAGTGGGCGTAGGGACGAGCCGGAGCGGGTTGGGGGTTTGGGCTTCGGTATATAGGCTGTCATTCGTATGGTTATCCGAAGCCGCAGCAAGAAACGGAGAAAAACAAGAACACGAGAGAAAATGGAAAAACTTTAAGTTGTGCAACAATTTTTTATTTGCCTTTTAAATCTTTTATAGAAATTTTGCAAAAGAACGACGCGAGCAGCGTGTCGACAGCGCAGTCGACGCCGACGCAAGCGGCAAATGTTTTCAGTATCCTTTGCATGAATGGCTTAACGCTCTCACGCCTAAGGCGCTCTCTTGCACGTACGCTCTTCTCGGGTTACGTTTCGCTCTCTTACACTGTCTCTCTTGCCCACTTTTCATCTCCCTCCCTCTCTCTCTCTCACGCTCTCTCGGAAGAAAATTGTCGCATAGCCGTGGACTTTCTCTCACAGGCACCGGCAACGTTGGCGGCAATTGCTTTCATGTTGACGATGACAAAGCGCTGGACATAAAGGATCCTAAGTACACACATCGGTAAACCCACATACACACACACACACACACACGCACACATATGCACGCACACACACGCTGAAACGGACACATGTGTGCATACCCGCGCCTTTGGTCACAATCCAACAACAAATGAATTCGTCAAAATGTGAATGAATGTTGCGGCCAGCATGAAGTTTCGAGGGAACGAGATAGCAATAACAACAACAACGAAAAGAAGAAGAAAAAAATTCAGCAAACGGCATAAGGAAGAAAAACGAAGAAACAGCAGCACAAAAAAGGAAACATCGCGAATGGCATAAGGGAGCCCGCATTTGCCGACATATGGAAAGCCTCCAGCAACGTTTTTATTTATTTTTCTCAAAGAAAACAAAAGGAAAGTCACACAAAATACAATCAAACTTTGTAACTTTGGAAGCGTCTCGAAAACGACAACAACCACAACAACAAAAATAAATTATACAAATAATTGAACACTGTATGCAATTAAACGGGTGCGGGTAGAGGCATCGTGTATTGGAGAGACAACAAATTAAATGCTAAATAAATGTATAAATAAATATGCATACAACAAAGTTCGTGGCAAAAACACGTTAAAAATGCAATTGAAAACGTGTATGATTCGTTCTCTCTCTCTTTTGCACTTATATACGAACACAACACACATACACAAACACATCTACGTGCGCTACTTTGAGTTCATCGTTTTCAATTCATTTTGAGTTTCACTCTGATGGTGGTGGTGCTTCTGCTTGTTGTTGCCACTTGAATAGAGCGCACACTACAAAAACAAAAATACACTCAAATACACACACACACACACACACACGCACAACCCATATGCATGTTTACGGACAAACAGACGCATACAGTCATACAAACGCGTACGAGTGTAAGCGCACTTATTCTCTTTCAATCATACACATTCACAGGCACAGGCACAGGCACACACACACACACAGTTACTTAATATACCCGCTTTATGGCTTTATATGCAAATGTATTTGTGCTTACTTTTCATTATATTTTTTGGATGGGCGAGAATCAAAAATTATAGGAAAAAAAACATTCACAATACGCGCACTTGTGACGCTTTTGACGGTTTTAAACAGAACTGAATTAACGAAAGTGTATTTGAACTTTTGTTATTAATACACTCGCCATGTTTCGCTCGCTCGTTTTGTTTCACTCACGCACACGCATGAATCACAATAAAAAAATTTTGTCACTTTACCACGAGCCCGACACCGAGCGAACTGACGTCTACGATGTTCAGATAATTTTGGTAGACTGCCTACACGAGTGTTACCATCTAGTGTAACAGAAAAAATACCACCAGCTGAAAAATACCATATTTTATTAAAAGCGTACACAAACACTCAACTAGCAATGAAAACGCCGGTTGGCATATTGAATTTTTTAATATGGAGAAAAACATTTATTAATTAAGACACATTTAATATTTTTATTATTACAATAAATTGTGTTAAGAAATTCCAAACTTAATTTAATTAAACATTTAGCAGTAAACATTTGAATAGGATGAAGAGTGGTGAGACCAAGCACTCAGAAAAATACTTACATATATATTTTCTACTGTATTTTATCAGGTTAACCTACAGTTTATTTGGTATTATTCGAAATTCAGTGTTAGCTAACGATTGTGTAATATACGTTATTTGCGAAATATTAAACATAAAACTTATCTAAAACAAAAAAAAAAAAAATATAATATACATTATAGTATAGTTAAATTCTAATTCTCAAATGTACAATAACAAACGTAATTAAATGACTAGAAGTATGCACGATGGAATGATAGTCTAGAGAAAAGCACAAGGCGAGCCTCCGTAGCCCGTGGGTGTGTTCACCTGTAATTGAAGTGCAGCAGCGAGCTCAACGCCTGCGCCGCCGCCGTTGGCTTCGTTCTACATTGCGTTGTCCAGCATATCCACCAAACGCTTTATTTCACGGCTATGGAAAAAGGTGAAAAGTTGAAGGATTGCATAAAGTTCACTGCTAATTGGGACTTACATGCGTTGACTCAGTTGCTCGGTGGGTGGCATGGATTTGGAAATCTCTTCGGTCTTGGCCAGCAGTTGGTACTGGCATTTGATATTGGCATCCAGTGCATCGGTTAGTTTCTTTACCGAGTTCTTATGCACTTCAACATTGTCGGCGGTGATCGAGGAGATTGAGTGCAACAGATTGCCCAAGTTCTCAACCAAATTGTCCACTGAGGTGGCCAGGTACTGTGCCTCCAGCTCAATATCACTTAGAACATTCCCATCCACTTCGGGCACATTGCGTGATTGCAAGAAACGCGCGATTGGTGCAGATGTACACATTGATGGAGTTGTATGCTCGGAAGCCGTGTTGTAGTCCGCAGCTCCTCGCAGTTTCGATTCCAGGTTGTGTGCTACAAAGTGATGCATCGCGCCGGTGCTGCTGCTCGCACCGTCACCCTCAAACTCATATGGGAAATCTGAAAATAATTTGTTTAGGATCGTCCTTTGCCTTTAAATCACTTTCTTACTGGATTGTAGTGACTTCGGTCGACCGGCTGGCTTGCTTATCTCGCCGGAGCTGTCCTTTGAGTTACTGTTGCTTGGATCCTCTTCCTCTTCGTCGTTGTCATCTTCACCATAGTCCAGGGATACGTAGTTTTCATTGCCACCATCCACTGTAGGCGCACGAGCTGCAGTAGGTGTCAGATCCTGCAGAACGTGATCAGGCACTGGTCCAGCGTATTGTGCGAGGAAGGGTATTTCGGAGTAGGATGCGGGCGTCCCACAGTTAGTTCTGTGCTGTGGTTTCTTTTGGTTGACACCAGCCTCTTCACCATCAGCTTCATCTGTGTACCCGTATCGTGGACGTATGGGTATGTCCTGACTTCGACGTGACATAGATAATCTGTAAATTGCAAAATTCAACTACTTATAAAGCAAAAAGTTAGCAGCAACTGAGTGAAAATAGTTCTTTGTTGTTTTGTTACAGTTCAATGTCACGGTTGCTCAAGAATGAACTGTAGTTCCATATGTATCGAGTTATGTGAATCAGTCAGTCCATCGGTCGAATTACTATCGTTAATTTTAATTTTAGATAATAGACGGTTAATAATGAAAATAAAAATAAATTTATTCAACAATATTTATTTTTTTGATACTTGAAAATAATCTTTATTAGTATGTAAATAAAATTTTCGTGAATCTCTGCATTGATGGTAATTGAACTTTGAATTTGGTTGGTGTTTGGTTTGAACTTATGGAAGAAGTGTTGGAAAATTTGTAAAAATGGTATCACTGAACATGGCTAAATGGAATTTGTGTGCCATTCATTGCTTATCGATATTATCGTTAAGCTCGTATATGCTCGCCATATCGCTTCAATTAATCGAAACAATTGCGATTTTAACATCCCTAGCTCACCATAAACAAAAACAACACCGAGCGGGTTGGTCGCGTAGCGGACGTTTTTCGCGTCGTTGTGTTGTTGTATTTTCAAACAAATGGCCGCCGACGCGTGCACTTAGGCCAAAAGGGTTTATTAAATGTTTTTTTTTTTATTGTTCTTGTGCAGTAACGACTTATAAGTTAATGTGTGTATAACCCGGGCAGTGGCTAAATATATTTTCATCAATATCTTAATAAAACAGGAGTGAATAAAAAAGCCGTTTTCGTATAAGCATATATGTGTGTTGAAGTCATTTGTGTGCGTGTTAAGTGTCGACAAAGTGCATGTGCACGGAAATAAAGTGCCGCAAATAGCGAGTAAAACTGATAAAATTATTTTTTTACGTCTGTGTCAAGTTGAAAACAAAGAAAAGTTGTTAAATGAATTATAATTAAAGGATAAAACAACTAGTGCATTTAGCAGGTATCGAAAATAGCACTTACACGTACAAATATACAAATACACAGCACATCACACAAGCGCACACATACACACACACATACATCCAACATCAATGCAGAAAAACCGACTGCTTCTGCAGTGCGTGCAATTGTGTGTGTGAGGGCGACAAATTCGCTCTGTGTGAGAGAGAGAGAGAGAGAAATCAGAAGAAGCAAACCATCGCTTGCGTTTGCTTTTGCATTTGATTTTGCGCTTACATGTGTTTGCCATCCAGGGGTTCAAATTCCACTTCCAATTCGAATTTGAATTTGCTGGTTGCGCATGCGTAATTAAAAGTCGTGTTGTGTTTTTTTTTTGTTCTTGTGTGATAAATCATTCAGAAGCATAAGCAATCAGAAGAAGCTGGCAAAACAACTCCAATAAAAAAGGTAAGGTAGAGGCAACACTTGTTAAATAAAAGAAATAAAAAAAAAGAATATTTCGCTTGAGAGCATCAATTTCATTTACGTTCTCTTTTGTTACTCTCTTTAATTTAACTGCAGAAAAAAAAAACTTCACTTACTTGTTGTGCATGCGTGTATGTATGTGTTTATGTTCGCTTTAACATGTGAATGTGTTTGTGTAGTTTGTCTGCCACTCTTTTCTCTGGCATTCGGTTCTTTGGCTTTTCTTTTCTATTTTGCTGCGGCCAACTTTTGTTCTGACTGCCATGCCAGTTACGCTTATTCGCTTGTTTTGTGCTTTACTCCATTGTCTTGGCGTTCGCTTGGCCAGCCGCTGCTACTCTTCTGCTTCAGCTACTGTTGCTGCTTCTCCTTCACCCGTCACCCTTCACCCCTCTTCTCCCATCCATATGCCAGTGAGTTTACTGCTCTGCTTGCAGTTTAGCGTAATCGTAAATGGACGCATTCAACTTCATTTGGTTGATTTTCTAACCTGCAAATTAACAGCCAGACGATCGTTACATCAAATTCTTATCAAATTTGTGCCTTTTGTAATTTATTGAAAATTGTTTAATTAATCTATAAAAAGTAATAAAAAATAGTGACTGCAGAATGCGCTCGATCTACAGTTGCTTCATTCTTTTTCCAGTTGTTTTTCAATTTCAATTTCTATTTCGCTTTGCCCTCATGCACACCCATAGCCAAAAGAATAAGTTCAGTTTGTACCAAATCATTTCTTATTGGATGATCTTTAAAATTTGTAATTTACAGTCCAAAATCAAATAGTTTCTAAATCCATTCTTACTCTTATTTCATACTACTCATTTACAGAAATCTTGATCTTGATTATCTGAATTAAAGTTTACGCAAATAAATAACTTCCAAGTGCACATTTTTTGCTGATCGTATACATATAAACATACATACACATAAATTTGTATGTTTGCATGTGTTTGTTTGGTGATGTATGCATACGTATGTGTATGTGTGTTTGCTGTTTTTGCTATCTACCGTTATATTTCGATTGCGATTTCGTAATAACTTTGAATTCGCCCGACCGCCAGCTGCGATAATATTCACTCGCTCTCTTGCACACACACACACACCCAAAGCCACGCAGCTTACACTTTTAAGTGCTCTACCTGTGGTGTTCAATTGTATGTGTGTGTGTGTGCATAACTGTTAAGCAGGCAATGCAATTGCTGTTGTTGCTTGTAGAGTTTTTGTTGTTTCTGTTATTTCTGTTTCTCTTGTTGTGCGTGGGCTGCGCTTTATTTATCTTTTCACCCATCAATTGATATCAGGCGTGTGGGCCACAAAGCAAAAGAAGCGATTCATGTAAAAGTTAGAGTAATAAAATATTAATGAAAAGCGCACGAAACACTTGAAGCGATGGCAAAGGCAGGTAACTTCAAAAGGACACGTGACAAAGAAGATTATCTAAGGCAGGGATCGGAGAGCAGAATCAATGAATTAAAAATTTGAAGTTATTTAATTAAAAGCGTTTCCATTCGCTTTGTAATTAAAAACTATTCGACACATATACTTATATTATTTATGGTGCAATAATAGTCATTTTATGGAGTGATATGTGCTATCAGTCGGATGATAAGACTGTCATTTGGGGGAAGAGACTATAAAATTGAAATTTACTGCGAAAGTGACAAACGTCAATGCCTATAAAAAGACTTTGTACAAAGGAAAGCACTTAAAGAGTTTTATGTCATTTCACTTATAATTTTAATATACAATTATGTGCGATTGAATTTATCGACTATCGATGTATCGATTAATTTCTGTATATTAACTGCCACGATCATAAATCAAAAATTCTGTGGCAATGAAGTCGTTGCTTTTATGTCCATTTCAACGCCCCTAAGAGCCTTTACTTCTTTCATGACTCACCCACATCAGTTTACACATAAGCACACATACTTACACACACACACACTCATACAGTCACACGTACTCTGTTCTCACTTCATAAAAGATCCTGCTGAGTGTTATCTATAAACACAAACATCGAATCTTCAAAGTGTTTCGTTTTTCCAGCTGTTCTTTTGGCTTTTGTTTATTTATATTTTTTGCATACGGCGCAGCGGCGAGGGCGACACTTGAATCTGTGAGTACTGTACTTGTGATACTCTTGCCGAGCGAGTACTCTGATTTTTCCATCCACTTGAAATTTCTTACAGCTTGTCTGTAGTCGGAAAAGTGAGTGTATGCAATTTACGGCCTTGCAGTCAAGTTTTCAGATTTTGTATTGTTTTTCTTTTCTTTTTTTTTTTTTTTTTTGGGATTTATAAGAGAATCTTTTATTATTTATGTGCCCTTTATCTTTTACTTCGTATTTCATTGATCTCCACACATTGTTCACTTCTTTGATACTAGTTGTTGTTGCTGTGGCTGTGGTTGTTGTTGTCGTCGTTATTGTTGTTGGCATTGCGGAACTTTCAATGGGCGCCTCGCTTTTGACCCGCTGACCCAGCAGACAAGAGATTCGTTTACGTTTAAGGCGATTTCAACTTTTAACGTTTTTGTGACTAAAATAAAAACAAAAACAGAAACAACAACAACAAAAATTAAAATGAAAAGCAATAACAATAGCAAAAGTGCAAATACTTAACTGCATCTCTGCACATGCAGGAGACTTTGGGTGAAGGGGCTAGGGGGAGCAGACAGATATTCGTGTCTGCTCTCCCTTTCTGGCACTTTGACGGAAATGCGAGCAAAGAAGAGACAGGGCAGAAGCAGAGACGAAGGCAGAGGCAGAGGCAGCTGTAGGGACAGAGCCAGAGGCTGAGGCAAAGGCAAAGGCAGAGACAGTGGCAGAGACAGAGGCAGATGCAGCGGGAGGGATAGAGGCTGAGGCAGGGGAAGAAACGCGAATGAGCGAGAGAGGAAGACGATGTCTTGGAGTAGATTAAAAGCGCGTCCTAATGCGATTTGCATTTCGCTGCCTTTCGTGGCCCGCGTGCAGCCTGCGGGTCGTGGCTGCAAAATCTAATTGAGGAAATTCATATTTTTCCCGTTGACCCCAAAAAACCAAAAACCCAAAGAGAAAAAAATAAAGAAAAAACAAAAAAAAAGATGGAAAAAAAAATTATGCCCACTCACGTGCCAGCAAAGGCCATGAGACCCCATCGAACCCCTTTGAGGCCTCATGTCATGTGCGTGGCCAATTTTGAAGCTTGCCCCCAACTCCGCCCCCGCCTCGAAGCTGAGCGCTTGGATTTGCTCGATAAGCGTGTTAATGGCTCATTAGCGGTCGCGCTCAGCGACTCTTAGGCATTAGATTTCAGTTTAGGCTATGGGCTATTACCTATTACCTATTACCTATTACCAAGAAAAGAGAAACAAAAACAAAACAAAAATTGCCTAAAAATTAACAAAATTAACGAGTTTTGCGCGCGGGGCAACCTCTTAGCATTTGGGCGTGGGAGACTCCACCCCCTCGCGCCTCTTGTGAAAGCCAATCGAACTTCTCATCGGTATTAACTTTTTGATGGATACTTTAGATGTGTTGAAACAAGAGGGGGTGGGTGGGTGGGTGTGGGATCGCTGAAGAAATTAATGGAAACAGGAAGTCGCAATGTTTTAAAAAACTAATTACCAAACTTATTAGATATTTGGGAACCCTTATCCCAGGTTCGATCTCTGTAGATTTCATTTACTTATCGATGCGGGGATAGAGAGAGTCTTTAAAGCGCTGCATGACGTTGCGCGAGAATAATTGCTTTCTAAGTGAATGACTAGAAGAATTCTCAATGAAGGTGGTTTGAGAATTGGGTCACTCAATTGTGATGCTCAATTTGGAGCTAAAAGGTCGAGGAAGTGGGAAACTAAAGTCGATATCAGAGAAAATTGCCTTTAGAATTGTGAGTGAATCGTTACAAAAGATTGTCTAAGATGAGTGACTATTCTTGAGATTCATTCCTGAAAATTACCCTGAGATGCATGACCATACATTATCCCGGCGCTAATTTTCTTTAAATACCTCTTAAGTTTAATTTTGTGTATTAAATAGCAGTTCATTTCTTAAATTTCGATGAGATTCATTCCTTCAAATTACCCTTACGTTCATTTCTTTGAATTTTCCTAAGGTTCCTTCCTGTACATCATCATGCGGTTTATTCCAGAAAATTACGCTGAGATTCATTTTTATAAGTTTCCCAGAGCCTCATCATATTGTATATATTTTTACAAGGTTTATACATGTAAGTTATAATGAGATGAATGAATAAATGAGGTTCATTTTGCAAAATACTCTGGAATTCATTCCAGTTATTTATTGTAAAGTTCAATCCCATAAAATAGGGTGTTATTCCTGAAAATTACTCTGAGGTTCATCCTATAAATTTGCTCGCGGTTCATGATATGTACTTCTATAAATTACGCTGAAATTCATTCATTCATTCCGTAAACTATCATAATATGTATACCTATAAATTTCAATAAGATTCATCCTTCATTCATAACTAAACATTCATTTTAAGCGATAATTAATTTCTTGACGAAACCTTAATTACAAAGTCTGGATCTGCACAGATGATGAAGTTTATAAAGAATCAGCAATTTTATTGTAGTTTTTATGATGTTGTTTTTTTCTGAAACTTCTCCAGTCCCTGGTATCCCACTGATCTATATAAATATTTAAAGATCTTTCGGTTTTATTTTATTTATCCGTTGTTCGATTCGTTGCTCGGCTGGCGATCCCAGCGATGCAGAACCCCTTGACTCGCTTCTGCCCACTCTTTGGGAATTCTCCACAGTTCCATGCATATTCCAAACTAACTGTAAAACTATATATTCAGCCATTAATTCCGCAACATTTACTTCACAATATGAAACACTTTAAAGCATATCCATTCACAGTCAACTCAGTGTTTCCCCCCTCTCTTCCTTTTACCCTCCGCTACCCTTCTATCCTTCTTTGTTGATTCTGTTGAAATGCACTTTTGTTTACATTCATCAAAAGAACATCATTTGAGGTGCCCCTCTTTACCCAATATGTACACCCTACCCCTTCCATCGGTTCTCCTCTTGGTTTCATCTTCACTTAACAAATGGCAGCACTTAAGAATTTTGCAATTATCGACAAGTTGGCAACCCCCTTCCACTCACCCGCAACTGCTTCCACTTACCGTTCCGTTTCCCCATCAAGAAACAATCATAAACTGTACTTATTGTTTTTCTTGTTATTGTTATTGTTGCTGTTGTTGTTGTTGTTGCATTTGTTGTTGTTTTTGTTGCTCTAGTCCCGATCTGTGTGCCAATATAGTTGACCTCCTTTTGATTTGTTTACAAGTAAAAGACAAGAGTATTGCAAGGAGGTGGAATGGGAAGGGGAGGAAGAGGTGTAGGGGGAGGTAAGCAGCATGCTCTGAGTTTTGTTGTTGTCGTTGTGGTTGTTGTTGTATTCGTGGAAGGTGTAAAATGAAAAGCGAACCGTTTAGCTGTTGCTTTTGTGGCGCAATATTTGACCCACCTTTTGTTGAAAATGTTGCCCACTTTTTTGAGTGAGTCTTGCCCCTCCCCTACGATCCCCTGTCCTACCCAGTCAACTCCCCCGCTTGCTGTTCATTTGTTGTCTCACTCTAACTTTTGAGGTTTTCACACATTTTCCGTTTGGGTTTTGATTGCCTTTAATGCGTTTCGCTTTTTGCCATTTGATTGATGTCTGCGATATCATTATTATCATCATCAATAGCATCATCATTATTATTATTAATATCTTTGTGATCATCATCAACATCAACATCATCATCATCATCATCATCATCATCATCATCATCATCATCATCATCATCATCATCATCATCATAATTTCAAAATGATTCGACTTTTACTTTTCTTTGATGATTTTCAAGCATTGAGTTATTTTTCCTTGAGGGATTTTTCCTGTTTGTATGTTGCCTTTGTTGTTGTTGTTGTTATTGTTGTTGTTGTTGTTGTTGTTGCTGCTCCTTTGGCATTTTGTGTCAAAATATTGAACCTTCCACCTTCCACATCACCCCCACACATTCAACAGCTTCTCTTCCTTCTCTCATAACGCCCCCCGCTTCCTCCTCCTCCTCCCCCTCCTCTTAACAATGTCCGCATTGTTTGCAGCTCATTAATTTTCAAAGGTTTTATCTGCATTTCCGCATCGCCTTTTAGTTTCTTATTTTATTTTGACTGCACGCATAGCAGTTTTTGCTTTGTTGTTGTTGTTGTTGTTGTTGTTGTTGTTGCTGACGGTATTGTTGGTTTTGTTGCTAGTAAATACACTTTAAGCTGAGTTGTCCCTAAGGATTTTCACTCAGTTGGTGACACCCACATAATAAAAATAAATAATAATTTTGAAAAGATTTTTAATTGTGTCTTTCCTTTTTACTATCAAAATTTTAAGATCGTTTTGTGAAAAAAAAAATATTGAAATATTTTCAATATTTTTAGAGCATATATCATATTATCAGTTCTTTAATTGTGCAATCCTTCTTATTGAACGTTTTTTATTGGACAAAAATACTTTTTTTCAAAAATATTTTCAATATTTTTTAACGATCTTTTTATATATTTTTATTTATGATTATTTATTATTATTTTATTATTTTATTTTTATATTTATTATTTATTATTATTTATTTTTATTTATTATTACTTATTATTATTATTTTTTTTTTTTTGATATTTGTATTTTTATATCTATCCTTATAAAACATATATTCATGATATTTAAAATCGATTTTTGACTATTTCGTAAAATATTCGCACTTTTTTTTTGATAAAAAATGAACCTTTTTTTTCAGTTATTTCGCGTATTACAATTTTTACCTTAAGAAAATTTGTTATGATTAAAAATTTTTTATTAAAAAATATTATTTTAATTTCTTTCAAATTTTAAGTAAGCAAACAAATTTTTTTCAAGTCATCTTAATAAAGTTTATATTCGCTCATTTCACAATAAATAAGGTAAAAATTAAAATTTTTTTATTATTTAATTTATTTTTTAAAAGAGTATTTTTTATAAATGTAAAAGTTTAAAATTAATAATCGTTTATTTGAAATGTCAAATATGAGTGGAGTTTTTACATGTAGCAAGATTATGGATAGACTGGATTTCTCATTCATTGCATTTTAGGGATCTGCTAGGGATCCTTCATCTTATAAATGAAACTTGCATAGGGCAGGGCATTTCTTATTCGGTTTGAGTCCTTAAGCCGCATTGCACTTGTTGTATTTTTATTTTTTTTTGGGTGAATCGTTTGTTAATTTCACTAGTTGCGTGTCAGAGAGCGGGTGGCAGGCGTCGCGGAGGTGAAGAGGGCGTTACCTCTGCCCCCCGCGACACGCCCATAAATTGTGTCAAATTCTGCTGGCCGCAAAGCGATCTAAACTAATGCTTGTGTATAATGGGAGTGTGTGTGTGTGTGTGTGTGTGCCGGCAATCGGCAGCTGGAATTAATTACCAGTCTACTTTGTAGTGCTCATCGGAGACAAACCCCAGATCGAAACCCTATTTATAACGCTGCTGTCAACTTTGTTTTTGTGACTCTCTGCCTTTTGAATACGAAATTAACCTTGAAACTCAAGAAAAAAAAAATAAAAATAAAAATAAAAAAAAAATCATGAAATACATAAGAAATAAGAGGAGTAAAAAAGCAAAATTATCAAATGAATTTTGAAACCGGTTTCGCATATTTTCCTCACTTTGAATTTATTTTTTTTTATTTTATTTTTTTTTATTTTATTTTTTTTTTTTATAAATAGTTTTGCATAATTCAAAAAAAGTTACAAACGCATTCTGAATTCTTCTGCCGATTAAATTGTTAATTTTTTTTTATTTCGAACGAATTTTTATTATTTATTTATTTTTGCTTCTGAATAAAAATCTTAATATTTTGCTGTCGACTTTTGAGACTAATTGGAGTCTTCGCTTTTAAGACTCTTTTTTTTGGCCAATTTTGAAGGCAACATTTTTGAGGTTTTGATGCGGGAAATTAAAATAATTTTTTTTTTTTTTGCAATTTAAATGAGTTTAAGATAATTTCTTTAAAAGCTTCCTTAAAAAAAAAACTTAAAGATCAAGTAAGAAGCGCTACTTAGGACTTAAAGAAAAGAACTTTTTTTAAAGCGTTAGCAATTTTTATTCTAAAATTAAAAAATTAAATTAAATCTAAAAATAAAATTAATTAGCTCAGTAAATAAAATCACTTTAGTTTTTAACTTTAAAGTTTTGAAGTCGAGCTCGAGAAGAAAGAGTTGTCAGTGGGGCAAATGTTTTTTTTTTTTAAGATTAACAAGAAAAGTTAGCAACGAGTTATAAACTTTAAATGGAGTCTTTTATTTTTATTAATGAATTCAATTAATTTTAATGAAAAACTTGCTTGAAATTTATGTAAAGTTGTTAGCAGCGAAAAGATTTCACACGTGACCCGCGTTCTCTGGGCAATTCTCCGGAGATTTCCTTTTAGCTTAACGGGCATTAAGGTCAAGTATTTAAATAATCCCCGAACATTTGCATTGTTAAATTTGGGACACGCCATTTACAGATGTTTGCGAAAAATAATAATAAAAAAAATAATAAAAAAAAAGGCAGTTGCAAATTTATTGTTGCAATTAGTAATACCGATGGTGGAGAAGTTGTGGTGGGGGCAGGGTGAGAGGGAATGGAATCCTTAGAGTAAGAGAGAGAAATTCGAAGCTTTAATCGACGTCATTAATAAAACTCAAGTGGAATTCGTCGTCAAGTGAAGCTGTGTATATCTGCAGGATACACATGTATCTGCGGCTCATGCCACATGCATTTAACATTAACTCCTCCATCCTCCGCCCAATCCGTGGCACTCCCGTGCATCCCTGTCTGCCTGCCACACATACTGGAAATGAGCCAAGTCAATGGTGACACTTGCATTTTTCATTGCTTATCTTTTAGAATGTGCAACTATTTTTATTTGTATCTTGTATCTAAGAATGTTTAGCTACGTGTGTGTGTGTGCCATGTGTGTATGTGTAAATGTGTGTGTGTGTGTGTTGTTTGTGCTGCAATGCGTTTTCATTTTCTTGAATTAGGCACGCTGTCACTGGCGTCGTTGGCATTGCGGCTGCTGGGATGAGGATTGGGATTGGAAATGGGAATGGGAATGGAAACGGGAAGAGGAACAGGAACGGGAACGGGAATGATATTGGGAATGGGATTGGAAATAGGGAATGGGAATGGGAATGGGAATGAGTGCTCGTATCTTGTAGATACATTTCAAAGCAAGCTGCGGCATGTGCTAAAAATAAACCAAAGCCCTTCCATCAGACCAGCACAAATATCAAGTAAAATCAACAACAAATTATAAAGAATGCAACAAATGCAACTGATGCACTTAGAGATACCCTGTACAATTTTTTTAAATATTTAAAAATTTCAAATATCTCTAAATATTATTATTATAATATTATTTAATCTGGAAAGCTCCCCACTTTATGTATATTCATATATGTATATATATAGAGAGAGAGAGAGAGGGAGAGTAAGAAGAAGCAATACATTTTGTCACATCATTTCTATCATAGTTAATATACCCTCTTTCCCCCATCACCTGCAGGGTATATGAACTATGAATAGCATCCTGCGCTCATGGTGATCCATTTTTATTATCAACTCAGTTGCAGTTGCTCAATTTATGGGGATGGCTCGAATTTATTATGAGAGGACGCAAGGAAGTGGAAGCAGAAGCAAAAGACAGGAGGAGCAGCATAAAGTGAAGGAGTGGTTAGTGGATGGGGAGGGGTACGGGTAGGAGTAGGGGTATGACTAGGACTAGGAGTTTCCTCTTGCATTTGTTGGGACTCATAATCATTATTTTGCCTCAGTCTTTAGCTGCGCTTTTAATTGGTGTCTGCTCTTTGCACTCTGCTTCTATCTTAAAAACCGACGCTCTCTGAACCACAAATTTTGTCTTTTGCTTCTTACTCTTCTCCTTTTTCTTGTTGTTATTATTATTGTTGTTGTTGTTGTTATTGTTGTTGCCGCCCGATAAGACAGCCAGTGGCTCCTCTTCTCAAGTTTAAAAATCTTCATCTTCTTATAAAGTTTGCCGCTTGCCGCTCTTCGTCTCTCTTTGTCCTCGTCTTCTCTTCTTGCTTCTTATTTTTAATCGTCTTCCTCTTCTTTGGTTGGGGATCTTTAAAAATAGTTTCGAGTGCGCCAAAGAAATTGCAGATAAAGCGACGCACATGAAGTTCATATGAGGGCCAAGAATCTAGAAGTCATCGAGTTAGGAAAATTCTTTGCCTCTTCTTTCCCTTCTTTGCCTCCTTCGATCCCTTCTTTCCCTTCTGTTTTGTTTTGTTCTTTTTTTTTTTTTTTTTTGGTTCATTTTTGATTTACTGCGCATTCCAGGAGATAAAATGCATAACGGACGTTGGGGAATTTATTCATTGTGGCAAGGGGTGGTGGGGCTTGTGGAGGGAGAGGAGGCGGTTGGCTAGCGATGAGTTGCATTAAATTGTGGGGAAAGAGTTTTAGATTTTAGAGCAGGAATTCAATTTCTGATGATCCAACAAATTATAAAACATTTTCATTACTTTCAATTAACACGGAAAAGTGTGAAAAGCGTTGAGGCACTTCTCACAACTCCATCAAAATGATGTCTATAATTGAAGAAGATATCGGGTGATAACTGTAGATAATGTCAGAAGATGATGTATGTATATATGTATATGTATATGTATATATATTTATAAATATATTTTCTTTGGATGTGGGGGAAACTCGGTTGAAAAGTTTGCGGAAACAAAGAAAAATTCATGTTAACCTTCGGCTGACCATATCGAATGTCAAGCTTGGCCCTAACTTTGGGCCAACTTGCAGAAAATTTTCCGATTTCCCACACAAAAAACGTGGCACAAAAAAAAAAATAAATATGAAAAAAAAAACTAAGTTTGACTTTAAAATTTTCTCCCAAAGCAAAGAAAAACCTGAGACTTTGCCCAAGCCTTTTGTAATTGTTGTTATTCACACGCATCGACAATGGAGAAGAATTTGGCTTTTTGAATGTCAGGTTAAGGTTTCGATTTCGCTATATTTTGCATTCAATATACCCTAAGACAAGCCACGCGACGAAGGGTATGAGATTTTCTGACCAGATATGTGACTTAAACTCAATGAAAATCAAACTGGGAAATCGAAAATCGAAAATCACAGATAAAAAAATTATATGAAAAGTTCGCCTTGAGCTTGAAGAAATTTTCTTTGTTTTGAAGGACATCAACTAAGGAGCAGCTCTTATATTCAGATAGTTGGGAAACATATTAAAGATCGGGATACATATATATATATATATATGTATATAATTTTAGGAATCGATTTTATTTTATATAGAATAATTTTTAATTTAGATATTTTAATACTGAATTTAGTGAAATTTTGAGATTCTCGGAATATTTATATTTATACATATAGAAAGGATATATTTGTACTCATGATTAATAGACTCAAAATGACATATAAATTTGTGGGTCATATATTAATTTTCTTATTTGAAGAACGGGTTTCAATTTATTTCAATTCTAGTCTCAAATTTTTTTTTTAAATTTTTACTTCAATTTTTTTTAATTTTATTTACATTTTTGTTTTCATTTTGATTTATTTATTTTTTTCAATATTAATTTTCGAATTACATTTTTATTTTAATTTTTGTTTTAATTACTGCTTCAATTTATGTTCCAATTTTATTCAAATTTTTGTTTTGATTTTAATTCAATTTTTTAAAAAATATTTTTTTTTAATTTTTGTTTAAAATTTTACTTTACTTTTATTTTATTTTTTGTTTCAATTGCTGCTTCAATTTATGTTCCAATTTTATTAAAATTTTTGTTTCAATTTTAATTAAATTTTTTGACAAATATTTTTTTTTTTTAATTTTTCTTTAAAATTTTACTTTATTTTAATTTTTCTTTCAATTTTAATTCAAATATTAATTCAATTTTTGCTTCAATTTTTGTTGATTTTAGACTCAATTTTAGTTTTAATTTCTGTACCAATATTTTGTTTTTATTTTTAAATATGCTTAATGAAAATATGTAGGATCATGTTCCGAGGACCTTAAATAGAGTTTCTCATGTGTAGAGTATCCAGTGAGCAGTCAGAGGCGATAACCTTTTCTGGCTCGTAGATCCGTAGACATTTCTTTTTGGCCATCTTAAAGGCAGCGAAAGTCGCCGTTTGCCGTCGTCATCGTCGTCATAGACAACGAGCCATGGAGCTCGGATGTGGCCAGGAGCTGCTGCTACAATTTCTATGTGTGATTTAATGCGCGACTTTTCGCTTTTATTTCGGGGCAGCTGGCCGTGTGCCTTGTGGGTAACGTTCAAGGCATTTGCATATCGCATGCACCATCGACTCCGAGCAAATAAAAATTTATGCAATTAAGCAAATCAGACGACGACGACGACGACGACGTCGATGACGATGGCAGCGGCAGAGGCGAGAGAACAGGGGCTGAGACTGGAGCAGGGGGCTAGGCAAACGGCAAACGGATAACAAATGAACGCCCGATCCTGGGCAGCCGACCTCCTGGTTGGTAACCTACCTACCTGCCTGTCATATGAGCAGCAGCTTATCTGGCAATCGGAGACGAAGGCGGCGGGTACAGAGTCGAGGAATGGGAACAGGCGTGAGGTCGGTGGCTGTGGTGGGGCAACAGTTTGGGGATCGGGGGAGTATCAATAGCTATGGGCAGAGTCTAGCTGGTTGGCTGACTGGCTGGCTGGCTGGCTGGCTGGCTGGCTGGCTGGCATCGCGACAGGGCGTTACGCTTCGATAGTTATCGTCATCGTAATCGTTGATCGGGGGCGCATCGATTCAAGCTCCTGGAGGCTAAATCATAAATTAAACTCAAGCCTCGGCTGCGCATTTGTTTGCCTCTTTTGTCATGTGAATGTGTCCGCCTCCTAACTGGGCATGTAACTGGCATTGGCACTGGAACTGCAACTGCAACTGGAGCTCAAGTTGGAGCTGGAACTCCAGCTATAGCTGGAACTGAAACTGAGGCTGAGGTTGAGGCTGAGGCTGAAGCTGAGGCTGAAGCAGAGGCTGAAGCTAAGGCTGAAGCTGAGGCTGGAGCTGAGGCTGAGGCTGAGACTGAAGCTGAGACTGAGACTGAAGCTGAGGCTGAAGCTAAGGCTGAAGCTGAGGCTGGAGCTGAGGCTGAGGCTGAAGCTTAGTCCCAAGTTGGAGCTGAGACTTAGGCTGAAGCTGAGGCTGATGCTGGAGCTTAGGCCGAGGCCGAGGCTGGAGCTTTGCTCTGTGATCGCTATGGCCACACCATGTCCATCAATTCCTCACTTCACTTTCATTTGCGGTGCAGACCTAGTTGAAGGCTACCTTTATCTATATACATGTGTGTATGTGCTTGCATGTGTGTGTCTGTGTGTGTCTGTGTGTGTGTGTGGTTAGTGGGTGTTTTGGGGCATTTTGTAGCTGCATTTACGAGTATTTATATTGTTGTTGTTGCTGTTAATTTGCCTGTCCGCCATGTGAAAGTTTGCATGCCACAAATTGCGCGAACGTGTGAATCAGGAGGTGCGGGTGTGACAGGAGTGGGGTGGCAGGTAGTGTTGGGGAGGGATGGCATGTGAGGGAGGGGTAAAGGAAGCAAAGGCTGTGTGTGTGCAGGTGGAGACTGTGCGGCGAGGGTTCAACATTCATTTTTCATGCTACGGCTGTGTGGTGATTATCCTTTTAACGGATTGACCAGCCAAACAACAACACAACAGTTGCAGCAGCGGCAGTAACAACAACAATAATAATAATAATAATAACAACAACAGCAGCAGCCGCAATAACAACAACAATAACAATTTTTAACCAGACATTCACAGCCCATAAATCGCTTAAATGAGGCATTCAATCTTGGGGGCAAGTGGGCAATTGAAATGGATTGCACCTGGTAACCAGCAAGGATCTAAATGATTTGTTCATCCCGATGTCCGATGGTCGATGTGTGTGCGGGTTGTGCAATATGCAAATAACTGGAAAGTTAACTATCAACATAAATGTTATAACTATTTGTTGCCCATCTTCATGGGTTTCTATGCAACTTGCAATTTGCCTTTATCATTTTTTTAAATTTTATTAATAAATTTATTTTTATTTATTTATTATTTTTTATTTTTTATTTATATATTACTTTTATTTATTTATTTATTTCTTTTACTTATTTATATTTTTATTTATTTATTTATTTTTTACTGTTATTTTTATTTATTTATTTATTTTTACAGTTATTTTTATTTATTTATTTTTATTAATTTACTTTTTTTCTGGGGTTTTCTATTTGTCCATTCAATCAATATAACTTAGTTTTCGATTTTCGATTTTCGCTTCTCATTATCATTTTTATTACGTATCCTCTCTCCTTTTACATTTTTATGCTGCTGTCCAAGTCAACTTTTTATATCACTTTTTTCGAATTTTCCATTTAGTTTTCGATTTTCATTATTTTTATTACATGTCCTTTCTCCTTTCACCTCCCCACTACCCACTCCACTACTGACTACTATTCAATAGTTATTCCTCTACCCCCTCTACTCTCTACTCACTATTTCCCACTACCATCTCCTCACTACGAATTCCCCACTACTTACTCTCCGCTGCTCACTCCTCGTTCTCAAATTCAATCCATTGTCCTGTCCCATTTTTTTCACTTCAACTTTTGTCGTCTTCCTAAAGGACCTTCTATATTTGATATATGATTGATTTTTTTTTCTTCCAAATGCTTCTTCATTTTATCCTGATGCTTTCATATCTGAAGTCCCATATAGAAATTTTTTTCTTTCTGCCGTTCTTTTCTATTCCATACTTACAATAAGAAGTCCTTCTTCTTGCTGATCGTTAAAAAACTTTTTATTTTTCCTGATCCTTACTCAAGTATTCATATAAGAGATCCTTTGTTTTGCTAATCTTCCTTATTCTAAACTTTAATCAAAAATTTTAATTATTTCTTGTCATTTTAAATTAATTTTTTTTTTTTTGACATTTTCTTCTTTATATGAAAATTCTGATTTTTTCTTCAATGATTTCCCCTTACCAAAAAATCAGCTCATATTTTGAATTTTTCCTTCTTTGCGCTTTTTGTTTTTTTATCTCTTTTTTAAATGAATTCGATTTCTACTGAACTACAACTTTGAACTAGTGCTTTAAACTCCTCTCCTGTATCCTAAATTATTTATCCCTCTTCTTCATAATTTCCCCCCCTCATCTTCAGATCGGAATGCTTTTTCCCACTGATCGTCTTTAACTTCAAAATTCGATGATTATTAGAACTTCTTCTCTTCATTTCCGATCGCTTCCCCTGCCACCCCCCTTCCCTGTATCTTTGATCGTAAAATATTTGAAATTATGTCATCTTTTGAGCTTATTTTTATTATCTGAGATTCTGAGGTTCAGATAGTTTTCCCTACTGATCGACTCCATCATAAAAGATGAAGATCTTTTTGAGTTCTTTGTTGACTTTGACTTCGACACATTTGAACTTCTTTGTTTGACTCGCCTTTTGATTCCTTTGTTTGACTTCCCAATTTATGTCCCTAATGACAAGAAATTCATTTTCGGAGTCAATTTAATGTCTCAATTCCGACGTAAAACGCCACACCCACAAAGTTCGATTGTTGGAAAAAAAAAAAAAATTTAATTACATTTTTTTTTTTGGGTGTTGCTTTTAGCAGTTCCGAATTTGTGTTAAGGGGGACACATTTGTTCGGAAAACGGTTTTTCCTTTGGCCAACAGTAAATCAAGTGGTGAAAGGGAGCAGTGGGTGTCGGTGGGTGCCCGGGGGCCGCCTATAAAAGAGCCGTTAGCTGCGATCTATGTGACATTTTCTGACATTTAAAGTGAATATTTGGCTCGTTTTTTTTTTAATTTTATTTTTTTTGTTCCTCTGTCAATGAGGTGGGAATTTTTGGGCGGGGGAATGTGGAAGGGGGTGGTAGGGTGTGCTGGGCGCCCACTCGTGGGAGCAAATGAAGCGAATGGAGCGTGTAAATGGGTCACAGAATTTACTTAAAATCAAAAGTTCTTAACATAAATCAAATAATTTCGATGTCGATGTGGATTCCGTTTCGGTTGCCTCTGAACTTGATTGGCTGAGAAAGTTTAACCCAAATCTGAAGGCAGGTTGCATTACAGGAACGCCTCGTTGTCCTACTTATGCAATCGCCGACTGTCGACCATCGACCATCGACCATCGACCATCGACTGCACTTTCCAAAAGTGTTGGCCGGCGGCACAGGGCCTGCCCAGGTCGTTCCACAATCGGGCAATCGAGACATCGATGAATCGGGCTATTCAGTAATCCAGCAATTCAGTCATCCAGCAATCCGACAATCCATCGATGGCCAATCCTCCCCCTCTGGACACTGAACCTGATCCACTCGCTGATCACAGAAATTATCGCATATCGCGGGGCATTTCTTACGTTGATATTTGCATTTCCATTTGGCCAAAAAATTTGTAGCCTCTAAACCCAAAGGCGCACATTTTGGCCTAACGATAATGCGCCCAACTGCTGAACAAAACCACAACAACAATAACAACAATTGTAACCACAACAACAACAACCGAAAAAAAAAAAAACTACTTTTGACTGTAAAGCAATTAGCGCTTGCCATTTATGGCCTCGGAGAGCTGGTAACTGGTAGCTGGAAAAACTGTCCAAGTGGCAGCTGGGTGGCTGAAGAACCGTTACGCAACAATTTGCAACTTTATTTTTCCATTTTGTTGCTTGTTGTTGTTGTTGTTTTCTGTGTACGTTGCTGCCGCTGAAAAGCTCTGGACAAGATTATGTTGCACAGATAAAGCCCACAATTTATGATGCCGCTAATAACCGACGTGCCTCGGGGATGTCTCCTCAAGTTGACCACTTTGCAGTTATTATGTGCTAACTGATAATGATTATCCTTCTAGCCGATCTACAGTGAAGCCTCGCCAATGCGTCCCAGGCGCGCAAAATAATTGAATGGCGCTGGGGAATGCCATGGCCTTTGGCCAATGCCAAGCCAAGAAGATGATTAGAAAGATGCTAGATAAATGATGATAATAATGATAATAATGATAATAATGATCATCATCATCATCATCATCGGTGGATAACATGGGAAAGGCACTAAACTGGTAAATGGAGTGGCCTGTAGTGACAGGGTGGTTCGGCTTCCGGGCTTTGATTAACTTGGCTTAAAGACAAGACTTTAAACATGTCATTGCAAGAATTCGATCGAGTGTGAGAAGATCAGGCTGGGAGATTCGAAAGTTCTGTTCAAAGATATGAATGAATGAACAGGTGAATCATAAAATGAAGGAGATCAATTCAGAAATTATTATTAAAAGAACTAGAGGAAAGATCAGGTTGAGGGTCAGACTTGGTATTGAAAACTCTAAAAGAAATCAATAAGAAGATCGAAGTCTATAGGGATAATACTTAGGGATCTGTTAAGGTGAAAAATTTGGGAAAATCATTAAAGATCAGCTTTGATCTTAAAAGCTCCTTAAATGAGTTGATCAATTGACTTCCTTCTTAAGTCTTTCCAGTGATAAGAAAGTCATGTCTTTCAAGTAATAAAAAAGTCAATTGGTGGTCTTAGCCATGTGTGAGTTTTTATAGGAAAAACTTTAAAGACAAGATTGTCCATTTCTTCGTATGTGGGTAGAAATTGAAATGATCATTTGATCAGTTCATTTAATGGACTAAAAGCATCATTTGAAGATCAGATCGTATTTTGTAAGTTTTTAGCTCCGATCTCTCGATCGTATAACTTAATGATCTCCACTTAAAGTGTCCGCTTTTGGCTTTGAATAAAGGTTACGTAAGTGACGATCATTAAACGATCGCTCATCATTTGCCTTAATTCTAGCACTGGAAACGTAAAAAGAAACTTTCATTCATTTCATTCATCATAATAATCGACACTCTTGCGGCACTGAGACTTTTGATTAATTCGATCAATTGAAATGATTCAAGCGGAGAAGGAAAGTTCGACCCATCCTAGGATCATCAGTCATAAGTTGGATCAATATTAAGATAAGCCTTGCAGCAAGTCACACACACACACACAAACACACACACAAACACACACACTCACACTTACCCTCACATTCACACTCACATTCACACTCACATTGACACTCACACTTACACTCACACTCACATTCACATAGATACACACAATGACGTTTGATTATGCAATGATTTGAGGCAACATCTGAATCCCCCTTCAACTCCACTCCTACCCCCTGAGGATCCCCAACAACGCCCATGGCTATGTTGCACTTAGGCGGGGCCATGACTGCGATTCGGACTATGAATCGGACAGTGAATTGAACTGGGACTCGAACTGAGACTGAGTCTTTAATCGAGACTTCGACTGAGACATCGACTGAGACTTCAACTGAGACTTCAACTGGAACTGCAACTGGAACTGCAACTGGAACTGCAACTGGAACTGGAACTGGAACTGGAACTCGAACTCGAGACTGCGGCCTGTGTGTCTGGAGAGAGACCAGCAGCTGCCCGTCCACGTTCAGCGGCTGTTCAGGAAATGAGGTGAATGCCTTCTTAGTGGCAACGCGACAATCGGAACAAGCCCACAAGACGGACGACAAACGACGGACAACGCACGATGGGCGACGGACGTTGGACGAGCAGCCAGAAGCAGCGTCGAGCCTCAAAGCCCCAAAGCCTCAAGAGTCAAGCCTAAAGAAGCGAAATCGATATTATTTCAGGGACGATGCTTCTGTCAGTTCTCTGGCTTGGCAGTTGGCACTTCCATTTTTTTATTTTTCAGTTTTTTTTTTTTTTTTTGGTTCCTTTAGTTTATCATTTGTTTTTCTCGCCATCTCACTCTTTTTCTCATTCTCTCTGTCGTGTGTCTTGTCTTCTGTTCGCTTCGGTTTCAATTTCGGTTTCTTTGCGTGCTGCATGCGGTTCAATTTTGTGCTCATTCGGCTATTGAATGCGTATTGCCTCTGCCGGTTGATTGCTGAGCGGGTGTAGGGCGGTGGAGGGCTTACATTGGCTTAAAGGGAGGGTGGTTGTTGGTGGGAGGAGGGTTGCAACGTTTATTGACAGCTTTGGTGGTGACTCACTTTGCAGAACATCGGCCAGCTTGCAACACACACACACATGCAACATGCCATCTTTCTGCCTCTGGCGTTGCTCCTTCTGTTCTGTGCTTCTCTCATAGTCTCTCTTCCATTCCCTCTTTCTCTCTCTCTTTCTCTGTGCTCCTCTGGCCTGCTCTGTGGTCGGGCAGCAACATGAAGCCACATCAATCCATCAGCCGACTTTTAAACGTGTCGCCTGTGTGCCACAACTAACAACAAGAACAACAATAACAATAATCAAGAAACGCATGTCCCCTAACGCATACCCTACACTTGGGCGCCTATCGCAAAACTTAATCTAAACAATTTTTATCGATAAGATAAAATCAAACGCATGGCAATTCTTGGAAATTCAAATGTTCAGTTCATTAATCATGATTTTCAGTCATCGATCGACCAGCAAAGGGAAAAAATTTTGAAATTAATACCGATCGAGTGAAGTGGAAAGATTGATGTAGAAAATACTTTAAAAGTTTTAAATCCTGTGAAAATACGATTTTATCTCAATTTTATCGAGTTTTAAAATAAAGTGCTTGTTATCGATAATATTTGGTAGTAGTTAAGAAAGGCAGCTTGACTGAGTTGACTTCCAACTAAATGTTTATAATTTTTTTTGTCTACTTAGATGTCGATACATATGTTTAATCATCTCATCGCATATCTTCAATGTCACATTTATCGATAGTCATCGATATCAATACTCTAAGAAGTTCTTATTGCCAAAATGTACCTTGTTTTAAGTCTTTCATATAAATTGTGCTTCAAAAACTGAAGCTCTACTTGATCTGTTATTTGTTGTTATCGATAGTTTTATTTTTATTATGTTTTTTATATCATTAATTAATAAGTACTAAATATATTTTTTTGTTATCGATAGTTTTTTTTAAAACCTTTTATTTTCATAATAATAAATACATTTATAGAAACTTCTGTGGAGTGTCGCTTATGTTTAAATTAAATTAAAAATTCAATTAATAATTCGATAAATAATCGAACATTTTGAGCTATTCTGTTTGACTCTTAGGGCCTGAATACCCGTTTGGGTGATTTTTCTAGGGTATACAAATTGGCCAAGTGTCTAAAAGTGTCAATAAATTGTTGACTGTGTCACGTTTGTTGTGTGCATTTCTCGATACATAAGTGTGTATAAGTGTGTGTGCGTATGAGTGTGTATAAGTATGTGTGCGTATGTGTGTGTGTGTGAGTGTGTGCTGGCAACTGAATTATAGCCACGTCTTATTGCCAGTTTCTTGTTTGTTGTTGTCGTTATTTGTTGTTTCTTCGATGTTTGTTGTCTTCTGGTTGTTGTTTTGGTTGTTGTTGTTGCTGCTTTTGCCGCTTATCTGCAACATGTTTTAATGAGTCTTCATGTTCTCGGCAATTGACAAACTGTAAATTAATGTCGTTGGGAAGCATTTGCAAAGCAGTAGTAAACCAATTTAACATTTAAGCCATCAAATCGCACACCGGCGGACACACAATTAGAGCCACCGAACCGCAAAGATTAGGGGCCAAAGAAAACCACGAAACCACCGAATGGAGACAAACAGAAGAGACAGTGGGACCGACAGAGAATGTGTGTGAGAGAGAGAGAGAGAAAGCGGGAGGGAGAGAGTGAGAGGGAGATAGAGATAAAGGCAGAGACACTGACAGACAGTGAGACTGACAGACGGAGAGACGGAGTGACTGAGAGTCACTCAGATAGTCAGATTGAGTGTCAGCTTGTCTGTCTGTTTGTCTCTTCTGTCTCGTTTGTCTGTCTGTCTTTTCTGTCTGTCAGTCAGTATTTTCAGTCTGTGTGTCTCTTTTGTCTGAATCTTCTGTCTCTTCTGTCTGTCTCTTCTGTCTGTCTCTTCTGTCTGTCTCTTCTGTCTAACTCTTCTGTTTCGTCTGTCGGTCTCCTATGTCAGTCTTCTCTATCTCCTTTGTCTCCTCTGTCTCTTCTGTCTGTCTGTCTGTCTGTCTGTCTGTCTGTCTGCCTGTCTGCCTGCATGTCTCTCTGTCTGTCTCCCTGTATGTTCACTTGTCTGTCGCTTCAAGTGTCTGTCTTTGCTGACTGCCTCTTCTGTCTTTCTGTCTGTCTGACTGTTTGTCTCTTTGTCTGTCTGTCTGTCTCTCTGTCTGTCTGTCTGTCTGTCAGATAAACTCGTCTTACCACGACCCCAACTCCACGTCTGCAGGCACTTTAGCCAATTCGTCAATTGTCACATTTGTCAGGCTTAATAAGTTTTGCGAATGTTTGGGCTCAATTTATGTTTACGTTTTGGCTTTATAGCTGGAAAAACTGTGCAGAAAGGCAATTGACATTAGGAACAACGGAGGTTAAGTGGGTTTTGGGTTGGGTTTGCTTTTGGTTTTGGTTTTGGTTTTGGCTTTGGCTATGGCTTTGGGTTCGACAATGATTTATGGGAGCCCCAAATGACAAAAACTATACACGACATTGGCACGAAAAGCGATCGTGACGCATGAAATGTGTGAAGATTAAACACAACTTAGCAAACAAATTAAAAACTCAAAGTGAACAATAATTATTATTTTTTTTTTTTTTTTTTTTTAATTTTTGAATTAAGTTTTAAATTGTTGCTTTATTGTTTTAACTTTAAACTTTTAGTAATCAATTTGTTTCTGTTTCTTCTTTCAGGTATGTCGTGTGGTTTATTTGTATTTTTGCTGCGTTTTTTTCTTATGGTAAGAAGTACCCTATGTCTTTCAAAGAAATCGATAAATTACTATCGATATATTTACCCTACATGTCAGCTTTATATAAAATTTGATATATATATTTTTTAAAATATTTTTTTTATATTTTATTTGATACATTTTCTTCATTTATTTCCTTATTTTTTTTTCATATATTTTTTTTTATTTGTTTTCTTTTTCCTTCATATATTTCTATCATATATTCTCTTCATACATTTTCCTAACATATTCTTCATATAATCTTTTCATATGTTTTCCTCATATTCTTTCTTTATATATTCTTTTCATATAATATTTCATATAATATTATATATTCATATAATTTCCCCCAGATATTTTTTTCATATATTCGTATCATATATTTTCTTCATGTATTTCCCTCATATATTTTCCATAAATTTTCTGCTTGCATTTTCTTTATGTTTTTCTATTATATGTCCTTTTCATGTATTTCCTTCATATATTTTCTTCATATATTTCCCTCATATATTTTCTTCATATATTTTCCTCATATATTTTCCAATATAACTCCTTCATACATTTGTCGATCATGTATAACAATACATACATAGATTTTTCCCTATACCTTTCATATATCTATTAAATATATTTCTTTACTTCATACCTTCATATCCTTCCCCGAACATCTAAGAATTTATATTAATGGAGGTCACGTATAAACCTCAGTTTTCGACACACCCAAAATTTTTCTATGTGTTCGTTTCCAGGAAGTCTTCCATCACTTGAAGTGATCAAAACGTGGGCGTGGCAATCAAATAACAAAAGCAACAACAAGAACAGCAACAACTTCTTCAACAAGTGGCGCCAACTGTTGTGCTCACTTTTCTCTTGTCTCTACCCTCCACTAACCCCTCTTCACCACTCCAGTATTCACCTCTTTGGCTGCTCTTGTAGCTTCCCCCTTAAACTGCATTTCACATTTTTCATGCACACCTTGCACTGATTTCCATGGCTTTAATTACTAAAGTGGACGACCAACTTGGTCACCGCCATTGGCCCACATTTTGAGGCTTCTCTGGTTGTGTGTGTGTGTGTATGTATGTTTAACTGTATGTGTGTGTGTGTGTGTGTGTGTGTGTGGGGATGTGAGTGCGTGTGTTTAGTGCCCCATGGCATAGCGTTTCAATGATGATGGCGATGCGTGAAGTACCAGTTCCGTTGGTGGCCACGACACACACACTCACACACACAGCCACACCCCACTGTGTGTGTGGCACATCTGTGCTGTCGGTCGGCCTGACTTGAAGATCCCTGACAAAGGCGAAAGCCTTACCACAAGTCACCACTTACTTTCCTCTATTTCATTTACTTCCCCCATTTCTATTTCCCCTTTACTTCTCTTTCCTCTTCTCTTATTCCTCTTTACTTGTTATTTTTATTTCCCTCACTCCCCCTTTTTACTCACACTCACTCACATTTCGTGCGTCACATAGCTTCAGCCTTGTGTTTGCCCCTTTTTCAATTGCCAGGGGTTGAGGTTGCCCTGACCACCCGACCATCCTGTTCGCTTTCAAGGGTATTCGATAGTCGTTCAGTGACCGAGCAGGAGTCTCTAGGTCCAAAGGCAGTTTTACTCACCTGAACGGCAAGTGTTAATTATGCACACGTTTCATTCGAACATCCGAGATGGGAGACCGGAGATGAGAGATCGGATATGGCAGATGGCAGATCTGAGGCCGCAGACCGAAGACCGAAGACCGAAGACCGGAGGTTTACAGTCGCAAGTCCCACGCATTGGCGAAATGCAATCACCGAGTGCGGGTCCGGATATGCGTATGACCATCTTATGGTAATCGAATGATAATCGAATGTATATTCATAACATTCGTGTTGCGAAGACGAGTGTGACCAACTTTGGGCCGGAGGAAGCATAAATTTGGTGCCCAAATTGCAGGCGGCAGCGAGTCGATCGCATATTAATGAAATGTGGGAGTCGAGGGAAAACATCAGCTGCGATTAAATGTTACATGTTTCCCCCCCACACACACACACACACACACACGCACATTGAAATCTAATTTCCCAATCGGAAAATTCAACTTTGGAAATGATAGCAGTTTCAAATCCAATTGGCAATCGCATCACAATGAATTTCCATTTGAATCGATGGGAAGTTGTTTTTTTTTTGTTGATACTTTTTATTTTTTTTTATCAAAATTAATTATATACTTAATTATATATGATAATAATTTTAATATTTAAAAAAAAATTAAAACTTTTTAAATTTTTAATTTTTTTTGGTCTCGTTTTCTTAAAAATAAAATATTTTTTGCTTCTTATGCGGGTCAAATACATTTCCTTTGGGTTCAAAAGGAAATCGACTTAATGCCGATAACATTTATGTTCTTATCGATAAGCACAATAATTACATAACCTTTTCATTTGTGTTCATTTATCTTTCTCCCTGATCTTTATTTGCCGCTTGGGACTTCAATATTTTGATAGTTGAAATCTTCAAAGTAATTTCCATCGCTGCGCTGCACAAATTTGAGGCCCGCATTTGACATGCATCCATTTATCATTCTATTCGAAAAACATAATTTGATCGTCTCGTATCAAATTAATGAGCTCCCATTAGGTGGACGCGCCCAGTTTAATCGTCATTCCGATAACTCGGAGGCTGTGGACTTCAGCGCGAGGTCATCCTCCGGGTACACTCCGTGTGTGTGTGTATGTGTGTGTGTGGCAAGTTGTTCATCAGGTGTTGTGTGTGTGTGTGTGTGTGTGTGTGTGCTGATTGCTAACACGCATTCTCTTGCCATGGGTCCAGTTCAATGGCCAACTAACCTAACCACCAGTTCCAGATCCAACCACCTGAACAATTAAGCTCCATTTGTTGCGTTCATTTGGTTAAACGTCGTTTTCCATTTGCATTTTCATTAATTTTGCTGAGACGTTGTCTATGATGTTGTTGTTGTTGGTGTTGCTGCTGTTGTTGTTGGTGTTGTGGACGTTGTTGCTGGTGAAAAATATTTTTCTTTGCATGCGGCGGCGTCTCACTGGCGGCGGCATCTCTTCAGCCTCAGTTGCTCCACCTTCAGCTGCTGGCGTCTTCGACCTCATCCACCCCGTCCGTTCCGTCCATTTCATTCGCTCCTTCCGTCCCGTCACCATCAGCCGCCCCATCACCTCCATCGGCGTCGTCTCCTTCATTTCAATTGACTGGCAGCCGTTTTGCTTCCTTGTTTGCCAATTGCATTGGCAATCGACTGAATGCATTTGCATAGCCAGAAGACTTCGACAGACACTCACTTGTACACTCACACACTCACACACTCACTAACTCACACACTCACACACTCACACACTCACTAACTCACACACTCACTCACTCACTCACTCACTCACTCACTCACTCACTCACTCACTCACTCACTCACTCACTCACTGATTCATTCATTCGCCATCGCCAGTCATTCATTCAAATTTTGTAACTGTTGTTTTGCCTGCCAATTTGACATTTGCTGTCAAGCAATCGCCGTTTACCCTTCGCTGCATTAGGAGCTTGGAGCTGGAAGCTTGAAGCTTGGAGCAAAGAGCTTGGGGCTTGGGGCTTGGAATTGGGTGTGCGTGTGTGGGTGTGGGTGTGTTGAATGCTTCCAGCTGTGGATTTTTTCAGTGCGTGGCATGCCCCAATATATATTAGCTCCCCTTAACACCACTCCACCCTCCCCTTCCCGCCGCCTAAGTGCGCTGCAATTGAAAATGTTGTCAAGTCTATTAACAAAAGCAATAAATTTTCTAATACAATTTAATATGAGTCTCAAGTCTCCAGTCTCCAGTCTCCACTTTTCCAGTCTCCAGTCTCCACTTTTCAAGTCTCAAGTCTTGAAGGATTTGGGTACATGGCGGCCACTCCTACAAATTGGCTGTGGGAATGTATCAAAATGTACCCAAAGCTAAGCCTTTGAGTGATGTCATATCCAAAAGGCGCCAAGAACTTTGCATTCGCTGCCCAAAAATTCAATTAGTTGTCAGGCAGGCGAATAAATAAAAGAAACATAAACTGAAAACAGAAACGGAAACTAAAACAGAAAGAGTGACAGAGACAGAAACAGAAATAATGTGAGAGAGTGGTAGAGGGAGGGGGTGAGAAGAGGAGCGGGGGAGCAACAACGTGTGATATGTGAGTAATTCTCATGGAGGCGTAGACCCCGCATCAAGAGTCGTGGTTCCTTGGGCTAAGGCTGAAAATGTTCCCAAACTGCGGCACACACACACAAATGTGTGTATGTTCGTGAGTGTGTGTGTGTGAGAATAAAGTGATCTTTGAGCAAGGAGTGGGGGAAGGGGGAAGGGTAAAGTGGGAGATATGAGTGAATGGCAGGCAAATGAGTTTTGAGATTGCTGAAATAAATAAAGACTTTGGGCAAGGGGTGTAAAGGGGCGTGTGGCTAGGAGAGGGAGGAGGGGCGTCACATGAAGTAATTGCTAAGCTTGATTGATAAATTCTTTTAGCTGTGTGTGTGTGTGTGCGTGTGTGTGGGTTTGAGACAAAGCAAAAGTGGGAAAGGGGAGTGCGAGGGGTGGGGAATGGAAACTAAAAAGAATTCCCCATTTAAAAGTTTTCTTTGTTATGCTTAACGAATGTTATGATAACATTAACAGTGTCACACACACACATATCCAAGCAGCGGCCTCAAGTAATGCTATCATAACATTAACACACACACGCACACACACACACACGCATGAGCAGCTGCCCATCTTACGCAGTGAAATCTTTGAATCCGAGTATCAATATTATTTTTTATACTAATGTTTTTTTCATTATTTATTTATTTATTTATTTGCTTTTTTTTACCGTTAAACTTTAATACTAAGTTTAGTATCTACTGCTGCCTACGACTCGCAGTCGCATCGCGTCTGTTACTTGACATTTAAGCGGCTTTCAGTGACGTTTGTTTGACGTTTGTATTAAAATCGCTCAACATTTCAAACGTCGCTTGTGTCCCCCGCAGTTTTTCAACTCTCACTCCATCTGCATACGGGAAAGTGGGTGGAAGGTGGTTGGAAAGTGGGGGAGGATGAGTGCCTGTGTGTGTGTGTGTGTGTGTGTGTGTGTGTGTGTGTGTGTGTGTGTGAGGAAGTGAATGACTGCCTGCATAAACTGACAACTAATTGTTATTGATTTTGGCTTTGCATGCAGTTGCTTCGGATATGAACTATACCTTTATTTTGGTATAGGAAAAACTATACAGAAGCCCGGACGAGCCTTGGGAAAAGTTTGCCCGTCGTCCGCTGCACTTGGCATATGGCGAGGGCCGACCGTCGAGAGCCGAGGGCGGTCTTTCAGCGCTTTCAAGTGCAACCGAATGGGCGAGTTATTAATACTGAGTGACAATCTTCCTAGGCAAAGATCATATCAGACTTTAGTATACCCTGTAAATTAAGAATATAATTTTAGATGGTATATAATATATACGGTATATAATATACCGTAAATTAAATCCACTCTTAAAAGTAGAAACTTTTACTTCATATACTTCACTACATGGTATATCGTATCATATTCCAATAACAGTGGGTTGACAATGGCTGATAAAATATTGACATATATAAGGCAGAAAAAACTGTATATATATTCCCATAGCTGTAAAGTCGACAGATTCATTTTAAGCCTTGGAAGCTCTCAATTCTTGAGTCTGGAGGGGACTCGAAGAAATTGATATCTAAAATTTTAATTATGGAATAATAACTGTTATACCCCGATAATATATTATTTTTAAAGGGTATCCGTTCTAACAACTGAAACTACAAAGAGTGGGTGAGGCTTATGCCAGAACTCAGGCTGAAGTTGATTTCGATGCCGCTGCACTTGACCTCCCGACTTCGAGTCCATGACTATAGCTGCGGCTATGACTATGACTATATCTTGGGGCGACTGATGATGTCGGCTGTCAGTCAATCAAGAAGAAAACTGCACCATGCAGCGACTTGCCGACTTTCCTGCTTCCCCCTCTCCTTTACCCTCTTCCTATCGCTCTGCTCGCACACAGTTCTTCATACTCATCCTCCTCGGTTTGGTTGTATGTTTTTTTGTGCCTCCTTGGCCATTCTTTTGTCCACACCGCCCCGCCCCTATCCGCCTCTTGCTGTCAGCTGCGCCTGCATATCTATCCAAAACTAATTACACGGTTTAATATGTCGACTGGCGGTCGGGGCGTGGCCATTATTCAGCAATATTTGAAGTGTGTGCATAGACAGAGAGAGAGAGAGAGATGGACTGGGTCCGAGTTCGGGACTGAGTCCGAGTTCGAGACTGAGACTTAGACTCAGACTGAGACTGAGATCAAGACTGGGACGGGTAATCAGACTGACAGTAGAACTGAGACTGTGCTTGGCTTATGGACACGGGCTTGAGTTGGGCAGAGCAGAGCAGGGCAGGGCACTGATGGTCCGTTTTCTGGTCTGGTTTGGTCGGGGCGTGAATGCGTGCATCATGCAGTCATGGATACAATTTCAACCGTTATTTACACACTAAAAGCAACCGTTGATGTTTATCTAACGGTCATAGGTAAACAGCTCGGCAATAGATCCACCCCAAACCCAAACCCAAACCCATGCCCATACCCGAACCCAGACCCACACCTATACCCATGCCCATACCCATGCCCATACCCATGCTCATACCCATGCTCATGCCCCCATCCCTACCCACACCCAAAATCCATACCCATGACCATGACCCCTCCTCACGCCTTACGCCTCACGCCGCATGCCGCTTTCAATTAGAACTCCATTTGTAATTGAAAGGTGACAGTTGCAGGTTTTAATTACTCAATTTGATTGTGTCACAAACCGAACCAAACACACACATACACACACATACACACACATACACACACATACACATGTATACACATTTTAATTGTTATATCGATGTAACTTTCTATTTTGTTAAATCGATCGAATATTTTGTGTTTAGTCACTGCCCGTGTTGAGTTTTAGAATCAGATTTGAAAAGTTCTTGAAATGTGAAGAGAAATGATCTTAAAATGATCTCAAAATGATCTCAAAATGATTTCTTAATGAATTTCTATATTTTTAAATGATTTTTTAATTTTTCAATGAAAAATGACTTTTTAATTTTTTAAATTAATTTCTATATATTTAAATGAATTTTCAATTCTCTTAATGAATTTTGATTTTTCAATATTCGTAAAGAATTTCTAAATTTCAAAAAGTTTTTTTAATTTTTATTTATATTTTGTGTTTTTAATTTTCAAATAAATTTCTATAATTTAATTTTCTAAATAATTTATAATTTTTTAATGATTTTTTAATTTTTTAAAAAGTTTTTTTATAAATTTTTAAATGATTTTCTAGTTTTTAAATAACTAATGATTTTTTAATTTTCTAATTTCATTTCGATATATTTAATTGATTTTTCATGAATGAACTTGAATTTTTTAATTTTCTCAAAGAATTTTTACATTTTAAAATGGGTTTTAAATTTTTAATTGAGTTTTTAATTTTAAAACGAATTTCTGTATTTTTAAATGATGAATTGAAGATTCAAATCGTTCTATCGAATTTTTAACTTATGCCTAAAATTTTAATAATTTATTTCTCATAACGTTGTTATCATATCCTTAATGATCCTTCTTTTAACATGCTTATAATCTTTTTATTTTCCTTTCAGGTAAGTCCCATCTGGTGTCTATGTAAAAGGCGGGAATAAAAATAAAATTTTATAGGAAAAAGTGGGGTGAGTTTTGGAAAATTTTATGTATCGTGGGGGCAATGATGCAATTTGCTTTTCCGATTTGAAGATAAGCATTAAATTAATTTTTGCCGCCGTCTTAATTAATTGCTGATTGCGAGACACCTTTTGACTTGTCTCGGAATAAGGCCCAGTCTCAGGTTGCGTGAGGCAATTAAAGAGATTTATGGGTCAAGACTCCACCCTCTCCCTCTCCTTGAAGGGTCGGGTTTACGGATTTGTGCGTGTCTCTTGGTTCGCTCAATTGGAATAAAATGGGTTAAACAACAAGTGTGTGTATTCAAGAGGTGCATATACATGTGTATGTGTGTGCGAGTGTGTGTGTATTTGTACCTTGCAAGAGATAAGCGAGGAAAAAACAGAATTGAAGTCGAACTAACTGTATAAATGGGGTCATTGGAAAGTTGGGCCGTACTTCGAGTTGAGAAATGTGACTTGTGGGCTGGCAGGTAATCAAGACAAGACCTGCGACAAGAGGTGTTGATGGATGGGTTTTGGCTTAACTTTTAGCAGGTGCCTACACAGAGGGAAGATACACCGACCCGTAATGGGAAAGAGCAGGAAACTCTTTTCAGAATCAATTAGTGGATACTGTACTCCAAATGTATGTTATATATTGCGATTAGTTGGGTGTATTTAGAAAAGAGGGGGGAACTTCTGCATTAAGATTAACTAACAGAGAAAGGAAAAGAAAGAAGCTACACATAGGAAGAAGCTAGGCATAAAAAAGGAGCTATAAGCAGGAGAAACTATATATGAGAAGAAGCTACATATGGATAGAAGCCAAAAACAGGGAAGAAAGAGAAGCTAAACATAATAAGAAGCTGTACTTAGGGGGAAGCTTTATATAAGGAGAAGCTATACTTAGGAGGGAAGCTATACATAGGAAGAAGCTGTACTTAGGGGAAGCTATAAAGACAGGCTTTACATAGGAAGAAACTTTAACTGTAGAAAGGGAAGCTGCACGTAGGGTGAAGCTATAACTTTAAGGACAATCTAAACATGGGATAAAATTATATATGAAGAGAATATCTTGTACATGATGTCATTTCAAAATTAAACACCCAGAGGTAAAGTTCAGCTGGAAATCCTCTTAAAAGATCTTATGAAATATGATCGATTTTGGCTTTAAGCTCTGAGTTTTAAAAATCTTTTCTGTTTGTCATTACTCGAGGATTATTATAATAGCAAAGATCTACTACTCATTGTGAATTTCAATACTTGGATTTTAGTCACACGCGACGCGAAGGTGCTGGCCTCCATATGGCAAGGGGGGAGGGGAGGAGGGGTTCTCGACCAAAACTTTGCCCATTATCATTGTATAACGATTACCTGGACAGGTTGGTAATGAAATTTCTAACGACATTTGTGTCGACAGACCTTTGGGGAAACACACACACAGACACAGACACAGACACATACACACGCACACACATAACTCATATGCTAATTGCATGCCAAGTGCGTTGGACGCCAAACGGAACGACCCTGAGATGGTCATAAAGTACTGAACATCGTTTTATGTTCGTTTATGTGTATCTGGAAATCTGTATATGAAATGATATTGGGTAACGGATAAGCAAATAAACATTCAAAACTCGAACAAACATAAGTTTGACGGGTGGGTGGGGTTTGGCGGTAGCTGCCAATTGACTCGTAAATCAAATTGCAACATTTACAGAGGCAAATGTATATAGTCCGTGGACATGGGATTGCCGTCCACTCCATGCTACACGCTCCATACTCCACAATCTACACTTCACCCTCTCCACCCTACATTTAACTATCCCCATTTCCCACTCCTCCATACTCACCACTCCATAGTCCACGCTCCACTGGCATTTTACAAGGGAACTGCACGCGTTTTAATTGCAACATGTGACGACTTAAGGAGGGGAAATTGCTGTAGGAGATAGCCAGAGGCCCAAGGCGTTCGTGTATACCCTGTAATCGAAGATTGATCATGCAAATCATCTGAGGGGAAAAAAAATCCAACTTTATATACTTCCTGCTGTCTGAAGCTGAAGCTGAAGCTGAAGCTGAACTGCTTCCACATCAAGCCCTGTCCTTCCAGAGGATTTTTTTCTCAGTTAATCTTAACTTCATTGCCTTTATTTAAATGTCATATATCATAGATGCCGATCTGTAAGGTATTAGCTTTTAATGCACTACTTGTACCACACTGCTTGCATCACACTGCTTGCATCGCACTGCTTGTATCGCTCTGTTGGTAGCGCACTGTTTCTGACGTCTGTCTGAAATCCTTAAACAATTTATATTAATTATTTTATATTTTGTCTATTTTATTTCTTATTTTTTTTTTATGTTATTTTTATTTATTTTATTTTTATTTATTTTATTTTTATTTATTTTATTTTTAATTTTTTATTATTTTTATTTATTTTATTTTGAATTTTTTATTAATTTTTTTTTTAATTTTTTATTATTATTTTTTTTTTTTTAATTTATTAATTAATTTATTTTTTTTATTTATTATTTTTTATTTACTGTTTATTAAAGAACAAAGGCAAATTTTGAGTACAGGGTATTTTCAAGTCATGAGCCTTCCAGGTAATTTCTTTGGTTGTGTGCGGAGGCGTCTGCGTGCGCTCAATGAGCACATGGAGTGTGCCCCCCAATCGCGGCAAGCCACATAAATAAAAACGCGCATAGTAAACAAAGTTGCGACAGTTAAACGGAAAGCGCAGTGGCAGGGCAGTGGTGAAAGGGGACGTGTTTGGGTAGGAAGACTGGCGGAAAGAGAAGGGGACATGTAGACATTGGTGGGAGGAGGGGGTAGGGGGTAGGAGGAGGCAAGAAAAGTGACCATTAAACACAATTGAAGCGCCACATGAAAAGTTAAGTGGAGGAAAAGGGAAGCAGTGCGAACGCAGCAGTTGGTCGATAGGAGAGGAGTGGGGTGGGAGTGGAAGTGGGAGTGGGAGTGGGAGTGGAATTGGGAGTGGGAGGGCAATGAAGGGGAGGAGATACACTGCATGTCGATGCATTGGGTTAAAGACTCCATTAGGCGCCGTAGCGCATATGTCGCCGCGTGGGCCGCAAGAAGCGGAAACGAAGGTGTGCAGCGAGGGAGGAGGCAGTGAGTGACAGATAGCGGGGAAAGGAGAGGGATATGAGAGGTGGGGTTTTGGGGGGGCCAGCAAAGAAAGGGCCATTATATCAACTCTTGAAATTTTTGTGATTTCTTATTTAACGTTTAATGATTTTTATCGCCATTTTGCATCCTTTGGCAAACATTTATTTCTCTTTCCCCATTTTCCTTGCCCAAAAAAGGAAATTCATTTTCACTGACCAACTTTTTGGTATTTGCCGCTGGGAAATTCAAGCAGGAAAGGTTTATACACACACATATATACATATAATTTTCCCCATTTTCTCAAGTTTTTTTTTTTTATTTTCTATTTTTATTTTTATTTTCTTCGGTGTTTGCTGCTGCCTACATTTTAGTTGGCTTTTTATTAAGTATTTAGTTACTTACTTATTTAGTTACTAGTTGTAGTTGTTGTTGTTGTTGGTGGTGGTGGGAAACTGGTTTTCTGGCCAATTGAGACATAACTGTTGTTTAATACACATTAACATTTTCCTTGGGAATTATGCCAACTGGTTGGGTTTGTCTGGGCCACAAGTTTCCTTAACTCAATTTTGTGCCTTAACCCGTTGTGTTGGCCAAAACAAAACTCAACCTCAATGCAACTCCAAACGCACATCATTCACTTGTGGGCGGACCAAAAGAGGCCGGTGGGTGGTGGGTGGCCCTTGGGGGCTCTGGGTACTCTGAGTACCTGCCTAACAACAATTCATTATATTTTATTGTTGCACAGATTTTATTGTTTGTAAATATGAGAAATATCTTCCCGATGGCACATGTACTTTCCCCCCATCCCTTTCCCCCCTTATTTCCCCTTTCTCCTTTCTTCTTTCACCCTTATGCATTTTGTATTCATGTCGACGCCGATTGACTAATTATGGGAAATTTGAAAAGTAGCTCAGAGTCTCAAGTGGGATAAGTATAGCTTTTGCATTAAGTGTATGGGTGCCCATTGGGGTCAGACTAGTCCAAATATTGGGGTCCATAGAACGGAGTGTACTATCACCTAAGAGATGATTAGCCTTGATCCAAAACAATCGCCTCTTGGGTTCATCTTGGGATTGCAATAACTTGCCCGAGGCTCATCTCTGGGATGTTCTCTAAATTGGAGAAAAGAAAGTATTGCGCTTCAGCCATGAAATTGAAGATTACAAAAAGATAAGTTCTATAGGATGATCCCGGGATTAAAGAGGAGAAAGTGAAAAGAAAGGATTAACCTTAGAAGAGAAAAAGAAACTTTGGTTTATGGAAATGGAAATACAGATTTTTGCTCTTAATTATTTTTTATTTATTAATTATTTTTATTTTTCATTATATTTATTTTTAATTATTTTTATTTTTAATTGTTTTAATCTTTTAATAATTTTTATTTTTAATTGTTTTTATTTTAAATAATTTTTTTTCTTATTACTGTTAAATATTTTTAATATATACTATTTATTTTATTTATTATTATTTTATTTATTACTATTATTTTTTTCTTAAATATTTTATAGTTATGTTATTTATTTTTTCCCTAAAACAAGAGTTTTTAATAGCTTTAAAAAACTCACTGAATATATATGATAAAAGAAGAGAGAGGAACAGAGATATTTTTTGATTTATATGGAAAAAGTTTATTATTATTCCTGCATTTATATCTATATGTTATATCCTTGATATATGTAAAGAAGATCCCACATTTTTCCATTAAGGAGCCATCAAGGGATAAGCTGGAACGTGAGGTGCTCCAAAGTTGTTGACTTTATAATAAAAATGTATTAGCCTCTCGCTTTTCACTCCTCCATTTCATTGAGGTAAACCATTTTCCAGTGCTAATCACTTTTCTTTGTTGTGGTTGTTGTTGTTGTTGTTGTTGTGGTTGTGGTTGTTGTTATGGTTGTTGGTGTTGTTGTTGTGGCACTTGCTCGCCTTTAAATGGGCATCTTGTAGCTGGTAAAATTGCAGCGTACAGACTGTCAAATTAATTAAATTGCCTGTAAATGAAACTGTGAAGGCAACAACAACAACAACAACAACAACAGCAACAACCACAAAACCAACAACGTTCAACAATCACAAAGACTGAAGCAACAAACTTGAGCTGACTTAGCTTTGAAGTCGCTGATGTCGCTTAAAAACGTCATTAACATTAACATTAAGCTAACCCCCAGACGATGGACTTTTCACCTTGGCCTCAGCTGCAATTTTCCAATAATAGCAACAGCAACAACAACAACAACAACAACAACAACAACAACAACAACAAACGAGACAGTCGGAAAAATCAACTCATTAAAGCTGCGAGACGAAGAGAGAGAGTCAAGAGTCAAGAGTCTGAGAAATGAATTAGGATGAACGCTGATGAGTGGGAGGAAAAGTTTAAAATCAAATGTTGAAGGTGCAGATGGTCTGCCGGTTGTAGCGGTGAAGGGGGGTGGGGGAGTGGTGGAGTGGCGACTGAAGTCAAATCAATGCGGGTGTTGTCTTCATAGACCGAGCCACATTCACTTGTCTCCACGACGCTCAAACAGAAGCAAACACCAAAACATGCAATCCAAGAAAGCGGAATGCGGAGGCGGAGATGCAAGTGGAGATGGAGATGAAGTTGAGGTTGGGAATTTAAATGGAAAAGGAGACAAAAATTGAGGTGGAGGCGGCGGTTGATCCGAAGGCGACGGCGAAGGCGAACGAAGCAAAGGAAGCATCATTGGCTACTGTCTGATATCGGCTTGCCGGTCTTGAGTCTTTGGTCTTCGCTCCTCGAACTCCATTCCTCCGTCTGCACTCCTCAGTCTGCACGCCTCAGTCTTCGCTCCTTAGTCTTTACTCCTCAGTCCTCACTCCTCGAACTTCCCTCCTCGAACTTCACTCCTCGATCTTCACTCCTCGAACTTCACTCTGCGGTCTGCACTCCTCAGTCTTCACTCCTCGCACTTCGCTCCCTACTCTCCACTCCCCACTCCCCACTTCACGATCTTCACTCCTCCTCCTTTGGTCTCCAGTCTCTTGTCTTTGGTCAGTGGCGTCCGCTGACGTCGTCCGCCGGTTTGGAGAGCAGTTTTTGGACGTCGCCTTTGCCTGACAACAAATGTGAAATGTGCATTTTTCTTCAACTGGCAGGCAACAGCAGCAGCAGTAGCAAAAATAACAACAACAAAAACGACAACAACAACAACAACCATGACACCAGCAACGACAACAACAACTACTGTAACAATTTGGCTCTGTTTGAAGCTGTTTTCCATTAGGCGAAATGAAATTTATATCATGTAATTTGGGAGACAGCGACACCCACGTAATCCGGCGGCGCCTTCTGTCCACCAAATTGACATTTCCACTTGGCTTTTTGAGAAAGCAAAGTGTGTCCCCAGTGGCGTGGCTACAGTGAAACTTCCGAATGGTACAACATATCGTGCATACATGTACTCCACACACATTGCCCATATCATCGTCAAGTTCTTTACACATCGTTGACTTACTTTCCTGCCTAGATGTCTGCCTGTCTGCCTGTCTGCCTGTCTGCTTGTCTGCCTGTCTGCCTGTCTCCCTGTCTATCTGTCCATATGCCTACCTGTCTACCTACCTGTCCGTTGATTTCCTAATGCACTTTTTTTTTGTGCGTAGAGCAGAGAAGAGCCAAGTGTGAATATCGTATGGCATATGACGACAGCAGATTTTCCACAGACATCTGAAACCTGTCTGGGCAACACTTCCGATCTCCGCATGTCAAGTTGTCTAGACTCTGAAAGGGTATTTAATGCTCGTTCTTACTTCTTCTTCTTCTTTTTTTTTTTAAATTTTTTATTATTATTATTTTTTTTTATATAAACAATTTCTAACAGACTCTTGACCATTCTCACATTTTCACCTGCTGCCTGCAGTTTCTCCCATCAGTTTGGCGCACAGCCCAAAAAGTCTTGACAAATTAATAAACAAGTCGTCAGGCGGCCTTACATATATATATGTATATATGTGTGTATATATGTGTGTATGTATATGTATTGGTACAACTCTCTGTCCACCGCTCAGCCGTTTCCATTTGTCAGCCTCTTGGCGATTATTGCAAATTGCATTCTTAATGGACGCTGCCAGGCCCCCAGCTCCAAAGTTGCTATGCAAATGCTTTGGACAGCTCCAAATTTGTTCACTCTTTCACTGCATTCCCCACACCCCACACCCCACTCCCCCTCTATCTCTTCCATCTCTCTGCCTGTGTTAAATGAACAAATTTTTCATGCCGGAACAGTTGAATTGGGTTAAAGGATGATTAAAAAAACACACAAATTTCTATGATTTCACCAAGGACTAGAAAACTCACAGAGCGTTGCACATTTTTCACTCGAAACCTTGTGACTTACGCACTTTCCACTGTCATGGGGAATTTTTACTTTATTTTTCTTTAAGATTGCATTCTTAAACGACTCGAGGCTATGGCATTTATTTTATGGCACACTTTCTTCAATTTTCCATTTATTTGGTGTCCTTAATCGAAATGTTGCCTGCAATGCATTTAATTCTCAAGACTTTTATTAAATTGTTTTGTTTTTTTTTTAATTGTTTGCGTCTTTCAACTTAATCCTTCTTATTACTTTTTATTTCTTCTTTATGCTGTATTCTTAAACGAGGCTGTTGCAGCCTGAGATTAATTTGCACTCTCATCGATTAGCGTTTTTTAATATGTCTCTTAATCTACGTCATTCTTAGGAACGTATCGCCTTTACTCATGTCTGTTTTATTTGGTATTCATTTTTCGATTCCTCTTTGTGCTTTATCCTTAAACGCTGAGTGGCAATCGCTGTCGTGCGGCTGTGTTTGATTGCCTGACAAAGACCAACATGAAAGTGTGACGGAGTTAAACCTCGTTTGATTTTCATTACATTCCCTCCTCTGTCCCCGCCCTCTCGTCATCCCACAAATCTGCATTTGAGCTTAACTCTTGTTTAACTGTCATTAGCGAATGCCTCGAGTGCTTGAATTGAAATCTCATTAATTTTTCTCGTACTCCTCACAAGACATGCCACACATTTCCATACCTGAATATTTCCTTTTATTTATTATTATTATTTGTATTTTCTTTTTGCTTTTTTGCTTTTAATTATCTGACAATTAACAATGCAAATTGCAGAGAAACGCCACCTGGCGGCGGTCGTTGAACGCTTCTTTGACACGCTACTTTGAGACAAAAACAAAAAAAAAAAAAAAGTAATGAAAAAAAACTTAAAAAATAAACATAAAAACAAAACTACAAAAAATATCCGAAATTCCAAGAAAAAAAAATTATGTTAAGTTTTTGCTGTTTTATTTATGTTTATTGTTAAATTTGTATTTGTTGTTGTTTTTTATTTGTTTTTTTTTGTTTTTTTTTTGACGTGTTAAGTTTTCACAGTTGCTCCAGCATTTGGAAAATGAATTACCGCTGCACCGGCGCCCGCCCATCAGCCTGCAAGTCGCCTTCTCTGTAGCTCCCCATCTTTCTCCCTTATTGCCTCCCTCATTCCCTCCCTCATTCCCTCTCTCTCTTTCTCTCTGATATCGCTCATATCATTCCCAAAACTTATAGACAAGTGTTGCTAATTAAAATGCAAAGTGAACATTTTACGACTTTTGTTCAACTAATTTAAGGGTAACTTCAAGAGCAACAACAACAACAACAACTTAAATAAAAACAACAACTAAAACAACAAATATCTTAACTAACAACTACAACAACTACAACAACTACAACATGAGATTCATAGGCCCAAACATAGGCGCCGCCATATAAACTTGGCCTAGACACGCGATGGCCGCGAATTTTACTGTCAATGGCAAAGTTTGCATGCAAGAAGGCCATAAACAGCAGACCAGGCACATGGTAGGGGGATGGGGTGGGGGTTAATGGGGGAGGGGCGGTAGTTGAACAGGAAGGTCCAGAGCCCAAAGAGAGAAACTATGACATTTGGTCGCTATTTTCGGGTATCGCAAAGGCAACACATGTTGTACAGGATTATTTGTTGAGACACATGTCCTGAGGTGGCGGCGGGGGCGGATGTGTTTTTGGAGGGGAAGTCAGTCGTGTGGAGTTTCCCTTTCGTTGCACCATTGATAATTTTGGCTATGCAAATAGATTGATCTGGAAATTTGATAAGGAACTAAGGTTTACACAACTGTTGAGAGGGCAAACACTTTTTTTATTTTTATTTATTTATTTATTTTTTTTTTTGTATAATTTTTTTTATATATTTTTTATTTTTGGGCTTAGCAAAAAAAAAAAGAACTTGAAGTAAAGGTTTTTTCGTGCACGCAATGGAATCGATTTTATTTAGCTTAAGATCAATAATATATTTTATTTTTTAAATTAACACTTTGATGAACACTTTTAATACAAGTATTAAAGTAGTAAAATATTAACTTATATTCTTAAAAATATTAAATTTTATTTTAAATTATATTATTTATATTTTTATTATTATTTTAATTTTATTTCTTTTTATTACTTTTAATTTTGTTTTTTTTTAGCTATTCTTTTATTATTTATTATTTATTATTTATTATTTATTATTTATTATTTATTATTTATTATTTATTATTTATTATTTATTATTTATTTTTTATTATTTATTATTTATTATTTATTATTTATTATTTATTATTTATTATTTATTATTTATTATTTATTATTTATTATTTATTATTTATTATTTATTATTTATTATTTATTATTTATTATTTATTATTTATTATTTATTATTTATTATTTATTATTTATTATTTATTATTTATTATTTATTATTTATTATTTATTATTTATTATTTATTATTTATTATTTATTATTTATTATTTATTATTTATTATTTATTATTTATTATTTATTATTTATTATTTATTATTTATTATTTATTATTTATCCCTTCGAGTCGTGTACATGAAATATGGAAGCGCGACATTGACCCATTTTCCGGACATTAAATTTTCATTTATTGAGCATCGAAATTGATTTTGAGGTTGAGGGACTAGAAAAAGCGGCAATACCCGAGTTTGACTTCAATGTGTTACCGAATATTTAGGTGGAAAAGCGGAAAATGTTAACCCTTATGATTAGTGAAGATAACACGTTTTGTACTTGGCTCATTGGCACGTTTTAACGTGGCCCAGTGCCTTTTGCCTGGTTGGGGTTCGCGTTCGACTTTGGGCCTGGGTTTGAGTTCAATGTGAAAGTGGCAAGAGGCGGCGGCATTTGGTGAATATTTTTGTTGTTGTTTTAAAAACAAAATTTTTTTTGTTATTTTTTGGTTTTTGGGTCTTTAGTTGGCAGACAATGAGAGATCTTGCGACGGACACCTGAGGCGACGTTGGTAATGGTAATGGCAGCATCTGAGGGGGAGCAGAGCAACTGTGGTGGCAGCATCTGCTGGGGTTGGGGGAGAGGCTGTGGCAGTGGCAGCGGCAGCGGCAGCGACTGTTGCATGTCATTTTCTGACCGGTATCTCAATAATTCATACGCAATTGTATTGAACAATAAATTAATCACACGAACGAAAGCCGCACACACGATAAGACAACATAGACAATGGCTAAAGACAGATGAGTGTGTCTGTGTGTGTGTGTGTGTGTGTATTTATATCTATTCATGTATCTGTATGTGTATATTTATCGGAATATAACTGGATGTATCGAATGTGGCCACATGGATGGATGGATGCATTTGCAAATGAATAAATATTGAATCAGCACTGCGGGAAAATTAAAAGGCAATTTTCCCGCTAAGATAAAACAAAGATCGAACGTGTTTTCCACAGTGCAAAAGTCAATTAATCATTAAAGAAAATACTGTGTTCATGTGCCTGTCGAAGTTGTTACCGTTGTTGTTGTTGTTGTTGTTGTTGGGATTGTTGTTGCAAGTTGTTGCAAGTTGTTGTTTGGTAGTTGCTTGTGGCACAGGAAACATCAGAGTCTTGCATCTTGCATCTTGCGTCTTGCGTCTTGCGTCTGGCAATGCGTGTAAAGTAAAAGTAACTAAAAGAAGCCGCAACAATGGCAAAGTTGCACAATTAGAGACATTTCATGGATGCCATTGACGGACTCCAACAGATGCCAACAAGTGTCTCCATTTCAAGGAGCTGCTGCTCCCTGTGCTTCAGCCATCAAGTTTCTTCCTTTTGCCTCAAGACTTGTTTGCACACAATTTTAATTGTTTCTCGACCTGTGATTACTTTCCACAGCCTCAGATTGCCCTATTATCCGTCTATTCAGCCAGTCTGAAAACTCAACTGGTTAGTCAGTCAGTCGAATACTCAGTTAGTCAGTCATCCAAATACTCAGTTAGTCAGTCATCCGAATACTCAGTTAGTCAGTCAGTCGAATACTCAGTTGGTCACTCAATCGGATGTTCAGTCAGACAGCTGGTCGGTTGGTCAGCTTGTCAGTTTGTCACTTAGTCACTTAGTCAGTCATCCCATCAGCCAAGTCAAGTCCTCAATTTGTTGGTTTTTTTCCAGTTTAATCAAAAGTTGTTGTCTTCGTGTCCAGTTAATGCGTAACATTCCTGCCGATGAGGTCCTTACATAATAAGCGACGACCTCAAAACAAGTGAAGTAAAGCAATTTTATGCGTTTAAGGGAAAAACTTGATTTTAAACACGGGATACAAAAACAACATAAATATTTTTTATATATAATATATATTTATTTTAATACATTTTAGTTTTTATGCAATTTTATTTTTTTATATACTTGCTTAAGTATATATTTATTTTTTATATATTTACTTTTCGTATACATTTATTTATTTTTTATTTATATTTATTTTAATATGTATTAATTTTAATATACATTTATTTTTAAATATATTTATATTTATATATTTATTGATTTATTTAATTTTATAATTTTTTTAATTTATTTTAATTTAATTATTTTATAACATATATTATTCTATGTATATTAAGAATTTTTTGTTAATATTTTTTTTTTTATAATTTGTATTAGTTTCTATACTTATTTTATATTAAATATATTTATTTTATATTAAATATATTTATTTTTTACATTTTTGTATTTAGTTTTTATATTTTATTCGTTCTTTAATTATTAATTTGTGTATACATTTATTTATATTTAATTGTAACTGTAATTGTTTATTTTTATATATTTTTTTAATTATATTTTATTTGATTATTATTTCTGTTCATATCCCTTTTTTTCATATATCTCCTTTTTGTTTTAATTTATATATATATTTTAAATTTATAAGCTGTTTTTATTTTTTTTACATTTTTGAAGCCACTTTTTATTTTTTAATAGCAAAATTTCGAGTCTTTAAGTTAATTGCGGCTTTAGGTCTTTTATTTGATAACATATGCCACTCAGTGTTATCAAACTATTATCGTGTTTCATTACGGTAAAGACTCAGCTTTCAGAGATCGATATTATATCAATTATGGAAAATCTCGTAAGACACGCTTCGTGATAGGAAAGTAAAAAATTGGTAGCTTGCCCCAAGTGTTGGGGGCTTATCGATAACAATTGCAAGTGATTTGCTTCCAAAACAAATCGGGCGTCTAATTGCCGTATGTCATACACACACAGACACTCACACACACACGCATACACGCATACACCTGCACACACGCAGCGTGATGTGATTTTAATTGAATAAAGCAAAAGGAGCGAAAAGTCAGCAGCGGCAGCAGCGGTAACCCAATTGAAACCGTTAATAAAGCTGTAAACATATCAATTACCGACATTTCAATGCGTCGCCATATGGCCCAATTGTGCGACTTATGCATCGCCCTGTCTCTTTCTAGCCTACCAGCTGCAGCTGTCTCGCTCGCACCCGCGGCACTCCAAGCTCCAAACGCCACTCGCCTTGGTTATTGTTTTGCTTCATTTCTGCTTTTTATAAATAAAAGACATTCCTCCATTGCAATGACAACTCGAAGATTTATCTATGGCCGCATTGACAGCTATTCACAAAAGAGTGAGGGAGAGAGGAAGAGGGGAGGAAGAGAGAGAGAGGGAGAAGGCAGTCATCAAAGTTTAAAATCAGACTGGAGGCGGCAGGAGTGCAAGTGGGTGGGAGGCATAAGCGTTAGGTGGGGTGGTGATGGTCAGGGGGTTGGGTGGCTGGGTGGCTGGGTAGGAGGCAAGCGAGGGAGGAAGGACGTTGCAAGGCAATGCGATGCGATGCGATGCGGTGGCAATCGTTGACTACTGTTGCCACAGTCGATATGTTGCTGCCACATTCAGACGCTGAGTCACTTTTGCTTTCTCAACTTGTCGCCTGCCATTTTATCAAACGAATCTGTGGCATTTCATTTGCTTCTGCAGCGCAGCCCACACATCTCCCAGTTGCAAGCAAGCACACACACACACACACACACACACACACACACACACTCGCCTCTGAGGCACACATAACACACACATACAGAGCCACATATAAGTGAAGCATGAAGTTGCAACAACTGCAACTTCAAAGTCGTCAATGAGAAGTCCAAAGATATTTTATCTATGAGTTTGTCGTGTGTGTCAATGTGTGCCATGTGTGTGTGTGTGTGTGTATGTGTATGCTGTGTGTGTTTGTGCGCGCTGTGTGTACATTGTTCGTTATTGCCTGCCTTGGACTTTCGTTTGGTGGCATCGACGTCGTCGTCGTCTCTTTCCTGAAAGTGAATCTCAAATATTTCTTGATTATGTGCAACGATGTTGCCTCCAAGATTGGCAAACGTTTCGAAGAGGCGCTGCCCGCGGCAACTGAGACGCCGCGGCTGCTACTGAGACGCTGCTGCTGCTGCACCCAAAGGCAAAAAGGCAGCGACAGAATTCGCATATCGGATACGGCGATTCAATGCAATGTAACAAGGTCATGTGAGAGAGTTACACTAACAATGTGCACATGTGTGCATGTGTGTGTGTGTGTGTGTGTGTGTGTTTGGTGGCCTCCTCCCCTCCTCCCACTGCTTTGCCTTGCAACTTCTACTTGAGAGTCGCCAAGTGCTTGTTCATATCTCCAGCATCTTTTGGCTCATTTGCCGTTTGAGTCTTGCTTTGGTTTTATATTGTTTTCTTAACTTGTTTTTCTTTCTTATTGTTTTTCTTTTTCTTTTTCTTTTTCTTTTTGTTTTTCTTTATTTTTTTTTTCTTCTTTCATTTCTTTATTTTTGTTGTTGTTTTATTTTCTTGTTTGTTTACCAACGCATTTCACTTTCTATTGCATTTCGAATGCATTTCTGTTGCCGCCGCTGCGGCCGCTGCTGCCGCTGCTGCAACGACAAGTGGGCCGAAATCGACAAGTTTGACTTTTCTTCTTGACGCTTTTCACTTTCATTAGCGCGCATTTTGGCGTTTCCTTTTGACCATGAAATAACATATTTCATTTCCATTTCCATTTGCATTTTTATTTTCCCATTTTTTCTTCACATTTTTATTCCCATGTCGAGTTGCTCCTCTTCGAAGCGCTCACCTAATCCTCTGTCATTCGATATGCCAATTGGACTTCTGGTGACTTCTGCTGCTTCCTCTTCTTCTGCGTTTTATTGTTCTTGCTCAGGTAGGCAATAAATTTGTTGTTGTCGCTGTTGTTGTTGTTGTCATTTAATATCACATTTAAGTAGCTGTTCTTGATTCCACACCTGAGAGAACGCCATTCCGTGTTCTCCGTCGCAGTCGGCGCTCGTCTTGTGTTTCAGACTGTGAATGTGCAAAAGTCAAGGAACAAGATATCCGACGGTTGACTCTGAAAAGAGATCCCCATTATAAAACCCGCTAAACGCTTCTAAGCGCACATTCAAAATCTGAGATCTTAACTCAAAACTCAAACTCAGAAAAGATACTAAATTATTTTCTGGATTGTTGCATAAGTTTCGAGTTTTTACGAGACATTAAATTTTGCTTACGTCCAAATGAAATCTTACCCAACCGAAGGCTTTGCGAAGATCAACAAATTTATAACTCAGATTTCCAAATTGTAATTGGATGTGTGAAAAATTACGTTTGAATTTAAATCTCTAGCAATTTTTCGAAATTTTATTTCTCTGACTAAATTAAAATTTGTATTTTAAAATTTAAAAAATTAAATAAGAATTCTTTTGCAGTTAGAAACTTTGTAAGGATTAAAAAAAATTAAATTAAAAAATAAAAAAGTATTTGATTTAATTAAAAATAAATATAATAATTTAATAATATATAATTTAATTTAATATATAATTTAATTTAATATATAATTTAATTTAATATATAATTTAATTTAATATATAATTTAATTTAATATATAATTTAATTTAATATATAGTTTAATTTAATTTAATAAATAATTTAAAGATTTATTTTAAAATATATAAAAAAATATTTTAAATAGAAAAAAAATGTTCTTAATTTAAAAATATATTTTGAATATCGAAAAATACTCTTTATACGAGTTTTTTTTTTTTATAATTTAGAAAAAACTTAAAAAGTTTAAAATCCTTAAATCGTATTATTTGTTTTGATTTTAAAAAATAAGCATTAAAAAATATTTGGTTAATCTGAAAGAACTTTAAAAATTTAAAAATTTGCTTTGAACTTTCTAAAACTTAAAGTGCTTAAAACAATTACATTTTTTTGTATTATTGAAATCTTGTATTACAAAATATAATATTTTTTAATTTATTATAATTTATAACATTCTTAAAAATAATTATTTTTGATTTTTGTTATTATTTTTTCAAAGAACTCATCTTGAAGTCAAATAATTTGACTATTTTTCAGTTGAAGAGCTCGGAACTCCACGCGTTAAACTAATTAAAAGTGAACTTTTGGAAAGTCTATAAAATTTTTCCTTTGTTTTTTTTTTTACCAATATTTTCCGCTCTTTTGTGAAAAATCACCCAAAACGATTTCGTTTCTTTGGGAATCGTTGGAGCTCACGAATCCAATCTTCATAAAATCTCAGCTCAGCTCCATTATTCCACCTTCAGAAACTAATTAGTCGTAAAGCCCGCGCACTGCTGAAGACGAAGACTTCACACTTGATTTTCCCACACACATACACACACACACTTATATACATACAAATACACACTCACACACACACACGCGCGTATTTCTGACTTATCTTTTCCGCCAACGTTTTTCTAGCCAAAAAATCACCCGCATGTGTCAAATCTTTTATGGCAAATCTTCAAGTTTGCAGCCTGTGGAGTGTGTGGGGTGTAGTTAGGTGAGGTGAGGTGAGGCGAGGTGAGGTGAGGTGAGGAAAGGTTAGGTGAGATGAGGTGTAGTGCGGTGTGGATGGGTGGGGAGTATTTGGGAGGCAATATGATGAGAATTGTTGCTGAAAGCCGTTTTAAAATATGTACCTCTCGCCTCCTTCTCCTCCTCTCTCTCGCTCCCCCTTCCCTGGAGCCTTTCTAGTCGTACCTCCCACTATATAGCGATGCGGCGGCGATGCCGACTCCGACTGCGGCTGGGAAAGGGACCCAATTATCGCCCGGAGATGTTGACGTCAACGTCGCCAATTGACCATTACGAGTAACAACAACCGAGTTGGCAACCAACTTTGGCCAATTGCTTGACCGCTGACGATCGACGACCATCGCCGGTGACTGCAATTGTGCCCATTTCCGACTTCAACTTGACCACAAAAACAACAACAACAACAACAACGAAAAATAAAAGAGGCTCAAAGAGAAAAATAAACCGAGTAAAGCGGGACCCATGGTAAGGAGGCTGGGGTACAGCTGCCCCTGGCACCCTTCCTCCTCAATTTACCCCTCAACATTTTTGTTGCTTGTGTTGTTGTTGTTGTTGTTTCGGTGTTGCCAAAGTAAATCGACGTTCATTTGTTTTTCAGCGCGTTGTTCGTGCAAATTTCGCTGAGATTTAAGTTTTTCTGTCTACTTTTAAAATGGGATACATTGACTATGGCTTGAAGTGTATCCTGCAAGGATGGCTGTTTATTTAAAGGACTTGGATTGATCTTTGGTAGCAATACATTAAGTAGCTTTAATTTGAATAGTCATAAGTGAAGCAAGGATCAGTTTTCAGTTATTCAATATACATTTTATTTACTCAGTTAACTTGGAACTATTTTTTTAAAATATTTTTTATTATTTTTTTTTTTGTATATTTTTTTAACATATATTTTTAAATATTTTTATATACATTATACATTATATTATATATTATATATTATATTTTTTTAATACTTTTATTTTGTCTTTTATTAATTTTTTTTTAATTTTTATATATTCTTTTAATCCTTTAATTTGGTTTTTTTTTTATTTTTTCTTATTTTTTTTTATTTTGTTTTTTTTTTAATTTTATAATTATTAGTCTTACCGTAAAAGTCTTGTAGCCCATCTATTGCCCATTTTTTTTCTCCTTTTTTTTCACCATTTTTTTTTTTTAAATTAAAATATAATTAAATTTTTGTTTAGTTACTTAGGGTATTTGATAGTTGGTGTAATTTCAATTATTTAATTTTAGTTTTCCAGTTGTTGTTGTTGATGTGTTTAGCCGTTTTTTTGGCTTTACAAATTGCCCGTAAATGATATTTTCACAACTCGCATCGATCGGTGGCCCCGAAGGCGCCCTGTCCACAACTTCCTTTTTCCCCTCCACCAACCTCCGACAACAGCACATCCCATAGCCCAAATCCACATCCCGATCCCCTTTCCCTTCCCCGCACCCACCCCCTCCATTCGCATTCGCTCCGAGTACCGACAAGTGAGAGAGTTCGTTGGGGTTAATACGGCCAATAAATTGTTATTGCGATTTGTTGCTGATTTTTGGTTGTTGATGCTTTATGGGCCATATTTTTGGCCAGGTTGAGGCTTTGCTTTTCATCTGTTTTCCATTTGTGTTTTTCCTATTTTGTAATTTTTTTTTTTCTTCTATTTTGTACTTTGTATTTTGTATTTTGTGTTTTGTATTTTGTGTTTTGTATTTTTTGTTTTGTATTTTGTATTTTGTATTTCAAATCTTGAACTTAGTGGTTTGTGGCTTGTGTTTTGAATTTTGGGGTCGAATCGCCCAACGGCAATCGTTGAAAGAAATATTGAAATTTTGGGGCAAATTGTTTTCAATTTAATCGACTCGACGGCATTTTTCATGCTTAGCCGCCGCGGAGTGCAAATATAATTAATGATAATGAATTGTTATGGACATCGGGCCGAGCTGCCCACTAGCTTTGGGTAGCTGCAGCTTCCCAGACGCCCACAATGTGGGCAAGGGGAGGGGAAGGCACGCAACAACAACAACAACGGCGACAGGAGGAAAATAGTAATAAGTTTGGAAAATATTTTTGGCGGTGGGCAAATGTCGTGCGACGTTTTTGAGTTTTTTTTGGGAATTTTTTATTTTTTTTATTTTTATTTTTATTCCATTTTTTTGTTGTTAACTTTTTGAGAAGCTTTTGCGAATTATGTTTAATTTTTATTTTTGTTATATTTTCCTTGGCTTGTGGTGGGAGTTGGAACTGAAGTTGCCTGGGCTGAGTGGTTGGGGTTAGCTTGAGTTTGATTTATCACTCGAGTGGCGAGCGAAAGGTTGCCATAAAAATGTTGCTAAACAAATGTTGACGCAGCCGTCGCAGCAGCTGCGGCAGCGCCAAGAGCAGCAGCAGCGACGACAGCGGCAGCGGCAGTGCCAATGGGAGTTGAGGTAAAAGTTTTCTTTACGGTTTAGTTTTTCAGCTTTTCATTTGGTTATTTCGCTTTCGTTGATTGTTGTTGCTCTTGTTATTATTATTGTGGTTGTTGTTGTTGTTGTTGTTGTTGTTGTTGTTGTTGTTGTTGGTTGCACGTTGCTTTATTATGCAATTGCCTTGGCCAAGTGCTAATAAAATCAGTTAACAAAATTCATTTGTTGTCATTTGTCAAAATGGACGACAACGCAACTTGTTATTTTTTTTGTCCATTCAATTTTAAATTTAATTTTTTTCTTCCTATAATTTTTTTTTTTATTTTTTATAAATTATTTTTTTGCGTATTTGTTTTAACACGCATTTCGCTTTTATATTTGCAGCTTGTTTTTTGGCACAGAAAGTAAATTGAAAGGCAATTTCCGTACTCCAAGTCCCCGAGTCACCTGCGTCACATCCTCAACTACACACGATCAGCAGCAGCAGCAGCAGCAACAACAACAACGACTACAACAACAACAACTACAACCATAGCAACGACAACAAAATTTGAAGACTTGGACTTGGACTTGGATTGGGATTGGGATTGGAGTGTAACCACATTTTGGACACTTTTCACATTTCGAAGTTTATGTGAGTTTTAAGCTTAAGCAATTAACTTTTTATTTGTTTTCGTACTGAAAACGATCTTTAGCCAAATTAATGCACTTGCCATAATCATAATGACGTTTATATGATGTTCGTTGCACTTGACTTTGAAACAATTAAAAAAGTTGTCAACACAATTTGGGTGTTTAGGTCAAGGAAGCCAATGTCTACGAGTTTTTAGTTGCACAAAAAAAAGAAAAAAATAAATAAATTTTAAATATAAAATCCCAATTTTGGGATTAGGATTTTTTTTTATATTTTTTCTCTCTACGATCTCTGAGCCTTGTTTGAAGCACACACAGTCTGTGCTTTCACTTCCTTTTGAGCGCGTTTATTACCTTCATGATGATCAAGATCAGTTTGATGATTCTTTTTATGATTATTTTCAATTTATTGTTTTTTAAAGTAGCATCAAGTTCAGAGAGTGAAGATCATGCGGTTACGATTCCGAGGAAAGCCCCAACGATCGCTTCCTTGTTACAGATCAAAAACAGGATCTATTTTCAACGGCCTTTCAAGATCTCAAGTAAAGTGCATTCTGAGTTTTAAAAAATTATTAATCGTTATGTGAATTACACTTATTTTATAAAGAATTTTACTTCATACCTGAATCAGATTTTTCAATTTTTAAGATCAGATCATCAGCATAATTTCAGTTGCAGGTGATTTCCCGATCCCGCAGATTTTCCTTCATTGAAAAATTTCAACTGATTTTTTTTTTGCTACGTTAAAAAACTGTCAGTTTTTTAAATTAGTTTAAAATATGGCCAACTTACTTTTAAAATAATGAGTACCCTGAAAAGTGAGTTACATACATGTCATGGAAACGAGCAACATTTTTGCCAACTTCTTGGACACCTCCATCGACTGGCCTTTCGCTCACCCGCCGGAGTGTTGGCGATAATTTATACTCAAAGCCTCAGAAAGAGTCGCATTCCATTTGTTTTACTGTACCACAATTTATGTCATGGCTGCTAATTTGGTAGCTTGTCAGAAACCAGAGACCATAGACTAGAGACTGGAGACCAAGAGACTAGAGACTAGAGACCAAGAGACTAGAGACTAGAGACCAAGAGACTAGAGACTAGAAACTTAAGACTAGAGACCAAGAGACCAAGAGACCAAGAGACCAAGAGACCAAGAGACCAAGAGACTAGAGACTAGACACTAGAGACTTAAGACTAGAGATCAAGAGACTAAAAGACCAAGAGACCAAGAGACTAGATACTAGAGACTAGAGACAAAGAGACAAAGAGACCAAGAGACCAAGAGACCAAAAGACCTAGAGACTAGATACTAGAGACTAGAGACCAGAGACTAGAGACTGGAGACAGGAGACTAAAGACCAAGAGACCAAGAGACTAAAGACTTGAGCCCAAGAGACCAAGAGACTAGACCCTAGAGACCAAAAGACTTGAGACTAGACACTAGAGACTTAAGACTAGAGACCAAGAGACCAAAAGACCAAAAGACCAAGAGACTAGATACTAGAGACTGGAGACAAAGAGACCAAGAGACCAAGAGACCAAGAGACTGAGACTAGAGACCAAGAGACCAAGAGACCAAAAGACCAAGAGACCAAGAGACTAGATACTAGAGACTAGAGACAAAGAGACCAAGAGACCAAGAGACCACGAGACTAGAGACTAGAGACAAAGAGACAAAGAGACCAAGAGACCAAAAGACTTGAGACTAGACACTAGAGACTTAAGACTAGAGATCAAGAGACTAAAAGACCAAGAGACCAAGAGACTAGATACTAGAGACTGGAGACAAAGAGACCAAGAGACCAAGAGACCAAAAGACCAAGAGACCAAAAGACCAAGAGACCAAGATACCAAAGAACCAAAAGACCAAGAGACCAAGGGACTAGATACTAGAGACTAGAGACAAAGAGACAAAGAGACCAAGAGACCAAGAGACCAAGAGACCAAGAGACTAGAGACTAGAGACTAGAGGCAAAGAGACCAAAAGACCAAAAGACCAAAAGACCTAGAGACTAGAGACTAGAGACTAGAGACTAGAGACTAGAGACTAGAGACTAGAGACTAGAGACTAGAGACTAGAGACTAGAGACTAGAGACTAGGGACTAGAGACTAGAGACTAGACACTAGAGACTAGAGACTAGAGACTAGAGACTAGAGACTAGAGACTAGAGACTAGAGACTAGAGACCAGACTAAAGACCAAGAGACCAAGAGACTAGACTCTGGAGACTAGAGACTAGAGACTACAGACTAGAGACTAGAGGCAAGAGACTCGGGAGTTGGGAGTTTAGTTGGAGGCGGAGGGGCCACCTGTCGTGTGGCCATAACAAACGACTTCCCTTTGACAGAAACAGGCGATCGGGGGGCGTGGCTAAGACACTAGGATGGCAACTGGGAGTAGGCGGTGGGTGTTGTTTTGTTGTCTTTAATATATTTTTAAAACAGCCACCGTGTAAATGTGGCATGTGGCATGTGGCCCCAAAACGAGTGCAGAACATATCGAAAAATGTTCGAACTACAAAACACGACACATTTATCTTGTGTGGCATGGCAATGGATGTGGATGGGTGGATATGTGGATGGGTAGAAGAAGGGGGGTGGGGCGACGTGTTAAGGGGGGTGGCACAAAAATGTTTATAAGTTGTAGACAAATTTGTTGGCCAAGTTTGGGGGACAAAAAACTGTTTGGCGATTAGCGAGCACTTAACAGCGGAAAACAGTGGGGGAAGGAATGCGGGGGAGGTGGGAGAATTGAAGGAGGGAGGGTTGCGAGTGGTGGATGGGTAAATGGGTAAATGGGTGGGGCTGCCGCTGCTGTTGCTACCGTTGCTTGGGGGCAGGTGCCCGGCCCGGCCCGGCGTTTGCATGTTCAACATTTTGTCCACATCGAGAGTCGATAACTTTCGTTTTTTGTGGTCCATGGCAATTCTCTAATTGCTCAGCACCACCTGAAAGGTGGCCTTTGTTTCGTTTCGTCGTTGTCAACCACCGTTGGTGGTGGACTCTCCAGTTGCAACGAGTTGCTGATTGTCGGTTGCTGCTTGTTGCTTGCTGCTTGCACGTTGCCTGTGCTCTGGCGCCTTGGTTGCACTATTGCCCCTGGTCTAGTGGCCTTTTCTTGGTCTGTTTTTTTTTTTTTTATCCATGTTCATGTCGTCACATGCAACAACGTTGCAGCTTACCACCTTTTCAGTTGCGACTTCGACTGCGTGGCAAGTCTGGTTGCATGTGTGGCGATTGGAATTTGCTATGTTTTCATTTTCAGTTGACATTTGGCACATGTTTCGCTATCTCAGAAGCACGACGTGATGTAAGCCGCTAAAAGTATGGCAACAAAAAAAAAAAAAAAAAAAAAACTTGGATGACAAATACAAAGTTCTACCAATCATGGGTGACGGGAAGAGGGGGTAAAGGTGGGTTGTGGGAGGTGGGTGGTGGGAGGTAGGAGGGTCGGATGGGTTTTAGATTGCGTTATGTGAAGAGTTTTAGGTACTCGAAGTGATAGGGCGATAAGTGAAGGTCGTTTGATCAACGACTTTTATCAATTTGGCCAATTGTAGGGTATGTGATCAGTCGGTGAATATCTCCCATGGCTTTGAGTGCGATCATCGAGGTACAAAGTGCTTTTTGTATTATTGCCTTTTTTTTATTATTTTGCCGTTTGTTTCGACTTAAATGTTATCTTAATGAAAATATATATTTAGGAGTCAAAGTAGAGACTGGGAAAAATTAAAAAAATAAATAAAACTTAAGATAAAGTTCTATAAATTAAAAATATAAAATATCCTAAAGTCAAAGTCAGAAAAACTAAAAGATAAATAATAAATTAAGGGTCAAAGTAGAAAATAATTTAAATTTAAAAAAAATAATAAAGTAATAAATAAAAATCCATATACCAAACGCCAAATTAAAAACTTAAATTAAGTAAAAAAAATTAAAAATAATAAAAAATTTAAAAAAAAATATATAAAAAATCAAAAGTTTTAAAAAAATAAATAAATCTATAAAAATAAATTAGTTAAAAGTCAATGTAGAAAAGTAATAAAAGTTTAAGGGCAGAAACTTAGAAAATAAAAGTAAATTTAAATTAAAGCACGATAAATTAAAAGTTAAACTAAAAGTTATAGTAGAAACTAGAAAAATTTAAAGTAAATTTTTAAATTAGAGGTCGGATTAAAAACTAAAATAAATATTACCAGAGTTCAACTTAGGCACAACCTTAGAAATTTCGATCCTCAACTTTGATTTAATTAAAAATTTTTGAGTCTTTAATTGGAATAATTTTGTTAAACTGAACTTAATGTATTACTTAATTTAGAGTTTATTTGCTTAATTAGTTTTAATAGTGGTTAACACGCACCCTCCCTCCCCCCACCCAGCCCCTACTTAGTCTTCAACCACTCATAAATTTCTGCTGCTTCTTTGCTTTGGTTATTTAGGTGAGCCACAGAAAATGTGGCAGTTTTTGTTGTTGTTGTTGTTGCCGCCGCTACTTGTGGTCGCTTTGTGGTTGAGCTTGACATGCCGCTTGTACCTCCGCTCCGTTCCCCCGCTGCCCACCACACGACGCACCACCCACTTTCAACCTCCTTTATTGGAGGCTGCGAAAAAAATATTTTTTTTTTTAACTTAATTTTTGATTGCCCTGCATTTGGATTTGTGTTGTTGTGGTTGATGCGGCAGTTGCTGTTATGATTGTTGTTGTGGTTGTTGTTGATGTTGCTGTTGTTGCTGCTGCTCTTGTGGCTTGTTGTTGCTATTTACAAGTCAATATGGTTATTGTTATTGTCATTGGCGCATTGCCTGCAATTTGGCCATTTTGCAGAAGGCAGCAACAGCCACAGTCACAACAAAAACAACAACCGCAACAACAACAGTCGCCAGCAGTGAACAACGGCAACTGCAACTGCTGCAACTGCAACAATTGCAACGGCTGCAGCCTCACGTGTGCCCAAGTCTGGCAACATGTTGCCAGGCAGTTAACAATTCATTAGGTGTTGCATTGCTCGTTGTCTGTGTTGCTGCTGCGATGCTAGTAGTTGTTGTTGTTGCAGTTGCAGTTGTAGTTGTTGCAGTTGTAGTTGCAGTTGTTGTTATGTCTTGCAGTTGTTATGGTTGTTGCTGTTGTTACCTGCTGGCAACCGGCTAATAATTTATGGCATCTTGCCTTGCGGCCAACTTGATTCGATTGGTCAACCTGGCTTAAACGCCAAATGCGTCGTAGACAATTCTTGGAAGAATTTTCTTGGCAGCTGTACCCGTGTTGCAAGTGTGTGAAAGTGCGAGTGTATGTGTGTGTGTATGTGTGTGTGTATATGTGTTTGAATGTATGAGTATGTCTTAGCCATAGATAAACTATAAACCATAATTTATGCAACATTTTCGAACGGTCCGCGGAATGCAGTCACCTGTCATAAATTGTCATCAGCGGCTCTTGGCCAAAGTTCGACTTCCAAACGATCGACTCTTTGCCTCTCGGTATACCCTGCATCCATCGATCATAAAGCTGTGAACTTACGAGCTCTGCTTATGGCTTAATTATACCCTCTACTTTTGGCATATTTAAAGTGTATTATTTCCTGTGTAAAGATGAGACGTGGCTTCATTTAGATTTGGAGTCTCTGACAGCCAAAAGAAAATGTCAGTTTTAGCTTGATTTAAAGCTAAATGAATGTTAATTGGCTATATGTGTATATGTACATGTATGTGTGAATGTGTGAGTGTATATGTATTGAGGTGGTACTTAAAGATTTATAAAGTAAAAAGTCGTAACTTTTTCTGTTCTTGGATCTTTGTGCGAGGAATTTGGGCTTATCGTTTTTTATTTATCGATATAAGTATGTATTTTGTTATTATTTATCGATACATATTTATGTACTTATCAATATACAAATATCTTTGATTTTTTTTTATCAATATATATTTTGATACATAGTTTATTTTAATGTATCGATATATATTTTTATATTAATCGATATATATTTATAAATATTTATCGAAATATATTTTATTATTTTTAATATATATTTTTGATTATTATTTGTATATATTTTTGATTATTATTTATATATATTTTTGATTATTATTTATATATATATATTTTATTTTTATTTATCGATAGCATTATTTTTAATATTAATTAACAGCACCTACAGGGTATTTTTTCGCCCATCACTTTTTATTTGCTTGAACAAATGTATCGCCGCTTAGTCATAGCCTCTTGCCAGTTACTGCCCGGCGACCTGATGACTAAATTGGCAGATAATTCAATGCAGTTCTTTATATATAAATATATATGTACATAAATGGATATATACATATATATATATAGAAATATACCACATATATATATAGATAGAAATATAGTTATATCAACACACACACACACACACGCATAGATACCTAGCTATAGGTACATGTTAAAATTGATTACCTGCTGATTAAATTGAATGGCGCATTGGGTAACTGTATAATTTTAATGGGAATAGAAAACAAAAAATAAATTTATATATATATATATATACATATATATATATGAGAACTGGGAAGTTATCTTATCGCCGTCCCACGCGTGTTCATAGGTCGGGTAATGAAAGCAGATCCAGAAGCGAGTCAAGTGGCAATACAATTGCCTTCAATTATGAACGTTATTTGCTTTAATTTGTGTATAGAAACTGACATCCGGTGGAAATAGCAAAAATATGTGAGTTTTTTTTTTCCAAATCTTAAAAAGCAGAATTAAAATTTAAAAAATAGAAAGAAAAAAAAACGAAAGTTTATTTTCATTTTCACGCATTTTTTGAAGTTCTTTTATGTGTGTCATTTTGAGGCTTGGGGTTTTTTATTTTTTGGAGGGATTTTTTGAGGGATTTTTGGAGGGGCTTTTCATATCTTCCATTGGGCTTTATATTTGAAAGATTTACGAACTTCTTATTGTCTAGGCCTTAGACTTGAAACCCCCCTCACTACCAGCACCCCTTGCCCACTCCCCTCTACCCTTGCTTCTCTCCAGCCTTTCAGCTCTTTGACTGCTCTTCTTTCATATTCAAAAGATTTTCTTTGTTTGTCTCTTCGTGTGTTTGCCTGTTTGTTTGTTTGTTTGTTGTCGCTTGTGGCTAACCAAATATTTGCTGTCATCTTTTATGTTTTTCCTTCATCTCTCACTTAATTTTGGTTTATTTTAATTTCAAGTCTTCTGAGTTTTGTTTATTAATTGCGTGCTTTGGCTTACGGGCCGCAGTTTTATGCCTCCTATGATGATGTTTGGCATAAACTTGGGCACCGGCAACTTTTCCTGGAACCGAGTCGCTTTATTACCTCATGTTTGTCAGTTTTTTCGGCCACCTTATGTAACGTGCGACAGGTGACTGACGACTGCCGACCGACGACCGACCCCCTTCTATCCCCCCCCTCCACAACACAACCTGAAGCTATGTGAATGGAGTTTATTTTCCATTTAAGCTTTTTTTTTGTTTCGGCTTTTTGGGCCTTTGACTTATGGGCTAAAAGGTTAGCAGTTATTTTCTGGCTCTTCATTTTCTTGACAAATTTGCATAAATTTCAGTCAATAGCTGCGACCTGCCAACTAATCGACTTATCGATAATCGATATTAATTACAGTTTGATTGAAGTTAACAGTTTGAATCACATTTTTTTTGCCTTTGTCAAGGGCTTAGTAAAATTATCAATGAATAAAAGACCTCCAAATACCTTAACCATGGATAAATTTTTCTTAATTTTTAACTGTCAAAATTTAAAAAGCGAATAATTATAAAATTATTTTTGTTTAATTTAAATTGATATCCAATATTAAAAATTTCATCTTTATTTTTATACTTATTAAATTTGTATAATTTGCGACTTTTAGTTAATATAATTTGTACTTTAATTAAATTTTTAAATAATGATATCGATTTAAATGGCTTTTTTTTTATCTTTGTTAATAATTTATTTTCATGTGCCCAAATACTTAATTTATTTAATTACTTTACAAATTTGGAAAGCTTTGCTTTTGATCTATTTACATTTTTATAGTAACTTTTTAGTTGCACCCATGAATTGTTTTAAGATTTTATAATTATGACTGAATAATAAATTATAGCTTAAATTTATAAAAAAAAAACAGAGGTTTTAATATCCAAATTATGTCTTCAGACTTAAAAGTCTTAATTATATTTTTATTTGGGAAACTCAAAATTTTTACCACGAATTTTTTAACTTTCATATCTCAACTTCAAATAATGAAATAAATTCCTTTGATCCCATCGATCAAGAAAGCTGCAAATATTTAATTTAGCATTAAGATATAAAAAATCTGTAAATAGCTAAATGCTTATGGACAAGATTTATTATTTATTTATTTATAATTTGTTCAGCTATTATTTATTTTCAATTTATCTAGCCGTTATATATTTATAATATATTTAGCTGTTTTTCTTTTTAATTAGCTAGATATTATTTATTTTTTATTTAGTCATCAGATATATTTATTTATAATTATTTAAGCTTTTTATTATTTTTCATTTATCTAGCTATAAATTATTTATTATATATGTAGCTACTATTTATCTTTAGTTTATCTTAATTTTTTATATTCAATTCATCAAGTTGTTTATTATTTTCCATTTATCCAGCCATATTTCATTAGCAATTTATCTCCACGTTTTATTTATTTATAATTAATCAAATTATTATTTATATTTAAATTTTATAGCTATTTAATATTTTTATTATTTATTTTTTATTTCCTTTATTAATAACTCATATTTATGTTTTATTTATTTAGCTACTATTTACTTCGTTTTCTTAATATTTAATTTAACTAGCCATAATTTATTTTCAATTTATCTAGCCATAATTTATTTTCAATTTATCTTTTTATTATTAATTTATAATTTATCTAGCTAACTATTATTTATAATTAATCTATCGATTTATTATTCATAATTTCGTGCAATTATTTTCACACTAACTTCTCCGCTCAGGCACTTGGCGCTTTTCTCAGCTGGCAAAGAACCGCTAAAAAGCCGCCATAATCCTAACAAACAGGCGGGTTTAACCGCTTTCAAAACTTTGCAACTTAAAGTCTTAACTATTGTGCGTGGACCGTCCTCTCGGGATCTCTTCGATCGGTTCACTGGCATATTAATTATCTTATTAAGTAATAGACGCCTTTTTTATAGCGTCACAAAGCAAAAAGCCAAACACTTTATGCCATAAAATTATATATTTCTTAATGAGTCATCGTCGGAACTTATGTGAGTTTGCTACCAGTTGGGAGCAGTGGAATGAGGGGTGAGTGGTTGGGCGAGGGGGAGGGTATGGTTAATGTGCGGACTGTGTGTGGTGTGTGTGGTGTGTAGTCTGTGTGTGGTGTGTAGTGTGTGTGTTGTGTGTAGTGAATGGGCCTTTGGTTGTGGTAACTCACAAACGGACGTCGTCACACATGCAAATAACGCGATTTGCATGCGCGGCCAACAGCTTTAGTCATAGAGGATGGTAGGAAATGTTGGTTGAACGATTATGGGGGATGGTGAGGGGTTGGGGAATTGCTGGAAATCGCAGTGGCTCTTAACTGCTTTGAGTGACTAACCCAAAGTGTTGCCCGAGCTGTTGAAAATGCCAGCCCAATAGGCCTGAGGGGTCCTCCTTGAGCGCCGTAAATACATTATGTCTAAATGCAATTGTGTGCGTGTGTGTATATGTATATGTATACATACATACAAACATATATATATAGGTATATTTACGGTATGTTTTATGTCTGCTAGACCATTGGCTTGGCCAATTCATTTTGCCAATTGCACATTTTCCAACGACTCCAATGGCTCCCGACTCGATGTGTAGGTTGTTGGGAGTTCGAGTTTCGCTTTCGCTTGACCGAAATCGTTGAGGAGCGACTCAAGGCAGCTTTGATGGTCGGTTAGGAGGGGGGTGTGGGGTGGTTACGGTGGGGCATGAGGTGCTGAAGGGGCCCGAGGCACAAGAATTGAACATAAACGAAAAGTGCAAGTCGAGGTCTCCCCCCTTCAATGGGATTGAAAGAGGCCCCGCGGCGGGTTTGGTGGCAAAAACTTTTGTGGGTCTCCAGGGGACGGGGGTTGATCGCGCGGGGTCTTAGGGTTTTGCTTTGAGGGGCCAACGATTGTTGTGCCATTTTTTTTTTTTTTTTCTCTTCTTTTTTGCTGTTTTGCTGCTACTTTTGGCCAACGATTATAATGACTGGAAAAACTTTATTTACTGCTTTTAGCGTCGATTTGTGTGTCGTGGCACGCCCCCTTCATACCCACCCACCCAACCAACTGCCCCTTACCCTTCCCCTTCTCCCAATAGTCATCGTCGCAGCTATCGCTACCTCCGCCCACCATCGTCATCGTCATCATCAAGTAGTCCAGACAACTGCCGACAATCGTAAGCCCGAACCCCCCACCCCCCCTTTAAAACCACTGTGTGTGTGTGTGTGGATCATTTGGCAGTTTTTTATTTTTGGCTTTTTTCATGCGGAAGGTATATCAAAATTGTAGCTACAGTTTAACCAGTAATTATCTGAGGTGTCTCTTTTGGAACCTTAGACCATCAAGGGTATTCCCTGAACACTTTATTTCGTTTGGCTTCATATTTCTCATATACAGTCATATATATGTTATATATATAATTATTCACTTATTGTTATTTATTAAATATGATCGCTGCATCGATTCAGCTTTAGATTTTTTAAAATTTTTTAGGTTCAAATTCCCAAACGTCTGACACGTCTGTTCGTTGAACTTTTCGATAAACTTTTTAACTATTAAATTTTATTTAATTCAATCCGATATTCAAAGCTGAGAAGAAGAATTTAAAATTTCGTGACTAAACATTCCATGTGATATTCTATAAATCTATTATAATGATATAATTTCTTTCATTTTTGATTTTTTTGTTAAACTATCGAATTATCGGATTGGTTTCATTTCAAGGTCATAATTTCGATAAATGTACTATAATTTCCATAGAATTGATATTTCGATAAATTGAAGTATATTTATCGAAATTATATACATACATGAGATTAAGAAAATACCACATAATTCTATAGACTGATAGGTGAGGATAGGGTAGATCTTATCTCTGATATCGATAGTTGTCATAAGGAATGAGCTTTCAATAAAAGAAGTTTGTTTTGTGGAAGATGTTTACTGTGCTGCTTTTAAATGTTGCAATATATCGATAGCTGTGATACGATTTATATAAATAGCTAGAGCTTTTGCCAGCGATATATCGATAGATGCAACAAGTGTAATATCGATAATACAACTTTTTGCTTTAATGAATTTTTATTTAGTATTAAACACAATCTGTGTAATTTATCGATAGTCAAAGATTAACTCTCAGCCAATGCTTGACTAGTTATTTGTATATTCCTAGAATACCCCTGCTTCTGCTCTGTTTACAGGGTATTCAATGTTCAACCTAGACACATTTTTCGATTAACCGATTGTTGCTGCTGTTGCTGTTGGTGGCACAACTACCGCTGCTACTTCACCAGTTAAGTGGCTAAATAAACGCTAACAGCCAATTTCGGGTTGCCGTCCAACTCGATTTGCATATTCGTATGGCCCACAAGTGTTTTAGCGACTAATTTTGTATGAAAATTTGATTGCTCGCGATTAAAATCGTGTTCATTGTTTTGGGTGGCGGTACCCCACCCCATCCCCCCTCGTCATACCCCTTCTACTGTTTCTCCCGCCCCCCGTCTTCGAAGAGTTGTGTATTTGTTTTTGGTTCATTTCATCGGAGTCGGGGTTCTCTTTTGGAATTAAGTAATACTCGTGATTATTATAAATTTTGTCGGTCGGTCTTTCCTTATAAGTGTTGAAGTCGTTAACCTTTTCCCGCCACCACCCCCAAACCCCTGCCCTCTTGCAGCCCGTCTGCTGCATTATCTGTTTGTCTTAAATGTTGTGTAGTTGTCAGTTACAGTTTCAGTTGACTTTTAATTGCTGTTGCCCCGTGTTGTGGGCGTGATATGTGCCATGATATGGGATTTTGTTATGAACTCTTAACTGTTCACTGGTAACTTGGCTTTTAAGTTCTTTTTCTTGCCTCAGCTCAGATCTCCGATGCGAGATATCAAAGTGTTTGGCAATCATGTTCAAATTACCGAAGGTTATCCATGGGTTTCTGCATATGGAACTAGTTCAAATGAATCATAGCTGGGAACATTTTGATAGTGGGAGTTGCACTCAACTCCGATGGCCTGGGAATATTTTGAGGAATTCGGCGTTAAGGTTATCGATAATTATCGACACTCAAGTCAATGAAATACTTAAATTAGTTTAATTATTTAAAAATCTATTTTTTTTATTATTTTTGAACATTTAATTTTAATAGGGATTTAAAATCTCTCAAAGTGGGATTTAAATATTGATTGAAAAATAGAAATCTGCTTTATTTATAATTCCCATTTAGCAGTTTTAATTGTAGCCTCCACTGTATAATCCCCTTCCCCCCTCTCATTCCTCCTCCCTCGTTACCCTCTTCAGTCTGAGGAAATGGGGAGCCATTAGGTTAAACATTTAATTAAAAGCGTATCGAAATAATGGAATTCCGCTTTGGATCGTAGACCAACATCATCAGGGTGTTCATTACTAATCGCATAATTTATCGATAAATACCCTTTGATTATATTTTAATTGATTCGCGTTAAACGCTTGCTTTAACTCTTTTATCCGCTCTTTTTTAATTGCAGTGAAAATAACAATTAAATTTTTTATGAAAATAACAAAAGAGAAGCAGACGGAAAAGAAGAAGAAGAAGCAGAAGCTTGTATTTTGCATAAAAGCAAATGAATGAATAATGAATAGCGAATAACGATATACGATAAACGATATACGAAAAGCGGGAAGCTGAAAATTGAATAAAGGAAAAAAGAGAGAGAAAAAAATCCAGCCAGGAACTGGAACTGCGCCCAAAGGTCGAGTCACATAGCGGAACGGCGGAAAGGAACGTAAGGCAACTAAAATGGCGGATATGCAAATTTGTGCATTTTAAGTGGAACAACAACAACAACAACAAAGAGAAGCGAAGCAAAGAGAAGAGAAGAGAGGGCAAAGAAGAAACTGAACAACGAATAACAACAAAAAGCAGATTTTAAGCAAATTAATTAAATTAACATCCACATGGAAATCGGAACCAAAAACAATTAGCGCCGAACTATGGAAGCTGCCACAGAAACGCGACACGAGCGCGAACGTGAAAATGAAACAGAAAGCAGATGCGAAGAGAGAAGAGATAAAAACGAGTGGGAAAAGGAAGCAAGAAATGAAGTAAATGTAAATGTAAATTTAAATGTAAAAGAAGCAAAAACAAAAACAAATACAGAAGATACAGAAGCTCAAGCAAAGCCGGAGATGAAAGGCGAGCAAAGAGAAAAGGCAAGAAAAGGAGGAGAACGAGAAAGGGAAGAAGAAGCAGAAGGAGACGAAAATAGAGCAATGACAGAGACTGCGATTGCGATTGCGACGTCATTAAGCAACCAAGAGACTGAAATAGCGGCCATGATGAAGTGCGGGGGGAGCGGCAGCTCAGGCGCCGCCACCGATCGCATTGATACAACTAAAACAACGACAAGCAGCAGCAGCAGCACCACCACCAACACCACCAACACCACACGAGTGGAGGATGTGGTTGGATTTGTCATGCCGGCAACTCCACCACCACTACAATCACCACTAACAAATGCAGGAACACGCACCACCACCACCAGCGGCGGCACCACAAAATCGGCCAGCAACAGCCGCAGCAGCTCATTAAGAAAGCAGCGACGCGGCGGTGGCAACCACCTGGACGTCGCTGGTGTTGCTGTTGGTGTTGGTATTGGTGGCGCACAGGCAAAGGTCAGCGGCTCAAGGATGGGCAATGGCAACGATATGAAAACATCGCAATCGATGACCTCACTGCCAGCCGATGAGCTGCAGCAGGAGCGACGTGATGTCATCCAGGCGAAGCTCCATCTGGAGCGTCCCTACAACAGCCTCAAGGTAAGTGTCCAAAAAACAAAATGTGATGCAACTGATCACCTGCTCCACCATTGCGATGGTTTCCATCGTCCCGATGACTCCAATCGGCCCGATGACTTCAATCGTCTCGATGGCTCCAATCGTCTCGATGGCTTCAATCGTCTCGATGGCTTCAGTCGTTTCGATTGCTCCAATCGCCCCGAAGGGCTTGATCATTTTTCGTGTGTGTCAAAGGTGTGTCTGAAGTTTGGGTCGCGGCTCAGTCGCAGTTCCGTTGAGGCTCAGTTGAGGTTTAGTCGAGTTTCAGTCGAACTTCGGTCGCAATTCGGTCGCTGCTCTGCCGCCGTCGGTCTCAGCGGCGACTGCGCATAAATTTGCAATTGAGAGTTGGACATTCTTGTACCCTGTAAGTGTGAAGGTCTTGCTGCACAGTGGGTATGATGGAAGTAGGAGGGATTATGTAACAGAATGGAACAAGACTTAGACTGGGGATCGAGTATATCGATAATCGATGACCGATCACAGATAACTGACAAACTTTCCTTTGATTTAAAACTTCCTATAATTTGTGTTTATGGGAAGTAGCAGAATTTAAAAGTCCTAGCCATTTTGTAAAAGCAAATGACATACTAGAATATTATTTGGTATATATCCTGGCAGCTATAATTATTAACAGTTATTTAAATGTTTTTATATAAAAATAATTCATAATTTAAATTTTAATAATCGTTATAACAATTCTTGATCCTTAAACATTTTTCCTGCAAATGTTTTCACTGATACACTGGGTATCCTTCAGTCCATTACACTTCTCGTTCGTTTTCTCTTGCGTGCTGTATTGCTGTCTCGCTCACTCGCAGCTTTCGCACGCTAACGAACTGATCTTGTCCAAAGGAACGCTCGGGGTGAGAGGCTGAGGTGGGGCACTGCTCTATTCATGGTCATGTCTCCATTGGCGGCGACTAAAATGACAACCTGCCGTTAGAATATGAATTCTTGTTATTCTTCCTCCCCCTCCCCCCTATCCACTCCCCACTCCCCATTCCAGCGTGCACCTCCTTCAGCTCTTGTTGTTATTCTTGTTCTTGTTCTTGTTCTTGTTCCAGTTGATTCTCTCCACTCTCTGTGTGTCAGCGGAAATTGCTTTAATAAATAATTAATAAATTTCATTATTAACGTGTTATGTTAAATAAATAAATTGCAGCTAACGGTTGCCCATGTGTGTTGCATGCCACACATGTTTTACATTCCCAAACGTGTCAGTTTTGAGAACATTTTCGAATTCCGAATCATTTAACAAATATTTTCGAGGTTAATTAGGTGACGGTATTCGAAATAGTTTTGCATTCAAAGTACGGCATATTTTTTTTTAATACTGTTAATTGTTTTTTTTATTTTTTTTGAGTGATAAATATCTTAAATATTTCCACTGTTCGTACGGCAATCAGAATAATTGGCGGAAATTCGCTATTTTCGAACCTTAATACCAATGAGATGAAAAATACTTGTTCATACAATGATTCATTCAATCATTCATTTATTAATTCATTCATTCATTCATTTATTCATTCATTCATTCATTTATAGAATATCCAAAAATAATTCCCTTGAACATTCAAAGCTCAACTTCTTGGAGTTACTGCCGACCTTCTGTTTGGGGTTTCGTTGACTTAGCGAGTACACAAACCACTGCAGTGTCGGTGGGACCCACGCTGTTTGCCTTCTGCAGGGTACAGCAATCACATACATTTAATTGTGCTGCGTTTCCCTTGACTACGATTTGGAATTTCGTAATTCCATTTGATTTATGGATTGACTTCGCATTCCAAATTTTTTCGCAGCTGCCGAATTTTTTGGGGCTAATTGTGAATGCATGCAAATGGGGGAGCCTTTGGTTGAGTAGGCGACCCACTCGGCTGCTGTATTATGCATGGCTGTGTGTGTGTGTTTGTGTGTGTGTTTATGGCTGCCAACAATTTGAGTCATTTAAGGGGCTGGACCCCCAACTGGCAGCTGTTTACTTAATTTAATTAATTGCACTCGACGCTTTGCAATTCAATCAATTCATCGACTCCGCGGCCAAAACTGCAATTCAACGCTTACGTTTCATGTTTGTAATGTCGTTTGGTTTCCATGAATTGTTGTAGTTGTTGTAGTTGTTGCAGTTGTTGTAATTATTGCAGTTTACAGTCCCTACTTTTTATTTGCTTTTATTCTGAATGCATTTTTGGAGCATTACGACGACGACGTAAGTCATGTAAATCAGATATTTCCTTTACGATCCGATGTTATGTTTCTTTATAACGACTTGACTGGACTTTTTCTCATCTGGGGGGATGTGACACATATAGCAATTAGTCAACATTAAGCTTACATAACTCGACTAGCCAAATACTACGTAGTATGCCATATATAAAGAAGTCTCCTAAGTGACATATAAAATGATAGATTGACTGATTGATGAATGTGTTGTTCAGCTGTAACACAAAAAGCTGCCAAGATCTTCCCTTAAATGAAATGATTAATTAATAAAATGAATAATACAAAAGTGGCCCCAATTATACACCAAGACTGCTAATTTCTAATGTGTACAGGGTATTAACAATTCATTAATTAATTGCGCGCACTTTGCAATTTGGAGCGATGCGAACCGGTTTGGGGGATTGACGGCTGGAATTGACAATTGTATTGTGCGTGGCCAAAGATGGTTAAGCATATTATGGATACCATATTTGGGGGCTCAAATTACTTATTTATTAGCAAGTTTTAATGGTTTCTCCTTGCTGTGTGTATTTTATTTAACTCTTTCTCTTTTGTACATCTCTTATTTTATTTACAATAGAAAAACTCCCAGAGCGGTGGCAACAAGTGCAACAACAATAAGATGCATCGCTATTCGTGGGGCAGTGGTCATAGTCACAGCAGCTCCACCAGCCTGCACAGCAGCGCCACGCTTGGTTTGGGTTCGTCTGGTAAAGACGACCTCTGGGCGGCCATACAAACAAACTATAATTATATCATGGACACAAACCTGCTTGATACTTGCAAAGAGGCACGGTTTGAAATTGAGGAGTCACAGCCAACATCACGTGAATCCAATTTCACTGGCAGTCAAAATCATGTAAGTTTACTAATGCGCCATCTGGTGTAGAAAAGGTTGTTGCATATTTTTACCGATGTGTTGCATTTCTAGCAAAGTATTTAACCAAACGTATTTTAAAAGTAGAGCAACTTTTGAAAATTTAATTTATATTAATTTTTTGAAAATTTAATTTATATTAAATTTTAAAAAGTTTAGTTTCGAAAAGTTACATTAAAAGGAATGCTTTTTTCCTAACAGATTTTAGATGAGGCACAACGACAAGAAGGCCATTGCGAAGATCCAAAGGAGTTGCGACGTTGGCTACGCGATATGGAAAACAAATTGGAGAGTTCACCAACTATTTCGGAATTAACTATGTATTGCAATGCAGAGTTGCAGCACCACCTAGCGGTTCACTCGGTAAGTCTCTTGCTTTAAATATAATAAATAAACTGTTGTATAAGCTGAGGCGTTAAGTGTTGCTGTCCTCAAACTGTAGCAGTTTCTTAGGCGCATATGTTGCAGCAACATGTGTATAGCAACAAACCTCGTGTATTTTCAAGACTTTCAATTCGCAAGTTTTTTGAGTTTTTAAGTTATTTCCAAACAAAAAAAATATCAAATTTTCTAATCTGAGAGCATGAAAATACAGGAAACCCTTAGAGATTCATAACGTTGATAATCAGACGAAATTTCGGGTTGTAGTCCGTAGTCGTCCATAAGCCGAGAGATACTGATCGGAGGTAAAAGTGTAACAAAGTGTACAAAAAATTACACGCATTTCATTTAATCTTTTTATTCGCGATGACTTTGACTTTTTTATACGCTTTGTGTTTTTCGTCTTCCGTCAGTGCGTGCCACATGGGGGCACTGAAAACTGCCGGACACTTGCTAAAGTTGCCGCCTATTGAAAACTGACAAGTATCTGAAATTGTGTAACAAGCCAGAAAGCGGGAAAAGGAAGAGAGAAATAAAACGCACACACTAAGTGTGGATGGGTGGCTGCGGGGAGGGGGTCGAGAGGGGGCAGGCAGGCGGGCAGGCGGGCAGGCAGGCATTGGAACAGATCAACTTGTTTGCAGTTCATGGGGCATGCACGTTGAATGTAACTTTTATTCACCATCATGTGTAGGGGGCGGGGGAAAACTCCACCCCTTTTTACATTTGAAAGAAAGGAAAGAAAAGTTCCCTTGTTTTCATTTTCATTTGCGTTACGAAAAATTTATTTGAACAGAAAGTGAAAATCACTTGTGAGTAAAGAAAAGAGGGGTAATCGCAGCAGCTGTGGCAAGTGTTGCAAGTGCTCCAAGTGTTGCAAGTGTTGCAAGCGTTGCTGTTGCTGTGGTTGCTGATAACCTCAACCTCAAGCTTTGCCTGCAGAAATGGACGACACTGTAATTGGGGGCCGTGTTGCTTGCAACACCTTCGAGACGCCGCCAAAAAAATATTGTAGGGGGATCATTATCTATCTGAACAATATGTTGACTATATAAAATACATATACACGTACATTCAGATATTCAGACATTTGGACATTGGACATTTGGACACTCGGACATTTGGACATTTGGACATTCAGGCAGTGAGATATGCAGGGAGATGTATGCAACGCTTCATTGCGTGGCTCTGGGCTTTTCATTATGTAAGGAAAAACTGTGTGAATTATGGAGCGGGTGTTTGGCTCTGATTGGGGGTTGGGGCAGTAGTCGGGGGGGCGGATCTAAGACGGAAGAGCTACAATAGCCTTTGGGCTCGGCTTCAACCATCCGCGATTGGCGGATTGAACATGACCATGACAGCTCCAGACAGCTTCAGACAGCCAGTTAAGTAATGTGACGTGTATGATGTGTGTGTGTGTGTGTGAGTGTGTCTCAGTGTGTGTTCATGTGTGGGTAGATGTCTTACAAGGAAGTTTGCATAGAAGCAAACACAACGAGGATCGTAATAAGTGAAATTTGTACAACAATCGAAAGTTTCTCAAAGGAAATGCAGCTGCAAAGGCTGAAGGCTTGTCGTGGAATCACAGATACGTTTCAACATATGTCCTTGGGCAAAACGCATTTCTCGAAGGATCTATATAGCTGCTGGAATCGACTGAAGACTTAAAAGTTGAAGACTGAATTCTTTTGAGTTTTCAAAGAGAAGTTTGCACTTGGAAAAAAGTGAAATTTCAGAGACAAAGCAAAGGAATTTTAAGATAGGATTTAATACCGTTAGAATTTGATATAATGGCTACAAATATTTTTGATCCTTAATTCATTGTTGAGGCCATGTTTAGATTCCTAGCTGTTCGTTAGGCTATCTGAGAGATACTCCTTCTACGAGAGTCTGAGATTGGAGACTTGGATTCAAGTCTTGGATTCGTGTCTTGGATTCAAGTCCGAGATATGAGTTTAAGGTTTGAGTCTGGGCTGAGAGTCTGAGCTGCGAGTCTGGGCTGAGTGTCGGTGATTCTAAAGGGAATTATGCAACTGAAAGCAAACTACTTTAACTCTGAATTGGATTGCCAGTATCAGATCAATAAATATCCAGAATGATTCCAAGATTTTGGGAGATATTTTTCAAAATTATTAATAATTATTATTTTTTTAATATGAAAGGAAATTAAGGGATAAAAAGAAGACTTTTTGAAGCAGTGCGCAACTTGAAACGCACAATATAGAAATATATATATAAATATATGTAATATATGATTAAAGATTGAAAAGTATATTTAAAATTTATCAGATCTGTGGATAGTTAGATTTTATCTTTGAGTTTCACAGTTTTTAAGGATAATGACGATTCGCTTTGTTTAATGTTTTTAATGTCTTCTGTTTGGGAGGGAGTTTTTTTTTTTTTATGTTTTATGTTTTCTCATGACTCTTGCGATTGCGTAACATTTCTCATTTGTGTTTCTGAAAATAACGTTAGGGTGACTATGCAGTTTGGATCTTTAATGCAACGCCTTGCCCTCACACCTTGCAACCGTCCCTTTCCCCGCCCCCATCCGCCGCTGATCGAACCCAACAACCATTCCATTATGATCTAACGCGCATTGTTCCCCCGCCTTTGGGCTTCGACTATTGATACTGACTACAAAAGTATCGGGCGTTGAGCACCAAATGAAAGTAAGCAACAACAACAATAACAATAACAACAACCACTGCAACAACAATTGTCAGTAGTCTTTTTTATTTGTATTTTCTGTGAGCTGTTAGCCAAAATGCTCCATTGGCCAAAAAGTGCAATCACCTTCGTGGCAAACTCTGCCTCCGTTTTGGCCCACTGATTTACGACAATTGTTTTGTCACGTTGTCGATTGGGGAATTGGGGACTTGCAGTGCCACTCAATGGGGTGCGCTGTAGGGGTGGCGGGAGGTATGAAGGTGGCTGGGGTGGTGCACAGGCAGGGAACGAACTGCAATCGGCAGCCAAAATGTCAATTGCCCAAAATGGTTAAACATATTTTCAATAAGTTGTTAGGCGTTTGTCTCTGTCGATTGTTTGGCAGCCGCCACTTGCGACTACACGCATTGCCCCCGCCCGCCCCTCCTCCTGCAGCTTTTGCCTTCCGCTCCTCATTGCTTGTTGCAGCATCTGCACATCGATCCCTCCCAGATCGCATGGCACAGTTGTCACTGTGGGATGGCAATCATTTGGCCACCGCCATCGCAATCGCCATCGCCATCGCCATCGCCAGTGGCAAATGGAAAGGCAAAAAAAAAAGCTGCAGTCGCGGGTAGTTAGGGGGAGGAATCGAGGAGTCGGACAGTTGGAGAGGAAAAACAAACCAAAAGAAGAAAAAGATTTGTCAGCCAGCGGGTTGTGCCACAGAAATATGACTTGCTCGAAGGATGAGTCGTGTTCCAGTGCGCGACGCTGACGCTGAGAAGGCAGGAGGAAGTATCAGAGGGGTGAAGAAATGAAGGATGGAGCAGAAGATAGAAGTTGGGGGAGGGAGGAGGGAGAAGAGAGGATGGTGGATGGAGAGCAGCTGCGGAGATTGATAACGAGCACATGACCTTCCCATGGGTAAACCTTGGACTTTCCAAATATTAATTGAAATCTCTATTGCTCTCTCACTCACTCCTCATGCTGCTCTCCCTCTCTATTTCTCTCTCTCGCTCTCTTTTGTTCGACATCTCCCCCTTTCTCTATGAGATTCTCAAGCGTAAACAATCATGTTGCATGTCTGTCCAAACAAGGATGTCTCTGTTTCAGTGACCAGACCCCAAAATGGCATTAACCATGACAAGAGCAAGGAGTTCTTCTGAGGACTAGAACCGACTTAATTGATACCCTAGAATTTTCAGAGCTCGACTGCGGCTTTCATTTAAATTGCATAAGTGATCAGCCAATTAAAGGGATGTGTCTAGTTTTAATAAGATCTTAAGGAAAGCGATTACAGGGTATAAATAATAATTAATTTTTTTTTTTTAATTATTTTGTTTAATATTTTTTTAAAATTTACTTTTATTTTAAATAAGTGAAATTTTAAATTTTTATTATATTTTATTTATTATTTATTAAGTATCAAATTATTTTTATTTGTAAAAGTTAAATTAAAGAAGTTATTTTAAATTATTGCATTTTTTTGTTAATTATAATTTTTTATTTATTATTTTTTATATTAATATTTATAATAATATATCACTATACTATATAATATATTTAGTATATCAATATTAATATTAATAGTATTTTCTTTATTTAATATATATTTTTTTTTTTTATTATTTTTTATATAAATATTAATATTAAAAGTATTTTTTTATATCAATATTAATATTAATAGTATTTTCTTTATTTTAATATATTTTTTTTTTAAATAAAAGAATAAGCCGCCAAATTAAAAAAAGAGTTTAACGAAGTTATAATTTATTTTTATTTCTTTAGTTATATATTTTTATTTAATGTTTTTTTATTTTATTTTTTTATTTATATATTTTTATTTATAGCTAAGTTATAAAAATATTCTTTAAGTTGTTGGACATGTAATTCCTTTGTAACTCTTAAATCCTATTTAAAAATTACAGGGTATCTTAAGGGAGATTTCTGGTAAAGACTTTGGCTGGTTTACCGTTAGAAAAGTTAAGTCTATAGGAACATCATTTGAATAGATTCAAACTATAGTCTGCAGTTAGGTCAACCTTCCCTCATTTTACAGGGTATCTTAGGCCGATATTTGATAGGCTAAGTGAAAGGATCGATAGCCAAAGTTAAGTTCCAACATTGAACTGGATTTTGTTTTGGGTTGAATATGTGTACAATTTTGAAGGGTATACGAAATGAGGTTGCTTAGAACTGAATTGATATCAGGGAATAAAGTCCTTAAAAGGACTTTCATCTAATTTCTTAAGTTATGCATTAAATATGCATTTATAGGGTATCAGAGTTGCTTGAAAAAGGATTGATTGGTGCTCGGGGAGAGCTTTGGTCTTGAGTTAATCTCGGTACTGATACCCTCCTGTAACCCTAGATCGCTACAGGGTATCTTCAATCAAGTGCCAGGCTCTGGGGCTAGGAAAAAGTGAAGGTGGCGCAATTTGGTTGCTCGGGATTAGCCAAGAGCTGGAAACTGGAGGCTGCTAGTTGGAAGCTGGTAGAAATGCTGCCTGGGAGCTAAAGGAGTTGGAAGCTTGTTGGGAGTTGGGAGTTGGAAGCTGGCAGCTGGGAGCTGTTGCCTGGTGCCTGGTGCCTGGTAGCTGGGTATGTGGCAAGCGCCGTAACCTAATGACAATGACAATTGTTGTGCGGGTTGCATTGTCGGTTTCAGTTTCAGTTAAGTTGATTTTAGTTTTTTTTTTATTTTATTTATTTTTGGATTTTTGGCTTTATTTGTTTTCGCTTTTTTTTTTTATTTATTTATTTATTTATTTTTTTTTATTTTCTGTTTGTTTTTGATTCAGTTTGGTTTGTGGGGCGCCCAGGAAATGGTCGAGTTTGTCGCTAGTTTCAGTTTATGGTGGCCATAACTTAAAGTTGCCGACAATTCGATTTCGATCTGGCCAGTCGTTTGTCCAATTCTACAGTTGTTGTTGTTGCTGTTGTTGTTGTTGTTGTTATTACTGAAGTTGTTGTTGTTGCTGTTACAGTTGTTGCTGGCATTGGCGATGTCCTCCATTGAGCCGCAATCTCTGCTCGATTTGCATAACAATTGCTGGCCAAAACCTTTCGCCCAATAAGTTACATTGCCTCCATTGACTCCATTGGACACCATCGAGCATCGAGCATCGAGCTTCGAGTGGCCAGTGGCTGCCCCGAGCGGTGGATGCCCAGTGGTTGCCCGCGGTTACCATATGGTTTCGTTTGACCAATAAAACATTACCGAATTAGCTGTAAAAATCTCTTTTTATTTTTTTTTTTTATTTTTTATTAATATTTTGTTTTTTTTTTTTTTTTCTCCTTGATTTGATGCACTTTCGAGAGTTTTTTTTGGCCCAACAAATGAACCTTAAAATAAACTTTCCATTCAAAGTTTTTCATAATTTTCAACTTTATGGCTTCGATTGCAGTGGTCGCTCTTGTTGTTGTTTTATTGTTGTTACTGTTGTTGTTGGTTATAGTTTTGGTTGTCTTGTGATTCGTTTTGCTTAAAACATTTGTGGAGTAATCGTTTCGATAAATTAATCGCATTCGATTCACAATTTGTGACCAAAAATCTACTGAGTGTAACGATTCTGCGGCTTGTAGACTTTTTAGCTGAAAAAATCGAAAAAAAGGCTGAAATTTTTAGAGCATTAACAGCCTTTCGATATGTGGTTGCTTTTTGTTTTTATTGCCTTTGTTATCGATATGTCTTTAATGGAAGCTTCAACATATTTGCAAATTAAATAAAGAATTGCTTTTTTTGACTATGGGCTTAAAGGGATAATATTTTAATTTAAAATATTTCTCTAACATAAAAATATAAAAATAAAGAACTAATTAAAAGAGACCAAAGTCTTTTAATTAGTTTTTTATTTTTAATCGATAACTTATAGATATCTATTAATGACAACTAAAGTATAAAATTACTTAGCTTCATTGTAGGTTTGCTGGGGCTATATTTGGAAATATTTTCTGAACATTTTGTTCGATTTTTTAATGATATATTTATTTAGTATCGATAACTGGTAGTAATCGATTCATGACAATTGCTTCAACTTAGGTATAAATATACTTAGCTTTACTTTAAGTTTAAAAAGAATTTATTTGTACTCATTCTCTCAATACTTTGTTTTTCTTCACTTGATAAATTTTCCATATCGATAACTTTTTTATATCGGTTCCAAATGATTGTTTTATTGTACGTGAATTACCGGTTGCCTTTACTTTAGTTTGGAAGAGGGAATACTTTAAATGATTTTCTCTCTTTAAGTGTTTTCTTTTTTTGTTATCGATAACTTGTAGAATTCGATTGATGGCGATTGTTTTAACTGTTGTCTCGATTGATGTGTCTTGACGACACTCTAACGATCCCTTCAAATCTTTGTCCCATCCACAATTTCTATCTGTCATCCACTCTGACAGTCTGACAATCTGACAATCTGACAATCGATCACATAATTAACTGCGATCGGATTTATAACAACATTTGGGCTTTCGATTTGCACTTCTAATGGCTTAAGAAAATAAATCCGAAAACCTTTCGTAACAAACCAATCAAAGTCCCAAAAACCTTTCTCCTGAAAGCCTCGATAGACGAAAACTTGACATTGTTTTTGTAACACGCCCAATGCCAAAGAGAGAATCTCAAAAGGAGTGAGAAAGAGAGAGAGAGAGGTACAGAGAGAGGGGGGAGAGGGAGATAGTGAGAGGGAGGGCACATAAAGTTTCACTTTTTTCATCATTGTTAATCGTATTTTTTGTATTATTATTACTATTTTTTTCGTGATTTAAATTAACAATTAAAGTCGATAATTAACAAAATGAAAACATGAAAATGAAAATGAAAATGAGAGAAACACAAAATAAAATCCAGCGTCAAAAGTTAACACGCCCCCCACAAAAGCAGGCAGGTAATAACAAAAATAATAAAAGCTATGAAAAAAGGAGAAAAAAAAATTATTATAAAAAATAACAACAATTTATCAAAGTTACCGACATTTTCATGAGCCTAAGCCTTGCCTCGAATGATCTTGTGGCTGCCACAAAAGCTTCAACTTCAACTTGCAACTTGAGCCTCGAAATGAAGTCATTACCACAGACAACAATGCCACAAGCATGTGTGTCTGTGTGTATGTGTGTGTGTGTGTGTGTGTGTGTTGTGTGTCTGTCTGTGTGTGTGTGTGTGTGTGTGTGTGTGTGTGTGTGTGTGTGTGTCTGTGCTTAATCGAAGAATAAAATTTCATCATTCAAATAAAATTTATGAGGCTCATAATTACATTTTTAGTAGCTCCAAATTTTTCACCTCAAATCGCCTCCCGGCGCTTCGAACGAGGAAGTTTTTTTTTCGAAATTGAAAATGAAAATGAAATTGGAACTGGAACTGGAACTGAAAATGAAACTGAAAACAAAACTGAAACTGAAACTGAAACTGAAACCGAAACCAAAATCCATAAAATATCTGTAAATTAAGAAGAAAAAGTTTTTGGTTTTAAAATGGAACTGGAAAAATAGAAAAATAAACTGAATCAAAAGGCGAACCATAAAAACTTAATTTTCGAGCTCAATTAACTTTGAGATTCGATTTTTCACAGTGAGAAAAAATCATATAAATAAATCCACAAAACGATTCGAGGCGAAACCCAAATGATTCACATAAATCCTAATTCACGGTACCGAATAGTTGCAACGGTTCATTCGGGCTTGTTATGAACTAGTTCCAATTGTTCCAACACCTAAAATGTGTTTCCAATGATTGGACCTGGAAGTTAAGCTCTGATATCAAGTGATCAAATCGGTTCCAAAAAGAGAATCCTATGAATCTAACTTTCTGTTCTGGTTCCAAGTGATTCCAGTGATTCAAATTACTCTGATAGATTTTTTATAGTTCGTTCCGTTCGGAACTTCAGCCAAAACTCGGAGTAAACAAATACGTAGGGATTCTGATTGAAAGCGTTCCAATCTCTTTAAAGGGTTGTGAATGATTCCATTGACTTGTTCAGGTTCCAAGTGATGTTCAGTTCATTATTAATGATTTTACAAGTTCCATTTAGATATCAAGTTCTTAAAGCTTAAAGGTTTCCTGCACTTTTTGAGTCATTTGTTCAGATTGCAAAAAACGGAACCAGCTTAAAACAAGTGAAACATTTTCAAATAGTTCCAATGTTGCGTTCAGGTTCAGAAAAAGGGAAAGGCGAGTGGTTCCAATGGCTGCAAGCTGTGAGCTGGGAACTTGGAACTGGAAGCGAGTGTCGCCATTTAATTGGCTTAAATCTATAAGCCGCGTTGCCTGTAGAATCGGAGGGGAGGAGGTAGTCAAGGAGTGGCTATTGGGTAGGAGGTAATCTCTCTATATTTCTCTCTTTCTTTTTATCTTTCTCCTTCTCTTTCTATCTCCTTCTTTCTCTGGCATTTTACTCCCTGATTAATGAACACAATATTTTGTTTTCGGCACCTTGTTAACGACTTGATGTGCGCTTCTTGCAAATGACTTTGGGGAAAATTAAATTTATGAAATGGCCCATAAAATGATAAACATATTTAAGGATTGGGAGACAACAAGCCAGCGGTTCCTGGCCATCATCATGATGAGTTCAACACTGATGATGATGATGATGATGATACGTCTCTTAGGGTTATAAATGTGGCTAAAATTGATATATAGCAATGGGATTTTTAAAGCCGTTGGAAAGAAAATAGAAAGATATACCAGACATGGTATTTGGCTTTGGCCTAGACTTAGATGATTGTTTGAGGAGGGGTAAGGGAGGGTGTTCATTTTCCTCCGCGTGTTGGGGAAACTGTTAAGTGACCCACAAAATGATTAATTTTAATGAGAGTTTTACTTACCGAAAATTTACGATCATCTTGAAGAAGGTTCATCCGTCGCAAGCTTCCAGCTTGGTTCTGCATATGCCGGCAATGAAATGACAGTGGAAATTTGCTTAGGTGTTAAGCCGTACTTTCCGTATATCGATATATGTTAGTCGATATATCATACTTTTAGTGTGAGCCTCTCTATGTTCTTTTCCCTGTCCTTTCTTTGATTTTCTTTTGGTATACAAATATATCGAATAAAATAAATGGACTTTTCTTAAGCCCTGGAGCTCAGATCATTATTAACCGACCCAAAAAATTATTTATTTAATTCGATACCCCATATTTCGATTAACCTTTCATACACCCAAAGGTCCGCTACCCTTGCCTGTAATAAAGACTTCACTAACTTCATTATTAGCTTCCAATTTAAGCTTCTTTCTTTCCGCTTAATATGTCCACTATAATTATCAATTATAATTATCGATAAATGGATTTGCTTTCATCAACCTATCTACTTATTGATGCATCAATTAAATTAAATTCCTTTCTGAATCCAACAAAAACTATTCTCTCTTCTAACTACCGCTTCACTCCTTTATCTCCAGTTACTAATATTTGTTTTGTTCCGATAGTTATCGATATTTTTTTTCTTTTTTACATACTCCTAATAATCATTAATTTTTTTCTGAGTTGCAAATGAATTCCAAATCTTCATTCATCTTTTCCGCATTCAAAGAGTTGTTTACTATCTGCGTATCCTCTTCGCATCTCCCCTCCATCTTCTTTATCGTTGATTCTGGGCAATTCTCATGGCTTGCTTACGCATCGATAAGTGTCATTAGTTCACACATCGTTTATGGCCACCCGATGAGCATTCCTTTTGGCACGAGTCTCTACTTAAGTGTATCTCCATTTGTCATCAAATACCCCGAGGCGATGCATAATGATGCTTCCAATATGTGTATGTATATGTATGGGTATATGTGTATGTATATGTGTATGTATGTGTATGTGTATGTGTATATGTTTGTGTATCAGTTAACTTGGCTAATGAAGCAATCACACTTTTGTCTAATTGCCATCGAGTAATCATCGTGAATGCAGTGAGAAGTGCCTTTGACCGTGGATCTGGGCGATCGGCTAATCGCCAAGTTCAATGTTTTTTCGATAAACGAGTTTTACCGATTTCCGTTTTGCCTAACCGATATTTGGGTATATAACATGTCCGATCTTTGACATCAGCATCAACAGTCATTCATCGACTATCCAGCAAGTAGCAGCCATCAACCACCAACCTCCAACACCCAGAACCACTTATAAAATCAAAATGTTCCGCTTTGTAAGTAATTCCCCATTCCAAGGACATTCTAGGGATCTACCTAAAACCAATTTGATACTCTAGATTGTCGCCTTCTTTGCTCTGGTCGCCATTTGTGCTGCTGCTCCAGGATACTTGGAACAACGTCACGTCCTGGTCTCCGCTCCTGTGGTTGCCGTCAAACACGTAGCTGTGGCCCCAGTGGTGCCTGTGGTCAGGACTTATGTGGCTCCCGTACATCATCATTACGTGCCACTTGTTAAGACCTACGCCGTTGCTCAGCCCGCCTATGCCCATTACTATCATGGCTAGGCATTTGTTATCAACTATCGATAAAACTAACAACTATTGATGGACATAACAATTACCGATATACCAAACAGTTATTGCTACTGTTAAGTCTAACACCTATCGAAAGACCTACCAATTATGAATTAACTTAACAATTATCGATTGAATGAACAGTTATCGATAAACAATAAATGACTTGACATGCAATTTGAGTAAAAGCCGAAAATATTTTTATAGTTAAATTAATGATAAATTTAGTTTTGCAAATCAAAAGTTCGATCAATTATCTAATTCGATATTTGCTAGATGATTGGTATTCATATATCGATAAATGAAAAATCATCATATCTGTAAACCGATTCTTAGTATTTCCTTAATTTGCAAATTTTATTTTACATTCACACTTTCAAAATTGATGTGTATCGATTAATTGCAAGTATCGATTAATATGCAAAATAATTATCGATTCGATGACAGCCTGAATCATTCGTTTCTCGATTGCGCCTATCGCTGTTTTTATAAAATTTTTGAAATGCCAGAAAATGTGCCATAAAAATTAACTCGATATTCATAGCTGCCTATGCCTGAGTGTATGTGTGTGTGTGTGTATTTGAATGCATGTGTGTGTGTGTGTGTGTGTGTGTGTTGTGTGTCTTCTTCGTTTCATTTGATGATAAAAACCAAATGGAATTGCGTTCCAGGCACATGCAATGTACCGCCAAGTGCCAAGTAGCTAAATGCAGTTGCTCTCCAAACACACACACACACATACACATAAATGCGTATAGATGCAAGAGTCTATAAATGGTCTATGACTGTTGTGATAGAAGAAAAGAAAACCATTTGGTGGCATTCGCATTGAGAACTGGAAAACTGATTGGAAATTGATGAATGCAGCGGCGACTGCCACTTGAGAAAAACGGGAGTTGGCCAAATCCCAAAGGTGCAACGTGTAGAGGAGAGGTTTGAAGCAGCAGCAGCAGCAGCAGCAGTAGAAGTGGGCGACTAAGGCGTAATAGATCAGTAGTAAGGGAGGAGGCTAGAAAAAGGGGGGGAAGAGAGAGGGGGAGAGAGAGCGAGAGAGAGAGTGGGGGAAAGGTGATTCAACCGGGACTCTTCCTTCAAGTTTGACCCAAATGAGCGAAGAATTTCGAATCTCGATGTTGGCGAAAAATCAAATTTATGTTCAGAATTGTTAACAACAATTTAAGTGGTCAGCAGCAGCCTAAGAGCTTAAAGTTTCTACCCACCAACCCCGCCCCACACTACTCACCACCCGCCTCCCTATTCACCACTTTGAACTCCCGTTTGCAGCCACGTCTTGGCTTCGTCTGCGCTTAAGTGTATTTTATTGTCTGACGTTGGCAATTGTTGGCGATTGTTGTTGTTGTTGTTGTTGTTGTTGTTGTTGCTGCTGCTGATTGTTGTTGTTGTTGCTGCTGCTGATTGTTGTTGTTGTTTGCTGTTTGTTGTTTGTTGTTCGCTATTTGCTGTTTGTTGTTGTTGTTGTTACTTGTGTTGGCTTGTTGGCTTGTTAACGCTTTTTATTGCCTCTTCCATTTGACGTTTGCGTTTTTGGCCAAAGCCGTTTTATAAGTCTATTTGTCGTGTTCGCTGTTCGCTGTTTGCCTTTGACTTTGCCTCTGCTTGGCCTTTGCTTTGCCTTTGCCTTGTCTTTGTTTTTGCTTTGCTTTTGTTTTTGCTTTTGCCTTTGTTTTTGCCCCGCTCTGCGATGTGGTGACTCTCTATGCAGATGTATCTGCCAGATACATTCATTAGCATTAGTCCGCTTTGCAGTTACAGTTGTCTGTACCCTGTACCCCCTCCCCCCTCCCCACTCCGCACTTCTCGCAACTTCCCATACGTCGCTCCATCAAATGCTATCATTCATTGCCCCCGTCCCCCTCTTCCATCACCTCTCTTGCCAGGCAACTGATTTATGCCCCTTTTGGACACATAATCACTGGCAGCGTCTTGTATTTAGACATTTCCTATGTTGTCACTTTGTATCTGTTGGCTTTTTGGGTTAAGTAAAATAACCAGGCAAATGAGCAGTTAGTTGGCTGCCATAACAGCTACTTGAAGACCAAGTGTGGATCGGTCGAAGGGGGAGGGAGGTGGGGACGTAGCTAGCGGGGTAGCCAGTGGGTCAGCTGCATCACGACGTGTGAACACGGTTGTGGCAAATTAAATCTACAACCAACAACAGCAGCAACAACAACATGAGCAACTACAACAACAACAGCAACTACAACAAAGGCAGCAGCAGCAGCAGCTCCTCCTGAGACCTCATCTCGTTATGACTATGAATATGCAATGGGCTCTCTATGATGATGAGATTCATCTACATGGCCAATTGCCTTGGCCAGAGCTTAGACCAGAGTCTGTGCCTGACTGCAATATCCATTTGAAACTTGGATTGCCCCTTGCCCAACTCCTACCCAGTCCAACTCTAACTCCTTCTGCTCCTGGCTAAAGCTTTGCCTTGCCTCCCTCCCTCCCTCCCTCCCTCCCTCCCTCCCTCCATCTCTCTCTCTTTCGCTGGGCAATTAGTTGGCCCTTGCAGCTGTGGCGTTGGCAATTTTGGCACGTTATCATCGCCGCGGAAAACAAGTTTCCCACACCCAAACAACAACAGCAACAACAACAACAATAATAAATATAATAAGAACAACAACAACAAGAACTACTCAGAGAGATGATTCTGCATTGCGCGCTGCCTTCTTTTTCCATTAAAGTTTTGGATTCTAGTTCGTGATTGCCTTGGCCAGAAGAGAGCTGAGGAGAGAGAGAGAGAGGGAGGGAGGGGGAGGGATGGACAGGGGTTCAGAGGGGAAGTTTCTATTCTTGTTACTCGGCCCGAACTGGTTGTCAACAACATCATCAAATAAGGGAAAACTTGTCGTCGTCGTTGGTTTCCTTTGGAAATGCTTCTTGGAAACTCAAAAGAATCTCTTGCATTTCCTTGGGAAATATTTGTGGCATTTGTCTTGGATTTGATTTGATTTGATTTGATTTGTTGCAACTCTCAACAGCTTGCAACTGCAACAGCAGAAGCAGCAGCAACAACATCTAAAGCAGTAGCTGCCGCAACAGCAACAACAGCAGCAACAACAACAACCAAAGTTGCTGATGCGGCAGCAACTGTTGCTACTGTGGTTCTTCCTGCTGCTCTGCTTAACGATGAGTGCCACTTTTTCCATGTTTTGTTGCATTGTGTGATCTACTTTGCTTTGGTTCTCCAATCCCCCTTCCCCCCGATCACCCTGCCACCCCAGTCATACTCTGAAGAGTAGCTGGGAGCCAGTAGCCAGTAGCCAGTGGACAGCCGGACAACCACCCGGACGAACAACAACTAAGCCGGGCATCTGGTGGTGGCGGTGGTGGTGGTGGCACTCGAAGCGCGTGGCGGAGACCACAAATCGTTGCAGGAAATCCGATTTGTGGTAAAAGTTGCTGCACTAAGCAAACTTGGCAAATGGCGACAAAAGGCAAAGCGTTTTTCTTTATTTTCCCATTTTTGCATTTATCAGTTTTTCAGCTCTTCAGCTTTTCAGTTTTTCAACTCTTTTATTTTTTTTTTCTTTGGTTTTCATTTGCTTCCATTTGGTTTTCCTTTTGCTTTGTGCGGCTTCTTGGTGTTAAATCTATGCGAGTTATAGTTACCACATTGTGGGTGGTGCGGTGGTGCGATGTTGTTAACCACTAATGTTAATCGACAGCTTACATAACACGGGGGTCACTGCCTTCAAAGGACAGCAAGGAGCGGAAGTTCGTAGCAGAGATTAACATTAAGTCTATCGATGGGCTCAAAGGGTGAAGGATATGAAGTTACCCAAAGGGAAGTTAACTTTCAGCGGGTTTAAGTCTATCGATAGGTTTTAAGGTTGCATTTAAAGTGGCGTAATTAAAGGAGCTTTCGATGGTTTTCTATTGTTGCATTTGCCAGGATATTCTAAGGATTCTTAAACGGAATGCCTTTAACCATTTTATATGAAATCAAAACTTGCATTGGATTTTAGTGTCTCTTGGTACAAACTTTCACTTAATGTGAAGTATATCGATAAGAATTCAGATGGTGTTAATTTTGTGGGTTTTTAAAAAAATCGATAACTTGTATGAATTAACATTTAAATTTATTATTTGCTGGAACTCATTATGAGTCGATAAAATAATCGATAATATTTGATGAATCTTCAAACTCAAAATGACAATCGTTTATCGATAATTGTCACTGATTCATAATCTTAAACTTTGAGGGTTTCATTTATCGACTATCTTTTCACATATTCAATTATTCACATATTTACATATTCACATATTCACATATTCACATATTCACATATTCACATATTCACATATTCACATATTCACATATTCACATATTCACATATTCACATATTCACATATTCACATATTCACATATTCACATATTCACATATTCACATATTCACATATTCACATATTCACATATTCACATATTCACATATTCACATATAATCGTATGAACATATTCACATATTCACATATTCACATACAAACATATTGACATATTCACACATTCATATATTGCCATTCAAAGAAGATTCATTCATTCAGTTTATTAGATTCACCTTGTTGCATTTATCACTCACTTGTCACATCTTCGATCTTCGATATCGATAACTTTCCAACGCAGATCAGAGGCCCAAGTGCAAGTTCAGTCACTGAAGTCTCGGCGAATCATCAGCCACGACAACTTCTGCCATTTAATCTGTAATTTATTCAGACTGAGTTGCAGATGCTTGCCTCTTGCCTCATGCCCCATTCCTTATGCCTTATGCCTTATGCCTTATGTCTTATGCCTTATGCCTCATGCCTTATGCCTCATGGTTCATTCCACATGCCGAGTGGGTGGCTGTGCAGTCAGAGACTTGAAAATTGCCGTTATGCGAGCTCCACAATTTCGCAGCTGCATAAGTTGACTTCAACACTTTGCCGGCTGCTTGATGCGTGGGTGGCCCACAGACCCAATGGAGAGCAATGGCTGGAGGAGTAGGAAAGAGCGAGAGAGAGAGAGAGAGAGAGAGGGAGAGAGGGAGAAAGAAAGAGTGAGAAGTGGAGGAACACTCCTCATCATTGTCAGGCTTTGTGCCGGCTGCTGCTTCATTAACACTCGGAGAGCTCCCTTGTCGGCTCTTTGTTGAACGCTTTGCAGTTTTGACACTCAACACGCTGAACTTCAAAGCGCAGCGATTAATCTTGGGAAGAGATATTGCCGGATACGCCGCTTCCTTGGGATCTGTGCAAATTGCGTTCATTTTGTTGTTTGTTGCTTGTTGCTTGTTGCTTGCTGCTTGTTGCTTGCTGCTTGTTGCCTGTTGGCTGGCCAAGATTCTGGGGTCTGGGTGCCCGTATGGATAGTAACCCATTTGCCACATTTCACACCCTGTCCTGACACACGAAAGAAACTGAAGTTTCACTCCTGGCAAAGCGTCGCGCACACAAATGGAGGAGCTGCTCATAAATCATCGCCCAGGCGACTGTGGGCGTTGCCAGAGTCCATTAGAAGCTTTACGCAGGCGAAGCACCCAAATCAGCAGCGCTCCTCCCCCCACCCTTTGTCAGCCCACCTGTACCCCCCCACCCCTTCTTCTACTCACCTAACAATGCGCAGGCACCGATATTCCCACATCCTTTCCAGCATAATGCAAGTTTCTCCCAACTCATTGCCAGCTGCAGCCCACAAGTTGAATGAGTGTGGCGAGTGAGTGTGCGAGTGAGTGTGTGAATGAGTGTGTGAATGAGTGTGTCGACCGTCGAGTGTCGAGTGTCGAGTGATTTGCTATATTCATATTGTTCCAGATTGACGTTTTGTTTGCCACTTTGTGGTTTCTGTCAGAGATTGGCCAGTCCCGCGGACTTGGATTTGGCGCTTTATAGAGCACTGGGTCAGCATTGGCAGCGGCAGCCTCAGCAGCAGCAGCAGCAGCACCAACGGCGGCGACTCCGAATGGAATCCATTCAAGTGCGCAATTCACTGAAAAATTGTTTATTGTTCTCTGATTGAAATCAATTTTGTGTGCGAAATGCACTCAGAGACTCCTTGGACAGACGCTAGACGATGGACGCTAGACGATAGCCGATACACGATAGACGCTAGAAAGACGTTAGACGTTAGACGCAGCGATGGATCGGATCAGTGATCTTAACACGATCTCAACGAGATCTCAATTGGGGGATCGCATAATCATGTAAATGATTGTGGTTCAAAAGTTCATTGAATATGCAAATCACCATCCGACTCGGACTCCGAATCTGGGCTGTGTGTGGGTGAGTGGGTGTGTTTAATGGGTCTTGGCCATGTGTTCACATTGAAAGGAATATCGATAAATGATAAACGAGTCGCGATCATTTGGTTAACTGCTAGCGAAATTATCAGCTGGCTTAATAGATTTGGGTTGTGATCAGTTTGGGTTTTTTATTCAAGGATTTTCAAAAAAACTTTCTCGATTTTCGCACGTACAGCGTTGCCATATTTATCGATAAACAGCTTTTTAATTCTTTATCAATATATCGATGTTGCATATCGCACTATAAAAGTTTCTTTTACATCCAAATTTTCCATAGAAGAGAAAATCGATAACTTTTTAGCTGTCGCAAAAACATCTCTTAACATTTATCGATAGATTACACTTAAAGAAGTTTCAACTTCAGTCATTGATATTGAATTATTAATATTAATTTATCAGGTTTCATTTGTTTCTAGTAACATATTTCTGCAACCAAGTTATCGATAGTTTCTGTTCATTGTCACCGATATTTACTTGGAAAGGATTTGTCAGCTTCCATAGGCAACATCGCAATGAGTGTGCAATAAGTGGTGGCAACTTTGGCGGATTCTAAGCCACTTTTAGCGGATTATTGGCCAAGTTTATTTCCAGGCGATGTTACGTCTTGAGCCCGAAGAATGCAATGAAGGCTCCGCTCTATTGACTTGGGGATTTATTAGAGCAATTACGTTAACTGTACCATTAAAAAGAGGAGGGGTAGGGGGTGGTGGTTGTTGGTGGTTGGTGGTTGTCGGGGCGGGGGAAAATGTAATTTCACACTTTATCGTTTAGGCAGGCAGGTTTAAGCTTCTACACTCTCAACCCCCACTCTCCCCTTGACCATCATTCCCTCTGCTCTGCAGTCTCCCATTTATTCTTGTTCGTTCGCTGATGAAACGCATTCCTCTTGGACTTTTGCTCCAGATATTATGCAATCCCAGAGCCAAGAGTCTTAAAAACCATTCTCATTATCAAATTACAATCGCTGCCTGCTGCCTGCTGCCTGCTGCCAGCCGCCTCTGCTACCTTCTTCATGTTGCATGTTGCATGTTGTTTTCGCTGCTCACTGCTTGCTGCTAGCTGCTTACCGCTTGTTGTTGTTCTTATAGCCATTGCTTGCCAGGCTGTAACCATTCGATTCTCGATTCTGAATTCTCAATTCTCGATTCTCATCTATCGACTGCGGCCATAACTCTCCAACCACGCAACGCGCGGCTGCGGTTTGATTATTATTTTTATTATTGCCTGGCCGTGCCTTGGCTGAGAGCCAACGACAGCAATTGCCAAGATCGCCAGCTCCTCCTTCACCTCCCTCACCATCTACTCCACACTCTTCTTTCTCTTCTACTCCCTCCTCCCCATCCCTCTCTCTTTCTCTCTCTCTCTCTCAATCCCATTCCCATTGCGACTCTGCAACTCATCCTCCTTCGGCTGAGTTGCTGCTGGGGCATTCAGTGTTCATGTTTTATCTGTTGACTGTTTTGCTCCTGTGGCTGCCGCCGTTCCATTCATTCACACGGTACAGGGGGGGCGAGGATGTGGTGATGGGGTAGGTGGAGCGCGGTTTGCCGGGAAATGCGGAAAATTGTTGAACATTTTGCCGCTAAACTGATGCCTCGAAATGGAAAACTTTACGACGAAGTGCAACGCATTCGCTCTTATCATTTGTCGCATCTCACACGCTTTGCCCCCAGGACAGAGAGAGACGCCAGATGTTGGATGAGGGAGACGGCAAGAGTTGTGGCAGAACTTGAAAGTTTTTTTTTCTATTTCTTTTTTTTTTTCTATTTTGTTTTTTTTGTGGATTTGTTTGTTTTCTTAATCCCCCAGAGCACCCTGTAAATGCGGATGCATAAAGTGGATTTTATAGAAGGGGATTTTGCATATCTGAAGTATAGAAAATATAGACAAATATATAAAATTATTTATATATATAAAATCTGATAAATCGGAATGGATGATAATTTGCCTATTTTTTTAACCCCTTTGAGGCGTGAAAAGCAGTGGCAAAAGCAACGCTGCTTAAGGCAATTAATGGACTTGGTTATTTACGCTGCATATTTATAGACTTATTGTAGGGTATCTTGTAGTCGTTCATAGCCCAACTGAACGTTCTTATTACTTTTAACCGGAGGCAATTCACTCTTCTATTTATCATGCGAGTGGAAAATGGGAAATTAAAGTTATTGTATTTGCCGAGATGCAGAGAAAGAAAGCCAAGAATTGAAAACTGGCGCATGCTGATTAAGAGAAAGAGGAAGACGTAGAGAGAAGAAGCAGAAGGGGAAAATCAAAATTTAAAGATGAGGAATTTGAAAAGTCTTTGAAAATGATGCAGAGAGGGGAAAAGAAGTTGAAGAGGAACGACGAGTGAGAAGAAGAAGAGGAAAACAGAAGCCAAAACAAAGTAGTTTTCATTGGCAAAAGTCATAAAAAGAATTGGGGACTTTTACCACCGCTCAACCCCGCACCGCCCCTAATGGAGTTTTGACTCCCACAGTGCCACAGTGCCACAGTCATCCACTTTCCATCCCTCCCACTTCCCCTCCCATTGGCTGTACACAACCCGCAACAATTAGGCGGAATATCAACTACTGGATGTCAGTTTGAGTGGCAGCTTCCTGGACAAAAAGCTTCGTCTTGCGACTGCTGTGTGCGTGTGTGTATCTGTGTGTGTGTGTGTGTCTTGTGTATGTGTGTCTTGTGTGTGGAGTGTGTGGGCGGAGAAAGCATCAAAACGTTTGGCTAACAATTGTGCCACTGCCATCAATTAGAGTTGCAAAACGATAAAGAATGAGTGCGGCAAAAGGTGAAGGGGGCAGCCGTTTTGACGGCGACTGATGAAGTGGGGGGATGGGGGTGGGGGGATAGTGGGTAGGTGTACGACAAACAATGGGGAGCGGTTACGGGATCGAATAATGGGAGACCTTGCGCTTGAAACTTCAATTAAACGACTGGCAAAATCGTGCATAGACAATATTTATCAATCACCATTATTCTAACTGTTCCTCGGCTCTGGGACTTCGTTATGGTGTTTATAAGGAAGCAGTGGCTAACTGAACCACAGCTGAACTGAACTAAACTGAACCAGAGCTGAACTGAACCAGAGCTGAACTGTAGCAGAGCTGAACTGAACTGAACAAATCTGAACTTGGAAAACTCATAACAAACGCAAAGTTCATCCGGCGGTTCAGTAGAACGCGCGAAGTTGCATGAATGAAGGGGCAGAGAAAGGAGGAAGGAGGTAGGAGGTAGGAAGGGTGGAGAGAGGAGTGTGAGGGGTGAGGAGGAATGAGGAGTGAGGGGGTATGGGATGGAATATGGGATGGGGTTAGGAAGTGTAAGTAGGGGTTTAGAGCAAACGGTTGCTGCGGCTTGGTGCATGCCACAATGAACTCGCAACTTTTAACTGTTTCTTCACGTCGTCGTCGTTGTCGTCGCCGTCGCCGTCGCCGTCACCGTTGCTGTTGCCGTCGTCGTCTGTTTGCGAATTGTGAAAGCTTCTGCCACTGCCAAGGAAAATGAGTTTGCGCTTCGGCATTTGAGTCGCTTCTGTTTTAGCTGCTGCGGCGGCGACTTTAGCGGTCGTCACGGCTCACTGGCAGCTGTTGCAAGTAGCAAGTAGCATGCAGCAAGCAGCAAGCAGCAAGTTGCAACTTGGCCAACAAAACAGTAACCCAAACAATGCATAAATTGTGCGCAAAAGGCCAAACGACATTCGAGCATCTCGAAACACGAAAGTAGTTCAAACTCTCGCGCCGATATGCAAATCTTGGCTTTTCGGCCAAAAGGTTTTTTCTTCTAGCCAGATTTTAGACTTTTATCTCTAAGAATTTCCCACCACACTTCTCCTCTCATCGATTACCCATCACATTCTCAACCGATTCACTACCGTTTCCCAACCGCTTTCCAACCAATTCTCAACCGATTCCCAACCGATTCCCAACTGATTCTCAAACTATTTCCAAAAGCTACTCAACCGCTTCCCAATCGATTTCCACCTAATTCTCACCCGAACTCCAACCGATTCCCAATCAAGTCTCAACTTGATTCTTAACTAAATCTAAACCGATTCCCACCCGTATCCCACTTGAATCTTAACCAATTCTTAACCGATTCCTAACCGATTACCACCCGAATCTCAACCGATTCTCAACCAATTCTTAACCGACTCCTAACCGACTACCGCCCGATTCCCACCCGATTCCCACCCGAATCTTAACCGATTCTCAACCAATTCTTAACCGATTCCTAACCGATACCCACCCGATTCCCACTTGAGTCTCAACCGATTCTCAACCAATTCTTAACCGATTCCCAAGCGCTATCCAACTGATTCACAATCGATTCCTAACCGATTCCCAACCGTTTCCCAACCGATTCCCAACTGATTCTCAAACTATTTCCAAAAGCTACTCAACCGCTTCCAAAACAATTTCCACCCGATTCTCACCCGAATCCCAACCGATTCCCAATCAAGTCACAACTTGATTCTTAACCAATTCTAAACCGATTTCCACCCGTATCCCACTTGAATCTTAACCAATTCTTTACCGATTCCTAACCGATTACCACCCGAATCTCAACCGATTCTCAACCAATTCTTAACCGACTCCTAACCGACTACCACCCGATTCCCATCCGAATCTTAATCGATTCTCAACCAATTCTTAATCAATTCCTAACCGATACCCACCAGATTCCCACCCGATTCCCACCCGATTCCCATTCGATTCCCACCCGATTCCCACCCGATTCCCACCCGAATCTTAACCGATTCTCAACCAATTCTTAACCGATTCCCAAGCGCTATCCAAGTGATTTACAATCGATTCCTAACCGATTCCCAACCGTTTCCCAACCGACTCCCAATTTCTAATAGCCAAATTAATGGCCTAAATGACCCAAAAAGATGAGATCAGCGAAATGTCCAACACTTTATAAGCGTAAGGAGAAGGAGGTGGGTTATGGGTGTGACTCGTACGCGTATTTGAGGCTTCACTGTTTTTTTTTCACATTTCTCTTCCGTTTTTAAATCTTTATAAAAAATTTGTTTTCCTTTTTCAATTTTTTGCGTTTTACTAATCTTTTCAATTCTCTGTGTGTTTTTTTTTGTTTTTCAGGTAAGTCTCGACTTTTACCCACAGCCGATGTTTTGGAGCTTTGCTCGTATTTTATCGCCGCGTAAGTAGCACAATCATAAATCAGAGGCCACATATGTCGGAAATGGGTGGGCGGTGCGGGTAAAGGGTGGGGGGGTGTAGATACCATGGGTATGAAATGGTATCTACGAGGTATTTTTTTTAAACGGAGGGGCCTCCAAACTGTTTTTATGATGTCAATATTATTATGCAGAAACCCTTCAATATAAAGACGAAGACCAAGACGATGACGATGATGACTATGCCGACGATGACGATGACGATGACGATGACGATGGGCAACGCAATGAGAACAAGGCGATAGACTTTATAAAAATATCGTTGAGAATCATAAAATAATTAGAGACGATAAACATCGAGGCTTCTGAATGGAATGAGCTTATAATAAGAATCATCAAATGGTTATATCGATAAACGGGCAATTGTTATTATTTATCGATTTTATATTTCAGCCAATTAACTGAGGAAATTGTAGTGCAGATCGTTTAAAATTTAAGTCAATTTAAATCAAAATCGCAAATCGAAAATAATCGACAAATTATCGACATTCCATTTAATTGGAGTACTCTTATATTTTATCTGACAATCGATAAAATCAACTAAAAATACTGTAAGGATCTTTACTTCTTCCTGTCAATTTCCCATTCCATCAATCTAAAAACTTTTCTGAACTTAAAAATCAATTATTTTTACACCTCTTCAAATTCACCTTTTATTGCTTGCCGATAGTTTCCCTGTCTTGTTTCGATTAATTGCTTATCCATCGTCTTGCCGATCCCATAATAATCTCACTCTCTCTCTCTCTCTCTCTTCCTCTCTCTCTCCCTTTCTTATCTCTGGGCAGCCCTGCTTAAAGCTTGTAACAATTTGTCTCGCATCTTTGACAAATGCCCGAAGATCCATCAAAATTTTATGGGATTTTCCTCTTTCTTTTGGTTCATCAAAACTTTTGATTTTATAGCGGCAAATTTGCTATAAACCCTTTGTTTTTTTTTTAATTTTTTATTTTTATTTTACATTTGTTTTGTTTGTTTTGTTGTTCGGGGGAACAATTTTACGCATTTTTTTCGTTGTTTTTTTTTTGTTTTTGTTTTTCTGATTAAATTAATGCGGCTTTGGGGTCGTCGCGCAGCGATCGTCATCTTTCAATGGCCATCAAATTTTGTGCAATGTTTTACAATATAAATAATTGGTCTTGTTATGAAATTTACATAATTTTGATTGCCATTGCCCCGCCCGACGCCACCTCCTACCGCCACACGTGGCTTGCGGTAGAACCCCGCAACTCTCCCCTTGCCGCCTCCATAGGCGCTGATGTCGCTTATTTAAGGGCCCTTCCACGGGTATCGCATCTTTCTCCCTCTCACTCTCTACCCATGCCCCCCGCCCTTCCCCGCTCACCTCTCTGTTGACAGCTGCGATCCATTCTCGATTTTCTGTGTGTCTACCGATCATTTGTCAAACTTTATAAATATAAAAAAAATATATATATATATTTATTTTTTATGTGAATTTTGTGCGTCTCGTCTTGTTTTTTGCGCTGCTGTCACCGCCGGCGGCCACTCTGAGGTTTTAGGGTCGAATTTGTTGTTGCTTTTATTTGGTTTTTTTTTTTTTGTTTTTTAATTTGAAACTTTACTTTTGAAAAGTTTTTATTTTGTGGGGTCGCCTGGTAAATGGGTTTATAGTTCGTGAAAATTAATCAAAATGGCGATGGAGGGGGAAAAAAAAACAAACGACTGAAGGGAAAAATTAGTTAGGCTCTTGCATAAGATTTTATTTTTGGAATTGTTTGGTTGTCTTTCGTTTAGTTGATTTGATTAATTCGCAAAGATAACTTTGGGAGTTGCCATTAAAAGATAATTAGCCAGGCAAAGGTGTGCGGATTATGCAAAACACACACTCAACATTTCAAGATCGCGTTACGGATACAAATTGACCGGATTTTTGCGCATTGATTGATGTCAGCGCCGGACCAAAGGCTTCGCTCGCTCAAGAAACAATTTATCATTTTTGCTAGACTCAAAAGAATTTCATGTGGCTAAAATTGCAATAAAGTGACCCAGGAGGTGAACCTTCTATTTTCAAGACTTCACTTTCAGCATAGAAAACATGAGCCAGAAGCCTGGAGGAGAAATCGATTAAGGCCAAAATGAAATTCCTTTTGCCAGGCTGGCAGGCAGGCCGGCATATGCAGCCAGCCTAAAGGTGAAAGAAGGAAGAAGGAAGAGGGAAGAGGGAAGGCGGCAAAGTGAACATGGAGGTGGAAATGTTTAACAATTACATGAACAATGCCGCTTGTTAGTCTAGTTAATATTTGCTACCTTTATGATAATGACAGGAACGGCTTTTCTTTCGCTTAGCACCTTCAGGAGTCAAAGACCTTTGGCTAGGGATTCTTTCTATGAGGTACGCGGGTCGATCGTTTGCCTAATTGCCAGGTATTTTCAACATTTAATGTTAATGCGCGAAATTCCGGGCGCAGACCGCAAAAACGGACAATTTAGCACCCACACACACATACACAATCACATGTGTAGATACAGAAATGTAAATACAAATGCAGATGTAGATGCAATTGCAGATACAGGTATAAATGCAGATACAGGTACATTAACAGGTACAAATGCAAACACACACACACACACACACACAAACACACACGGATATACTATAGAAAAGTTCTGCTGCCTAAGCTGCAACGGCTGTCGGGCATGGCCATAAAAATGCAAACCATTTCGGTACAGCGAGTGTGAGGCAATGTCATGCGAGCAGCCCTTGGGGAGGAACGTGCGTCGAGAGCCTAAAATGGCGCAACAAATGTTGCGCGTCAACATGTTGCTAAGCAGCAATTGCATGTTGCGACGCACCGTTGTGCGTTAGTTGGCAGACCCCAACAATTGAATGCTATTCTTACTGTACAATGTTCGCTCGAGCATGTTCGAAGCATGCGCGATGCTGTTCGAACTTGCCTGAAAGGAGCGCAACAACTGAAGTTGAACTATTTCAGAGACAACATATTATATTATTATTATATATTATATTATTATTTTATTATTATTATATATTATATTATTATATTATTATATTATTATATTATATTATATTATTATATTATAATATGTTGTCTCTGGTTGAACTATTTTTATTCTGTGCGCCGACTGCTTCGAACTCCAACTCCGAACATCTGCGCATTTGTGTGCTCGCTGTGTGTATGGACGTGTGTGTGTGTGTGTATGTGTGAGTGCGCGCGCTTGTGTATCTGACGGTATAGCATCGGCGAACACGCCGCATCGTAAGCAAAATGTATCTGCGCACTGAGCGCTGGCCTCAGTAACACGCGAGCGCTAAACAACTGCAAACGTCGCCACGGACTTCAATGTCTCAATAAACGTAAAGCGCGCGCGCGTCTTCGCGCACTTTTTTTGTTCGGTTTTCCCAAAAAAGTATCTACGAGATATTTGCTCACCGTTTCCTTTGCAAATGAAATTATTTTGTTTTTTTCTTTATTTTTTTTTGTTTTTTGGCCCGAAACACGTGCTAAATTCCTAACCGCCAAGTAAGCAAAAAAAAAGAAAATATATAAAAGATTGTGTATTGTGCTTTAACGAAATGCATTTACCGGCATTTGAAAATATTTAACGATTAATTAATTTATATATTTAATTGGAATTGAAATCAAATATTTGAGAAAGAGAGAGAGAGAGAGAAATAAATACGAAAAGATAAATTGTTTTAAAAAAAACTGTGAAGAGGAAGTGAAGTTTAAGCTAAATAAGAACACGAAACGCCAGCATAAAAATTCTATAGAAACATTCAGTGCACACACACACACACACACAGATACTAAAAACGCACACACATACCAAGACCAAGAACTGTGTATTGAAGTGCATAAAAGTATTAAAGAGCATTTCAGGCGGCATTTTTTTAATGTTCATTGCGCGTCTGTGTGTGTGAATGCATATGCATATGTGTGCGTGTGTGTGTATATAAACGAACGTGTACGTGTACGTGTATGAGTTTTGTGTTTGTTCTTACCCCAACTTCGCTTCAACAAGAACCAGAACGTGTATCTGTATCTGTGCCTGTGCCAGTGCCAGTGCCAGTGTCTGCGCCTGTATCTGTATCTGTGAGCTGCCGCTTGCAGCTGTAGGTTCGTTTCGCTGTGTGTGCGCGTTTGCAAAACACTCGGAATACAGAGCGAGAAATGAAATAAAACAACAACAACAACAACAACAGCAACAACAACAACATCAAAAACAAAAACAACCATAAAAACAAAAACAAGAAGAAATAAAAGGTAAACTACCTACTTTGCCTGTCTTTGCCGAAGCAGCCGCAAAAGTGTACGAAAAACATACCGAAAAATAAAACAACAACAACTCAAGAAGAAGCAGCAGCCACAGCAGGAACAACAACAACAAGGATAACACATTTACACACACATCAAAATGTACGTACACACATACACACACATGTGTATATACATGTATATATTGAGAACGTTTTAAAAATTTGTTGAATCAAAGCGTCGTCTGTGCTCTGATTTACTGCCTCTTGGGGCATTTCCTTTTCGTCGGCGTCTCTGCTTTACGCGCAGCTTCCTTCTTCCTCCTTCTTTTCACTGTCTGCTCTGTTTTGTCGCCTGCACCAAAAGATACAATCAACTGAAGTACCCACGATCGCATCTTGTGGATACTTCTACTTTTTCTCCTTCTCCTACTCCTTCTTCTTATTCTGTTTGTTTGTTTTTCTTGACTCCGATTACTTAAGGAATTTTGAACTCCTTTTGCAAGTAATCCTTGGAATGTCCTTGCCTTTGCAACTTGTTTTTTTTTGTTTTTTAATTTCTCACTTTTTTAGAAGAGAAAAGTTTATTTATTTGGTGTTCATTTTGTGTTCACTTTGTGATCATTTAATGTGCACTTTGTGTTCATTTTATGTTCACTTTGTGTTCATTTTGTATTCAATTTGTTTTTATTTTGATTTCAATTTTTCTTCTTGTTTTGCTTATTATGCTTTTAATTCGTTAACTTTTTGTTCATTTCGTGTTCATTTACTGATCATTTCGTGTTCATTTTGTGTTTATTTTCTGTTCACTTAGCAGTTTTTCGCTTCGTAGCGAATCACATTTTTTATATTTTGCATTTGCTTTGGTTTTTTGAGGGCTTTTTTTTTTTGTATATATAGAATATATTTTTTACCCGCTAATAACTCGACTCGTGAGTGTTCTATATATATATATGTAATGTCTAGAGACACACATACACAAACACACACTTACATATATATATATATATATTTTATATATATTTACGTATCTACATTCTTCTAAAAAGTCGTGTGTGCGCGTTTTTAATTATAAAAGTGACAAAAAGCACACGAATACATCTTAAAGATACAACTTTATGTTCTTGTAGATATCTGTATATGTATCTGTATTTGTATGTGTATCTGTATGTGCGACGGCCTCTCTGTTTGTATCTGTATCTTAATGTAGTTAAAGCGAACCATCAATTTGGGCAAAAAATGTTTCGCCTCTGCCAGCAAAAGGAAGCAGCAGAGCGCTTAATTTATAGCCCTCAATAATTAAGAATGTGAACGATGATGGATTTTAATGAAGCTGTGCCAAAGTATCTCAAACTTGGAGGCGAGTATCCAAGAACTTATTTAAAATTCAAGTGAATACACAAATTACATCTTAGGCAGAAGAAGAAGAAGAGTTTCAGATACAAAAGAACTTTGTACTTAGAGGAAGTAAAGGGCAAGTCAACAGGCGGCACAGTGGTGGCCATAATAATGGGACATGTTATGAAGTGCTTTATGTTTGCATCTAGGAAGTTCACTTGTTCATTTTGTTTATTAAATCACTTTTTTTAAATAATATTTTAATTAATCGTCGATCTTGAGTGATAATCGAGATGATGCGTAATCCACACCGCACAATTCATACAGCTGGGTCTTTTTTCGGGTATTCGAACATCTGGAAAGCAGCAGTGATTAATTAGCTGAATCTCTTGTTCGAGGAGTCAAATTTAAACTGAGAAAACCTCTAGAGCCCCTCAAACCCCTCAAGCCAATCAAACCTCTCAATCCTCTCAAATTACACACTTCCCCTGACATAAATCAAAACACACACACAACAAAGGAACAAAAAATTACGAAAATCAAAATTAAGTCAAATCTTTTTATTTTAGATTTCCTCACATATGTCTCGATAATTTGACTTCCCTTCGCTTTATTATTTTTTTTTTGATAACTCGATAAACGTTTGCGTAATTTGCGATCGCAGAAAAAATGAAGAGGGGAAAAAAAGAAATAACAATAAAAGAAAAAAGAAAAAAGAAAAAAAAAACAAAAACCCTCAGCTCAGCCCTTGGCTTAACCCTTGAACCTTTTGGCTGTTTGGTGTTAAAGCCGCAACCCCAGAAAGCGGCAGTTAAAGTAATTTAAATGCGTGTTTTGGTTTCCTCTCGCCGCCGCTTTGCCCGATGCCACCAGCAGCTCGACCATCTGTGCGCTGTAAATTGACAACATCCTGTTGCACGTTGACAACACACATCCTCCGATCCTGCACATTATCCTTACCACTGACACGCAGCAATCCAAAACACTTGGCACTTGGCCAACTCACCCCCGTGACGCGACCCCCTCATCACAAGCTGCAACCCCCTGCGGCTAGTTTTATGTTAAGAAAAATAGAAGAAGAAGAATTGAAGCAAGCGGCAACTTTTTGCGACTCACGAGAAACTATTCCAATCCCAATGTCAATTCCAGCTTCTATCCTGAGTCCTGAAGGGAGTCCAAGTCCAATGTCAAGACCAATTCCGAGTCCAATTCAATGCTTAATGCAGCTGCTCGTATATAGATACATCTACAGATGCATTTGCAGATACATAAAAAGATGCAGATACATACATATATAGTTGCAGATACATATGTAGTTACTGATACATATGTACTCTCAGATACAAGTGGGGATGCATGTACGGATGCAGATACAATTGCAGGATACGGATATAAGGTCATATATAAATATAGATGCAGATACGGATACATATTAAGATATAGATACATTTGCAGGTGCAGAATTAGATACAGATATATTTAGAGAGACGGATACGTTTATTCACAGATACATATGCAATTACAGGTGCAGATATATTGTTGCAGGACACAAGTTCGATACAGATACTTTAAAAATATTAGCTGCAGATACATATAGATTATATCTATTATTATGTCTATAGGTATAGATATTGTTGCAAGATACAGATATAAAGTAAGATACGGACGTACAGATATGTACTTATAAAGATGAAGATACATATTTAGTTGCAGATGCATGTGGAGAAACAGATACATTTACAGATACAGATACACATACAGATACTGATACATTTACAGATACAGGTACATTCACAGATATAGATAAATTCACAGATACTGATATATCCGCAGATACAGATACAGACACACATACAGATACTTATACAGACACAGATACAGATACAGATACTTATATAGATACAAATACAGATACAGATACAGAGAAAGGTGCAGTTAAGCGCACTCACATTTTTCGGATGGATATGACGCTGATGATGACAAGCAGAATCCTTGGCCGAGAAGGGTCAAAAGTAAAAGCAGGAGCAGGAGCAGAAGAACAGGAGAACAAGAGAATAAAAGAATATGAGAATAAGAGAATGAGAATGGGAAGACATCTCATTGTACGTTTCGATTCGCTGGACTCGCCCCTCGCCCCTGAAATGGAGAGTTGCGTGTTTTCAGACCACTAAAATTGCTATGCGAGGGTTGCTTTAATTATTGTGGTTATATTTGTAGTTGTAGTTGTAGCTGTTGTTATTGTTGTTGTTGTTGTTATTATTATTGTTGTTGTAGTAGTTGTTGTTGTTGCTGTTGCTGTTGCTGTTATTGGCACAACAAAGCGCAGCAATTAAATTTGATGGTCGTACCAACCTGCATGCCATCTGTATGAAGGTGTTTTTTCAATGTTTTTAATACCCTAACTCTGAGAGTCCTTCAAATTTTGTTCTGAGGTTTATTTCTCTCTCTCTCTCTCTCTCTCTTCTCTCTCTCTCTCTCTCTCTCTCTCTCTCTCTCTCTCGCTCTCTCTCTCGCTCTCCCTTTCTCTGTGAAGGTAATAAAGTAAAAGAAGGAAAGGGATATGAGAAAATTGACTGTCAATCGAAAGACGCAGAAAAGAAGAATTTGCCTCGATTCTATCGTTTATCGATAAATAAATGTGGAATTATTTTTTTATTTTAATTTTTTTTTTATTTTATTTTTATTTTAATTTTTTATATTGATTTTTATTTTTTAACTGGAAATCGTTCCAAATTTTTTTTTAAAAAATATATAAAAAAAAGAGTCCTGAAATTTTTTTTTAGATTTTCTTAAAAGGAAAATTTTTTTAAATTATTTTATTTTTTAATTTTTTTAAATTTTTGGATTTTTTTCAATTTAATTAATCAAGAAATTGATCAGTCCTTGATTCTTATTCAAAAATTATTCATATTGCGCATGAGTTGAAAGCGTATTCAATATTCGTTCATTTCTCGCTGAAAGTGGAAAATCTTGAGTTATTGGTGGTTGGTTTTTCACGCTTGGAAAAATTGTACCAAACATTTGTCTAAGTTTTCAATAAGTGAGACGAATGTTGATCAAACTGAACCCCTGAAACGCGATTCATCGATTATTTTATTGCCTCGACGCCCACCCACAAAAACATACAAACACACACACGCACACACACACACACACACACACACACACACGCACATACACTTACAGCTAGATAATCATGGAGTTTTCACAGCCCTTGTGGCAAATGTAATTGTTATGAGTGTCGCCCCGAGAGTCGCCAGGAAGCAAACTCGGAGCTCTGAACTTGTCACTCGTGCCACAAGTTGTTGCACTTACCTAAGACCCAAACCCAAACCCAAACACAAACACAGACGGAGACACTTAGAGTCAAATCCAAACCTTAGCCTAACCCTAACCCTCAACACACATGTTGTGTCCACTAAACTCACACACACATACATATATAGACCCTTTCCACACACACACACACACACACACATACACGTAGATACATTTTCATTCGCTTGGCGCTTCCTTTTTTTTCTCCACATTTCGTTGATTCGCCTTCGCTTTGTGTGTTTTCTTCACTAATTTTCGGACTTTACCTTTTCGTCTTTATCAGCTGCTGTTTATCGTCGCCTTCTTATTGAATTTCGGTTCAGTTCGTTGGTCTCACTCTCTTCTGGCCCCGCTTCCCTCTCGCTCACTCTATTTCCCAGCCCTCTCACTCTCTGCTTCTGTGGGTCATCTTTAATTCCCTTCTCTCTCGTTCTCTTCTCTCTCTCTCTCTCTCTCTCTCTCTCTCTCTCTCTCTCTCTCTCTTTCTGTCTTTCTCTCTCTCTGTCTCGCTTTGGGCAGATTCTCGGTTGTCTCCGCGGATGCACGACAAACTCGTGCTATGAACCGCTTCTGTCTGGGGACTGAAGACACTGGGCACTGGGAACTGGCGACTCAGATCTGAGATCTCGGGGCTTGGGGTCTGGGGCTTGGGGTCTGGGGTCTGGGGTCTGGGGCTTGGGGTCTGAGGTTTTAGCCCCGGGCTTGCGGTCTTCACAAGTTCAGAGAACTGAATTGATTTTGTTAAGTTAACAAAACTTGTTTGTGTTTTTTGTTGTTGTTTTTTGTTGCTGTTGTTGTTGCTCATCTTGAGTTTGTTTTATATTTCGTTTTGGGCCAAAAACTCGTTTAAAGGACGTTCCACGTACCACGAGCTGCACATCTGCAAGTGGCATCAATTTGCGTATATTTTTATGACTCATTTTTCCCTAGTCCAAGTGATTTATGGCCTATGATCATATTCCGGATACGCAGAACAGATGTTGGATTCAATTAAACGCGTAGTCCGGCAATTCGAGGGTCTCTGAAAAAACAACAAGAAAACAAAATAAATAAATAATTATGGGTTTTAATTGTTTATTACGTTAATGGTGATCATAGGGTTTCGGCCTCGGGCCAAAGGCTTGGGAAGATCTACGGGATGATCCTCAATGGACACGGCAGCGAATGAAGATGCACGATCTCTCGCCTATTATATAATAATATTCAGTTAGCCTCTGAAATGTCCATCTCTCTCGCACTTCAAAGAACTTTGAAGTCTCTGCTGCCTGTGGCAAACAACGAGATGCTCTCAGTTTCCAATTTCCATGACTGGAAAAACTCTTGTCAAACAGCTTTGCATGTCAAACATGTTGATTCAATTAACACGCATAAGGGCTTCCCCTCTCTCCTCTCTTCCCTCTCCCATCTGACCATTCATCATTCATCTTCTCTAACTGTTTAACCTGACCGCCCCTCCCATCCCCCCCTCTGACCAATGCCGCCGCCTTCAATGAGTGACAAACACGACGCGCCGCATTCACATTTGGACGTCAGTCGTTCTGAGAGCCGCGTGTGGCACACGTGCCGACCCCTTTGGGCCATTAGCTGCAACGTGAAGATGTGGCAGCTGCAACTTCGCAGCAAAACTCATTTGCAGAATTTTCCTAGTTTTTCCAGCTGCCGCAAAAGTGCGGGCCAAATAAATGCAAACGTAATCGTAAAAGTAAGTGGAAATAAATGCAACGAGTGGAAAAGCAATAAAAACAAATGATAAAATAAGGAAAGAGTCGTATGAGATGCCAGAGAAAGAGAGAGAGAAAGAGAGAGGAGGAAAGAGAGGAAGAGTATGTGTGCGAATGAGAGAATGAGATGGCAAGTCATTAAGCTTCTTCCATAGAACCGCAAACTGCAAACTGGCAGAACGACAGAATTTATGATCACACGACAAGGCAAACTGGTCAGAAAAGTGACCAGAGATGCGAATAGGAAGATTGCCGTGAACTGAACTGAAGGAGAACTTAGAAACGATGAAAGGAGGAGTCCAGCCTCCACTTCTGCTCCTCTTCCCTCTCCCCACTCTCCCCACTTCCCCCGTCTCTACCTTCTTCGGTTAATATTATTTAAATATCTTGGCATTTATGTTGGGCCCAGAGATTTATGAATATTACCAACGAGTCGTTTGGCGAGTTGTTAATGAGATTTGGTTTATGGCTTTCCACTGGACGCCCCAAAACATTATTGACACTTGCGGGGAAAACCTTTGCCACATCATTATCCATTATCAGGCAAATAGTTGCCTCTTCCCTCCTGAACCCCCTCCACCCAGCGCTGGGCTGTACAAACATCTCAAATCTCAGCTAGAAATTTCGAATCTTCAAACTTGAAGCTTCAACTTCAAATCTTCAATCTTGAATCTGGAAAAATGTTTGCCTGAAGACGACAATCTAATCAGAGATAGAGAGAGATAGAGATAGAGAGAAAGAGAGGAAAAATTGAAAAGCAAATCACTGAATTTTCAATGTAATTTTCCTGCTCGTTTCGGGCCAGGCCCACACATTAAATCATTGACATTGAAATCTTTTCTTGGCCATAAAAATTGCTCTGGGATTCCATATTAAATTGCCGCCAGTGTGCCCAGACTTGCAGACAATGGAAAGTGAAATTTTTTATTGCCGTTACAAACTTTTCTTTCTTCTAATCCACACGAAAGCAATGAAAATCGGGGATAAGAAAAGTAGAAAGAAAAAAAAAAACCTACAAATCAAATTAATAATCATGTGTCTTCGGTGATCAGAGCACAGAAACAGTGGGAAGTAAGCGCAGCGAGGGGAATAAGAGAAGTGTGGGGAGTGTGGGGAGTGAGCGATGAAGTGGTGAATTCGGGGTAACAGCAAGCAGAGAAGCAAAGAAGAAGTTGGCTTCCAATTCAACAAAACTCGTGCCCCGTTCAAATTGATGCTAGACGCCCCCACACACAAACACACACAGACACACACACACACACACACACACACACACACACACACACACACATACGTACTACATACATTTGAATGTGTGTGCACTACCCACTCAAACAATATGAATCCATTTGGGATTTGCACGTTATTCATTTCTACGTCCTATACCCTTTGAAGTGTCAACTCGTAGGGTATCCACGAGTTGCAGTTTTATTAAGTCTAAGAATCGGAATATGGAAAATATTTGTAGATCATAAGAAGAAGAAGAAGATCAGCCTAAGAAACTAAGAAAAACTTATACAATTTTCCTACCTTAAATCTGCATCGAGGAGTGCTCCAAATGAGGCTGTTAGACTCACATATACCCTGTAAAATTATTTCTATTTCTTTTTCATTTAAAATTTTCTAAGCTTTTTAAGCGTCTCTTCTCTTTGGATATTTAAAAAACCTATGTAGGTCACATATAAGCCAATTTGTAGGGTATTTGAAAGTCGTTTACATGTGGCATTCATATCCTTGCAAGCCTCCTCTGTGGTCTGTGCTGCAATTCGGCGTGACCTCATTATAATGGAGTAATGAGTAATGAGCTATTCGAACAATTCTATGCTGGAAAATCGTTTGTTTTTCCTCGTCTATGATTTTCCGCGCCGAGTTGAGCTTTCCAAGACGCAGGCAACGATGATCATAATGTGAGCGAGAGGACGTGCTCTTTGCCTTTCGGATTAAAGGTTGCCATAACATACGATCGATGCTTGATTGAAAACTAATCAAACCCAAAATTGAGCCCCATTATTTAACTATATAATTTTAATGTTTCAATTCGAAAGTTTAACTAAATTGTTTGAAAATCGGACTTTTAATGTTCCAATCAAGGTTAGCCGCCCCCGCGGCATCGTGGCAGTTGGGTATCATTTGTTGGGTCCTGGGCAAATACTGGATATGCGCTTTGTAGGAGCTCTTCTGGTTGCTACATTTTAGGGGGTTTTTTCTCTGTTCTCAATTTTTAATATTTTTTAATGGATTTTGAATATTTATTTATTTTTTTTTTTATAACAAATATCCATTTTATATATTTTATTTTATTATTAATTATTTATTATTTAATATTTTTTTAATATTACTGAACTATATATTATTACTATATTATGCATGTATCCTTTTTTTTTTTATTTATTTACTATCTATATAATTTTTTTATATTTTATTATTATTTTAATTACCGAATTTTAAATATATTAATTATTTTATTGTTTATTTAGTATTAACAATATATATTTTTATTATTTTTATTTTCTTTTTTTTTTTATATATATTGTTTATTATGTATTTATATTTATCTTTTATTTAAAAATATTTTTAAGTAATTATTAATATACATATTATATAATTTTTTTTTTTAAATATTATCTAATATTTATTTGTTTTAATTATTGTTTATTATATATTTTTTTTTATTCATTCCACTTTTTCTTTTTTTTGGTTTGATTAATGAATATTAAAATATTAAAATTTTATTTTTTATTTTTAAAATCTATGTAGATGCTTTTCTACATCTCAGCTGATCCTTTCCCACTTCTCCATCTGCTAACAGCTTCTCTCGGCTTAAAGGCTCCATATATCCCTTATTCCTTTTCTTCAAGCATCGAATTCAACTATATCCTGATTTCTCATCCTCCACTTCCTTAAACAACCCTACATTTAAGGATTCCTTTTTATTTAAAGGATATTTAGTCTAGTTTCCCTCTTAGGCTTATCCTTACCACTGAATTACATTGATCCTCAAATTTTCTCAACTACTGTTTAGTCTCTGAAATTCCTCAATATCCCCAACTTCTCCCCCTTCAGGTCTGTTTCTTGTTTTTGGGTTAAATTCATTAATCCCCCGCATTTGAGACAAAACTCATAAATCGAATCTTAGGGCTAATCCAACATGTGATCCCGCCTAATCGTTCCCTGTGTTTGACGTATGTAAATTAAAAAAGTTAACAAATGTTTTAGCTGCTTGAAGCCGAAGCCAAAGTCAGATCCCCGAAGAGCCTCTAGTTTTAGGTTTTAGGTTTTAGGTTTTTAGTTTTTAGTTTTTTAGTTTTTTGGTTTAAAGATTGGATTTTGGCTTCTTTTTTTTTCGATTGTTCATAGTTTGAACATCATCATTAATCATCGATGGATGGCAGCTGTATGTGTGTGCCTGTGTGTGTGAGTGTGTGTGTTTACATTTTGAATGTGGCCAGAAGCTCGAAAAGATTTAAAAGCCAAACAGCCTTGGGTAGAAGAAATCTTTGGTACCAAATCGATTTATGGCTTGTCTTGATCGCTCAGTTCTGTAATTAGTAAAAAGTAAACTAGTTTGCGGCGATGTTGATAAGTCGACGGGGCAACATGGCAACATGGCAACATGGCAACATGCCAGGCGCACCGCACATTGGCAACATGTTGCAATGCGGATGGCGACAAGTGGAGTCGCTTCATCCATGCATGTGGCTATAAGAGCATATCTCGTTGTGTGCGTGTGTGTATGTGTGTGCTTAAGTATATACATATATATATGAGTCTCTCTGTGTGCGTGTGTGTGTGTGTAGTCAGAGTCGTCATGCATCGTCGTATGTTGAGTGTTGAGCGTTTGAGTGTTGGGCAACAAGGAGAACGCGTTCTCGCTGTCCGACAGCGACAATTCCAGGGAAACAGCTGAACGTGCAACGTCGCGACATTGCAGCTGCCTTCTGCCTGCTGCCTGCCGCCTGCCACATATGCTGCTGCCAACTCTATGTGCTCTCTCTCCTCCTTATGAGCGAGTCCAGGCCAAGGCAATGGTCGCCGACAGTCTGCTCTGGATTTATAGCCATTGCGACGCGTCGCTTCGTTTGTCGCTGTCGCTGTCGCAGTGTCCAGTGCACGGACTCGAACTTACCCCTTGATGTGGCACTAACGATGTTGGTGTGGAGAGGGGGATGCAACGTGTGGGGAGCTGAGTACCCACTGGCGACTGTTGACTGGCGATTGGCAACTGGGCTGTGCCTTGCCCTGCCTTTCCCTGCCCGGCCCTCCTCTACCCTTGCCCCATTTCGCCTTGCGATGCCTTGTCTTTCCTTGCCCCTCCTCTCCACTCCACTACTCTCCGCTCCCATCCTCACTTTGACTTGAGGTCAATGGCATTTTCTTGACTTCTTTGGAGCGATTCTTCCTTCTCATTTTGTTTTAGTTTTAGTTTAAGTTTTTGTTTTGTTCGTGCTCCGTTCTTGTTCTTGTTTTTGTTTTTGTTCTTGTTCTTGTTGTTGTTTTTGTTGTTGTTGTTGCACTCATCGCATTGGCAGTTGTAAAACAACGAAGCGCGAATTATTATTTCAGCGAAGCGAAATGGAAAATGTTGTAATAATAAAGTGGCTTCACTGTGGGACCAGCATTAAGAGGATGACGACCAAGACGGTGACTATGACGGTGACGGCAGCGGTGACGGCAACGGTGACGGTGACGGTTACGGCAACAGTGACGGTGATGGTAACGGGGACGGCGACGAAGTCTGAAACGGAACTAACTAGAAGTCAAGCCAAGCCAAGCAAAGGCAGTGCAAGCCAAGCCCCAAGTCGTCCATAGATTACTTACCATCTGGCCTAGCCCATGTGGTGATTCGTACAACTTCCACTTACAGGCTTACATCACATCAAGACAAACATTTCCGTTAGCTCCGACACGCAAGCCCTCTTCCCGAAAACAAGTTAGAACGTCTCACAGGTGCAAACTGCTCGACGGGCAGATACTCTGTAAATCGGAGGGAAATAAAGTGAAGTCTTCACACGCAGAGAGTCATCATTTGCTTAGAGATCAACTGCTTAAATTTCAATCTTATAATGGATAGACATTCTATACCCTGTAAATACCCTGTAAAAAAGGCATATAACTGTGTTTATTAAAAATTGCTACTTAGAAGATTGAAGCAGAGTTGGGCACATAAATCGTTTGCCTTACTGAAGGTGTAGCCCCTGCTCTTAAGCCATATACCCAAGCTCATATTTTTACAGGGTATTAAAACTAGTCAATTCTGGGTTGGTTTTGTGTTTAACCTTCTCGGAAACTAAATTAATTTTGTTCGTCTTGGGCTGAGGCTTTAATTGCAAATTCTCTATGTGAGTTACTTGGACTCGCACTTGGGATTGGGTTCGGGCTTGGGTTTGGATTTGGAATTGGGATTGGATTTGGACTTGGTCTTCAAATTGTAATTGGGATGCGGATTTGGATGTGGACTTGGATACGGATTCAAATCGGAAACAAGATTCACAGATACATTTAAAAATACAGATACATTAATAGATACAGATACAGATAGAGATACAGATACATATACAGATACAGATACATTCATAGATACTGATACATCCGCAGATACATTCACAGATCCATGTACAGATACATTCACAAATGCAGATATAGATACATTCTTAGATATATATATATTTAAGTATACAGACACAGATACATTTACACTCACAGATACATGTAAAGTTATTGTTCGAGCTACAGATACATGAGGAACAATTTTCCTATAAATCAAAGAGTTTCCATCTCTGAGCTCGCTTTTCTTTATGTTTGTTCTGCCAAGTGATAGATTATTAACAATTTTTATCTAATCAAAAGTTGTTGTTGCTGTTGTTGTTGTTGTTGTTGTTGTTGTCGTTGGTGGTTACCTTTTTTATTGTTGTGCGTGCTGCGTGTCTGAGGGGGAAAGTGAAAAGCGTCGGACTGACTGCATTTAATGATTCAATTAAATTTATCTGCCCGTCGAGTGTCTGAGTTTCTGAGTCTCTGAGTCTCTGAATCTCTGAGTTCCCTGATTATCAATGTGATTTTCTATCTGCCGAGCGACGCAATTGAATAAAAGTTGTATTTCTTTTTTCTCTCAGCTTTAAAACCCAGCTGCAGGGCTGTTTACACAGGGGCTTCAGGGGGGGGCAGGCAGCAGACTCATTTATGGATTGCTCGCTGATAAGAGGCTCTGATAATGAGTCACAGACTGGAAGATCTACAGATAATTTACACTTATATTTAGCTGCGACTTGCATTTTGCACAAAGTAAATGAGAGCGAGAAAGAGAGAGGGTGAGGAAAAGGGAAAGGGAGAGTGCGAGAAGGGGGTCAGGAATGAGGAGAGAGTGAGAGATTGAAAGAAGAGGAAGATAAACCAGAGATTCTCAAACCACAAGAATCCGGGGAATGCGTAGAAAGTTTATTTTTTATAATAATTCTTCACACTTTTTTCTACAATTGAAACTAGTACTTTTTCAGAATTAAATTCTCAAATTGAAGCTAGCATTTCTATGAACTAGTTTATGACAAAGTGAAAAAAGAACTAGCTCAATGGAAGTTCACATTGAGTTTATTAAAATCAGATTTAAACTGGACTTAAATTTATTTATTTTTTTTATTCCTTTATATATATTAAACATATAAATTGCTACTTGTATGAACTAGTTCAGTATTAGAACTAGTTCTGTATTAGAACTATTTAAGTTGCGAAAGTTCATTAATATTTGAAACTGGATCTCAATTTTGTGTATTTTCTTAAGAATCTCAAATCCATTCCCTTTATACAATTGATTTGTTCTTTTGAACTAGTTCATTTAAATTACTTGACAGTTTCAATAAGAACCATTAGGTTGACTTTGAGGTTCTTTGTACTCCTGTCACAATTATTTCGCTCTTAAAAGTTTTCTCCTTTCAGTGACATTCAAATTTTCAATATTAAAAAATAAAATATTTAGATTTTTTTTTTAAATTTGATTGACTCTTTTTTGAATTGTTTTCTATTTCTTTTTTTCACCTTCTTTTATTCTTGTTTCTTTGCTCTTTAATATTTCTTTCCGATTCTCCATTTGCCGCCCCAAAGAACCTTCCTAATTATGACATTTGACTGACATTTGGAAGTCTGTCAAAACAAACAAAAGCCAAAAAATGAATACCTCAAAAAGGGTGAAAAAAGAGGTGGAGTAGAGGGAAGAAGAAGAGGAGGAGGAAGGTGGAAGGGCCAACAAAAAAAAAAAAAAAAAGTATCGCTTTTTGAGAAACTATCCATTAGGTTCACGCTTTTTGTTGTGCTACCAATCGCCCCCTTCGAGTGCACTTGGAGGCCCCAAGAGCGGACTTTGTTTTTTACCATAAATTTCACTTTCAGTCAATTGGACCTCTTGAGTTCAGTTCGGAGTTGCCTTCAGTTCGGAGTTGCCTTCAGTTCGGAGTTGCCTTAAGTTTGGAGTTGCCTCAAGTTCGGAGCTGTCTTCACTTAGCAGTTGCCTTCAGTTCGAAGTTGAGTTTAGATCAGAGTTGTCGGTTGTCGGGGGCTTTAGTATAGTATGTGTGGTGCGGGTCGTCTGGTGGTGCAGTTAATTGGTTTATCACGCACACGACTTGCACTTGGCACCACTGGCGGTAGGGAATCTGGCCAAAGTCTGACAGCTACTCATGCATCCGTCTGTCTGCTCGTCCCTCCGTCCATGCATCCATTTATTCACTGGTGCCATGAAGTACCCGGAATAAATATATATATATATATATTTTTTTTTTATATGAAAAACACTTTCGTTTCGTTTACTTTTTTCTGTTTCTTGTAAAAACAAAATAATGGAAAAAAAGAAAAAATATGAAAACAGAAAGTGGCCCTTTGGGTAGCTTGATTTTCATAGGCGATAAGAAAAGCCGCAGTCGCAGAGGCAGAGGCAGAGGCAGACGCTGTGGCTGTGGCAGTGGCAGTGGCAGTCGCAATCGCAAGCAAAGCAAACGGAAAACAGTTACAAAAGCTGCCGCTGCTGCTGCTGCTGCTACCAACTGAAGTCTTGGCTAAAAAGGTGCCAATTTCGGTGACTGTCCCGACGCCGAGCGTAACTCCGACGTCGACGTCGACGTCGACTTCGACGTCTGCTGCAGCTTTGGCTTTAGCTTCAGTTACACTTTCAGTGCCCAAAACTGCGTCCACGTCGCTGCTTACGTCTGAGTCCACGTCTGTATCCACGTCTGTATCCACGTCTCTGTCCACGTCTGTATCCACGTCTCTGTCCACGTCTGTTTCCACGTCTGCGTCCGAGTCCGTGTCCAGCTCCAACTATCCATTATCACATCAGCCGCTAAGTTATGCACATGACTGAATGCACAGTCTGAGTCGAGTCTGAATCGGGTCCGAATCGCGTCCGAATCGCGTCCGAATCGACTCCGAATCGAGTCCGAAGACATCATGTAACGCTTTAATTGATACCCTCCTTCCAAGTGGGGCCCATAACTCGATTAAACGTACGTATAATTTCATAAAAATGCAGCCCTATTAATTCTTTCCCCCGAACTCCCCTCCTCCCATCCAACTGCACTCATATTTGGGGTTTCGCTCTTTAACCGCAAACTGCACTTTAATCTCAATTTCTTTTTTTTTTTTTTAAGAAGTTTTTGAATACCCCTAATGCAGGGTATTCATTACGATCTTTGCCTCGATTTGTGTCGGAAAATCTTTAATGGAATTCTAACTGTTCTTCGCCTCTCCGCTCGGAGTATTGATTGATCATCGCCTATCGATGATTTTGGTTTCTCGATCGTTTGATTGGCTTTAATTTTGTGTTGAAGATCGTCAAGATCAACTTATTAGGGTGGGGAAGGGGGGGCACACACTTAATTTATAAGACGATGAAAGTGGTTATAATCCAAGTTAAGTGGAGATTCAACTTAATGCATTACTTTCCTTCCTTTCCCCACTTTCCCCACAAAATCTCTAAAGCTCCCCCTCTCCCTCATCTTTTTATAGAGTATTTTATTCCTTCATCTTCAGAGAATCATCTCTTTGTGTTTCCCATCATTTTATCGCTAAGATCAACTTTTTTTATAGGGTATACATTTTTCTGCTCCTTCTCCCCTTTAGTTGTGTCTCATCTTTTATGTCTCTAGATTTTTGTTTGGGGCTTTTTTCTTCTTCTTCTTCTTCTTGTTTTATTGCTGCAATTTGCTTGTTCTGTCCTCTAAGTAATTGATAGCCTCCACCTTCTCGTAACTCTGTAGTTTTTAGTCTTCTCCTTGATCCTGTCCACGGCTTGAAAAGCCAACATATCAATTTGCCTCAAAATAAAAAACAATAAAAAAAAAAGATATAAATAATAAAAAAAAAAAAAGCTGAACTTTGCTGTTTTCTTCTGTCTTCTCTCCGTTGTGCACTGTCTGTCTGTCTTTTGTCTGCAGTCTTCAGTGTACTGCCTTCTGTCTACTGTCTTCTGTCCTCTGTCTACTGTCTTCTGTCCGCTGTCCTCTGTCTACTGTCATAAGGCTGACAAGTTTCTTAAGGAGTCTCTCAGCGTCTCCGTGGAACCACAACAACATCTTTTCTTGCAATCTTTGCCTGCTTCATGTCTTGGCTTGTTGTGTGTGGTTGTGCTTGAGTGTGTGTGTGTGTGTGTGTGTGTAGTTGTGTGTAGTTGTATCTGCCCCCCTGCTGTGTTTGCATTTTGCATAATTTTCAGCTGTAAATGAAACAAAGACATCATCGATATCAAATGCCACTCCAGGGACCAGTCCCAGAGCCGCCGCAACATGTACAATCTCCAGACTTTTTGTGTTGGCAACTGTTTGGCTTCCTCCAACCCAAGATCTGGCAGCTGCCTTGTGGCACTCGAAAGAAAGAAAGACAACAATAACTGCAGCAACAACAACAGCAACAACAACAGCAACAACAACAGCAACAACAACAAAACTTACAACAAAAATTACAACAACTGCAAGCAACAACTCGTGGCTTTTTTTGTTTTTGTTTTCTGGGTCAAAATGGAGCCTAGGTTTTTAGCTTGAAAACGGCTAAAGTTATTAATTGATTCTAAAGCTTAGATTGGGGGCCCCCTAGAAAATGTCTTGCCAAACTCTTAACTCAAAAAAAAAACCATTATCCACAGCTCAATTAAATTTTGTCCCAGTTTTGATTATGGACACACCTATGGGTCTCCACTCGCATGACCGTAGAGTCCATTTTTTTTGGGGCCTACAATTTGTTTGGGGAGGGGGGGAGGTAATTCATCGATCGTTCGCTGTGGCTTTTTGAAGCTATGACGAAATTTTAATAAACCAAATGGGCAAAATTTTTAATGGTCATTAAAGACAAAAAACACCTTATAAAGTGTCTGCTGGTATGTCGATGTTGTTAAAGTCGAGAGGGGCGGGAGTAGGCATAGGGGTGGTTACTAAGGGGGCGGAGTGTTACTTGATGATCGGTGGACGCGTCTGATGTCTAAAGACAGGCTTAGTTTTCCTCGTTTTATTTTTCATTTTCGTTTTCAGTTTCCAATTAACGCTTAAGCTGTGAAAATATTTATTTTCCGATATTCCGTAATGAAAAACTCTGTCCGAGAGCGAAAAATGTTCATTTTCATTTGAAAGAAAAATGAAAAACGAAAAACGAAAACGAAATCAAAAGAAACAAAATGAAAAGCTTTAAAAATCATACAAAAGCCTTAAAGACCATCGCCTCTTGACCAAAGACAACGGGCGGCTGTTTAATGGAAGCCAAAGACGAAGACGAAGATGAAGACTCGATGCTACTGTGTGTGAACTGAATGAATGATGGCTTGATGGATGGATGGACGGATGGATGAATGGATGGATGGAAGGAAGGCTTCATAGATGGAGGACTGTATTGTAAGGGGAAGGCTTGATAGATGGAAGGCTGGACGGTGGGAAGGCTTGATAAATGGATGGTTGGATAGTAGGATAGATGAATAGTTGGATAGATGGATGAATGGTAGATGGATAGATGGGTGGATGGGTGGATGGGTTGATGGGTGGAGGGATTGCTGAATGGTTTGCTAGCTGTTTGAATAAATGAATGCAGTTTGCTTTTAGCCAGTTTCATTGGCGGCATTTTTGATATACAGAAATGGTTTTTGAAATGCAATAAATGAAAGTAATTGCTCCATGGATGTGGAAGCGTTTGCTTCTTTAATTGCTTTTCATTAAAAGCAAAGCTCGCAAAGTGCCTGACAAGTGTTCGAGTCCATAAAACTGATCACATAAGACGAGGATGACGGAGATGTATTGCGATCATTTGCAACTGAAATATGAAAAATATTCACAAATATGAACGAACATCAAAAGTGAAGTTTGTTCTTGGTTGAAACTTTTCCCAGGCAGATCAACCGTTTACGAAAGTCACATGAAAAAGAAATGAAGAAAGTCAAGAACTTAGTGTCAGTTTTAGGTTTAGAACGATTTTCAAATCTACAGAAAGAGTAAGTGACAGATGTCAACTTTTAAATTCCCAGTAAATTGACAGACATAAGAAATATGCAGCCCGTCAAACGTTTACGAATGTCACATAAAACAGAAATGTGAAGAACTTAAGTACTTAGAGTCTCTCTCGAGTTAGAAACTATTTTCAAATCTGCAAAATGTCAGTCACAGATGTCAACTTTCAAGTTCGAAGTCAATTGACAGATATAAGAAATATGCAGCCTGTCAAACCTTTACGAATGTCACACAAAACAGAATCAAAGAGAAACAATGCAAAGATCGTGCACTAAGTCACTTTCCCCCTCCTAATCTCTTCCAGCAACTGTTAAGGGATCTATTTGAAGTCTAGAACAAGTTTTCCAACCGTCGAGGAAACGTGGAATAATTAAAAGATTGAATCACCTGAGACTCATATCTATCTCAGGCCCCGACCACTCGACACCTCCGAGACTTACTCTATGAGCCTGAGAGTCCGAGAGTCTGAGAGTCTTAGAGTCTGAGAGTCCGAGAGTCTTAGAGTCCGAGAGTCCGAGAGTCTTGAAGTCTGACTACTTGTCCGTTTTTTATTTTTAATATTGCAGTAAAAAAAAGTGATTTGGTGGGCGTTTTTGATTTTATTATTTTATGTTTTTTGTTTTTATTGCTGTGTTATCATTAGGTGAATACAAATGAACTTTTAGTACGCTTCTATCAACAATTTGCTCCCCTTTGCTCCCCTGTGCCCCTGTGCTCTTTCCATTAATTAAATGAGAATTAAATTTATGCATTGCGTCCTCGTAAAACTGAGGAACGACTATAAAACTCTGCTTAGCTTTAAGTGCATGCCCTACCCTTTACCCTCTTACTCACCATTCCCTAGCCCTGCCCCAACTCCTATCTTCCTACCTCCTACCCCGTACCCCGTACCCCCTATCCTCTATCCACTAAACTGTTGGCTAACCAAAGACCTTTCCCCCCTTCATTTTTTAATGGACTTCTTTCTTTTTACGACCTTTTTTCATATACACACATTACTCACAGCTCGTATGTGTGTGTGTGTGTGTGTGCGTGTGTGTGTTTGGTGTGGTGTGGTGTGTAGCTAAAGTTCAAGACTTTTGTCCGAGTTTACGAGATTTTATGACAACAACAATAACAATAAAAACTAATAAAAATTCTACAATTTTTCTTTTCTTCTCTTTTCAGGTAAGCGAAAAATCCAAAAAAATACCAAAAAAAAAAATACTTAAACTAGAAAAACGTATTTCCAAACATTTTTGAAATCATATTTATAACTGTAAACTGAGTGAGTATTTTGAAAATTTCGAAACTTTTGCGCATTTCTCATTTGTCTGTCTTTTTGTCTTTTTGTCTGTTTTCTGCTTTTTGTTTTTTGTTTTTAGTTTTTTGTTTTCTGTTTTTTGTCTTTTGTTGTGTTGGCCAATCCTTTATGGCGTCTGTTTGACACAAACCGCAGAAAATTCCGTGGAAATCATTTTTTAATAGTCTCTCTTTGAGGATACCCTGTACTCATTGCGAGGGGTTGCCCATCGGGTATATCAGCTGCTTCACACGAAAGAAGGGAAATACCTTTCATTTAAAGGAAATCAAAAGATTTTACTGCTCTATTTTGGATTTCCTTTTTTACAGGGTATACAGCTTGAGGCCTAGCTTTGTCTTTGTTTGGAAAAATTTTTCTACTACCTTTTGATTCACAAAAAAAAATGACACCATCGAGTTACAAATTTACGACTATTTCCGTTGCTAATTGACTTGTTAACTGGACTACTATTTGAGTTGACAATTCTCTCATATTTCCTTACTTCCTTTTTCCTTTACTCCCTTTTTCTTTTACTCCCATTTTTACTTTTACTTTACTTGCATTTTTACTGCTATTTCAAGCAATATTTCTACTACCAATTAAAACACAAGTTGGTATTTCGACTGTTACATTAGTATTATTTATATCACATTTCTACTACTATGTAAATAGTGCAATATTTCTACTGCTTATAGGAACCCATGTTACTACTAATTTTGTCAGAAAGTAGTATCTGACGCTAGGCTACTAGTTAGGTTCATATTTCTGCTACTATATTTACTGTGTAATAATTCTTCTGCTAATTGGGACAGACACTGCTTTTTCTACTGCTATTTTAACTACTAAAAATAACGGAAGCTATTATATTTGCTATTATTTGAGTAAAGTACAAGTTCCTACTACTATTTTAACTAAAGGCTTTATTTCGATAGCATTTCTGCTGCTGCTTAAAATGAGAAATATTTAAGCTACTTTTGAAATATATGCTACTTTTTTTTAACTACTACTTAAGTCACAGATCTAAGATATTTTTACTACTCTTTGAAAGTAGACTTCAGTTTGTAGAAAAGTAGTAAAAGTATTGCTTGACAGAGTCCTTTAATTAAAGGCCATTCGCAGCTTAAAGTTCGTTCAAAGAGACGTTTCTCTACAGCTCACAGGGCATCTGCTTAGTCGAGTCACTAGCTGAACTCCTCCTCTTTTATTGTTGTCTGCTATTTGGCTTAATTTCTGTGGCTTAAATGGTTATCGATAGCTTTGCAGTTGGAGTTATGAAGTTGCCAATGCAATGACTTTAACAAATTTTTGTGCATTATATGAGATTATATTGTGATATTGGGGGGAGAGGGATAAGAAGGGGAAGGGGAAGGGGTAGAAATGGAATGGAATGGAATGGGAGGGGGGTATATCATTGCAATTGTCTCTGCATTGCTCTGCGTGTTCCAAATGAGCTGCGATCGCTGCATTCGCTCCTCCACTCGCCGTGTGCCTTCGTCGTCTTTGCCAAACGCCGCCACGGAATGTTGCACAAGCGGCCGCCGGTGAGGCCATTGACGGCGAAGTAACTGTAACTGTAAACCAAGTCGAATACCCGATTTGCGTGCCAAATCGTGGCATATATACCCACACACATGCACACACACACACACACACACACACACTAACACATGCACACACATATACATGCACATATGTAGCTATCTATAAAGACGCTGCTGCTCCGCATATGCATAATGAATGGCTCTAAAAATCTAATTAGACTTAAGCATTGTTGGCTTTAAGCTATGGCCATAAAAATTTGCAAATAAAACACAACAAAAAAATGGAAAAAATGGAAAAATGAAAAAAATGGAAAAATGAAAAAAGAGAAAAATAAAAAATAAAACAAGCACTCAGAAAGTCAACAGAACGAAGTCTGCATAGAAAGTTGGAAGTTCCGGGTCTTGTTTTGCTTTTTTGCAAATAAAACAATAAAATTTCAGGGGTACCGCGAAATGAAGTTAGCAAAGGGAGTGTGCAAGAGAGAAAGAGGGAGAGGGAGAGGGAGAGAGAGAAAGCAATGAATGGAGGGAGGTGGAAGCAAGGGGGTAGCGGGGAGGGAGGACAATATGAGCATCTATGCCATGAAACATGGGCACTTGGCTTTTGTTTATTGTTGTTGTTATTACAATTATTATTGTTGTTGTTGTTGTTGTTGTTATTACTGTTGTTCAGGCCATAAATGGTTGATGAGGCCAAGTTAATTATACCGTTACGGAGTAGATCTCTTTGTTTTTTGGCCACACGTTTACCTCATTTGCAAATTGCGGCTTTATCAAAGGGCCGGCCAGAAAGCTGAAGAGACGAGTGCCACAAGCGGCACAAGTGGTGGCACAAGAGAGCGATGAGTTTTCCAAGAGACTGTCCCATTTTGGCCAAAAGCCAGCCAACTTAAAAGCCACTTGAATTGTCATTTCACGGCTCTTGAGGGGGCGGTAAAACGGTAACATTTTTAACCCAACTTCAAATGTGTGCAAAAGCATTTAAAGTGAGCCAAAGTCAATTGAAAGCGAAGGGGCAAGAGGAGTAGCGATAAACAGAAAGAAGAAAAGTATTATAGAAAGAAGAAAAGAAGAAAAAAAGTTAAGAAAGAAAGAAAGAAAAAAACCTCAGATTCTTCCCAAATTAAAATGAATTCTTGAGAAATTAAAACTTCCACTTGATACGAAGAATTTGTCAACTAGAAGAAAGTTTTATGAGATTTGTCTGATTGAAGAGGGGATTCTTAATCCTAACTCCTTACTCCTTACTCCTTAGCCCTTACTCCATTATATCTTATACGATTAATCGTATACTATCGCATATCTAGTGACTTTTACTGACAGAAGAGAAAGAAGTAATCCTTTCTTACTTCCTTCCTTACTTTCTACTCCTCGCATTATATGAAGATAATGATAGCTGATTATAAGGAAGAAATTAAACAAAAAGTATAACCTATACGATTAATCGTATACTATCGCATATCATATGATTACTATCTGATAGAAAAGAAGATCCTTACTCCTCACTCTCTACTTTTTCCATTAGATTACACTCAAAACATAAGGTTGTTAGGTAGAAACATGAGAAAAATTTGTTATACGATTAATCGTATACTATCGCGATAGCTACTATTTTCTATATGATGTTCGCTGTTTACTTTGTAGAGTCTTTCAGTTTGAGTTTGAAGGCATCGCATTTTCTGTAGATTTGACGACCTTGAGTACATCTAATTGTGTTCAGGAATATATATACTCTTATATATATATATATATTGTATACATGTATTATATATATTCATATTCATTGTGTGTCACTTGATGATCGCACTGCGTGATTTCCTGCCGCCTCCGCTCAACATTATCACAGTGACAGTTGGCGGAATGTCAAGAGACGAGCTTATCAAAAGCCAACACTTATATATGTACAGTTAGATTTAGTTGTATGTAGTAGTTTTACAGTTATAACTATATATTAGTTATATATATATATTGTTTAGTGTGTATCTCATTCGTAATATCCACGGCAAGTGCAACTCGCGCACCTGCAGCTGGTCACATACTCGTGACGCCTACCAAATGCAGTGCACTTAGCGAAGGGCCTGCTGAAAGGGTCGCTCATTACTTTATTACACACATACATATATACATATATACATACATACATTTATACATGTATACATACACGCACACATACATACATACTAACTCACTTATATTAATAGGAATATTTTTTATACGTATTTGACGGACGACGCTGAAGGGTGTCACGAATGCACCTGATAAAGTACAATAGAGACTGAGAGCGAGAAAGAGATGGAGAATATGAAGATGAAGGAGAGCGAGAGGGAGAGCGAGAACGAGCACGAGAACGGTCAAAGGAGAGATGGTAATGAGGCGTAAGGGCAGAGGTGGAGTTGTGGAGGGTGGGGGCGTGTATTGCGGGTGCTTGTAGTTTATCAGTAGCCACCCGCCCTTTTATAATACGTATATTACGAGACGTATGCATATGACCATACATATATGACCATATATGACCATATGTCCGGGCTACGCCTAAGCAATTTCCCTGGTCCGATCGACATATGTGCAGCCGGCAGAGTTTTCCAAGCAGTTAACTCAGCGATTTTCCTAACCAAAGTAAATTATTCAAATGAACAGAAAAAAATGAAAAAAAAAAACAGAAAAATTAAAAAAAAATAAAAAAAAAATATAGAAAAAATACACACCACACAGAAACACACACACACACACAGAAAGAGACACAAATTTCGACCGGAAACCGCAAAATAACATCTAGAAAAACAACGGAAAGCAGAAAGAGAAATAAGAGGAGAAGATGGGAGGAGTGGGATGGGGTAGTGTGTATAGGGGATAGGAGATTTGGGGTAAGGGATGGGGAGTTGTGGGTTGTGGGGAGAGCGGCAAGTGGCAAGCGGCAAGCGGCAAGCGCGCAATAGCGTAACGAATGAGAAGCAATGAGTTTAATTTGGAGAATTATCTATATAGTACCCTGGTACTCGCTGTGGAGCAGTTAACTCCATGACAACATGACTAACTGCACTTGCAATTAACCCACTTTGTTTTTTCTGCTCGCCCAGACGCATTAACTTTGGCTTTAACCCATTGTTGGCCCAGAAAACAAACTCCAGTAAACGAAACCCCAATTAAGGCGTGACACTCATCCTGTCATTCGATACTCAATCGTATCGCAATTCTAGATCCTGAACATCGCTTAATAGACGAAACTTCCTTCTTCCTTCTTTTCTACTCATTTAGATTATTTTTCGATTCATCATTTGATTGCTTCAAGCGATTATCCATTCGATTATTCATTGATTTTCTCATTCACTTGACCATTTAATTATTCATTTATTTTATCATTGGACTACCCACTCGATTACCCGTTCGATTTATCACTTGATTACTTAATCGATTACTCATTCGATTACTTATACAATTTATTATTCGTCTATTTATTCGATTGTCCAAACAATTATCCATTCGATTGGCTGTTCGATTACAATTTCGATTCTATATATATGATTATCTATTGGATTGATTATTAACTCACCCATTCGATTAGTATTTTGTTTACTCATTCGATTAATCGATTCGAAACTCATTTACTCATTCATTTGATAACGTCCTCATATCCATTATCTCCATATACCTTTTAACCCTTTAACTCTCTGATCCTGAGAATTATTTTTGGATGAGTATTTAGACTCGGATAAAAGGACTTTTCTAGGTATCAATTTATTGGTATTTTATCTACTGTACCAATTCTTCTCCCTTCTCTTCTTTACGATCTTTTACTCATACTTATTTCAATTTCCTTTTTTGTCTATATTCCCTTTATTTTCTCTTTCTTCGTCGTGTTTCCCATTTCCGAATTCGATTTAATCCTTGTGTGGTACACCTTCCAGACAGTTGACTGTACTCTACTTTCTCCTTTCTCCCTCTCACTGCCATTCGTATGTGTCTTTTCTTCTTCTTCTGATTTATCCATTTTTTTCTATTTCGAACTTAGTTAATTTTCAATTTGTGGAATCTTTGGTCTTAATTGGGTACAAATTCAAATCGCGCCTTTTAAAGCACAACTGTACCTAATTTTATTTTATTTTCACTTTGTTCCGCTTCTTCCTTATTTTTTTGTTTTTTTTTTATTTTATTCACTTTTTGTTCTTCGCCTTCTCGTTATTCTCATTCCAATTCAATTTGCCATTTGCCCCGACTTTTAAATAGTTTCGTTCCAATGACTGAATCCCTCCCTCCCCCTCCTCATCATATTTCACCCAAACATCGCACAGGAAAACTGAGAACTGAGAACTGAAAACTGAGAATGAAAAACTGAAATAGGGAAAATTGAAAACCTTAAACAGAAAACAATTTCCTTTTATGCATATTTTCCGAGCGCGGGTTCTATTGAAGTTTTCCACTTGCTGCATTTTCACCTTCACTTCATGGAAATTTCATCATCGCTCCTCGCGTCGTCGAGTTCATTGGCGCCAGCGAAGTTGAAGTCGATGCGTGTCGACCTCCATGAATAATCGGATATATATGTAGATATATTATATATATATATGTATATGTATATATACATATTCATAGACATATCTGTGCAAAGGCTCTTGACGCTTCTGACCTTCGACTATTGTTAATGAAAGACGCTGCTTGGTCGCCTGGAGTAGCCAAGCGCCAGCCTCCAATGACTCCTCCGACTTCGACTTCGACTCCGACTACGACTCCGAGTGCGACTCCGACTTTAAGTCCGTCTCCGCCTCCGCCGGTTCAACGGAAGCCACCACAGACATTTCTCAAAAGTCAACACTTGGCCAAGGAGCGTCCCCCGAAACGAGTCTCTCCAAAACATTGCGTATTGCATGTAGCATGCTGCATGTCGCATGTAGCATGAAGCTTGTTGCTTGCTGCTTGTAGCCTGTAGCCTGTAGCCTGTTGCTTGTTGCTTGTTGTTTCTTGCTGCTTGCTGACTGCTGCCTGCTGCTTGTTGCTTGTTGCCAGCACTCCCCCAACAACTCCGCCCCCTGCGTTTTGCATTTTGCACAGATGTCTTGATGGTGATAACCCCAAAGCACCCCAAAACCCAAAAGTTGCATCGTTGCGCTCTTTTGGTAAAAGTGACAGAAGCAACAACAGCGACAACTTGCAGAAAGCAAAGAAATGTTTTGTTTCGGTTTGGTGTCTTCTCCTCCTGACCCCTCCCACCCCTTTTACCACCATCCATCATCTTTGAGCTAGGCTCGGCTTATCGCCCGGAGGGTCATCTGCTTGGGGGCGACAAAGCCGTAAAGAAATTAATTCGCCCAACCCTGTCGACACCTACAACACACACACACACACACTTACATCCACACACAGACCCATGGCTAAGTCTAAGCCCAGGAATGAAGAAGACTTTTCGGCTTTCACTCATCCACTCCCCGCAGCCCGCCTCCTGCCTCTGCTGCTGCCGCCTGTCGCAGTGTGGAGGTCGCGGCCACCCGCATCAATTTCGTGCCTTGCACTTTTGACTGACTTATGCAAATATTGACGCAAGGTTCATCGCAGGGTTTCGATTGGGTTGAAGGGTCCAAGGGGTTAACTGCCAACGACAACCGTACTCTGCTACCCCACACCCGACACCTCCCCCCTGCCCACCTGCTGCCTAATTATATGCAAAGCGGCTTAAGCAACGCAACGTCTTCGTTTTTGACTTGCCTTTGCCTTCGCCTTCGACGTCGCCCTCGTCTTCTCCTTTGCCCCTTGTCCAGGGCCAAAAGGAAGCCAAACTGTTGGCCAATTTACGAAACACGCCTCCATCGCCCCCTCCACTGCTTTGCATAATTGACGAATGTTATTTGATTCGCATAGATCATTTCCTTCCCCCGCCCCTCCCCATTCCCCTCTGCCACTCAAGAGCCCATAGCCCGGAAATTCCATGCAGAAAATCTACTAAAAACTCGATGCCTTTTGTTTCGCTTTCGAGTGGCTGCATTTTCCGAATTGTGTTGCATGCCCCATTAAAATGTGTATGGAAAGTGCGGCAAGTAAGGAAATGCAAAGCAAAAAAAATTTGCAGCGAGTGTGAAAAAATCAAAAATGTTTCATGTCCGTTCGGGCAAATAAACAAAGCCAATTTAGGGCAGGGAGTTGCATACTGTGTGCGGTGGAGGGGGGAGTGGCGGTGGGTGGAAGGCGGGTGGAAGGTGGAAACACATGAAAATAAACGATCAAAGTTTACACTGGGACGGAAATTATTAAGTCGAGTTCCGTCGATAGTTAAAATTTGAAAAGGCTTTAAAGTTCGCAGGTGCTTAAAGAAAATTAACATGCCACTGTTAAGTTAACATGAAATGTTAAAGCAGAAGGCAATCAAAATTTCTCACTGTGTAAATGTAGTCGCAGGTGTTTGAAAGCTAGTCGACTTTACAGCAGGTGCACAGGACTAGGGAACAAGTAACGGGCAGCAAATGACAGGTAAGAGGTGGGAGATAGGTGGTATAAGGATAAAAGAAAGAGAAAGATATGGGGAAAGAGAGAGAAGAGGAAAGAAGAAAGAAGAAAGGGAAAGACAAACAGACTAAACTTCACGTTCCCAGAAGCCCTATGAGGCAGAAGGCAGTGTGGAGGATGAGAGGAGGCAGGTGAAAGGTGGAAGGTGGAATGTGGAAGGTGGAATGTGGAAGGTGTACAAGCTGGAAGATGTAGAAGGTGGGAGGGGAACGGCAAAGAGTGGAAGAGCTGCAAATTGTGGCACTTAGACAGCTCATTTGCATGGCGGTGGCTTCTCTGACATTTGGCCCCGCTTCGATTGCCCGTCCAGGGATGGAGTCCGCGTTGCGGATCATGAGATTGGCCCCAAGGATGGTGCTCTGATTACAGGCTCTGGCCGGGATCGTTCTGGGTGTTTCCCTGGAATCGCCGTACGTTTGAATTACACCAAACAGAAAGCTAAGTGGACACGTCGTCCGTGGCTCCCAGAGTGGAATTAGTGCCGCTACTGGAACTTGGCTGTGGGGATAACTTCAATTGGCAATCGAGTGAAGTTTGTGCATGGGAGAGGAGAGTGGGGAGGGGAGTTAGTGGATGGTGGATGGGGGAACTGGGGAGGCATGTGGACCGACTGCGGATTCGAGCAACGCTTGTGCAATTTTTTATTATCTTTGGAGTCCAATCGACACGCTACGCTTTTCACACTCTTGTCAATGATTGGGGATCTTGTCTTCGCATTGGGCACCAAATGCTCCCAGAGAGTGCAGCGAATCGCTTCCGGTTGCCGTTTGGGTGTCATTCCTGAGAATCTCGTGAAACGTGACCAAAGCTTGGACACTGGCGAATCCTTCTCCAATACCCCCCGCCCCTCCCAAACTTGCCAATTACCCCGTCCGGGCAATTGCTGCGAAATTTTCACGCGTCCACAACAACAACAACAACAACAACAACAACAATTGCATTTGGTGGAGCCTGCCCGCATTTGTGCAACTGTAAATGTGGGCGTGGCTGGGCGCACTGTACTGGCAAATTCATTGAAAATTACAGTGCTGTCAACATACAGCCCGCTGCCCCTGCCGCTGCCCACCTGCCGCCAGGTGACTGGGCGCTAGTCATGTATTTTTCGGTAATGAAAATTGTTTTCTATAATTATTTTCCTTAATGTTTTCCAACTGTTGGTGTTTCTCTCTGCATGTGTATGTGTGTGTTTGTGTGTGTGTGTGACTATTACACGAGTTCTGCGAACTCAGCAAATGCGGCAAATAATTAAATTTGTATTCAATTAAAAATTGTTTACTTTATGCGGGGTGTGTTTTGTAGGCAACCCTGCCAAGCCCCTGTTAACCCCGTCTACCCTGACAACCCTGGCAATTTATGCGCACGTCATACATTATGGTGGAGACGGGGGTGCAGTCAATTTCCTAGACAACTTGTGGGCGTCTCTATTGCTGCTCCTCGTTCTACCCAACTCATCCAGCCTTGCAGGCGTTCCGTCAGGCAGTCAGTCAGTCAGTCGGTGAGTCATTCAATCAGTTAGTTAGTTGGTGAGTCAATCAGTCAGTCAGTCAGCTAGTGAGTTAGTCAGTAGTCAGTTAGTCAGTAGTCAGTTAGTCAGTTAGTCAGTTAGTCAGTTAGTCAGTTAGTCAGTTAGTGAGTTAGTCAGTTAGTCAGGCAGTCATTGATTCAGTCAGTTAGTCAGAGAGTTATCCAGTCATCTAGTCAGATAGTCAGTCAGTCAGTCAGTCGGATATTCAGTCAGCCAGTCAGTCAGTCAACCAGCCATCCAGCTTTCTCCTGGCCTGACTCCATCGAAAGCTCATCATCATTACAAATTGTTTAAACTCTGCCCACCACCTGGAAGCGATTGCTGACTTTCGCCGCCTCTCCACGTCCAGGCTGAAGCTGCTCCCCCACTACCCTCCTACCACTCTCCTTTTTTTGTTGATCCCACTCCCAGTTTGATCTCTTCCCAATCCCCAAGCCGCAATCCCGACTCCATATCATAGATCGACATCTATTACAATTCTGTTTATCGCGATGCTCTTGAATTACAAATACTGCTTATAGGCAATCCCCCGATTGGAACTGATGAGTCGAATAAAACTGATGGATTTTTGGCTTTGGGTGCGGCTTTTTGATTTCGTCTCTTATTTTTTATTTTTTTTATTTCTCTTTTATTTTTTATATTTGATTTGAAATTTGTTTTTGTTGTCTTTGACTTGGTTTTTTTTGCTGGGCTCGTCATTGTCTTCGGGGGGGCTTATCGATATCTAAGTGCCTCGTCGGTCTCAAGTTGAAGGCGCCAATAACATCAAAACTTTAACTGGCAGAGGTTAAAGTCAATTTCATTGTAGGAAAATTAATGCATCTGTCGATCAGCGGCTGAAGGAAAAGCCGAAGAGTCAAACGAAGCCTCTGCTTGGCTTTTCTTTATTTTTATTGTCTTTCGGTGAGTTTAGTTTTCATTTCAATTTGAAGTCCCTATAAACACATCAGCAGATCAAAGTCATCAGTCGAGGTGACCGACGAGGTGGGTGAGGGGGGAGCAGGAGGAGGAGTAGGAATTGACACGCAAACAAACATCGCAGGGAAATGACAAAGTCATGACATCCTCCGCAGTTGCAACTGCTGGTGGCATGTGGCATCTGGCATGCGAATGTGAATGCCACAACGACTGCAACTGTGAACGTGACTGTGACTATGACTGTGACTGAGACTGTGACTGTAATTGTGACTGAGACTGTGAATGCGTTGAAAACTTCATTACTTTTGTTGTTACCCTTGTCATCAGCAGCGAGGGGAGAAAGCAAAGTTACATTTGTTTCGTCGACAAGCGTTAACCCTACGCCTTATGCAATTGCACCAGTGCGTGGGAGCAGCAGCAGATGCCTAAAAGATACACACACAAATACCGTTACATATGCAGTTAAAGATACATTTACAGTTACATCTAAAGTTACAGATACATTCCCAGTTATTATGGGTGCAGACATAGAGGCACCCAGACCGAAGGGAATCGATGACAATGAATTGAAAACATGTGCAACTCCCCCTCGACTCTTTGCTCCCCGACCCCCGCTGCCCGTTCCCTGCTCTTCGCTCCTCATTCCCTGCATCACCCTGCTCCCTGCTGCCTGCTCCCTGCTTCTAGTTCCCTGTGGGTTGTTCCCAAATCATTGAAAAATAATTAAGCTTATGTTGTATTTTCGGGGCAGCAGCTCTCCATCCTCTCCCCCCCGCCATTACCGATGACCCCCTCGATCCCAGCTACCCAGCTGCAGAGGCCCTTGTCTCAGCAGCGGCAGCCCACGTACCGCTGCCAAATGATTTTGTTAAAGTTCAAAATTGTTTTGTTTGTTTTGTTGTTGTTGTTGTCTTTGGTTTGTCTCTTTCATTGTTTTTGTTGCGTTCAGTTTCGTTTTTATTTTTATATTGTTTTTGGTGCTCGACTCATGGGTCTAGGGTTACAGCTGCGCAGGAGCGTGGGGGGTGTCAGATCATAAATCAAATGCCAACGGAAGTACGGAAAAGCCTAACTGAAGATCTTGTTTGACACACGCCGATATCGCGTTTCCCTATAGACAGGCAATCATTAATTTATAGCCCGATCTCTTTGATTTAATGTTGTTGTTGTTGTTGTTGTTGTTCTCCCTCAGATACCTAATGCCACCCACAAAAAAAAAGAGAAGATCAACTTTTGCTTAATTATAAAGAGTCTTCAGCTGAAGCACTCGATGTGGGCTAAGACCTTGGGCCTAACTTGGCCTAAACTTGAGGCCTACAGCTGTGGTTGATAAATGTGGATTTGGTGTATTTACATGCATTTTAAATCCAGAAACATAAATTTAAATACATATACCTACATATGTGTGTGTGTGTGTGTGTGTGTGTGTGTGTGTGTGTGTGTGTGTGTGTGTGTGTGTGTGTGTGTAAACACATATAGTGAAAATGTAAAAATTTATTAATTGCTTCTTTAAGCTTGGATTCCTATATTAATCCCCGCCTTTGAAAGATGTTCCTTAAATGTCAAAAACTGTAAGCATCGTCTTTCTCTCAGTTGATTATCCTTGCACTTCGAAATAAATTACAGGATATTCAAAAGTTGGCTTCTACCATTTGTTGTCCCAACTCAAATGTTGCCACTCACAAAAAAATAAAATGTTATCCCCAGCTTTTAAATGGCAAATCTTCTTCTGGTAGCTTTTCCATTAATTTTCCTTAATTCAATTATTATAAGCATCCTTTGGTCTTATAGAGTATCAAACAGTCGATCATTCAGACTGTGCCACCCGCTGTCTTTGGAGCTGTTGCCATTGTTGCTACTCAAATGACGTGTGTCCATTGAAATGACAACAGAAATTTAAATTACAATTCGCACACCTTTGACTCTCACTTGGGGGGGAGTGTGGGGGAAAGAGAGGGGGGCGCTGCTGACAAATATTAAAGTGGCCAATTGCTAACTGCTGCGGCACAGCGGCAGCGACCGCAGCGTAAATTAGGCAACAAATGTTGGCAACATGTTGCGGCGCAGCATGTTGCTTGACTGCCGAAAGTTGCCAATGGCTTGGGCACTGGGAATTGTGAACTATGGATGGGGGTCTGAGGGGGGGAATGGGGACAGAGGACAGGGGAATGGCAATTGCTTTTAAAGATAGTTTTTTTTTCTTCTGTATTTGTTATTGTTGTTGTTGTTGTTGTTGCTTGGCTGCCAAATGATATCGCATTTAATAATTTATGACTTTTAATTTGCCACTTGTGCAAGATTTATGGCAATATGAAAATTGAAATGCAATCAAAAATATTATGTTAACCTCTGACACTGACGAAAAATTGAAAACCTCTTTGCTGGCCAGAATGAGCGAATGAACAAATGAGCGAATGAGAGAATGAGCGAATGAGAGGTGAGTGGTGAGTGGCACGAGAGGAAGCGGGATGGAAACATAGAAAATGGGAAAATTGTGTATAAATCAGTTTGTGGGACGGGACGACAGTTTTGACCGCCTTGTGGCGCCCTTTAGTCGGGCTTTTGGGCTGCGTTTTTCACCTCACAGGAAAAATTATGAAAAGCCAAAAAGAAAAGCTCAAAAGACACAAGGAAAATACAAAAAAAAAATGTTAGGTGGTAGGGTGGGAAGTTGGTAAGCGGGGAAGGGGGGGGGGAAATTGATTGACAAGCCATGAAATTGCATTTTGTTGGCCATTTGAAGCTCCTGGCGGCAGGCAACAATTTGTAATGGAATTCCCTGGATGTGGCTCGTGGAAAGTTTTTTGTTGCAGTTGTTGCCTGAACTCTGACCCGTGTTCGACATTGATTTGCCTGAGAGCGTCGCGTCCTTTGTGTCCTGTGGCCGAACAATAGACAAAAAACAACAGAGGGAAAAAAAAGATGGAAAGAAGTTCTCTTTATCAACAGCTGAAAATCGCATTTGCGGCTTTTGAACTCCTGCAGCGGCGATCGTCGTTGTCAGTTGCAACAGACATGCAAATATGAACATGACAATAACTTGCCACACACACACACACACACAAACACACACACTCAATGCACCACACCACAACCCACAACTCGTTCCCCGCTCCCCTGGCGCTTGTCCCTTCTCCCACTCAAGACACATCTTCCTACGGCCACCCAAGTCTCTGGAAATGCAAATGCATTTCCTACTTGTGGCCTTGGCTTCCTTCCTCCTTCCTCCTTCCTCTTTCCTCCTTCCTTCCTTTTCTATTGCCTTCTTTCCTTCCTCCTTCCTCCTATGGCCACTTTTCTATTGTTGCTGCTTTTCCATGTTGTTTGCATAAACATTTTTCATTTCATGGTTTTTCCTTTTTGTTTATCTTTATGTTTTTGCCTTTGCCTCTCACTTTGCCTCTGACTTTGCCTCTTTCTCTCTTCTTTATGTTTATTATCAACGCCTTTGCCATTGAGATTTATTCGCCCGTCGCTCTGGCCATTTTCTGATGTCTCTCTCTATCTCTCTCTCCAACTCTCTCTCCCTCTCTCTTGGCCAAGTCGCCGTCGATTCGTGCAAAATAATAAATTTCAAACGCCGCTTTTTGCCATCTTGCGGCCCGATCGCTCGAGCGCATCAAACCCTGAAAAATAAACATTCAAAAAACGTGCGATGCATTCAAAATGTTATTGCATTGAGAATTGCCCAACATTGCGATCTCCAAGAGGAGAAGCCATTCAGGCGGGGATTACCTCGAGTCCGGCATAAGAATCAGGAACAAGAAATTTCAAGGAAATCTTAAACCTTTCAAATTAATTTGAAAAACACTTCAAGGAAAATTCTATGAAAGAGAATTACGTGCGTCTTCTGAATATAAAGGATCATCATTTTTGATCATGTGATGAAAATTTATAAAAATTGTGGGGATCTAAGGATATAGGGGAAAAGAAGTACGTACAAATCCCTTACATTTCACTTAACAGAGCGGCAAAAAAAAATGGGGAGAAAGAGATCCTTGAGTTGAGTACTGGATGTGAGATTTTGGAGGAGAAGAATATTATTTCTACTTCCAGCATACGATTTTTTATAGACTTCATTTCCTTTCAATATCACACACATATATCCCTAACAGTGCATTTAACATTTTCTGTTAACTGTACCCTAAACAGAGATCTTTGTGGTGATGTCACAAAGTACGTGGGATTTCTAAAGCCTCAAGAGATTCGTCATGGTCTTGATGAGATGTGCACAAAGTGAAGACTTGATAAAACGAACTGAAAGGGAAATACGTGAGGATCGTACAAAATGTTAAATTATTCAAATCTTAACAGAACTTAAAATCGTGATGTTCTGAAAGAAGAAAACTCTGTTGGGGAAAATCCAAAAATACCCAAGTATTAATTTTGGATTCTCTGAAAGACTAAAACCTTGATTATCGAAGGTCTTCAAGTTGTTCAGAGTTGCGAAGGTTCTGCTAATCGAAGGGTTTATAATCCAGTCGATGGTCTTAAGTGCCTTTGTTTTGGTATCAAATAACTGACCTTCAAAGCAACTACGCAGTTCAGGAATATATATAAATATATATATATAAATATATATATATTGGGATATTTTTAAAAGGGTTATTTATACTGGGTTATTTATATGGGGATATATATTTATATATAGAAAAATAAATGAAGCCCTCAGTTATCGGTCACGTTTAGCTGAGCGTTAGCCCGCTTATCTTATCGATATCTTATCGATAGTCAGCCGCTTATCGTGTGGTGGGAATTTAACACTATTTGAACAATTGGATATATATTGGAAATTAGCCAGCTAGGTTTTCCCGTTATTTATGGCACTAATTAATGCACTCGAACTATTTCAAGTTATCAACTTGTGAGGCTCAGCCCCTAAGTGGGCCAATGAAGTGTATTATCGATTGGATTGTTATCGCTGCATCAACAATGTCAACAATGTTATCGAAAGTGCTTTCCACTCCTTCCTCCACTCACTCTCATTTCTACCACACATCACCCATCACCCATCCCCCTCTCACCTCGCCCGTCCCTCACTTCTAGCCACTCACCGTGGCAACAGGAAAAAACAAAAACTACACAAACAAAAATAATGGAAGTTTCTTGCCTCTCAGCTTGTCGCGTGCCTTTACCCCCGTCTCACTCGCGCCCACTTTCCAGCTATTGCCATGGGCATACGCCCACACGGAAAATGTCATGCACCATTGCCACATGCACACAGCCAGAAAATTGGGTGAAAATCTCATTTTCCTTTGCCCCTCGCACCTCGCACCTCGCACCCCGCGCAGAGTCAACAAATTTTCTGGCCATACATAAATTGTGCTCATGACTTGAAAAAGCTTTTCTCGCCGTTGCCCATTCAATTAGCATAACAAACTATGTCTTCCCCCCTCCTGCCATCCACTCCCCCCAGCCTACTTTTGGTCTATCTGTGCGTTGGGTCGTCGACACCCACTCTTAAAAATTTCTTATATGGCGCCCAATTTTCCCCATATCAGGGCACATTTTGTGTGCTGTCAATCGGAGATTTCTTATAAAAACTGTGGGTAGTTCTTGCTGCTGCTGGTGGTGCCAGTGGTGCAGGGGGTGCCAGTGTTGTCAGTGTTTCCAGTGTTGCCAGCATTGCCAGTGGTGCCAGTGGTGCCAGTGGTACTTCTGTTGGCATCTGGTGACCAAACATTTCACTTTGCATTGAGCCAAACAAATCATCTGCTTGTTGTCAAACTTGTCGCTCTCTCCCCTGATCCCCCAACCCCCTGATACCATGGATCCCTCCGCTGCTTGGGCATAAATTATATATTTATAGTCGAGTCGGCACTTTCCCGGATCAAAATAATCGATTCCGGGATATGGGGAAGTGGCTTCTCCTATCTCTTTGATATTTCTGGTTATAAATTTGATGTGTCTTTAAAGTGCATTTCATTATGTCGCCAAAACTATGCCAGACTTTTATATCATATACATGTGCGTGTGTGTGTATGTGAGGTATATAAATATATCATCTGATCTATATATATATATATATATATATATACACATATGTTTATTCCTTTGACTAATTCTTTGCTTTCTTTTCTCTCTCTTTTTTTCTAGGTAAGCGTCATTTTTACTTTCAAGAAGTTCCCATATAAAAGGCCAAGTGACTGTATACCCTAGACTAGCGTTTCATAGGATAAGATCAACTTGAGTTATGGTTTGTCATAGATATATGGTTATATTTTAAGGGTATCCTCGAAGTCGTTCATTCTTTGCTTTGATTTCGACAATTTATTTTTCTACACTTTTGCTTCCGCAATTAAATTTGCCATTTCTCATTTTGGACTATCAACAACGAGATGCTATTTCACACACCACCCCATAATGCAGCCCCCATCTATCCCCCATCCCCTCCACCTTGGCAATGCCACCTCCATCTCCATCTACACCTTCGTACAATAACAAATTAACCACATCACCTCCGTCCGCTTCCATCCGCCCGCAAACACTTCGTCTTTGGGGGGAAACTCGTCATAAGTTTTGGATTTGGCATTGCGTGCAATTTTCAATTTTTCATACCAATTTAAAGGGGTGGGGGAAGGAGGAAAATGGGGTTGAGGAGGAGGTGAAGAAGGAGAAACCGACTGAGGGGGAACTGCAAAACGAGGCACAAATATTTTGGCACGAAACATTGCAAGTGTTCAATAAACTTAAAATGAACCATGTTCATGATATATACGTATCAGGCACACACACACACACACACTTATTCATCTATACACACACTCGCTTACACCCAAGCGTGTAAACGTTTCAGGAGCTGCCGCTGCTCATGAACTGCACATGTTTTGAACTTCCTTCCTTTCTACCAGCTGCCCCATAGCCGACTTCTTCCTCTGGCAAATTTTCTTCTGTTTGTCTATTTACCGATTCAGTTATTCACTTATTCACTTATTTATCTTTTGATCTATTCAACTGTTATTCACTTTTTATTCTCCTCATCATACTCATCCTTCACGTACTATTATATGGTTCATTGAGAGTCTGTCATAGAAAATTCCTTCTGTTCATCTGTTCACTTATTCATCTATTCACCCACAATTCACCTATTTATCTGTTCAACTATTATTCACCTATTCATGTACTCATCTTCTATCCAGCTATGGCTCATTGAGACTCTCTCTTATGCCAACTCCGTAGCCCACTTCTTCCGCAGATTTCCATCTGTTCATCTATTCACCTACTCATCTATTTATCTATTCATCTATTTACTTATTATTCACTTATTTATCTATTCATCTACTCGTCTTATCATTCACTCATCCTTTACGTACCATCATATGGTTCATTGAGGGCCTCTCATACAGGCTTCCTTCTGTTCATCTGTTCACTTATTCGTCTATTCACCTATTTATCTATTCACCTGTTAGTCACCTATTCATCTACTCATCTTATTATACACTGATCCACTCACCATTTTATCCAGCTATGGTTCATTAAGGGTCCGTCGTGTCGACCAGCCCATAGCCCACTTCTTCCTAACGCATCTATTCACCCATTTATCTATTAATCTTTTCATCTATTCACCTTTTTATCTATTTACCTATAATTCGGTTATTCATTTATTCATCTACTCGTCTTATCATTCACTCATCCTTCACGTACCATCATATGGTTCATCGAGGGTCTGTCATTTGTCTCTGGAAATTAACGATTCGTAATTAACGTCCATTCGCTTTCACTCATCTTTCTAAGTGCATTTTTTGTTTTTGTGTCTTTTCTTTCCTTTGTCTTGTCTCTGCTTCTTCCTCTTTTTTGTTGCCATTCGTCGTTATGACTGCAATTCGTTAATTGTTGTTATTTATTGCATTTCGTTCGCAAGTTTTGCCAAACAAATGTTTTCATTATTGCAAAATTTCGGATGTCACAATGTAAAGTGCCTAATGAACATTCATTGCATTCGATTGAATGCCTGAATAATCATGCCCGCATCTAAGTGAATAGATTTTGAGTATTCGTTAGCGAAAAGTCACATGTACATTTTTATTTTCCTTTTTTTTTTTTGTTTTCACCTCTCAGTGAATTGCGAGCTGTAAACTGTGATTATGGAAAATTTAGTTTTTCACAATTTTTGATGAAATTTTTAACAGATTTTTTCTTTCGAGTGATGACTGCAAATTGTTGCCACATAAATCTGACACACATTCGATTTTTCCGCAGATTTTCAGTATATTTTTTAATTTTCAATTTTCTTTATATTTTTCCAACGTGATTTTCCTGTAGAGTTGGGGGCATTTGCTATGAAAATCTTCATTAGTTTAATACCAATTTTAATCATTTTGATTAAGTGATTAAAGGTTTTCCCATTTTCCGCTTTCGCACATTTCGGATTGCATTTTCAATCCCTTTTCCATTCCATTTTCCAACTCATCATTAAAGCTGGACTCCTCTTCATTGGGCCATCAGTCGCTGGGTTTGGTCTCCCTTGCGGCTTTTCCTCAGTTCGCAGTCACTGGGCTGCCTCAGGGCTGCCTTCTATGACTGTTCCTTCCACTGCTTCTATTGCTTCCACTCCTTCCACTTCTTCCACTCCTTCCACTTCTTCCACTCCTTCCATTCCGTCCATTTCTTCCATTAGCTAATTACGCACCTAAAGTGATTCCGAGTTAAGTTTTATTATTGGCAAATGGCTTCCAGCCGCTGATCGCCATCATCATCAGCATTAGGCAGGCAATTACTTTGATAAAAGCGAACATTTAGTGGCATGAACAGCCCCAACAGCCCCAACAACGGCTCCAATGGCTCCAATAGACTTGGGAGCCGCTTCGGCTTGAGTTCCCCAAGTACCGAGACGTCAAGTTTTCCGGAGGGCACCGGACCAACTTCATGCGCCGCTATAGACAACATATAGAAAAACTCTTTGTAGTTGGCTTGGTGGTGGAAGAGTGAGGGGGAGGGCAGGGATGAGTTTGGAATCAGGAATTGCAGCAGATCGGAAAGATTGAAGATTGAAGATTCGAGATTTGAGATGCAAGATTGGTGATTCGGAGGATTCGGGGGATTAGAGATTGGGGTTGCAGGGCAGACGAACAGCAGCATTTGGAGCTTCCCCTCATGGACTTACCCCGCAGCCCACAGGCTTGTCCTGAGTTGTCTGCATCTGTCGCTGAATCTCGGACTGCGCGCTGTCAGATCTTCACCCGATTCCCTGCTCCCTGCTGCCTGCTCCCTGCTCCCTGCTCCTGAGTCACTTCGACAGCTTGGACTGTTTGATCGCCGGATAGCTGAATCGCCGGATCGCCGAATCGAGGACTGGGCTCGATAGTTGTGTCCTGTCCTGTCCGGCTGTCTGTCAATAGCAAAAAGCGCATTTCGTTTTGTATTGAAAGACAATTCGAAGTCTTCGTCTTCGAAGCTTTGAACTTTTTGCCTTGGGCTCTGCTCATGGGACTCTATCTCTGCCTCTGCCTCAGTCTCCGTCTCTGCCTCCGTCTTCGTCTCTGTGTGGTAGCAGCGTCTGTCTTCCGGCAATTGAACAATGTTTTTGTTGCATCAGTTTCAGTTTCAGTTTTAGTTTCAGTTTCGGTTTCAGTTTTGTTGGCTGTCATTTTGGGTTTTTGGGTTTTAGCCTTTTTGTAGCTGCTTTGCTGAGATTTGTATGTTTCACTTCATTTTTCTATTTTCTACTTTTTTTTCTCCTGGCGGATTTCCAGCCAAAATCTTACAAAAGCAAACAAAATGGATTTTCGTTTATTTTTTTATCTGTTGGCTGCTGGATGATCGCTAGCCACTGGTGGAAGGGGGGGGATTGGAGGATGATGACTGGTGGCTGGTGGCTGGTGGCTGGAAGATGGTGACTAGTGGCTGGTGACTGGTGGCTGGTGGCTGGTGGTTGGTGTCTGGCAATTGAGTCACCACGATTTTTCGGCGGAACGTGTAACTATCACCTCGTAAGTGCCACCTGGGAATGGGGCACGTCTGCCCAGGCTTAACCCTCATATTTGTTACGATCGTCCAACGATTTACGTGACAAACGTCCCGAACTGCGAGGATTATCATAAAATCGCCACCACGTGATAAATTCAACCAGGTGAAAATTGAAAATTGTAAACACAAGACAGCAAACAGAAAACAGAAAACGGAAAATTGAAAACTGAAAACTGAAAACCGAAAATTGAAAATTTTCAAATTGCAAAACATTCGCATTCGCATTTCATTTCAATTGCAATGCGCGCGCACGAGATGCAAATGCAAATTGGGAAGAGGCCAGCGAGGAGACTTTCTAAATGCCACCAGGTGGCCCAGGAGGTCCAGGAGTCCTCCACTTCTCCAAGTGCCCCCCCACCTTTCTCTCTCTCTCTCTCTCTCTCTCTCTCTCTCTCTCTCTCCCTCTCACAGCTAGAGTTCATCGCTAGGGAGTCGATCTCAAATTTGTCACGTGACCCAAAAAAAAAAAAAATTAATTTGCCTTCATGTGGCGCATGATTAATTCTTGTTAAAGTCTTGCAACATGCCACAGATCGAGACATCATAATCCAATGAACGCCGACGCTTGCTTTTCACTTGCAACATTCAATCATGCAACAGTTGCAAGGTGTGGAACACACACATGTGTATCTCTGTGTGTGTGTGTCTGCCTACTTGAATGCATTTCCAATGGATCGTCGTCTGGCTGCCTGCCGCCTGATCACTGCTCCAACACCAACACCAACTCCATCTCCATCTCCAACCTCAGCTTCAGCTTCAGCCTCAGCCTCAGCTCAGCCTCGTCTTGCATCTTGCAGACACTTCCCGGGCGCATGTCACCCGACGGGTTCCGCTCCCCGTTTATTCAAATTGTCGCTTGGCAAATTGGTAATAAAGTTGCAGCCTCTCGTATTGCCAATAAATATTGGTTTTATTTTGCGTCTATGCAAATTTTTATGAACTTGGATGATTGCAACCGAAACAGAAATCACAAGGCGTTGATGTGTGAATCAGGAGGCGTTTCAATTCCCTACCCAAAGTCTGTCCCAGTCTCTGTCTGAGTCTAAGCCTCTGTCTGGGTCTTAGCCTCAGCCTCAGTCTCCGTCTCAGCCTTAGTCTCTGTCTCAGCCTCTGTATGCATGTGTGTGTGTGTGTGTGTGTGTGTGTGTGTGTGTGTGTGTGTGTGTGCTAATATCTTTAGTCTCGTTAGATTACCTCGTTATGAATCCATTGTCAACGGAGACTCCAACTCCAACTCCAACTCCAACTTCAGCTCTAGCTCCAACTCCAACTTTCACTTGAAGAGGAGGAGGGGGGCACTTGGCTGGCTTTATAGATGATCTAATTGTTCGGTAGCGAAAGTGGAATATCGAATCACACAAAAAATGTGAGATTATTCTTTATACACAGTGTTTACTGTATCTCTAGATTTTCCAAATGTAATTAGCTTAGTTTTTCCAAAGCTGAGACTTACTTCTGAAGCGGAAAGTGGAGCTAACCTAAGGTTTAACACTCCCTCTCTTTCCCGCCCCTTTTTTCTTCCTCTCTCTCTTCCTCATTTATTCTCGATTTTTGCTCATTTTCCCCCACATATCATTCATATTTTATATACTTTTTATATCCTCGGAGAAACTGATATTTGGAGCGATTTTCTTTTTCATTTTCATTTTCTTGGGTCGACTGAGTGTCTTGAAATCTAGAAACTGGAAAATCTGTTTTTGTTTTCTTCTTTAAGAACTTTGCTTTTCTTCTCATCATTTTACCACATCTCAAATTTCCGTTAATTCTTAAGGATTTCAAGGATCTAAGTATTAAATGAAGTTGATGAGTTGGATTCTTCCTTCTTTCTATGGTGAAGCAAGCAGATCCTCTAATTCCATTTCATTCGCTTCTTCCCTTTGCTCTTTCGTTCCGCCATTCTCATAGATCTAATTCTTTTGTTTCTTGTTCATCATTTGTTCTTTTTATAGCACTTTTTATCCCTTCTCCTTTTATATCCTTGCCTTGCCTTAAAGTTACCCGTAGCTTCCTTTGGACTCGTTTCTTTTGTTCTTAATCAATGATTGATCATTCCAAGTTCTAGATCATCACGTCTTCTATCATCTTCCATCTTCTATCTCTCATCTTCCATCTCTTATCTTCCATCTCTCATCTTTCATCTCTCATATCTCATCTTCCGCCTTCCACCTCTCTGGTTTCCTTGCCGCTTGCCATGTGTCAACTAATTACCATGACGAACATCATTTTTATGGATTGTTTTTTTGTTTGTCTTTTTTTCCGTCGGATTCCTTCCTTTTGTTGTTGTCTTCTTCTTTTCTTGTTCTATTTTCCCTTTCACATCTCCGTGGCTTGGATTTGGTCTCAAGTCTTGAATCTAATCCTCGACTCTTGCCACTCAATTTCTTTAGTTTTTCCCCAGGCCTCAGTTCAATGTCCTCTAAACAATTGAACATTAACTACACTTTGTTGCTTCGTTGGCTACCCCGATGGTTGGCTACTCCAATGGTTGGCAACTCCTATGGCTGGTACCTCCAATGGTTGGCAATGCTCGGTTAGTCGCTTGGCTTAGAGTTTTCTATGGCTTGACTTGGGCTGCTCAGATGAGGTTGAAATCTTGTGGTCTCTTTCCGCAGCCTCAAGAGGTGGGGCATGAAGTGGGGAGTGGGGAGTGGGAAATGAGGAATGGGGCACATCTCCGGCATCACCTCATAAGTCATTTTGGGGTCTGTGCGAAATGTTATTGAACTCCATCCACATTATTGACGCCCCGAAAGGAATATTTATATTTGCGATTATTAAATGAGGTTTAAGTAATGTCGCTGGGGTTACACACAAATTGCTGTTGGTAGCAAATCACGTACCGGGGGCTCTGGTATAATCAACGAGTGTTGTCCACAGGCCATAGTTGCCGCTAAGTGTTGCCCACAATGGACCACGTACCACGTACCTCCAAGTCATTGGGGGCCACAGATAAAGATTATGACGCGGATCATGGACAACGCTCCAAACTTTTACTTTATGGAACAAAGATTGTTGCTTTTTCTGCTGCTGTTGTTGTAGTTGTAGCTGTTCGATGTTGCAGTTGTTGGCTGGCAACCCTTGATAATGTCAGACTAGGACAGACCAGAAATCGATGCCCGGTCTCGACCTGCCCAGAGGATGAGCTTACCTTCCACTGGACGCCTTTTAAAAATCAATTTTCTGCTGTCTAAATCCGCGACTCCCGCTGCCGCCGTCCCACCCCCCAGTCTTCTGACTGTTACTGTTCCCTTCTCCAGCCTGACCAAACTCCACTCGATGATCCTCCATGGCTGATCCTCTGATCGGATCGTGGCCACAAGTGCACTCACATGTCTTTGATCAGCGGCATCGCCAGCGTCGACGTCGTTTATCTTTCGGAAGTGCCAGCAATGGCTGACAAGCTGCTGTTGCTGTACCTGGTGACCCTCCGGGTGACCCCAAGTCCACTGAGTTATGAACCCGTTCGCCGCCTAATGAGTTACAAAGCCTGTCGCTCAGGGCAGCCGCTCGGTCTGCTGTTGTATGGGAAGGTAGGCAAGGCATCAGCAGCCCCACCACCTCCACCTTCACCTCTACCTCCAGCAGCAGCAACAGCAGCAGCGACAGCGACAGCTCCTTCACCTGCAGCCCCTTCATCTCTGGCAACAGTCCCTCCACCCTGCAATAGTCCCTGCTCCACCTGCAGCAGCCCCTCCACCAGGTGCAGCATCAGCAGCTGTTGCTTTAGGATCCAGGAGGCGGAACAGTCGGTGCATCCAGTTTGGGGTCTGACTTATGTGGCTGTGTTTTGATTTTTTAGCTTCTGGGCATGGGGAGGCATCAGTGCCGCCTCGCAAATTGAGGTGTCGTAATTGTTGGAAAACGCGATTCGCGGATTCGCGGATTCGCGGATTCGACTCACTTGGCCTGCCTGTTTGTTCATCTCCACCTGCTGATAGTGAAAGTCAACTAAAAGTTTCCATTGTCTCCCTCTTGGTGTTGTTGTTGTTGTTGTTGTTTTTGTTGTTGGTTGTTGGTGGTTGCTGCTGTTGTTGCTTGTTTATTGCCAGGCTTTGTTTTTAGGAGCCAACCCCCCTCCCACCACCCCTGTGCAACCCTGTCTCTCTCAGGTCTCAGGACCATTGCCATTGAACAACTGAAACCCCCCAAAAATTGAGCAAAAACAAAAAAAAATACATAAGACCCAAAACTCATTTGCAATGTTAACGAAATGATCAACATAACCTCCACATTTATATATATGCATGTGTGTGTGTGTGTGTGTGTGTTAGTCGTTATATTCAACTGGATTTGGATAGATATATATTAAAGTTATAGTCATCATTAGTTTGAAGATTTAGGATATTTTCTGTTTGACTTGAACAAAGCACTTCCAAGGGTATGAAACTATCGCTTTCTCCCTCACACACACCCCACCTTCCCTCCCCTCCCCTTGCGGTTGAAATGAATTTTAATTTTGGTTTTTGTTTTTTATATTTTTTATTTTTTTTATTTTTTATTTTTCTTCTATTGGCCATAAAGTCAGTCAGTCGTCGCGTAATTACATTTTGTCCATTGTACAAATCTTTTTTTATGGCTGCCACTTTTGTTGCGTTTGCCAAATGTCGAGTGTTTCAGACATGGCAGTTTTTACTATATCATCACGCTCCAGTTGTTGATGTAACTCCTAATGGACGCCACGATCCCGGAGTACACCCAAAGTGGGTGATAATCTTCATAGCGTGAGACTCCGAATGTTGTGTAAAAATTTAAAGCTTTTGGTTTTCATATCAAATCTCTTGGGATGATGTAAGATGAGTTAATGAGTGGTTACTATGGGCTGGCAGATGCTCCGATTATAGTGTGTCAATCGATAACTAGTTATCGATTATTTCAGTTCATTCTCACCCTGAGATCAATGCCTTTGCTTAGAAGTCGCATTTGACAATCGATTCGTTTGTCTGGCTGCTTTGCATGCTTATCAGCCACACACACACACACACACACACACACACACACACATATAAGCATATATATACCTATACTCAAATACACATTCACGCACACACTTACGCATACGCACACACTCACGGTTGAACCCATTAGTCGACCCGAAGTTGAGCTGTGAAGATAAATGCTGTGTGCATTGTATATGCAACCTTGACTTGAATACAGTAAAAACTGGCTACAAACGCCAAAGCCAAAGCCAAATGATGATGGCTGCACCAACCTTCAATAATGCGCTGCAAGGCACTGCAATCGCGATTGCAGTTAATGGCCAAACGGCAATTGGCCAAATGATTGACGCATAAATAGAAATTGGAATTGGAATTGTAATTGTTGTTGTAGCAGTTGTTGTTGTAGTTGTTGTTGTAGTTGTTGCTGTAGTTGTTGTTGTAGTTGTTGTTACTGTAGTTTTTGTTGTAATCGTAATTGGCCAATGAATTGTTGCATAATTACAATTCACGATCTTTTTACGCTAATTAGCCAAATGTGGAATTAGCCATTGAGTCATTTTCCCCATTTTCCTTAGACATTTTTATATTTAAGGAATTTGAATTTTCCATTTTCTCATATCTCACATTTGGAATCTACAAATTTTCCATTTCGATTGGCATTTTCCCATTTCATTCACTGCTCACCATTTGCATCTGATCGGCGATCATTTGGCCAACGCTTTGACCATTTGTCATATCGCTGCGGCTTAAAGTCTTGGCCATTTGTGAAATGTCGAACTGTCGAAAAATGTGAAAATGCCATGGATAAACTTATTTCATAAGTGTGCGTATCCCTATGTATGTGTGTGTGTGTGTGTGTGTGTGAGCTGCTACTTACATGTTTTCCGGCGTGTAACTTGCCGTTTACCATTTTGGTAAATCAATCATGAAATTTATGCCCGACATTAACAATGGATTTGTAATCGGATTTGGATTTATTTGAAGAGGAAGACAAGCGGCAGCCTCCGAGGAGTGAGTGAGATGAAGCGATAGTCTATCCATCTCTCTCTCTCTCTCTCTGTGTTGCGAGAGAGATCTATCCGTTATAATTCAAAAAATATGAGTGGATTAGCTTTCCATAAATTGGAAATCAGTTCAGATCCCTCATCGATGACCTTCCCGCGGGGTTCACTGAACTCCTTCACCCGAATTTGTGGCACAACTGGCATCACTTGAGGATCGGATCGGATCGGTTCGGAGGCAGCCACTCGAAGCTATCGGATTACCAAACTCGGCACTCGCTCTCAGTGCCTCTGCCTCCTCATGCAAACACTTGCAACAAATACACTTAGGCAGACACTTACACACACTCACACACAGTCACACACACACACACACTCACAGTTGAGTGTGCACTCGGGGCTGCAATTAAGTGTCTGCCAAATGTGGGCTACCAAAGAAGAGGAACGCGAAATAAGCCCAAACAAAGAAGTAAAAATGAAGCCAAGACTTTGTGGACGCAGCAGCCAAGACAAGGCAAGGTCGCATCTGGTGAAGATCGACGACTCCAAGGCTGTCCCTTAAGCGGAGGTTAACTGCGATTTCTGGCCACAGTTACGGTAGTCACTGCCGGTCACTGCTGGTCACTGGGGGGGTGTGGGCAGTGAGTCAAGATTTTGCTTTAATCGGACAATTAAAATGATATTACCAACAAACGTTAGCAGCGACGTCAGCAGCGACGCCGGCAGCGAGGCGATGAGTTGATGTACCGCTAGCTGCGGGATCCCAAAAAGTTACTTTTTGGACTAACGACTTGTTAATTGTGCAATAAATAGAAAGCGACCCAACGGAGACTGGAAAAGGGGAAGACGGGACGGACGAACTGAAGATGGCTGGAAGACTGCAAAAGCCAAGAGTTGAAAGAGCGTAGACTGTAGACTGAAGACTGTAAACTGAAGACTGTAGACTGTAAACTGAAGACTGAAGACTAAAGCAGAGACTTGATGTTGTAATAATTGAAATTTAATGCTTCAATTGCTCCCCACACGCGGGCAGAGAAAGCGGCAACACAGGATTTGATCTCATAATGATGAACATGATTATGATCACGATGATGATGATGATGATGATGTTTATGATGATGATGAACATAATAATGACGATCATGATTCCCCTTTAAATAACAATCAATCAAAAACCCCAAAGAGATTCTAAGCTGAGCTTCTGTTTGTTTGTTGGCTTTCCATTTTGTTTGTCACGTCTGGGACTAACTTCAAATTTAATTATATAAACCGTTAAGGCCGACAATTTCATAATCAGTTTAAACATTTAAAGCCATGTAACATGTTTTTAATGAGACCAAAGCAGAGGACACAAGCGACAAACGACAAACGACAAACGACAAGCGACAAGCGGGCGATGACAACAGACGAAACTTGTTCTGACTTTAAAGTCGAAGCTTGGCCAAGACTTGGACTAAGATGCGGACTGGAATGGGAAGTGAGACGGTGATGGGTAGAGGGACGGATAGTGGGTTGAGTAGAGGAATGGGCAGGGGGACGGCTAGTGGTACGGGCACTGGGCCCGGAACTGGGACAAGCAGGGAGCGGGCTTGGTACAGCCCAGGCCAGGCCAGACCAGACCAGACTCGACCCAAGCAAGGCTGAGCATATCCGACCAAAAGTCAACCGAAAGACCATAGAAGACCGGACCACATGGGGGACCACCGCATTCATAGCCACGGGCACATCTCCTCAAGAACGTGACGGCAACAAAAGCATCGCTTCGGTGACATCGTCACTGGATGGTCGGTCGATTGGTTGGTTGACTAGTCCGATGGTCTATTGGTCGGATGTTGGTCGGATGGTTGGATGGTTGGATGGTTGGATGGTCGGATTGCTGTCCGTCCGACTGGTCGGTACGTCGCTTGGTCGGTCGTCATCGTCGTTGTTGTCGCCGTCTTATCGTGCCCGCTCCGAACGTGACACTCGAACGTGATTATGTCAACCGTGTCGTTGTCGTCTTTAATATCTGCCCGTCTCTCAGTCTGTCGGCACCCGTCAGCGCACCACCCCGCCCTCTCTCTCTGTCTCTCTCTTCCACCATCAATGCCTCTGCCCATCAGTGCCAGCGCCTCCCAACGCCTCCCCCTGCGGCTTCAATGCACTGTGTCTGATATGTTACTCAATAGGCCGTATCGGGTTTTAACTGTGCTACGGCCATAACACCGTCTACGTCTGAGATTCTCTTTCTCTTCTCCCTCTCTCTCTCTCTGTCTCTCTCTTACTCTCAGCTCAGCTCCCTCTCTCTTCTATTTGTATGTGACATTCTAAGAACCGTTTTAGCAGAACTCCAATCGCTCTCCAGCAGCTTAATACCCGATGCATTGGGATGGAGCACGTTGCAGATGCGCTGACATCATTCCGAGTGCCTCTTTGGCCTATTTTCTGGGTCAACAGTTCGGACATTTGTTTGTCGTTTCGACTCTCAGAAAGATTAATTGCCATTGACAAAGCCGACGAGACTCGCACTTAACACCCAAAACACAAAAGGTATCTTAACTGCAGTTCATTTCCTCTGACTTAGTCCCAGATGCAGACCTCAACTCGATAAAAGATACCCTGTAGATGGGAGCAGCGATGGAAATGGAAATTTGTAGGTGGTTGATGGTTGAGGTTGAAAATTTAAATGAAGTCTTATAGGGACTGCTTATAGGGAGAAATAAGTACTATCGATAACTATCGATAACTCTTAAAGTGAGAGAATGTCAATAAGAATCCCTCTGACGGCTCTTCTTCTGCTTCTTCTGTTACTTAAGGCTCTGGCTTAAGGATAAGATCGATACTATCGATAAATAACCAGTCACATTGTCGATTATCGCTTGCTGTACTTTGTTCGCTCCTTTATAGGGTATCCCGTTGTCTTCCATCATCTTCTGTTCCCACACTTTTCTCACACCTTTCACGCTAGTGTCAATTTCGTTGTCTTTCGTCTTTCGTGTTTCGTATTTCGTCTTTCGTTTTTCCGGCTGTCATTTGGTCTTGTCAATAGGCCAGGTCGTAACTCCCTCGTAACTAAACCGTTGCACCAACTTTTGACTCCTCCTTCTCCTACTTTATCTACTCCCCTCCACCCCCTCTTCGCTCGCTTTGTCCAGGTAATTAGAGTCGCAACTCACAGTGGAAATTAACCTCCCAGGCAAGCGACTCATGAGCTTCCCCTCATCCTCACCCTCACCCTCACCTTCGCTCCTCAATTTCTCAGTCTTAGTCTCTGTCCCAATCCCATTCCCATTCCCGTGCCCGTACCCGTACCCATACCCGTTCCCGGGCAGATCTTCTATTTGGTCTATTTAAAGGCACTTTCTATGGCGATTTGGAAGTGTTCCAAATGCCGTGACTATTTCACTTAGAAATGTGCGAGCAAAAATGTGCGCGTTCCAATTTATGTGACATGATGGAAATGTTTGTTGTTGTTGTTGTTGTTGTGACTCTTCTTGTTATTGTTGTTATTAGTGTTGTTGTTGCTGTTGTGGCAGGCTTTGCTTTGGCTTTTATACTCAGTACATTGACTTCCTGCTCCGGAAACTTTTCTTAAGCAAAGCAAAGCAAAGCAAACAAAACATTCCACAAGATTTATAGCCATGAACGAACGTAGTGCAACTTTTCTATGAATGACATTTATGAATACGATTCATAGTCACGAATAACCCACAAAGTATCAATAAGTTTGGGCAGCTGTAAGAACTTTAAGAACTGTTTGCCCAAATGAATCATAGGCAATCAGATTGTAAAGCAATACATTGGAGGGCGGAGCTGCTGTTGCCTGGCAGCCCTCCCCTACCCCACACTCCACCCCAGTCACTGTTTTAGCCTCAGTCACAGTCATAGCCATAGTCATAGTCATAGTCATAGTCACAGTCACAGTCACAGTCACAGTCTTCCCACAAATATCTAGGGGGCGAATAGAATTTAAAAAACGCGGTCGAGGTCACGTACTGACATTTTCTATAATAAATGTTGTTGTTGTTGTTGTTGCTGTTACTTTTGTCTATTGTTGATGTTGTTGTTGATGTTGTTGTTGTTGTTGTGGCTGCTGTTGTAATTTGGGAGATGGCGATTGCTCAACACTGGCCACAAAATCTCGTGAGTCAACGAACCTCGCATCATCACAGCTGCGGCCGCTGCCAAAGATCTAGAGATACATTTCGGTATTAAAAATAGACGATGCGGCATTAGAAGATCTTTGGCGACTAGACGCAACGAATGGTCTAACATTTGCATATAACATACAAGTATATATATATGTATGTGTGTGTGAGTGTGTGTGCGAGTAGCGAATGGGCAGCCAGCAAGAGGCGTGTGAGAAGTGAATGAGTATAAAATGTGCGTCATGTTGGCAGACAACAATTGGAGGACAGTGTAATAAGTGTGTATGTGAATATAAATATACATATGTGTGTGTGTGTTGAATGTTGCAATATGCCAGGCATGAAGACGGTGTGGAATTTATATATACCCAGAAGCCCAATTAGCATTCACCCCACAAACGTTGAAGTCAAAACTCATTTCTCATTTGGCGCCAACTGGAAAAATTGCCCGAGTTTAAATATTTAATGGCTGCCCACAAATCATAATCAGCCACAAAAATTATGAAAGCAATAAAAATACAGAAAATTAGGAATTGCGGGAAGAGGAGAAGGCGGTACGCGATTATCAAAACATCGATAAAAATCGAATCGAATAAACGAGTTGCATGGAAAAAAGTAAACAACAAAAATTAAAAAAAAAATGTTTAGATTTGAAGACATCATCTGGGGCAAATTTTATAATCGAAGATCGTAAATTTAAAAAAAAAAATATATCCTCAAAAGTATCGAAAATATCGATAGACCATGAGAGGTACTCCTTTCTGGTCATAGCCCAAAATTACAGTCATTTTTCAGGCAGACATTTCCGGATATATAAAAAAAAATCATATATAAAAAAGTGAGTTTAGAATGCAAAAATTTGTGCTTGGGTTTTGCTCATTTTGAACCACTGTACATTCACTTTTCATCAAATTTAAAGTTCTGAACGCCTCCTGCCATATGTACATATATATATGGACATAACTATAACGCCGATGGGCGCCTCGATTCGAGTATCTCGAAAGTCTCAATTGGAAACACAATAAAATAGAATTGGCGAAGAGAGAAGCGTTGAGTGGCAGAGCGGTGGAGGGTTGAAAGGGAAGGGGTAAGGGAGGGGGAGGATGCAAGGGAATCTCAAGTTCAGCCTTTAGATTAGTCACGAACCTTTTGCATAAAATTCTGTCTGAGGTTCTTAAGCAAAAGTTGAGGCCGAACTGTGACTGTGGCTGTGACTGTGACGTTGCAGCATTTTGTGTGTGTGTGGTGTGTGTGGTGTGTAGTGTATGGTGTTTGGTGTTTGGTGTGTGGTGTATGGTGTGTGCTTCAGGTGGGTGGGTTGAGCGAATGAGTGAGCGTGTGCAAAATGCATTAAGAGGCTCGCCAAATTGCCAAGACCAAGACCAAGAGTCGTGCAAAGATTGGGAGTGGTGGCAAGCCACAAGGCAGTAAGCAGCAAGCGGCAGACGGCAGACACCAAGTACACAGTGTTGAGTATCGAGTACCGAGTACCGAGTACCAAGTACCAGGCACATGGCCCAGCAGCCTCCACTTGGGCACCAAACTCAACTTAACTCGCGTCTGTTCGGAGTTTAAACAAAGAGAAAGGCGTTGCTTTTGCTCTGTGGGGCAGGCAATGGGTAAGGGTAGGGGTAGGGGTAGGGGTAGGGATGGAGGTATGGGTATGGGTATGGGTATGTCTATGGCCATAGCTATGGGTATAGGTTTAGGTATGGGCATGGGCATGGGTATTGTTAGAGCGCTGAGTCGACTCTTTGGTCGTAATGAGCCGCAACTACTCGCAAATAGGCAGCCGTTTGGCCACACCCACCCGCCTCCACACACCTGCCCAGAGTCGAGTCCCCACAGACGGAGGCTTCTTCTTGGCTGTTTCTTTTGGCCGTTTCGCTGTTCAGCTGTTCAGCTGTTTAGCTTTTTGGCTGTTCGACTCTTTGGCTCTTTGGCTCTTTGGCTGCCTTTTCCTCTAAGAACCTCAACAACTCCAATGACTCGACTCACCTCTCCAACTAATGGCTACGAATTTGGTCGGGCGCTGAAGTTAAGTTGATTTTTATTTGCCCAAACGACGGCCAAGCCTCTAAAATAAAGTCTTGGATCCGCAGCTCGTGGCTCCCCTTCTCTCTCTCTCTCTCCCACCTCCCACCTCCCCCCTCCCCAATCCCTTAGTCTATCTCTTACTCTTTTGCCCGTTGAACAAGTTCTGCTTTTGGCCGTGTGCAGAGTATCTTGTAGCTCATAATTAGATATGATGATAAAAATCATAATGCAAACAATTTCAAGTCTCTGTAATGGCGCAGAAAATTGTGCACCGCGAAAATTCCGTGGCCATAGAATTTGATTTTATATGAAAATGCTTGAAAAATGCCTGGAAAATACTTGGAAAATGCAACTAGTTTAAATATTTATCCAAAGAGACGATGATCGATCATCGTTAGTCGAAGCCATTGAACTGGAAGAGTCTTGTGGGTGGAGGCATTTTGTTGTGTGAAACACAAGAAGGGCGATAAGAATCGCATTTCACGGAACAGCATTTAAGAAGGAGAGAGGGAGATAGAAAGAGAGAGAGAGAGAGAGGAGGAGGGTGATATAGAGATTGAATATGTTGAAGTAATCATAAACATGCCTTGAACATGTACTCAAAATATCGAAGTAAATTTAAAACCAATTTTAATACACGAAATTCCATAATTAAGTCAAACTTGAAATCACTTAATTCTTTCATTTTCTTTTAAGTGATATTCGTAAATGTTTCACAGCACATTTCATTGATAGTGGGAAGGTTAAGTTAAGCTGTCACAGTCGCTACTTCAGAGATCTGAATCTTTGAAGTAACGAACCAAAATGACCTCAAGTCTGCTCGATTTTCATAAACGTTTCACTGGCTGCCTGCCTTGAAGTGTTTTCCATTCCTTCTTACTATTATTTTAATAAATGCTGTACTGAGTGCTTCTTTGTTGAAGATTAAAATATTATTCAATTTATGACTTATTTTCCATTCCCTTCTGCCGACTAGACTTCTCAATTTGCCATTCGTGAACGTTTCACTGGCTGCCTGCTAGCTGAACAGCTAGAAAGTTAACTTAAAGTCGTTCTAAAAGTCACAACGAGCGTTGCCCAAATTTGCTTAAAGTAAAAGCAAACAAAGATTTCAAACGGACATCAACTTTCCCGCAATGCATCAATCGGCGCTTTTCCAAGAAAAACAAATCATTCTCAAGAGCCGAAAGAGTCTTTGTCAAGGAGTTTGTCCATTGCACCTGGCGGCTGTCAATGGAAACGTTGCCAAATGTCAAAATGTCGATGGCAATCATTTTCCAAAGCTCACGAATGGCAAACAAAACACAAAAAAAAGCTGACAAATGAAGGAGGAAGGAGGAAGTGGGGAACATGATGGATGGTAGTTGGTGGTGGGGAGGGCAGGAGGGCAGGAGGGGGAAAAGCAAATGCAACATTCAAAATTTTTTTTGAATCCAATGGGCGATCGCCTTTTGTGACATTTCAATTTGTTAAAAGTGACGAGGAGTCGGCGAGGGGAGGGGTGGAGGTTGCAAGGGCACAGAAGGAGGCAAGACAAGTATTGAAATTTATGACTTGAGCGAACTGTGCATCAAAAGGGGGCGGAACAAGGGGGCGGCACACAGTGAATGCAATAAATATGTGTCCAGGCGTCGTTTTGAGCCTTTTGCATCTTTCGATAAATGAGACGCGAAATCTGAAGATGCGCATTTCGCGGTCGCTTCATCAAATTTATCGATTTCTAATGCCGAATATGACAGCAACTGTTGCTGTTGTTGCTGTTGTTGTTGAGGTTGTTGTTAGCCAAATGATGCAAGAGTTCATGGGGGTTAAACTGTTGTATGAAGATCAACGTACGATTACCACGAGGCGCGGACTTCAGTGGGAATTTCTACATATGCAATGGCGCTGAGTGTAAGGGGTGTGTGTGTGTGGTGTGTGTGTAGTGTGTGTGTGCGGTGGGTGTCATTGTGCGGCATTTGGCAGTGCCACGCCCTTTGGCTCACCTCTGACCGGTGCGTGTCAATTACATTGTAATTATTTTTCTTGGCTTTTGATAAATTGAATATCGCACGCGGTGGGCAACCAACAATGCGGAAAACTCAGCATTTTCTTTGCTATTTTTTTTTCATTTTTCCATTTATCCATTTTTCTATTTTTCAACATTTTTGTATTTGTATTGTATTTGTGTGATTCCTCGATATTCGATTAACGATTAATCTTCAAACAATGGACGGATGAATGGAGGCAACGATGCGCGCTTATGCAATGTGTGGGATTTGACCTTTGGGTGGCTTTCGGTTGGCCCCGACGAGGATGACAAATGAGTGATGAAAATCTAAGACAATGTCGTTGCCCATAAACGGAAATGCAGTCTGGCACACTGAGAGAAAATACTAAGGAGGTAGTTACTAAGAGAGTGGAAAGAAGGGATGAGTAGGGGGGGCGAAAGGGATAGGGAAGGATAGGGAATGGGAGAGGCAGACAGAAACTTCGTCCCTCCTTTGATTTCCCATTTGGGTTGACCCTTCGTAAGTCTCAATAATTTTGCTCAGTGTACGAGGTGCAGTCAAGTCATTAGAGTTCTGAAAGACAGTCCCTTGTCTTGTTGACTCTGTGCTGCACCCAAAGACAATGCCGCAGTAATGGGCCTGTCTGTGTGGAGCCCACGCAATGCGGCAACAACAACTTCATCTGCAATTCTCCTGGGTTTCTGGGTTCCTGGTTGGCTGAGATGCAGGAAATGCGGCGACTCCACAAGCCGCAAGTCACATTAAGTATACGTCACGTGCTCGCCTTTCCCATTGAACTGACACTTTTGCTCGCCTGTCACTCTCTTACTCTGTCAGTTTGTCACACTGTCGCATTGTCACATTGTCAGATTTAATTTGGTTTTCTTCTCTATGATTCCAGGTGTTGTACCATGAAATTGTATCACACGCTCGAGTTGTAAGCGCTTGCATTCGCGCCGCCTCTGAAAGGGAACGGGAACAGTCACAGTTGCAGTCACAGTTGCTACAGTCATCGCAGCAGCAGCCCGCATCCCTCACCAGCAACTGCTCCAGTGAATCCACAAGTGATTCAGTGACCAAGTCCAACAGTTTAAGCAGCGGCTTTGCCTCTGATGCAGCTGCTCCATTGGCCACGCCTCTAACTGCCGCAACCACAACAACTGGCGCTGTAGCAGCAGCAGCAACCACAACATCAACATCAACATCAACATCCACATCATCGGTGGGCCACATCCAAGCTCATCCAAGGAAAGGTGAAGGCAATTTGGAGCGACTCCGCGATCGCTATCATCTTCTCTATCTGAAGGCCTTCGAGCTTCAGCTCTGCCTGGACAATCTCTTGCGCAAACGGAGCTCCACAGCGGTAAGTCCAAAATTTCGTTACTCCGATACTCCGGTACTCCGGTACTCCGGTACTCCGGTACACCGGTACACCGGTACTCCGATACTTAAATAGAAACATAAACCTTAAGATGGATGGGTATCTGCATGGGGGCCACCGCTGGTGGCCATTACCTTGGACGATGGGTGTTGACATGAACTTGAAAGCAGAAGCTCAAAAATAAATTTTCAATTTACTTTTCGAGGTCGTCGGGCACTTAAAGTCACATTGGATTAGCTTTAATGTTTTCCACTTTTGAATTTTCTAATTTTCGGATTTTCTAATTTTCGATTTTTCTGAATTTTCGGCTTTTCTGAATTTTCGGCTTTTCTAATTTTCGGTTTTTCTGAATTTTCGGCTTTTCTAATTTTCGGTTTTTCTGAATTTTCGGCTTTTCTGAATTTTCTGTTTTTTTTAAACTTTGTGTTTTTTTTTTTAAATTTTCAATCTTTGTGATTTTCTCGTTTTATTTTTTCTCCGTTTTCTATTTACGAATAGAAAATCTACCAAAAAACCAACAAACCAACAAACGCGTCGCTGCATTCATTGAATTCTTGGAAAAAAGAAATGCAATCACTTTGATGGCTCTTCGTGTTGCATTGGCGCCGCTTTCCTTTCCTCATTGTTGCATCTGCAGCACCTCAGCTCATCTCAGGTTCGCTTTGGTTTGCTTTGGTTTGGTTTGGATGCCTTTTGTGTCCGCCTCTTGGACCAATAGCGGGCATTTCTAATTACCAAGTGTCTCTCCTCACTGATTTAATTAATTCATTTGGTGAAAATGCCTGCAATGCGTTGCCAACGATCCGCAAATGCCACAAAAGCAATCAGCTTCACTTCAACAAGTGACCAGCTCCCAGTTACACCAATACTCCACTACTTCAATACTTCCCTCTTCACTCTTCAGTCTTCTCTCCTTACTCTTCCCTCTTCACTCTTCAGCTTGCCACTGCGAAGACAATAATCCTCACGAGAAGTACAATTTCTCCCAGACAAGAGGCATAAATTCTCCATTCCACCGTCCGATAGTTTCGTGATTGCCACTAATTAAATATTCTTTTCGTTGACTTTGATCTTTGAGTGCGAATGTGGATTGAGCGAAGACTGGAGGCCATTAAAAGCTATCGATAGGCAGGCAGGCTGTACGCATCGATAACATGGAATGGCACTTAGGCAATTGAAAGTAATGCCTTGGCCATAAACATTTTAATGGACCATCAGCTGCGTAAAACAATCGATTATGTACACATATCGATTACTTCAAACACTAGCGATAACAATAAAAAAAAACTTGTGCTCGATTTAATATCCTTTTTTATCGCTGCTTGAATTGCACTTTTAATATCTTCTTTATCGAGAACTCAGGAATCTCTAGGGACACATCAAAGAAACGCCGCTATATTAAAATGCCTTAAAGGTCGATTAATATCGATAACACGTAATGATGTTCAGTTTGTGTGCACATTGCCTGTAGAAATCCCATGGACTGTCAATCTTTGTCAGATTCGCTTTTATTATAGAAAATAATTCTTAGAAAGTTGCCAATAATTTGATTTTCTGCAACTCAAGAACTCGATTTCAAATTCGTGTCTGAAGGCGGTGTGAGAGAGAGAGAGAGACAGGGGGAGACAGGGAGAGACAGGTGAGGGGGCAAAGAAGCTGCTGTTAGAAAGAGAGGTATCCGAAAAGATCCCCCACTTTCATGTCTCGCCTGATTTCGCATAACGAGTTCCTTTCTAGCCTTCCTTTCCATTACAATTTCTCAATTCTCTTTGGCCCACACTCCTCCATTATGCATCCCACTCACTTGACAGCTGGCGCAGTAGTGAAAGTCTTGCCTATAATCACATTGACCCACTTCTGCGGCTTCACTCCACACCACACCACACCACTCCACTCCACTCCAGTCGACGCGCTGCTCTGATCTGTTCCACTTTAAACGTTTCCTGGTCAAAGTTCTGACTGGTTCCCTGGCTCCCGGGCACCCGGTCACCCTGTCTCTCCTCTCCTCCGCCTCCCAGGCTCTTGAGCCTCCAAGTTGAGAGTCTCGTAATATAATTGCAATCGCTTTGTAAACGGGCACTAACAACATTTTAATTGTCTATAATTTGCCAAGTGCCACAGAGACTCGGTTAGGAGTCTCCACCTTTCCCCTCTCTCTCTAGCCAGCCCACGACAATGGGCGGGGATTGGATCTGGGACCTGGAACTCCTGGTCTTCGACTCGTGCCAGGTTGTTATACTCTATCAACTTGGGGTTAAGCTCATTCGACGACAGTCAAAGAAGTAACTTTTAAGAATTTAAAACGCATTAATCGATAATTTGAGGATATCGAAAATTGCAATCGAAACTATCGATCGATTCTTGCAAATAGTTTTTTATCAAATTTTTAATTGAATTTAGATTTTAGTCTATAAAACTGCCAGAGTCGCACTTTTGATCGATAAACCGTTTTCGATAAAAAGATAAACTTTGTTATCGATATAAAGTTTTGATATAAGCATAAACTTGTTATCGATAACTGCAGCTTTAAGTCTTTATCCTTTTAAAAGGGTATCCCAGTTTTGCCTTCGTTTGGTTTATATGTATTGCTGTCTCTCTCTCTTTCCCTGGCTCCCTCTCACTTTCCGCCCACCCCCCCTGCCCTTCTTTGAAGCTTTTCTTTGAATGTTGTAATTCATGCAAGGCACGCACTGACGGCCAGCCGCCTCCCGAAGGCATTTACCGCCCAGCAGCTGCCCAGAGACGCCGCCTGTGACCCACACAGCAAACTTGGCTGCCCTCTGAGGCAGCAACTGTTGTTGTTGTTGCTGTTGTTATTGTTGCTCTTGTTGTTGTTGCTGTTGTTGTTACAGTTGTTGTTGACTGTCAGCCCTGCGGCTGTGGAGCAGTTCATGATGCCGCTTTAAACCGCTTCATTTGAGTGAAGTTTCTCCTACGATCCATGTGGCCGTTGCTGCCGCTGCTGCTGCCACTGACGCTGCCACGGTCGCTGCCGCTGCCGCCGCTGTTGCCGCTGGTGGAGCTTATCGTTAGCCAAGTGAAGAAACAATTTCATTTTCCAACATTTCGGCTCGCTCTCTGATGCAACAATTTGCATTTGCTTGCCCCAAGCTGCGATTGAAGTTGAAGCTGGCCCGCCTACCGCCAGCCGCCTGCTGCCTTCTATCGCCCGCCTTCTGACTGCTTCCCCTCACCTCTCGTCTCTTGCTGCTTCCTCTTCCTCTTCTCCATACGCCATGACCAATTGCCGCCTTTGCATGTGGACACGATGTTGCCTTATAATTTGCAACACTTTCCTGGCCACAGAGCGATTTGTGCTCCACATTTGGCCAGATAGCTGAGCCACATGCTAATTTAATGCCATAAATGCGGCACACACACACACATTCATATGTGTATATGCGGGGGTTGGAGGCTGGCAACATGTTGCCAGCAGCCAAATGTCAAATGTGATCGTTAATTAGGCTGCCCCAACGCAGATGTTGCCTATAAAGCGGGCTAAAAAGCACATTAAACAGCGGCAGCCAACGGTTGCACACTGCGATATGTGCAACATAAAATCATATTACACACACACACACACCCAGCAGGGGGCAGTGCGTTAAGTTATAGGCGGAGGTATTTGCAAGTAAAAGTCAAATTTATGCGACTCATTGCTGCAACAAATTTGGCCCAGAGGTCGCTGGCAACAAAGACACCTACAACTGGCAGGGTTTGGGGCCGCACAGCTGCTGCCGCTTGCCACATACAATGGAAAGTGGATGAGATGTAAAAAGGAAAACGACAGAGAGAGAGAGAGAGAGAGAGAGAGAAGAGCAGAGAGCCGAGAAATGGGCACAAAGCAAATGAAAATAAACCAAATCAAATTTACGACGTGCCCAGCGAGACGATCGCGACTCCTCATAAAATGCATTTTTTTTGCTGCTATGCATTTTATTTTTGCTGCCCTTTGTCTTGATTTCCCTCGAGGGGAGTCCATCCCCACCCCCTGTCCACCTTCCATTCCTGAATACATCTATCCAATCATCCATCCAACATTCCATCCATCCAGCCATCCATCCAGTCAACCATCCACCTATTCAACCATCCGTCCAGCCATCCGTCTATCCATTCATTGGTCCGTCCACCTATCAGGCCATTCAGCCATTCCTCCCCCTCCCCCTCTGTCATCCACCCGCCTGCACTCTCAACCACCCATCGTCACGTTCACAACAATTTTGTAGTCTCATCCGCTGATAAACAAATGGAGTTCGCAGTCGAATTACATTGATTACAGGCTTGATTATTACATTTGATGCCCTGATCCCCCTCCTCCTCCTCCGCCCTCTTCTTCTACCCTGGATCGAGGTTGTTTATTCTTTGGAAAAAGGGGAAGAGACCTACTATTTGTTTTGTGCCTGGAGAAGGTGCTGTGGAGGGGAGTGCAGGGGCCTCGGAAGAGGCCATTGCACCTTTTGATTGATCCCTCGGCTGGGCAGTTGAAGGCCGCCGAACCAAAGCGAAAGTGTTGATGGAGATTTTCAGATCTACTCCCCAGATGTTCCACATTCTTTTCCAGTTAAGGGAAATGCTCCACTTTCTGTCCGTAAACAGTTTTCATTGAATTAAATCAAATCCGATGCTTTAAAGCGTAGCGATAAACAGATCGGGCACAGTTCAGTTTGTGAAACGTTTGCGAAAGCGAGGCGAAAGCAGAGAAGCAGCAGAAAGAGATTGCGGAAGTTGTAGGAAAGAGAATCGAAAAAAATAAGAAAATAATATTGCGTGCGGTCAGTAAAACGTTGAAGAATAGAAAGAAGAAGGAAAGAAGAAGGAAAGAAGAAGTAAAGAAGACGGAGAGAAGTAAAGAAGAAGGAAAAAAGTAATGAAGAAGAAAAGAAAAAGTTAAAGGCGGAAATATTTAAGATTTTGCGAATCTTCAGTTAAAAGCAAATTAAATGAATATTTGAAAAATGTCGAAAGTTAATCATAATCTTCATATAACAAAGTAAAAGGCAATACTTTCAATTATAAATTCAAAGTTGAGGTAATCAAAATTTGGATATTAATTTTATTAGCCTTGTGGCTCTTTGAACGATCATCCCCCCCTCTACCTCTACCTCCCCCTTCCTCTGCCCCTTCCCGTTCCCGTCAATTTGAAAGCTAATTGGATTTCATGTCATGAACAAATCGAGCAGCCAATTAACGTCCATCAAAATAAAGTTCACAATTTATGAATTTAATTGCCACTCGTCAAACATTTGATTGTTGCGGCACATCAATCAAAGCCCAAAACATAAATCAATCGTAATTCGGCCGATCGACGCCTCAAGACAACGAGTGTAGAGAGACAAACGGTAGCCGAGACGTTTAAGAAGAAAACGCGAAAAGAAAATCAATGAACCATTTGCATATCAAAGGTGAGCAAACTATCGTATTTATCGATATTAATCGCATGTGTTATTTATGCGAAAGTATAACTCTCAACATGACGAGCTCATAATTTTTACAGAAGTAGAGATTGAACAATTGACCGATTATATCAGAGAGTTATGTAAATTGAAAGTTTATCTATAATACAATTATCGATCAATCTTATCGATAACTGGAGGACTGACATGTTTGTCCACGGAGACTGATGCAAATCGGAAAGAAAGAAAGAAATACGAATGAAAGATCAAGATGCAACCTTGCAACAACCGATAACATTTATCGACAGATTTTGTAATGTTAAGTAATCGCAATCAAATGTTTATTAATTGATCGATAGTTTTCTCTGATTGCATTACCATCACTTGCATCCGCGGATATGAAATATTGCCTCACGATTATTAATCGAGGTGGTGGGTGAAAGGGGCAGGCAGGTGGGAATTGGAGGAGGGGCAAACAAACGCCTCACGTTGCCATTCAATTCATGTGTGTGCGGGGAATGAAATGGAAATGGGAATGGAAATGGGAATGGGAATGGGAACTGAATTTGCATGTTGAACACCGACAGTTACAAATTGTGAGTATTTAATTTGTGGCCATGTGTTGGCCCGGAAGATGCCAGCTACAAGCTACAAGCTACAAGCTACAAGCTACCAGCTACCAGCTACAAGCAACGAGCGAGCTGCATGTTGCAAGTTACAAGTTATAAGTTGCAAGTCGTAAGTCGTAAGTCGTAAGTTGTAAGCTGTAAACTTTAAGTTGTAAGCTGCAAGTTGCAAGTTGCAAGTGGCGCAAATTAAATCAAAATAATTATGTAAATTTGTAACCTGTCCGGGGCGTGCCACCCCCAACTGTAATGCGGAAGCTACACAACATAAACAGTGGCATGTCACACACACACACACACTTACACATACATATACATATGCATACAGTTAAAACAATGGTCAAAGCTTAAGTTTCACTTTCTGACGCGTTGCAAGGCCGTTGAAAAGGCAACAAAAAGTTGCAGCTGTTCGGGCCAAAGTAATTACCGCCTCTCGGTCTCACTTTCGTTGGTTGAGTCTATTGGCCGCCAGTTTGGTAATTAGCCGCTAGCCAGCAACAGCAACAACAACAACAACAACAACAACAACAACAGTTGCAGTAGTAATAACAATACTCACACAAGCGGCAACAACAACAACAACAACAACAGGACATAAAGTGGCTCATGTAATTGGAAATTTGGCCGAAATGGTCGTGTGCGGTTAGCAGGCAAATTGGGTGGGTTTTTGTGAGAAATTGTTTTATAATGTGGCCACATCCCCAGCCACTGAACCACCACCAAATGACCAAATCACCGCACCACCACCACCACCACCGCCGCCATCAACAGCCATTGACCAGCGACATGCCACACCACCAGCTGCTTGCTTCATGCTGCTAGCTGCTAGCTGCCTGCTGATTGTTGTTGTTGTTGTTGTTGTTGTTGCTTGCAGCAACCGTTAGTTGATCCACTTTTAGTGGCAGCTAATGATGCAGCTTCATGTTGCATAGAGTTGCATCGAGTCCTGTCTTTCGGCTCTTTCTCAATTACCCAGATAATGCGAGCCTCCATCTGCCATTTATCGTTCATTATTCTCCACATTGTGGAGGACACCAGCGGTGGCAGGGGGGTGTGGCGGAGTGCAGGGGGAGGGCGGTGGAAATATTAATAATATCCATAGAGCTGATTGTTCAGGTTATAAATTATCTGCTCTTGACTGGAGCAACGGAGCGCAACTGCACGGAGGAAGTGGCCAGGGGGTAGATGGGTAGATGGATAGATGGGGGAATGCGGGAATGGGTGAAGGCGGTAGGGGGACAGGGGGGTAAGTCGAAATATGATACGACGTTTACGGAAAACTCAATTTGACTATTTTCTTTTCCATTTTTATTATCAAAATGAATAAAATTAGACATAAATGGGGAAAAGATATGAAGAAGAAAGGATCTCAAAGGAGTCTCAGAGATGAGAACATCTGTGCATTTGATAGAAAAAGGAGGATATAAAAAAGAGAAAGGACATCAATTAAAATATAAATTATAATTTGACAGAAATTATGGAAAATAAAAACAAATAAATAATAGGTATTAAATAATTAATAAATAAATGTATATAAAATATGAAAGTTTGGGGGAAATTGGGATCATACGATTTTTAATTGTTCAATAAAAATAAAAAAAAAATGTTTTACAAGGATTGTAAAAAAAATAAGGATAATAAAAATAAAATAGAGCAATTCCAATAAAATATTATTTATGCTTCCCGTGTTAATTGCCAATTAAGATTTACAGTTAAATGTGTAGGAAACTATCTCCAGCTTCAGTTTAAGGAGGGTTAGGGGTAGGGGTTGGGGGATAGAGGGGAATTAGGAAGGGGGTTGGGTATGGGATTAATGAAGAGTTAAAAACAACAGACAATTTTTAGGCAGAACAGAATAATATATGTAGATATATGTATATGCAGATATATATATGTATGTATAGATATATGTACATGTATATATATATATGTGTGTATGTAGGAACGTGTATGTGTGTGTGTCTAGGTGTATTGTGTTGTTGTAAAGTGTTGTTCTTGGAATCAGTTGGCTCCCTTGAGCTGATGAAGCCGACAATTATTGGGGGAAAAAAGTGAAGGAGTTGCGTTTCTAAGTCGTGTGAAGGTTTCAAGTACAGTTGTGTCAAAAACAATTACTGGAATATTTATATATGTACATATATAATAGATAAATTATATTCTGGATAGATGATATATTATTTTATATATATCCCAAATAAATTATATATCAAATAAGATGCCAAGACCCACGCGGTGAAAGTCGCTTTTAAAGGGCCTCATTGGCAGTTCGATCTTGGGCAATTATGTATATTGAACAGGAATATATATATATATATTTGTATATATATGTATATACATATATTTCCTATCCAAAATTGTTGGACTGTTGTTGGAGCAGCAAATGGTGTCTCCCATTGTTGATTTAGATACAAAATTCATCGCATCTTCCGTTCAACAAATGATTAATTGCAATGACAACAATGGGAAACGATAGGAGGCCCGAGTTGGAGCTGGAGCTGAAGCTGAAGTTGTAGTTGTTGTTGCTGTTGCTGTTGCTGTCGCTTGTGTTGCCCCAAGGGGGCGGACAGCCCGCATGCAAACTAGCGGATAATAGCAATAAAATGCCAGAATAATAACAACAAAGTAAAAGCAGCGGCAGTCACAACAACAGCAACAACAACAACAAGCAGCAACAGCAACATAACCAAATTGCTTCATTGTGGCAGCAGCTGTGGTAAACCTCCAATTCCTATAATCCAACAACAAGACAAAACAAAACAAAACAAAGCAAAACAAAACAAAACAAAGACGAGCACAAGTCAAACGAGACGAGAGGCCGCAATATAATCAATGGGAAATTACAATGCACAAGCTGAGGAGAGCTCAGGCCAAATGTAAACAACAACAGGCAACAGGCAACAGCAGCAGCAGCAGCAGCAGCAGCAGCAACAACAGAGGCAGCAGCAACAGAGGCAACAGCAACAACCAACAACAACTAGCAACATGTTGCTCTGGCGTTTGGTGTTTGGCGTTTGCTGTTTGGCGTTTGGTGTTGTCAACGCGTCATGTGGTGTAAACTTAAACACACACACACACACACACATATATATATATATATATATATATATGTATATTCACATACACAGATAAATCAGTGGGCAACTAACCGCAAAGAAAGGAAAAACAATCGTCGACAAAGACATCTTCGAATGTGGAGTGTGGATCAGTTGAGGGAAAACGTTGAAAGGCATTCGACTCGATGGACGATACCCATTAAAAATGGCATTCAAAGGGGTATGCCAGACCCCGCCGATACTAAGAAAAGTGCCTGCAAAGGATATGGCAGGCTGTTAATGTAAAGGATTGCCACTTCATGTGTTGCACATTGAATGTGATGAAGTCAAAGCTGCGCTGCTCAGACGTTGGCTTCAGAGCTGCTGCAGACGCTGCTTTAGACACTGCTGGAGCGCTGCTTCAGTCGCTGCTCAGGTGCTGATTTAGGCGCTGCTTCAATCAGTGCTTTAAACGCTGCTTCAGACGCTGCTCTAAACACTGCTCTGGCGCTGCTTTAGACAGTGCTCCAGACGCTGGTTTGGCGCTGCTTTCGACACTGTTTCAGACGCTGCTCTGGCGCTGCTCAGGCGCTGCTTTAAACACTGCTTCAGATGCTGCTCTGACGCTGCTTTAAAAATTGTTTAGACGCTGCTCTGGCGCTGCTTCAGTCGCTACTTCAGACGCTGCTCTGGCGCTGCTTCAGTCGCTACTTCAGACGCTGCTTAGGTGTGGCCTCAGTCTCCACTCAGTCCCCGCTCAGTCCGCACTCAGTGGCTGCTTTCACTCGCATTGAGTAGTCACAATTTCCAGGGTATCTTCCCGTCGTTTCCGCCCAAAAAAACGGCGCAAAGTAACAAATTCTTTGTTTGCCAGTTTCCAATATGATTTCCCACCGCTGCTGCTGCTGCTTCCACCGCTGCTGCTGCTGCTTCCACCGCTGCTGCTGTTGTCTCCTGCGCTGCTGCTGCTGCTGTTGGTGCCCCTCATTTATGGCATATTGACATTTGGGAAATGTCAAAACGCGGCCTTTATTTGCATTGTTATTCGAATGATTCGCTCGGCGGACTGTCAGTCAGTTTGTCACGCTGTCAGTTTATCGGTTTATCAGTTTTATTGCTGGCAATTGTCACAAGTTGCCTGCCCCAGCGTTGCATACAAATGGCATGCAAATGTTGCAAGCCCATTAATCAATGCAGCACCTTTAATTCAAATGTTGCCGATGTTGTTGTTGCCTGCCTCGGAGGCACACGCGTCGGAGGAGCAGGCGGGAGCTGGCGGGTGGCAGCAACCTGCAAATTATGAGCAATTGCTGTGTGGCCAAAGAATCGGTTGCAAGTTGCACGTAGGTAGCCATGACATGTGCGTCGGCGTCAAAGTCGCCGGGCAACAGGCGCCCACGCACTGCCGCTGGTTGCTGACGGCTGACGGCTGACTGTTGGTTGCTGCCTGCTGGCTGCAAATGTTGCTGCAACATGCTGCCAACGGGTCACTCCAAATGAGCCGCAAAAATTGCTAAAATATTGTCACAATTTCAATTTGAATTGCTGCCGGGGAGGTTTCAATTGCTGTTGCTCATGTTGCCACTGCTGTTGCTGCTGCTGCGGCCATCAACGCAGCTGGTGGCAAACTCTGCTAAATTTAGCGTCTAATGCGATTTTTAATATTTGCGTTAAATTGTGAACAATGTGAATGTTGCTGCTGCAGCGGCATCAACTGTTGCTGCTGTCGTTGCTATTATTGCTGCTGCTGCTGCTGCTTTTGCTATTGCTGCTGTTTCTACTGGCACATTTGCTGCTGCTGCTTCTGTACCAGGAAATGTTTGCTGCAGCAGTAACAACAGAAGCAGCAGCAAATGAAAGCAATCATATTGCCGCTGCCGCTGCTGCAACTGCCGCTGTTGCAACTGCAACTACAACTGTTGCAGAGCAAAGAAGTCGAAGGCTTTGCATGTTTTTTTTTCGCTGCTGCTGCGTCTCCTGTTGTTCCTGGTGTTGTTGTTGTTGTTGTTGCTGCTGTTGTTGTTGTTACATCTGCTGCTGCTGTTGCTTCTCCTCCTGTTATTGCTTCTTCTCTTGTTGTTGCTGTTGCTATTTTTGTTGCTGCTTTGTTTCTCTTCTTTCATATGAGCTCATGTTGTTCATTTTTCTTGTGTCCCATGTTGCAAGTTGTCAACGCGCTTGCTGCTGCTGTTGTTGTTTTTGTTGCTGTTGTTGCTGTAGTTGTTCTTATTGTTGTTGTTGCAGATGTTGCAGCTTTTTTACAGTTGTTGTTGTTCCTTCGACTGTTGCCTGTGCTTTGCAGACTCTTTGAATTTTGTTCCTTGTTGCTGCTGCTGTTGTTGTTGTTGTTGTCTCTCTTTCTTATTGTTGTTGCATTTCTTGTTGCTGTTGTTGCTTTAAAAATGAATTCAAATTCCCTGAGCAACGCCGCCGAAGTTGGCAGAGGCTTTGGGAATCAAGTCAATATATGTAAATAACGGTGAATGTGGCGAGTATCCAAAATTTAAAGGAACAACAGGAGACCAGAGGATAAAAGGTGCAAGGGGAAGGAGTCTATAACCCAAATAAGGCAAGTGTTTGGAATTGGCTAGAGACTGAGTTGACTTGATGCTAATCAGGATTATGACCAAAAGCAAACAGAAGAGGAAGAAGAAGGAGAAGAAGAAGAAGTAGGGGAAGTAGAAGTAGAAGGGGAAGAAGTAAAAGAAGACAGTCTTCAGTTGGGCTTAGCCGACGAAAGGATGTCCTAAACTTAAAGCAGATGAGGAAAGACAATCAAAAGGGGGAAGCAACAGCCAAGGGACAGATAAACTGACAAACGGTCACATTGACAAATGTACAAAAGCAGAAACGGTCACACTTGCAGACTTACAAATTATAGAAGTCTAAACTAGGCATTAGGGCAGTGATTTCAAGACTTCAGCTGTGACTTCAAAACTTTAATATACGAATCAAGAAATTCCTACAGTTTGAGAGCAACTGCAACTTCGAAAATTGTACCTCAATTGCTTGACTTCGGTTCTTGCCCTTCACATTTTAAAAAATAGTTAAAAAATATATAAAAAAATCTTGAGTTTAAAATTAGAAAAAAAATAAAAAAAATAATAAAATTATTTAATTTATGTAAATATTTCGAAAAACCTGAAAATGACGCCGCCGCCACCCCCCACCTCCTCTAAATGCACTTGACTTTTCAAAGCTTCGACATTTATTATTTTTTTTTTAATATTAGAAATAATTTCCAGTTGCACGTCACGTTTTGTTTTGGATTTTTTTTTACTGTCTAATAATTACAGAGTCGAGCGTTAGATATGGTAATTGAGGTGTTCCCCCTGCCGCCCCCATCCCTGGCTGCTGCCACTGCCCCTGCCCTCCTGTCAGTCACCCACCTCGTCGATGACATGAAAGCGTTTAGTGATAATTAAATTCTTGGCGTGTGAGAAATTCATAATTTCAAATTCAAAACTGGAAGCCAGTAACAAAGAGGCCATAAAATTGAACAGAGCTCGAATTTTGAGTCTAGAAACTGATGGACTTTTAAATACCCTGTACTTTTTCTTAATTTAAAGTAGACAGAATTTTGGGCAGTCTTGTACCTGGGATCAGTTTTGATTCCTAAGCTGATTTTCCCTGCTAATCACTCCTCTGCCGATTACCTCTCTGTCTACTCCTTTATTTTGTAACTCTTCTTCTTTCACCTCTTTCCCCCTTTTATCTCATACTTCTTATCCTCTTTAAGATATCATTCCGAGTACATCTTCAGCTGCTCCTTTGGTTGCTTCTCCAGAAACCGATGATCATCCTCAGCGTTTAATTCTATGAAGTTTTAAGGCCTGCTTGCTGGGATATACAACATGAATATATATACTTATATTCACATATTCACGTATTCAAAAATGTATTCATTTTTATTCACAAGCCTCTGGCATACCCTTTGCACTCCTTCACATAAAAAGAGTATATGAAAAACGGTAGTCAAAGCAAATAAAGTACAAGAAAAAGACTCAATTCTAATAGAAATTTTCCCACACACACACACACACACGCACATAGAGACTCTCACACACACACATGCTCATTATGTGTACAACGTACAAAGTTATCGGGTAATCGGATTTTGGAGTACCCAAGACTTGGGAGTCGCACGTCGTGCAGGCAAATGAAGTTCTTCGTAAGGCGAACAAAATGAGAAATGACATGAGAATTGAGACTGAGTTGAGGATTGCGTGTGTTTGTTGTGTGTTTGTTGTTTGTCATCATCATGTTGTTGTTGTTGCTGTTGCTGTTGTTGTGTACATGGCCGATGCTTATCAGGTACCTCAAAGCGAACCCTAATGTCAGTTAAGCGGAGCAGTTGCCACAGGCACACAAACAGAAAGACGGAAGGACAGAGTATGGGAATGGGGGGAATGGTGGGGGGAGGGAGGAGGGGGTTGCACTGCACTTGGCTGCCACAAATGAGGTGCTAAGCTGGCAACACGACAACGTCACGTGTCCAGCTGCACAGCCACGCCCACAGAAACGAAACGCAAAAAGTTCCCTTCGGTTGGGAGAGTTTCGCGTGAAGTGCGTCGCGATAAACATGAAACTTAATTTCTAGTTAAAAGGCAAACGGCAACAAAGGCAACACCCGCCATCAGTGGCAGGAAAAGAAGAGGAACTGCAACAAAAGTTGCTGCACGCTGCACGCTGCACGCTGCAAGTTGCCCCTTGTGGCTTGTTGCTGGTTGAAAGTAGAAGGCGTTGCCGACTCTTGATGGAATCTGCCCGGTCTGCCGGGCTGCAGCGTCTGCTCTGCTCCGTCGGGTCTGCTGGCAAATGCATTTTGCATAATAAGTCCATAAATTGTAAGCAGGAACGGAGAAAGGGGAAGGGAGGAAGGAGGGAAAAAGAAACGAGCAACGAGAAGCGAAGAACTTGGAACTTAGAATGTGGAACGGGGAACGGGAAACGGGGAACGAGGAGCGGGGAACAAGAACGAGATCAGCGCTCAGAGCAGAGACACAAACCTGTGGGTAGCAGCGGTGACTACTAAATTGACAGTGTGGTGGCGTGGGGTGTGTGGGGAAAGTGGTTAAAGGTGCAGAGGTGCAGTGGTGGAGTGGTGAGGAGGTGGGTAGAGAGAGAGGAAGCAACGGGTTGTCTCTTCCCATAATAGAGACAACTTAACGGGTCGGGCCTTTGCTTTGCTTTGGACTTTTATTGGATTAGAATGAATGTTGCGTTTATCTGTCATCTGTAGAAAGTCCCCCGTCCCGATGGGGGCCAATGGGGGACTGTTTATGGATTGCGGCTCTTGTTTACCATTCAAATGATATGTAGTGTCCACTTCCACTCCCAATCCCAATCCCCCTTCCCATCCTTATCCCAGCACATCAGCGCTTCCAATCCATTTTTGTTTGTCTGGCACAGTTTCACCTGTGCTGCGTTTCTGTTGGATGGAAAATCTGTTGGAAAAACTTATGTGATTTTCTTTTCTTTTGTTTACGATAAACAAAAAAGCATTCAAGAGGCGCCTCCAAGTGGCCGATTTGCCGCGTGCTTAGCTGCCACAGCAGATCGCAGCATTCATGTGCCTGACCTTCAGTAGGCCTCGTTGCCATTAAGAGCTCTGGGGGATTACGCAAATCGAAATCTCAAACATGTGAAAAGAATTTTCTAAATTCAAATGCCTTCGATGAGGTAATATTGAAAATTTGAACATTTTTAATACATTTTTTTATTTACTGCTAAATGGATAAACAGCAGCAGCTATGGGAGAAGGGAGAAGGGAGGAGTAGAGTGTGAAATTGGGGCTAAGTGTGGGTGTGGGTGTAAGTGTGAAGCTGGCGTCAAGGTCAAATGGGGTTAAGATGCCAACAAGTTGCCTGCAAGTGTCCAACATTTGTTTTCCAAGGGCCGCCCACGCCAATGAAATGTGTCTGTCGCCCGCGCTTTGCTCTTGCTGTCTCTTTCTTTGTCTTATTTCCCTTTCACTCGCACCTCCTTCCTCATTCCACACTCGTCATTTCGCATTTTCTCTGACTGTGTGTTATTTTTTTATTTCTGTTGGATTCGGATTATCTGTCATCTGTCTGGGCAACAAGCGTTTGTTTGTCTAGTTTCCTCTTATTTTACGTCCATCTGTCCGCCGCTCCATCTTTCCATCTGTCCGTCTGTCCATCTGTCCATCTGTCTGTCTGTCTGTCTGTGTGTCTGTCCGTTTGCCTGGCTCTTGGCCCATGCAATTGAAAGCAATTATAACATCACATGTGATGAAGTGACGATGGAAAGGGGATGAGGGAGGTAGCAGAGTGGATGGCAAGGGGAAGCCAATGGTAGGGGTAGCCATGGCGCTGGAAGCAGGCGCCGATGGTTACGTGATGGCCAGGCGTTGGGAAAACTGTGAAAATTGTGCGACTGACCAACGGTTGAGCAACATTTATGTTTTCCTCAGATCAAAATCAAGTTGTCCAATTAAAAAGTAAAATTCATATTCCATGAGTAATAATTAACGGGGAATAAAGGAGCACAGGATTATGCACTACAAAATACCCTGTAATCAGCTAGAGAAACTCAAGGTGTAAACAGGAGGTAAAAAAATATATGTAAGGGGAGATATTAATATAATAATCGGGACTTTATAAATATAAGGTTTATATAGTGTAGGGATCTAGTCCCTCTACTTGATCAAAGTTGTCCATAGAAGGTCGTTATATATTAGAATAATTTAAATAAAGAAATAATCGATTGTTTGGTTATCGGAAAATTGTTTGTAGTTAAAGCAGAAAGGGAAAAAATCAAAGTGCATTCCAAACTGTAAGGCATCTCCTCTCGGAAAGGTCTTCCAAATGTGCTCCTAATTTTCTCACTCATCTCTCGATCCTCGTTAGATCAGAGTCTGTATCGATCTTTGGGCAATTTACATATAAAAACTGTATAATAACTAACTGAATAAATCGATTACTTTTAATTGATTCATTTAATTAGCCTTTAGACTTTGATAACTGATTAATCTAAAGATTCTGACTAACGTTTGTATTCTTCTGCACTCAATTATTGTTTTTGTAGAACGGCTTGGATGACGACGACGACACCGAAGACGATTCATTTGGATACGAGGGCGAGGGCGACGCTGCCACCGAGGACGATCTGAACGAGGTTGGCTCCGATCTGGATTTGGAGTGCGAGAGTGCGCCCAGTCACAATTCATCGGATCTGTTGCTGCAACGCTGTCTGGTATCTGCCACAGAGATTGTCTCCGCCAACGTTGCAGCTGAGGATCAGTCACGCGATTGTATCGCATCCCAAAAGGTAAACTCCCCAAATCCCATTTGCATATAATCCAAATTTGTGCGCCTTTCGTACACTCTATTTTCTTCCTCCTATTCCTCTTCCTCTTCCCCTCTTCCCCTCTCTCTATCTCTTTTCCTTCCTTTCTACTTATTATTGTTCTTATTCTCTATGTTATTATTTTTGTTGCCGTTGTCGTTGTTGTTGTTGTATGTTGTGTATGTTTGTATGGTAGAATAGTGTTTGTTGTTGTTGTTCTTTTTTAAGCCGCGCTGTTAGCTTAAATTATGCATGCCTCCAGTATTGTCAACTTTTAGAGCCCAAAACCTTAACCAAGACCTAACCTCAAATTTAAACCTTATCCAAAACCTAACCCAGATTCTAGTCCAAAACCTAACCCAGATTCTAGTCCAGAACCTAACCCAGATTCTAGTCCAGCACCTTACCCAGATTCTTACCCAGGAAACGATCGCAATCCCAGAACCCAAAAGCGATAAAATCCTGAAACCAACAAAATTTCTGAAGAGCAGCCCAGAAGAGGCCAAAATTTCGATCATATTTCCCGCCCGAGTTGGCAGCACTGCAGCAGCATGACAAAACGTGTGTGTGTGTGTGTGTGTGTGAGTGCGTGTGTATGCGTGTGTTTCAATCTAACTGCTTGCCAAATGCATATGCCTAACAAATTTCTGTTCCACACACACAACTCTCCCTCCCCCCATTTCAATCGCCAACTCGTAGCCGGGAGACGAGGCTGACGAGGAGCCCGAAGAGGACGAGGACGAGGACGAGAACGAGCACGAAGACGACGACGACGACGACGAGGACGTCGTTGACTTTGTGATCACTAAACGCGCCTGGCGTCAATCCAAAATCAACAGCAATTCATCTGCCGCACCAGCAACACTCACAGACTTTGAGGCCGATTCCGAGAGTAGCGATCTGGAGCAAGTGCAGCAGCTGCGACGCGGCATTGGTTGTTGCAGCGGAGGCGCTGGTTGTAACGTAGGCGGCAGTGGTGGTGAAATCAGTTGTGGAACAGCAGGTGCCAATCAACGGCGTGTGGGGCTGCCCATTGTGAGCAGCACACAGCAGCAGCAGCAGCTGCCGCTGTACCATCATCATCACCATCATCACCACCATCATCATCACCAGCATCAGCAGCTGAGCCACCATAATCACTTTAGGCACGGAAATCACCACCTTGCAGTGGGTCATGTAGAGATGTCGCAGGCCAGCAGCACCTCAACGCCTAATCTATCCAATCTATCAAATCTATCGAACCTATCGAAGCTATCGAACTTATCGCTGCTGCAGACGCGGCACAGCAACAAAATGTTGCCGCCTCAGTGCCACAATAATGCGAAGCCGAAGAGCATCGCCGTGGCGGTAATCACACCGAATACACATAATCATGGACATCATAATGGGCATGGTCATGGCCATGGCCATGGTCATGGTCACGATCTGACCAAGTCGCCAACGGTGCTGAGGAAGGCGACAACGCACCGCAGCCACAATGACACCTCCAAGTTCAATCGCTCCAATCGCAAGTCCAAGAATTGCGCCATCTTCTACTTCAAGCATCTGGACACGGACAATGAGACGAGTGGCGCTGGTACCGATGCGGCTGGTGAGGGGGAAAATGAGTCAATTGCCCATCACAAGCATTCGTCGTCGCAGCGGTCCGCAGATGTAAGTACCGTTATCCATGCAACAGGTGTTGGTACAATGTGTCTAGTATCTCGTATGTCGTATCTGATGGCCGGGTGCCTTGTGGCTAGTACCTGCTGCCTGCTGCCTGGTGCCTAGTGCCTGGTGCCTATTGCCATGTGCCTGGTGCCTGTCCTCAGATGCCACATATCGGGGTACTTGATGTCTTTTATCTGGTGTTGGTCCACGTATCCGCGTATTCGTCTTGGGAGTTCATCATCACATCATGAAGAACGTCCGTCAAAAGTTGCGTGAATTCGTTGCGGTTATCGATACGCAGCCCCTGACTTATCGACAATCACGCATTCCGATTTATTTTCTTTCCACACAATCCATGCCGAATGTGTCCCACTTTTCGGCCTCGAGTCTTCAAATAATTTGCATGTCTTGCATCTCTTTAACATATTCATTATATAAATTACTGTATTTTTGTATATTTATACATTTTGTATGTTCGATTAACCCCGTATTCGCATATATCTGAACATATATACTGACATTTATGTAGTCTTTGGCATGCCTAACAATTTCTTAATTAACTTTCCTGCCCCATCATCTGGTATTTATTATGCCGCATCATTAATCATTAATCGACATCCAGAGGGTCAGACCTCAAGCTGGGTCCGACTTGACTCCCTCTTCCCTCAAGCCAACAGTCTCTTTTCTTGATATTTTCATGGTCAAGAGCTTGGGTACAGTTCATTTAGAAGAACTAGAGTTCGCATAGAGAAACTTTAGTTCACTTAGATTAACTTTAGATCTCTTAGAGAAACTTTAGATTTCTTAGAGAAACTTCAGATCATTTAGTGGAACTTTAGATCACTTAGAGGACCTTAAGATCACTTAGGAGAACTTGGGATCATTTGGAGGAGCTTCAGATCACTTAGTGGAACTTTAAATCCCTTAGAGGAATTTAAGATCACTTAGGAAAACTCTGGATCACTTGGAGAAACTTGGGAGAACTTTAGTTCCCTTAGGAGAACTTTAGTTCCCTTAGGAGAACTTTAGTTCCCTTAGGAGAACTTTAGTTCCCTTAGGAGAACTTTAGTTCCCTTAGGAGAACTTTAGTTCCCTTAGGAGAACTTTAGTTCCCTTAGGAGAACTTTAGTTCCCTTAGGAGAACTTTAGTTCCCTTAGGAGAACTTTAGTTCTCTTAGGAGAATTTTAGTTCCCTTCAAACGAGCAAGTTAAACGAGAAGAAGAATGCTAAGAGGTGGGAGAAATGCCTAAACCATAAGAATCTTCAAAAGTCTATAAATAGAATACAGATAGAAAGTCCTTTAATATTTAAGTTCCCTATATCGAAGGTTTACCCAAAGGTTGATTCTTAAAGGAAGTGCTATGCCTTCAATTGAAAGGAATAAAGGGTATTTGATAAGAAAAAAAAAGATGTTATAAACAGAACTTTACTTTGTATAAACTCTGAAGTCTATCATTTCAAATAAGTTAAAGTATCGATACTTTTTTCAGGCTCCACGAGTCAACAAATTTCATGCCAAGAGTTGACTTTACTCACTAAAATTCCACTCATAACAACTTTCAACACTCATCAGCAGTGTTTTAAACGTCATTCGGTTAAATTCAGTACAACAATCGATAAATATATCGTTAAACAATCGAAGCTCATAGTTATCGAATTAATTAAATTATAAAATGTGCAAAATGTCTTAAGTGCCTTCCAGTTATTGAAGATTTCCAATTTGAATATCAACTGAGGTACATCTTACCTCCCCCCTTCTTCTGCTTCAAGTTGCATATCAAGTTGTTGTTGTTGTTGTTGCCACTTGCAACACCATTGACAAGTGGCAAGCATTGGCAGCATGCGAAAAGCCTAAGGTCACATCCAAACGGAATGTCGCGTTTGCAATAATATAAATTGCACACGGAGGAGAGTTGAAGGTGGCCAAAAAAAATAGATGGTGGGTTGAGCAGGGAGGGGGCTGTGGGGTATAGTGGGTGAGACAGAAAGGAGGAGAGACAAGCGGCAGCTGAGTGGCAATGTCTGTTTGGTTGAGGGGGCGGCTCGGTGGCAACTCCTCCAAAATAGTAACTGGAGGTGCAAGAGGCCACGGCCGTGGCAGAGACAAGAGCAGTGGCAGAGGCAAGAGTAGAGGCAGGAGAAGAGACGGAGGCAGAAGAAGAGGCAGGGACTGAGGAAGAGGCAGAGACAGAGGAAGAGGCAGAGACAGGGACAGTGGTTGCGGCAGAGATAGAGAAAATGGGGAAGAAGCAGAAGCAGAGGCAGGGGCAAAGTCAGAGTCGGAGGCAAAGACAGAGGTAAAGACTGAGGCAGTGGTAGTGGCAAAGGAAGGGGCAGTGGCAGAGGAAGGGGCAAAGTCAGAGTCAGAGTCAGAGTCAGAGCCAGAGACGATCTTCAGCCGCTGGAAAGCGGCATTTGTGGCAAAGCTCCAAAAGATTTTTGCCACTCATGCGCGCGGCAACAGCAACAATTTGTACCTACAACTGTTGGGGCTGCGACTGCTGCCTTTGTGGCTATCGTTGCTGCTGCTCTTGTGGTTGCTGCTGCTGCTGTTGTTGTTGTTGCTGTTGTTGCTGTTGTTGGCTGCAAGTTACAATTTGCCATTTTGCGCAAGTAACGCTAATTAAACTTCATTTTCTACTACTTCATCTTCATCTGTTGGCATCCAGCTCCGCGCTGGGGCTCCATCTTCGGCTTCAGTTGGGGCTTCATTGCCAACTCGCAACTCCATTTGCGACTTCATCCTCAACCCACACACATCTGCACATTGGCAGAGTTGCTGTGTGTGGTTTGTGTGTGGTGTGTGTGTGTGTGTGTGTGTGTGTGTGTATTTCAGTTGTTGATTTTAATTTTCCATACTAACTTTGTTTTCTCCGCGGTTGAATCTTTAGATACTCAAATCGGCTGATGCCTCATCCGATGACGACGACGAGGGTTGGCTCTACACAGCGGCAACAGGAACAGCAGCAGCAGCAGCAGCAGAAACATCATCTGTAGTAACAACTACAACAACAGCTGCAACATCAACAGTCGATGGTTTACAGTCGGCTGCCATCTCGTCGACAACCTCTGGCGCCGCAACAACAGAAATAGCAGCAGCAGCAGCAGAAGCAGCGGCAGCAGCAGAGGGCAACACTTCGCCAACGGACGACTCTGATAAGGAGAACAAGGAGACGTTGGTGAGCACATCGACTGCGTCCAGTGTTGCTGTCACAGTTGGTGTTGGTGTCGTGCAGATTGGTAACGGCGGTGGGAGTGGCTGTTGCAGCAGCAACTACGACAGCAGCAGCGCCTGCTCCTCGTCCAATTCAAACGGTGTCCACACAGAGACCTCCGCCACCTCGCGGGTTACACAAATGCAGCGCAACAGCAACATGGACATACAATTGCATATCAATGGAAGCGCCAGCGATGGCAATGGCAACAGCAACTACAACAATAATTGCCACAACAGCAACACAAAACACATCATTAGCAACAATTGCTACAAACAAATGCAACATCAACAGACCGACAACAACAACTGTAACCATCAGCAGCATCAATCCAATGCCAACAACAATAACAATAATCAGAAACATCAGCAACAGTCGCGCCTCGACTCTAAATACCAGCAACAGCAACTGCAACAGCAGCAGCAGCAGCAACAACAACAGCAGCAACACAAAATTGATGCAACTGTGGAAAACGACGATGAGGCAACAATTGCCGATAATGCAAATGGAAATGGAAGTGGAGGACAGGTGAGTGAAGAAAAACCCAAATACTAATCACTTTTCAATGGAAACCTGAGCGAAAAGTAAGCCGGGAGAATGAGTCTTAAAATATCTCAAATTAGCGGACAATCGAATGCAAGTGCAATCGATTTATTGACTATCGATTGAAGTGCTCTTCAATTATCGATTCACTCAACTTACAAATAGTCTATTTCCTGGTATAAAATTATCGATTATTTATATCTAAAGCTATGGATGATACTTTATACCTTATCCTGGCGAAATGATATTGAGACCTTTTATCGATAAGAGAGTTTTGTTTTTCATATTGAAACTCTCTCTGTTATATCTTTGGTATAGTTTCAAATTCTTTCTAAATTATTTTAAACTTATCTAATAATTTATGGGATTCTTACTTGGGGTAACAGAATTTATAGCTTACCTATCGATAGTTCCTAGTTCAATACAGGGAAGAAGGTTAGAGGTCAAACAAATGTTTCATTCAAGGGAGTCTCTTTTCTTGGTTAAGAATTGAAGGAGTCAGAACTTAAGATATTTTCTATCGATATATACCTAGGACACAATTATCGATATATGCCAAGTTAGTCTCTAGGATACAACTATCGATACTTTCAAATTTCACGATTGATTTTTGATATTTCTAACATTTCTTGATTAAATATCGATTTCATAAAATTTCCTAATAAACTTTCGATATTAGTAACATTGCTTAACTGATTAACGATATTTTTGAAGTTCCTTAGTTAATTATCGATATATTAAAATATGTCTCAAGTAATTATCAAGATTAAAAAACACTTAATATTTAAAGGCTTCTTCTTATTGCAATTCATCCAAGGATTAATCTGAAATTTTGAAGCTCTATAAAATTGCCTTTGATAGTTTTAAGATTCTTTGGGATATTATATGCATTATATGTATTGTATGGAAGCTTCTCCTTAACCTTTGATTCGTATATAAGAAAAGAGTATTGAACTTCCCAGTGCGTACTTATCGATAATTTTCCCAAACATTCGACAGAATGTGCCTGAGTTCCCATAGACGAGACGCTTATCCATTTATCGATTGTCTAGCCACAATCAATATTCTGCATTCACTCACCATTGGGGCAGCCCCAAGGTTCTAACCGACGTTTAATGTCAAATGTTTGCATGATCATTACCTTAATAAGGGAACATTGACTTTAATCTATCATCGCCTCAGCTTCGACTTCAGCGACTTGGGCTTCAGACTCTGACTTGGGCAGCCTGTGAGGGGGCTAGCCTAATGATACATCTGCTAATAAGCTCGGGAAGCATTCGCAGGAGCGGTACGTGGACCGAGAACTCGAGTGGAGCGTTGCCATTTATAGTGCACAATCCGCAGAAACAAATCACAGACAACATGTTGCAAGTCCGAGCTACAAAGTTGGGGTATTGCACAGGTTCCCACAGTTGCCACAGTTGTGGCCACAGTGGCCGCTGTTGGCACTTGCCGTTGACTCGAGTGCCTCTTAGGAGGCTTTCAGAGCTCTGTTCATGTTTGATTTCATTTCGATTCGATCGTCGGCTGTCTGGCAGGTCTCTGACTTGTGTCAATAAAGTGGCTTGTTGCATTTGTTGTTGCAACATTGCAACTTTGTTTGCCATTAGCCCAATATCAACGTCTTTAGAAATGATGATGGGAAAGGGGTAGGGGGATGGGGGAATGGAAGGGAGCACATTTTCAATAAATGGCTACCGCCTCTAGTTTTGCTTCTGCATCTGCTCCATCCAAATGTTGCACTGTTGCTGCTCGCTTTGCCTCCACCTGATGATTAAGCAGTTGGGCTAATGAAAGCGAGGCATGCACCGACTGCAACTGCAACTCCCGGCAGCAACAGCAGCAACAGCAGCAGCAGCAGCCGCCACTTAAAATTGATACCAACTGTCAGTCAGAAAGGAGGGTTGGTTGGGGAGGGGGGAGTCCCAGCCTTCCAGTTTTTGACTGAGTGAGTGACTGACTGGGCGACTGACTGATGGAAGGACTGGGCGACTGACTGGTCGACTGACTGGGTGACTGACTGGGCGACTGACTGGGCGACTGACTGGGCGACTGACTGGCTGACTGACTGAATGACTGACTGGATGACTGACTTGGTGACTGACTGAATGACTAACCGTCTCTCTGACTCTGTCCCTGCGACTGTCTGGACCAGACGATCGTCCAGGAAAACCAACGACTGGTGCCTGGAAATTGAGCAGCGCACGTCAAAAATGGGAAAGTACGAAATTAACTAAAAACGTGTGATTTATTTCTTCATTGGCAGACAAAATGCAAGTTTGCGAGTTTGCGAGTTTGCGAGTTTGCGAGTTTGCGAGTTGCAAGTTGCAAGATGCAAGATGCAATGCCAAAGAAATGGCAAACATAAGTTTTTTTCTTTTACAATTGAAAGGGTCCACGGGAGGAAGAGTCGGACAAACATTGGCAGCGTTGGCAACTCTGGCAACGAGGACACGTTCGACTGTCCAAGATTTATGGGGATTGGCAGTCACATTGTAATAGAGCCATGCACACGAAATGCTCCTCAGCTCTGATCCTCATTGCTCACTGGAGGCTCAGTGGAGGCTCAGCTTCGGTTTGAGCTTCAGCTGCCGCTTGGAGCTCAGTCTTGGCTTCGGCTTCCCACTGATTGATTATGAGAGAAACAGACCATTCGCTTTTCCACTTTTCATGGCATTTTTAATTAAAGTCAAGTTTTGATTTTATATTTAGTTTCCGACATTTTATGTTCCTCCGTCCTCAGACTAGCCCCCCCTTTCCACTTCCATTTCCACATTTTCATATCCATTTCCATTTCAATTTACATTTTGCAGGGCAACAACTGCTTCTACAGCCGCGCCGACATCTGCAACATCAGCGTCTGGCCCAGTGAGATGAGCAACTGCAGCGCTGCCCCAGCCACCCCATCCAATGGAATGACCCATCAGAATGGCAATCGTTTGCCCCCACGCTCACCCGCCAAGTCGACCAAGTCGATGGCGAGCAGCAGCAACGCGACTATGTCGCCATCCAAGGTGAGTCTAAGCATCTCCTCACTCTATCACCCCCTGCCCCACTTTCCTACCATCTGTCTCACTCACACACACGCGCGCTCGTTTCTTCACGCTCTGCAAAGGAAGCGGAAGCATTTCCTGTGCACAACTCTGAGCGTCCCAGAGACTCGGGAATCTCTTCTAGTCTACTTTCTCTGGGTTCCACGCTGACAAACGATTTTTTATAGTTCAAAGGAGATGGACACACTGAGAGAAATTTAAAAAAAATTTCCCCTAGATGATAATTCGAAGAAGAAAAATCAGAGATTGACGGAATGAAAGAATTTAACTTATATTGAAAGCAGCTTAAAAGGAAAATCAGTAATTATTTTCATAGGTCCGTCATGAGATGAAACATATTAAACCGTTAGGTAAAGACTTAGAAAGCGAGGACTATTGCTTAGAAGGAGAAGGAAGGAAAATTTACATTTTCAGAAATCACTCAACTTTAAAAGGACGCATTTCTTTAGTCATTTGAATCCTTATAAGAATCGTTATAGGAATTGCCATGGGAATCATTATAAGAATCGTTATAAGAGTTAAGTGCCCCGAACTGAAGCTAATTTCAAACTCGCCCACTATTTCTCTCAGTGCAGTGGCAACTGTACCGTTTTCCCTTTCAACGGTGCCAACAAAAATTCACGACACTTGCAATTTGTCATCGGGCGACGGCAGCCTCCGTCTTTGAGATTGCGTGTCGCACGTTCACACAACCGTGACCATGACCATATCGAAGCCCCAGAGGAGGAGGAGGTGGAGGAGGGGCTTCATCTATGCGTCTACGGTTATGTATAGCGGATGGACGGACGGAACGACCGACCAACCAACCGATCGATCGACTGAACGAATGAACGACCGATCGAACCATCGACGATCGTCGATCGTCGATCGTCGATCGATCGACAATCCATCGATGGATCCGACGCATTCGACGCATCGGGCGAGTCTTCGGCGTTCGCCTTTGTTGTTGACTTTGGGATCGCTCGTGGTCTCAGTTTCGCTTGAAATGCACACGATCTCGGCACTGGAACGATCCATCGATTCAATTCGACTGCAATGCTGGTGGTCCAATGCAGAGCATGGTTTTTGGTGGAAGAGGGAGGAGAATGAGCGGTGGTTTGGTGGTTTGGTGGTGCAATGTGGTGCGTGTGCGTGTGCGTGTGGAATTGCCTTGAATTTCTCTCTAAGCTCTTTTTGTGGCTTTTTCGTGTCAATTTGCTGGTAAAACATGTCCCCAAACATGTCCACCGACAACTTGTTGAACGTAATGGCCTGTAAACGATCATCTATTGTAATTTAAGACGTTTACTGGTTAAAGTTATTTGTGAAAAGCAGCGGGTGGACGTCAACAAGAAAGTGTTGAGTGTCTTTATATGATATTTTAATATGCGGAGAACAGTCACGATTTCGGGCGGGGCCTTAAGTGGATAATTTGAGTGACAAACTGCAGTTGATCCTCAGACATAAGTAAGAAAGAGAGACGAACTCAGAATCAGTAGAGGGACAGACGAAAGACAATGAATGATACTTAAGGCATGTCAAGAATGAATACCTCCCCAGTCATTTAATCAATCTGATTTAAAGTCTAAACCAAAGTCAAACCTCACTTAATCAAAATGTAAAACGAGTTAAGCAAAGACTCAAGTAAATAAAAAATTTTACAAGCTTCAGGAAAGATGATCCTTAAGACTAACTTTCTTTGTAGGGATATCAACACTCGCTCGGTCAGAGAGACTCACGCAGGGACTCAGTGACGTTTTCTAGCTGTAAAAGTCTTCATCCAGTTAGACCCTAATTTTGTTAAGTACGTGTTACTAACTTCGGTATTTAAAGGGTGTAATTCGTGGATCTAAGTCACTGCATACAAATCAGACAATGGATATACACAGCCGATCATTCAGAGAGATTTGAGGAATTCCTAACAGTCAAGAGGTCAGTTCCCTCCACACGAGAAACCTGACCCTTTCAGACCAATGCCCTTAGGGTAATCGAGAGCTGCGGTTTATAGATGTTAATCTCTATTTACATTCCCCCATAACTCTGATTATATATTTTGAGATCAAGTTTAGTTTAGGGAATGCTCTGAACTCGCTTTGGGTAGTTGGGTAGCAGAGTAGCTGGACAGTTGGACAGTTGGGCCATCGGACCGTTGGGGTTGGGTACATCAGCAATAATTGGCTGGCTGGACATCATCAATGTCTGGTTTGGTTACCCAACATGTTTGCCGCTCGACACTCTCACTTTCTCACTTATCCCCCCGTTCATGTTGCCTCCTCCTCCAGCTGCTGTTTCTGCTGCTGCTGCTGCTGCTGCTGGATGACCAGTCGATCCCCGTAACATCGAGCAACATGTTGCTCATGTGCTCGGATGTTGCTCATGTGTGTGCGTCATTTGCATTTGTCGCTTGTCGCTGACAAGCCGATTGTAGGCCTCGTCTCTCATTGCCGCTCCCTGAGACCCGAGACCCCGCATCGGGAGACCCAAGACCCGCGACTCATGTGCACGCAGTTTTCACTATCATTTACCCGAGGGCAGCCTCAGCCCCAGCCCCAGCCGCAGCTTCAGTCTCAGCTTCAGCTTCAGTCGCAGCTCCAGCCTCAGCTTTAGCTTCGACTCCAATTGAAGCTGTTGGCTCCCAGTGCCAGGCTCCTCCAGCCCAGTGATCGCTGCGCATGCGTCCCGTAACATTGCGTTGCGTCGCTTTAACTTCGCGTGCGTTGATTTATTGAGAGTGAAATTCGCGCAACTTTGATAAATATTGACAAATTTCGCATTTGGGAATTTTTAAGTCGCCATTTTTTTCTCGCTTGATTTGGTTTATTCGGTCGATTCGGTTGATTTACGCGTCCGGAGTGCCACAAGCCATCGCATATATCAATTGAAACGCCTCCCGAGGCGATGTCTTCGAGATTACCGGTCAGATGATAACCAAATGCCAGGCCAACGAAAACCGATGACGTTCATCATACAACGCGGCAAATGGAAATCAAATCGGAATCAAATGATATAGCCCCCACACCTTATCTAATCGCAACGCACTCAATGCCACACAAATAAAACGAGCTCCAAATTGGCTTGTAGACACAGGTAATCGATGCACGACTCTCGTTCACCCTACCCCAGTTGCTGTCAAGGATCGAAGATCTCCATAGGATCATCTATATATATATATATATATATATATTCATTACTATAGAATATAATAATAAATAAGCTGAGAAATGGAGAGGTTGACGGAATCTTAAACGTTTCACATTTCAAGCGCTTCGATTGAATCAAATTGAAATTAAAAGCTCATTCGATTTCAATACCCAATTCTCCAGTACAAACAGAGGGCTGGGCTCTGAGTGTGTAAATGAGTGTGTAATCGAATCATATTCATTTTGTTGAATTAAAGTCACATAAGCTGCATGAATTGATTTATAATTCAATCAGAACATTTCGATCGATTCGGCATATATTGCCCAGATATTGTGTATAAAATATAATTAATATTTTTATATACACAATTTATTCAAATTAATCGATAACAATCGATGACGAGCGCCGATAGATTATGGCTTAATTTAACCAGAAAATAAAACTTTGCTTATTCGATGACGATTTTTTTTTTGTTGCCTTCCACAGTTTTTGTCAGTCTTTTATCTTATCGCTTCAGTGCACTGCCCACTGCCCACTGCCCCCTTTACACCGCACTCACCTACACACCCCCCACCCCCACCCTTACCAGTCGGCTACACACTTAAAGCTGCCATTATCAATGGCATTTGGACTGTCAAGTTGATTTGAATTTCGCACACCCAATCGGAGGAAAGTTTCAGTTCGATTTGCGACGTCGCTGCCAACGGTCGAGGCGCGGTAACAGCCACAGATACAAAGATACAAAGCTGCACAGATACATAGATATATAGCTACACAGATACATAGATACACAGTTACAGTTACAGTTACAGTTACAGTTACGGCTACACACATATAAACAATTGCAGCGCGCAACAATAGAAAGCCAAAGCCGCATTGACCATTTTTTGTTTTTTTTTTGTTTCTTAGTTATTTTTATTGTTGCTCCCGTTGTTATTGTTGTTGTTGTTGCTGTTGTTGTTGCTGTTGTTGTTGTTGTTTCTGTTACTGTTGCCGATTTCGCATTATTGTTATCGCTGGCTTAATAGTTGTTATTGTCGTTTTCGCGTAATTTGCATTTAGCTTAAAAGTGTAATTAAGTCCGCTCAGTGCTTGTCAAACTGTGCACACTCATTCCCAATCCTCAGTGCGGGATCTGCGACTCGAGACTCGAGACTCGCAGCTCGCAACTCGCGATTTACGTGCGTGCCACAGTGCAATTAAAATTTTCGGTTTTTTTTTTATTTGTTTGTCGTTGATTTTTTATTGTTTTTATTTTTGTTGCTGTTGTTTTTTATACAAAGAAAAGAAAACCCAAAATAAAAAATAAAAATAAAAAATAAAAATTAAGAAATATAAAAGGCAAAGAAACGGCAAACAAACAGCTGAAACGACGATTGTCAAGGCCCAAAGTTAAAAGTTGTCCACACACACATATCGAACGGTTTGTTGGCCACTGTGCGACAATAACTATCGCCAGAGATGAGCGCGTGAGTCGCGTGAAGCAAAGTGAAGCATGCGTCTTTCTTCATAGAAAAAAAAAAACACCCAAGGTAATTGAAAGTCATCCCACATATGAACTTCAATCCACAGTCAGAACTATCGCAATATTTTGTAGATTACCATAACTATCGTCTAAACAATCACAAACTATCGTTTAATGTGACTTTTATTGCTCTTGTCAAACTAAACACCAGCAGAAAAAAACGTTAAGCGTTTTTTGAGTTTTATTCCTGGCAAATCACAAGTCTCTGTCTAATTATACGATAGTTTGCAGCCGTAACTATCGTTTAGTCGCACTTTCGTGCTTTTGTGCAAACTCTTGTTAGTGGTCAGCGATGGAAGTTGCCAGTTGCCAGTTGGCAGTTGCCAGTTACCAGTTTTCTTAATTGGCCAAATGGCTAAACAAAAAGCCAAACTCATATAATTGCCTTTAATTATCGCAAACGCCCAATCGCAAAAGGCTTTTTGGTTGTTGTTGTTGTTGTTGTTGTGGTTTTCGATGTTTTTCTTTTTGTTGGTGTTGTTGTTGTGTTTGTTGTTGCTTTCAGTGCAGCTTCCAGTTGGGAAAATGCTGGACAGCAATTGCGCTGGGAGAGCCGTAAAACGTCGACGTTTTCCCCGGCACAACATTTGAAAATTATTTCCGTTGTGTGTGTGTGTGTGTGTCTGTGTGTGTGCAGCACACGCAGTTTGACAGCCACTGGCTTCAGCACCACAGGAAACTGTTAATTGAATTAAGCCAAAGATTAGCCATTAACTTGACGGACGTCAACTTCAGCTTCGACTAACTATCAGCACGAGTGCGATAAAAAAAAAAAAAACACAGTTAAGCCTTGCGTCCAGGAGACTGGCTTTCGGCACATGCGTGAACTAGCTCGCGGTGCTGGAATGAGCTAGTTCGCATAACAAGAGTAAATTAAATAAAAACGCAGCTGTAATCAGTTTGAAATACTTTGTAGCCAAGCGAGGAGCTAGTTCTGAACTGTGTTCAGCACAGAAAATCAATGTCCAATGTGTTCAGAAACTAGTTCCCAAACTAGTTCCAAAGAACAGCTTCCGTTAACTATAAAATTCTATCAAGATCAAATTCTAATCTTTACATACAATTAGCAGAGCCAGGAACTAGTCCTGAACTTCATCCGGCAGAAGATTAGATTATTATCCATTATGAACAGGAACTAGTTCTCAAAACTAATGTGTACTGTTCTTGCACACAATTGTACCAATTTCTAGCACCGATTTGAGCTTACGCTGTAAAAGCAAGTTATCTCAAGGAACAGCCTTAAATTAAAACATGAACTAGTTCGCTCACGCTTTGCACATAAACTAGTTCCAAGTGCAAGCAGCCGCTGCCTTGAAAGTTATTCAATTAAGATATCAATTCCTAAATCAATCTCAACTGAACTATGAACTTAACTAGTTCTTTGACTTTGTGAGCACAAAAGGTGAATCAACTTTCAACTCAAACAAGGAACTAGTTCCGCAGTTCAAGTGTGAAATAGCTTGCATCAGAAGCGTGATAATTCACAAAATTTTTCCACAAGTTTTCCAAATCATCTGCCCGGAAACTGAAATGTCGCCCCTCCGTTATATGCGAAACTTACGTAACGCTCCTGTCCAAAATTTTGATCGTTACGAGGCCCCCGAATACACCTTGAAATTGTTCAATTATGCAATGCCCATTGGCTCCTCGCCCCCTTAACCTGTCGATAGGTTAACGCTATGATTTCGTAGCGCTTTAAAAGTTTCAGAGTAGCAAAAGTTTTGTAACATCTCCAAAGAGTACGTCAAGAAGGGGGAGAAGGGAGGGACAGGGTAAAGCCCCAAAAAGTAACGGAAAATCGAAACATTATTAACGCTTCGCTGCGTTTTTCTTTAGGGTTTTTCTTTTTTAGGGTCTTTCATATTATTTTTTTCCATTTGTACAATTCCCCCCAAAACTTTTCGATTCTACAATTAAATTGATTACGTCAAATTAACATTGAGTTGTTAGGAAATCGTCGGCTCTTCGGGGATCCCAGAACTTATCTTCACTTGACTTCTTTGGGATTGAAGCTTTTTTTAGTGAGTGACGACATGAGGAAGACTTTGAAGGGAATACCTTTCCTGAAGATCAGAAGTAGTTCCAATCGAAACACACTTATCGAGACTTATTGATATCGATATCGAAAGTAGATTAATTGAAAATCAGAGAAGAAAAGTAAGAAGAAGAAGTCCATACAGAAAATATAGATCTTATACCAAGGCCATCGTTTAAATCCCATCGATTACAGGGTATCAAAAATTATATCAAAGCAAATGATGATATATCGACTACAAGGTATTAATATTGCTATCGAAGTACATTCTTATCTATAACTTACAGGGTATAAAAAATGTGGATAAGTTGTAGGCTTAAACATGAATTACAGGGTATCAAAAATGCAGTCCAGAAGATATATTAATGCATCGATTACAGTGTACCAAAAACACTACCCAATCATCTGCTTATACACCGATTACAGGGTATAAAAATGCTATTATCATGTTTGTTTATATGCGGATTACAAGGTATTTTAAAGTGCCATCCAATCATGCTTATACGCCATTTATAGGGTATCAAGAATGCAGTCAGAAATAAAGGACTTTACTCCGATTAAAGGGTGTATGAAAGTCGATTAAAACACATGTAAAGTCTCCGATTACAGGGTATCGAAATCGCTATCAAATCTCATGCCAAGTAAAACCTTTGAGCAAAAACCCCGCTGTCAAAACGCTTGATTGACGAGCCCCGAGACGTGGCCGGGGGAAAGCCGATAAAGAAACAGAAGGGCAGACAAGGAAGAAAGAAAGAAGCAGGCATAAAGAGAGAATAAGAGATAAGCAAAGAGTATTTATTGATGGGGGGTAAACACAGTGAATGTGAATGTGAATGTGAATGTGAGTGTGAATGTGCAAGTGAATAATCGGAATGACTCCGGAACTATGACGTTTGTTGAGGAAGAGAGAAGCGCATGAATTCGAGAATTGTTCGCGATAAGCTAAAAAAAATACTCCTACACCTCCCCCACCCCCTATAGCCCCGCCCCCTCTTTCATGCAGAATTGTTGATACGATCTGCCCTTTGTCTCAGTGCCATAAATGCAGCTCCTCCCACGCCGCAATTTACAGTGAATTGTTCCTCGGATGCGTCACTTGGATGAAGTGACCTAAGCGGCACTTCACCCGATCCCCTTACCCGTTTGGTTCCTCACCCATTTGGCTCTTCACCCGTTTGATTGTTCGCCCATTCACCGATTCGCCATGCTCATTATTTTCCCTTCTACACACACACAACACACTCACACACACACATACACACACACAACACACACTACTTCTCTCTATTTGAAGTTTCTCTCACTTGAAACTTCATCTTCCTCTCTCTCTCTCGTTCTCCCGTCTCTCGTTCTCTTTCTCACTCCGTCTCTCTCTCTCATTTGTTTCAGGGCAAGGTCTCGCATGATTCAATCAAGCAACTTGTGCTCGAGGCAGAGCATTTGGTGCGCGACGTTCAGGAGGCATCGTTGAAGACGCCAACGAAGCAGAAACATTCCATCGTCAAGATTTCCTCGACGGTCAAGAAGCGGGAACTGATCATGCCCGGTCCCATCAAGCAGCGTGTCGAGGTATGCACCTACTGCGAGGCAGACCAACCATGTCGATGTATTGACCAATCTTTTCATTCCTTTAACCATTTGCAGGAATGGCTGGAGCATCAGCCCTCAACGCCGCAGCTCCTGACGCGCACGCATCACATGCTGGAGGCGCCGGTCAAGCCAGACGATTGTGAGGCATCGGGTGAGGCCTCCGAAACGGACTCGGTACCAGCAACAGGTGCCACCTGTGGCGTCGGCTCCGACTCCTCCGAGGGATTCACTGACTCGATTGCCACCTGCATGCAGACGAGCACCAATTCGTATGGCAATTCGACGGAACGCATTGGCGGCTCCGCCGAGCCCATCGGCCAGCCAGCAACTCCGCTCGGCTTTGGCAGCAGCAATCAGAGTCTCAATCTGAAGATTGTTAAGCGTCAGCAGACGCGTCGCAAATCGGAGCGTCCATGGTCCGTGTCATGCCTCTCGCAGCTGACCACAGATGCCGCTCAGCTGACCACAACCATTGCCGCCGTTGGTCAGAGCTCACCTCCGGGACTGGCCAGCCACTCGATCAGCGAGAGCGCCTTGGATTCCCTCTCGCCGGGACCACGCGCACGTGCTGCCTCCTCCTCGGGCACGGGCAGCAATGCGGCACGCAAGGCCGACAGCAAGGGATCACTGCGACGCCGCAAGGCACGCAAGAAGCGCATGTCCGCCGCCTCGGGTGGCAGGAAATCGGATTCCGGATCCGAGACTCATGGCGATCTGACACAGACGCTGATGAAGTCCTGCGAGTCGATGTCCTCGCAGCAGCTACAGGAGTTCACAAATGCCCTGCTGAGCATCCAAAAGAGCAGCGCATCAACCAGTCCCAAGTCCGATGAACATGCCGTCGATAACGATAACGAGCCACAGCTCATGGTGCCCAAGTTCCGCGTGGGATCCTTTACTACAGCCGCCCTCATGGCCAGTGAGACTCGCCTGGGCGCTTTGGCTGCGCTCTCCAATTATATGTACGAGGACGAGCAACAAGCAGGTGAGTGGGATGATTAACCGAGTAGTACTCTAAACTCTCGATAAGTTATCGACCGGTTATCGATAATGGATGTGTATCGAAACGTATGTGAAATGAAATGAAATTAAGCTTTCGCTTCTGTTTCTCGTGCTCATTGAGTAAAGAGTGAGGATAGGTTTTTTGAGAACAAATTGATCAATAATCGATGAATTATCGATATAAATTGAAATTTGGGCTTTTTCCCATATTCGTAATTTTACTACTTAACGATTAGCAGACAATCACAGACAACACTTATAACTCATATAAAAAACAATACTTGATAAGAACCGATGATAAGACAGTTTTACTCATACAGCGATAACAGCCGATAGTCTGAGCGGTAAATGCGATATGTCAGTTCTGAATCAGGAATTTACAAATAAAATGAATGTATACAACTTTGGAATTATTGTACTGAACTCCTTCAGATTAGAATAACAGTTGTTTACGCTTTGGCTCAATACTTATCGATAATCGTTTCAGCTGCGTTTCGATAACACTTCCGATAACTGTATTTTACGTCTTAAATTACACCCATCTATTGTATAAATCTTTCTCTCACAAGCACGCACGCCAGTACCCGGGCAAAAAGGTACCTCGAATGCACCCCAAAAAAAAACAAAAACCAAGAACCAATAATCAAAAATCCATTACAAGCAACAAAGTCTAATCCCAAAATCAAAAGCAAATTCAAAGCAAAACCAATTTTAAAGTCAATAAAAAAACAATCTCAAAATCAAATAAAAAAAATTTTAAATAAATTTCCAAAAGCAAACCCAAAAACCAAAAGCATTTCCAAAAACCAAATACAAATTCAAAAACAAAATGAAAACCACATTCAAAGTCAATATCAAATTTAAAGCAAAAGCAAATTCAAAGTCAAATTAAAAGCAATTTCGAATTCAAATCTCAAAAACAGAAGCAAATTTCAAATCGAATCTCAAGTACCAAAAAATTCAAAGACAAAGACAAATTCAAAAACAAAAGCAAATTCAAAATCAATTCAAAAACAATTTCAACGCCAAATCCCACAATAATAGAAAATTCAAAGTCAAAAATAAAGCAAATTCAAATTTAAATCAAATTCAAATTAAATTCAAATTCAAATCAAATTCAACTCAAATTTAAATCAAATTCAAATTAAATTCAAATTCAAATTTAAATCAAATTTAAATCAAATTCAAATTGAAATAAAATTCAAAAAAGAAATAGAAATTCAAGAGATCAAAGACCGAAGCCACAGAGCCCCGCGATCCACATAGGATATAGAATCGATATAGAATACTGATCATCGTCTATTTATTGTCTGACCCACACAGAGCTGAGCACCGAGGAGCACCACAGCAGCATCTCGGAGACGGCCTGGGACAACTACCAAGAGAAATACAACTCGGAGAACTACTCGGAGGGCTTTGACTCGGATGCGGCGCGTCGCCTTATAGAATTTGGCGATGACTATCGGTAGGTACTTCGGGTTGGATGTGACCCTGAGGATTATTTATAGTCCGCTCATAAATCGTAGCCAAAAAAACTGTAATATCCCCCCCACCACCCACCTCCCTCCTTTCAAACCCAAAAACTATATTTGCCTCAATTTGCAGCAATTTCATTGACTCGCAGTCGGATTGCTGCAGTTCGCTGTCGGCGGCCAACAACTTGGACTCGTTCTCGCCACCGCGCATGGATTCACTGCAGCAGCACGAGCTGAAGGCGCTGCACATTACCCAGGAGACAATTAGCAGCAGCGTTGACCACGCCCGTCGCCAACGCGCCCTTGAGCTGCAGTACGAGCGTCGCCGCAAGACCCTCGAAGTGAGACGCAAATCGTGCCAAGGTATGTCCCATCCTTTATATCCTTTGGTCTATCAATGCTAATCCAATTATCCCTCACAGACATGGCCGAGGCCATTAACTCATCCCAGAAGGAGCAGCAGCAACAGCAGCCACAGCAGCAGCAGCAACTGCAGCTGCAGCATCAACAGTCGATTCCATCGAATCTTTCGTCCTCGGCCATTGCACTGATGACGCCCAAGAATGCGCCCGTCCAGTTGCCAGGCAGGAACGAAGTTATTGGCCGTAAACTGGAGTTCGGAGCGGGCATGAGTCACTCGGCTCAGTCGCTGCTCCGCCGAACCTCCGAGAGCGACACATCGACGCGTCGTCGTCGCACTGTGACCGCCGATGAGCGCAGACGCTCCTCGCGCAATCTGGAGAAGTGCATCAAACTGATCCCAGCCACATCCTCGTCGAGTGGCGATGACTCCGAGGATGGGGAGCAGGAGATGCGTTCGCTGCTGCAACAGAGTCGCGATCGCTTGGAGGACACGCGTGCCCTCAAGATACGCTGTCATCTGCTGCGCCCAGAAGACTATGTAAGTTCAACCCGTGATCCTTAGCCAATCCTTAGTTAGTCTAGGATTAGTCCTGACCATAAATCGGACACAATATCTGCCACTCTATAGATTGTATAAGATTCTATTCTAAGCACGAAGAAGCAAGACATAGAAGGAGTATCCTTTAGATTACAGGGTATCATTTTGTTGTCAGAGACTTAAGGACCCTTCTGCATCTGTTCCCTGTTATTCGAAGGAAGCTAATAATTTGAATTATCCTTTCGCTTGCAGAACGAGATTATCAACACTTGCCGTGACAACATACGCTGCCTGGAGGCCGTACTGAAGGGTCCGCCTGGCACGGTGCTATCAACACATTGCGCTGGCCAGACAAAAGGTGAGTCCTTGTCAAGAAGAAGCTGCCGGCTGATTTTACAAATGGCCGGCACCGCCAATGATAACCACGCGAACGCGAACGCCAACACCAACGCAATCATAAACCGAACCACATCCACATCCGTAACCACATCCGTAACCACATCCACATCTAGAGGCATAGCCATGGGCACAGCCAGAGCTGCAGCTGCTGCAACCGCCGCTATCCACCACCACCACCCACCGATGGTCGAGTGCAAATGTGCGCCCATAACGCGTTTTGTGGCACGTCTCATCGACTTTGTGTTGGATGTGGGAAATTTGCTGGAACATTTTGCGCTTTATAGATTCCTGGTCGGGACGCTGCGGTCGCTCTATGAGCTGGTTAATCGGCCCATAGGGCGGCTCGAGCGTTTCTTTGGCGGCCTAAGGGGTTTGCTCTAAGCGAGTCCAATCGCTCTCAAACCGTGCGCACCACCACATACATTGCCTTTCAAAATGATTTGCTTCCAAAGCTGCGAATGCCTTAAAGCTCTTAAAGCTCTTAAAGCTCACTTTAATTTTGTATTATTTTGTATTATTTTGTATTATTTTGTATTATTTTGTATTCTTTTTATTATGATTATTTTTATTATTCTTATTATTATTCTTATTCTTATTCTTATTCTTATTTTTATTATTATTCTTATTATCATTTGGCCAAGTTTTGTTTTTGCATTTGACAAAAAACGCATTTTGCAACGAGTTTTCTTTTTTTTAACTCAACTTTATTTTTTTTTTTTTTTTTTTTCTGCATTTTGTTTAATTATTAATTTTAATGAAAACCATTATTTATTTGGCTCATTTCGATTTCTATTTTTTTGGCAAATAAAAAATACCGTTTTTATATCAACAAAACACCAACGCATTTCAAATTGTTACTGTTACTTATACTGTACATGAAGATATATATACATATATTTATATATATCTGTTTATATATAATTAATTATAATTTTAATAGTTGGTGTTTTTGTTTCGTTTAACTACACGTAATTTGTTAATTATGCTTGTGTTTTTGTCAAATGTTTAACCAAAATTAATTAATTTATTTTTTATTTGAATTATGTTTCTTAGTTTTTCACACTCTTTCATCGTGTAAACGTCGCCTCTACTAATCTTAATCTCTATCTAAATTTATACCAAGTCTTGCGTTGTGTTATGACCGGTGAATGACCTACACACCCACACCCCACCCACACATTTTTCTATTTTATTTCAAAAATTTGAATTTTTAAAAAATTTATTTATTTTCCTACTTATTTTCTAATTAATTTGTAAACAAAACTTTGTAGTACTCACAGTTTGTTTCATCTCTCGTACAGTTGGCGAGTCATTATGCCGCCACTAAAGTTGAACTTCACTGGCTCTAAAACTTTTTGTGTAGCCTTGAAACTGTAATCTGTGTGAATGTGAAAAGTTTTCCTTTAATTTGTAGTCTAAGTGGGCGATAAATTTATCTTAAATTATGGATTATATTATATTTTGTTGCGCATCAGCGAAATCGGGACTGCTTTGAACTCGCAGCAATTATTTTTAAAGCTGACGTCATTTTTAGAAATTATAAGCAAAACTAATGACGTGAGGGGGTGAGGTGAAATTCATTGAGAGATATTTGTACATATTTTTAAATTAATGTTTAAGTGTGTGTTTTCTATGCGTTTTTAGTTAATTTCATGAAATTGAAATTATAAGCTCGAAAACACGTTGTGTGTGTGGTGAGCTTTGGAGATTTGTCGCTAGGTGGCGTCCCCAGGGCTGTGAATGTCAAACTGTAGCTTAAAGTTAGTTTCTGAGCCTGCGTATGTGTCTGCTGTGCTTTCGATGTGTTAAGTGTCGCACTCAACAGTTATACGTGTGTGTATCATTAGGTATGTTTGTGTGCGTGTGTGTGTGTGATGTTATTGCTGTTGACATCGCCATCATCTGCTTTAGAAAATGACGTAGTCTCCGTCGTTGTCTCTTCTACTATTGACGCCTGCGCTGCTCTGCTTGCTCACACACACACACACACACACATGCATTCACACATTCAGTAGCATTGCGTGTGAAGCCAAGTTCAAAAGTTGACTTTGCTTTCGACTGACGCCACCTCTCTTACACTCCTAACTATCTGTCTCTCTCTTTCTCTCTCTTGCTCGTGATACTCTTGAAAGCTGCCGCTGTAGCTACTGCTGCTGCTTTTGCTGCTGCTGCTGCTGGCTTTGGCCGCTTGTGCGCCAAAAACAATTGAAACATTCGCCGTCGACGTCTCAGTTCATTTTTAGCGCGCGTTCCAAGCGGTTCTGCTTCCTTCGTCGTCGTCGTCGTCGTCATCGTCGCTGCTGTCGTCGTTGTCATCGTCTTCGTCATTGCTTCTAACTGTTATTCGCTTTGCTTCCGCGCGCTTGAGGAGCTCAAACTATTTTGATTTCATCTACAAGAATCTCTCTCATTCGTCGTCCTACTAAATCTATGATTATTTAACATTTAAACAAATGTCCTCAATATACTGATAACTGTGATAGCAACAACAACAACAACAATTCTCGTACAACTCAAAACCTCGTGAGACATTTGAAAGCATTGGCATTCATTCAGGAAAGTCGCGTGTTTTATATTTTTTTTTTGTGTCTCGTATCCAAAGGCTGTAGAAGTGTTTGTGTGTTGTTTTTTTTGTATAAGAGTGAATTCGAAGAGTGAACTTGCTGTGGGGGTTTTCGTATTGTTTACTCCAAAGTTTCTTAACTTTTCGAGGTCAGCGCGCGGCATGTAAACAAATCTTAAAAAATATAAAAATTAAAAAAGTTGCTAAACATTCCGATCCCCCAGCCTCAGAACGGGTCACGCCCCCCACCACTGACCCTGCGCTCGCATCAAACGTAAACAAATTGAAATGTTTTAAAACGCAAATTGATTACAAAAATTAAATTCAAGTGGCGCCGCCTGGCGTAGCATCTGGCCAAGCGCACGGCAAGTGGGTCATCGTGAAACGCTTAGGGGTTGTCAGAAGTGCTTAAGTGAGAGCGAGAGCGAGAGAGACGGAGATAGGGAATTGGAATTGGAATTGGAGTTGGAGTAAAAGCTTGTGATAATATGGGAAAAATTAGCATCGCCGTCCAAACGGACATCTCGGGCATGTTATCTGCCAGCTCATCGGCATCCACGTCGCGTTCCTCATCGGAGCAAGGTAAATAATCACACACACGCACAAATACACATACAAACATGAACCGTTAGATGCTCGTAACAAACAATGTTAAGAAGCTGAAGAAGGGAAAGAAGAAGGAGAAGGCGGAGGAGAATAGCCAAAAAACATATCAACTCTAATTGGGAACAAGTGTAAGAGATACTGCGATGAAGTTGTTGTGCTTGAGGAGGAAGCTGAGTAAAGGTGGGAAGGGGAAAGAGGGAGGAAAGATCGTACACACGAGATAAGGTGAAACCGCATAAACGCTAATTGAATGAAAGTGAAACACATTTTTTTTTCTTTTTTGGGTGCGTGCGGGAGATGGAGGGAAACAAACAGAACTGGAAGATCACTTGGGACAATAGATAAGAGGGACCTGTAAATAGTGTCCCAGCAGATAAACGAACGATTATTTATAACTGTACATTAAGTATATAGACTTAAGTGGATAGCCAAACAACTTTCGATGAGTTGTTAACTTATATTTACATTTCTCGATCCAAAGTATGTCGAGTGTCAATAGAGGGCCAGATCGATGGAGACGGAGAGCGATCGAAGCTAAGGGGAAACCCGCGATTGGTTGATTTATAGGGTATCTGATAGTTGGGCTGCCTTAACCTATAAAATGAGCATACAAGTTATATAATTAATATGAGGACTGCGGCGAGTGGTGGAAAAGTAGAACGAAGCCTTGAGGTGAGCAAGCGGAGAGAAGAATGGATTGTATGATCCCAAAACCCAAAAAAAGTTACATAAGTAGCTAAAAGAAAGACAGATGCAAGCAACGAGATAAAAGATAATAGATGAGAGATAATAAATAATAGATAATAGATAGAGGAAAGATGAGAGATGGAGGCGCTCTTAAGATTCCAGACGATCTCGAGAGCTAGAAGAATCGCAAGCTCACTTTTCCACTTGATGATCTTCAATTACCTGTTCGCCATTCATGCCACACATTTTTCAGACACATTTTGACCGACTTTACTTGCCACTTGCCACTTGCTGTGGCAACATACGAATAGCGGCCAAATTGGATTGTACGGGCTCCCCACTCGATGGAGCGTTGCCCCTTTTTATTTTTCATTTTTTTGTTCCGTTGCTGCATCGCTAATTAGGCAATCTATGAAAGCGACAAAGAGGCGGACACGGAGCAGGGGGCAGGGCGAGGGGTAACTATTGCATTTTACAGGGCGTTGCATTGTGGGCAATGGTTTATAGCCATCATCCACCAGTCACTCATCGCACGTATTCACGCTCAGGTTGGCACTCTCATTAACGGTACTTGGACTGGGCTTTTATGGTCAATTGTGAGTCGCGTTCCGCTTTGAAGTTTTTATGGCGGACAGAGACACCCCCTCTCCCCACCCCTCCCAGTTAGGCTGATGAAACCGGAACCCGGCATAGATACACACACACATACACACATCTCCTCCTCCTTCTATGGGGGTCAAAGCAGAAGGAATAACAAGTTCAAGTTCTTGAGCAAAAAAGCGTTTTTATCGCGCGCCTCTGTGACGTCATCCGCTCCACTAATTAATTATTAAGAAGCGAATTTCGGATTCAAAACGATTTCTTTCTATTTCTCTTTTTGTTTCTATTTCTTTGTTCAGTTGTTCTTACATTTTTTTTCCTATTTTGCTTCGCCCTCATTTGTGGTTGACCTTCGATTCGTTGGAAATGTTAAATCATTGAACAAATGAAATCAAAACCCATCGAAAATGAAATTGAATTTTGAATTATTGGAAAAAAATCGGTTTAAAATTTCAGCATTGATTTTGTCTTGCGGTTAACTGAACAGCCTTAAGTAACCCTTAGGTACACACCTAAGCAAGTGCAACGGTAGCTCCACTGATAATCACCTATGATTCAATGCAATTCATTGCTTGACACATCTATGAAATTGTAACCCTTTGGTACACACCTTAACAAGTGCATTCCGTTACCTTTTGCAACCCTCGAGACACACCTAAGCTTTTTGTATATGAGTTGGTACTTTTGGTACGCATCTGGTCCATTTCAACAGTTGGTTACGTGCGTTGACTTTTTGGTACACACTTTAAACGTCTTTATCTATTTTCCTTTTACACTCATAAAAAGTTGCATTGTATAATTCTTTGCTACACACCTAAGCAATGAAATAGCCGCTCATAATCCTTTGTTACACCTGTAAACCAAATTTACTACAGAAAGTTTTCGACAAGTAGTTAAATATTTGCGTACAGTAACTGTTTGGTACACACCTAAGTGAAGTTTATTTTGAGGCTGCAAATTTGTAGCTTCCCCCAACAACTTTTTGGTACACACTTAAGCATTGAGTATTTACTTCAAGCTCTTGCTTCAAACCGAAACGAAAGCATTGATAATTTCATTCCAAAAACCCCTTGGTACACACCTTACAATTGCATTCATAAGGCACCACTTCGTCTGCAGGGCGTGTTTCCGCTTACCCTTTCCGGGGAACTGACAACCTATGGGGGGTATTCAAGCATAAAAACTTCTGTCTCTCAGAGTGGCCATCACTCGGGTTAATGACATTTTACAGCTCACAATTTACGGTTTACAACTCACAATTTAAATTATAAAATTTACAACTTACAATTTTTAAATTTATAATTTAAAATTTATAATTTTTAATCGGCAACTGCGGAAAAATACAACTCGCAATTTTAAACTCTCAATCTGAAGTTTATAATTGACAATTTAAAATTTATCATTTAGTTTTTTATATTATTTATCATTCAATTATTATTTTTAATTTTTGTTTTATTATTTATAATCTTCAGTTGGCATTTTATTTTTTCTGCCGATTTGCAAATTAATTTCTGACTTTGCTTTTTTGGCGTCTCCTCTCGCGCTGCTAATCAGCATTTTAAAAATACCCAACGAAGCTTTTTTAGTTTGGTATTTCTTTTTTCCTCTATTTTCGCTAATTGTTTATAATTGTTGGCTGCATATTTTTTTTTTGGTTGTTGTTGTTGTTTTCACATAATTATTCACGATTATTTCGGCGTGCGACTTTGACTTCTGACTTCTGCGCGCTTCAAAATAAATTCCCTAAGCTTGGCTCACGGCTCGTTTTCGAGCGATGATGACAACCCTGGGCTTACCTCATCTAGCAGAAAATACCCTATGACCAATGAATAAAATAAAAACTCAAATATACAAATTTAGAAATTCTTCTAAGCTTTTAAAATTAAAACTCATCGAGTGTTCATCAGTTTTTTAAAATTTCCCAAATCTAAAAAAAACACCTTTAGTTTTAAGATTTTCATTTCTTGCTGTTTACAGGGTATCTGCAGGCTGAGTTTATGTTTTATTACTCATTATTCCATTAATAAATGAATTTGTTATTTGGCTTCGTTTGCATTTCTTTTATTTGACGAACGCAGAGACAGAAATCGGCGGCGTACCAGGCAGCCCATTGGCACCGCCCACTTTGCCACGCCTTTTGTCGCATTTTCAACTTGTTTATGGGTATTTGTCACGCAGGCCCAAGAACAAGTTGACTCCTTGAGCCATTTACGAGGACCTTAGCCAATTTGAATCTGAACTAAACTTCTGTTGGCCTATGAATTTTATAAATGAAAGCCTGAAAGCCCACAAATTCGGAAACAAGAACTCCGAAAACGGAACTCCTAATGCCCATAAAAATAATAACGATATTTTTATTTGGATATGTAGATATATGAGGATATATGTTGATATTGTGATATGTATAAAATATCTGCATAACTTGGATAAAACAATTACTAGAAAATTATAAGTAAAATACCAAAATTATGCAGTATTTTAAGGGAGCGATTAAAAGGTTTAAGTCTCCGATAAAAAATGAATATTTTTGGAAGTCAGTTTCAGACGGGTTAAAAGGATATCTAGGCATAAGCTTCAGGAATTTATATATCTAATCAAATATAGTTTCATATAAGATAAGATATTAGTATTTTATCAGTATTAAAATAGCAGAAGTTGGAGAAACTAAAGATAGTATTTCTTTATGGCTGGGGAAATTTGTTTTCTCTCTAGAAACTTGGAACTTAAAATTGGGATTGAAATTGGGATTGAAATTGGGTTTGGGTTGGGCTTGGATTGGGTTTGGGTTGAAAGTTTGAGGTATTTAGCTACAAATTCGACATTATATTCTATAGATAAGTTAAACGATCATCAAGAATACAAAATACCAAAACAATTTTGATTCCAAAGAAATATTTTTTCATATTTTGGATGTCAAACTGTTGGGAAGCTAAAACCTAATTAAAAAAGAAAAATTCATGGCATATTTACGAATTCATTGAAAACCGATTTAAATAGATTTAAAATATGTTTATAAAGTTCTAAAAATACATAATTTTTTTAGAGCCAAACATGAAATTTTAGTACATCAAATTTTGCCATATGTCGATCCAATTCAAACCGCAAGAAAAAATGATCAAAATATTCGGTAAAAACATTTAGTTGAAAAAAAATATAAAAGTCATTAAAAGGTATTTTTTTTAGGAAAATGTATAGTTGTTTGGTATTTTTGGTATATTTACATATATAATGAAAAAATCAATATACTCTCCATTTAAGCAGGGTATTAATTGTAGCGCTGACATTCAAGAGATATTGAAAGACCTGAACAATTATCAATTTTTATTTCTATCGAAGAAGGAAAAAGTAAGGAAAAAGGAGAAAGAAGACAGAAGACAGAAGACAGAAGACAGAAGAGAGAGGAGAGAAAAATTCTTTATAAAGAGAGAGAGAGACAGAGAAAGAGAGTCAAGTGAACAGAGAAAAACCTTGGGCGGGAGCGAGCTTTTCATTTGGAGGCATGCAGCGGCAGCGGCAGCAGCTGCAACGGTAAAAAGCGCCAAGTCACCACCCACCAGTTGCCACCCACAACCCCACCGGACACCAGTTGCTACCCACCACCCACCACTTATCACCCACCACCCACAAGAAAACGTCAAGCACGCGAAAAATAAATTTTTGTCAAATATTTGCCAATTTTTCGACGCTTCATTTATTTTGATGCCCTTGAAAAGTTGTTATTGTTTTTGTTGCTTTGTTGTTGTTGTTGTTGATTTTGCATTTGTTGTTGTAATTTGTTTGTTTGCGGTTTTTTTTAAAATTATTTCGTTTTTTTGCTGCGCTGCGTGACGAAATGTAAACAAAACAAATTTCACCTTTCGGCGAATGCAAAAAACTCGTCGGCTTTGGCATGCGCCATGGGTGGGGGTTGGCACACAGGTGGTGAATAGGTGGATAGGTGGCATGGGGTAGAGGGGTATTGGTGGGATGATGGTGCTAGTTTCACCACCCATTAGAATGCAGTGCCAAGTGAAATGTCTAATTAACAATCACCGGCGATGGCAATTAATTGACTGATTAAAGTGAAAGTCACATTGGCATTCATTTCTTCATTCGATCAACTTTATGTGAATTTTTTTTATTTATTTATTTTTTTTTCATTGTTTTTGTTTTTATTTTTTTTTTTTGCTGCTCGAAAGTCATTAAGTTGGTTATCCAGGCGGAGAGATTATTAAATACAAGTGGTGTCCACCCGTGCACCCATGTACCCGTGTGCCCCTCCTCCCCGCCTCCGTACCTTGCTGCCATATACCGATCAATGGCTACCCATTAGGTGTGCAAATGATTGCAGCGATCAGGTTGATGCCTGATAATGGCTTCCTGCACACCTCCTCAGTGGCCAAAAACCTGACGCAGTTGTGCAACCCAAACACCAAAAGGAGTCCCCAACACACACAGAGGGTGAGAGAGTGGAGAGGGGGTGGGAGGGTGGTGGGAGGTCGGACGCGATTACGAGCTGTTGATTTCGCTGGAAAGTGCGTAGTTGGGGTGACCATCTAATGCACATCACATCCAAAGATAACCACAGCTGGCGGAGATTAGATCGAGGGCAGGGGAACGTAGTGGATAGCTGAGTGCTGGTTGTGGAGTGCAAAGCGGGTGGAGCTGGCGGGGGGCAACATTGTTATTACATATATCCGCTGATTCAAGCTCGTGCAGCAGCAGCAGCAGCAGCTGCCACATTGAGATGCATTCGCTGCTCGATCGCTTTGTTGCGCTCGAGTTGCGCGGCTGTGGGTTTGGCACGTTGCAACAATTTGCAGCTCACAGTGTCTGCAGTGGCAAGCAGCCGCACAGTCAGTCCGACAGTCAGTCCGTCCGGCAGTCAGTCCGTCCGGCAGTCAGTCCGTCCGACACTCAGTCCGACAGTCAGTCAGTTCGTCTGGCAAACAAGCCGTAAGCCAACGAGCCACAAAGCCGCAAGTTCACTCAACCAGTTTCGGTTTGGCCGCCAACAAGTTCGGTTCAGTGTCTGTGGATCGCGTCGGACTTTGAGTTTCGACTCGCATTGCGATTATTTTTATTTTAACTTTTAGTTTTTAGTTTTTTTTATTTTTATTTGTTTATATTTTTATTTTGTGTTGTGAGTTAAATATTTGCGTTTTCCTGCAACCCTTTTTTTTTTGTGTGTGTGACTTAACGATTCGTGGGTAAGTTCTAGGAATCAGAAGCAGTAGCAAAATCAGATTCGGAGTGAAATTCGGAGTGTGATTCGGAGTCGCGATTGCTACCCGTCATCCACTTAAACCCAATGCCAGTCCGCCCAATCTGTGTTCCTCGTGTCAAGTTTAGAGGCTGCAGCTGCCCACAAGACGAGTTGCATTGTCGCCAAATGAGTGACCAGCTGATACCCTGTAAAAAGTAGTGGCTAGGGGGTAGGAGCAGTCACTGAGGTGACACTCCATTCACCTCCCCCAGACATACTCTAAGCTGTGAAGTCTTAACTTCAATCATTTTATCCTTTAGCCAGTCATCCCCAAGCGACTTAGTGATACCCTGTAAATAATTCCTCAGCCATAAAGTGCTTGAACTTCACTTTAATAAGAGTAACTAAGCTCTACACTGTGAAATGTAGTCGCAGATTGAAGTTAAGTTTAAAGATAAATTTATATTCCAAAAATACCCTGTAAATGTTGCTCCTTTTTGTAGAGGACTAGCTATGATACCCTCTAAAAGCTACAATCTGTTTATTAAACTCTGCACAAAGTCTGCTGATTCTTTTACCCAAGTTACCCTCTGCATGTGTTTGACTGATTACAGGGTATTTCAAGTACTGGTTCTTTGTGCTTGGGCGTTGCCTGGGCTGCACTTGAAGAGCATATTTTTTGTTAGTTTTAATGTAACAATAACACAGGCGCCTATCCCACATGTTCCCAGTTTCATATTACCGCAGACATAAACTCACCCACACAGATACACACACACACACAGGGACATCACTTGGCTGTCGGTCTTCTCCGAAACAATCAGCGGAAAGGTTTTGGGTAAACAAATAAAAGTTTCACTTTGCGGTGTCGTTGGCGATAAAAAAAAAAAAAATAAAAAATAAAAAAATAAAAAATAAAAAATAAAAAAGCGAAAGGTAGTCATTACCCGAAGGGTTGGAAAATGACAGCGGTGATTGCGACTCGGAGTGCAACTCCGAAACTTCAATTGGCAAATATAGCTATGAAATTTTAATCCGAATTGAAGCTTAAAATGTGCCGAAGCTTTCTCTTCAAATTTTCTATGCACCACTAACTCCGAATTTGTTTTGGACTCTCTTGCAGATCTGCTGAGCGCCTGGGAGGATTTGCTTAGCTGGAGCGAGAATGCATCCGCCGCACGCAAGCTGCAGCAGGAGATGAGTGCACTGAAGCATACGCTACGCCGTCTCGGAGACAAGTCCACGCCCGAGCTGCTGGACACGGAGCCAGCCATTCAAATAGCCGTCGAGGCACTCAAGGTTTGTATATATTCACGCATGGAGAAGCTATCGAAGCAGTCGCCTATAATCCACTTCCATTTGCAGCTGGAACAGACACAATTGAGCAGCTATCGGACCAACATGTTGCGCCTTAATGCCTCGGTGCACAGTTGGTTGACACGCCAGGAGCGGCGCCTGCAACAGGAGAAGCTGCAACAGGAGTCCGAACAACTACAGATGAAGGAGAAGGAGAAGGAGCGCGAGAGGGAGCTGGAGCTGGCAATGGCGCTGGCCAACAAGGAGGAGCAGCAAGTGGAGTGTGAGGCAAGTGGCGTTGCAGCCACCGTTGCCATCACGGTAACCGATAGCAATGGAAATCAAGTGGTGGAATCCGTTCCTAGCCAAGCCGAGGCATCCACTGGCACCTGGGATCTGTATAGCCTGATGAGTGCCGAACAGGAGTTCCATAAGCACCTCAAGGATGAGGTCAGCGACATGTATACCGCCTGGGACGAGGCAGATGCCAGGTTAGTCAAGAGTCCCTCAAAGAGAAACTCCAGATGGAAAAGTAATCCATTAGTAACCAATTCGGAATGTGGATTACTTCTTCATCTTTTGACTGCAAATCCCCGTCTAATCTCTATTCTTTTCCCCCCCTGGAACACACAGAATCAACTCGCAACTGGAAATGCTGACAAACTCGTTGATTGCCTGGCGGCAGTTGGAGTGTGGATTGAGCGAGTTCCAATTGGCACTTGGCCAGGATCGCGGCACACTGAAGGGACTGGAGGGTGCACTGGACAAGGGACAGGCGACACCCGTGGAACTGGCACAGAATGTGAAGCTGGTTGCCAAGTTGCTCTCCGAGAAGGTCAACGTTAGCCAGGAGCAACTGCTCGCCGCACAGCAGCACTTGGATCCCAATCACGTCTATCACATTGCCAAGTTCACGGCCTCCAATGGCTCACTCTCCGACTCGGGTATCTCCGATGGCGGCGCCACCTCCGACGGCGGCCTGTCCGAGCGCGAACGTCGTCTGGGCGTGCTCCGCCGACTGGCCAAGCAATTGGAGCTGGCACTGGCACCTGGCAGTGCCGCCATGCGCTCCATAGCCGCACGCATGGAGAGCGCCGAGGCGGAGCTGAAGCAACTGCAAAACACCTGCCGGGATCTTATTGTGCGCACCGCCGCCTCCCACCAGCAAAAGCAGCAGGAGCAACAGCAGCAACAGAAGCAGCAGAAGCATCTGCAGCAAGGACCACTGCAGCAAACGCAGCTGCAGTCCTCGCTGATGGAGTCGCACTTGGCCAATGGACATGCCAAGCAGCTGTCGGTGAAGAAGCAGGCACAGCCCCAGCAACAATCGCCCGGAAAGCGACGCAACGGACGCAATGGACGCAAATCCCGCCAAGCGGCAACTGAAAAGCAGCAGCAGTTGCAAAAGGAACAGGAGGAGCACATGGTCGAGCACCTACAGCGCCTTGTGGCTGCCGGCGGTGGCGCTGAACCACCCGAGGATCCATCCGCTGAACCGGCACTCAACGAAAGTGACGATGACAATGGTGATGCATCCAAGGGCAAGCGACGTGGCTGGGCCTGGCGCATTGCGCGGGCCGCTGTGCCCATGCAATTGGCGCTGTTCACCTTCTTCTGTGCCGCGTGCATGATGCAGCCCAATTGCTGTGACAATCTGAACAATTTGTCAATGAGTTTTACGCCTCAGCTGCGCTACATACGCGGCCCGCCTCCAATTTGAGCGGCATGAGGAGCGCGTTCCAAACGCGCGCGACTTTTGACGGTCGCCGCAGGAAACGCGCGCGTTTTTAAGTAGGCAACAAATAGTTTACGCTACGAGTACGTTAATTAATTTAATTAATTGATTAATTAATTAATCCGGATACGGGCTAACGCCACAAATGCAGGCGACCCTCCCCTCCCGCCAGCAGTTCCCCTCAGGCAGCTCCCCTGAGGCGACCAAAGCGCGTTTTAAATCGCGCGCGTTTTTGAAAACGCGAACTGCCGCCCGCAACCGTCGGGCGACCTACAAATTTCCGGATGTTTTTTTTTATGCAAAAACGAACAAAAAAACAAAACAAAAAAAAAAACAAACAAATAACAAAAATCAAACTAGAAGCAAAATGAAAATGGAAAATGAAAAATGAAAAATGAGAAGCAAAAAACAAAAAAGGAGGCACTTAGATTTTTACGTTGAATTGAAATGCAACGCATGTTAAACTTAAGATTTATACTATTTACGTAGAATTTGAATTTTGATTGATTTTTGATATTTGATATTTGATTTTGATTGTTTGGTATTCGTCTTAGGAACTACAAGCGAACAATTCTAAAATTAAGTGCGAGCTCAATTTAAGCAGGAAAACGGAACTCAGAGATCCGATGATCTGGAACGGAAAAAACCCAAGGATCTGAATCTCTGCTGCTCCAAAAAAATGAAGCAATTACTTAATGTACTTACAAAAGAAAGAGATAGAACGATAGCAAGTATCGAGTATGGAGTATCGAGCATCGATGCTCACAAATGAATTTATAGAGCATTTTGAATTCGTTGCGTTTTCTTTGGTTATGTAAACTTTTCGGTTTGAGAAACACGACAAGTGCCTATAGAAGACCCCAGAAACAAAGGGTGAACAGAAACTAGTACAGAGAAACAATGAGAATGAGAGTGAGACAACGAAAGAGAGAAAAGAAATATATAAATATATATAAAGAAAATATAAAGAGAGATCGGAAGGAAGAACGAGTTATTAAAATGGCAAGAGCAGACGAAAGGACGAGCTGCGATGCCTTTCAGAGTCGGCAAGGGGCGCTTGCCACGCCCCAAAAAAACACTGCATAAATCAGTTGAGAATTAGAGTTTCTATTTTTATATACACATTGGAAACATATATTGTCTACACACAAACACACACACACACACACACACATACACACACACACACACATATGATTAATCAGTTGTATGTCTATTATATTAATAGGATAAATCGGAGTTATAAGAAATATCCCCCCCTACTATATGGAAACGCCCATTAAATTTTGAAATAGATGCTACGAGATCCAAGGTTGCTAGGGAGCTATATATTTAGGATTTATTTCTCGTGTTCAAGAACAGAGAGCATTAACTTAATGAGAGAAAGAACAGAAAATTAGCCTTAAGATTTTGTAACTTCATCTACGACGTTTCTTCAAGTCCCCAAATATCAAGAGAATTGAGAGAGAATTTGTGTTTTTTTTTTTTTGTTTTTTGATAACTGTACTTTTAAGGAACATTTATTGATCCAACCTACTTAAAGGCTAAAATCAAACATACATTTTTTATGCAAACTGAAAGTGAGAAAAAAACAAAAATACAAAAAAAAATTATATTTAAATAAAAAGTATATAAAACAAATAAAGAAAATCAATATTTAAAGTATTAAAGAGCCGAAAGGTTGTCTTCTGCCTTATCTTAATTGAGGGGGGAGTGGGAAAAAGGACATTCTTATTATTATAATATAAAATACCAAATTAATTTATAACAACATAATTCTTAATTACCCCCAAATGGATATCTCGTAAATATAGTTCTAAAGTGAATAATGTCCTGGAAGATTATTGTTCAACAAAGACTCAACAAATTGGTTATCGATTGGACCTATCGATTCGAGCTATCGATTTGTCTGCATTAATCAAAAATGTACTTAACATTAAAACCATTTAAATATCCCTTGGAATCTTCTCCAGATTCCTGCAAAACATTTGCTCGGTGGGGATCTAAGGAATCTTCTATCCCGTAACCCCACCAGAGGTGTTTCAATCTTTGGCAGCTTAATTAATAATTTATATAATATTTAAACAAATCTAAAAATAAATAAAATAAATAATAAATAAATAAAAATATGTAAAAGTAATTTCCTTAAGGAATATCTTTTACAGTCTTCAGAAAATCTTGTGACGCTGGAGCCGAAAAGACAAATTATTTTCCTCAGTTTTTATATATGTATAAGGAAATTACTTGAATAATAAATAAAATAATAAATATATAAAATAATAAATAAATAAAATAATAAATAAATTAAATAATAAATTAAAAAAATAAAATAAAATGATATAAATTGAAGAGAATTAAAACAGTGACTCGATTTTCCATTTAAGATTTAAAGCCAAAGCAGAAAAACTCTAGGCCTAGAAATGGTATTTAGCCAAGACACATGTAGTAGTCGGGACAAGAACCGCTTGCGGGCTGCAATCGCATTCAATTATTCCGGGTACAGACTTAGGGAATAAGGAACCTTGCATCGATTAAGGCGATAACTGTGTTAGTGCACGATATGAATGTTACAAGGCCTGATTTAAGGACTCAGTCAAGGACTAATTCAAGGGGCAGTTATTCCTATAAAGATAGTTGGTCCACTAAGATGGAGTATTGTTTTCTTTATAATAGATTTATGGTGATAATGGTGATATTTTTGGAAGGACTTAGGGAGAGATATACAAGTCACTTATTAACATTATTTTACAGGATGAAAGTGTAGCTAATTAATTAATATCAAAGGCAGTTTAAGGTAATGGAAAATCTCTGCTGCTGGAATATCCTTTAAATATTCTGGAGTAACTACTAAGAAGAGATTTTTCTTGTAGTTACTAGTCCCTAGTCACAGAGTAACTGTTTAAACATTCCCTAGTCACTTTTCACAGAGTAACTGTTTTTAGTTTTTAAAAGTAGGCGCTGCTTTTAGCTCTCAGTCAACTGTCCGACTCCCACACAGCACAAGCTAACGACAGTTCAAAAAATCCTTTCGATTCATTCTTTTCAAAATTTAAGTTTTTTTTTTTTTTTTATTTTCCAAAATCTTCTGGCTGTTGGGTGTTTTTCTTTTGGAGCCTGCAGAACTTCGAGCGAGGGATCGAGCAATCAAGATGCCAGTCAAGAAGGTGACCAAGAAAGCCGAAGGCGCCAAAGTGACTACCAAGGTGAAAGCCGGCAGCAAAAAATCTAGCACTAAGAAGCGGGAAGGATCGTCTCAATCGAAGATGACGACCTCTAAGGACGATGCACACAAAGTAAAGGCAGGTCCCTCAGTGCTCAGTCGCAAGGCCATACCAAAGAACCCCATGCAGCCCGAAGTTTCAGTTCTGTCGACTTTGTCGACGGAGTCTCCAAACATGTCTGACCTGAACGCAACTCTGATCAAATCGGATGATCATACGCTCAGTTTCTATAGTCCCGTTACTTCATCCCCCACCAGCGGGGTGACCAAGAAGCATCGTTTAAGCTTAAATCGGCACCAAAAGTAGTTAAGATAGAGCTTAAGTGAATGCAGTAACCTTTTGCAGGAATCGACCTCTGGGACCCTTTGAAGTGTTCGTGTGTTTGTTTTGAAAACCTCAAAGGATAATCCAATAATTGGTAATACGCATTATTCACGCCCCGGAATCGATGGCAAATGCATTACCATTACCGGCACATTGATCCGTCGTAGTTCATAAATAATCTATGAATTGATTCGGGGGATAGAAAAAATATACAAAAAAATAAACCTGGCTCACAACCCTCCAGTCAAAGGATAATTGCTTTGAGTTTTTTCTTCAGTTTTTTGCTTATTTGTTGTTTGGGCTTCCCTTTTTTCTTTTTTCCTTATTCTTTATCCTTTTTGCTTTTTGATTTTGGGAACAGCTTTTACGCCCTTTTCCATGTTCCAACTCTCAGGTGAGCAAGAGTAGTGTACGTTTGGGTTTGTATGCATGTGTGTGTGTGTGTGCGTGTGTGTGTGTGTGTGTGTGCGTGTGTGTGTGTGTGAAAGTCTCCTTATCAGTCTTATCAGTTGTCCTGCGCCTTATCCAGTGGACACCATCTACAAGTTGAACGTCCACTGACGATGATGGATCTCTGCAAAATGAGAAGCAATCCCAGCGACTGGGCACCCACATGAAGTATTCGGTATTCGGCTGCCCGTGCATAAGTGTGCGTGTGTGTGTGTGTGTTTTAGTGTGCGCTTGTGTGTGTCTGGGCTACCGTCTTATAGGTGTACATAAGCGAGGCACGACCAACCAATCAGAAGCCGCGCGCGTATATAACAAATGTTTCCCCTGCAGGCAAATTGTATAGCGCACCCTTTCCCACACACTGAAAATGCCGCATGCACTCGAGTGGCACAGCAGCGCGTGTCATGTTTTCGTCTCTGTTGCTCTAGCAAGACTCTAGCAGAGACACCAACCGCTGTTAAGTGTCTGTTTAAAAAGCAAATTATAACAGCGGAACAGTCGAAAAAAGTGTGTTCGACGAAGAGTCACCCATTAGTGTGTGCAGCGGCGGAGGCTAAGTGAGGTGAGTTTCCTCGACTAGCAGATACCCTTTAATACTTAACATAGAGTATAACTGTTAATTTATAGCAAGTAATGGCGCTTTTATCAAGGGAAATTCTGTGCAAAAATTTCATAGGTTTCGTTCCTTTTAGATTTCTGCAGTTTTATTTTAAGTCAGATTATATATATTATATATACTATATATATATATTATTATAGTATTTATGGAATTTGTCGGAATACAAGAAGAGTCTTTAAATTTTGAAATACACAATTTTAAAAATTCTATTGACTTTTTTTGCCTGCAAGCCTGAGTAATAAAGCATATAGTTTGTATGGCGCGACTCTCTGCTTGATTGCAGGGTATCTTTAAGTCGATCAAACATAATTCTCTTCATCATCTCAAATATCACTACAGTCAATTTCCTGACCACAACTCAGTCATTTTCACGATTACTTTAAATAAACATCATTTCCACATTCATATACATCTGTATGTGTTTGTGTGGTCTATAAATCAGTATATACATATATATACACATATCTATATATATTTATTTATATGTAAATAATCAATAGGTATATAAACACAACAAAAGTTTGCACACGGCACGTAGACGGAATACGAATAATGAAGATATTTTCTTAGGTACAAATAAGTTTATTAGAACATCTCAGGTAATCAATGGGAGACAGGTGCCAATTATATAGATTTTGCTTGTCAGTTATTTTGATGGCCAGTCCCAGGAAGAAGCTCTGGCTCTGGGGATTGTTCAAGCAATGAATAATTTAAAAAGGAGCTAAAAATAATCACTATAGCAATTAGCTCAAACAGGGAAGGATGGGGAAGGATGGGGAAGGATGGGGAAGGAGGGGTAGCTAAATGGCACGAGGACATCAGGCAATTTCCGTTAACAGTACTAAAATTCTCAAGAGATCATCATAAATGCCATATATCATCATATATCATTATATATCATCATATGTCAGAGCACATATCATTAATCAAAGGACGAGAATTCTTCAGGCCGCAATCTCAAACGTTGAAGGGAAACAGGAAAAGGAGATAGATTCAGGTTTCAGACAGATATATATATATATATATATATGTATACTTATATTTGTCAGATACTATATAAAGAGTAGCTAAAAACCCAACAGAGACGAGAGAGGAAAGATGAGTCAATTCAAAAAATCAAAATATTTCTATATAAAAATTGATTGACATTTAAATTTTATATATCGAACATCGAATGCGAATAGAACAATTTACAGTTATATCAGAATATATCTGACCATATGTCAAGGTCTAATCGGCAAACTCCCCCCACTTCTTGAGACAATGATAACATAATTTTTGCTCAACTTTAATTTGCCTCGAGGGCGCAGCTGATTTTGGGGTTGAGTGATGAACGGCTGAGATGAGAAGAAGGATGAGAGGGGGAGTTGAGCAGGGGAAGAGGGAAAGAGGGGAGGGCTTGTCAATGTTAATCATAATACGGTTACTGCCAAAGAAGGGGGCGTGGCAGAGGGTAACTGGAAAGAAATGTTCGCGTGCCAAAACGGAAGTGTCTCAAAATTGAATTTGCATAATTTTCAAAAGCGAAACAACGACAAGCGAAACAAGGGACGCGGTAAAGATGATGGGTGGAGGAGGGGGGGCGGCGGCAGAGCAGCAGAGAAAGAGGGTAATAAAGAGGAAAAGGTCAAGAGTGTTAAGTTCACGAGTACCAACTTGAGACTGAGCTGCAATTATACAGATATATATATATCTATATAAATATATATAGATATATAATTTATATATATATACAAATTAATTAATCTATTAAACAATAAAAAAAAATAAGCTCTCAATTTTCAAAACTTTAAATGAAAATTGAAGAAAACTAAAATAAACATTTTTTTTTATTTATCTATCTATGTATATATTTATTTATTTATTTTTCCAACCATTTATCTATGTATTTATTTATTTATGTTTTAATTATTTATGTTTTTATTATTTTTATTATATTTATTTAAACACTTTTATATTTATTTATTTATGTATTTATTTTTATATATATGTATTAATGGACTTATAAATTAATTTATTTAAGTTTTTCAAATTGATTTTTTTGTTAAAAATAAAAATATCTGATTTCAAGTAAAATTCATATAGCTAATGTCCATCTCAATTAAATAAATTATATAAAATATATTTATTTCATTTAATTTAAGCTATTTTAAGTTTACATGTTAAATTTAAAAATAATTCACAATTCAGAATTGATTTTGTACTAGGAGAAATACAATTTATTATTTTATTATTTTCATAGTTAATTATTTTTATTTTGTTGGTATTATTTTATTATGAGTTTTTTAGTATTTTTTTTATTAGTGATTAATTATTTTATTATTTATATTATTTTTTATTTTTTATTTATTGTTACTACTATTTGCATTAAATATTCCTGGAAAAATCTAATCTGTACTTAGTCAACAATTAATTTTTAAAGATAAAAGGCGTTGCTTTCGACAAAAACTCCTCTAAGTCATATACTAAATAAAAATTTAAACTATTTAAGGAAGTAAAAAAAAAATATAAATAAAAATATAGATAACAAGATAATAATAATATACTTATAAATATATGTAATCTGTTTTTAATATAGAAATTATTTTTTATTTTATTTGCATTAAAGATTCGTTGCTTAAAGGGAACCTTTCATTCCGAACGAAATGCCAACTTGACCTTGAGATATATATGTATATGTAATATGTGATATATATATGTATATGTATATGTATATGTATATATTATATACAAAAATCTGACTAATTTTGATATCTTTCCCGATTCAAAATAATCGTCCTTAATTAGTTTACGCTCTGTGCTGCCTTTCCTTGCAATTAACACTCAACACTTGCGTATCCTTCACACCTTGAAAGGAACACTTCAAGTTGTCACCAATTAAGCGACTATCCTTAAGGAACTTACCCATAAATAAAAAAAAAAGAAGAAAGTGAAAAAATGAAGTTTGTGATTTTTTAAGCTTTTGTTTACATTTTGGATTTGGGTTTTGGTTCATTTTTTTGGCTGTTGCTCAGAGGATTTTGAGCCTATGCTAACACCCGTGAAGCAGGTCAATGTCCAGGCCAGCGGAAGGACTTAGCTGCCACGCCACGCAGCCAGCAGGATCAATAGGACGAAATAATATTTATGGTTAGACACCCTTTGGCATGTGGCACACGAATGCTTGGTCCGAGTTCTGTCCATGTGCTTGGCTCTAGGACTAATCCATTCATTAAACTTTCTGATTACACTGACCGCAGCGGCAGGAGATGAGGCAAATAGAAAGGGGGAACGACAAGGACACGCACGCCCATGTTTCTCTCACTCTATCAACCAAACTCGCCCTCTCTCTCCCTCTCTCTCCCTCTCTCTCCCTCTCTCTCCCTCTCTCTCTCTCTTTCTCCCAATCTCTCTCTCTATCCTTCTGGTGGGCACCAATGCCAATCCAAATCTCAATCCCAATGCCAAAGTTGCTATGCAAGCAGCTGAGGTCGCTCATCCGAGTGAATAAACTGACTGCTGACAGGCTCATTAAATGCCGCATTCAGTGGTTCTGACCGGTTGAGTATTGCGAATGGAGGGAGGATTGACGACTGAGGATTGTGGATTGAGGATTGAGGATTGTGGATTGAGGTGGTTTTGTGGAAGGAGAGTGCAGGTTTGAGGATTCACTGTCCGGCTGGACATGTTTGTCTAGCAACTGCGCCCTGGCCAGCGGCCAAAGTCAACACGTCAAATTGAATGCCTTAAATGAAGCAGCGAACGCTTGCCAGGCCCCTCCCCTCACCGCCCCTCTCCAGTTGTTCTTCTCATCAAACTTGTATTCTATTCCCCTTGCCTTTAACCACTCTATTACTTCGTGCATCTTTCCACTGGTAAATGCTTTCATGAACTCTGCCACGCCCAGTACGCCCATAAAGCTAATTTCTGAAGGTTGGCAGCAGCTTTAAATTTTCCGAGGAAAAACTTCATAAATAATGCGAGGAAAATTGTTAGAAATTGCCAAAACAATTTATGTTGACATTATCTCGAGAGACATTATTTTTCCCCTAACCCCTCACCCCTCATCAGCCACCACCCACCAACCACTCCCCTTCTCACTTCCTCCTTTTTCGGGGAAGCCCTCAGCTCAAGAAAATGATTAATTACCGTTGAGAGCGTGGATATTTGAATATGAAAAGCGATAAAGTCGTGATAAGTGGAGGAGTGGCGAAGTGGAGAGGCGGTGGGGAAAACTTGGAAAAACTACAGAGCAAAAGGAATCCAAAAAAAATATATATGTAAGGAAAATGCAAAGAGAAGCTACAACTTCGTCCTTATGGGTCCCCAGTCGGTGATAAACCTGCGACACGCTTTAATGAACTCAACCGAAACATTTCATCATTTCCGGGCAAGATTTCCACCATAACTCACAATGGAAAACTGGCCGGAAAATGGTATTTAGAGTTTGGGAGCACCTCGCAGATGGTCCTCCAAGGATATATCTATATGCATATATCTCATTTGTATGCCTCAACATTGTAACATTCGTGCATTCGGTTGACATTTGGGATTTCAATTGATTTTTCACTCGCATCCGCATTCGCATTCGCATTCGCATTCGCATTCGCATTCGCATTCACATTTGGATTCGCATTAGGATTTGGTTTCTGATTCGCATTTTGTTTGTTTTGCTGATTTTTCCGGGTTTCTATTTGCCAAAAAATGTGCCTCAATTGGGTTTTTCCTAGTTCCCTTTTTTTTTTATTTATTTTTTTGGATTTTTCAACTTTGCAAATTTTTCCAAATGAAAATCCTTGTGCGAAATGTATTCAAATGAGTTGAAAGTGGAAAAGTCTATATTGACACTTGATTTGCATTTCTAATGGCTACGTGATTTTCCATTTTCCATTTTCCATTTTCCATTTTCTATTTCCCATCTCCCATTTCCAATTTCAAATTTTTGAATTGTGGATTTTGATTTTGGAATTCTGATTCCCAATTCCGCGGTCTCTTCAAAAATGCACAACTTTTGTTTATCTTTGCGGTTGCATCTTTTTTTTTTTTGCTTTTCTTTTAATTTTTATCATTTTCCGATATCTTGCCCTCTCCCTCTCCCTTACCCATACATCCCACTCCTTCGTCCTTCACCCTCCCCGCCTCATCCAACTTTTAGAGACATATTGTGCATAAAAAATTGAACATCTCTGGCCTCGGCCCTCGGCCCTCGGTCCTTGGTCCTCGGTCCTCGGGCTGTTTTCACCATAAAATAATCTTTTTAAGCCGAAAACAAATTACAAATACAAAAGCCCCTCTATAATTTGTTCCCATTTTTACTTTACTTTCTTCTTCTTCTTCTTTTTCATCTTCGTTTTCTCTTTTTTTTGTGTTCTTTTTTCGTATTTGCATATTTTTGTTGCTCTCCTCAGAGCTGCAAGGAGCCCGCGTCGGGGGTTGTCCCCGGCTGTCCTCGTCTTTCTCTTAACAAATTATAATGTATTGAAAATTGACAGAATTATGTAATGAATAGAAAATTATGTAAATTACAGTGCAGTTACATTTAATGGTTAGACCTTTTCCTTTTGCTCTGCCTATGGCTTTTCCAATGGCTTTCCCTATACCCTTGGCCATGTCCTTGCCCGCTTTCGTTTAACATTTGGGGGGAAAATCGAACGACCCGTAAGAAAAATCGAATACCAATTTTATTGGCAGCTCGTAAGATGCTCGACTCTTGGGGACACACTTGAGCCAGAGCAGGAGTATGAGTGAGAGAGAGATAGGGTAAGAGAGAGAGAGAGAAGGAGAGACAGAGAATCTGGGCAGGAGAAGTAAAAGGTAAAATTGCTGCGTTAAGGAAAATGCAAAGCAAATATTATGAAAACTGAAATAAAATGAAATGTTAACAGCAGAGAAAAGTACAGCAAAAACTATTATCGATAGTCGATAGTCAATTGCCGATAGTTTTGCAAATTAATAATTCTGATGGTATTAAAACTTATTCCTTCAAGGAACACAGTTTAACACGCCTGAAGAAAACTCCAGATTTAAGCTCGAGATTCTCAATAATATATAAAAAAAAAAATAATAAAAATTAAAATCTATTTAATTATCGATTAATTTTAAAGATTAATCGATATAACAAATTTTTTGGGATTTCAATTAAAACAATCATAATATAAGTGATTAAGGAAAAGACTAGTTGGAAGAAAATTACTCTTTGCCAAACAACCAAACGCTTTAAAAAATCCTTCAACATTTCCTCCTTGGAAAATACCAAAAAATAAATACTTTTTCCAGAAACATTTAATTATTTAAAAAATAAAATAAATAGAAATTATATAATAAGTAAATAAATAAATGTAAATTTAAAAATAATAATTTAATATTTTTATTTAATTAATGAAAAGTTGTATTATTTTATAGCGTAAATATTTTCACCAAAATATACTAAAACTTTAAATTATTTTTATAGGTAAATCGAACATAAAAAATAAAAGTTTTAAAATTTTAAATAATTATTTAATTTGTGGAAGAATTATAAATTGCATTTTAAAGTATATACTGAAAATATACTATGATATATATTTTTTTTTAATAATAACTGATTAACTTCAGAAATTCATACCTTTAAATCTATGTCAAAATTTCCCGCTATATACCAATTCCCGTATTTCATGATTTACTTTAATCTCTTGAAAAAAAGTTAGAAAACTTTTTACCTTCGATGGATTAAAATAGTTTTTAAAACTTGCCTCGCTTTGAGCCCAAAGCCTGGGGTAAGTTTAGGGGCTGAACTCAAGTCAAGGACTTGACAAAATTTGAAAATTTCCCTTAATTACGAGAACCGAGTACTTAGGCCAACTTTGGGCTCCTCTGGAGGTGTCAGCTTGTGAACTCTACGTGACAAGTGACAGGCAAGTTGTTAGTTTTTTTTCCCCCTCCCCGCCCGCCTCAGCCACTCGTGCCGCATGGCACATGCCGCATGCCGCATGCCGCACGCTACATGGCCCAGCCCTGTGACAGCCCCTGGACAAACTATTGCTAATTAGCATTTTGAGAGTGCGGTAAACTTCAAACTTTTGGTTGGAAAACGTTGCAAACTTGGCAAAAATTTCACTGCAGTTCGCCGGGAGAGAGAGAGAGAGAGGGAAGAGGAAGACTGACGAAAGGGTAGACAGAGAAAAACAGAGTGGGAGAGAGAGAGAGAGAGGGTGGGGGAGGGGTAGTCTGCTGTGTATAAGCGGGCGCGTTGCATGCCATGATACTTGCCACAACTCAAAGGAGTCAACTCTTGGCTGACTTCCCGGGATAAAATAAGTTGTCATGATAATTTGGCAGCCAGCAAAGTTACAAGAGAAAACGAATACCTGACCGGGCGCCGATTTATTGAAAGAAGAAACCGAAACGTTTGATGCTCGTAACATGAGCTTTAATATTTTGTTGTTTCCCGAACCCCAAGCCCCAAGTCCCGAGGACCCCCCCCTTTCTGAATCCCATTGCCATTCCCATTGCCATTCCCATTCCCATTCCCATACCCATACCCAAGCCCAAACCCATTCCCAGTTCCGATCACAAGCCCAAATCCAATTCAACTTTTGGGTCTGTGCATGAGCCTCCAGTCTCGAGCCTCGATACTGACTCTGAGCCTCAGTCTGAGCCTGAGCCTAAGCCTGAGTCTTAGTCTGAGTCTGAGCCTGAGCCTGAGCCTGAGCCACAGCCTCAGCCGCTGCCCATGTTCATTTGCATTCGTGACTGAAATCATGACAGGAGACAACGCGAGAGAGACGCGAGTCACGCGAACGGGACAACCAGGGAAATACTTACACATATTTTAAAGGTTGAGATCTCCTGCTCATAACTCTGTCATGTGTTTTGTTTTTTTATTATTTCTTTTCTTTTCTTTTATTTCATTTTCTTTTCTTTTAATTTCTTTTATTGTTTTTGGGGTCTAAAGAGCAAAAATTATGAATACCGCATTGAAGTATTTCAGGCAGCAGCTGAAGCTGAAGCTGAAGCTGAGGTTGGAGCTGGGGCTGAGACTGAAGCTGAATGAATGTGCTGCAGCATCGCCCATCGTATTCATCATCTTTATAATCATCATTATGATCGTTATCATTATCATAATCGTTATCATTATCATTGTTATCGTTATCATGTGTGTGCGTCATCATGTGTTCCGCCTAATGGAAGACAAACATTTTATGGCCTCCTTCAAGAAGTCACGGCCTGGCGTTGACCTTACACCAGTTTTGTTGTACAAATTTCAACCCAACACACATACACACACAGACACGCAGAGAGACACACATTCAAGAACAACCTATAACCTACCTCCTCGCCGTCCCCACTCCATGGAAGGGGGTGGATACGTTCACTCATTCAATTACATTTTTGCGCACACTCAGCACTAAAGGGACCTCATAAAGCGTCAAAATTTCAGCAAATGAGCATCAGCTTCAAAATAAGAGAAGTCCTGCCCCTTGACCCTCGCAACGACCGAGTCCAGGAGCGCTTCTCGCTCACTGTTGTCCTTCATTAGAAACTGCTCCCAGGGGTATTGAGAAATTTGCGCGTCCAAATCGATGACCAGTCGGTCACATACACAACATACACTCATCCCCCCCTTCTCCCTTCCCTCTTCCCACTTCCCTTTCTCATTTCCACCTCCCTTTATCCACCACCTTCTACACATTCCCGCCTCTGTTCAAGCCTTGAAACATTCGACATCAACGCCATCAAAGTGTTCGCCTCTATTAAAACTGACAGTTGCCAGGACCCCAGAGTGTCAACATTGCGGCTTCCGCACATCGAACTGTAACTTATGCAATCCCAAGTATTCGGGCCAGAAACACTGACCCCCACCTCCTCACCTCCCCCTGACCGCGATGCCACCTCTGTTGCAATTCCAAACTGCTGACCAACGCATTTCCCACAGGAAAACCAAAACACTTTGCCACACACGGCGTTTTCTTTAGCGGAAAAACAATGAAAGTCGCTTCTGACTTACGAAATATATCGGCAGGTCCTTCAGGATATGTATTTATTTCCTTGTCTTATATCGATCTATTAATGCAGTATATTTTCTGGGTATATGAAAAGTTTAAACGACAAATTAAATTCCCAGCGAATTAAAGTCGATTTTCATTTGTCAGGATATTAAAGGGACTAAAACTTATAGATACGACTACAAATACACTCACACATACACACAGAGACGGGAAGAAAATTCTATATTCATCTTATGTAGAGTATATATAATATTGATCAAGACTGGATCAACATCCATCAACGTTTTTTCTGTTAGTTTGTCCGTCTATTCCTTTATTTATTTTAAGATTTCCACCAACTAAATTATAATTTTCTTTTATTTTCAAAAAGGACATTCAGAAAATGTTCCTATATATTTATCCTGTATTAATAAAGTTGAAAAAATGATTAAAAAATAAAATCTACGATTTTAAGATTTTCCTTTGCCCTTTAATCCTTTACAGCACGCAACTAGCATTTAGCCTTTAGCGTAAAAATTAAAACAATTTAAAATATAAAAGGATCTAAGCCCAAACGAACTGCAGTTTAAAGGATGTGTTTTATGTGAATATTTCGAAATATTTCGGGCATCAAAAACCAAGTCCTTCTGAAGTCTGCCTGACATTATTCCATGATGATTCTTGAAATGTCCTTTAAGTTTGCTCTCTATAAGAGATGTGCGAGTCCTTTGGTTCATTTGGTTTAAATCCTTGAATTGTATTTGAAAAATTTTATCACGTTTTCTCCATTGCGGGATTAACTAATTTCGTGTTGTAATTTTTAGCATGGAACTGAGTAAGGGATGTGTGACGGGGGCTGGTGTAGGAGGGGGAGGGGGTGGGGTAGGTTTCTGTGTGCTTAGGAAGTTCTCATCTCTCACTTAACTCCTTCAATTCGTGGAGTTTTCACTTCGTCACGCCCCAAATTGCACATAAAAATAAAAAACGAAGGAAATTTTTTACGATTTTTCTATGCAAATTTTTCTGTTGCGTTTCTCTCCTTCTGTTTTTTTCCAGGGGACAAATTTTACTTTTTCCCCCTCCCTTCGACTCGCAGTCAAGGTTTTTCTTTTTGGGCATTTTTTTCTATTTTTTTCTATTTTTATTATATTTTTTTTTGTGAAACTCACAGGTGGATGATTTTAGAATGCATTTTATGGGCTGAGAAATGTTTTTCATTTAGCAAAGAAAATGCAACGAAATGAGTTTGGTGAGTTCCATAAATTAGAGGAAAAGTCAATTAGAATTTGTTACGAACGTGAAAAGCCATAAATGAGCTAGAGTGGAAAAATGTTTCGCTGCAAAGGTTTTTGCACTTACCACCGCCCAGCAGCCCAGCATCCAACCACCTACCACTTACCACCTACCACCTACCACCTACCACCTACCACCTACTACCTACCACCTACCACCTACCACCTACCACCTACCACCTACCACCTACCACCTACCACCTACCACCTACCACCTACCACCTACCACCTACCACCTACTACCTACCACCTACCACCTACCACCTACTACCTACCACCTACCACCTACCACCTACCACCTACCACCTACCACCTACCACCTACCACCTACCACCTACCACCTACCACCTACCACCTACCACCTACCACCTACCACCTACCACCTACCACCTACCACCTACCACCTACCACCTACCACCTACCACCTACCACCTACCACCTACCACCTACCACCTACCACCTACCACCTACTACCTACTACCTACCACCTACCACCTACCACCTACCACCTACCACCTACCACCTACCACCTAGCACCTAGCACCTAGCACCTAGCACCTAGGACCTAGCACCTAGCACCTAGCACCTACCACCTACCACCTACCACCTACCACCTACCACCTACCACCTACCACCTACTACCTAGCACCTACCACCTACCACCTACCACCGCCCAACATTCAAACACCACCCACCACCCACTTATGGAGAGAACATGCCACACATTATCTGTGATAATAACGGAACAAACTTAACCCTAATAAAGTACAAATGGGAGCAATTCTATTTCATTAGGTCGCTCGCCAGGGTTATGCAAATGTGGGGCAAGGATATGTGGCAGGACACGAACAAGATAGCTACATAGGATAGGATACAGATAGGAGTTGGAGACGGCGACTCAGACTCACGAGTCTGCCCGAGACTCAAAGTCGGACGGAGAGTCAGACTGAGACGGAGATGGAGATAAAGCCACTGTGAGCCATAAAATATGTCATATTTTAGCAAAATGTTGCAGCACATTTACAATTACAATAAACGCATTCGGCATGGCTGGGATTTGCCAGGACTCTCTTCTCATATGGGACAGATAACGACGTCTGTAATTAACCCATTCCATCCCTTACCTCTCCCCCGCCGCCCAATGTGTGGGCGTGAAAACATTTGTGGCACAAGCTAAGCAGACAAAGAGACTCACATTATCCTTTGCTTTGCCACAACACACGCACACACACACACATACACTCGCATACATACACGCATGCATGCATACACATTCTGGCGCTTCCTGTCAATGTCCTGGGCTGCTCCAAGTCAAGTTAATGCTTTGCAAATTGACACTTGGACCAAAAGTGAAGGCGCCTCTTAAGCGAGGAGAGGCGAGGGTGACGAGTCCATCAGAAAGTGATGAATGTGCAACTTCCTGATCCTGATCCCGATCCTGAGCCACTGTTCCAAGTCCAAGTCCACAAGTCCAAGAGTTCTTGTCCAGGGGCAACTAAATTGGATTGCATATCATTATTTTGCACTTGTCTGGCCAAATTTTCACACTTGCCAACCGAAAAGAAAGGATAATTTATGCGCCTTGTCAGGCGAGTCGCCGTTTCGTACGCATTTGATGGACATTCGTGGCAAGTGTCCTGGGACCTTTGGCAAATTCCTTTATTCCCATATTCCTTTTTTACTTTTCTGCTCCTTCCACATTTCCCGCTTTTCCTTGGCTTTTCCTTCCCTTTGACTGCAATTGAACGAAATCCAATAAATAAAACTCCGAGCCACCCGAAACTTCAGTTCCATTCAGTTTCACTTCCTTCTTGCTGCGTCATGTGTGTAAGATAATATTTGTCTGGCGTTAATCAAAACGGTATCCTTGCCGACCGTCCGAGCACCCCCTGCATCCGTTCACTGTAGCCGCTTGCCAAATGTCCTCAAAGGCGATATGTCATCGAATGACGATTGCCTGCATTATCATTCTTAAGGATCTCAGCAGGTTAGGTCAGTCATATGGAAGTCCTTTTAGTCCTGATACTTATTATAGACTTGTAAGACATATGAAAGTCCTTCCAGTCCTGCCAGCTAAGTCGTTTACAAAACATTCCTTATCAACTTATATTGAGTTAAGTCTTAAGATTAGTCATAAGAGTCATGCAGAAGTTCTTCTACGAGGTTATCCTTTTTTAGGGATACAAATTCAATTGTTAAAATAAAAAGTGAAGAGTTTAATCCTTCTTTAGGCATCAGAAAAGTCCTTGTACAGATATTCCTGATTCAATCCACCATTTATATATATGTACACATATATTGAGTTTTAAAGCCCGTAGAAATTCTTAAAAAAGCCTAAAATAAAAGTTTCTCCAAATTGAAATCTTTTTTTACAGATTTCTCCTTAGGGAAGTCAATGAAGTCGTTCCTAATTATGTTGCTTCCTTGAAAACTCCACAAAGTTGTATTTCAATATATTTTTATAGAATTATTGAGCTAATTTTTATATATAGATAATACTTGGGATATGTCAGTCTGAGAGTCTGCCTTGAGATAGAATTTGTAATCCTTTATAAAAGCCAGTCAAAAGTTCGTAAGAACAGCCTGTAGGTATATCCTTCAAATTGTTCACATAAAATTCCTAGCATATTAGTTTCATCGATATCAGATATACAATATCTAGTTTTAATTCATTGAGAAACTTCTTCCAAATAACACCTAAGATTTTGAAATCAGAATCCTTCTAAGGACATGGTTGATCATATATAATATTTTTTAAGTCTCATAGTTTCGAAATAAAAATGAAATTTTTATAGACTTGTCATTTTTAATGTAAAGTAGCATGATTTTATATCCTGTTTTTGGCTAAGCCTTAGGACGACTAATAAATACCCTAAAAAATACCGTAAAAATACACTATAAAATAGGTATTAAAACAGTTTAAAAAATAGATAGATTTTCATGCTTTTCAAGCCGCTTGGCCGCTTCAGCATTCGGAATACCATCCCTTATTCAGAAATCACCCCGACCCTGCGGACTTTTGAATGCAAACACAAAAAGAAATTAGCTTACGGTTCACCTTTTTTCGCCAAGTGTAAATCCCATGTAAGGCAGTCGTAAACAATAAAACAACAAGAAAAAGTTCAATTAACATAAAAAAGCGATTTATATCCTGAATTCAGAGCCTGAATGGACGAGGCGCGGGTTAGGGGGCGGGACTCGAACAAAGATTAATGGAGCACTTTTCTCTTGTCTCTCATGACTCCTGACTCCTGACTCCTGACTTCTGAGTGCTGATCCCTGACTCCTGACTCGCGTGTCCTGACTCCTGACACTGGAGCTGGGCAGGTGTCAGAGTTTAAATGGAGGCTGCGGCATTTAATTGGTCGTGCAAGGACCTGCCTATAATTAATATGCTAATAAAATGTCTCATGACAGCTAAACAAGGACTTTTGACAGTCGAACTTTTCGCCCCCTTAACACTGCAGCGTATTGCCTGTAGAATGTCCTGCAATAAAGTTCTTTGCGTGCTTGACTGACACGAAGGCAGACAGGACAGGCAGTACAGGCAGTACTGGCAGTACTGGCAGGACAACAGACAGACAACGAAGAGCGGAGGACATTCCATGCCACATATTGAGACTGAGCTGTAAATCATGATTATCTTTTTATTGCTGACATTTGCGGCCTCTTTATGAATGGAATTTTTTTCCTTTTTTGTTGCTCTGAGTCTCTCGTTCCTTTGGGCTTGAATTATTTTTTGAGGAGGAAGAAGGGTGGAGGATGTACTTGGGGGTTAGACGAAAAGCTGGCTAACGAGATTTGCAACGCTTTTGGGTGGCCCTCTAATGGATATGATGCTCGACAATGGCGCGGCTTTGGTCAAACAGAAGCCCAAATTGAGTGCAGGACATTCGATGAAGCCACCAATTGCCATTCCCATTTCCATTCCCATTCCCACTGCATGGCTTGAGGCGCACTTGGAAGTAACTGCCAAAAGGCATTCCAATCGAATGCCATTCGATGATAAAAATCGTGCCACACGTTAATCCAGTCGCACATTTAAGCACAAACACACACACACACACACACACACACACAAACATACAAAGAGTAAATGGATGTGTCCTGCAAGCAGTGGCAGTAGCAGCAGCAGCCGCAGCAGCAGGACATCCCACCTTGTGCAGGCATGGAGCCAACTTTCAAGGATTAGTGCACACTCTGAGTGCGATGCCTGGGGAGGCGAGAACGCCAAAATGGATGTCGCACAAGTCCGGTATGTCCTCTATGTCCTATATGTGTCCTGTGTGTCCTGTGTGTCCTGTGTGTTCTGTGTGTCCTGTGTATCCTATTCGCCCTGTATGTCCTGTCGTTGGCCAGGCTCAAAGTGCCATCCCAACGACAATGCAACATTACAATAATGTGCATTTTTATGGACAGTTAACGGCTGCAGATGCCATAAACGCATTATCCAACGCACATCAATGGAATGCCAATGCCAAATATGAGCACTGCTGCCAGGTCCTGGCCCAGGATATTGAGAGAGTCTTTAAGAATATCTTGCACATATCTTAAGATGGTAATTTTTACTTAAGTGTCGATAATGGGACATTGCAATGGGAAGTACTCAAACTATAAGTACACATGCCAAGGTTTAGAGAAAAGTCCTTAAGTGGTTCGACGCAGGATCCCTGAAAGCTACTGAGATACAGCTCTAAAAGTGCTGCCTTGTTAGGTTATGTCTTATAACTGGACCAAAGGTGATGTTTGTTTAGTTTACAAGTTGCCCAAAGTCTTATAATTGCTTTAATAATTTGAGAAAAAAAACTAAGAATTTTAAGGAGTATAAAAAATGCAGCTCAGGAAAGCAGAGCTTTAAAAATTATATAGCTGCGTTAAAGGACATTCATTTAAGATTTTATTTACTATAAAAAAAATTAACTTTCAGTATTGAAATTTTAATTTGGAGTATATTCTTTGACCTATATATAAATTATAATTTTATTTTTTTAATGAAAGCCAAGAGACTAAAGAAACGAACTGAAGGCAAAGGATACTCATTAGTATTTTAATACCATTAAAAAGTATTTTAAAATTTCTTAAATAGTTTGTTGTTAAATATTTCTAATATTTGCTATGAAAATATATTTTTTATATTTTTTATTTATACTTAGCAGCAAATCAGGACTTTCGACAGTGTACTTTAAGCACAATGGAAACACCTTTAAAGGACGCAACTTGTTGAAACAGAAAATCGCAAAGTTTGGTAAGATATATGGGCCGAAGCTCGGTCGCCATCCATCCAATAACATTAGCCGCATTACGAGCCTGGGCACACATTTTCAATAGTTCCCTAGGCAATAAAATCTAATCCTATATCTAAATGGCGTTATCCTGGCTGTGACTCATGGCCCCACAGCATTGGGCGGGTATCGGGCGAACGGTGACCACAAATCTTGGGAGAAGCAACAGTTAAGCACAACCCGCAGCCCGAAACGGGATCATAAATTTATTGTCCTTTGAGCAAAAACAACCATCTAAATTAATTATTTATAGGCTAGGAGCCACAGTGGTGCAATTGCTTTGAATAATAAAACGATTTGCAAGTCCGAACTGAACATGAATAATGCCCGGCCAGACAAAAATTATTACAGATGCGATAGAGAGCGATACGAGTTTAAATTATGACGGTTAAATGTTAAATTGTCCTGCGACCGGCTCATACGATTCTAGGGCTTGTTCTTGTCCTTAAATGGGACTGCAGAAAGGAGTCCAAGAAGTGAGACTGAGAGCTGAGTCCTTGATGTGAGTTACCATTAAACAGCTACCAGCTACCAGCCATCAGCCATCAGCCACCAGCAAGCAGTAAACAGTTTGGAGCACCCAACACTCAGTAGCCTGCAGCCTGCAGGCTGCGAAGAGTCTAGAGACCTAAGCCCAAACAACAACAAGGACACGAAGCGGGTAACAATTTTTGAATGAAAGTAAATCTAATTTTAAGAGCCGCCCCCGCAGGCGCTGCCAGCCGCACCCACCAATTATATTAATACAGTTACTCGAATTTATGACTGCCAATGAGTGGAGTTAGGGGGAGGGGCGTTGGGTTGGCAGGGAGTGGACGACTGAAGCAACGGAGAGCCAGAAACCAGGAAGCCGGAACTAGAGAGAACTTTGAACATCAGGCACTGGGGCGTTGCCGGGGAAAGTGTCGCCAAATTGAATTTGCATAATTTTAAAAGCCGACTGCGGCTTCCAAGTGGCTAAGTGCGTTGTACATATTGACAGGAGGCAAGAGAGTCAGTCAGTCGACAGGAGTAAAGGACTCGCATTGTGGACACGGCGCAATTGGAATGGAAATGATGTTTTTGATTTTGATTATGCAAATTTAAGTGTCGCAACAATGTTGCTCATTGGAGCCGAAAGTTGACGCTCCATGAAGCCCAGAGGCAGCTCAAATCTGGGGGAACAATCAGTTCCAGGACGAAACTTTGCCCTATGTTAATTACAAAGTGGCCTCTCAAGATGTTGTCCCAGATACAAATACAAATACACACACACACACACCTATACATACATACATATAGATGTCCTTACATACATATAGATGTCCTTACATACATATAGATGTCCTTAGACAAATAGATAGATAGATTCTTATATAGAGATCGGGGCTAATTTTGTAAACATTTGCAGAGGCCGTTTAATTGAATGTGACCTCGCGTCCGAAGGACCAACCCCACCCGTTGAGAAGGGAATCCTTTAAGTAGATGGACCGCACGCCTGTCAACTTGAGTCCTTCAAGGACATTCTGCGACCACTGGCGACAGCTTAATGGTCACCCCGAAAGTCTGCCTTCTGATATTAATCCATGATTTTCATATAAATTACTTCATTAGACGCTCTCTCTCTCTCCTTCTCCGCTAGGACTCTTGGAGGAAGAGTGCAGCTGGAATTTCATATAAATAGTTTCGGAGCAGAGAAGTGTTGACATCATCGCCAACATCCAATCTCCGTCCTCCAACTGAACCATCTTCAAATAATTGCTTTAAAAATAAGCACAAAATTAATAGAAACTAAGAATTATTGGCGGTCATTTCTCTGGGCGTCTCTGGGCCCAAAGGACACTTCATTTGTATTCATAGATGATATTCTGTTGGTCAGAGTCGAGGATTCTTGTGATAAGTCACAATCACAAAGGATCTCTGCAATTAAGTTGCGAGCCTTGGAATGCAGATGAAGGACCCCAGAAACTATTTTAAATACAACATTAAATGATTGCCCCTTCCTCAGATTCTCAACTCAAACCTCCTCCCTTTGAACTCTTATTTATGCTCCACTCATAAATATGTATCACTATCCTGTCTTTAATGTCCTTGATAAGCCCAACTCCAAGTACATCTCAGCTCAGTCAGAAAAGAGCATTTCAGCTTCAAGAAGAAAATCTCTTTGTTCAGAAATTTAAATGCATTTCTGCACAAATGAAAAACTCAACTGATGGCAGCAATGGGAATTTTTTACGAATAAATAAAATGGAAAATTCTTTAAGTTCATCACACACACATACACTCACACACACATGCATACACACTCACACACTTTGTACTAAACTGAAAGGCAGAAATTGTTTGCATTCGCATTGACAGATTTGCAAAAATATTTCATTGCCCTCCGCCCGTATCCCTCCGCCCGTATCCCTCCGCCCCTCCCTTGCTCAGTCGCATCCTCTCCTGGGTCGCATCCTGGGCACGGGCACGTTTTATACGATTTTGAATGGTAATAATCGATCCCTATGGCACTTTTAAACAGGACGAAGGCAACAAAATAAAAAATACAAAAATACAAAAATAAATCCGATTTCAAATGCTGTCCTTGACAATTGTACTCCGAGGGGATGACATGGTGAGTCCTTAAAGTTGAAAGCTTTAAAGTTGTGCTAGCTCTCGATTTAAGGATTGGATTGGAAAGTGTTTCCAGGTTTTCATCTTCATTTTCTCCACTTTTGATTTTCCATTCGATTGCAAATCCGCAAGGATTAAAAACAAATCCACTCGAAATTGAATACGATTAAATTCGAAATTGACCTCTGGCTGACCATATGCAAATCCTGTTGTTCGTCCTTCCACTGCCACGCATAGCCAACATTTTATTCTCTCCTCAACTGCCCTTCCTTCCACTTCTCCTTTCATTGCCCCTTTTAATCGAGCTGTGAAAGTCACACAAACACTCTGAGCCGCAGTCCTTGGGCAGCAAAGGTGGCGAGCAGTTATGGAAGGGAGTGGTGAGGGGAGGAAAGGACAGGGGATAGAGGTTAGATCCTTCCTTTGGGCTTTTCAACGTTTTAAAATCGAATTTCAAAGCGGTCCTGGCAAAAGGGTGTCTACTGTGTACGCGTACGGGCAAACAGAGAGACAGGGGCAAAGTCAGGGGCAAGGGCAGGGGCAGGGGCAGGAAAGGAGCAGGACTACGGATGCTCATCACATGGTCATGCAACGCACCACAATCGACGGCCTGTTGTTGGTTTTTTTACAGTTTCTATTGTCATGCAACAACTTTGTGGCACGCTGTGCGAAGGGTTGCCGCCGCATTACATGGGGTGGGGGTTGGCCTTTGGGATGGGGGCGGACACGGGTACGGGTACGGGTTCGGCTTTGGCAGTGAAGGGCGCTCTCAAAACATAATTACGTACATGTAAACAATAATTTAATTTCACACTAATGCAACAAATTTGTGGGCTGATTGCGGGTTTTGTTTAATAAGAACATGTGGCAAGTAGCATTGCTAGAAAGGTGCAACACACACACACACACACACACAGAATACAATAAATACATGGGATGCTTGCTTTTGCTTTCTCACTCTTTCGCTTTGCCATTCGTAGTCCTTCTCTCTTTACGGGCACTTTTCCATTTTCCAATTATGACAAATGCTGATATATGACGCAACCCTTTTTCCCCCTCCCCCACCCCATCCTCATTATTAACCCTTTTCACTCCTTTCCTGTTCTAAAATCAATCCTTTTCCCTAGATACTCGATCAATAAATAAAATCAAGCGTTCACAAATCCTGACAATTACACTTTGATATACCGTTTGTTTATGTAACGGGACTTTTCGACCAGTGTTGGAAAAGGCAGCTGACGGGATCGAGTTTAGATTAAGTAAGTCTTCAATTGCAGTGTTGGAAAGTGCCGTAAATTAAATGAAAATGAAACGCTTTCAAAGTTTGCTGCCATAAGGCAAAGGCAGAGATGGAGACGTGGCCGAAGGCGGAGATGATAAGCACTGATTTTGGCAACTGTCCTTGTGGGCGTGGCTGGGGCAGCGACTTGAAAACGTCAATGCCAAAAAAAGAAGCAAAGCCCTAAAAGAACGACTAGCGTAGAGGAACAAAATAAACCAAAGCAATAGAAGCAAAAGAAATTTCAATTGAAAATCACTCAATTGAGGAAAATCGAAAGGGAGAAGCCTGAAAGCAGGAGGCAAAACGACGGAGGATGAAGGAAGGACTCGATAGTTTATCCATCACAATCAGCGGCAGGGAATCGCTTCTGCTTGAATTAAGCCAAATGAAGGAAACAGCAGCGCACACAGGATGTTCATTAGGTTCGCTGCATTTTGGGTTATTAAATCTTGATATCGCACCAGCCACTAGGAAATTAAAGAGAGACAAAGGGACGAAGGGACGAAGGGACGAAGGGACGAAGAGATGATGAGATGTAGAGAGGAAGAGATGAAGAGATGATGAGATGAAGAGAGGAAAAGATGAAGGACGAAGAGACGAACTTTGATGAATAATACATGAAACGGTTAATAGAACTGCATGGTTCCAGGATTAAATGATTATCTAGACTCTGTAAGGGAGTGGGGAGTATTTAATTCCTTACGATTGACCCCAGAGAAGGGAGAAACTTGAACTCGGACAGTCGGACAGTTGGACAGTCGGACAATCGGACATTCGGACACTCGGACAGTCGGACACTCGCTCACTCGGACACTTGGAACTTTATATGTATATGTATTTTTTTTGTTGTCGTCGTAATTACCCCGACTACACCACTCACTTGCGGGGGTGTGTTAATCAGTCGAGAACCGGAACCAGTTTCGGGAGCTGGAACTTTGCAAAATGATTTACTGCTCGGTAATATTAGAAACAGAATTGTGAAAATATTTGCACAAATTACGAGCAACTGTCGACGATATTTACTATTTGCGCAATTCATCAGGCCACAAATTGTTGTGTCCTGCGCCCATGCTGGGTCCTTGTTCTTGCTGTAACCGGATGCGGCCGGTGTCCTTTGCAGAACATGTGTCCTTACCACTTGCCCACTCACCCACACACCCACACATCAGCATACGTAATCCAATGAAACGAATGCTTTATTGGCTTAATGGAGCTGACGAGGATGCGGGCATCGCTCGGACATGGTGGGGGGTTGGGGAGCTGTGGCTTGGAGTTGAACATCCTCCAGAGGATTCGAAAGTGTATCGAAATGAAAAAGGACAATTTAATTTAATTTGCAGCGGCGAAGGACAGCGACAGAGGGAGAGAGGAGAGAGGAAGACTGAGAGAGAACAACAGAGCACGCAGAAAGGATACGCGCGACGCCAAAGGACTCGCCCATAATTCACACTTGTGGCCACACATTTGTCCCCATATATGGATATATATTTATATATATGTATATATGCATATATATATATGTGTGTGTGTGCGTGTACAATATCCTGAACGGGGAGCGGACTGGGTGAATATCCTTAATTTATGGCCACTAATTACGTCGATGATAAATTTAATTTCGAATTATGACAACAGCAGCAACGGCGACAGCAAGCGGCAAAGCATCGACAGGACGAAGAGAAACGACAATCCCTGCATCATTTTATAATCCGAGTGTGAGGGCTTAAGGACATTCCCCATGCTGCCAACGCGGAGCGGGAAGTGTCAGCAATAAAATGATAATCATGATTTACCGAGAGCATCAACATTTTTGAAATACCATTGACTGAATGCCGAGCACTTTATTAGATGTCCTGCCTGTCAAGTGTCCTTGTTCAACTGTCATGAGACATTTTATTAGCATATTAATTATGACCAAAACTTTGGGAATTCGCAGACTCCTCGAAATTAAGAACTTTAAGTCGAGCAATTTAATGCTCCGACAACGACACCTGAAAACTTCTCATTGGGAATATATTTCAAACTTTTTATACTTCTCCCGCTTAGACTCATCCTGCGCCAGGACATGGCATACGGAATCTCATTAATCTTTGTTGTTTTTTTTTCCCCCAAGTACAGGGGCAGAGGTGAGAGGTGAGAGGTGAGAGGTGTAAACACAAACAAATCTCTTTTTTATGGTAATTACAAAAATTTACATTTGTTTTTCATTTTGTTTTGTTTATTGTTTTCGAATTCGTCCTTAAACATTTTTCAGGGGGGTCCTTTGACTCTCGTATCGATTTCTTTTAATTATTTCAGTTTAAGGTAACAACAAATGATAAAAGATAAAAACTAATTAAGACACAGTTGACTTTTCCTGAAGGGATGTTCAACTTCGCTTCACTTCAACTGCCAAATGGGCGTGGCAAATACACACACATAGATGCTTATGTGTGTGAGCTCGGGGAGTTCCCATCCACAAATAAAATCGTCAACTCCCAAACGGGCGGTAAACTAATTTGTATAAACTAATTGAGAGATTTGTGCGGCCGGCAACTTTATTTTATGACGTGTCTCTCATTAGCAATTAAACTGAAACACACACACACACACACTCACACACACACACACACACACTCTTACTTATACACATACGCATAATGAGGCAATAAAATTTTTGCTTATTTGCCAAAAATGGCAATGCAATGAAGTAACGAATCGCCGAGACACCGCAGGAGCGCACGAGGGGAAACTCATTTAAGGGGCTTCAGGGGGAGGTGTTTCTTAAGTACAGTTAATTACCAAATTAAAATTATAGTTAGATTAGCAGTAGCTAAGGAAACACCTTCTCAGAAATGTATCATTAATTCCCCTTCACTCCTGTCCTTAACTGTAACCTCTTTTTTCTTCTTCTTCTTCCTCTTATTTGCTTTAAAGCCTTCGATTATTTTTATTCCCTTTTGCTGCATATTCGTAAACGTTTTGTGGAACAATTCGCAATTTACTTTCTTCTTATTAACTCTCCTCTAATTTATTGTGCATTTTGTTTTATACAATTATCATTCTTTTATTTAACATTTTACTTGTATTCCTTTTCTCTTTACATTCGTAAAGGTCGCAAAGCCTTCTAAATAAACATTTTCACATATTCCCCACCCCAAAGAATATCTTGTAACTTCTTTTGTGTGTAACACTCCTTTCGCTTTCCTTAACGTTTCCAGGACATTTCGCTGTCACATCCTTTACTCACATACTAAGTTTTTATGGCTTATTACTTATTACATTCCTGACGCTTACTTTAAAAACTAGGTCTCTGCTTTGTGTCACTTTCGTTAACGTTTCACAGACTGATTCACAGACTGACTAAGGAAGCTGTAAAGCATTAAAGGTCTATTCATTCCTTTAAATGTAATTAAGCATTTTAAGGACGATATTTCAATTTAATAACAAACTTAAATGCTTTAAATTCGTTCTTTCTCTCTAAAACCCGGAGTTGCTTTAAACTTTACCTGATCTTCAATAAATCTTCACAAAATAAAAAAATGCAAAAATTTGTCCACTCTGTTGGCTGCGTTGGCAACAAGTTAACCGCATAAAGGACCCTTTTGGAGCAACTTGAAAACAAGGTCCTTTCGGTATCTTCATTTATGAACTAATAGATAATGGAACTTTTGAAATTGTTTCAGCTACAGAGACGGAGGTAGAGACAAAGAGACACAGACAATGTAGACGCTGCTCTCCGAACAGGACTCTGCGGTTAATTACTGACTGAGAGTGTCCTTGTTATCTGCGATTCGGAGTGTGTCCCATATGAGAATCAGGCCAGGTGGATACCATGCACAATGCGTGGCTATGACGCTGTCTGATGGGTTGATGAGGGGTGGGCGGAATGGAATGGTATGAAGGGGTTGGGTGGCATGGCGAATGGGTTTATTGTAATTTTGTTAAAATATGACATATTTTATGACTCAAAGTGCCTTTATCTGGGACTCTCATGTGTAATTTGCATTTGCATTCGGCGCAAGGACAAAGGAACTCGCATGTGCGACAAATTAAATGAAATAGAATTGGTCCCATTTGTACTTTATTAGGGTTAAGTACCTTAAGTCCTTTAATGGGGGAACTTACTAATTTCTGATGGCAATCGAGACACATTAGAGAATACACACACACACACGCATACACATACACACATATATGTGTATATATGTATATATATGTCTCCAGACTTTGTTTGATTGATACTTTTTGTTGGGCTTCGTCTTCGTTAGCTTTTTGTGAGCTTCTTTCTCTCTTTCTCTTTCCCTCTCACTCTCTCCTTATTATTATCTTTACCTCCCTCCCTCTCTCTTGCTCTCTCACTCTGCCTATCTTTGGGACACATTTGAAATTGCAAAGTATGCGAAGAATTTCTTGTACTCGTGATACAAAAATCTTTTTACTCGATTCTTTTTCCTCCTTGTGGCGTCTTTTCAGCTGATGAAAAACTGAAATATGTTTCTTCTGCTTTTTGTCCCTTCGTCTGCATTGAACCTCTGGTCTCTTGGAGCTTTTTATTGAACCTTTTGGGCCCTTTGTGCCACTTTTGTCGAACGCTAAAAGTGTGCAACGTTCCGTTGGGCCAACCCAACCAACGATCAAGGATCGGAGCAAGAACCGGGATCGCAAGGGGGTGCAGGTGGGTTGCAGGTGAATCCAGTCAAAAGTCTTTCGATAAATTAAATCAAATTTTTTACATTTTTGTGCATGTTTAACGCGTGCAAGGAGTGAGGGCAAATCAATATAAGAATCGATATAAGAACGCGGAGAAGAGAGCACAGAAGACAAAACACAAAACACAGAAGACAGCAGACAGCAGACAGCAGACAGCAGACAAAAGACACTCAAATCAAGTTCAAAGTGAGAGCAAGTTTTTCCACTTCTTTGTTTCTCAGTCTTTTTTTTTGTTGTAGTCTTTTTTGGCATCTCTCCGATTGTTCGATCTTTGTCACTGTTCGGCGGGCATCCCTTAGAAATGATAACATGTACCCTTCTCCGGTTTTCCCTTTCTGCCCGCTCCTCCCCCTCCACACACACACACACACACACTCGCATACACACGACTCATAAGTAGCATTTCTCATTATATATTTTTGGCCATAACTCCTTATCCCAACTCTCATCTCAATCGCTGTTGTTCCTTTTAATCAAATAATCTCTTCACACCAACACTTTAGCGCCTTTCAACTAAAACTGTCCTTGGCTTCCGTCTTGCTGAGACTTCCTGCTCTCACATTGGGTGATTATCCCCAGAGCGCAGGCTTTCATGTGTGTCATCGGAAATTGCTTTGGCAATTTCTTAACTCGTTCGCTGGCTTTCCTGCCCCCTCTCCCACCCCCTTTCCCACGTCCATCCTTAAGTTTCACAGTATCTGTTCCCTTTCCCGTTTATCGCTAACACGCCTCATGATTGCTACCGCACGCGCTTCACGCGCTTCACTCGTCTCGCTTGTTTCCTCGATTCACTCGCTATGTCCGCCTCAGCCTTGGCTTGCACCGCCCTCCTGCCTTCCAGCCCACCCCATTCCCTCTCACCATTGAAGCCCGCTAATAAACCCTAGGCGCAGAATAACCCTTCGATGGGCGGGCGTCTATAAGTCGTATCTGGGCATGTCATCGCTCAAATAAATGTGAAAATGCTAATTTAACCCTTTTTATTATTCATAGTCTTTCAGTTGGGCGAGTCGCGTCTTGTAGATGCTACGATATCATCATGGGTGATAAATTCCTTGCCCGGACGACTCCATTTGCATTCCTCAAAGACTTCCAGCCCGAGTCTAAGCCATGTTCCTTAGGGGATCAGACACCAGACGCCATACGCCGTCATAGGACGTCAGATGCCGCCAGACAATATTAAATATTATTATTATTTTAGCTCATCTCGTGACAATCTTGCAGTTTTCCCTATTAAGACATTTGTCAACTTAATGCCAGGACATTTAGTTAAGTTATTAAAACTTCGGATCAAGGAATCAGCTAATGAAATGCGAGCACTTCCCGTTATTTTTTTATCATGTATTCAAGAATCTTCTCCCTTCGACTACCCATCCCCATCCAGACCCAAAAAACACCCATCCACCCCCATCCACACACACACACACACCTTCATGTATATCCCTAATAGAGTCTCACACACATGTCCCCCGTCCTTCCGCTTCCTTTTCCCCCCTCCCCCTCACTCTTAGCACACGTGCCAATCTCTGGACAATTTCCACCACAAAATATCTGCAAAAATTTTGCCTCGAATTTCATGTGAATGCGAAGTGAATCAAATGAATCAAACGAATGCCACGCCGACGCGTGTGTGTCAATCAAAAAAACCCCTCCATCCCCCACCCCAACAAATTATACACAAAATCTATTGTGAATAATTTACTTATGACATTTCGGAAACTTTTGACATCTTTATTGAATTTAACGCTTGTTCCTCTGCCCAAATGTTTGGGGAGCTACCAGAGTTCCATCATTTCAAGCGCACTCATATATCCTGGCCAGGATAACCCACAAATTTGTGGTATTTTGGCTTCTTAATTCTAGTGTTCAAAATGCATTACAGAACGCGAGGAAAAAGATGGGGTTTCAAGGGTTAAGCCTGTCATGTGATACGATAATCAATTTCCCATTTTAATTATAGGAAAATATTCTCATCAATTTTCCGCTTGCTACTGACTTAATGATCTAGCCCTTTTATTTTTCCTGTGAGAAAATGAAATTCGTAAAAATAATCATATTAAATTTTCAGAAAATAAATCTTAATTAATATTTGAATTTTTCATCTTCAATTCCTTAGTTAATACCTTATTTTTTTAAATAAAAATTAAATATTAAATTTTAATCAATTTTTCCTGCTTGAAATTTAAAGCTTGGCTTCATTTTGCAGTCTTAATTGTCTGCCAGGAATAACTCCAAGTAAATCATTGAAAAGTCACCGTATATTTCGGAAATATATAAACTCGATCTATTGGAAATCAAAGTTAATTGCACACTAAATCAAATCGCTCGGTTCACTTAGTCCGATGGTCTTGCACTTCATTTGTCGGCGATGCGGCAAGTTCTCAATGCTCCTACAAGGATTGCCCATTAAAAATGTTAATTAGTTGCACAAACACTGAGCATCGGTGATTGCAACAACAGCAGCAGCAGTAGCTGCAGTGGCAGCAGCAGCAGTGGCAGGAACAGAAGCTGCAGCAGCTGGAGAAGTGGCAAAGTGTGTGCGGAATTTTTAAGACACACGACCAGGAACAGTCATTGCCTGAGGAGCTCCAAAACAGAAGCTAAAGCAGAACCAGTACCAGATCCAAAACCAGAATCTGAATCTGAATCTGAATCTGAATCTGAATCTTAGGTTGAGGCTGAGTATGAGGCGGAGGCTAAGAGTGAGGCGGAGGCTAAGACTGAGGCGAAGGCTAAGACTGAGGCGGAGGCTAAGACTGAGGCGGAGGCTAAGACTGAGGCTGAGGCTGCAACTGGGACTAAGGCTGAGCCTGACTATAAGGCCGAGTCCTGGACATGAGGCTAAACATCTTTTGGGTCTCTCCGACTTCCGACTCGCTTCTGCCTTCTGCCGACATCGCGTGTATGCAAATTGAATATCTCAGTCGAGGTGTCCCCCAATTGAATGGCAATTAAGATAAATGTTCGCAGCATGTCCGCACTTAAGCCGGCAGCCAGCAGCCAGCAGCCAGCAGCCGGCGAGCGGCAAACGGCGAGTGGCAAGCGGATTGTGTCAAGACAGAAGGGGGGGAATACCCGGCGAGTGTGGGTATCGAGTAGCCGGCAGACCGCTTGACGCTGTGCCTTTTAAAGTTTTTGTGATTTCGCCGAGAATCGAAAGTAAAGCCAAATAATTATTAACTAATTTCTTTGACACTTTGAACTTTAAACGTCGGACTGTGTGGACTGTGGGCTGTGAACTGTGGGCGGGGCACTCTTCAGGTTAACTGTGCTGCTGACTTTAACGGTGGCACATCACACCGCCCAGCCCCACCCCGCCCACGGCCGGCCGCCTTTCAACAGCATCCGATTCGAAATGCGCGTCACGTTTGCGACGGCGTCTGAGCCAAAAATCGATACGAATGCGACCGGACAGAGGCCAAGGCAGTGGATGAAAACAGCTGCTGCACTTGCTGGCCGGTCGCCCCCACAGGTCACGCCCACGCCCACGTACGCACACACACACACACGCACAACCGCACACCCACTGGCTCACACACACACACACACACAGACAAATCGAAAAGGTGCAATGAACCAAAACCCAAAAAGAGTGAACTCTTTTTTGTCTCTCACTTTCTATGGAATCATCATTCGTTTCCTTGGATTGGATTATTTTCGAATGACATCCATTAATTTTCAAAGATCCTTCGCCGCGCGTTGCAAAATTTTTATAATTTTTGGCTTTTGATAAATCACAGAATTTTCCTCGTGTCGCATCATTTGTCAAAGCAGCCAGCGGCAAGTGCATACGCTATACCCTATATACCATATCGTATTGGAATCTTCTCACCCACACATATATGTACATATATGTATGCATATGTGTGTGTGTGTGTGTATATGTTCAATAACATCCCCAGGAAGAGCATGGACATATGTGGATATGGACTGGGATCACGGGTCAAATGTGTGCGACACTTTCGTCATGGACCGAACTCAATTTTTGGGCAACATAACAAATGACCTTCATTTGCTTCAAGGACCAGGAGAGTGAAGCTGAGGCAGAAGCAGCAATAGAAACACAAACAGGATAAGAATAAGGATAAGGAAAATAAGCTAAAACTGAAGCTGAATCTGAAGCTGGAGAAGCGCCAAAAATGAGTTATGGTTCACATTGGACCCCAGAGAATGGAATTACGTCCTGCTAATATGCCAGGACATGCTCTCCAACCCTTTGATCAACTTGATGATTAGCTTCGACGACTCCTTTGCCAGCAATTGCACAAACATCATCAACGTTTTTGACATATTTTCATAAATCGAACTTTGTAAATGAAAGTTGAAGTTTGGGTGCCAGGAACTAGTTCATTTTTGCAGGGAATGTGTGAATGCAGAATGTGAGTTTGGTCCACGTAAAGGGCGTTCATTCAAAGTTCTTAAGAAAATGTAATTATTTAGTTGTTGATACTTTAGGAAAGTGTTCCGGAACTGGTTCTTATCTGAACCAAAGCATGTAATGAGTGTTCATTCAAAGTACTTAAAAAAATGTAGTTATTTAATTGTTGGTTCTTAAGGAAAGTGTTCCGGAACTGGTTCTTATCTGAACCAAAGCATGCAGGTATAAATATTTAATTGTTGGAAGTGTCAGCTCCACAATAAATAAAGTTTTAAATCAATTTACTTAGCTCTGAAGCCTAAAAACAAAAAGACGGTTCCGCTTAAAAATTAAATAAACACAAGTTCCGACTAAATCCCATTTAATCTTGTGATTAAATTTAATGTTTTCATATTTGAATCAATGACAAAATTCTTGGCATTGAATAAATATAAATTTTCAGAATTTGTACTAAATATAGCAAATATTGAAAAATAAAAATAAATAAACTTTGAATTAAAAAAATTGATTGGTTTGAACTGAGTCTCTTTACAAATTATGAACCATAATTAGTTCCAGTTCCAGTTTAGTAACTATAAACTATAATTGAATTCAGTTCAGCAAGAAAGCAATGATCAAAATGTAAAAGTGTGCACTTTCGTTAACTGAACTTGAACTAGAACTAGTTCAGCTGAACTAAATTTATTCATTTTCGATTTATTCAAAATTTTGAAAGTTTTATTCAAATTATAAATTATTATATCATATAAATTATTAAAAAATAAAAGAAAAATTATTGACTGTATAAGTATAACTCTTTAGGCATCAAAAGGATAGTCGATATTTTAAATGTAAGGAAATTAATAAAAATTTATATTTAATAAATGAACAGAATTTAGTTCCCAATCTAACTGTTTCTTAAGGAGAAACTTAAGGAGGAAATTTCTAACTTGTTCCTAAGATTCTTGGAGAGTTGCTCCCCTATGTTTATGTATGATCTATGGGGTCTGAGATGCATTGGCAGGCAGTGTGTGTTCTGGAATCATTTGCAACCTGCTTCTAATTGTGCTGACAATTTTTATGGCTGTCATATAAAATATTGGAAAATTATGCAGACTTAATGGGCGTGGCAAATGTTTCATACAGTTTTCCATCTGCTACCAGGGCCATTGGCATGGTGCATGAAGTACGAGTGAGTTTTATCAAAAAATTAGAGCGTGAAATAAAGCAAGCGATACACACACACACACAGCATACACGAAGGATACACAGGATATACAGGATACGGGAAGCTCAATTTATTGGCACTAATAAATCATCGGACAAACAGAGAGTTGAGAGTTAAGAGAATTGGCCTTGAGATTTCTTGGGGATGTTACAGTAAAAGGAAGTGAAACCTGCAAACATCATATTTGTATAGAGAGAATTTCTGATAATTCGAGACTTTGTCTTAATGAAATATACATACTATATATCTATCTATATATATATATGTAATATATATATATATGTGTGTGTATATGTGCATATGTGTGTACATTTGTATCTCCTGCTTTGTCTCACGTTGTTTCATTCATAAAATGTAAGGAGCTGCCAGAATTTTAAAATTTGAGGCACGTGCATCGACGCGCTATTTGCTATGGAAGTTGATAGCATCTCGAAATTCGGGAAGGAGACGCCGAGCAGACAAACAAACAGGGAATCATAAATGAAACAGAATTCAAGATAGAAATTAAGAAAGAAAGGAAAAAAATAAAAGGTGAGAAATAAAGTTGAAAAAGCCGAACAAAGTCGCTGCTAAAGGTGCGGGCGTATCTCCAACTCAATTGAAATCTCGAGAAAAGTGAATGAAAACTTTTTTTCCCTTCTAATTTTTTTTTTCCTTTTTTTTCTTCTTTAAATATATATATTTTTTTTTTTTAATTTTGTTGTAGGTGATATTCAGAGCGCGTGCTTCCAAAAAACGAGATTCGAATCATTGTCATCATCATCATCGTTGGTCAGACTTGTTAATTGTTTGCTGGGGTTTGGGGACTGGCGACTGGAGGAGTTGAGTGGATGAGGGGATTCGACCTGCTGATGGCTTCATTCATAAGAAATTTGTTTGTGCTCAGGTAGAGAGTTTGATGATATCATTGGAAATCAAGCAGCGATCAGCTTCAGTGGCAGCGGAAGTCGAATATCAAGGAAATCCTTATCGATGTCACCTATCGAACTTCACACATCGCACGGGCGAGCGGATGTTCCAAGTAAAACTAAGAGAATTCCAAATGAAGTATCATTTCTGCTCTGGGGAGAAGTCCTTCCAATTAATCGATAATTTTTTTTTTTGGCTAATTTCAATTGATTCCACTTAACCAAATGATGTATTTTTCCTACTGACATATTTCCCAATTTTCCTCCATTTGCTTTCTGTACGTTGCATGCAGAAAAACTTATACAATCTGTGGCTAGACTTTGTCTAAGTTCCTTCCTTCCTTCCTTTCTGCCTTGTTCCGCTCCCTCGCCTAAGGTTGTGGAGTCTGGACTATCTCCATTTCAATTATGCGCCACATTTGGCAACAACAAAGTGCGTACGTTGGGGCGGCTAGGGTATCCATAAATTAAAATAGAATTCCAGGTATGATCGCTGGCATCCTTATAAGCTGATCAGCCGTGCCCGTGCCATTTAGGGATCTTTGGCAGCGATGGGGCTACTCTGACTCCGACAACAACAACGACAATGACAACGACAACGACAACGACAGAGGGACATATGGACGGACGGGCAGACGCAACGACTAAATCTGGCGTCCAGTGATGGACACGTGCCTTGCCGCAGTTCTGTAATTTAAATTTTAACTTCCTTTTTAATTGCATTCAATTAGCGATCGACTGCATTTGGATCGCAACGGATCGACTGCCAATCAATTGACAATCGCCAATCGCCAATCGATGACCGATCACCGATCATCGATCATCGATCACCGATGTACCATCAGATCGATGGCTAATAAACTGTCATAAGGCCTGTCAAATGGCATTACTCCTCTGTGGATATCAAGTGAATTAAGGATCATAGCTGAAAGTTGACCGCCAATGCGAGTTGAACCACATTTTTCTAACTCTTTGAAAGGATCAGCAGGGGTCAACGCGGATCATCTTTAAACGAACTTTAAGTTCTGCCAGTTACATTGTATCTTAAGCTGTCAGTATGTATCTAAATCTGTATTTATATCTGTAGCTGCAATTGTATCTGTATCTTAAGCACTATAAGCATCTGTATATGCATCTGTATATGTATCTGAATTTGTATCTGTATCTGTAACTGTATATGTATATGTATATGTATAAGTATATGTATCTGTATCTGTTAATGTATCTGTATCTGTATCTTTTGTTGTCTTGTTGCCTTGTTGTGTTCATTCTATTGACCATTTATGGGCTGAAACATGTTTTTGCCTTTGGTCGTGTAATGTGACTAATTGGAACTGCAGAAACCTGGAATTGTTGCTCATTGTTGAACATAATTACCCAGCACTTGAAACAACAGCCAACATACAACAAACAACAGTCAACACAGTCAACACAGTCCACACAGTCAACAAGTTTTGTTCAGTGACTTTGATGTTGTCATCTCTCACGAAACTGAATCACAAATGATATCACAGAGTCATCAACTAAGCAGCCAGCCAGCATAGCGGCCAATCTACCGACCAACTTCAATCATCTGCTTAAAATCTTGGCCAAGTTCCATTCCATTCCGCTTGGACATGCACAGGTAGAGCATAAACACAGCTCCTTCCTCGGGCAGGTGTCCGGTGTGTGTGACATTTTATGAAATTTATGACATTATTGTTCAACTCTGACCTTTCCCTGGAAACCACTTCGGTGGCTAACTGTACATGATGTACTCTCCGGCCGCACAGCATGGCCACCACTCCCATCTCTTCCTCATAATAACTGTCATAATATTAACAATGCCCTGCTAACTATATTACCATCTTCATAATCTCCTTCTCACAGGGAAGGATATGCATTCTGATGCTCGGATGGGCACCTCTTATCGCAGAGGCGCCACCATAAAGATTTGTTGGACTTGTTTGGTGTGACAAGTCAATAGGAGTCTGTAGACCCGAGGACTTGTATAAGGGTAAGGGGAAAGGCGTTAAGAAAGTCCTGCGAATCTCTTAACTCTCTTTACCTGTCAGTGAATATGAAATAATATCTACATCCAAAGGTGTCGTCCTTAGACAAAAATATGTATAGCTTAGTTTTAATCTTTCCTGCTACTCAAAATTGAACCAGTACTGGAACTAGTAATGATTGAACTGGCAACTCAAATATTTTAATAAGTCATGAAAATCCTTAATAAAATCAATTTGAAATAAGGATAATTGGTAAACACTCGATGTACCTATAAATGCAACATTTTACACTCTCTTCACAGGTAAGTGAACCAGTACTGGAACTAGTAGCACATGAATCAGCTACTAGGTAGCTAAATCACCTAATAAGCATATGATTTTAATGGCCAAGGGACACTTTCTTTATGGGAGGCAATTCTCCATTGTGTCATTTCAATATGTTTGAAATTCGTTTCAAATTAAGTATTTGAATAATTTTGAAAAAAGAATCGTTTAAAATTTATGAGCTAGTTAACAAGGAGCCAAGGAGCTGGACTCAGCTGAAGCTGAGTTACTGCCAAATTGCGTGCAAAAAACCTTCGATGCGATTCTCAAAAAACCCATGCCCAAAATCTTACCTTCTGTAAACCCAAAAGGAAATTGCGAAAATTAAGTGTGTGGGTGTGCGGGTGTGTGTGTATGGGTGTGTGTTGGCTATACACACAATATATAGAGAATAAGATCCTTTGTCAACATTTTAAATGCATTTTTATTGAGATTCATATCGCGAAATCGCAGCCTGTGCAAGAATTGAATGCGACTTTGAATTGACTTCCAAATTCCTTAAATTATTGCCTACCCCCAAAAGACGAGCTGAAAATCCTCACACCCAAGGCTGAAGCTCTCAAGGAACACATATGCTCTAGTCGAAAGTCTCACTCCATTTCAATTCCAATTCCAAATTTTAACTCTCCCAACCCAAACCCAATCGCAATCCCAGACCCAGGCCCGAGCCCGAGTCTGAATTCGAATCCGAAACCAAAGCAAAACCTGAACCTTAGACTGAGCCCAATTCCTGGCACTCCTTGAGTTTAAAATCGTTTTGGCAACTCGCACGTTTTATGCGAATTTGAACGGTAATAATCGATCCCTGCGGCATTTTAAAAAATAAATCCAAATGCCGAGCACAGGACACAGGACGCAGGAGGACGCAGAGTGAGAAGCAACGAGCATCGAGTGCCGAACATCGAGCACTGAGCACCAAAGTGAAGGTTGTCCCGGGGTGGTTATACGTAGATGTGACTTGGAGGCCATGGCTGGCGGGAGGAGGGGGGAGGATTTAGAGTTGGGGGATTCCTTTGAATTATTGCATTTGGCTTAGTTTGCAGAGCGCACATATGGAATGAAAACTGTAGGTGGAGGCCAGGTTTTATGCGTTTCTTATCGCCATTTGATTTGCCGGCTAAACTGCAGTAAATTAAAAAGTGCAAACAAAACACTTTGATAAGCATGTCTTCCAAGTTTATGGCAGGACGATTTCAAAAGCAAAAGGAAATAAAATCAGTCGCAGGATAATGCCAGCTACGCGAAGGTCCATAATTAGAAAGAGATGCCTGATATTGCCCAAAAGGAAAGCCAACTGTTCAAGGGCATAAAATTTTAAGACGTCGCTGGGAGGAAAATTAAAGTTGATTTTTAAACTTTTATATTTATTCAAAAATAAGGATATATCGAATTGGAAGGACAAAAGCGAAGATAAGATGAATACTGGAAGGATATTTGGAGTAGACTTTGAGATGCTTAAAAGATTATATCCCATATATAATATATATATATGATTATATAAGTTAATCAGTTGTAGCACCAAAGCGAAAATAAGTTGAGCTCTGGCAGGATAATTGGAGTGGATATTTTAGTCCTTAAAAATAATATTTATTTAAAGGTGGGACTTATTTATTAATATATCTAAAGTTAATCAGTAAAAATATATACTTTTTAGTGAAAATTCAAGTCAAAGGTTTAAAGGCAAGGTAAGATCCATGACAGGATAACCCGAGCTTAATAGCCTCATGTACATCTGCGACCATGTTTAACGTACAGAAAAATATTTTTTAATATATAAGTTTTTTGATTTTCTTTAATATTAATATTAAAATATCTACTAAGAAGTATAATAATAAGTTGGAAGCTGTAGAAGGACAATCAAAGTACCAGCCAATTGTAAAGTGGATCGCTAAGGATTCAAAGTTCTCTTCTAAATTAAAGTTTCACCAAAACTAGATCACATTTAAAATAAATTCAAATAAATAGAAAATTTTAAAAATTTTAAGAATTAATATCTTAAGGGTAAAAATTTATAAATAAAGTAAAAATAAAAAAAAAATTTATCTTTCAAAAACTGAACATTTTCTAAATTTTTAATGATCTATGCATTATATGTCATGTCCTCGCAAAAAATTTAAAATTTTCAATTCAAAATTTTACACTTAAAACAAATCCAATGAATTTTCAATTCATTTTCCACACCTGAAATTGTCACTTGAAAATTCGAATCCAATTTAAGTTCCAAACAGATGATAATTCAAAGTCATTTGATTAAAAAACAAAAAAAAAAAGGAAGTCTGTGAGTTTTTCAGTTCTGATGCTAAAAGAGAAGTGCAAACAAGGACAATCGAATCCTTTGTACAAATGTTTGGATTTGTAATTAGCAAGGATTTCAAAACACACAATGAACAAAGTCAAGGCTAATGAATGTTCACTCTTCGCTCTTTCAGTTCCGGAACCATCACCCAATTTCTGCCATTGTTCAGGCACATATTGACACCCGTAGAAGAAGCGGTAGATGAGGGAGGGGCGGAAGAGGCGATAGAGACCAAAGAACCCGTAAAACACACAACCCCGTGAAATGTCAACCCTTTTGTTCGAACGTTCGACTGGTACCGGGAGATGGGGTATTCCCGCCCCTTTGCAACAATTTAAAATCGAATTTTAAAATGAGGGTGAGAGGAGGGAGTGGAGAGAGAGAGAGAGAGTCCTGCACACGCAGGACGCTCCATGACTCTTGCATAATTCTGAAGTGTGTAAACAATAATTTAATTTTTCACTAATGCTACAAATTAGTGGTTTCTAAAAAATAAGGGAGTCCCCTCAATGCACGCTGTATGCTAATTCAATTGCAGGGCGATGACAGGGGCCTGACAAGGCCTGACAGGACTTGACACGACTTACCAGAACTCCAGAAGGTCTGACAGGGTTTCTGGTGCTTAAGCTGGTTATAAATTAGAAGGATATGTCATTAATGTCCTTTAGCCTCTGTGCAATTACAATTAAAAATGCTCGTCCGTCTACGGACATTGATCACGTTCGATTGGAAGTCATATCGAAGATGATATCGGGATGTAAATCATGATTATCATTTTATTGCTGACACATGTTTTCATTAACGTTCAACGTCGGGCAATAACATCCACCCACCGATGGCTTGCAGTGCCCCAAAAACGATGACAAATGATGTCCTTTCGTCCTGCCCAGTTGCCAATTTTCATAAATTCGCAATTCTGCACACTTGCTGCTGGCCATTGGGCGTGGAAAGTTGAACGTTGAATGTGGAATGTTGAATGTTGAATGTTGCGCGTTGAATTGCTGTATATTGCAGGACTCTGGCAACGGAGGGTCAGAGGTCATTGGGATTTACATAATCTTGAAACGACTGGCCATCAATCACACACACCGCACTATGGCGAGTCATAAAAGCTGAATTCTTGAAAATGCCCAAGCCCATAAAAATGTCCTTCGATGCGCTAATTAAACAAGGCAATGCCACCAAATGTTGCAAGCTCAACGACTCGCAACCGAGTAAGGGGTTACCCCAAAAAATTAGCATTAATTGCTCATTGACAATGTGAAAGGTAGCGGAAAACTCTTATAGAAGGTTCCCCCGAGAGGAGGGAACAGGGAACAATAAGTAAAAAAATAAAATGAAATAAAAAAAAGACAAAAAAGAAAGCAGAAAGGAAAAAATTTCTTTAAATAAGAAAATATCGGCAGACGCATCCTTTAAGGACGCGGACAGAAGTACACAATAATTTGACAAGTCATAATATTGATTACATTCCTGAAGATTTATGGATCACATATGCGATTTGAGGGCCTTTTAGGGTTTAGCCTCGATTATGGCTTGTAATCGAACAGTTCGACAATGTTGTCCATAAATCTTCCCGGCGACTGGCGTGTTACATTTTAAATCGAATCCGAGGAAGATTTATTTCCAGCTACAAGTGTGTACCCCTTCGACTCCTCAGGACCAGAACAAGGACCAGGACCAGGACCAGGACCAGGACCAAGGGCCACGGACTGACTACCCAACGGATTCAAGTGGCTTCTAGGGCAACATATGTGCGGGTTATTCTTCTCGCTTCTCGCTTCTCGCCTCTCGGCTTCGTGCCCGTATTCCCTGAAAGGGTGAAAGGGTTGCTCGGCCTGTGGCTGCAGGGCAGGGGGCGTGCCTCTTGGGTTGGTTAGTTGAACTAATTTCGGGGCAAAGTAATTTTTTCTTCTTTTTTTATTTTAGATTTTTTTTGCTTTCACTTTTTTTTTTATATATATTTTTTTTTCTGCCTTTACAGACGATAAATTTAACGCAATTTCTCTACAATTGTTGGGTTCGCGTTTTATTTTAACGTATTTTCCCGTATTTTTCCGTATGTTTCCCGTCGAAACGCCTTGGAATTTATGCAAATGTCCGTGAAATAGTCGAGAAATTGGTATAAAAAAAATACGAAAATGTTGAAAATAAAAGAAATTAACAAACATAAAATTAATGTTTGCACCCAACAAAAAAAATTGTGCTCTGCCAGGACGTCGTGCCCTGCACGTGTTCGCCTGCTGTTTTTCCGATTCGATTCCATTTCCATTGCGTTGTCAACCCACCCATCCCCTTCCTTCCTTCCTTGAACTTAGTTTTCCTTTTGTGCGCTTCTAGTATTCGCATTATTCTGAAATTGTTTTTATTTTTCCCTTTGCTTGGCCACCGCTCTCTCCACCTCTCCATCTCTCTCACACTCAGTCGTTCAGTCAGAGCACACACACACACATGTATACATTTATATATACTAGTGGCTCTACCTGCAAGCAATATAAATGCACATTGAAGATGCAGAGATTGTTGCCAAGTGGCAATAAGAGTAACGGTGAATGACCAAAATGTGCGAATAAGTACAAAACGAAGGCGATGCAGCAATAAGAAGATAACTCTAACGGTACAGCGCACACACACATGCACACACACATGCCAGCAGACCTTGATGTTGGGATTACTGTGACTGCCTTGATGACAATCGATAAATTTCAAACACTAATCGCGATAAACTACACGCAACAACAGCAACAACAGCAACAGCTTTAATTGCAGTTCGATGTGTGATAAAGAGTGGGTTGGGGGGAGGGGAAGGACGCATGATGGCCTGGCTTAAGACCAAGCCCTATCTCATTCAGTCTCCAACTAATAACCAAGAAACAAACAGGAAGTTCGTTAGTCCTACGTTGAATTTTTCTTTATTAAATTTTCACTTTGCTGACGGGCGTGAGCAACAAGAGAAGGAAAATTTTTGAGGGAAAACAAAATGAGGAAAAATGTGTGAAGCCGTGTAATGAATAATGCATGAAATTGCTGCCAACAAAGCCTTTTAAATGACGCTCTGGCCATGCGAGGCGGTGGAAAGGGCGGGCAGTGATTATCTGTCTACAAATGTGAGTGAATGAGTGCGTGTGTATGCGCGTGTACGTGTGCGTGTAGGTCATTAAATGTCCCACACACTCGCTGGCATTCTCTCTTTCTCTCATATGTTTGAATGGCTACAATTACCCAAACCAAGCAAAAATGCGGTAAATTGAACAAATATATACACACGCGCTTGCATTTATACAAACGCGCACATGCATACATACATACAAATATATATACATAAATATATACAATAAGCAGCAGGTACCTGCGACCATAAGCGCAAGCTCTGGAGCCATAGAAACTTTTGTCTACGATCAAAAGAAATGGTAAAAAGCTTTGTATGCTCGACTTACCGCTAGCCTGGAGCTTTTTTTCATGAGCAACGATTTACAGACGCGGCGTCGCTTGTGTTTTTTTACTATCACTTAAGTCCTAAAAACTGCATTTCATTTCACAAAATTCTTTAGAATATATAATAAACTGTTGTAATGCAATAATTAAATCAGATAATGCAATAATTAACACTTTAGTGAGCACAATAAACACTTTACTTAACACTTAACATTTTGAACTGCACACACACACGTCGCGACGGCCTCCCTCTTCGGGCGGAGCACGGAAACTGACCCACCGAAAAAATTTGCACTATGCAGATGACCCATAAAGCCGTCAATCTATTCTCACTCTCGCGCTCTCAATAATAAACACATGCAATGCATGCGTGCCGTTGCTTGTATGAGTGTATATGCACGTTCACATATACATACATACTTACGCTTATCTCTTTCATTGCATTTAGCCTTCTTTACGCGACTTGAAGCCATTCAGAATTGGAATACATGACAATATTAACGAAGTTCCCATTGAGATTTAAGTAGATCGCGCGATTGCTTTTCTCGCTCTCTTTTGCCCTATCGCTCTCTTTCATTTGACGCTTAATAGTCGCTTTTCTCATTTGGCATTTTTGTATTACCTTCCATTATAACTAATATTGCTTCTGTGCATTGTATACGTCAATTAGCCACAGAGCAGGTTCCGCTCATCATCTATGCGCTCTTTGTTTGCACAAATTGACTGACACTGATGTCCCCTCCCCTCTCTCCAACTTCCGACCCCCCCATGCTGGACACTTCCCTTGTCAGCACCCACAATGACAGCAAACTGACACCAGTCGAACTTTTGCTCTCATCCCAAAGCACACACTCATACACAAATACACACACGCCAATACATTCACGCACACATGTTACCATCCCTGTACGTGAGACTTTGGTTGCGTACACATACGCAACTTCTGCTTGTCCTCATCCCTCCCCCCGCATCCGATCCACTCTACATATGCTTTATTAGTTTATCCGTGCCAGGCAGGGACATTGTACGAACGGCGGCGGTGAGTTGGTGGACGAGAGCTAATATTAATTTATTGTCAATGTTGCCATCCGCGCCCATCCACCAACACCCCCTCCCAGCGCCCTGATCCGTCCGCCCCCCTGCTCCACCATCACCTACGGTGACTGCTTGCTGATATGCATCAAAATGAAAAAGGACAATTTAATTTCATTTACCACCGCAACCACACACATGCATACACACACACACACACACACATACATGGACGATGAGGAGCTAACATTTGGGGGATGGGGTGGGCGGACGATTGCGCCATTATTAACACTTGCGACCACAAAAAGTCGGTCAAAAGCTTGGCTAACAGTTTGGGAACTCAACTCTAATTATGAAATGATGAATCTCTGCACCGCAGCAAGCGGACGACACATGTGGCGCTTGGTCAGAGGCGTGTTGGAGCGGCAAGGGCAATGCTGATTTTGGTGCGCAGCTTCCGAGCTTCCTTGCCCCCACCCTCCGCTTTAACCCGCGGGGCCAGGCACTTTCATAATTCATTTTGAATACTTTTCGCTTATCGCTGAGGGAAAGATTTATGTCTGGCACTTTGGTAACTCGATACCTGGGCTCCGGGCGCTCAAGGCTCAACTCCTTATCCGCTGGCAAATGATTTAATGCTCACTTACAGTGGCTACTGCTCCCGTTCCGTTCTGTTTCGTGCAGTTCCGTGCTGTTCCCCGATGTTCCTTTCAGTTCAGTTCCGTGCCATGCCGTGCCATCCACGGACCTTGCTCCCAGCGGCGCCATTAAATCTCATTAAAAAGTTGCCTCCGACATGCAAATGCGTGTGCGATGGGCGGGGGGTGGGCAATCATAGGAGCTGCATGGATGCCCTGGGCAGGCGTGGCAGAGGTCGCGCAGCGGACAAGTGGGGAAAAAAAGGCATGCAAATTATAAATGTTGTCGCATTTCTTCGTGTCGAATGCAACAAAGCAGCAAAAGAAGAAAAAAACTTGGAAGCTTTTCACGCTTTTCACAAGACTCGGAATAAATGTGCCACACACATGTGCGTATATGTGTGTGTGTGTGTGTGTGTGGAATTGAAGTCATGCGAAACGATAGTCATCTTTGATTTGCACTTGATGAATGTTACGGAGCTTTCAATCAGAGCAAATGAATGGCTTAAAAGGGGGGCGGAGCAGGGAACGGATTTAAATGAAGTTGATGCCATTTTTGTTGGACTTGAAACATGCGTCACAGTAATTGGAATTGAAATTGAGTCAGCGTCAACTCTGCAATTGTGTTTGCCTTTATTAATCATTAATAAATGTTTTCTTTATTATTAAAAACGCAGCGACAGCGCATAAAATCAGCATAATAAATCCACGCACGTTTCCGCCCCCGCCCCCGCCCTCGCTCACAGCACCGTAGCCCCCAAGCCAGAGCCCAGACACTCTATCAGCGGCAAAAAGACAAAAGCACAAAGCAAACAAAACTATGTATGTATGTATATATGCACATTGCATGCTTATGCATGAGTATGTGTGTGTGTGTGTGGTTGGTCGCAAAGAGAGTGTAGCTGATAAGAAGCAAGAGAGAATTTTGCATTAAAATTTCAGTCACATTTGAAACGAAGACGAAGAAGCAGCAGCGGCAGCAGTAACTGTAGAAGAAAAAAATGCAGACGAACTTACATACGAACGCAAGTACATAAAAGACAGACAGGCCGACGGGGCTGACAGACAAACGGTTGGGCAGATAGACAGATAGACAAGCAAAACAGACCGCCCGAAAGTAAATAAGTAAACAAGCAGCAGCAGTAGCAGCGTATGAAGTAGGAAGGGGGAGTGGGGAGTGGGGATTGGCGAATGGAAGAGAGAGCATGAACTTCTGTGTGCAACGTGGGAGCCATGTTAACGCTTCGCTTTACATAAGCAAATAGAGTACAAAGTTTATGTGCATTCCAGCGGTGGGGCCGAACGGGCGAGAAAGGGACAGCGCTCTTCTACATATAAAGCACTGTCTGCTGTATATACCATTGGACGTAGATAAGCACAAGCATATGTATGCATGTTGCATATGTGTGCGTGTGTGTACATACATATGTATGTATATGATTCAGTGCTTGTGTGCGTCTGCTTTCGTATATACACATATTGCCGTATGAAGCTCAGTCACGTCCCGCCCATTCACTTGGAAAGTCGATGCTCGATGTGACTGATTACTGCGTCGGTTGTCGCGCTGTTGCTGCCTCTGTTACTGTTATTGAAAGGCCGCTGTTACTGTTAATGACAAACAATGCTCGCCATTTTTATTTTCTGTTTTTTTGATTCGCCCAAATATTTTTTGAACCTTTTTTTGTTGGCAATGGGAAAAAGTGTTTAGTCAGCCAGAAAACTGATGAAAGGTCAACTTTAAGACGCGCACAAAGAAAGTTGAAGGATCCATTCAATCGATATTCGCGACTCGTAGGAGTTTTGAGGTGTGAGCTTTAAGAAAAACTGAAACGAAATTCGGAAAACTTAACAGAGTTTCAAAAAAAAATAAAACAAGCAATTTTCAAATTGCATATAAAATATTTCCCAAAGGTCAAACCAAAATTCAACTGACCCGCACGATCCACCCGATCCACCCGATCCGATGTGTATAGCTGTTTTTCATGGCAATAACTGTTAAATGTATAACGGCTTCTCCTCCCCCAACTTCAATTGCTGAATTCTCATTAATTTCCTAAGCGATTTAATCATTTCAACACAAATCGCTGAGAATTGAATATTTTAATATGTGAATCGCGTTTCCCGGGAGGCTCTTCATTTGAATATTTTTTGTACTTTCTTTGGGCTTACCTCTGATTTGCCTCCCCTCCCTCTCCACAGCCTAGCCTAAACTCTGGGTAATTTGTCTGCGGATCAAACAATTGTAATTTTTGTAACCAAAGAATGTAAATTTTCCATGACGACAATTGTTCTTTTCTCTCTGCGGGGATGGGAAGAGAGTGGGGAGTGGATGTTGTAGCAAGAGGGGAAGAGGGGGTTGGGGGGCGACAGGTGAGCTCTATGATTGGGATTGTGTTAATATCCTGGTTACTTATTCATCAGGCACTCGGCACTAATCAAGTAAAGTAACTCGGGGAGGATGGCGACAGAAAGGACTCTGAACTGTTGGCAGCACGCATCCTTTTGGAATAGAAATTATGCACTCGCAGCCACACGGCTGCAGAATGAGAGGCGTGGCGATGGAGGGTTGGGTAGGCAGCACATAAAACATTCCGTTGCATAATTGAACAAGTTGGCAGGGCGGCCATAAAGCAGTGGCAGGACGAGCCAAGGACAATCCTAGGAAATGGCAAACGAATTTATGGCAGCACCCGCCCATATGTCTTTGGAGACTTATTTGTAGTCCTTCTTCTTCTTCTTATCCATGTGTGTGTGTGTGTGTGTGTGCGTGTGCGTGTTACTCGGATTGCGGGAGCAATTGTCATCCATGATAACTCTCCCGGAGTCGGTAGACGGGCTTTGCATTAAATATTTTTATGGCCCCTGCTACTTGAGGCTTCATTGTTTTATTGTCCTGCCGCTCATCAGCGCTCGTCGTATTTCATGAATATTTCACCAAAGCCCCGCACACTATATATACATATATATATGTATACACGCCCGTTGTCCTCACTCAGGATCCGGGTTGAGGATTGCGGTTGGCAGTTGGCGGCTTGCGGCTGGCGGCTTCTCATCGAGCATAGAAATTTTTGCATAGAAAAAGTTAATCTTTTTAAGTAAATTCCATGCTAAAATTAAAGTACAACTCGCTGGGGCATGGGGCTGGGTAGGGGGTTGGGGCCTGGGGCTTGGGGCTTGGGGTAGCTCTACTATCAACAAGCACACGCCACGCACTTCAAAGTTGCATGCAACGCGGCACAAGCAGCTCAAGACACACAAAAAGACAGCTAAGGAGATGGAAACGAAGTTGAAAGCGGAGATGAAGAGGAAGAGAGAGAGAGAGAGAAGAAGTTGGAGTTGGGGACGAAGTTGGGGGATTTAGACGGAGACGAAGACGGAGACGGAGACGGAGACGCAGGACAGAGACTAACGTTTCGCGCACGTGACGCGCATTTCCAATTAGATTTATGATTTTAATACTTCGTATTTTTTCATAAAGTCTATGGAAGCGGCAGCACCGCCAACAGAAGCAGCGACAGCGGCGGCAGCGGCGGCAGCGGCAGCAACGGCGGTTGCAGTGGCAACAACACAAGAGGCAAAGGCAACGACTTCGGACTTGGAAAATTATGGTTCGGTCTTGGGGATAGTATGAAATTTCCTAGTTAAGCGATGCGAGCCAAAGTATTCCATTAAATGGAGGAATGGGTTAGGACTCTCCATGATGATGAGCATGATGCCTGATGGATAGCTGGACGGAGTAGCGGGGGGAATGGCTCCTATATGCAATGCGTGTCCAAAGTGTCCACTCGGCCATTATTATGGCTAAACGCATTAGCCGCAATCCCGATTCGGTTTGCTGGCAATGCAGAAAATCGCCATCCCCATTGCAGTTTTAATCCTTAGGAATTTCAAATCAATATTCAACATCCTTTTCCTTTTTCCCTGGAAATCGGAGAGGCACAGAGCAGCCGCTGAATGTGTGAAACCAGGAATGACAAGTGCTCATAATTCCAATTGGAGTTGATCACCTGAAAGTTACATCATTCCTATTGGAATTGATCCCTCGATGGCTGTAAAAATTCCTATTGGAATAGATAGATAGGAAGCGGTATAAAATTCTAATTGGAACTGTAAATTTCCAATTGCATCATTATTCTTGTTGGAATTTTAAATTTCTTATTGGAGCTGATGGCTTGACATTTTTTGAGATTTTTATTAATTATATTAAAAATTTGTTTTTTTTAAATTTTAATATTCTTATTGGATTTTTTTAATTACGACGTAGTATCCCTCTTTTAATTTAATATTCTTATTGGAATTTAAAATTTCTAATTGGGAATGATAACTTGATATATGGCTATGATTCTTATTGGAGTTGAGCACTTGAAATTTATACAAATCTTATAGGAATTCATCATTTTATATATTCTTATTGGAATATCTCGCTTAGAGGTTGTATTCTTCTTATTGGAATCTCTCCGTTTAAACTATAAAATATTTATTGTAACTTTCAAATTCTAATTGGAACTGAAAGCTTAATTTGTTCAGTATTTGCAAAAAAAATTATTTTAATATAAAAAATCGATAAATTTGTATTTCATTTCGGCAATTTTTTTATCGCATTTTCGATAAGTAGCAATCGATTTGCCTATCGATTGCTTTTAATCGCGCTGCCCCCTAAAAAATTTAAGAATCATTAAGCCAAGTTCCTAGGCCAACTCGAATCTCAGGTAAGCGAATCGCTTGCCTATAAAAAACCCCCAAAATTACCCCCAAAATTGGCCAAGTTCCCATTGGACTAGACGATAGTTCGTATCGCTCCTGAGATCCGGAACGTCGACCCGCCTAATCAATGGCCTCACATCGAAGGGGCCATTAAATTTGTTAATTCTCTTAAAAACAAAATAAAGCCAAAACAAAAAATAAACAAAACCAAAAAGAAAACAAAAACAGAAAAAAAAAACAAAAACAAAAAAAATAAATAAAACAAAAACAAAAACAAAAACAAAGCAAAAAAAGGCACAAACAGAAAAGAGAGAAAAAAAAAACAATCAAAATTCAGGCCAAATCGAGAAACGAGAGCAGCTTTAAGACTTGGTCAGTGTCTTATTTAAGTTGTTGTTGTTTTTGTTGTTGTTTGTGTAGTTGCTTTTGTTGTTGCTTTTGTTGTTATTTTTATTGTTGTTTTTGTTCATTTTGTTGTAAGGTTTTTCGATGGGTTTTTACGGCGCACAGAAGCATTTCCAGAGGGGGAGTACCAGAGGTGATGGTGGCAAAGACAATGGACAAGGGGGCAGGTGGTTGGTGGCTGGTGGAGAGGGGAAACAGAGGAAGGGAGTGTGGTGGGGGAGAGGGGAGGGGTAACAGGGGCCGCACCTTATCTCAAATGGGAAATCATTACCGCGTTTTTATTGTTTTACAGTTTGCAGACAAATCACAGATCTCATAGTTGTTGCCATTGCCGTTGTTGTTGCCGTTGTTGTTGTTGTTGTTGTTGTTGTTGATGTTTTTGTTTTAATGGCGCAACTTTTGCTGTAAAAATATTTTAACAACATTTCACGTAATTTCAACAACAAAATAATTACATTTTTAAGTGCACTTACAAAGTGTTTCTCACATTTGGAACGTAAAGTGAAGAAATCGGGAAAAGAGTCAAGAGGCAATAAAAAAAACCATCAGCAACCTCCTAACTGATGTGAACTGAGCATCTGTTAAGGAATCTCCATTCTTATCTGACATCATCTACATTCTGTTACCTATACAATATATTCCTCATCTCATCATCTCTTCATCTCATCTTCCCATCATCTCATCATCCCATCAGATCCCTCAGTTATCATCCTTTTTATGGCACTTCCCTTTAAAAAATGGGAGCACATTTAATAAAATTAACATTTGATATGTTAAATGTGAAATGTTACGCTTAACATTAATAGAGCTATGTTAACATTGAACTCAACTTAACATTACTTCTCTCTGTTAACATAGAAACTGCGACTGTTTACAAAACTTGTGATATTTTGGAAAATCAATAAATAAAAATTAAGTATATAAAAATAATAAATATATATATGATATAATAATTATAAAAATAACATAAGTATATAATATAATAAATAAATATAAATTTTAAAATACCCTAACTCACTGGCGTCGAGCCTAGCTGAGCCACTAAGATCTCGCAGACTAAAGCGAATACATCCCACCGATCTCCCTAATCGTAGGATTAATTAATAAGATTAATACTTATATATTATATATATAATAAGTTAAGTCAATGTATATATTAGGTTAACTAACTTTAAGGTTACTTTGTATCCATCCCTCCTTTCCCTTTTTTAAGCGCCTGGCCGAGTTCAAAAGACTGAACAGTTTCCGGCGAAATAAATAATTGTTAAAAAAAAAAAAAAAAATTTTAAAATAATAATTTCTATTATAATTATAAATATAATTATAACAATAATAATACAGATTTTTAATCAGCTCTTTTCTTTCTACAAATAAAAAGTTGTAGTTTTCCCCTACGAAAAATCGAACTGTTAATTTTTGTTAACATAAACTGTTAACATAAACTGTTAACATAAACTGTTAACATAAACTGTTAACATAAACTGTTAACATAAACTGTTAACATAAACTGTTAACATAAACTGTTAATGCCTATTTTTATACTATGGGATTAATTCTGTTATCATATTTGAAAATCAAAGGACTTTCTCCTATTACTTCCCACTTTACTTTTTGCATTCTTTTCTTCTCTTAACTTTCTCTTTTTCAATTCTTTCATTTATGGCCAATATCACTTATATCTATCTAGAAAATTTTCCTGCCAAATTTTCCTGCCAAGTTTCCCCGCCAAATTTTCTATCTAAATTTTCTTCTTCTGTTTTAATTCTCTTTTTTCTCTGATCATTTCTCATTTCTCTTTTTACTCTTTTTCTCTTTCGGTTTCTGCACTAGACATTCATCTTCTCTTTTCCATCTAATTTTACGGTCAGCTCTGCTCTTCCTTCCCCTCCCCCACCCCATTTTATACCTTCTTTATACTCGTTATCATTTGCCAAATTCCTGCATTGCCCCTTCCCCTGGCTGCACCTCCTCCCACCCAGGGACAAGTCTGTTAAGCAAAGCTTCAGGTGTTGTACTTGTTGGCAAATGTTAATAATCGCCTAACATCAAATTAACATTGCCTCGGGGACATTCCTGGACGGGGACTCACTATGTCCTGGGAGACAAATCGCAGTTTTATTCAAATGCCGCGAGGACCAAAAATATTGCGAATCTGAATAAATTCGCCGTGAAATTGTCAACTTGCACTGCCTACGGAGTGGAAGGGGGTTGGTGGGAGGGGGTAGGGTGATGGGTGGAGGGTGGAGGGTGGAGGATGAAGCCTGGAGGGTGGTGGGCAATATAAGTACATCCTTCCTCTCGCTCCTGCGCTCATTCCATGTCTCGATTCGCGAGTTGATAAATTTGCAACAATTTCGCACACTCGTGTCTTTTGTTTTCCTTCCTCTTTTTTTCGTTCCTTTTTATTTTGTTTTCAGTTTTTGCTTTTGTTTTTGCTTTCGTTTTTTTTTTTTTTTTTTGTTTTTGGTTTTTGTCAACAGTTGCCCGGCGGAAATTGGTGACAGTTGTTGTTTATTGACATGCCCGCAGCCACCGTGAAAACATTTTAAAATTTGTAAAACATAAAACCAAATCACAGCAACATTTGCCCGGGTCGGTAGGGGGGTGTGGGTTGGGGTGTTGGGGGAGGGAGACCCGTAGGATAACCAGAAGAGGAACGGCAAGAACGGCGGACTAGAAAATTCGCATAATATTTCACACCATTTATTTTTTAGCCGGAGGCTTGTTTTTCCTTCGGTTTGTAATCGGATGTTCCGATGTGGCAACGGCTGTGCCAGGAAGGGGGGTGGTAAGTGGGCAGGGGGTGACCGAAGACCGAAGATACAAACACATATAAGCAGACACTTAGATGTGCAGATACAGGACTCATGGATGTGCCCATCGATGGGACATATGTTCCTGATCACAGCTTGAAAATTCATCGAGAATTTTATTAAAAAACTACAAATTATTTATTTTTATTTTGTGCTCGACTAAAAGATACTTTTTGAAGCTACAAAGATACATTAAAGTATCTATGTGCGCATAGAGTAGAAAATAGAGTCCTGTTAGTCGCTAAGCAGGAGTTAATAAACATTTTCAAAATTTACGAAAAAATTAATTAAATTAAAAGCTACAAATTAAAATATATATCTGGGGCTCCGCTGAAAAATATATTTCTAAGATACAAATGTATCTATGGGTGATAAAATGGCTTACCTCTGATCTAAGAGTAAAAGTTAATGACCTATTGTAAAAATGTACAAAATATTTAATTTAAACTGAAATTAAAAAAAATAAAATTAATTCTTGAAGCTTTACTAAAAGATACATTTAAAGATACAAATGTATCTATGGCTCAAAAATGTGTGCCTGTTGATATGAGAATTAAAATTAAGAAACAGTTAAAAATCAAAAAAAAATCTATTAAAAAATAAATCGAAAAACTCATTGTATTTTTAGGTTTTGGATAAAAGATACTCCTTAATGAGATCCTTAAAGGTACCTGAAGAAATTCAAAGCCTTCTTCCGTCAACTGAAAGAACCGGAGGCCGAAGAAAAGGACTCTTCTTCGAGTTGAATATTGAATCGAAGGTTGATAAATAAATTATTTGCGCGACTCTTGGGAGTCCTTTAAACTGATCTCAAACAACACTCAAAGATATCCTTAAGTCTGACACTAAGGTACCCTTTCAACCAAAGCCCATAAATGACTCTGAGATATCCTTTATTCTGATTTTAAGCACAACTCTAAGATACTCTTTAAGCTGACCCTAAATATGACTGTAAAATACCCTTTAAACTAACCCCAGGCGCGACTCAGAGACATCCTTTAATCGACAGTTCTCAGATACTTTTTCATCTGACTCCAAGATAGCCCTTAAACTGAGTCCAAATTTTCATTGCATCGTCTCATTTCCACTTTTTCCTAAAACTATATCCTTTTTGGGCAAAAACGTATCCTGTTCCATTAAAAACTCATTAGTCATAAGGCAAGGAGTCAAGTTCCCCAGTGTGGGGCTCTTCAGTTCCCCTCTAATGGATGTCTTATTACCATCGCTACTTACGCTGGGTGTATCATTTTTACCGTTAGTCTGGAAAGTTTTACCTTGAGCTGAGTCCAAGGTTCGTTTCCTCGTCTTGAGAAACAACATTAAAGTTTCCGCATTTCTCACATGTCGGAGCGACTTTCAATTAGAAATTTGCGCACACTCAGCACTAAAGGGACACTCCAACGACTCGACCCCCTCCCCTTCCTCTTCCCCCAACCCCTTCCACAAAAACCAACGTTGAGCGACTGTTCCCTTCTCGTCATCAGCCTCATCACTGAGGACGTCATAAAGCGTCAACTTTGCCAAGGATGAGGCCTCAAAGTGCGTGACGAGCCGAGGAGCCCATGAAACAGTTCCCCAGGGTCCTCAGCTGTGTGACAAAAGCAAACCAAATAGTAAAACACAACTAATGGCCAAGGATTGAGGAACAGGACGAGACGTTAGTCGGGGCATATAGATGGAAGATAGGATGAGCATAGGACGGAAGGGGAATTGGAGCAGAATCCCAGAAGTGGAGGGCGTAGAAAATTGGTTAAGGTCAGCACAAGTGGAGAGGCGAGCGCTCTGCGTGTTGATAGATGCTTAAGTGGAGGAGAGTGAAGGGGAAAAGGATACATGAAGAGGTGGAGAATACGTGGAAGGACTTAGAAACTATCCTGTAATGCAGCTTTCTAGATAAAAAGGATACAAAGGATATTCTATGCCAACAGAGAGGTTCATAACTCTTATTTCCATATAAATAATTTTCCGGCCCTTTCGCTCTTTGGAATGTCCTTTGAATGTAATACAACTCCCCGTATTTTCTTTCTCTCAACTTCACCTGAGGTTATCCTTCAGATGTGTTCAATAAATCGCTTCAAGGCGCCGGATAATTGCCCTGCAATTTTCCATTGCTCGTAAATAATTAATTTCGAAGACCGGAATGTCCTGCGAATCGCCACTATTGAACTTCCTGCGTTATCTTATTTATTGGACGGTCGAAAGGACGTCTCTGATTTGTGGCTACTCAAAAGATGTTGCGACTCATTCTATGAATTGTCCTTGCCCGCTTCTTCCTGCTTCCCTCTTCAAGCCTTTCTCTTCTTCGTCTTCTCCCTTTCTATCTCTATCTTCCTCTTCTCCCTTTCTATCTCTATCTCCTTCTTCTACCCTCCATCTATCTATCTCCCTCTCTCGGGACAGTGGCCAGCAAAAGTCAGTGGACCATGTCTGAGGTCATTTAGATGGAAGATTAGTTTTATTGCCCAACTTCTTGCAAATTGTTCACATAATATGGAAATCGTGATGTTGTCCCTTTGGAAGAGCTTAGGCATTCGCTCCTACAACCAGCCACAAGGAGGGGAAGGGAATTTCGAATTATTTTAAACTATGATTTACGATTGAAATGAGTTTCAAGGACGAGACTCCATCAATCGACATATTAGAGAATATATTAAATACAATAAATTAAAATGAAGCTGCTGATTCTATCATAGGAAAGCTTCAGGCTCAGGACATAAGCTTCAAGACTTCAGTTTCTGGGCTTCAGCTGCAGGACTTCAGCTGCAGGACTTCAGCTGCAGGGCTTCAGCTTTATTCAATTTGATTTTCATTCACATCGATTGACCTCTGACCCCCGCCCAGCAATACCAGAAATCATCTCATATGTGCCAGCAATTGGCCTCAGGCAATGAATCCTGCAGACAAGTGAAGGTAATTTGTTTCTCAAGAGAGCTACTGCCTCATTCTCTTTCTATCTATCCATCTCTCTCTTTCTCATTCTACCTCTCTACCTCTCTCCCTTTCTCTCTTTCTCTTTTATTCAATGTCTGTGAATTCAAGTTTAATGAAGTGGAAGCATCCTGGCAAAAGGGTAGAATCTGAATCTCTGAAAAGTCTATTGAAACAACATTTCTGCGAAGGAAAACAAATCCTTCAATGGTCATTGATTAAATATGCCATACCCTGTAATACCCACATAGAGGGGAGTATGCCTGACTTAAAAAAATATATATAATATTAGAAATGTAATCTCTTTACTCCCAATTCCCAGGGTTCCTCAGTCTTACCCCATACAAAGTCAGTTGCTGTTTCTGTCGATGGAATTTAAAATTTCGAAGGATTTCTCAAATTTGTTTTCATAACTTAAGTATCCAAAAACTCTATAAAATTAGTATTAAATTTCTGTATTTCTAAATCACAGGGCATCTGCTAGTCGAGCTCAGGAGAAGGGACATCAAAATTCATCTTCTCAGAGTTCTTCTTCTTTACAGAAAAAAGTCTCCTAAATTTTTACTACCTGAAAATTTGATGATGGAACGAAAACTGATATACCCCTATTTATAGGGTATTTGCTAGTCTCATAATGCTACGTACTTTCAAATTCAAATGTAAAGAAACTTGACTTTAGTTACTGTTAAGCTGTAACTGTTAAATGGTAACTGTTAAGTGGTAACTGTTAAGTTGTAATTGTTAAATGGCAGCTTGTATTGAGGAGTATTTGTAACTGCTACTCAAACTGCTACTCTATATCCATTGTCGTGACTGTCACTGTTACTGTAAAGCAGCTTGAAATTGGTAACTGTTATTTGATAGCTGTTAAGTGGTAACTGTTAAGTTGTAACTGTAAAGTAGTAACTACTTAGAGATAACTGTCAAGTGGTAACTGTTAGCTTGTAACTGCTAAGCTGTAACTGTTATATGGTAACTGTTGAGTGGTAACTGTTAAGTTGTAACTGTTAAATGGCAGCTTGTGTTGAGGAGTATTTGTAACTGCTACTCAATCTGCTACTCTATATCCAATGTCGTGACTATCACTGTTACAGTAACTGTTACTGTCGCTGTCACTGTCACTGTAAAGCAGCTTAAAACTTGTAACTGTTAATTGATAACTGTTAACTGGTAACTGTTAAGTGGTAACTGTTAACTGGTAACTCTTAAGTGGTAGCTGTTAAGTGGTAACTGTTAAGTTGTAACTGCTAAGTAGTTACTGTTAAGTGATAGCTGCTAAGGTGTAACTGTTAAATGGCAGCTTGTATTAAGGAGTATTTGTAGCTGCTACTCAAATTGCTACTCTATAGCCGTTGCCGTGACTGTCATTGTTACTGTCACGGTTACTGTCACTGTCACTGTGTGGCGATATGACAAATTGAGTTATTCGCATCTACATACAAGGAACGAGTACTCGATGCGAATACTTGTATATTTCATTAGTATTCGTGACGCTGATTGCATTTTAATTAACGCGGCGCCAGTTCATGGACCCTCCCCCTTATGAGAGCATACACACAGCGGCGGGAGACGCAGAGTGCAAGAGATGAAGGGAGACGGGGAGTTACCCCTTAACCCCCCCTCGTGGCGATGGAAAGAGAACCCGTTTGATTGAATTTAAACCCCAAAGCGATTCAAGCACACGAAAAATTGAAAGAATCTTTTAATAACTCAATTTGTTTGGGCTCCGTTTGTGTAGCTGCTTATTAAATTGTTAGTCGACCAGCAGACAATTTGTTAAGTTAAGTGGATTCTAGATTATAGCTATCGAAATTCCACCAAAATCGAGCTATCGATAACGATCCGCAGCAAGGGATATATCGCTGATGCTTTAATGGAAACTAAACAGTTGAGTGTTAGTTACATATCAGGTAATTCATGGTCAGTATAGACATTGCATTTTCTTTCAATGATTTCCGATATAAATTATCGAAGGAAGCTATCGGAAAAAGTTATCGGATATAGTTGAGGAGGAATGAACTTCTGGAAATTTGTGTGGGAACCTTAAAAATAAGCCTTTTGACTTTAATCAGTAACTCATTTACAAATATTCGAAAATCTTAGACAATTTATCGATAAATCTTTACAATCGACGTGTGTCTTAAGTATCGAAGCCAATACGTTACTCAATAGTAATTCATTGCTTTCAATTTTTGAGCCAAACAAAATTTGATGGTTATTACACAAATTGAAGCTATCGATAACATAGACAATTATTATCGATAAATAAAAATACCCAAAATGTAATGCAGCAGTTATGAAATTTAGCATGTGAGGCAAATGTTTATGTCAAGTGCATAATCGATTGCCATTTATGCATTGACCTGAACGTCTTCGATATTTATCGATAACAAGTTCTTAGGCAAGCAATTGTGGAAAATCCTTTATGGTAATAACTGTGAAAAGGGTTTACTGTTGTCATTTTATATACAATTTTATCTATTCCACGGATTCAGCTTCATCATTCGAATTCCCAAAAGTTACAAAAAACAAGGGATGCTCCGCCCATGACGATGATGGCGATGGGAAGGACGTTGTTTATCCTGTTTTGTATTGTCGATAAGCTAAGAATCTACTGGGTGGATATTTGCTTCTGTTTACTGTTATTGGACATTCACAGTTCCTGATGACCAACAGCCAACAACAACAACTACAAGAACAACAGAACGAAGAGCTGAACGTTTGGGGAGGGGGGGAGCTGGGGGTATCGAGTACTGGAAATGTTCGAACTGGGAATTTCATCGATCATAAAAATAAAATGGAAATTGCTACTTCAATTTATTTGCGGCTCTGGCAAAAGACGTAAAACAGTCATGAATTATTAACAGGTATGTGCGAAGGAGTGTCCACTGTGGATGGATGGATGGACTGGATGGACTCGATGGACTGGATGGACTGGTCATTGAACCAGCAGCTGGAGCGGCGACTTCGAATCAGAAAGGCTACAAATTTATCGATTTTCAAATCGTAAATGAATGTTGAATGATTCGAAAGTTCAATGAGTGTTAAAGGACACTCAAACTGGGAAGAAGAAGTTGATGAAACACGAATGAGAGGAAGTACGAAGGAAAAGAAATGATGAAGAGAGAGAAACAAAAGTTTGGAAGTTTTCGATATAAAAAAAGTTTCCAAATTATTTTGAATTTTAAAAACATTTTCAGGATATAAGAAGAAGCAAACATCCTGATCTCACGACTCTCCAAACTTTTAATAGTTTTTTCTTTTTTTTTTTGTACCAAAAATCGTAAAAATTTCTGTTTTTGTTTCTCATTTTTCAAGTCTCGACTTTTAAACTGTGAATTTCAAGTCAAAACTTCCCACCATCCATCCACGTGTACCCTTGAGTCCTTTAGCGCAAAAGGAGCTGTTTATCATTTTTGAAGGATTTCCCAAAACGTTCAGAGATGGGAACCCATTTTTTGATTAGATTGCGATAAAGGGCAAACGCCCCTATGGACAATGCTCTGAGCTCTCCCGGGCGCGCACTCAGGTGTTCCTTTTGACACTTTATGAAATTTATGACATTATTGGCCTTCTTTCACTTGCTTTCCCTAGAAAGTGAATCGCTCGACTCTCGACTCTCGACTCTCGACTCTTGAATCTCTAACTGTAAAACCGTAAACTGTTTTGCTGTTAACCTGAGCAGCGTCAAGGCCAGCAAGGACATTACCAGGACAACAGGCAGTCCGGCCAAAGGCAGGCCACAGTCGGGCTGGCGGACAGGTTAGGCGGGCAGGCGGACAAGCGGAAAGGTGGACAGGCGGACAGGCCGACGGACCGGCTTACAGGGAGTCGGGCCACGACAAGTCAGTCAACGATTGTATCTGGCGATAAGGAGCTGCCCTCCTGTCCAAATACTCGTATTATTCCGAGTGATATATTTCTCTATTACAGACAGCGACCGCAACCGTGTGGCAGCTGAGGAAAAAAAAAAAAAACAAAAACGGACCTGAACATCGCCAAGCGGAGATCTTAAAGATGCCACAGTGAGTGAGGGGGAAGAAAGAGAGAGAGGGAGAGGGAGAAGGAGCCACTGCGAGTGAGTGAGACGGGAAGAGAGGGACGACCCATCGACCCAACGTTGTGTTTGCGGCCTCAGAGTCTTAAAGCTCGTCGCAAGATCTTTTATCTACAAAAGCGCGCGCCCGCTTTACGAGCAGATGACAACCCTAAATCAAAAGCGCCGTCGGCAACTTTCATGCAAAACTCCTCCGGCCGGCGAGCCGACGAGCCGACGAGCCGACGAGCCGACGAGCTGACGAGCCGGCAAGCTGATGAGCCGTTCGAGAGTCTCAGGCGGAAACTCTAGAGAAGCCGCATAAATTATCAGGCGGCATGAATCTAAATTAAACAAAAACAACAACACAAGCAGCGACAATAACAACAACAACAACACAGGCAACATCAACAACAACAACAACTACTACTAAAAACAACAACAACAAACAACATTTGAAATTTGCCAACGCAAATCCTTAAAAACACAAACAAAACGCTGCAAGTCGATTTTCAATTTGAGTATCCCCCCGCTTATCCCCGCCTTAACCTATCACCAACCACCCTACCGCCCTACCACCCTCCCACCGGCCACCATCCACCTCCCACCCCACCGCTACTTGAGGCGACTGCCAAACGCCTTAAGATTTCCTCCGGCGAGCATCTTACAAGGATTCACCATTAAAAATGTTAATTAGTTGGGCAAACATTACGAACATTACGATTGAGCATCAGCCGCAACTGTTGCCACCTGAGGACAGTGGCATCCGCCCCAGGATATACCAGCTAAAATGCGCCTCAAGGTGCGACTAAGACAGTCGCTAATTTAAATTGAAGCCAAATTAAATCTGAGGGAGAAAATAATTTAAATAAAATAAATTATAAATTTTCTAATTTTTTATATTGAGTGGAAAGTTATTACTTATTAAATAATTAATTAGTTAATTAATTAACTAAAATGTGTAATTAATCAGAAGAAGTAAATAAAATACTGAAAGTTTTACTTCTTTCAAGAAAATACTAAAAGACAGCAAATAAAGTAAAGAGAAGTATTTTTGGGGATTACAATATTTATGTAAAATACTGGCTTAAAGTAATTATATATTAATTTTAAATACTGATTAAAAATATTTAAAATATTAAGATTTAAAATTATTAATTTAATATTTGTTTTTAGAAAATTACGTAGATCAATTTTAAAAGCTTTTAATGTAATTAATTTTATATTTATAATTTTATTTGTGTATTGAAAAAATAAATATATTTTCTTTTTGGGATATTTAACTTGTTTTTACTATATACTTTATAAATTTAAATTAAAAACAAAATATATTGAACACTTCAAAAATAAAATATTTTTTATAGTTTTAATAAATGTATTATTTATATCATCGATTCCAGCGCCACTTATGTAGGGCGGTATTTGTTGATATATATTTTATATTTTATAAAAATTTTACTTTATTTATTTATTTATTGCATTAATTTTATAATAATTAATCAACTGATAATTATTATAAATTATCTAAGGAACTCATATATTTGTAAACCTATAATAATTTATAGTTTATTATAAATATGAATTAATTAATAATTTAATTAAATACTTATAGACCTGTATTAAGAGTCGTCCATCTCTGAAGCAAATGGTAGCTATGAAAAGTATCTCAGGGTATAAATGGGATTTATAAAAATAAAATTAATTAATTCTTAAATTTTATTGTAAAGATTAATACGGGTCATAAGGCTGGTAAAACGTATAATTCTAAATAAGTTAAAGGGAGTAAATGTTTGTTATAATAACTAGAATCTGAGGAGCTAAAATGAAGAATCTAAAAAATAAATTTGTAAATAATATGAAACAAAAAATGGATGCATAATAAATAAGGTAGAATACTAAATAAATTAAAAAAAAATTACATTAATTATAAAAATTATAATATATTATAAATTAAGCTACGTGAATATTTTGCATTTACCCTCAATTTTAGAACATTTAAAAAATCCCCGAGCTTTAGTACATTTTCTATTTTATATTCAAAGAAGATACGATGTTCATGGAAAATGTCTAGGTTTTTCGTACTTTCATTTTTTAACAAACTTTACAATGTAAAAAACTGCAAGTATTTCAAAAAACACCCCATCAGACTCACACGGATTAGTCCTTAAAGGACTATTAAAATATTCCATAAAAAATCAGTAAACTTGGAAATAAAATTAATGATAGGCGAAGCATTGGGAATATTAATATATGAAATTAAGTATTTAAAATTAAGTATTTAAAATTAAATATTTAAAATTGAATATTTAGTGCAATGAATAAGATTTTTAGAATGTTCTAAAAATATTAAATCTAAGCTAAAAATATCTTATTTTCTTTTAAATTCTCTATCCTTTGCATTCGCAGGCCCAGAATTTTTGTCTGTAGTTTGGTGAATCGTTACCACGGTACAGGAATTCGAGAACGTGGCCGGGACGGGAGCATCGCGTGCATGCAAATTGCAGGCGGGCTGCAAAGATTGAACGCCAATTAGGATGAATGTTTGGCTCTTGGCGCACGACGCTCTGCATCCAAACGCCCCGCCGGACCAGACAGCATGACGCCACAAGAGATGCCAGACTGAGTGGGCAATAGTGTGTGTGTGTGTGTGTGCGACAGAGAGGGGAACAGTTAACACAAGAAAGGGAGCTCCAGCTACTCGTCTTGGATGCCTCCGCCTTTGGTTAATTGCTAAAAACTGTTCACACGTTTCGGCAAACGCGACTTTTGCATACAGGCAACACCTGAGCAGCGGCTGCTGAACTTGAGGATGTTCGATGAGGACCTGCTGACCACTGATGGTCACACTTGACTCACACACACACACACACACATACACAAATATACATATACACGGAATTGTGTATGTCAGTCACGTAGTCATCAGTGCAAAGAGTCTTTCGGAGCAGGAAATCAATATCCAAGGAGCCAAACCATCAAACGTTTGTTTAGCTTCACTTCCGTTGCATCCCTTAAAGATTAAAGACCAAAGACAGACACAACTCTTCATCGATGAAGATAAATTTATAATATACACACACACACACACATTTATATATAATTATACATATATACCTCATATATATCTCTTCAATTTTCTAGTTGTATTCCTTTTGAAAAATTTCGAAAGTTTCTTTCGTGGCACCGGGCATTAAAATTAAGCATGTACGGTATGTCAGAGACCCAGTTATGCAAATCCAAACAAAAATCCAAACTCATAAATATCGACAATTCTACGAATTTGTCTGTATCGTCAGACCCACTCTGAGAGCCATTCCCATTCCCATTCCCATTTCCAATCCCAATCCCAATTTTAATCCGAGTCGATGTCGCGGTTGCGGTCTCAGTGCCAGGGACTGTCAGGTGTGCGCTTTAAATGCACAACATCAACTACCAAAATTGTAGGCCCACTTGGGTAAGTCGTATGTCCGTACACTTCAACATATACGCAGCAGTACCCAGCAGTACCCAGCAGTACCCTGTACCCGGTGCCCAGTGCTCGGTGCTCGGTGCGCAGTACCCAATCCCAGTGAACACTACCGACTTCTATTATCCAAAGCCTTTTAATATGAGACGCACGTTCCCCCAACCGATCCAACGGTTTGGTCGTTAAGAGCCGCGACTCAAGTTATTTGTTTATTTCGCCCCCTCTACCTTCCTCTCTCTCTCTCTCTCTCTGTCTCCCACTCTCCCTCTCTCGCACTATCTCCCTCTCTCCCTGTCTGTCTCTTTCTGTGTCACTTTGTCGCTTGTCGTCTTTAATTTCCATTCGACTTTCAGCGAATCAATCAAGTAACAACGATAACAACACCCGCAGAAGGTCTTCACACACACACATACACACACACACCTGCACACACACTACATTCTGATCCCAAAGATAAAAAAACCCCCCGCCCGCCCTTCCTACTGTTCGCGACAGGTGCATAAATCAAGCTCCTCATATATTATTTTTTGCTTTTCTCTCCGCCTCGCTCCCTCTTCCTCTCTCTCTCTTCCTCTTTCTCCTTCTCTCTTTATCTTGACTTCTTTTTTTTTTGGAAATAGTTTTAAAGTTTATAAATTAAAATTGCACGAAATTTCATTAGGTTTGGAGGAAAATCAATAGTCATAGAAGAAGCAGAAGCAGCATCCACATGCCCCCTCTCTCTTTCTATCTCTTTCTCACTCACTCTCGGTGGCATTTGATGTTTCTATCCCTTTCCAACACTTAGATATTCACATCTCGCATGCTCATCACGTGCCATCAGATGTTGGCAAAGTTCCCAGCAAATATCCCATCGAGAAGTTTTGTATACTTTTTAGCACATATTTTGAGTTTGTCTACTTGTCGTTATGCTAGATAAAAGACATACACACACACACACACATATACATATATACATATATATATTTCTAAAGGATGTTTATATATACAGATTTGTATGTATTAGTTGGACGGATTACGACTTATGTATTACATTTAGACAGCCAAACACAAGGTACTTCATCGCTCAGACTTCCTCATGATGAGGCGGGCGGAAAGCACGACAGGATTGGTTAGAAGGAGGTGCTCATTGGTATACGGAAATATTAAAATAATGTAATTTCGGATCTCTAGTATTTTTAACTAAAGTAATAAATACTCAAAAATAACTTTCAGACTCATGTAACAAACTCTTCATAACTTTGAGCTAAAACAACTTTTTTTGAATTGCAGGAACTAAGAGAAGATCAACAAAGCAATAGCTAAAGATCCAAAAACATATATAATCCATAAATATATTTATACCATAAATAATAATAAATAAATTTACATATATATTTATAGAGAGTCACAGTCAGATGAGACGTTAAGCTAAGAACTAAAAGTGTACTAAAATTGCTTTTAAAACTATGGGCTTTTCTGTCATTGAAAGTTACTTTGATTTAAAAGGAAGATCACATGTTTATAGTTCATCCATTCTTAAGTAAAATTATTGATATATTGATCCTTAAGTCCAAATCTCTAATACATTAAAATATATCGATAAATTTTGTTAAATCTGCGCTTACCCAGGACTTCAAGCTGCCCCTCCCAAAGCGATACTCAAGTCATTTGAACTTCTTAATTATCGATCATTTCGATAAGAGATAAGCAAATAAAACTTTCAAAGGCTATGTGTGTGTATGTGTGTGTGTGTGTGTACAAGTAACGTTGATATAATTTTCATTACAATCAAAGGTCAGAAACGAGGCGGCTGCTGGGGGCAAGGTCTCATTCTGTGGTCCGAGGCGCAGGAGCACGCTCCAACTACATTTGCCATGTTTAGAATTAAGACTTAAGCATTACAGAGCGAACAACCGCCGACAACCCAAACAACCCAAACAACCCAAACAACCGAAACAACCCAACAACCCGAAGGAGCCCAAAGGAATCCAACATCTAAGCATTTCAGCTGCAAGACGAAGCTGAAATCGATGTTTGTATCGAAGTGGGGGTTGGAGTTGGAGTTGGAGTTGGAGTCGGAGTCGGAGTTGAGGTTGGAGTCTCAGAAGTTGAGCCTCAGGCCGAATCATGTTACTCACGTTCCAAACGAGCTTTTGTCAACTTGTCTAAATGATTTTTGCACACTGTAAACAAGACGGGACAGTGGGACGGAACAGTGGGACAAAACAGTGGGACAACTGACCGAGCGACGAGCGACAGACGATGAACGACGGACGACGAACGACGGACGAAAATGTTGTTTCTGTGTGGATGTTGACCCTGCACGATTACGATTCAGAGTGTGTGTGTGTGTGTGTTACGGGTGTGTGTGTGCCAAGGATTCTGGACCTCAGGCTGCAGTCGTGTGCGATTGCCGTGCCAAGTAGCACAGCCAAGAAGCTGCTGAATCAGAGGCTGAGACTGAAACTGAGACCAAGACAGAAGCACAGAGCGAGAGAGGAGCAGAAGGGGGGGAAGAGGAAGGAGGAGAGGCAAGAGGAGAGGCCAGAGAAGAGACTAGAAAGTGGATAAAGGGGAGAGCCAGGGGCAGTGGCAGTGGCAAAGCGAAAAGCCACAGCCAGTGCCTGGACCTGGACTTGGACCTGAACCTGAACCTAAACCTGGACCTGGACCACTGACTCCACGCGGACGTTCCCCGTGGGAGTCTTTTGTTATTGTTGCTGATCTTCCTTCGATTTTTCGTCGTCGATATTGTCGTGTAATCACGAATTTATTTTATTGAAAATCACTTGACAGGTGGCGCCTTATTTAACTAAGTTGTCAGCAGTTTGAGCTGCTCGAAGGCGGGGCGACCGCTGGCGGGGGTTAAGGTGACTCGGGTAGATGGGCGTAGGGAACTGGCAGCCAGCCGGCAACTGGCAACTGGCAACTGGGAGCTACGAGCTGTGAGTCAGGAGCTGGGAGCCCAAACTGAGTTCGTCTGTACTTGAATATTTTTTTTTTTTTTTTTTTTTTTGGGCTCCTCATGGCTTTCGGTATTGACTGTGAATATAAATGCATTTGGGGAACGCTATGGGAACCGTTGGGCGGCATGTGGCTGGGATGGGGCTTGTGCAGGAGCAGGAAGCGATGTGCAGGCAAACAACTAGACTTACAATTAAATTAAATATCAGAAATTAAATAAATATTATTTTTTCATTAATATTTTAAATATAATAAGAAAAATTATAAATAAAATAATTGATTCTCAAAATGTCAGGTAGCTTGGGATGTTAAAAGCGACCATAAAAAAAACGCTGATAAATTATAAAATAAATTCAAAATTTTATTTTAGATGAAGGAACTTTCATTTTATATTATTTACATTTATAAAAAATATAGTATAAAAATTAATTATAAAAAATTATAATTTAGATTAATGTCAAAATGAAATTTTTATAAGGACCCAATCTATGTATAATTTTCTGACGTTTGTCAATAGTTTGGAGGTATTTTAAATTAATGTCCTGTTTTCTATTTCTGTTGATATTCCATGAATAAAAAATATAGATTCTGTTTGTCTAAACTCAAAATTTTTAGAGCTGCACTAAAAGTAACAAAATTATTGAAATAAATAAAAACAAATTTCTAGTTTCTCGATGAAATGATTCGTGGCAACTCCTTGGAGGCGTGTCTACAGCTTATAAGCACTTAAATAAAATAAGACTGTTCCCTCTAAGAAAACTGTTCCCAGCTTAACTCAAAGAAGGTAACAGACATATTTCTTCTTTCTTTTTTCTTAAAACTATTTTTAAAAATAATGTTATTTTTATTATTTATACATTCTAATCTTAATAATGTTCGTAATTGTTATTTATTTTTATTATATTTTTTTAATTGAATATTGTAAATTTATTCTTTATTCATTTAATTCAAGTATTCCCCTAAAATTGTCTCAGCTTAGCTCACAGAAAAGACAAGAAATGTTGCCTTTTTCTATATTTCTTAAAAAAAAAATATAATTAATTTATAATTAATTAATATAATTTATACTATTCTTAATTATCAACAATTGTTTTATTCATACATATATATTATTATTATATATACAATTATTAATAGATACATTTTTAATTTGCTTCTCTAAAAATGTTCTAAAAATGGGAACAGTTTTATGCTTTCTGCATTTTATTTATTTGGGAAGATATTAAGCCCGATTCTTTAATATATTAAATAATAATAATCTTTAAGCTATTTCCCAATTTATTTTAGTATTTTTTGTTATTATCAAATTATATTTATAATGATATATGGAAGCTTCCCTTAGACTTTTTTTGGTCTGTTTAGAGAATTTTTTAAAGTATGTTATAAACTGGGGACAGTTGACAAGCTTCAGTCGGAGTTCTTAAGTCTAGTCTGCGATCTAATCCATGATCCTCTAAGGATCTTCACATACCCTCTACTAAAAATTAGGAACAATTTCGAAGCTCATTTCTGCACTCAAAGTGCTGCCATCTACGCACCTCCTTAGCCTTCTCCCTGGAAGGAGAGTTCCGATGATCGGTCCCAGTCATTATTCCACTGTTCTCTGTACAATCTTTCCTCGCTGGCAATTCTCCAGATATTTGAGCAACAAGCTGGCAAAAAGCGTAAAGAATATAAAAATTTAATAATATTTATTAAGAGATGAACAATTTAGGCATTTGTTGCCATTAAGTATCAATGCAATTCCCACAAAAGCCACAAAAAAGTATCCGCAATCGCACAAATGACTCCCCCAGTAGGTTTACTTATCGTCCCCATCCCATCCGATCCCCATCCCTGGAGTAGGAGTTGAAGTCGATGTCAGAGTTGGAGTCGGAGTCAGAGTCGAAGTTGGAGTTGGAGTCGAAGCTGGAGTCGGAGTCAGAGTCAGATGCAGAGTCGGAGTCGGAGTCGAAGTCGAAGCCGCAGCAAGGAACAAGACAACTCGATGTTTGCTGGCAATTCTCCAGAGGATGCTGCCTGCTGCCTGAAAGGTTGCCTGCTGCTACCTGGAGAGCGAGAGAGCGTCAAGTGGCATATGAGGCCCAGAGGCGGCCAGGTGAGCGGTGGGGAGGGGCACATGTGGTAGGGGCAGCAATGCGAGAAGCTGCGAATGCGATTAAGCTGCTGTTGTGGCAGCAACTGTTGTTGTTGTTGTGTTGTATTGTTGTTGTTGTTGTTGTTGTTGCTGTTGATGTTGTGGTTGCTGCTGCTGCCGATGCGGCTGCTTATGTTGTTGTTGGTTGTTTGTATTGCCATAAACATGTGGCAAGTGTTGTTTTTGTTGGTGCTTTGGGGCTGCCGCTCATCGATGTCGATGTCGGGAGAGTGTCTGCCGATTTGTGCAACACTTTGATGGCAAAAACATAGCCAAAGCAAAAACAATAAACAAAGTGTGTAGAGGTGTGTGTGTGTGTGTGTGTGGATGCTGCCGCTGCCTCAGTCGACCTCGACGCAGCGGGGCCGGCCTGCGATTGCTCTCCGAGGCAGTTGGCTGTGCGCTCACTGGGGGCTCCGAAAACCTGCTCCACCACCATTTGCAGCTTGCAATGTGCTCCCCAAGCAGCAACAACAAGCATTGCAGGCAGGCAGGCAGGCAGGCAGCAGCATCAGCATCGCCAGCATCACCAGCAGCAACAGCAGCAACGGCAGCAGCAGCAGCAGCAACAGAGCGACAGCAGCAGCCGCCTTTTGGGAGCAGAGATGATGCTGTCGAGCGCTGAGAGTTGGAGGCACCGACTGTGCGGCTGAAGCTGAGGCTGAGGCTGTGGCCGAGGCAGTGGCAGAGGCAAAGGCAGAGGCGAAAGGCGACCAACCAACAAGCAAGCAACCGCGTCCAACCGACCAAGCGACCATGTTTCCTGATGCGAGGCGATAGTTTATCGCCAATTTTCGTGCCGTGCAGAGGTGAACGCGGACCAAAAACGTGCGAAAGCCCCGAGAGTTGCCGAACGGACTCCGGGAATATTACGTTGACGATATAACGGCAAATCCCGACGACAACGATAACGACAACGACAACGAAAACGACAACGCCAGAGACAGCGACAACAACAACAGCAACTGGAACAGAGGCAACGACGAGGACAACAGTTCGTCCTGGTGCTTCATTCGGTGTGTCGAGCGGACGTTGGATGGTCGAAGGTGAAAGGTGGCTAGCCGAGGGGAACAAGGACAACGACGAGGACGAGGACGAGGCTGAAACCAAGTGCTAAGCTGTGCGAACCGTCGGCACGCGAAACCTTTCCTTGTAGCCAAAGGCTCGTCATTTGTTTTGGTTACAACTGCTTTAACGATATTTTTTTATTCGGACTGCCTATCTGTGTCTGGGTGTGTGTGTGTGTGTGTGTGACTGTAGGTGTATGCGAGTCTGAACTGCTGATAGTGTGTGTGTGTGTGTGTTATTTTTTGGCGAATTCGCCGTCGGTTCGTTAACATCCTTGTCGTCGCCGCGGCCATGCGCGTTAACGGTAAATAATGGCCGCCATCTTTGGCGTGTCAGTGTGTGCGACATCAAATCAAAGATAAATAACGGAGATATATAAAAGATATCTATATATAACCAACCAGATATATATATACGAAGAGAGAGCGAGTGAGAGAGCGAGAAAAAGAAGGAGAGAGAGCGAGAGAGAACGAACGACGGCGAGTGTGAGTCAAAGCGAGCGCGCGATATACAGAAATTGTGCAGTGCATAAAGAAACGTGTTTCGATAACCGATTACCGATTACCGATTACCAATTACCGATTGCCGTTCGTTGAGTGTCCTTTGTACTACATTTTTGTTTTTGTTTTGCTGTAACAACAAGAACAACAACAACAACAACAACAACTGCAGCTTCCATATGGAGCATCACAGCAGCGGCTTCGTCGCCTCCCCCTGGGCAGCGGTTTTGGGGCATCACTCGATGGCATCGGATGCAGGCTTTGCGGCTGCAGCGGCTGCGGCGCATGTCCAGAATGTGGCTGCCGCACATCATACGCATCCCATGCACAGCCATCACCATCATCCGCATCCACACTCACATCCGCATCCGCATTCGCATCACCATCACGCACATTCGGCGGCGCATCATCATCTGGCGGCGGCGGCCAGCGGTGGGATGCCAATGGATTTGCATGTGCCCCAGGGATTTCCCTACTATAGGTAAATAACGATCCGAATGCACACAACACCCATATCTATATATCCCATACACACACACACACACACACACACACTACAGGTGTGTGTGCGTGCAATGAAGTTTGTCGCTTGTCTTTTGTTTCGTGGGCGTTTCCCTATTCAAATTTTCCTGCCAATGGCGCCAAGCCCGAGGAAGCCTGCAATGCACATAGGAAATTATTCCACTTAACTCCCTACACACACACACACAAACACACATATATATATGCATATATGCACATGTATTTGTATATAGCGCAAGTGCCCCCAAATGTGGCACAAGGGATGCGATTGAGCAGATGCGAGAGTTCACCTACAAAAGGGGTAGTTGCATGCAAAGCAGCATCAAAGGTGAGCGAGTGGATGGTAGGGGATAGGTGGGAGGGTGGATGGGGGATGGGTGTTGGGTGGCAGTGCTAGGGGTTGTGGTTGGGGTGCGATGTTTGTCAGACAAATGAGTGCAAATTGCCAATTGATTGACGTTTAATTGAAGTTAAATAAATTATGGCTGAAAACATATGGAAGCAAGATTCCCAGGAGGGAGAAGCCTGCAAGAAACTTATCTACAGAGAATTAAAACTGGAAGGAAGTAATTCCTTTTGAAATGCTCTCAAAGGTTACAGGACATAAGTTTTATTTATTTATAAAGGGGGCAGAAATTTGTTTTTAAATAAATTGTATAAAAAAAAAACAGATTTTTTAAAGAGAGAGAAGCAAATTTAATGAAAGAAGCAAATGAGTTGGGATTTTGCAATGCTTTTGTATCTTGAGCAGTATTATTTTAAAAATATATTAAATTTTGTATACATTATTTAATATATATTAAAAAATCTATTTTTTTAAGAACAATTTTTATATGCCAAATTTTGTATAGTTGAGTGAAAATAAGCAAAGAGAGAAGCAAAAGAAGAATTCACTTTTCTATAAGATAATTTGCTTCAACCATTATATATTTTATATCAGAAATTGAAATGAAGAAAAAATTTTCGATTATTAAAAAATTTATAATTTATAAATTCATAATTCGGAAAAAAGTTTCGGAGTAACATCAGTAAATTAATAATTCGGAAAAAAGATTCGGAGTAGCTGTAGCTCCCCTGTTTTTTTTTTCTAAAAATAATGCTAAAAAAATAATTCATTTTTGATGAGTGGAAAATGTGAAAATGTTCAGTAATATTGATTGATTGATTGATTGATTGATTAATTGATTGATTGACAATTGACTTCCCAATACTATTTTTCTTTGTGCTTAAATCGGAATTGATCCATTTATTTCTTAGGATGGTAAAATAAAATGAAATAATTCAGTCATCCACTTTTTATAGAAGATCGAACCCATATTTCTTCTAGAATCTAAGATATCATAAAAAAATGTATTCCGAAATTAAGTTAAATATTATGAAGGCTCTTTTTTTTATAACAAGTCTCTTCTAATGCTTAAGAGTTATTCGTGCTTCCGAATGAAAAAATGAATTAATTTTTCATAATGAATCTTAAACATCTTAAAACATACTCCGAAATCGACTCCGAAATACAATAAAAAACTGTAATCGTTTTTTATATGAAGTTCCTTCTCGCGCTTTAAATTTGAATAAGCTATCAGTTTAGGAGTTATTCGTTTAACTCATATGAATTAAAAATGAAGTCTGTCTTAATTTAAGATAGAAATGAAATTTGATTCCGAAATCAATTTTCATATTATAAGAGAATCATTTAAGCCTTTCTCATATAAATTCCCTTCTCATAACTCGGAATTGAATAAGCTATCAATTTAGGAGTTATTCGACTTTCCGAAGTTGGAGTCATAAACTGATCTCTAACATTTGGATAATAGTTTTATCAAAAAGCTAATCAACTTTGAATTAAAGTCGTTCAATTTCTTAGTTTTGATTAAGCATCGAGTTAACCAAGTGTCCGGCCCTCGGCCCGTGGAGCTCATTAAACTTAACAAGTCGGCATCGTGACCAGCGTCCCATTTCACCCACAGCCATAACGATGATCGTCCACTTTCCTGCACGGAGTGGGAGCCACCCAGAGAGTGCGATAAATATAAAAATGGAATCCACCGAATTACAATTTTCGGAAAGCAGAAAAGAAATTACCGAAAAAAATAATTTCGAACTTCAGGCTTTGGGAGGTGATTGAACAGGCAGAAGGCTGGGAAGCTTCACAGTTCAGCTTCAGCTTCGGCTTGAGGTGGAAAGGTGGGGCAGTTGAAAGGGTGCTTGGCGGTGAGGTGAACAGGGGGGGAGGTGTGGAGGCAGGCTGGTCCGTTACAAAGGTGCCAACATCGATGAAACTTATAATTAAGCTAATTGAATTTACGTGACAATAACACTTTCAGCGGCCCGAAGAGAGCCTGGAAGAAACAGAGAGGGAGAGACAGTGGGATAGAGCGAGAGAGAGAGAGAGAGAGTGGGAGAGAGAGGGAGAAAGAGTGGGAGAGAGTCTTGTGGAAAGGGTGGCAAGTGATTGTCACGAGATGATAAGTTCAACTTCTTCAAGTTAATCCCCTCCCCTGCCCACCGCCTTTACCTCTGAATCTATCTCTCTCTCTCTCTCTCTCTGTTTCTCCTACTGTATTTCCCTCTCTCTCCCTCACTCTTCAGAGTCTCTGGTCGACTGAGTGGCTATGCTTTAATTGGGGATTTGCAATTGAGAGGATTGAAGTGAACAAAAGTTCAAACTATCGTAATGCATGGTTATTTTCAATATCGAAAAATGAAATCGGCATCAAAGAACATTTTGCCGCAGCAACGGAGCAGCGCGTTGCGAATGAGAGAAAGAGAGAGAGAGCAGGGTAGAGGAAGCGGGAGAGAGTGGGGGATTTGGGGAAGAACACATTCCCACAACAATATGGCAATGGGAATGGCGATGGCGATGTAATTCATGAGCTGTGATTGGTGGCGCGTCCATTAACTCGGGCCCAGAACCGAGACTAAGACCGGGAATGGGTCTGGGACTGGGGCTGGGATCGGGACTGGGACTGACTCTGAGACTGAGACTGGGAGTTGGGACTGAGGCTAAGACCGGGACGGCGGCTGTGAATGCGACTGCGACTGCAACCGAAACTGCTGCCGAGACGAAGGCTTAGATTGAGTCTGCGACTGCGACTGCGAGTGGAACTGACACTGGGACCGGGACTGAGATCAAGACCAAGACGAACCCCGACATCGAACCTCGAGTCTGGGGCCAAGACACCGAGACGGCGACGGAGACTGCAACTGCTGACGACTGAAACTGAAACCGAGCTGAAGACGAAGATGGAGACGGCGACAGCGACGGAGACAGAGTAGAGACCAAGACCAAGACCAAGACCAAGTGCAGAGCCGAGACCGAGACGGAATGGCTTAGCTACCAGTCGTCGACATCAAGACAAGAGTCAACTCCAAGTGCTCTGACAGGCCAGACTCAGGCTCAGACTCAGACTCAAACTCAGACTCAGACTCAGACCTGGGCCTGGGCCCAGGCCCAGACCCGACCAGGCCCATCCATGCTGGATGGACAGTTAGTCAATCTGCCGCCGCTTTGGCCAGCCAACCCCATGACCCCGATACCCCTGGCCATAAAACTCACCAGCGATCGCTGTACCCTCTCCCACTTCCGCTCCTTCATCCACATCCCCACATCCCCATCCACATCCTCATCCTCTCCCGCTCCTTGTGCTTGTCTCGCTCTCGCGCCTCGACACAATCAGCGTCTATCAGCATTTTTCAATTATATCGAAATAGCGTTATCCGTGGCTGGATCGCGTCAGAACGCATAATTACTATAATCACCTGAGTTATTACCTTGGCGAATATTGGCGAAGACATACGAAAACTGCGGACTTATATTAAAAGCAACAAGCAGCTGGATAGGAGGGCGGGGAGGGGGGATAATAGCGGGGAAGTGGCAAGGGGTAAGCGAATGGTGAATGGAAAAGAGGAAGGGGTGGCGGGAGGGGGGACAGTCGACTGTTGAAAACAGAAAACTAAACTGTGATTGTTGATCCCCCTCCCCTACCCCTCTCACCATCCCCTCTGACCATACCCGCTCCCCCCTGCTGTTGCTTCCCCTCTCTCTGTTATTGTGGCTGCCTCAATTTCATTTTGGTCTTTTTCCCATTATTTTTATTTTATTTTTTTCTTATTTTTTTTTATTTTTTTCTTTTATTTTTTTTGATTTTTTATTTATATTTTTATTTATATTTTTTTTTTACTTTATGCACTTTTCTTCGCGCAATTCGTTAAAGTTGCACATTAAAAATTACACTGAGCGAAATGCAGGGCAGCAATAAGATTCTGCCGAGATTCCTCTCTCTCTCTCTCTCTCTCTCTCTCTCTCTCTCTCTCTCTCTCTCTCTCTCTCTCTCTCTCTGTCTCCCTGTCTCCCTCTTGCCGCTTTTCTTTTTTCTCTAACTGGAAAATTGGTGGGACGTTTGTTTTTCATTAAGAGCCCGCCGAGCGGTAGATTTTTTTGTGGCAGAAGCACGAACGGCATTTTCATTCTGCAAAGCGATCGCCGAGCATTCACACACATACAAATCATACACACACACACATACAGATACAGTCGTCAGCGCCATGGCAATTTTCCACGGCGTTGCCCCTGAAATGCTGGTCAGCGGTCTTTGCGGTTTCGAGGTCGACTTTACCCATCCCGATCAGTAAATGAATGTGAAATGTGAGTTGGTGGATTGGCGGGGATGGGGGAGGGGGGGAGGAAAAGGAGCTGTGGCAGGGGGTTGGTCAAAGGGGTGGGGGAGCATGGGGACTGCGGCGAAAAACCATCATTTCCACAATTTATATTTCGAACGTGATTGGTGGAGTTGTATGCCGTTTGTCAGGGGACGGGAGGAAGGGGTGAAGTGTAGAAGGGGGAAGGAGGGGCGATGGACGGTCAGCGGGGGGCCAAAAGGTGAGGGGAGCACTGCAAGTCGGCCATTAAGAAATTGCAGTAAAGCATAAAGAGCAAAATGAATCCGAACAGTCAAAGCAAAGAAAAAATAACAACAACAAAAATGAAAATAAAATGAAAAAGAAAAAGAAACATCAGCAACCAAAGAGAGTGTAAAAGAGAGAGAAAGATAGAGAGAGAGGGAGAGAGAAGAAAAAACACAACTCATCGCGAGAAAATGAAATAAAATGCTGAAGATTATGATTGCGATTATGTTGGAAGCTTGCGAAATGAGGTTTCGCCAGAGATGGCAGGAGGGGCGGTCTGGGGAGGGGTACTACCCACCGCAACACGCCTCCCCATCCCCTGCCCCGCCCTGGCCTGGCCATTCAATGCGCAGTAAGCTGAATGCCCCCAATGATGAGAACATATGCGAAGGGATCCCTTAAATTGTCTGTCTGCATTTGCGGTGGCCATCAACTCGACTCAAGGATTGACCCTGTGGGAAGAGTTTACTACATGTGAGGCAACACATTAGAAATTCTCCATAGGAACAGTTTTGGTATATTATATCTGCCAGTATTAAGAATATACCAGGAATACCAAAAGTATTCCTTTAACTGTCCGTCTACATTTGCGGTGGCCATCAACTTGACTCAAGGATTGAGCCTATGGGAAGAGTTTGCTACATGTGAGGCAACACATTAGAAATTCTCCATAGGAACAATTTTGGTATATTATATCTGACAGTATTAAGAATATACCAGGAATACTAAAGGTATCCCTTGAACTGTCTATCTGCATTTGCGGTGGCCATCAACTTGACTCAAGGATTGAGCCTATGGGAAGAGTTTGCTACATGTGAGGCAACACATTAGAAATTCTCCATAGGAACAGTTTTGGTATATTATATCTGTCAGTATGTAGAATATACCAGGAATACAAAAGGTATCTCTTTAACTGTCCGTCTGCATTTGCGGTAGTCATCAACCCGACTTAAGGATTGACTCTATGGGAAGAGTTTGCTACGTGTGAGGCAGCGCATTAGGAACTTTAAATAGGAACAGTTTTGGTATATAACATTTGCCAGTATATAAATTATACCGGTAATACCAAAATTTCAAAATTAATTAATCCATTTTTGAGATGAGATAAAATGCTTTCCTTTTTTTAATTAGGCATATCTTCACGCTACATGCTTTCTGGGAACAGTTTCCACTTTTGAATCCTATGATACATAGTCCATACATATCCTTAAAGGAATCACCTTGAATTAAACTTCATCATTTTTTTCCTATCAGCATTCGTTCACTTAAACTTTAATTATTATATAAATTCAATCCTAGCTCCAGAACACCCCACTGCGTCTTCATGATCCTGATTAGGAACCTTCTCCCAGTCCCACATAAGCGAAGTTTTCCCACTGATCGCGTCTGACATACATGAGAGACATAAGTGCGGCATTTTTATGCCCTCATATTTATCTGTTAATAATTTGCACATATCTCTTAGCCAACAATCCATTATCCTTGGTTCCTTGTGCCCTTTTATTTTGTTCTCATATTTAGCGTATGGAGACCTCCTACCGCCTGCAGGGACTCCACTTTCTTCACTTCAATTGCAGTTGGCCGTAACCGCTGATCGCTTTTTGCCATCCACCTTTTTAAAGGTGTTACAATTGCCCCACCCCAATGCATTACTAGCTACACTTGTTCAGCTCTGGGAGCTGGGATCTGGGATCTGGGTTCCTGGTGGGTTCCCTTCCCCAGTCCCAGTGTCTCAGCCAGAGTCTCAGCCTCGCCCAGCCAGGACCAGCCCACGTCACATTCAATTAAATTATGTAAATGAAGCGCAACACTTGAAGCCAGGACAAAGTCGGGCGATGAAATTGCCTCTTCGAGATGGAAGATGCCTGCCATTGGGGGCCAAGGGAACGGGACATGCCAGACGGGGCCAAGACCAAGACCAAGACCAAGACCGAAACCAAGATGAAGAAGACCAAAGCTGAAGCCGAAACCCAAACTACAGCTGAAGCTGAAGCTGAAGCTGTTGTCGGTACTCCACCCACTCCGCCAAGAGGCAGCCAGGAGGCAGGCAACTTACAGCCAGGTTGCAGCCAAGTTGCAGGTTGCCGTCAAGTAGAGTAAATTACAGCCTCAGCCTCAGCTTCAGCTCAGCTTCGGTTTTGGCTTCAGTTGTTGTTGTTGTTTGTGTTGCATTTGCCGCGGTTGAGGCTTGATGAGCTTGATGTTCACACAGCCGCCAGGCATGAAGCTATTACATACACATACACACACACTCGCGTACAGAGACACTCACACACGTACAGCGACACACACACACCATGGCTGTTGGTGATGTCCTTGCTGCCGGCAAATTCAAAGTGAGCCAACAATTTCATCAACGCCAAGCGACGTTGGCAACGTCACCAGCGGCGCGTCTTCTCCTTTGCTACCCTCACACTCCCTTTAACCGGCAACTCCTGCTGTTGCCCACCACACCCACCCATCCCCCTCACCCTCGTCCACCTGCTGACTCTCTGTTGTCTTCTGGTAGCGCGTAAAATTAATTGAAATTCATGCCGTGTTACAATAACAATGATTAAACGGCACACACATGTGTCCAGTGTCCAGTGACCAGCAGTACCAGCGGTACCAGCAGTGGCAGCAGTGGCAGGGCTGGCCCTTGGACACCCTCTCTGATATACACACTCGCACTCGCACACCACACCTGGCCCCAGTCGCGATCCCCAGTTGCACTTTTTCTAACTGCAACTGCAAAACGCACACACCCAAAGTGCAAAAGTACAAATCCCTGCATGGAATACCAAATGGATCGATGTGATTAGCGCGCTGATTCATAAATCGATGGAACGGACATTCAGCATTTACGGCATAAGACTCTTCACTCAGCGGACTGCAGTAGAGGTGGTGTGGCAAGGGCGCGGGGAAGGGGGGCGAGCACTTATAGACCCAAAGCCTGGATCCCCGAAAGGCCTCTCCGGGTTACAGGTACTTCCCTTCAGCGATCAAATAATTGAGATAAAAGCTAAGAGTCCAAAATAAAATCTGCAAATATCTTGGGAAGCATCAGAGCCAGATAAAAGCAACGAATTTCTATACCCTTACTGTTTGGGAAGAGACAATGTCTATGGAGCGGCACACCTCCCATATCCTTGCACAGGATTAGCGGGGGAATCGATTGAGTATGAGTCTGGTTCAGATTTTGAGCCATGTGGTATGATCTAAAATATATATTGCAATGATTCACAGATATCTACCGATATATATATAGTAAAGTACAAATTCATACTTAATTCATTATTTATTCATTTTTCATTCACCTTTCATTCATTACTTGAATTGCAGAAATAATCCATAAACTAAATAATTCAGACTCGTTCTTAAGTGTTCGACTCGTACAGTAAATCATTCATTTTCGATTCAATATTTATTCATTTTTTATTCATTCCTTATTCATTTTTTATTCATTATTTGAATTTTGGCAAATTCGAAGACACTATACAAACGGCAGACTCGAAGTTCATTTCTTCGACTCGAGCAAAAAACTCGAGTGAATCATTCATATTTTTCTGATTTTACTTTAACCTGCAGACAATTAAAAATTTTATTCATTTTATTCATTTTTAAAAATATGCACTCTTTGACTTTATGATTTAAATGAATGTAGAAATTCCCAAGTTCCAATCACTCGCATTTGAATACACAAATTCTGGTGAAAGTTTCTTAAATGAGTGATTTGAATAAATGAATGGGTGAATAATTGAAAAAATGAGAAATTCAATTAGTAAATAAAATTAAATTTTAAAAAAATAATAATAAATTTGAAGTCTGCTAAAAACACCTCTAAACTCACTGACTCAAAGCTCTTCCTCCTCCTTCCGAGCTTCAAGTTTCTGCAATCCTTGAATCGATGAACGTGAACTACCTTCCGCTTCCTTCAATCAAATGTAGGAAACGGATATACAGGAGATATTCTCATATCATAATTTGATCCTGTCACAAATTTGACTGACATTCGCTTGTATCCAGAGAGTGAAGGGTATGAGGGAAGAGTTGTGGGCAGAGCTTTACGCTTTTCGCAAAACTTTGCCAACTTATAAATATGTATGAGAAGTTTCGAAATTGTTGGAATCCCTGCCGACAACCAGCCAACAGCAACAACAGCAACAACAACCATAACAACAACAAGATGAAAAGCAGGAACATCAGAAGAAAAAACAGAGCAAAAGAAGGAGAAGAGGAAGAGAAGAACACAAGGTCGGTAAGAAGACAGACGGCGATCGGTCGATGATCGACGACAGTCGATCAGTCGGACAAAACGGACAGTTGGACAGTCAGACAGGCGGACAGGCGGACAGGCGGACAGTCGATCAGTCGGACAGTCGGACAGTTCAGTTCAGCGAGAAGTTCGTCAGTCAACGACTTGGACTTCAAAACTGAACGACAGGCCGTATGCCAAGGATGCGGGGTGATGTGGGGGAAGGCAGGGCAGTTGTGGTAGGAAGGAAGGGATGGGCAGCCGAGGGGAGTGTCAGGGTACGCGTCGATGCAGGAAGGCAAAGGCAATCATTGATCAGCGGAATTTAGAGCGAAAATTTGATATTAAGGCCAAGAAATCGGAGGAAAAAAAAAACATAAAAAAGAAATTACTTTAAAAAGGAAGCACAAAAATAATAAAAGAATATGTATATACATAGTTATATATATAGATATACTTATATATATATATCTGCTTACATATATAAATATATACATATATATATATAAAAAATTGTTAAAATAAAATTAAGCAGAAATAAACGCCCCAAAGCGCAGACTTTGAGGTTGCCTCAGTCAATTTATTGGGGCTTTGCGGGTATTGCGGGGATCGGCAGTTCGTAGTTCTCAATCAAGAAGTTCCCAACTCTCAGTTCTCAGTTCTCAGTTCCCAGCTCCCACTCCACTCTGAACTAGTTCGCCAAAACTATTCCCTCGATGCTGTGCGTCTTTCGCTTTAATATAAATAATTGTTTCACGGCTACCGCAAGTGCCAGCCGCAAAGTGGATCGGCGACATTACAACTGTGTGTGTGTGTGTGTGTGTGTGTGTGTGTGTGTGTGTGTGTGTGTGTGTGTGTGTGTGTGTGTATGCATCATCTCTTTTGGGCACAATCAATAATGATAGATCAGCCAAGAAGTGAGCAAAGTACTAAGGGGGAGTCGGAGGGTGGCGGGTGGCGTGGGGAGGCCTGTCAACAGGGGCGCGCGTGCGATCAACGTCCGACCGCAAATCGCTTTGGGGGCTTTGACAGCATCATTCAAAAAGTAAATGCGAGCTCTTGATTTCTCTCGGAACGCACAGTGGGGCAAGTGCATAAGCCGAACTTCGGTTGGCAAGGGAAGGAAGGGTCCTACAATTTTGTAAACCAAAGTAAAAGTCAATCAAAATGTAAAGAGAGTGTAAGCTATGCAATATTTGGCCTGTGATTACTTATTCCGAAATTATCAGATCTTTATCCTCATTCCGAATTACTACATATCATTTCATATTATTCGGAACTAATCAGACTTCTTTTAAGCTATTATATATTATTACATATTATTGCGAATAATTCAGAATCATATAGAAATATTTCGTATTACTCCGAAACATTCATATTTATTTCTTATGATTGAATTACTTAGCACAATTTCAAATTATTCCGAATTATCCCATATTACACCGAAATATTCCGAATTTATTCAGATAGTTTCCATAAAGCCAGGTAAAAGTATGGGTTTCACTTCTGTTTGTCACAATGCCTCAATAAATATTCCATTTAAACTTTACTTTTCAATTTTCATGTATAATAACTCTCCGAAAAAAGCATACTTGCCATTAAAAGCTGTCCGAAAATATGAACAGAATTTGTTTTAGCTTTGGAATATTTTTTTATTACAACTCATCAAGTGCATTTTAAATCTAAAGAGTTTAAAGATAATAATATTTACCTTGAAGCTTTAATTTATGTGTCCCGTTTATATTTCCGAATATTTAGCAATTATCATTCCGAATTAGCTCTAATTTTCAATTCCAACAACTGATAAATAAACACAGCTTTAAAGGCGTGAATTATAATTTTAAAATAGATAAAGTCGGGAATTATTTATATAAATTTTTATTTGCCAATTTAAAGTAATTAAATCTAAAGCTGGAAAATAAAAAAAAAATAAAATAAATGTGAATTTTCGGATTTAAAGCTTGAAATTCAACTAAAATTATTTTCAAGTTGCGAAGTCGCTTAAAAATGAAATTGTATTTAGTTTAATTTCTGCTTTTGCTCGACTTGAATGTTTTTTTAAAGTGTCTAATCAAATTGAACAAATCTTTAAGATTTTTTAAACTTTTTAATAAAAATTTAGCAATAAAAAAGAGGAGTATTAGAAAAAGATCAGAAGATTGCTTATAAAATGAATGAAGCACTATTTTCGGAGTCTGTTCTCTAGGGTATATTAATGATATTCGGACTCAAATTCAGAGGATCTCTTATTTTTAAATTTTATTTTTTAAATTATTTCTTAAAATTTTAAAATTCAAATCAAGTATAAAAATCTTTAAAGTAGATTAGGAAGTGAGTTTGAACTCCGAAAATAAAGATTCAGATAGACGAGCTTCTCTCTCTTTCTCTCTCTCTCAGCAATCGCTAGAGGAGCCTCCATCGTAGTTCAACCAATCGTAGATCTTCGTCAGGTTAGAAAGTCAGGCTAGGCCAAGTTCTCAATTCCAGATACCGTCAGTCGAAAAAAAATACTAAAATCTACTCGCTGACAAGTTCTTAAATTGCTTTTTAAGTATCTACAAACATTTCAGTAATCGCCAGCGCTCCATCTCAATGCGCATAAATGGATGGTTGTGGCAACGAGGAGAAGCAGGTGGATGGTAGAGCGAGACGGTGGAAGAAGAGAGGGCAGGTGGACGTACCAAAGGGATATCTCTCACTTCTGATGATAGTTAGGGAGGTGCATACGATCGTCCGTTAATTGGGCCGCAACATTTTGTAGCCTAGTTAAATGTGCAGATTACACACCTTATTATTATGAAATATGTTCCATAATTATGGCCACTTTGGATGTCTTGGGGCTTGGGGAACGGGGAATGCGAAATGGGGTATGGGAGACGAAGAACGGGAATCGGGTATTGAAACTGGGAGTTGGTGTATTGAGGTTTGTAGTTTGGGGTGTGGAGCGTAGAGTGTGGGGTTTGGGCCTGGGCCAACCTCTTAATAGTCAGTTGGTAGCCTTATGTAATTTTAACTGGCAGTTGGTGGAACCCTAGGTCCTACCCCCTCCACCTCAGCACAGCGCCATATATTGACAATGCGGCGTCTCTGGCTTGGCGACAACGACAACGTCTCGACGATGTCGCTGAGCTGTCGATGACGATGAAGACGATGACGTTGCCACATCTCAGCTCTTAGGTCTCTGGTCTCTGGTCTGTGGTCTCTGGTCTCTGGTTTGTGGTCTCTGGTCTTTGGTCTCTTGCCTCCAGTCTCTGGTCTCTGGTCTACAGTCTCAGATCGGAGATTCGAGCTCTCTGTGACTCTGTGGCTCCTGTTTTCCTCATGCCAATTTATTTATGGTGCGGTACAAGTTTTTACGCACTCAAGTGCTCTGAGACTAATTGGGCACGAAACGCAATCAAAGTGACGACGACGACGACGATGACGACGATGACAAGGACGGTGGCGGTGACGGCGGGGCAGAGGGACATAGTCAGAGGTGAATTCAGAGACAACGAAGACCTGGCCAGGACCAGACCAGACCAGAGCAAAGCAGACCAGAGCAGAGCACACCAGAGCTGAGCAGGGCCCAAGCAAAAAGCAATCCTCACCACCACCACCAAGAACGCGGTCCGCCCGCACCCCCCTCCCTATTACCAGAGCCTTCTTCATTGCGAATCGTATCGTGAATCGATCACTTGAACTTTATAACACTGATGAGGCTTTGATTTGTGGCTGCGAGCAATACTCGTTGCAAGATCGCATTCTGACCAACACAGCAACTGTTCGGGCCACATAGTTGTGGCAAAATAGTTGGGCCATGTTCTACACAATTATCTGTTATTATCAGAGTTTTCAGTGCTCGATGTTGTTTTTCTTTCTACCCTATTCCCCCTCATCCCACTGTACCCCCTTCCACGACTTTCTTACTCGCAGAAACGGTCACTCTCCTGCGACAATGACATCTCATTGTTGGCCCTATGACGTCCCGTCCTCGTCTCCATCCTTCCCCTTCACTGAACTGGGCAACCGTTTAGGCCAACTCTTAAAAATAGCTGCCTCTGGAGATTCTGCATTGCCAGGGATCGATCAGTTGTTGAGGGAGAACACGTGTCTTCTTCAGCTGCAAAAGGACAGCCAAGGAGAAGATGACTGCTGATGGAGGGGGAAGGGGAACTAACCTACTAAACGGGTACTACATATTTAATTAACTTATGAGGAAGCCAAAAGTCTGCTTACCTCAAAAAAGCGAAGAAGCTGAGTTCTCCGAGAGTAGAACTCATCGCGTATTCAAGGACATGCTTCTAGGCTAACGGACTGAGAACAAGTACCATCGTCTCAAACAATTGACTACTTCATCGATCGACACTATGTCGGGGAACAGCAGGAAGGACTCTTTAAAAGTATTGTCATTCATTTCGATTCAAAGAAAAGTTTCTAAGACAATTAAATATGTACCATAAAACTGATCCCACTTCTCTGCAGCTGGGCTGAAATAACTGACTGCTTCATTGATCAGAACTCTACCAGGGTTCAGTAAGAAGGATCCTTAAAATATATTTTTATTAAATTCGATCAGAAAAAAAGTTCCTTAGGCAATTTAATATGTTTCCTAGATCTGTTCTCACTCTCCTGCAGCTTGGCGAGCAATCAGGCTCTGCCTCAAGCCTGATGCTTTGCATTAAAACAGCCTTTAAAAAAATACTATCATTCAATTCGATGTGAAAGGATGTTTTTTAGAGAATTAAATATTTGCCCTAAAACTGTTCTCACTTGCCTGCATTATTATTAAAATCCATTCTCAAATCTGTACCCAGTTCTCCTGTAGAAGCGACTTACAAGTGCGTCCACCTTTTAGGTATTAGATCTTCATTCATATACCGCATAGTTCGTGCCATACCCATGCAACATATGCCATATCCCATATGTCATATACTATATACCATATACCATGTACCATATACCATATACCAGATACCTTATAAGGTATAATATGGAACGTTATGCGAAAAGCATTAGTCGATAATTGGACGTCCGTAATCAAAACTTGACCTACGATTAGTAAACTGCAACAAAATATTGAGAGCTGGGGATGAGGATACAGGAGTGAGAAGGTGGGATGGGGAGGGGGGAGAAACCTTATGAATATTATTACAATTTTGATAATTGCCGTGGCGCGTCGAAGATCGTTTGGTAACCCGCGAGTTGGGGGAACCGTTCGATGGGATCGATTTAGGGTCAGGAGCGACCGACAGATCGCGGCGATTGCCAAATCGATTGCGAAATCATTGAGAACGGGATCAAAGGGAAGAATGGATTGAAGTCCCTATGGGTCCTGGGTTGGGGGTGCAGTGGCAGCGGCAGCGGCAACGGTCTGTGGCACAGATTCCCAATGATTTACGGTCTGTTCGCAGTGGCTTTCTCTCTTTCTCTCTTTCTCTTTCTCTCTCTGTCTCTCTCGGTGTACAGGCCGGCAGAGGAGGAGAGCGGTACAAATCAATAAATTTTGAGATATTGGGACTGATGCACTTGATTATAAAGCGCGTCCAGGATAATGCCCAGAACTTGGGCAGGAGTCGAGTGCAATTTGCCAATGATTGTTGTTTATTAGATGATTTTGGACTTCCTGTTGACCTTGCCCCAAAGGTGCATCTATATAGACGAATATATATTATATATACATATATTTACCACATGTGTATATACTGTATATGTGTGTGTGTGTTTCTGTGTGTCTCTGAGATTTCACATTTGAAGCTAATCGATTGTCTTTTACCATTGCAGATATCGGGAGGATGCTCTGTGCTGGGGCGACAGGTGAGTTTTCTGCCACGCCAAGGAGCCGATAGCCGACACATTTATCGGCTAATTTAATTTATTTAGAAAATGTCAACTTTTTCCCAACGCCGATCGCTAATCGAATATTCAATAGGCTTGAGCTAAAATGCGATTTCTGTCCCACTGTCCCACTGTCTCATTGTCTGTCTGTCTTCCCTGTTTCTTTTTCTTTATCTTTTTGTTTTTCTGCTTTTGTTTTTGTTTCTGTTTCTGTTTCTGTTTCTGTTTCTGTTTCATTTTCTGTTTCTGTTTCACTTCGCAGAAAGTCCATGGAGGAGATCGGCGCTGCTCAGTCCTCGGTGAATGCGCGGTAAGTGTTAATGTTACCGTAAACGATTCTACAGCCCCTGTATTGGACCCAACCCCCCCTCCTCCCCGTCTATACCCCTTCCATCACTCCACATGATCTACCTCTCAAACAGCGCCACTTGGCGACGCATTTGTTAGCATAAAATTATTGAATGCCAAGCAAAGACGTCGCCAACGTCGCCGCCAGACGTCAAAGGCGCATGTCGCATCTATGAGAGATACTTGGGGTACCGCAGACCGCAGACTGGCAAGACTGCGGACTGCCAAGACTGGAGACTAGTGACTGGAGACTGGAGACCAGACCAACAACTGACTCCCAGCCTCTGGAAACGCATTTGTAGCCTCAGCTTAGCTTGGAAACCGTTGCTGTCAGCGTTAATGTGATGATCTAGCGGAAAGTGTGTGGCAGCCTCTTGGCTACTCGATGGGCCATCTCTAGGAATTGAATTTCATATTTGGCAATTTGAGGAATATTCCTAGAGTTAGACACTTTAAACTTTGCATATATCCTTGAAAGGATTTGAACTACACACATCCCAAGTTTCAGCTTAATCCGTGAAGTTCTTTGTTTTGCTTTTGGCTAGAAGCGTATTAAGGATTCGGCTTAAAGTTGCCTATGGTTTATTTTGTTGTTGTTGCTGCTGCTGCTGCTGCTGCTGTCAGCAACTGTTGCTGCTGTGCTGCTGCTGCTGCTGCTGCTGCTGTTTGTCTGTTGTCTTGTTCTCGTTGTTATGACATTTTACATTTTTAATGGGAATTCTCACATAAAAAGTACAAATATCAGACTAATTGGATTTATCTCGAGGCTGTCGCGCGTTGTCACACTCTTTTTGCCAAGATCGGCTTGGCTCTAGTTGCCGGAAGATGTTGCGGCCATCAAACGATCAATGCGATGCCATGAGATGCCATCCGATGCCATCCAATGCAATGGGATTCAATGGGATGGGATGCGATGTCAGGCGAATCCTAGGACAAGTTTTCATAGCCAAGACTCTCGCTGAAAGCGACTTGGCAATTAGCACGCAAAAGTGGGGGGTTAGGCGCATCGAGAATGTTGGGGCGGATCAGGGCGGTCCGTTCAACAATAACAAGGGCGTGGTGGTGGTGGTGATGGTGGTGGTGGTAGCAGTGGTGCTGGTGGTAAATGCTACGCACCCAACTTGTGCCCGTCCCAATTCCAAATCCAAAGCAAAACACATTTCCAATGAATCGATCAACAGCAGCAGCAGCCACAACAGCGGGAACGTTGCAACAACATTGCAACTGCAACAACAACAACAACAGCAGCAGCAGCGACAAGAACAACAACTATGCCGCAATGAGGCAAAAGTTGCATTGCTTAAATTGATTTCTGCAATTAATTGAACAACGCAAATGACAAACTGAAAGTCACAGAACAACTCAAAACATAACAAAAAATATCAACAACAACAACAACAACAACAACAAAAGCAACTCCCCTTCCTCTGTCAAAAGCAGCAATACAAAAAATGAAGACAGGGGCTGAGTGGGAGAGGGGGAGAAGGAGAAGGAGGAGGAGGAGGGGGAGGGGGGACAACCACGCATGGAATGCACTTTGCTCCTGAACACGCTTCCAGCTCGCTTTCAGCTTTCAGCCTGCAGCTGGCGGAGTGAAGGGAAGAGGTGAACAGGAGGAAAAGGAGTAAACAGTGGGGAGTGGAGCGGGCAGCGGGAAAAGAAGCAGACAGAGGGAAAAGGAGCGGACAGAGGGGAAAGCAGCGGACAGAGGGGAGTCAGTCGGCTTGGTGAAGGTGTAGCCGTAGGAGGCCACTGGACAACTGGAGCTTCCTTGCAGGCATTTTGTTTGTTTGTTTTTTTTTTGTTTTGTCCCTCGCTTTTTTTGCGCTCCTTTGGAGCTTCGATCATCCTTCAAGTTTTTGGCCCTTTTTTGCCTCCCATTTGCTTCCCAGTTGTCACGGTCATGACTGCGGGCTATTGACTTAGCTGCCCGCCGCACAGTGGCACGAAAAGCCACTGCTGCAGTCTAAATATAAATAAATTCAAATTTTTATATTTTTTCTTTTTAATAAATGAAATATTAATATTTTATATATTCAATTTTAAAATGAAATATGGTTAATTGTAAAAAAAAAAAAAAAAGAATGAATATCCAATTTTTTTTTAATTTAAGTTTATAATATATTTTTTTATTTGTTAAATAATGCATATTTTTTATATCTTACCCTATATTATTATTAATTTATTTTTAAACATAACTTCCTAAAATAAGTTTATGATCTTCTCACAATTTAATTTTATGTTTATTTCTTTTTTTATTTTATTTTAATAAATTGTAATTTTAAATTTGCAGCCAAAATTGTATAAGTCATCTAAGGGACATTTTAATTTTTTAAGATTAATAATACTTATTTATAATAATAACAAAAAAATATAACATAATTTTAAACTAAGAATTAATAATTATTTTTTATAATTTGTTAATATTAAATGAAAATTTAAAGTCATATAAATAAAACCTTCAAATGGGGAAAGTTGTAATTGAATATTTTATTATAATTATTATTTTTATAATATTTTTATTTTCATTTTTATTTTAATATATATGTATATAAAAATTAATGTATTTTTTATTAAAGTAGTATATTATTTAAATTAATGTTATAAACATAATTCAAGAAAGATTTCATCTCGCATTTTTAATATCTCAATTCGGAATTTAAGCAAATTTCGATTTATTTAATATATAAAATATATTCTGAATACTCAATTAAATATTTTTTATTAAGTTTTATTTATTATTATTTATATTTAAAGTATATATGTTAGTATTTATTTAATATATATTTACATATTTATATTAAAGTAGCATAACTTGAAGAATTAAAATCGAGGCTGAGATGTAAATTGCAGTTACTCTGGCACTGAACCAGTGTGCACAGTGGTTTGAGATATACGCGATTATCAGTAGAGTCACAGTTAACATGATCATCATGTGAACGGGAACTAGATCCGTGCACAGTGTGACCAACGCGGCACAGTTTTGGGAAGGTGCAAGAATATTAATTATTAATTCCGATCACAAGTGCGCAGTTTGTGTCGCCGAAGTCCCCGGCCTACGGATCGGCATGTGAATTATTTGCTAAATACCAGAAAAGTGAGCGACAAACTGATCACAGCGGCTGCATGAGGGAGGGGGGAAAGTGAATGAAGAGGGGGGCTAGATTGGTTGGTTGATTGAGGGGAGACGAGGGGAGCTTTGTTGTTGTTGTTTGTTACCTTTCAGAAAAGTTAATTTATGACCAGTAAATAATCGCAACAAGTCAACGATCGATGACAATCGATCAAACAGACTAAGAAGATATATAGTATATACAGTACATATACACATGCATATACACATATACACACATATGTACATCTATGCACATATTCATGCTGCATTTAAAAGTGAATTATAAACTGTCTGAAAGCTAAGCCCATTTAAGTTGATTTACAGATGATTAAGTTATTATTTAAGGCAGCGATTAAAGCGCTCAGATATTGATCCGATCTTCGGTTAATATATAGAAATATTTAAATTTAAAGTGAGTATTTTATTGATGTAATAAGTAAAATATTTATACTAATCAATCAAGTTTTTATATATCCAAAAAAGCCATTTTAAATTAAGCTTTATTTTTTTTAAGATTCCGTCAGATTTTCAGTAGAAGATTTAAGGCTTAAGATCTTGAGATCTTCAACAGAAGATGTTTGGCTGAAGTAAGGAATTTATTTTTAAATTTAAATTAAGTTTAAAATTTTCCTATGCCATTTTTATAGTTTGCCATTCATTATAAAAAATTTATTTAATTAATTGAAAATGTAAGATATTTTCGGTACTAGGAAAAATAAATAAATTTCCAAAATAATTTAATATCCTACATATGTGAAGGTCTAGGAATCTGTTATATATATATGATTATGTAATCTGTTTTTATTATATATTTAATATATATATATATATATATGCATATATATAATTTAACTTAAATCGACTGACAAAATAAATATATATATATGGAAGATTAAAAGCAATGAATAAGCTAAGATATTTAATCACTTATGGATTATACATCCTATATATATATATATCGATCTTAATAATAATAATAATAATAATAATAATGATATATATATAATATATATACAATATATATTCCTTTCGACAAACGATATCCCTCGGCTCTCAACTATTACACATTCTCTTAAAGAAGCTTCCCTTGGAAATCTTTAAAGTCGTCACTCCTAATATTTGAGTTCTGCCCTTCCAATCCCCAACTAAAAATTCCTAATACTTAACTCCGAACCTCACAATAGGTATATCCTGTGTATATCCCATCCTAGTCAATTCATTCAATCCTTGACTTGGCCAAGCTTCCAGTGAATGGAGCCAGAATTATTATTACCTTTTGATGGGGAATCATCTTTTGGTAGCTAAGCCCGGGATCGTTTCACCAGAAGCAAGGCAATTGGGATGAGTAATGGGTAGAAGAGGGGTAGGGTAGGGGTAGGGGCAGGGGCAGGGGTAGATGTACGGGTAGGGGGAATGGGAATGTAAGTGATAAAGATCTTGTGGCTGCTCCTTAGCTCCCGAAGCCCTACTGTATCCAATTTCAAATGCGCGCCATCTCGCTCGCACCTATGGAGTAGACTTGTTTTTTATTGCTTAATTGTTTGTTTTGGTTCTGTGATTATTATTGTTGTTGTTGTTGTTGTTGTGGTTGTTGTTGTTGTTGCTTTTCGTGAATTATGAATCGTTTTGTCTTTCGATTGTGTAACAAGGCCCAAGAACAGTTATGGAACCTTTCACTGCGCCATAAAATTCTCTCCTCACAGATCCTACACGATGATAACGCACTCACTCACTCACACACACACACAGATACATTTCTCTGCTACTTAAACTCAAGCCCACAACAAACCAGAAAATAACAAAAAACGAATCATTTCGTTCTGTTATTTTATCACCTGTGTCACTTTTATTGCTTTCTCCTGTGGCCCTCCATCCGAGGGCAGGAGATCATGACAGATCAGTGATCGCGGTTTGTTTATTGCTTCCTCCTTAACTGAGGCTGATAACTGGAAACGGTAATGGAACTGGCAATGGAACTGACAATGGAACTGGCAATGGAACTGGCAATGGAACTAGAGTTGGTCATAAGGTTGGAACTGATATAAAAACTGAAGTCAGTTTCTGCCTAAGAAAATCAGTTCATTTTGGGCTGAGAACATGCCAATTGAACTTATCGATTTATAAATCGATTATTTTGTTTGAAGCTTAAAGCTTAACGAGAAATTGTAATCAATGTTCCGTAGTTGGAACTGAAGTTAAAACGGAACTATTGAAACTAGAGTGAACTGAATTTATTGTTTGCCCTCAAAAGTCAGATCGATTTCTCGAAAATAATATATTTAATTTATATATTTTTTAATCGACTTAATAAAAGGGCAAAGTTAAAATATAAATAGTGATTAAAGTAGGAATGGAACCGCAGCTGGAACTAAAATTGGAACTCGCTTTGGAGTTGATATTAGAACTGAAGTTCCCTAGAAAATAAGTTAATTTGTTTTTTAAAAAATCTCAATTGCTTTTACCGATATATTTATGGAAATTGTAATGAAATCAGGGTTAGAACCGGAACTAGTGGAACTAGATTCGGAACTGTTAATAAGATAAAACTTTACAAGTTACTAAGAAATTCGATTGACTCAGTAAATGACTAAGTCGTCCCTTGATATTGACAAATATAATGTTGCAGCTCTTTTTTAAAACTTATTTGTTTTGGAACTAGTTCCAACTGAGTCCCAAATATATCGTATTTTAACCAAAAATTTATTCTACGCTTACTTCCCCTCAATTTACCCATTGATCTCCTAAAATTCATGACATTTACTTGACTCTGCCTTTACTTTAAAATGGGTTGTCTCAAGGATCCTTGTTTATTCCTTGACCAACATTTATATAACATATATATTAAATATATATTAATATTACAAAATATTAACATTTATATTACATATTTATTTATAATATTTTATTTAAACAATTTCATCATTTTATCGACTTGCCTATCGATCGCCTAAGGTGATTGAGTTGAGACAAAGCCTAAGGAGTTTGACCAACTAATCCAAATATCACCCAGCACTTAGTACTCAATATTAATCAGGACATTCCCATACTTTCTCCGCCTTTGCGTAGATTATGCGGGTGTGTCCTTGTATCCTTACATGTTAAGGACAACACACAATTTGGCACATAATAATAATCGTTTTATCGACTTGCGTGTCGATCGCTTAACGTGATTGAGCAGTAAACGTGGATAGAAAAGGGATGGGTTGGGGTAGGGGTAGGGGTAGGGGTAGGTGTTGGGAAGAGGAACCACTGAGGGGCGGGGAGGGGCACCTTTAAGTTGGCCCAAAACGTTCGCCTCTCGGTTTGTTTTGATTTTCGCAAATCACGTTGCCTGTTGGCTATTTGAAATGGATGCCTCGTGTGTCCGAGAAAACGTGATGGATAACTGTCAAGTGCTTCCCTCTCGCTCTCCCTCTCTCTTCCTTTCTCCCTCTATCTGTTTCTCATTCTCTGTCTCTGTCTGTTTTATGTGTCGCTCTCGCTCCCGCAGTTGGGCTAATTCTCTTGACCAGGGCCACTCTCGTTGCCGTTCTTCCTGTATGTGCTGGCTGGCTGGCTGGCTGTAGGTTGGAGGAGGGGGGAGCTGTGGGTGGCGGGGGAAGGTTGCCAACTGATTAGAGAGAGGCACTTGCATACGTGCCGGCCACAACGGGCAGCCCATTCATAAAGTCATGCAACAATTGGCAGTCGACTGAGGCGAGAAGCAGAAGCAGCAACGTCGACGACGACGACGACGACGACGGCGACGATGGCGACGGCGAAGGCGACTCCTGACTGGAATACACATTTCGTATGGCGATATATTCATAGTCGGTGGGTTTTTGAAAAGCCAAAACAGAAACTGAAACCGAAACCGAAACCAAAACCAAAACCAAAACCGAAACCGAAATGAAAACTCAAACTCATGTCCAATGGCTCCATCAACAGCCGCAGCACGCACTCGGCCGGGCACGCACCTTTATATGGCCACTGGCAGTGGTTCCGACTGGGATTCACTCTATTTTGACGGGATGGGGTTTCAAACGTCTGAAACGATGGGTGTTGAGTAGGGGGGAGGGGTGGAGGACTGAACGTACACCCCGTGTACGCATCGTTGCACGTTCACATCCACATCCACATCCACATCCATGACGACGTCCACGTTCACATCCACATCCACATCCACATCCACATCCACGTTTACGTCCACGTTCACGTCCATGTCCATGTCCACGTCCACGTCCATGGCCATTGTCCTCGAGGCATCCACACGCATCAATTTGCGACCTACACTGGCAGCTCCAGCGTCAGCCCAATTACAATGTCTGGATGATGGTCTGCCCGCTGTCTGCACGTGGAATTGCCTCTCGCTCTCTGAGCCCAACTCCTCTCTAACCGGAAACGCTACGGCCGAGCGGGCTTCACGTTCACGTTCGATTTTTATGGCAACTGGCAACTGGCAACTGGCAACTGGCAACTGGCAACTGGAAGCCGGCAACTGGTAACTGGCAACTGAAAGCCGGCCACTGGTAGCTGGCAACTGATGTCTGGCAACTGATGTCTGGCAACTGACGTCTGGCAACTGGCAAGTGGCAACTGACGTTGAGTTTTAGTTCCTCATTCATTGTCTACGACGCCTTCACCTACATATTTGTACACCCACATCCATGGCGCCATGACGTTGTATGTCTCTACCTCCCCTCCCGCTTTCCCCTTCACACTTACCCCCTGCCCTTGCAGTCCGTCACATCTCGAACTCCTAAGCCGCCTCCCGCGACTGCCACTTGGCACGTTTCCTTTTTAAAATTCACAATTGCCGCCAGCGACGCGTAATTGTGGGAGAATTCGCTACGCCAACTTGTCTGCCACTGACTCCGACTCGGCCTTCCCCCCCATCCCCATCTCCCATCCCCCCATCACCGTTCCTCACTCTCTTTTACACACTGTCTCTCTTTCTATCTTGTGGTTAGTCGTCCCTCCTGCTGCCATCCATCCATCCGTTGGCCGTTCAAGAAATCGATCACGTTTCTACACATGTTTCACTTACGTTACGTTACGTTGCGCTTACGTAATTTCGAGGATGTGGAGCACGAACATCTAAAACTGCAAGTCATCGACTGCTGCTCCAATTAGCCCAACAAAACAATCGATAACAGTGAAGCTTCAACGGCGAAAGTGAAACGCGTTTCGATTACCTTTCGAACTCCCTTCAAGATGTGACAGGACCTTAAAGGATGTTCTATTCACATTTTAGGGGTCAATATGAAACTGCTAAATGCGGTCAGGATGTGGGGTAAAGGATATATAAGGTATTCGCAGTTAAGGACTACAAGGACATAGGTGTTGAAAGGAAGAATGGACACAAGTTATAAATTTAATTAATATAAATTAAAATTATTTAAATTATTAAATTAAAATCAAGTCTAAGGACCTTCTCCCAAATATCCTTAAAACAATATTAGAAATTCAGTAATCAAAGTTTCGCCATTTTGAAAAAAAAATTACAAAGGAGAATAATTTTTTTTTATGAAAAAATGTTCAAAGGATTCGTTAAAAATGTTCATCAGTCGGCTCCATTATCCTGATTGCTTTTCTTTTAAGTCTGTCGATGGCGGTGAACAACCTAAACTTTTACGCCATTTTGTTTTTTCCCTCGTCTTCTTCTTCTTCGATTTTGACTTTTGGTGTTTGTTTGGATTTTTGACAGCTTTCGCCCGAAAGAGAGTGAAGGAGGGAGAGAGGGAAAAGAAAATGGCGGCCAAGACTTTCACATTCGGTGGTCGCCCATTGATGAAATTAAACAATTTCTGGGATTGCCTGAAAATTATTATAAACGCATAAAGGGCTCAGGGCGCGAGGGAAGTAAGAAAAAAGAAGAAAAAGAAAAAGAAAGAAAAAGAAAGAAAATATAAAATATAAAATAAATAAATAAATAAAGTAAAACTCAAGTTAGGGCGCTGTCTGTGCGAGATCGGAATAATAATACGGCAAACGCCCTCGCCTTCGTCCCTGCCCACTGCACCCGTCGCAATGGCAATGACAGCGATTTGTTGTAAGGCGCAAAGCCATGGTCAGGTACCTGTGTTACGTTACCCCCCCCCCCCTCCACCCCTCCCCACCACCCCTTTCTGGGAGAGTGTAAACACGCACGCAGGAAGGGCTTGTTACGGGTGCTTCGCTCCTGCCAAAGACACGGAGTAATGTTACGGACTCGACGCTCGACACTCGATGCTCGATGCTCGATGCTTGCCGCCCGATACTCGAGCTCAATGCTCGGTGTCCGGGCTTTAGGGCTTTCGGCGTTGTTGCTGGCTTTGGCCTGGTCCACCATTGGCATTTTGTCATTGGCATTTCGGTCACATACACAAACACACATAAAAAGCAAACGACAGACAGAAAACTCCCACACGAGCGCACGCGATGGAGCGACGGGGGGCGGTAGAGCGTCGGTTCGTCGGTGCGGCATGATGTGCGGGCGTGAGCGTGAGCGAGAGCGAGAGGCGTATAGCGAAAGAGCCGCTAAACAAATTCCCAAATGTGTAAAGAAGTAAACTAATTGCTGCGCGTGACGCAGCCCCAACAAAAGTGGGGATCCACTAAGTATATAAAAGAGTGAGCGAAAGAGCGAGCGCAATGCTGCCTGTATTAATGCTTGTGTGTGTGAGCGAGCGAGCAGGCAAGCGAAACCAGTTTTAGTTTACAATACGGCATCAGCACGTACACGAACATGCACACACACACAAGTGTATGACATGTATACATGAATAGAGTTCAGCTCACTTGCTCGTCGCATGCTGCTCTCTCGCTCGCACACACTGCTCTGCTCATTTGGTATGCGCGCTATGTTGATTCCGATTCGACGGCAGTCACGTCCCGCCCATTTGCACGCACACACATGCACAACACCCACACAACGGTGCTGGCAACGGCAACGGCAACAGCAACAGCAACAGCAGCAACAACAGCAACAGCAGCAGCAGCAACAACAGCAGCAACAACAACTCCAACAACAACAACAGTAAAGGCAACGGCAAAGGCGAAGCGAGAGAGCTTGCGGCGAATTGGAGCGTGAGGCTGCTTAAAATGCTACTGGTGCGCCCTGTACATGACCAGGCGGTGTGTCAGGTGCTCACACACACAAGCGCACAGACTGTCAGGCAGGCAGCCAGGCAGGCAGGCAAACAGACACACACACACACACAGCCAAAGAGGCACACGCACACTGGCGCCGCTAGTGCCTGGGCATGAACACGTTCGTTGGCCGTTGTCGTTCGTCGTCGCTGCTTCGTGTCGAGTCAAAGATGTCACCCCCAAAAATTGTCTAGCTGTGTGCGTGACTCGCGCTCGCTCGCTCACACTCACATTCGCATGCGGCCCTGCCAGACTGGCAATGGCACTCGCATTCACACTCGCACTCGCACTCGCACTCGCACTCGTACTCGTACTCGTACTCGCAGTCGTAGTCGTAGTCGTACTCGTACTCGTACTGGCATCCGTACATTGGCACTGGCGGCAGCACGAACTCGCATTCGCTCTCACTGTGTGTGTACGTACGTACGGGCCTGGCAGAGGGGGTCTCTCTATCTCTATACGCCGCACTGGCAGCGCTGCCTTTTTTGCCTTACTTTGGTTTTGTTCGTGACGTGAACGTGACTCTGAATTATTCTGCACGTATTCGTCGCCCGCAACGGACGTACAACGTAAACACATCTCTCGTGGCGCGCAGTTCTAGTTCTTCTTCATTTACGTTACTTTCATCATCAATGCAGTTTTCACGTACGCTGCCCGGTTCGGCCGTGCAACTGTAGCCGTATCCGTATCCGTATCCGCATCCGTGTGTATCTGTATTCCAAGTGTGTGTGGTGCGGGTGCCGCCCTGTGCGTGCGTAATTGGCGCCCATTTGTTTGCAGGCCGCGACGCGACGACTATTCACATTCCCCATCGCCATCATCATTGGCATCAACTCCGACTCCGACTCCGACTACGACTACGACTACGACTACGACTACGACTCCAACTCCGACTTTGATTCTGAATCTGAATCTGATTTCGATTTCTACTCCTTCTACGCCATTGCCAACTCCAACTCCAAGTCAGCCCCAAAACTGAACCCAATCACAATCATCGCTCCCAGCGTTCAGTTGTGTGCTGCAATTTTGACGGCGACGTGCCAAACGCGTGTGACGTGCCCGGCCAGCTTCCCGGGACACACATCGAAAGGAATTAACTGGCCAAGTCGATTGCTCGCTAATTTGAATGCCAATCGAGGCGAGTGCGGAGCAGAGGCAGACACGACGAGAGGACGACAGGACGACAGGACAACAGGCAGCACGGCTGGAAGATAGAAGGAGGACGTAGGACGTTAGTTTTCCGTGCGTGATTCACCCACGCGTCGACCCCGAGCAACGTGTATGGGTGTATGTGTGTGTGTGTGTGTTTGACTGTGCGTTCAAGGATAATTGAAGACAGCAACTGACACGTACGCGTCCTCCAACTGGCAGACAACACGCCGTATGCCGCACGCCGCACGCCGCCAAAAAAGGATGCGTCGTTGACCTCCGACTTTCCCACTTTCCGACTTTCCGACTTTCCTGGCTGACGGACGACGTGAAAAGTGTGCCAAAGCAAAACAAAGCTTAAACCTCCTCCTCATCCCCTACCGGCCCCCCCATTAAAACCGTAAACACGCCAAGTCGCGAGCCGCGAGCCCCGAGATCGAAAAATGTGCCAGTGCCAATTAAGCGTTTAAGTGTTACCATCGACTCCTTGGCCAAGCTGCAGAACCCAAAAGGGCCCGTAAGACCCAAAACACCCAAAAGAAAAGAAAACAAATTTCAAAAACAAAAAACACCCAAAATCGAATTCCGGAATCAAACCTAATCCCAAGTGCCAAGATGTTGCCCTATCAGGCCGTGGCCATGGACTATGCCGGGTATCAGCGGCAGCCCACACCAGGACATCCTGGCAGTCATATGGTCGGTTCGCTGGGCATGCCCGCGGTACCGTTCACCCACTCCTGGATGGTGCCCACACAGGATCTGTGCGGCATGCCTCCATACAACAAAATGCCCAACCAGCATCAGCCCGGACCTCCAGGAATGCATCCTCAACAGCAACCCATCGAACCGGGGTTAGTTGACACGGGGTAAATGACCAAAACAATCTTTTATTTTATCCTTCATACATATACAAATCGAAATCCTTGCAAGAGTCTAAGCAGTCAAGGATTCTATCGGGATGCAACCGAAGCTTTGGGTTTTTCGAGAAAAAAAATGTCAATCCAATTTTGGTAGTGCTCAGGGAACATTTGGTGGGAGCACTGAAAGTGTTACGGGTTCTTGGGAGATCCTTGTTTTGGATCAACCAATTTATCCTCGAAGCTTGGAAAAGGAATTTTTAAAGGTCCTTATAGAGGATATACCCCATATCTTTTATAAAAAGAATCCATAATTCTTGAATCCAATTTATGTCATGATTTCCAAGCACTTCAAATCTCAAATCTTCTGTTCGCTTTTTAAGTTCCCTTTTTATTGAAATCTTTTTCCTGTACCTTAATAACTTTTTTTAAAAATATTCAAATCCTTGAAAATTTAACACCCTAAAAATGATATTATGAGTTATCAGAAAAAACTTTTGGAAATTTAATACTCTCTCAAAACCGGAAAATCTTCACCTTAAAAGTCTGAAGAAATGGATGACTCATTCAATTATTTTCCATATCTGAAAGTCCCTTCTTTAAGATCAGAAGAATCTGATTTTCGTCCAACAATTTTCCACACTCTGAAATCTTCTCTTTGAGATCGGGTGCTGCTCATCCAATGATTTTCTATACTCTGAATTCTTCTCTTAAGACCCGGAAGAATCTTCTGTACATTAATATCCCAACATTTCATATCCCAAGGACCCCTTCTTTGAGCTTAGATGGAACTGTTATTTTCCATTACTCTTGCAGTCCCTGAAAATCTTTTCTTGAGTCACAGAAGAAACTGTTATCGATCCCACGAATTTCTATATCTAAAAATATATTCCTCAAAATCTGAAGGAATCTAAGCTTATCCCAGGATTTTCGAATCCCTTCTTTCATATCGGAGAAATCTGTTGTTCACCCTACGATCTATTGTATACCTAAAAACCGTCTTTAAGAACTCAGAGGAATCTTATGTCCTTCCAATAGCTTTTCATAACTCAAAATCCCATCTTTAAAATAAAATGAAACTGATTTTCATCCAATGATTTTCCACATCGGAAAATCTTCTCTCGGCTCTCAGATGAAACTGTTCTCATTCAAATTTTGTTCAATATTTAAAGCCTTAATTAAGTTGGGAATTCACTTCCGACTTTTAAGCCTTACGATCATTTCTATATTTGGAAATATTTCATAATTTTTCCAAATTCCACCCCCCTTCCAAAGTCTTCTGCAGTTGAGTCCCCGTCCCTGATCCATTTTCATCTCTCCCACTCATCCAGAATGGGAAATAAATTATCATCACTTCTCACTTTTTTATCAATCGAATTGTTTGCAGTCAGTGTTTTCCACAGTTTTATTTGGTTTTCCACATTTTCATTTGGTTTTCCACGAATTGCGATTACATAACATCGTCAGTTAGTCGTCGGTTACCGTTATCCCCGTTATCCCGTTATCCCGCTGAGTGCAACAAAGCGGACTACATTGAGGAGCTGATAATGCCATAACGGTACTTCTCACAGCCCATAAACAATGCCCGGACACAATCTCATCCTTTTATGTGTACATTTTTTTTCTTTCCCTTGTGTGCGTGTGTGTGTGTGTGCGTGAACCTCGAGAAGAAAAACAAAAGCGAAGAAAAACAAAAAATGAAAATCAAGAAAATATTTGGCACGTCTTTGGGCCACTTACCCTTATCGCGATTCCAAGTTTGATTGAAGAAATCATAAGAAGCGAATTAAAAAAAAAAAACAAAAAAAAAAAATTAGAAGAAAATAAAAGCAAAAAAAAAAAGTAGCGCTAAAGGACATGTAATCCGCTTAGAGGAGTCCTAAGCCTTCTAATCGAACCACAATATTGAACACTAAATCCACCAAATACCCCTGCCAATCGGGCGACCCATGAAATCAAGTGGAAAATGCATGTCACACACACACACACACAGACGCACACACACGCATAGGCACAGGCACACATATGCTTAGCTACCGCAGGCAGCGACGTCGCGAGCTTTCGAAGCTCACCAATACTAATATAAAACGCAATTCGCTCGCTTCGCCTGTCGCGGTCATTTGGCTAATGACGTGCAATTTACACGCCCGTTTAGCCGGCAAATTGCAGCCCCTGTTTTTTTCAGGTTGGGTTGCAAATTTCAGCGTTTTTTGTGCGAAATTAAAAAAAGGAGCTCAAGGATCATTTATCAAGGCGACACCTTAAGGTACACGCTGTACGGGGTACGATGACAAATGTCCAGGGGATCTTTCAGTCGTCACCCAAAGACATTAGATTCTTGTATACATATGTGTGTGTGTGTGTTTTATTGATGTTTTCTTTTCGTTGCTAATTTTAATCATGCCTCGAAGATTGATGAATTTTTCTGTTCTAATTTTGAAAATTGGAATCTTGAGAATTTTGAGAATTTAGAGAATTTAGAGAATTTTGAAAATTTTGAAATTCGCAGCTCGCAATTCGTATGACGCGTGTCGAAGCGATTTTTGGTCTGGCGTTCAGTTTTAGTTGAGTTTTGAGTAGGGTTTTTTGAACCATTGGCTTAGTTGGAAGCCAGGTACTGTCTGGCAATGTTTAAGCATAATTTCAACATAGACTTTAACAAGCTAATTAAAAAGATTGTGTAGCCATAAGAAGGCCAAAAACTGGCTTGGCCCGTGGCAGACGCATGTTGTACGGGTTTCCACCATACGGCGCTCTTTACGCCGGTTTCATTTTAATTATCAAAAATACTTTTATGATCCAGTCAACGATGTTCACAGATAAGCATCTCAAGATGAGCAGCAGCTACCACACCAACACAAATGCACACACTCACACACATATGCCCAAGAAATCCCGTCAAAATTCGTGGAGCGCAGAAGCCGCCGCGGCTCAAATAAAGTTACACAAAACGAGGCTCGGGCTTGTGATGAGCGCATTTACAGATGCCCCACAGACATTAAAATAAATTTAAAAGGCAACAAAAATCTTCAAAATGAACAAAGCCACAGGCGAGTCAATGGGACAGCTACAACGACTACCGAATACCCTACACTTTGGGGCTGTGGAGAGGGGTAGGGCAGGGAAGGGAACTCAAGCGGTCAAGTCGGGGGGAAAACAGCGAAGGGAAAGCTCAGACAATTTTGTGGCCAGATTGGGGAGTAGCTTAAAGAAACTGTCTATACGATGATTTATGCTATGATTTATGCGATGACTTATGCGATTATCTATATGACAATTAATAGAATAATATTTATGGATATTAATGGGATTATCTAAATTTATTAGGACCGCCATTATTTATTCGATTAATTATAGGATTATCTAAGAGATTGTCTTTAAGGAATTTTTATTTGGTATTAAAAAGGACTATCCATAGGATTACTTTTCGGATTATTTAAAGAATTAATTTTAAGAATTTCTAATCGATTATTAAATCGATAATTGTTATTCCTTCTATTCGATGATCCATGAAATTATCTATTCAGTTATCTATACAAATATTTCATATGATTTTTGACGAAAATGTCTAAATAATTATTTAAAGGATTATTTATTAGATAATGGATGGGATTATTTATTTGATGATATATTCGATGATATATTCGATTATCTATTATCGATAATTCATGCAAATAGTTATTAAATTATTTGAAGAATTATCTATACGAATTTGTGTGGGATTTGACATTTAGATATCTATACAATATGTTCTACGATTGTCTTTCGATTATTCAGGCGAATATCTATATGATTATTTATGGAATTATCTATATAAAAGTAATATCTAGATAATTAAGTTACTTCCCATAAAAAATAATCTCTCAGTTTATAGACAATCTCAATAAGAGCTCAAAAACTTTATTCAATGTTTTTGTATGCCTTCGAAAATATTGGAAATTCTGTACTGGAAAAATCGAGAGGATCTCAAATATTTTTATTATTTTACTAGATATTCCGAGAACTTTTTAAAAACAAATTTAAAAGTATTTTTTTTTAAATTAAAAATTCACAAATTTGTATCTAAATTTAATTTAAATATATCTCAGAGTGAATATTTTCGAATATATTAAAAACTATCCGATTTTTGAGATTAAAGATTTTAAAAACTTATTACTGATTTTCTGATACTGAATTTTATAAACTTTATGAATTTAAAATCCTTAAAGAAGGAACTCCTTGAAGGCGTTTGGTATATCCAAATCTGAGCTGATGAATTTCTAGTCTCAAGTAAATTAATTTATGATCCGAACACGCATTCAGTTCCACTCCCGAAGTATCCAAAAATTGTTAGGGTATTTAACAAATTTCACCACAACAACAACAACAACATGAAAAGCAACAACAACAACAACAACAACAACGAACGAAAGCGCGACGACAACAAAGATGACAACAAACTTAAATTATGAACGCTTAAAGCGAAGTTTCTGGCGAAGATGATGGCCAGATGCTTGAGCTCTGATAGCAACCTCAACCTCAACTCCGACTCCTACTCCATCTCCAACTCCATCTCCATCTCCAACTTCAACTCCAACTCCAACTTCGACTCCAGCTTGGAGTTAAAGTTGAACTGCAACCTCAAAAGCGACTACAAGTCCCAGTTTAAGTCCAAGTCCAAGTCCAAGTCCACTTCCAAGTCCAAGTCCAGTTCCCGCGGCGGTCTTTGAGCTCCGAATTGCAGCAACAACTCAGTTAGTGAATGAAAAGTCTGTGCATTAAGGGAAATAAAGCCGAGACCGCGGCCTGGGATCGAATTCGTATCAGAGAGGCGGCATCTCTCTCGACCCAGAAGCAGATGAAGAGGGCGGAGTAAGAGGAGGAAGAGGCCGAAGCAGAAGCAGAAGAAGATGTTGACGAGACACTCTCACATAAAAGTGAAGCCAGTGGCAGTGGGAAGAAGATCGGAACTGAGAGGGAAGAAGGTCTCGGGGGTCGGGGTACGGAGTCTTCTGCTGGGTTAGGCTTTGACTTTGGGATGAGACATATGGGATGCTATGGGATGGTATGGGATGGTATGGTATGGGATGGGATGCAATGGGTTGCAATGGGATCACATGAGATCGACTGGAACTGGGAATGGGGCATCTTTTGTGTCCGTCGACTGCTAACGTATAATACAAATATCAACCGTTGGCACAATGGAAAATCCGTAGTGCATAGAAAATGAGGCAATTTTTCTAGTTACCAAGAACCAAGAGCCAACAGCTAAGAGCCTAGAGAAGATCGTGCGAGTGTGAGAACAATTGTCCCTCACCCACACCCACACCCCTACCCTTACCCTCACCCTTACCCTCATCCTCATTCTTACTCTCTTCTTCAGTCTCAGTCTCAGCCACTGCCACAGCCAAAGCCGCAGCCTCACCCTCACCCTCACCCTGTCCCTCGCCATCAGCTCCGTTCCACTGACCGAGCAACCGATGAAAGACTGACAAATGTCTAGCAATTAGTTGACTCTGACACCATTTCATCAACAATGGAGCATGGACAGTGAGCAGCACAGGGCTGGGCAGGGCGGGGGGAAGAGTCAAACAAATTGCCAAACTGGCAACGCTGACAGTTCGGGCGACAGGTGAGAGCTGCGTGCGCGTCTGCGGAGTGAAGGATTCGTCTGTCCCTGGTGTCGCCCCCATTCGTCAGTGTCTACTTATTGCCTATATCAATATTTATTGCCACATATTGTTGCTAATGGATCCATTTGTTTGTCTCCCCCTCTCTCTCTCTCTCTCTCTACAATCTCTTCACACGCATCGAATAGCATCCTGGAGCTACGCAAGGAAAAGTCCAGGGACGCAGCGCGCTCTCGCCGCGGCAAGGAGAACTATGAGTTCTATGAGCTGGCCAAGATGCTGCCCCTGCCGGCAGCCATCACCAGTCAACTGGACAAGGCATCCATCATAAGACTGACCATAAGCTATTTGAAATTGAGAGACTTCTCCGGACACGGAGATCCGCCATGGACGCGCGAGGCCTCCACCAGCAGTAAACTAAAGAGTGAGTACGATTCACATCACATTAACTATATATTTAGATATATATACGTATGTATGTATGTATGTGTGTGTATGTATATATCTGTCCCAATATCCTTAAGTATATCTCCTCATATATCCAAAGTTAAGATCTGACATTGGGACAGATTTGTGGTTGGTTTCACATTTGACTTTTATTAGAAATTTGATTGCCATTTAATGCTTGGAATCTTTCCGCCTCTTTTACTGCTTTTTATTACTTTATTATATCTGATTTTAATTAATTTAACTTAATTAATTGCCTTCTATGCGGGAAATTAGCATAGAAACTAAATTTAACCCAAAATTCCAGTAGCTGCAAATGATTAACTGATCATCTCCATCGAAAATCGCTACTGAGTTTGCAGCTATTATTTTAATTCATTTATAGCTAATGTGACTAATAGAATAAGTGTACAAAATACAATAGATATGTAAATTAATTAATTATTTAATTTAATTAAATAATTTATAAGTAAAAACGCCGAAATTTATGAGGAGATAAACTGCTGAAAAGTTGGCCTTTGGTTCGCCACAGAAATTCAGTTCAGAAATAGAAATGACTTTTCTTTAAATTGCTATGCGCATACATATAAACAATATAAGATAAATAAACAATTAATTATACACACAGACACACACACACACACACACATGCATAGAAATACCTGGCTAGATGTCAACTTTCAGTGCATTTTCAATGTTGCTTATCATGAAGTTTAGTAGGGACCCCGTTTGTGGGTGCAGTGAAATTGTCAAGCTCATTTGCATATACAGCTATAGGTATATACATATATATAAATATATATATATACATATATATGTGTGTGTGTGTGTGTAGGTATGCATGATCGTGGGCGGCCATATTGGAAGCCATTGACGTACCGCTTGCTTGCAGGGGAAGCCAAGACGAAGGGACGAGCATGAGCTATAAAAACCGAAAGCAGGAAACACAAGCACAGACACACACACACACACACACACACACATACACAAAGGCATAAGCACAGTCAAAACATTGAGCCAAAAGGGGGAATACATCAAAGTCGAGGTAGCTGCTTGCTACTTGCTTTACCCCTAAGAGAAATCAAAATTTTGTCAACTTTTCTATGCCAAAAAAAAATACAAAAAAAATACAAAAAAAAATACAACAAAAAAATACAAAAAAAAAACAAAAAATCAGAAAACAAAACAGAAAACAGAAAACAAAAATAAAAAAAAAAACAAACCACAAAAACAACAACAAGTTTAAAGAGAAAAAAAAAATTATGCGCGCGCACCTTAAAAACTGTTTGCAAGTTGACAACTGGCCAACAATTTATTGGTATTATATTTTGGGCTTTTGGCCCAAAGCCCCCCAAAAGGCCCCTTGTTGTGGGGGCCTCGAGTTACCGATTTGCATAAAATATCGCAATTAAACGCAATTTATTTTATTTACTGCGCATGCGCGGCCATTTTATTTTTTCTTCTCTCTGTTCGATCGCGTCACTTGAGTATTTTTATTGTCATTGTCACTGAAGTGCGTGTGTGTGTGTGTGTGTATATATATATTGGAGCTGTCATTGTGGAATTTCAGAAGGCCAAGCCATTCAAGCCATAAAGCCAATAAACTAATTCTCAAATTGGTTTCCATCAATTGCCCATTAGGCTAAGTTTCGATCGGAAATATCGGCAAGTGTCATCGATAACATTAGAAAATGAAATCACAGTACTGCCCATAAGCCATAGCCCGGGCGGTGCCTGACTCATTGTCTGAAAACTATCTATATATGTGGACCCCTCCCCAAATGGGCGCAAATCGCTTTAGGCCCACAAATAAAAATGTCCGCTAAGCAATTATTGAGTGATTTATGGGAATCGACTTAGCCATCCAAAAATTGAAGCTAACAACTCTTTTGGCGGGTTTTCTAAATCAAGAATTGATTCAGAAACGATTTAAGATTTCAAAAATAATTAAGAAATAAAAAAATATTTAAAATCTTTATAGAAAGATTTCCATTGGGAGAGAACATCAAATTTTATGTATCTGGAGATTTTATTATTTTCTTACCAGCTTTTATAGCGGAAAATAGCTAAGGCATTTCCAGTTACTCCTAATTTATATATAATTATAAATATCTAATTTTATTATATTTGTAATACTCATTAAATAATTAACGTTTTCTCTACATAAATTAATTTTCAAAGTCGCCCAACTGTCAACAGGCGCAACTTCTGCTAACCGCCCCTTAGGCAGAAGAGTTCTTTAGTTTCCATCTTAATTAAGTTTAATATTAATACACGGAATTTTCAGTAACTAATAGAATTTTCCACTTAATATAAAAAATAGCTTAAATTTTCCCACATCGAATTTAAAGTAGAGTTTTTCTTGTCTAAAAGTTGAGCAATTGAACGCATAGAAAATCTTCTCAGATTGCGCTTAAAGGGAACAGCTTACCACCTTGAACGTAGTGTATGGCACATCCAGGACTCAAACCTGGCCACCCACTTACTCACCCCAGAGCAGAACTTAGCATTGAAATTCAATTTATTGAACTCATACAAAAGTCTACGGCAAGACAGACGGCAAAGGCAAAGGCAAAGGCATTGCTGGCGACTCCAACGCCTTGGGCAATGCCACGTCATGCATCGCGCATCGCTTGCCACGTCCAAGTCGAGTTATTGTCACGTCAAACGCATTCCAAGCGAGACAACAACAACAACAACAACAACAACCACGACATCGTCTGCGTCTTGGCGTTGGGGTCTGAGGTGCTGCCCAGAGACTTTGGCTTTGAATGCCAACTGGCAAATGGCAGAGCTAAAAAGGTAGACAAGGCACTAAAAAATAATCCAAAATCAATGGGGCGTTATGTATGGTCAGTGGGGTGCAGGGGTGCTGATCCGATGGCCCGATGGGCCGATGGTTGAATGGCTGTATGGCTGAATGGTGGGCATCCACTGAATTGGATTATTATGCGAAACTAAACCCAAAAGGCAGCAACAAGCTGCGGGCAATAAAAACCACTTCAATTTGACCCACAGTCGCACTCGCACTCGAAGTCACAGTCACAGTCGCAGTCGCAGTTACTCACAACAGCAAAAAAAATGCACAGGCGTTCAACAAAATAAAAAAAAAAAGATGAGAGAAAGAAAAAAAATACATTTATATATTATTAAGAGCGTGGGCGGAGGAAGAGTTGGAGAGAAGGCGTCTTCGAAGGTCATTATGGGCACAGTTGTTATAGAGGGCGCACCCAGCCACCCAGCCACCCACTCCGGCCACTTGTCCATTCCTTCATTCATTCCTCCCCATTCCCCCACACTCCTGACCATCACCACCTTCACCACATATGGCCAGCGGAAGCGGAAACTGTTTGCCAACTTAGCGAACGCGTCGAGGCATTGAATTCGCTGGGGACTTGCAGAACACGAAATGTGAACGGGTGTGAGTCTCGGATAAGGCAAAGGGAATGGAAATGGGAACGGGAATGAGAATGGGAATGGAAGTGGCAATGGAATGGCCATTGGTATGAGTCTTGGGTCACTGTCGAAGGGAGACTAAAGCGATTTGCACTTGTGCGAATTATGACCTGAAGTTGGTCACTCCGAGGGTTACTACGGTCGCTCTCGACCGCCCGCCCGCCCAGCCATAATCGTAAAATTCTATAATTGAATTAAATAAATATCTTCAAATGGGCATCAGCTGAGAAAATATTGAACTCCGCTCATATTTATGACGTTGCGGTTCTGTTTCGGTTTGGGTTTGGGTTTGAGTTTGGGTTTGGGTTTCGGCTCGGTTTGTGCTTCTGTTTTTGTCTGCGGGAAATATACGATTCAATTGGATACGAGGGGCGGGAATGGAGGCCAGTGGGCGGGCGAGTGGACACCATTTATGAGTTACGCCCTCTCAATGTTATTATTATTGCTTTAAGCAAGAGTTAACAAGAGGATGAAATGAATTTTGGGGATGGACAAGGAATACAAGAAAATTACATCAATTCAAATTATGATAAAAAAAATAAATATTAAAATAATTAAAATAGAAATAAAATAAAAATAAAAATAAAATATATAAAAATTAATAAAAATAGAAAATACATAATTATATTTTATATAAATATAAATATTTTATTTAATAAGAATAATTATTAAATAATAATTAATAATAATAATAATAATAATAATAATTAAATAATTTAATTAGTAATTTATAATTAAATCAAATTTAGTTAGTATTAAGATCTTTAAATTAAGTCGATCTTCCAAGTGTATCCATAAGTCGATTTAAGCCCTTCCCTCCACCTTGCAACTTCAACCAAAATGTGTTCCCACCACTCATCACTCCATTTGGCATTCGTTTATGGTTCCAGGTGCAGCCATTCGACGCAGTCCCGCAGTTGATCTGTTCGAGCAACATCAGGGCACCCACATACTGCAGGTAGGTTGGTTGCTTGGCCGTCGGAGCGGGACGGCATGAGGTTGGTCGCGGTGTGCGGTGCAGTGGGAGAGAGATGGCTGTGTGCACTGATGGCCTGATAGGGCCAAGTGGCAGCCATCTTCCTCCTCCAGCCAAATGTCAATATGCAAATGGGAACGAATACTAATGGAGGTTTGTTGTTGGCTCTCTTGTTGTTTAGTCGCTGGACGGATTCGCGCTGGCGGTGGCAGCGGATGGTCGCTTCCTGTACATATCGGAGACGGTGTCCATTTACCTGGGCCTGTCGCAGGTGGAGATGACGGGCAGCAGTATCTTTGACTACATACACCAGGCGGATCATGCGGAAATCGCCGAGCAGCTGGGCCTCAGCCTTACGAGTGGTGCGGGCGGTGGCGGTGCTGGCGGCGGCGGTGGCAGCGGCGGCAGCGGTGCTGCAGGCTTGGCATCGCCCACATCGGGCGCCTCCGATGATGGCAGTGGCACACACGGTACGAACAATCCTGATGGTGAGTCGAGTCCGAGTTGTTGCTCCGGTTCATAAAAAAAGCCAATATAGTGGCTTGCCGATCCTTAGCCTTGATATCCTGCTCTCTCTCTCTCTTTCTTACTTTCTCTCTTCTTCCTACTTCCTTTGTATTCATTGGTCTTCAATTATTAACCTCATCCTTTGCTTTTCCAGTGGCTGCCTCCATGACACAAGCCTCGACCAGCGGCTACAAGGGCTACGATCGCAGCTTCTGTGTCCGCATGAAGTCCACCCTGACGAAGCGTGGCTGTCACTTCAAGTCCTCCGGCTATCGGGTAAGTGCCATCTCTCACTCTCCTCACCTCCGGAGCTCCAACGAGCCCCAAGCTCTAAGCGGTGCCTTGTAGTGTAGTGTGAATTGCGACGTTTGCGTAGTGTAAAATAGCATTTGGTTTGCTACTTACTTTATTGTTATCGTTATCGTTATCGTTATCGTTCTTGTTTATCGTTTATCGTTTATCGATTATTTTAAATTAAATTTTGTTTTTTTTTTTTTTTTGATTTCATTTATCATTTTTCATTTATCACTTATCACTTATCACTTATCATTTTTGATTTTCGTTCTTTGAGTCTTTGGTTCGATTTTCGTAGCTCTTCTAACATTTGACTTGTTTGTTGGCTGGCCGAGCTGGCCGGTTCGGTCCGCCCGGGGCGTTGCGGGGTCAAGGGGGAAAGTAGACTAACCTTCTTTGGTTGATTCTGTCTGTAAGGATTAAATGTGCATTATGTATACGTATTACCATCCCATCCACTGCTTATCTACAGGCCAGCGATGCAACGAGCAATTGCAACGGTAACAATAACAATAACAATGGTAAAAATGTTAAGAATCCGGCCTCAAACTATTCGGTACGTATCAATTGAAATCAGTACAAAAACGCAAGGCAAAAATACCAAAAATTTAAATATACCAAAAATATAAAAAAACCCAAGAAAATACTCCAAAATTTATAGCTATTTTCTTTATGATTTGATTAACTCTTTTCCAAAAAAAAAAAAAACAAACAAAAAAGAAAAAATCAAAATTTCAAAAAAAAAAATAAGAAATCATAATTAAAATCAAAATTGAAAAATTCGAAAAATCAATCAATCAGTTTTTAAGTTTCGAATCTCTCGAATCTCGAATTTCGGCCAACTCAAGTCTCGCGAGGCAATGCAAAACTGATTTTAGATTGATCAGTATCGAATATATATAATGGCACAGGCGCCTCCTCCACATCGCAGCGTCAGCAACGTCATCATTACCATCGTCATAACGTCATTAACGTCATCTTCATAATGATCATCAGGCGGCGAAGCAAATACTGAAGCTCTTGTCATTTTATGCGAACTGCATTTGTATTAGTGTATTGTGTGTGTGTGTGTCTGTATGTGTGTGTGTGTGAAAACTTCTCATAAGATGACAAACGCTTCTCCCCGATAGACGCATTTTTGTAGGCCCCAAAACTGTTCCCAGTCAGCCGGAAAATGGCTCTAATCCCGTTCGTTGTTGTCTTGGAACCTTTGCAGGTCGTCCTGCTGCTTTGCAAGCTGAGGCCCCAGTACACCTTCTCGCACACACGCAAGTCACAGCCGCCCCTGCTGGGCATGGTCGCACTGGCCATAGCCCTGCCCCCGCCCTCAGTGCACGAGATTCGCCTCGAATGCGACATGTTCGTCACGCGCGTCAACTTCGACCTGCGCGTCGCCCACTGCGAACCAAGGTGAGTTTGTCCCACAGTGCATATGTGTGATCCTCGTTACTAAAAATATCTGCTGCATCTTCTCATACAGAGTGTCCGATCTGCTGGACTATACCCCGGAGGACATGGTGAATAAGAGCATGTACTCGCTGTGCCATGCCGAGGATGCGAATCGCCTGCGCAAGAGTCACACAGATCGTAAGTTGAAGTTGAGTCCTCGTTTCGAACCTTATATAACTCCCTGTCCTGTGTCCTGTCTAGTGATCGAGAAGGGTCAGGTCCTTACCGGCTACTATCGACTGATGAACAAAAGCGGTGGCTACACTTGGCTACAAACCTGCGCCACAGTCGTCTGCAGCACCAAAAACGCCGACGAGCAGAACATCATCTGTGTCAACTACGTTATAAGGTGAGTTGGCAGTGGACAGTGGTGACTTTTGGCAGCTGAAAGACTCCTTTACTTATCAAACATCCTTTATCCCTTTTCACCTTCTTCGACTTGTTTAGCAATCGGGAGAACGAGAACCTCATCCTCGACTGCTGCCAGCTGGAGCCGAGCGTGGACAGCATTAAGCACGAGGAGGGTCTGGGCAATGACAAGAGCAGCGGCTCGCCGGGCGGCGATGCCACCGGCGAGGGCGGCACTCACCTCAATGCGGGCGACATGAAGCTGGGCCTCAGCTCGCCCAAGACCGATCCGGATGGTCACTCACAGCGGGGACGCGGACGCAACGCTGCCACCTCACATGGCAGCAATTTGAACAACATGGCGCTGATTAAGGACAGTCCCACGCCACTGGGCGTGGAGGTGGATGGTGGGCTGCCCGCCACAGTTACCACGCCTGTGCCGACGCCCACGCCCACAAGCGGCACAACAACGAAACGCAAGCGCAAGAGCAAAGCGGCCCAACAGGCCGAGGAGCAGGCGGACCAGCAGCAGGCGGACCAACAGCAGCAGCCGCTGAGCAAGCTGCCGGCCCTGGAGCAGCAGCGGGATGCAAGTGGTGTACAGCAGCAGCAGCCACGCAGTCGTCTGCCCTCCATTGTGGATGAGCAGTCGTCGGGAGGCGCCGACTCCGCCGTCAAGGATCTGGAGCACGCCATGTCCAAGCATCTGCCTTCCCCGTCGGCCAACAACAACAATAACAACAACAACAACAATAATAATAACCAGCCCAGCACAGACTTCAGCGCGGACTCGCTCCTCAAGCAGCAGCAGCACGATCCCAACGAGAAGACAGGCGCCATCCAGTGGATCGGAGCGCCCTACCAGCAGCCGGCGCCCATGCCGGCCACCGCGCTGCTGCGTCAGCTGTACGCCAATCGGGAGAGTGTCATCAGAGCCACCGCCCGGCAGACGCCCACCGGAGTGGGCGTGGGCGTAGGCGTGGGTGCGGGCGTCTTTTATGGCGAGCAGCAGGGCGGACCTCTGCCGACGCCGCCGGGCAGCGAGTCCTCCTACGAGAATCAGTATCTGCAGCTGCACTCGGCGGCAGCAGCGGCATCGGTGACGCATCCCGGCAGCCAGAAGGGCGCCAACTCGACGGACGCGTTCACCAATCTGGTGTCCACATACGGTGGCTACCACAGTTCCATTGACTACCACAACGCCATGACGCCGCCCAGCTCCGTGTCACCGCGGGACAGCAACAACTCGGCCAAAGCACCACCAACAGCTGCCCCGCCTGGTCTGGTGGTGAGCAGCAACGGAGGCTATGACTATGCCGATCCCTTGCGCGGTCAATATGCCACGCCCGTGGATGGATCAGCGCCCACGTCGCTGCCCCTGAAGCCGCAGGCCTATTCGGCGGCCATGCATCCACATGCCGGCCACGCGACGACCACAACCGAGGGCGGCGTCACCTACAGCAATCTCGACCAGCCGCAGTACTTTGCTCCACACTCGAGCTTCCATCTCTACCACAAGGGTAGCCCAGCCAGTGGCTGGTACTCTACACCCTCCTAGGTCCTGGACGAGCAGACGTCGGCGTTGCCCGACTGCCAAATGTCCCAGCAGAGCCACCATCATCCGCCGCAGCACCATCACCAGCAGCACCAGTCGCCGCAGCATCATCCTCACTCCCATCCGCATCCGCATCCGCATCCGCATCCCCACCACCACCATCATCACCATCACCAGGAGCGCTGGGACTTTGTGGGCGCCCTCGGCAAGGTGGCGCGCATGTTCTTCAGCGCACGCAAGGGCAACCACTAAGCCCCTGGCTATAAAGGAGGCGGCGTGGGCAGGGCAGCAGCTAAGAGAAGCAATTAACATCTTAATGAGCGTCTGGCAAGGATTAACGGCCAGGACATTAAGACATCCGCAAGCCACGGACTGGGAACAGACACTCCTCTCGGAAAGTCAAGTAAACAAATCCCGAAAGATTATGGAAAATGAAAGGATTACGATCCAAGTCCTGGAACTTTCCTCAAACTGTAAATAGCTAAGAAAAAAATGAGAATAGAATGAAGAAAGAGGCGGAAGAAGAAGAGCAAATGTTTAAGGAAGAGAAGGAAGAAAGGAAGAAGCGTAATTTAAAGTCTAATTTAAAATATTTTATAAATAATTTTTTTTCGAATGGTTTTTTTTTTTTTTTTTTGAAATGTTAAAACATTAAATGTTGTTAAATAATTTTTAAGCTTGTAAATTATAAATTAATGGAAGAAACTAAACTAAAAAAAAAAAGAAAAGTAAGAGGTAAACGAGAGAAGAGATAAAGAGATAAAGAGAGAAGTCAAAGAATCAAAAAACTCACACGGCGAACCCATTGAAATTATGAAATATATAAATAAATTTATATATTATAAATAAATTAAAGGAAATACTCGGCAAATATGCAATTAAATAATAAATTAACTAAATTAAAATGTAAAACTAAATGTAAGCAGCAATTTTAATTTTTATTTTTTATTTAATTATAATATATATAAACCTCTCGCATATAAGACTTGGATGTGTGCCAGCGACAAATGACAGCAAAAGCAACAACAAATTATAATTATAATTATAATTATAATAATATATATATATAAATAATTATAATAATAATAACTATAATAATTATGATAATAATAATGATATTTTTTTTTTTTCCTAACTTTAATTATTAAAATGAATGACATGTAGCATTTAGAAAACTTAAAGCACTCGTAATGGAAACAAAAATCAAAAATCAAAAATCAATTGCTTATTCCATAAATCTAATTGTTATTAATTATTTAAATTAACTGTACAATTTTTAACGCAATGAAATGACCCTCTACAACAACAAGTACTTATATATAAATATATATATATATATAAGTACGATCTATATATACATATATATGGATATATATACTTGAAATTTTTACAACATATCAAATGCTTCCTCTTCCTAGACTACTGAAGACCCTCCCACACACACACACACACACACCCCCATCGACTCACCCGTCGACCCTTCACCCCTCCAGCCCAAGAACGTTCATAATTTTTTTTTAAGCTTGAACTAGTTCCGCTTTTCAGTTGTACTTAGGAGCAAAATGATAGGAATACCTCTAAGAGTTCTGCAAATGTAATCGCCTAAACTTAAAGAAACGAACAACAAATGCAAAAATAAAAAATTGAAAATAAAAAATAAAAAATTAAAAATATAAAATTAAAAACAACAACAAATAACAAATAACAAATTAAAAATTATAAATACAAAATCTGAAATACAACAAAACGAACAACTAAAACTAAAACAAATATGATGAACTTATGTATATGTATGATATTTAAACGAGTCTATCAAATTTTAAGCTATAAAGTGTAATAAACATTTTTTTTTTTAAACAAAACTTAAATACATTTTCTATTAATGGCTTAAATATTAAATGTGAACATAAACAAATCCTCCACTAATTCTTTCCATCTTCTTCACGGGACTCGAGGCTGCGATTTTGGGAGCTTCCAAATATATCCAATAATTCAACAAAAATTTTAAATAAGTTCCCTCTTCTTCAAAATTTATCCTTCAATTGTGTCCTTGAACGGCTGCTGCGGCTTTATTTGCTTTCTTTCGTTCTTCTTTTTTACACGTCATTCTTAAATGTTCTACCCATCGATTTGGAGTCTTTTCCACACTTTTCCTTTATGGCAGTCCTTCTATTGCCATAGTTTAATTTTTAGTTATAATTTTTACTTCCTCTTTGTGCGGCATTCGTAAAGACCTTACTGTCTGCTATTGGTCTCTGCTGCTGTCTCGCATTCTTCACTTCGCTTACTTTTACTCTTAAACACTTTTCTATTAGAGGATTTTTTTTACTCGACTGCTTTTTCTATTTTCTCTTACATTGATTATCCATCTCTTCCTCTCCCTCTTTCTTAAGCGATTTTCAGCTCTTAGAACACATTTCTCCTTTCTCCATATACATCCTGAAAACTCTCTCGCTTTAGATAGCTTTAACCTTGGCTTCTTTTTTTTTGCTAAACTTTTTCATCTTTTCTTTATGCGACATTCTTAAACGTTTCCCGCCCCACACATCGTCCAAGCGACAGAGAAGAAACATAACTCCTTTAAGTATCTATGACATCAAATTGGATCATCATATGATTAATACATTAAAGTGGCACATGTCGCATCTCTGACAGCCGCACATCAGGCGCAATGTCCATTAAGTTTTTGATTAACATAAAAAACGCATAAAACTCCAATTTACCGCATTTGTTGCGCTCAATTCCCGTGTCCGGTTGTGTTTTCATGTATTTATTTATTTCCTTTCTTTTTTAACCACTAACATAACAACACACATACCTATGTAAGTGTCCGATTTTGTGTCTGCGTGTGTGTGTGTGTGGGTGTCTGCCAGGGATGTCACATTTTTGTGATGGCTTTTTAAACGAACTGATTGGCCACCTCCCAGCCAAGGGTTCGGTTGTCAGTGCACAACTGACCACTGGCAATTAATCATCATTCAACTCGGCAATGTGGAATCCAAGTCAATTTATTGCACGGCTCTAGACAGGAGAGATACATTAATAATAGGTAGACATGTAGGGGTTTTACTGTGGGTGGGCATTACGTCTCCATTGGATGCGGACGGTAGAGGATACGTTCCAGTTGAGACTTTGTTTCATTCTCACCGCTCCCGCAACTATTAAAAAAATCCTTGTTTCTTGCTTTGTCCTTATTTATAGGCTTCTCAAGGCTTTTTAATATAATTTTTAATATTTTTTTTTCCATTTTATCAAGTTCTTACAATTTAAACTAAATTAATTAATCCCAGTTTAATTTATAGAAAAAGTCCACCTGCTACCTATGAACTTAAAAAATTAAAGCATAGAGGGCGCTAACATCTTTTTAACTTGCTGGCGCCACCTATCCACCGCTTGAATCGATCATATCACTGAATTGAAAGTGGCTTAGACGGTTCAGTTATGGTTATGGTTATGGTTATGGCTCGGTTACTGACGAGGCTTAGCGGCCAGCATACTTCTTCGCTTTATCCTTTTCCAGTTTTAGTGCGCATCCCAACGAATTCTTCTATCTATACTGATTTTTGTAAATAAAATATCAATTAATAAATGGAACTTATTACATAACAAAACTAACGTTCGTAGCCGTTTGACCACTCATGTTTTACACAGGAGCACAGGCTGTCTGACAAAAAGCTGAGTGCTATTTGAAGAGCCGCTAAAGAGGCTAAGCCGATTTGACGCTTCTTACATCAAATGGTAATGCGAATCACAGTCTGACTGACAAAAAGCTGACTGCTATTCAGAAACCGCAACAACTGCTGATCCTACCTTTTTCACCATTAAATAGACCGATGTTAATTACAATTTCAAATTCAGTATTGGATTATGTTAAGAAAAATTTTGCTGCTATTTTTAACATTTGCAGTTAGTTTAAATAACAGATGTGACGCTTTTCGCATCTAATACTTATTTTATAAGTTTGTCATTTATTTATTTATTATTATTTATTTTATTATTTATTAATAATGATGTTTTTGCTTTGAAATTTCACCCCACAACTGGCCGTACACATTTCTGTCGGCAACTTGCCTCATTGCAATAGCGGTTATTATTGCCCTTGCAGCCCTTGTACTTCAATTTCAAACAATTTCTTTGTGCCTCGTCGTAGTACCACATATTTTTATTGGCCCTTCTGCGGCATCGACGTCCTCGCGTAGTTCCTTCATCTTTGGGACCAACGCAAACCTGATTAGCTGTAAATTGCAAAATAAATTTAACCTTCATGTTAACAGAGTGCATGGTGAATTAACGCACCGGCAGCTACTGATCCTCGACATCTCTGGGCTTGCGAATAGGCGACGAAGAGCGACAGACATGCCAAAATCAACACTGCTTTCATTTTGATAAAGTTTCATGGACTGATTTCCATTGAAATGTACATTAACCTTTTTATTAAAAATCAATTGAAATATATTTATATCGAGCGCTTCTAGTCAATACAGCGAACAGATGTTTCGAACAATAAGTAAGCCACAAAATTTCCACAGCGGAAAGTTGAATATCGAAGAGATTGTTCAGTCTGAATAGATATATGTACATAAAGGCGACTGTTTATTTAATATTAATAAATTTAAATTTCTTATATTTTTCATTTCAATTCATATATGACACGAATGAGGTCTTACTTCAATAAAAAGAAAGACTGTGATGGAAAGGTAGCTGCGAAGAGAAGTAAGGATTAGAGTCTTGGCTGTGGCTCGAAACGGAATCGAATCGAAGGACTCAGAATATAATGATGATGTGGATGAAGAGAAATTTGCATAGCTATTGCTATGTTATTAACAGCTGCTCTGTTATAAATGTTAGCTGTTAGGGTTCTGTACCATTGTCAAGTCCAAGTCGACAAATTCATTACTTTTAGTGAAGACGTGAGTCGCATTTCATATACAGGATCATATACAGGATCAGTTTACCTACAATTTATTGAGAGCAAAATTGTAACCCTTATGGAAGCTTCTAAATGGAACAAAGATCAACAACCGCCCGTCACATCACGTGTAACCAACTTTTTACTTGTTTTCTCACTGCAATTAAACAGTTGCTACTCAACTAGGAACATTCCCGTTTCATTATTGCATTTCTATAGTCTCTTTTTGGAACAGCTGTCATCCAATCAGAGGTCTTGACATATTCTTTCCAACAAGTGTGCTATAAATAAGCTCGATTTATTGCTTTTAAGTCAGTGAAAACTGAAAAAAACTTAGCAAACTATCTGAAGATGAAATTCGTTCTTATCCTTGCCTGTCTGACAATCTTTGTTGTCTACAGTGAAGCTGCACGCCGGGAACAATGTAAGGGTCGTCTGAGAGTGTGTAAGTAAATCCTGATTATTATCCTTCGGAACTATTCTGATAGAACATTTCACCACTAACCACACAGCTCGCCTCGACTGCCGTAGCTCCAAGGCTGAAGGTAACGCCAATCAACGCCGTTGCATCAGATACGCCAACGCGAACATGTGGTATCATAATAGACTGAACAGGCGATGCGAGAAATTCGCCTACAGAGGATGTGGGGGCAACAACAACCGCTACTGCACCAAGGCTGAGTGCGAGAAGTTCTGTGGAGCTCCAAGAAACTAATCCCGATTAATAAATAAATAAATGTGTAACTTTCAATGAGCACCATAACTCGATATTTGTTTTTAATGGGCTCCGTTATAGTCATGCACTTAACAGCTGTTATTGGCAGAACGTAACAGAGTCACAAGCTGTTATTGATATAAAGTTGGCATGCTCTTAAAATTGGAACTATTGGATTTCAATTTCTTGATCTTCTGAATCTTCTTCTTCTTCTTTTTGCTCTTTAATTCAAGGACTTGTTCCTTTATCAATTAATATCAAAGAGCACCAAATACTAGAGGGGTGATAGCCATAGAGTTTTCTGTTAAAATTAATTAGCCCTGAGATTGGTTCGGTACTATGCATAATTTTTAAGGTAAAAAAAAGGGCCAAAAGCACTGAAAAAGCTAATAGATCATACAGGTACTTTGCTATGAGGCTTATTGCTCATTGTCCTATGGGTTATGTTTTCAAATTACCAAGTCCATCTCGGGCACAGAGCACCAACACTCTGTGATCTCGGGGCTACATTTTTAACATTAACATTTCGCTGTTAAACTATCACCCCCTATTGTAGTTCGTGCTCTGTAATTGATATGTAGTCCTTCTGTTCAAATTGACTTAATGCTAGACAAAATTTAGTTTGCTGAAAGTCGGTCAACCCAAGTTTCCAACTTTTGAGTACATTTGAATTTATTCTAGGCTCGGGCATCCCTTAGCCGAGTAAACTCGATGTTAGATTTGACTCGTTTTGGTTCAGTGAAGATCTACAGTTTTGACATAATGTAGTTATGTCAATGTGTGGTAAGAGAGCTTAGCAGCACTTAAAGTACAGTCATTGCTTAACAGCTGTTAAAAGTCTGTTGGTTATCATTGTACAGGTATTAGTTAACTGTACTTCAAATACAGGTTATAGCTAATAATCCTCGGTTAACCATCGTTTTGTTCAAATTTGGTAGTACGCAAGCTTCCTGACATTCTTGTAACCGCAACAGTTGTCAATCTTTCAATGAGGAGGAGACCGTCAGTCTAAAGAAAGTAAAGAAATGTAAATGAACAGGTGAATAAATGAATCAATGATCACTGAACATTTTCTTTTCTTTGCGTTTTATTTCTGGGTAACAAGTGTTACCCACCAACACCTTTCGATATTCTCATTGTTCAGGGAACTTTCCCATAGCTTATTTAATTCATATTGAATTTTTTAGAACAGCTGTCATTCAATGAAGGGCCAAGGGTCTTGGCAAGCCACTCCCAATAAGTGTGCTATATAAGAGATGAATTTATTGGTTTTAAATCAGTTAAAACTGAAAAGAGCTCAGCAAACTATCTCAAGATGAAATTCGTTCTTATCCTTGTCTGCCTGACAATCTTTGTTGTTTACAGTGAAGCCGCACGCCGAGAGCAATGTACAGGACGTCCAAATGCTCGTAAGTGACTTGAGGAAACAGTCCGTCAGGGCACTTTATATAAAGTATGACTCTATTTATCTCATAGGCCGTCCGGACTGTCGCAGTCCCAGGAATGAAGGTAACGCAAATCAACCCCGTTGCCGCAGGAATGCCAACCAACGCATGTGGTATCATAATAGGCGGACAGGACAATGCCTGACCATGGCCTACAGGGGATGTGGGGGCAACAACAACCGCTACTGCACCAAGGCTGAGTGCGAAAAGCTGTGTGGTCGTCCAAGGGAATAATCCTGAATATAAAATAATAAATTACTTTCAATGAGCACCATAATTCGATATTTGATTTAACATAGTTATGTTATTAACACGCACTTAACAGCTGTTATTTGCAGAATGTAACAGAGTCACAAGCTGTTATTGATAAAAAGTTAAGATGCTTTTAAGATTGATTGGCTTTTAATTTATGAATGCTCTGCTTCTTCTTCTCTTTCAATACCTGTTTCTCTAGAAATCATAAATTAAATATAATATATTTAATTATATACCAGACAACCCTTTAGGAATGAATGAAGACTTGTTTATTATATTTATACACTTCAACTGGACGTTCTCACTTGCAGATCACAACAGACAAATTAAAAGCAGCGCGCGTGGAACCTGCTCACGGAACTAACCATAAGGAACTAAGTTCCGATTATTAATCGATCTATTTTATTTCATAGCATCGTTACCTTTGATATGCAATTATTACAATTTCCTTATATTTCTTTCTTTAGTTTATTGATAGAACTTTACTTTTATTGTTTTACCTTTCTATATAACAAGTGTTCCCAAACAACATGATTCGACGTTTTCATTGCTCGAGCAAACTAATCAAAACTTCCGTTCAGTCAGGAATCTATAAAATGTCAATATTTATTAATTTTAAATCAGTTTAAGCTAAGGAGGTCTTAACAAATTATCCACAGATGAAATTCGTTTTTATCCTTGCCTGTCTGACACTTTTTGCTGTCTATACTGAAGCCTCATTACCGCTCAGTTGTAGAGGATCACCATGTAAGTAGCTTTGAGGAAGCTATCATTTCAAGTCTTTCGAATTAATCGAATATCTACTCATCCTACAGTTAGGTATGAGGTATGCTTTAGATCCATGGATAGTGAATACAAATCTTCAAGTCGTTGCAGGCGTAATGCCAACCGTAATATGTACTATTATAATGGAATCACTAGAAGTTGCCAGCCAATCCCCTACTATGGATGTGGGGGCATCTTCCCTTAGGAGATACCAAAAAGTTTGCGTTCGCTAAATAAATAACTTCCTATTGACACTTTAAATCGATATATGGTTTTACTTAGTATACACCTAACAGCTGTTAATAACAGGCTGTTAGAGAGTGATAGCTCTTAGTGCAAAATATTACTTGCTGCTTATTTGAGTGATTCAATTTAAAGTTATGTTTTCCCAATAGCATTTCTGTGTCTACTTAAGAGTTAATTTAATTCAAGGTTAGGGTCACAGGTCAGCGAACGTTCTCTTAGCTTCGCTCTGCTAATTCCTATATAACAGTCGCCTTAACATATTTATTCAAGTCATCTTAAACGTTTGACTTGACCATTCAGTTTGCTATTAGTATAGATATATATACATATACTGATCTGCTGTGTACATGTTTATACATACCTAAATATATATATCTATATATACATACATGTCAGAGAGATGGGTGACGGGGGCGTGCTATCCTTTTCCATAATAGTTTTATTATGTGTTTTACGACTATTAGTTGTATTACAATCTTATTTTTGAGCACAGCGAGTTGCCAGACCTTTTCTTCAGCGCGATTCTACTTTCTTTCTAATCGAGCCTCTGCTCTCCTTCTCTTCATCGCCATTTTGCCATTCTCTTCATACTTCTTGCTTATTCCATTATGCCAATACTGCCGTAGAGCAGCTGGCACCATGCTTACTTGAGTGCAGCTCAAGCGATGCTCTCTTATGTTAATAACATTGGCATAACATTACACATGAACTTAACATAACATATGATTTGATCTGCGACATATATCTATATATATATATATACATATATATCTATATATGTATATCTATGAGTAGATGTTTTTTTTATAAGTACTGGGCTTGGAGCACTTTGAAATCAAATATAATTTACTTGAAATTCGAAGTTTTTCGCTCAGTGAACATTTAAGGCAGAACATATGGCCTTCAAGTACAGTCATTAGTTAACAGCTGTTAATCCTCGGTTAACCATCGTTTTGTTCAAATTTGGTAGTACACAAGCTTCCTGACATTCTTGTAACCGCAACAGTTGTCAATCTTTCAATGAGGAGGAGGCCGTCAGCCTAAAGAAAGTAAAGAAATGTAAATGAACAGGTGAATAAATGAATCAATGATCAATGAAAATTTTCTTTTCTTTGCGGTTTATTTCTGGGTAACAAGTGTTACCCACCAACACCTTTCGATATTCTCATTGTTCAGGGAACTTTCCCATAGCATTATTTAATTCATATTGCATTTTTTAGAACAGCTGTCATTCAATGAAAGGCCGAGGGTCTTGGCAAGGCACTCCCAATAAGTGTGCTATATAAGAGATGAATTTATTGGTTTTAAATCAGTTAAAACTGAAAAGAGCTCAGCAAACTATCTCAAGATGAAATTCGTTCTTATCCTTGTCTGTCTGACAATCTTTGTTGTCTACAGTGAAGCCGCACGCCCAGAGCGCTGTACAGGACGTCCAAATGCTCGTAAGTGGCTTGAGGAAACAGTTTTTTTAGGGAGCTTTACATAAAGTATGACTCTATTTATCTCATAGCCCATCCTGACTGTCGCAGTCCCAGGAATGAAGGTCACGCCCGTCAACCTCGTTGCCGCAGGAATGCCAACCGACACATGTGGTATCATAATAGGCAAACAGGACAATGCCTAACCATGGCCTACAGGGGATGTGGGGGCAACAACAACCGCTACTGCAGCAAGGCTGAGTGCGAAAAGCTGTGTGGTCGTCCAAGGGAATAATCCTGAATATAAAATAATAAATTACTTTCAATGAGCACAATAATTCGATATTTGATTTAACATAGTTATGTTATTAACATGCACTTAACAGCGCTTAGAGTTTTTTTCAATAACACATAATTAGGAGCTCAAAAGTCCTTGATTTATTACTTTTCAATTAATTAAAAATTAAGAGGGCTTAGCAACTTATATCTAGATGAAATTCCTTTTAATCCTCGCCTCTTTGATATTCTAATACACTGAAACCTTGTGGCTTGAATGATGTAGTGGAAGTCCTTGTGAAGTAAATGTGCCGGCAACTCTATGTTAAGTAACAGACAGGACAACAGAAACATTTGGTGCTTTTCTCGATCTCTGAAGCAATGCAGTAGATTGGCTGTCTTTCTTTTTGCCTCTGTACCCTTTCAATAAAAAATTAAAATAATTATAAATTTCATTTCGATATTTGCATTAACTTAACTCTGGTATAAGGACGCAATTGACAGCTGTATTTGAAAGACCGTTAACGAGAAACCTACCTAGGTAGGTTGTCTCTGCGAGCTGTTATTCGCATCAACTTAACAGCTGTTACCTCGAAATTTCGAGAGCTAAGCTAACTTATCGCAGAGACAACTTACTCAGTGGTAGGCAGAGAGTATCAAATATTTGGTACTCCCTGGTGGTAGGGTATGTTGTGTCTGTTATTGGTTAAGGGTTAACAGCCGTTACTAGCAGAATGTTATTTGCAGGTAATTTTAAAAATTTAAGGTTAGGTTAAGATTTCTTTGTATAATTATAGAGTAGCATCTATATGTTTCTTGTTATCCTGTCACTCGTATTCTTTGGATGTATTTACAAGTTCACAAAGCAAATTAATTCCAATTCCTGATATCTGGGGGCTAAGTGTAGGTAGGACATTTAGTAATTAATTACAGTTGTATTGTTGTATGTCGAGTCCCGTGTTATTGTAGCCCCCCTGATGTTGTAATACTTTAGACTCACACACAACTCTCTCTTTTGCATTAAAAAATAAATCAAACAAAAAATTTAAAAACTTTTGTAGATCTAAAAAATAAATTGTACTTGAAACAATGATGAATGATGAAGACATTCTTTATGTGTAACCGTGGATCACTTATTTTCTTTAATTTCTATATAACGCACGTATGTATAACCCACGTGTCCCCCTACCATTGTCCAGACCCTCCTCGTTTTATTGTTTTACTCAATTTGATCTCATTTTAGAACAGCTGTCCATCAATTAAATGCCTTAGTACATTCCATCATGGTACGTGTACTATATAAGGGTTTGATTTAGGCAGTTAAAACTAACAAGGTGGGAAGACCTGATCAAGTTTTCTCAAGATGAAGTTCGTTTTAATCCTTGCCTGTGTGGTACTCTTTGTGGTCCTTACTGAAGCCCAACGGCCGGAAAGATGCAGAGGACGTGTGAGGGCAGGTTAGTAGCCGAAAAAGACATCTATCTTTTGACAACCATATCTGACATTGAACACTTTTACAGGACGCCCCGAATGTCACGGTCGCAAGGATGAAGGTCACGATAATCAACCCCGTTGCCGCAGGAATGCCAATCACAACATGTACACGTTCAACAGGCGTGCAAGGCGATGCGAGATGTTGGCCTACAGAGGATGTGGGGGCAACCGTAATCGCTTCTGCACGGAGCAGGAGTGCCGACAGAGGTGCCGAGGTCGCGGGGGTAGGGAGGAAGAAGAAGATTAAAATAAAATATTGAAAGTCTGCAATGCAAATCAATGTTAATTTTTATCACAATTATTTCAATGATTAAGAAAAACTGTTCAGGACATAAAGTTACAAGCTGTTAAATTGCCAACATTTTCTGTTACATCTTTTGTTTAGCTGTGATTACCTTTAACCAACCAGCAAAAGTCGATGACAGCCTGTCTGTTGTTATTTAACAGGGATCGATTGATATAAATTTGACATTCCCTACTGGTAATTATTTAACAGGTTGTAGTTACTGTTAATCGTACTTTAACGACTAGAGTTATTATTAATCATCTGTTAACAGACAACAGCTTCTGTTAACGTGCCTATTGTTAAATAGGTTAAAAAAAGCAGTAGCTTCAAGTTTGTGCTCTGTTGACAGCACAGTCGTTAACGAGTTAAAGTTACGTGAGACATTCTGTTAACTTACATCCGCTGCTTATTATATTCTGTTAAACTTCCTGCTGTTAAGTCCTTAAAGCAAACAGTAGCTACTGTTTATCTTCTGTTTGTGACTAGGAAGTCCAAGTTGAAATTTGATGAATAAATTTGCGTATAATTTCTTATTCAAAAGTGAAAAGTCCTCAATTTGGTTGTGGTGAAGGAGTATTGGGATTACCTGAAGATGTACTCTACATCCTTTCACACGTGTGTCAACTTACAACCCATCCTTTGATAATTAATACTATTTATATCCGTATCTGTATCTCAGGTTGTGTCTTTATCTGAATTTGAGCTTCTATCTTTTTGTATCTGTATCTATTTCCATAGGCCCTCTGATCCTCTTGATCTGAGTCCCATGTTGAGTTCACTATCTTATACATTCTTATATCTTGATCTCCGATCTTATATTTAAATCTCTTTTTATATTTGTATCTGTATCTAAAGCTTAAGGTATCTGTATCTTAAGTAGGGCTCACACACATTACCCCCAGCTTAGCACCCACTACAGGCATAAGAGAGATCCTTTTAATGAGGAATATTATTTGAGAGCTTTAATCAAAATTCATCAAATTAGGACCGCCAACAAGTCTTTCGACAGTCGTCCAAGCTGCAGTAGCGATTGTTGTTGCCACCGCATCCTTTGTAGGACATCTTGAAGCAGGCTCGGGCTACTTGATCGTAATACCACATGTTCCTATTGGCATTTCTATGGCATCGGGGTAGATTGCTGTTCCCCCCCTTCAGACCTCCAGTACAGACTTGTGGAGCTGGAACGAAATTGTGATTATTCAGTACATGGATATTTCTGTGAACTCCACTTCGCAGGACTTACTAGGACGACCACGACAGTTGCTAAGTAGTCGCGACTGAGTATGGGCCACATAGAGGGCAAAACAGGCCAAGATAAGGAGAAGCTTCATCGTTACTATTCGGGTCTTTATCCTGCTGGAAACTATCGGAGTTCAACACCTTGACAGTTTATATAGAACGCAAAATACGTATCATCGGGAGCATCTGTCCCGGAACGTGCCCCATAAATGGTTATTCCGAAATTGTATACCAGATTTTTGAATAGAGCTTCGGAGACTTTACGTAATGACAACATATGTCCAGCTGTTCCTTTGTGCTCTTGGCCTGCCACATGCCATACCAGCCGCGCCCCTGATACAAAGCAGTTTTCAACCTTTGCTTAAAACTTCACATTTGTTTATAAGGCAAAGCTTTGTTATTTTCTGGTTGGGTAGAGACGTCACATATGTGATATAATTAATCGTATATCGATAATCGATTCAAACATTGATTTGTATAAGGTTTAAAAATCATATTTATATATTAAATTTTATTCTTTAATTGAATTAATTGAACAGGTGAAAGCTACGTGAGACATTCTGTTAACTAACATCGGCTGCTTATTATATTCTGTTAAAGTTCCTGCTGTTAAGTTATTAAAGCAAACACAGAGACAACTTATCTAGATAAGTTATCTCTGCAAACAGTAGCTACTGTTAATCTTCTGTTTGCGACTAGAACTTCTGTTGAGCTTCTGTTAAAATATATAGAAGCTGCTTTTAATCTTCTGTTAACGGACATAACCTACTGTTAACCTTCTGTAGGCAACTTGAGCTGCTGTAGATCTTAGTTGCCCTTCAGTTTTTAGTAAGAAAAGAAAGATTTCTTCAATAAAAATTGGCAATGAAGATGCAGATGTAAAAGTGACTTCCAGTTCTAGCAGAACACTTGCAACTCATAATATAACAGTTGTCCATAACAAAGCTTCATATAAATAGATCGCGCTTTTCTGCAGATCTTTCTTTATGTTGACCGCATTTTGTAACAACTGTCGCTCCAACGACATTCGTAGTTTCGGCTATAAAAGTGCTGAGTCCATCAGTTGTTGTTAACAGATCATCTACAGATTTTTAAAATGAATTTTGTCTTATTCCTTGCCTGTTTGGTACTTTACATTGCCCAGACCCAGGCCCAGTTTCGTTGCAAGGGCTCCATTCCGCTAGGTGAGTACAGGAACTGAAGACCTAAGGGGAGTCCTTTTTTAAGACCATTCAATCAGCGGATCAGGTGTGCGAAGGCTTGAAGAATGAGGGCAATGCCCGGGGATCCCATTGTCAAAGGAACTCCAACCGGAACATGTGGTACTACAACACAAGGACATCAACCTGTGAGAAGATGATGTACAAGGGATGCGGAGGAAACAACAATCGCTTTTGCAGCATATCGGAGTGCGGCAGGAGGTGTGGGAGTCCAAGTTAAAATTTGATGAATAAATTTGCATATCATTTCCCATTCAAAAGTGAAGAGTTCTTGATTTGGTTGTGGTGAAGGAGTATTGGGATTAACTGAAGATGTACTCTATATCCTTGACTTTATATATCCTTTCACACGTGTCTCAATTTACAACCCATCCGTTGTTAATTAATCCTATTTATATCCGTATCTGTATCTGAGGTAGTGTCTTTATCTGAATTTGAGCTTCTATCTTTTTGTATCTGTATCTATTTCTATAGGCCCAGAAACCTCTTGATCTGAGTTCCCATTTGAGTTCATTCTTATATCTGGATCTCCGATCTTATATTTAAATCTCTTTTTATATTTGTATCTGTATCTAAAGCTTAAAGTATCTGTATCTTAAGTAAAGCTCACTCACATTACCCCCAGCTTAGCACCCACTACAGACATAAGAGAGATCCTTTTAATGAGGAATATTATTTGAGAGCTTTAATCAAAATTCATCAAATTTACGACCGCCAACAATTCTTTCGACAGTCGTCCAAGCTGCAGTAGCGATTGTTGTTGCCACCGCATCCTCTGTAGGACATCTTGAAGCAAGCTCGGGATAGTCGATCGTAATACCACATTTCCCTATTGGCACTTATATGGCATCGGGGTAGATTGCTGTTTCCCTCATGCAGACCTCCAGTACAGACTTGTGGAGCTGGAACGAAATTGTGATTATTCAGTACATGGATATTTTTGTGAACTCCACTTCACAGGACTTACTAGGACGACCACGACAGTTGCTAAGTAGGCGCGACTGAGCATGGGCCACATAGAAGGCAAAACAGGCCAAGATAAGGAGAAGCTTCATCGTTACTTTTTGGGTCTTTATCCTGCTGGAAACTATCGGAGTCCAACACCTTCACAGCTTATATAGAACGCAAAATACGTGTCAAAATCATCACAATTTTAGCATTTGTTCCGGAACGTGCCACATAAATGGGTTTTCCAAAATTGTGTGCCGGACATTTGAATAGAGCTTTAGAGACTTTACGTAATAACAACATATGTCCAGCTGTTTCTTTGTGCCCCGGATCTGATACAAAGCAGTTATAACTCTATTGTATATAACCTCGATCTGTGATTTTCAACCTTTGTTTTGGCCTTTCAGGCCTTTACATTTGTTCATAAGGCAAAGCTTTGCTATTTTCGGTTGGGCAGAGACGTCACATATGTGATATAATTAATCGTATATCGATAATCGATCTACTCGATTCAAGCATTGATTTGTATAAGGTTTAAAAATCATATTTATATCTTAAATTTTAATCTTTAATCGAATTAACTGATAATCAATCATTACACAAAATCGATCATTTATCGAAACAGTTATCAATAATCGTGGAACACATAATGTCATTAACTTTTTTTTTAGCCTCAAAATTATATATTGTTTTATTAATAAAAATCGAATAATATTTTATCTAATTATCATATACAAAAACTTTTTATATCGAACAAATATTTTTCGATTAATATATCAAACTTTTAGAAATCGAATAATTGCAATTCAAATATTAATACAACAATGAATATATCAAATAAAAATTATTAATTAGTATAAATAATTTTATTATATTTTATATATATAATTAATTAAGTTAATTTAAATAAATTATTATTTATCGAATTTATGGATTTACTCTCATTTGTTATTTTATGCCTATCGAATTTCATGTCTTCATGTTTTATGGATTTGAATATCATTAGAAATACGAGGCGATTTCTGTGATTTTCTTTTTTAATAAAAATAATTTAAATATTTGAATTAACATCATCATTTGAAATGTTGGGTGGACTCGTCTTCTGGGATCAGACCTTCACCTGGACGCACCTTAGGATATTTTGTGTCCTAAATGATTATTATTGGCTAATAAAGTTCATATCATTTAAGAAATTAGCACTGACATTTCCTTCGATTAATTTAATTATTTTAAAATTCCTAAATTATTATTTATTTTAATAATTTTTGATTTTTTTATAATTTTTTTTTATATTTTATTTTCTCTTTTATCTTCTTTATTTAGAGATTTTTACTGAGAACGATACGAGATGGGAGCTCATCTCCCAGGACTTAATAAGATTTAATATCTTAATCGAGAGAAAAAGAAAGAAAACTCAAGTCTTAGTTTGATGTGCGAATTTACTGCGTTTTATATTGGATGACATTATTTTGAATACTCAATTCAGTTGGAGGGCACTTCATGTGGAGCCACGACGCCTGCACGTAGCCTCGCAAGAACTCCTTGTGCAATGACGATTGTCGTTGCCAAAGCAACCGTTATATACCAATGGATCGCAGCGGCGTGTAGATCTATTATAGTGCCACATGTCGCGGTTGTACTTGCAGTGGCGTCCATTGTACCGCCCGCTGTCGGCCCGACCAACGCAACCTGGACGATCTGTATGGGAGAAGAGCCCTCAGTGGTTATACCCATGGATATATCGAGATGTATATAAACTTACTTGGCCTTCCCCGACATGTGCTCAACTGGCACTGAGAGTAGGCCACAAAGAGGGCTAGGCAGCCCAAAATAAAGAGAAATTTCATCTTAATGTTAGTATTTAAACTCTAACGATTATTTAATGATTTTAGGGGCTATCATTTTGCAGTATTTATACCTTGTTTATGGAACAGTTGCCTGTGGGAAGCTATTCAAAACGCATTAAGACCAACAAAAGAACGATAATAAAAACATAATTAACACAATCACAACAATCCTCACACACATCTGTTTTTCATATCATATAATTTTATTTTTATTATTAGGTTACAAGCTATTATTTATATTAAAAATGTCCAACTCCGCAGATTTCTGTTTCATTTTTTTAAATTTAAAGTTCGTTCAACCCCTTTCGGAGTGCTTTTCGAATTAGGCAACAGATGGCGCACGAGAGTCTTTGAAGCATGCACATGAATGACAGAAAGTCATTATATGAAATATGTTTTTCTATATTATATCCAAGAATAAATAAACATCACGAATTTTATTTAGCTTATTATTATTATTTATTAAGTTGAAAATATTCACAGAATTGACAAATATCGAGAAGCTTAAAGTCACAAATAAATCGATATGATTATGTGTCGCAATAGCGTGCGGCGTTTTGTTTCACACAACAACTTTCAAAGGTGAAACTAGTTGGCACTGCGAAATGTAAAAATAATAAACTAATTTAAAATTAAAATTAAGGCAAAATTAATTCTATACGCCCTTCCTGTTGATTTTTATAAAGTATATCCAGAAATTTAATACATCAAATGTATTTAGGATTCGCGCTTCAATAAGTTTCAAAGCATTCAGCTCTAGTCACCCAGCTTAGAGTATTTAACTTAAAGCAGCCGTGTGCGTAGATATCGATAGCTCAGTTAGTGAGTTTAATAAATACATCGATACGTTATTGTCGTCAGTATATCGAGATTTTCACACCACTAGTTCGTCACTGCTCGCCTTCGGTTTCGCTTGCGGTTCGGAAAAAGTTTGTTTTATTTTTTTTGTTAATTTTGTTCATTTATTGAATGCGCAACTGCTTGTAGCGTAATAACAAGGAAAACTCGTACATGTTTCTTATAAAATAACAACCAACGTCCACAGTTTATTTTCAATCGCGGTCGTTCTTTTTTTTTGTTGTTTTATTTTTGTTTCCAACTCCGCTGCCGTGTACTTGTGTGGCGGTGTTTTGTGGTCCGTATATATGCATCTGTATGTAAGTGCGTTTTATACTTTTGTAAATTAAGGAGTGAACCAAAAGTGAAACAATACAAGAAATTTGTTGAAGAAGGACAACAAAATGTACTGAAAGTACCAGGAAAGAAAAGGTAATCCAAATGTGTTCCCTTAACTCCTTTTCAATTTTTTTTTTTATGACTGGTATAACTTTGTGTATGTGTGAGTGAATGTAAGTGTCGCTTATCTCCAGCCGCTGGCAGCATCAACGCCACGGCGCGGTGCTTCTGCTGCCCTTTGATTGTTATTATTATTCTCTCTTTCCGTATGTTTACTGCTGTTTGTCGCGCTCAGTCATACAAATGCTCGCACAAGCACACATACACACACACACACACACACAAGCATAAATGCATGCATGCGGGGATAACTCAAGATGCCGCCTACTCAACGTAGCGTCTGTCTGATTTGCTTGAAATCAAAGCTGTGCGGGGATAGCGTACTTACATTTACACACACATACATGCGCATCCTACATAAATCTGAGCAAGAAAAAAGCAATACAATGATGAGACAAGCAGCCTGCATACACACACATTCACATATATATTTTCTTATAAAGCTATATGTGTTTGTATTGTATTGTATGCATATATCACAGTTTGCGTAATTAAATATTGCATTGTGTTTACAAATCGCTTAATTAATCAAGCTTGTTCTTCGATTCACAAAACTAATTAAGCCACCGTTCTATTTCGCGGTTGCTCCATCTGTCTGTCTCGTTCACTCTTTCCCTGTTTGCCTTCCGACGCATCAGGCTTAGCACAGTTTCAAACCAAAGTCAAGTCAAGTGGGGGTAGTTGTCTTTAATCCGCCTTGGATAGTGGATAATTGGTGGGAGGGAGGGCAAACCAGTAGAAACAGTTTAGTAGACGAAAATTTTCTATAAACTGTGGGTATATATATATATATATTATTTTTTTTTTTCTTAATTTTTATAATTTCCCCCTAAGCATTTAACGGTAAAAGCAAAATCTAAAGAGCGCTAAGCATTAAGAATATCGCAAGAAACGAAGCGTAAACAACCAGAGACCTGTATGTACTTGCATGTGTGTGTGTGTGTGTGTGTGTGTGTGTGTGTGTAAGTGTGTATGTGCGTTCGTGTGAAAACACTCTTTGCCCGCTTGTATGTTGTGTGTGTATGCGTGTGTGCTGCGAGCAGCCCGGGACAACTTGGGTCTCTATGCCTGGGGGCTGCTGCCGGTGCCGCTGTTGCTGTTGCTGTTGCTGTTGCATGTGAAATATGAACACAAAAATAGCATAAGAATTTTCGTTGTCGGGGTTGCGCGCCGGTCGTCCAAAGCAATAAAAATTAAAAGGCAAACAACGATAAGCGGCGCCGACCCCCTCGCTATATATAATATATATATGTATATGTATATGTAACTCAGCCTTGCTGCCCTGCCCTGCCCTGCCCAGCCCAGCCGAGTCAAGCCTAGTCAAGCCCTTGCCAGGCTTGAAGCAGCCCACCCGTTCCAAACTCTTGGGTACACATGGTAACCCTGACGCATAACGGTAAAGCACATAAAACCAAACAAATGCAAATGCTAACGCAATGGGGAACCGTTCGTTATTGATGCGACTCTGTCACGGCAATTGGCAGTGCACTTCTTTCCATTCCCATCTCGGTACATCTCAGAGCTTTCCTCCACTGGCAGTGACATTTGATTGGGGTTGCCACCGGACCAAAAATATCGACTACCAGCAGAGACTCCAGAAGCTCTGATGGACATCGGGAAAGCAGCAAAAACATTTTGAGTGATGTGTCCTAATTGAAATTGAGTGGCATCTGCTCCTGCTTCCACCCCACCTACCCCCCACCAAGCAACCCCTCATCACACGATGTCTGACATTCATTTGCCAGCAGCCCCACTTTTTATCTCAGCTCTCACTTCTGTGTGTCACCTTCTTTACGTTTACGTTTTATGTGCTTTATGTGGTTTACGGTCTCATATTTCGTTTCCTAGCTCCTCGATGTTTGACAAGTTCAACGCCTGCGGTTTCAATTACGAACTGTGGTCTCTTCATGTTCAGCGACTGTTCCATTTCTTCCATTGTTGGTCCTAATTGTGGTTGTGGTTCTGGTTCTAGTTTGGGTTCTGGCTGGGGCTCGGCCAGGGACTCGGTCTCTCCATCAGACCTTTTTGCACTCTGTCTCTTCACTCTTCACTCCTCGCTCCACTTTACTCCACTTCATTTTATCGTCTTCCCTTTGAGGGCTTGTGACCTCTGAAGAGGTTGACAATTTCGAACACCAGTCGAGTTATTTATCGGATTGAATCATCTCCGGGCATCGCATTATCTGCACGAACATCAACGTGACTGACCAACTGAGTGAGAGACATCCAAAGTTCAGAATTTGAAGTGCTACGTTTGCTGCTTGGCAAATTCTCAACCGGTTTTCTTTTTTCTTTTTTCTTTTTTTTTTTTTGGTCTTCCGTCAGCTTCCCGCTTTGTGTTGCCCCAAAGCAGCCCTCCTTACACCATGCCCCCTCCCTATGGCCATTCCCATCCACTTACAGCTTCAGCAAACAAATTGGATTTGCTTACGTTTACATTTCCCCCCATTTGCTCAGCGGGTCACGCGAACAAAGAAAAAGCGCAAGTTGCACAGTGGTACAAAATGAAGTGAAAAATTTGACCAATTTTCAGTAGTTATTTAAGTGCTTGCAGCTCAGTTCATATATATATATATATATAATATAACTATACATATATAGATCATATTTACAAAGCTTACAGCTCGTTTAACTAAATACAAATCATTTTCGTTCCACTGTGCGTCACAGCGGAAGCTGCTCCAAGAGCGCTTCTTAATGTTCGACTGCTGAAATAAACAAAATCAAATCAAATTGCATAAAAACATCGACAATACGCACAAGAATGAGCAGTACCAATACATATGCATACACACACACACACACACATACACAGTAATGCATATACACTAATTATAATATTTAAATGCAATAAAAGAAAAAACTTTTTTCATCGTCGAAAGGCGCGATTGGGGGTAAAACTTTAAATGTCGGTCAACGAACCAAAGCTTTTCAGTTGTTAGGCGATTGTTTATGGATACACAAATACACATGTGCATATGTGTGGGTGTATACACACAGGCACACACACACACACACATGTATCTGGATGTGCAGATATGGATACAGATAGAAGTATATATTAAATACGCATTGTTTGCTTTTGTTTACGCAACTTCAACAACTCAAATTGATTGACGGAATTGCGGCTATTGCCATATACCCTGTAGTCCCTGTAGTCCAGAGATGGGTACTATACGACTACACAGATTGAGTTATATACCCGATCGATCCAAAAATTAATTTATTTTATTCCATATTTAATTTAAATCCTATATCATTTATGTCCTGTTTGTTAATCATTTCATCCTTTGAAGGCTACTCCGATTTACAGGGTATTTTCTTGTTGGGCTTTTCTGTTCTCCGTTTCTGTTACCATTCATTTCGTTTTCAATTAATGGTGACAAGTAGAATGAATTTTGTAATGAATACAAACAAACTGTACACAGACGATCGCCTGTGCCTCTCACTTTGCACCACCTCCCCATCTCTCCCCGCACACACCCCTTACCTTTGCCGCCCATCGGTGCGATGCCGATTCCCCCTTTTACCGTGCGGCGTGTGCCTCAGTTGCATTGGCCATATAGAGAAGGTAACTACTCTTGACTGGCACAAAAGCCGTCATAACCACAGCAACAACAACAACAACAACAACAACAACAACAACAACAACAACAACAACAGGAACAGCAACAGCAATAAGAAGAACATGTCTATAAGGCTTCCGTTCAAATATGGCCAACGGCCGACATCGAGTCGTCGATTTGCTGATTCCCTGAAATGGATGATGTCGACCCCATGTGGGCGTCAGCGTGATGGCAAATGACGCAACCTCATTTGGTTGTCTGTTCTTCAACCTGTTGAGCGTAATCTACACAATTATCGACCTGCTGTCCCCCAGGAATGATGGAGGGGGGGTTTGGGTGGGGGGGTGGTTAGGTGTGTTTAACAAATTTACATTCATTCGCTGATAACGTGAAATGAAATCGAAAAATAAAACTACACAAAACGCTCTCTAATCGACTTAACCCACAAAGCCGGCAATCGAGGTCGTCGGGGCTTAGTTTTAGGAGATTACGAAGGGAAGGGTTCTTCATATGTGTTTAATAGATGCTAAAGCAGGTCCAATAAAACAGATAGATAATCCATCCAATCAATAGATGTTTTACCATCTGGAAAAACACACGTGAAGTTTACAGCTTGGATTTGACCTCCAAGAGAAACCTAAGCAGAAGAAGAAGAAGAAGAAGAAGTTGACTGACGATTTTTCTTCTGCTCTTCTTGTCTTCGCTTTGCTTTCCATTCTTAAACGTAAAGGCTTCTTTTCTGTAGCAAGAAAGAACTGCATTTCCCCTCCTATGTGATAACTGTGAACGACGGCGGAAAGTGACTTTCATTTTCCAGACTCGTTACTCATCGGACTCGAGTTTTGGTATGTGTATTAAAAATAGTACAAAGACTGAAGACTATCGATATTGCGCACAATATTTGTACTTGACTTTCCCCAATTTGTTGTTGTTGTTGTTGTCTCCATCGTTTGGCTGCCAGCCGGAAATTGTGTATTAATATAGAACAGAAAACAAAAATATCTTTATCTGTCACATGTATGGGAACATTTGTATTTGCTATAACTAATGGCATATACTTAAATAGATGTGGGTGTGGATGTGAGTGTACACACATATATATACATATATATATATACAGGTCTAACCGTTCGACTCTCTGTGTGTGCCCAATGCAAACAGCAAGTGCAGAAAAGCTTAAGGTTAGCCAGAAAGACGTATGCAGTTCGATTCCAAGAAAAACGTCAGGCGAGTTTTCTCTGTACTTCATAGTTAGCCGATCCCTAGCTTTCCTAGGATCCGTATGACCACGTAATACCCTACCTGTTGCCAACAGCAGCTAAGCTCTCAAGTACAACCTCTCAAGTAACAGGTATCAGGTTTCGATATGTATATATGATATATGATAAACATTGAAACTAAGAAGGCTTTTACCGGATACTCTATTTATAGCTTCCTAATAAATCGAAAGATCGGGTAAAGCATTGCCAAGCGGTCTATCAAAGGGTTAAGAATCGAGTCTAGGCTTCGGAGCTCCCCAAGTCTTGGGCACTTGCGGTCTAATGCGAAGGTATAAATAAATAGGCAAATATGAGTTCAGATATACACATATATATATATAGACATCTGATTCATTGGATTGTAGAGTGTAGAAAGCAGTGCCGGCCTTAAGCCATTACATGTGTGATCACAATCGATTAGCCTTTGTTCCCACAGGCGCGCAGGGGACAGATAACTGAGAAGTACGTGGAGAAGCGTTCAGTTTGATTCCTGCGATTGTGGACGGCAAATTGAAGCGATGGAATCGCGGTTTGTGATAGAAATTCAATAATTGTTGTGCCTTGTGGAAGTAATGACAAAGAAAGAGGGAAGATAATGGAAAGGAGAAAAGCCGATGAGTTGAAAAGGTGAAACGCAACAAAGGCAAAGAACTGGCAAAGAAATATAATTCGATATTTATAACTAGTTCGTATATCATTTAAAAAGCTCTTAAGCCAATTACACGGTGCATCAATCATCAATGAAGAACACACATACACACTATCTATACATGTGTAGGTATGTGTGTGTGTGTGGGTGCGGGAGGTAGCTTATGCTTATGTGTGTCAGTGTCTTATCTACATACAAACAGATATCCGCGTTCCATCGATTCGCTTGCGGGAAGAAAAATAAGTATAGGAAGTCAGTGGCAAGAGAAGAAGAGGTTACATTGATATTAGTCACTCTACACTTGTTGTCGCCTGTTACACCTTACCTTCTATACGTATGTGTGTGTGTTGTGTGTGTCTTGGTCGTCAGCGCGTGAAAATATGCGCCGATTGTGGCCTTTGGGCCCAGTAAAGACCCTTAGGCCAACGTTGTCATGTTAAGTGTTTTCCTTCACTCTCAAAGTCGAACAGCGACTGAGTAAAGTAAACAAAAGACAAGGCAAAAAGGAAAGAAGATGAAAGAGACAAACGGACTGTGGGCAGGGGAGAGAGGAGAGGGGTGGGTACGGGTAAGAAGGTAGGGAAGGAAATCATAACAAGCTTAGGCCCTCTGATATGATATGTACCCTACAAGCCAAAGATATGTATTATCAAAGCTCCCATGGGTTGTACGTAGTTGAATTAACATGCACACCTTAACAGTAACAGCGTCACAACGAAACAACATCATTCTGTTAATTTAACAGCTGTTAAGTTGTGCCTGAGACATTTTAAGCATTACTAGGGAAAGAATTGACCCTCCTTTCTGTAGATTGATCGATCGTATATGAAATATATCTTTAATATATTTTACATTCTCTTTACCTTTACAGAGTCGAGAAAGCCGTTTACAGAGGAGGAGACCTCTTTAGCCAGCAAGATATTTGCAAAGAGTAGAGTATCCATCCAAAGAAGTCTTAGCCATAACTTGAACGACGCGTCCAAAGTCAAAGTCTATTTTATCGAATAAACAATCAACTGCCAGCCAAGAGGAGCCTTTCATCAAAAGGAGCACCCACACTTGTAAACACACACACACACACACACGTTGAGAGAAAGAGAGAGAGAGACGAGACGAGACGAGAGTGAACAGCACTAGGATACGGTTAGAATAATATACACCTACGTATTGAAATTAATCGGGGGCAGTATGGAGCTGGGCCATGTTTGAACGCTTCCGTCTGAGCAACCTGAGCAGAAACTACCGACTACGCGGAGGCTCCACAGAACTGGCGCGCGATAAGAAGCAGCAGCGGCAGCAATGCGTCACCGTCCTGTTCCTAGATGACATCACGCACACCTTTCGGATCGAGGTGAGTTGCCAAACACCTGACATGCACACACGCACACACGCACACCCAATCAACCACCACCACCCTGTGCACCCCCAACTGAGATAATCAATAGTTTGACTAGGCGAACTCATTGAAAATGCGCATTAAAATGATAATTGGAAATTGTGTAAACAATTCGTAGACCTCATCCATAGAAAGTCGCCTTGTCGAGCGTTACGTGTATCATCATTCCTTCATTCGTCGTTGTCTGCACTTGAAATTAAAACTGAAATTGAAATTGAAAACGAAAGGTGCCTCACATCACATCGTATCGCATCGCATCGCACCTCATCCCAACCCCGACTCTTCACTCCCCACTCTCAATCCCAATCCCAATCCCAATCTCATCTTGATCTCACTTTCATCTTCGTCCGGGAAACAGACAATTTCACAGACACGCACTTTATGATGGAAAATTCAGATATCGTAGCTAAAATCTGTCTACCGAATTGCAGCCAAATTAGCGTCGTTTAATGTAGAAAAAAAAATAGTAAAAAAAAAATTAAATAAATTATAAAATACAACATCTCAAATGGAAAAGTGAAATTTGTTATTTTCAGGTGAAAATTTTAAAAATAATTAATGAAAACACAAATTGAGTTTTGATTATAAATTTGATTGTCAAACAATCGTTTCTCGCTCCACTGAAGTACACATACTTATTTTCCATATATATTATATATATATATAAATCATTATTTTAAATATATAACTATTAAATAGTAGAGTTTACGTGACGATTTATTCATAACCGAACGCAAAGGCGATGGAGAACAGTATAACAGAAACTCTGGGAAATATTTCTCCATGTCATCAAAATAAATTTATAATCTTCTAGGATGAAGATCCTAAGAACTAGAATGAATAGCTCTTCATTAGAAATGCTTAAACAAATCTCAACTAAACCCTAAAAAATAAATAGGGGAATGATGGTTACTACACACTCCGTATAACAGTTAGTATAACAGAGACTTGTAGGACGCAGAAGGCCCAGACCATGCAGCATCTCGAAGCAAATGGGGGGCTCCTAAAGAGAACATGAATATAACAATTCCCAACTTTAAAGAGAGATACGTGTGTATAACAGTTCCAATCTTAAAGGGAAGAGACATACGTATAACAGTTTCCAACTCAATAAGAAAACTCTTGCAAAAAAAAAAAGAGACTCTTTGTTCGAAGGCTATAAATAATTCTTATCATGAAGTCTCTGGGATTCCAAGAGGTAGATTACTTGCTTAAGATTAACAGTTCGTTCTCACAATCTGATCATAAATCCTCTATCCCAACATCTGTTATACAAGCTCAATATAACAGAAATGAAAAAGCTCCACTGAAACGTATAAAAGGGCCACTGTCAGCATCTCGAAAGTCCATTGATAGATCAACCTCATAAATATAACAGATTCCAAGAAAGTCTCTTATCTCATGGGCTATATTATATATATATCATCACTAAGTCATCTTTTGTAAAATTCTTAAATATTCCAGAAACGTGCGAAGGGCTCTGAGCTTTTAGATCAGGTCTTTCAATATCTCGAGCTATCCGAAAGGGACTACTTCGGTCTATTATTTCCACAGAAGCCTGGTGATGTCGTGGTGAGTAGCTGACATATGAATTCCCTTCTCGATGTACACCAAAACTGAGCATCTCTTATCCTTTTACAGAGATGGGTGGACGCACAGAAGCAGTTCAAGAAGCAATGCAGTAGCGTCTCGCTCGACAACGATGCCGTTCCATTATTAGAGTTTAGAGTTAAGGTGAGTGCCGGGCACACAATTGATTTCTGGAGAGGATTATAAGGTTGACTTATTGCGCCATCTGTTTTCCAGTTCTATGTAAGCGATCCGAGCAGATTGCAGGAGGAGTTCACACGCTACCAGTTCTATCTTCAGATCAAGCGCAACATCATTGTGGGTCAATTGCCGTGCTCCAGCAACACTCAGTGCCTGCTTGCCAGCTACACGGTGCAATGTGAGTGCTCCTCAAGACCCAATTGATATTCTTATTGAATGAATCCAATGAATCCTTGCTTTTACAGCGGAACTGGGTGACTTTAATGCGGTGGAACATCAGCCGGGCTACTTGAGTGGTCTGCAGCTGCTGGCGGAACAGACGCCGGATGCGGAGCGTAAGGTCTGCGAGCTCCATAAACTACATCGTGGCCAGCTACCAGCGGACGCGGAGTATAATTATCTGGAGCATGGTAAGCGCTTGGAATTGTATGGCATTGATCTGCACAAGGCCACCGATTCCAACGGCAAGGACCTGCAGCTGGGCGTCTCCGCAGTGGGCTTGCTAGTGTTCCAGCATGCGTTGAGGATCAACACCTTCTCCTGGAGCAAAATGGTGAAGGTGTCATTCAAGCGAAAAGACTTTTTTATACAACTGCGCAGGGAACCGAGCGAGAGCTACGACACGCTACTTGGATTTGGGATGAATAGCCACAAGCATGCGAAGGCCCTTTGGAAGTCTTGTGTTGAGCATCACAGCTTCTTCCGTTTGAAGCGACCGCATCGCCTCTCGCGCTTCCTAAACATCAGCCTGGGTAGTAAGTTTTACTATTCAGGACGCACGGAGCTGCAAGCGGTGCAGGAGTCCAAGCAGCGTGGACGCATTCACAAGGTTTTTGTGCGCTCACCCAGCAAGCGACTGCTTGCCTCCGGTGCTGGTGCGGGAGGTGGCAGCTCCGCGGATGGCACCCCGCAACAGCTTCATAATGGCACCGTCAGCGGCTCCGACAGCGCCGCTTCCCATAACGGCAAACCGTCCGCATCCACCATACTGACCATCACGAAAACAAGCCGTCCACATGACACATCCAAGGTTACGTCCAAGCAGGCCGACGCCATGCCCCGCAAGGCCTGGGAGCAGCACAGCGATGAGTACGATATACAACTGTAAGTCAACCGAAGCATTCACAGACTCCACATTTTAATAACAAATTCCAACTTCCTGCAGCGACGTTGGCTTCATTGAGCAGTGCACGAGACGCTTCGATTCCGCGACGCCCTCCCCCATGCCCCCTAACTACAGCTCGGGTCAGCACAGTCCACTTTTGCTGCCCACGACCATAGCAGACGCCGTGGGCCAGCAGCAGCCGGATAGTGGCAGCGATTTGATAACTATGCGTCTTCTGGCAGACGAGCAGGGTCGCTACGGTTTCAATGTGAAGGGTGGTGTTGATTTGGGTTTGCCCGTGCAGGTGTCCAAGGTGGTGCCACACACACCCGCTGACCGCTGCACGCCACGCGTCTGCGAAGGGGACGAGGTGCTGATGATCAATGGCCGTGACGTGCACGGCCTGCGACACGAACAGGTGGTGGCCATGATACGCGACTGTCGGCACCAATCCAGCGGTGAGTTGCTGCTGACGGTGCGGCCCAAGCGCTCGGCGCCACTGTTGCTGGAGGAGGAGCCGCTGTATCAGTACGTGCCCGAAAGTGATGAGATTGGCTCGCACTCGAATCTTCTGGACGGCGATGCACTCTTCACCCAAAGTCTGCTGCTGCTCAGCGATGGCCTCGCCTCGGGCGCCCTGCTCGCCCAGTATGAGCTCATGTACCGCAAGAATCCCGACCTCGCCATCACGGAGGCACGCAAGCCCATCAATGCGCCCAAGAATCGATACCGCGATATCTCCCCTTGTAGGTGACATCTCTATCAGTGTGAATCTTTTTATTAACCTCTGATTTAATCCTAGATGACTGCACGCGTGTGTCTCTGGTCAACTCGCTGACCGGTGATTATATCAACGCGAATTATGTGAACATGGAGATTCCTGGAGGTATAGTGAATCGGTATATAGCCACTCAAGGACCGCTGGCGAGTACCACCACAGACTTTTGGCGAATGGTGCAGCAGGAGAGCAGCCATTTACTGGTAATGCTTACGACTGTCATGGAGGCAGGACGCCAGAAGTGCCACCAATACTGGCCTGTTACTGGTGATGAGCTGCAACTCGGCGATGGCTTCTCCGTGCGGTGCCTGAGCGAAAAACCCGACGAAACGGGGAGCTTTGTCTTCCGCGAGTTTGTGCTGCGGGATAAGCACGAGCAGCGACACATTCATCATATGCAGTATCTCGCCTGGCCGGACCACTGTGTACCCTCCGATCCCAATCTATTCCTCGAGTTCACGGAACGCGTGCGTGCTGCCCGGAATCGAACATTGCTCCAGGAGATTGAAGAGAGTCTGAAGCAGGTGCGGTTATTGGATGCAGATGCCGATGAGAATGGTGGCCTGATGACCGAACGCAAGTGCGCGGCCAGTAATGGAGCCACTCCAGAGGACGAGACGCCCGTCTCTACCAGTGTGCATCAGTGAGTGTAACCAAAGCTTTTCAAGTTGCCTGAAAATATAGACGTGTTTGTCCTTCAATTATTTCAGATGCATCAGCGCGGCCAATCCTCCAGTGATTGTCCACTGCTCGGCGGGCATTGGTCGCACTGGTGTGCTCATCCTCATGGACACTGCCCTGGCGCTAATGGAGGCGCGTGAGCCAGTCTATCCCCTGGACATTGTGCGCACCATGCGTGACCAACGAGCCTGTATGGTTCAGAATGTGGTATGTACACACGACGTGCCTCCGCATCGTCTGCTCTCTTCTAATCCATGTGCATTTCTACTGTGCTTGCAGAGTCAATATCGCTTCGTATGTGAATGCATCTGCGCCGCCTACATGAAGATCTCGCGCAGCAGTGCGGCCATCAACGACGAAGACGATTAGGCAACCAGTAAGAAGCAAGAAGCCGGAGCCATGACCCGGTCGATCCACTTCAAGTTCTAATAGCGGACAATCTAAACACAAATCTTCCTTCTAATTAATCCCTGTCTTGTATGGCATCTTCGGTCCCCCCCTTTGATCCCAATAGACTACTAATATACATATGCATAAACCTATGAATCAATCTTACTGTTAGTTCACCCGTAGCCGTAGACATACATACGTACATAAGTGTATCAATGCTTGGAAGCCCCCCCTCCCCCCTACGATTACGACTACTATGATTATGTTCATTATTATTATAATTATTATTATTACTATTGTATATTTATGTATGCATGTGTATATATACATGTGCATCTGTGTATGTATGTATGTAGCACTATCTTATTGTATAATCAACTCTGTATATCGCATATGGGCAATAATCCACGCAAGTGCTGCTGAAAACTGAGAGGAATCAATTCTAAATTTTATAAAGAAAAACACAAACAAATGACAAAACGATAAAAAAAAAGACGATAAAGAATGGAAGGAGTAGAAGGAGAAGATCGAAGAGAACAAAACTACCTAATTGAAGTATACAAAAGCGAAAGGATAATAAAAATAGATCGCCTATTTATTTATTCCCAACTCTCCCCCAGAGTGGGAACAGAAACTACAGAGAGAATATATAATATATAATATTAAATATATTATAAATATACCTATAAAATTTATAAATAAATGCACACAACTGTGCATAGAATTAAAATTAACAACAAATGAGAAGTAAAAACTGTTAGTATTTTAGCACCAAATTCAATTCATATACATTATGTATTTATGCTGAAAACCAGAACTCAGAACTAAATAAAATATTGCAAAAGACACCAAGTCGTACATAGAGAGTCTTCCGTGGAATGAGTTTAACTCCTCCCAGAGAGGAAAGGCCCCTTCAGCCCCTACCAGATCTAAGATTTTCATTTATATTAAGTTTAAATTATTTTGGTTGGCCTTGGAATCGTTTTGGAGCTTTTGATTTTTGGGTATGGAGCTGGGGCGAGATGAAACGTCGTTCATTTAGATTCTACAGCTCACACAGAGATCAAGTCAGTAAATTTTGTGTTTTTCATTTTGAGCACAACTCGAGTGTTTTTCCAAAAATCCCCAATTTCGAATTTTACATAGAGACAAAGACGAAATCAAGTACGAAAATGGACACTGAGAAGAAGGAAGAAAACGAGGAGGTGGAGATGGACGAGACGGAAGAGTTCCATGACATTGAGGATTTCAACGATGATGACGTCGCCTCCGGCAGCGGAGGTCCGAAGCAGCAGCAACGCTTCGTTGTTAAGAAGTGGGTGGCCCATGCTCATTGGGCCTGGGACGTGGCTGTGGACAACTGCGCCATTTGCCGGAACCACATCATGAATCTGTGCATCGAGTGCCAGGCTAATCCCAATGCCAAGAAGGATGATTGCACAGTGGCCTGGGGTGGATGCAACCATGCCTTCCACTACCACTGCATTGCCCGCTGGCTGAAGACTCGCAACGTCTGCCCCCTGGACAACAAGGAGTGGGTCTACCAAAAATACGGCCATTGAATCCGACGGGCTTCCATTGGTGTAAATGATTAGTTGTATTTGTATTAGTGTTTTGGGAGCAATAAACTTTACGGATTGTTATTAAATACATTGAGCCTGGATCTATGCTGATGCTGATGCCGATACTGGTGTTGTTATTGGTGTAAGGTCCTTCTTCCTGAGAGCCTTCATTTCGTCGGCTAGCATTTTTTTGGCATCTGCCAACTCCTCCTCGGATATCTCTTCATAGGTATTTGTTTTGAAGTAACTCTGCAGCTGCTCCAGCTTGTGCTGGGACTGACCAGGAACCGGATCCTTAACACAATTATTTCATATTTGATTCACTCCTCCGCCTGCTGTTGCTCAATGAGAGTCCGTTTCTCAGACTGAGGACGCAGGATCCTTGTGTTCATTTCCGTTGGACGAATGACTTGCCAGTTTACGTTCAATTCGTGCTTCCCGCTCGGCCTGATCTTCGGCATCTACATCCTCAATTACAAATTAACTTCCCAAGGTCCTTGAACTTAACCTTTTACCTTGGGTATTGGCGAGATGGACTCGTACTCTCGATAAAATCTCCATTCAAGTCTTTACCGGGCTTCAACTTCAGGGATTATCTGTTGTATCCTCGACGTCTCTGCTTTGTACTTGCCTTATCCTGGCATAAGTAACGTCAAATCCTTTTTCATGTCCAATAAATAACTCTTGTTTAGGGTTGCCTCCGTGTGGCGCCTCGAGCCTCCATTAATCGTAATAAAATTTATAAATAAAAAAGCTGAAAGCCAGAATTAAAACTAAGTAAAATATTTTACAGGGTACCAAGTCGTATATAGAGAATCCTCCAAGTCTTCAGCGAAGATCCTTCCAGCCAAGGATGTACTCCTTCATCTAACTACCTTCTATATTATCACATGACCAGAGTCCTATCTATGATTCCCATTTTTATACAAGTTAACTAGGTTGGCCTTGGAACAGGACCTGGGCTTTTGATTTTTGAGTATGGAGCTGAGATGGGATGAAACGTCGTTCATTTAGATTCTACAGCTCACACAGAGATCAAGTCAGTAAATTTTGTGTTTTTCATTTTGAGCACAACTCGAGTGTTTTTCCAAAAATCCCCAATTTCGAATTTTACATAGAGACAAAGACGAAATCAAGTACGAAAATGGACACTGAGAAGAAGGAAGAAAACGAGGAGGTGGAGATGGACGAGACGGAAGAGTTCCATGACATTGAGGATTTCAACGATGATGACGTCGCCTCCGGCAGTGGAGGTCCGAAGCAGCAGCAACGCTTCGTTGTTAAGAAGTGGGTGGCCCATGCTCATTGGGCCTGGGACGTGGCTGTGGACAACTGCGCCATTTGCCGGAACCACATCATGAATCTGTGCATCGAGTGCCAGGCTAATCCCAATGCCAAGAAGGATGATTGCACAGTGGCCTGGGGTGGATGCAACCATGCCTTCCACTACCACTGCATTGCCCGCTGGCTGAAGACTCGCAACGTCTGCCCCCTGGACAACAAGGAGTGGGTCTACCAAAAATACGGCCATTAAATTCGACGGGCTTCCATTGGTGTAAATGATTAGTTGTATTTGTATTAGTGTTTTGGGAGCAATAAACTTTACGGATTGTTATTAAATACATTGAGTCTGGATCTATGCTGGCGTTGGTGTTGGTGTTGGTGTGGGTGTCGGTCCTTCTTCCTGAGCCTGTACCGGTGCCTGTGTCTGGGGCTCTGCCTGTGCTTCCTCGCCGACTAGTTTCTGTGCTGTCGGCCGTGTCCCGGTGAGCAGTTCAAGTTGGTTGAAGAGCATTTCCCGCTGCTCGGCGAGACTCGCGTACTTTTGCTGGAGCTCCTTCTCGCGCTCCATTTGACGACGCACATCCTCTTGCAGCGACTCGAGGCGACGCGGCACAGCTATAGCCTCCTGCTCGCCGAGAAACCGGAATGTGGAGAGGGAGACGGAGTTCTGTTCGATCTGTGCGTACGTATCCTGCAGTTGCTTTATCAACACCTGGGCACGTGCCTGGTATCCACCGGTTAATATTTTTAGTTTCTTCTCAATCTTTCCACAACGTTTGGCTTCCTTGGCCATGTGACGGCGATTCTGTTCCAAACGCTTCTCCGCCGACTCCAATCGATCCTTCTTACTGGCCAAGTTGGCACGTGTATAGCGATGCTGTGACGGAAGGTACAGCACCTGGCCTAAGCATTCCTGCCACACCTGACCATACACCTCAAGGGGCAACTCACCATGCGACATGCGGTCCTTGACAATCTCCATTTCGTCGGCTAGCATTTTCTTGGCATCTGCCAACTCCTCCTCCGATATCTCTTCATAGGGATTTGCTTTAAAATAACTCTGCAGCTGCTCCAGCTTGTGCTGGGACTGACCAGGTACCGGATCCTTCACAGAGTCGTAAACTGAAAGACAAATATTTTAAATTTGATGGTTTTCCAGAATGAAAGCTGAACCCTTACGTTGCATAGTGATCATTTCATGTTTGATTAACTCCTCCGCCTGCTGCTGCTCGGTGAGATTCTGTTTCTCGGACTGAGGACGCAGGATCTTTGTGTTTACTTCCGTTGGGCGAGGTAGATTTCGTTGTATAACCTGTGAACGTTTTGCCAGTTCGCGTTTACGTTGTGCCTCCCGCTCGGCCTGGTGTCGGGCATCCACATCCGCCTGATCCTCAATTGTTGGCTCTGTGCTTGCCTCCATAGGTTCGCTGTCGTCATGATCGGGCACCACAATCTCGTAGTCATTTCGTGGTGCTGGCAAAGTGGAAAGGCCTTCGCGCAACGTCGACTTCAATTGTTTCTGATAGTTTTTGTACAGTGCAGGCGTCTCTGTCACTCCCATGGATTCCTCTGCATTGATGCTCAGTTTGTCACGCACCAAGGCAGGCGTGGTGGCACTTCCAACTGCTCCTGTTTTGTGTGCTGGCACCAAAGCACCTGATGCGGGTGTCAGAAAGCCAGCTGGCGTTGCGGCGCCTCCACCATCGCGCTGCGTGCGAAAGGGCGTTGCAATGACTGTGTTGGGCGTGGCAATGACCGCCGTCTTAGGCAGCACACCGGAGAAATCGGACTCATGCAGTGGCGTGTTGGTGCCACCCTTCAGTGGCGTCTCGGTGTGGGTGAGCGCCATCATATTTTGTGCCTCTTGCATGATGCGATCTGTATAAGGAGCTGGTGTACGGGGCGTGGCTGCAACATGAGGCGTAATCGAATAGTTGGCCAGCAAGGCATCTGTGGTCTCAATGCCGCTTTCCCCTGCTATCTCCTTGGCTATCTCACTAGCCCGGCCAAGCTTAACCACTTGCTGCAACTCCATGTCAGAGATTTGTGGCGTCGGCAGCACCAACTTCGATCGTTTCCGTTCTGGTTCCAAGTTCTGCAACATAGCCGAAGGCACTTCGTTCTCCTTGCGCTGCTTAAGCTTTTGCTTATCGCGTTTGCGCTCTCGTTCTTCCTTTTCAGAGCGGAGCTCACCGTCCAGATCTTGCTGGCGCATTTTGTTAAAGTCCGGATCTTGCTTCTGTAGGTGTTCCTCAGAAGTGTCATAAAAGCCAATGGCTGGTCTTTTCTCAAAGGGTATTTCTGCATTATAGTCAATTCCTTTAACTCGCTTTCGCAAACCACTGCCAATGCCAGCGGCCCGTAGCTCGCGACGTTTTTGAAGTGTTGCCAGTCGACGAGCTTCCTCCAATTGCTTCTCACGTGCTTTGCGTTTCGCCTTTTTACCTTGAGTGTTGGCGAGACGAGCACGTGCTTCCGACAACATCTCCAATTCATCTTCATCCATGTCTTTGGGATCGGGACGTGCAGGCTTTGTCTCAGGATTAGGATCAATTTCACCGGGTTTCAACTTCCGCGGATCGTCTATAGTATCCTCGCCATCTTCTTTTCGTTGCGCTTGATCGCTAGAGAAAATTGAAAATATAAGGACCTTCAGTTAAAAGAACTTCAATCGGAATCAAATAAAGTGGTGACTATTGGGAGCCATTGGCGTTGCCAACTAAAGGGGACTGCTAATGTATAATTTAACTTACAGCAAATACTCGTAGCGTTCAAGGCACTGCGCTGCTGTACGTCCAATGATAGGCGCTATGGTGCGCCACTGCGTTGGCATTAGCTTGGCCAGATGCAGCAGCTTCTCATCCTCTTCCCTGGACCATTCGGTCTTCTTGATGCTGGGATCCAGCCACTCGTACCAACGAGCCTTGCACTGCTTGGCTGACTTCCGATGCAGCAGCGAGGCAATACGACTCCATTGGTTTTTGCCATATTTCATGACAGCCGCCTTGAGAATTTCATCCTGGCCAAAGTAACGGGTAAACGTTGTACATTACCAACAAATTATTTTAAATTACATTTACTTACCTCTGTGTTGCGCCACACGCCTCCCTTAATCATAATTCGCGGCATTTTGACGCTGGTTTTGTCAATAAGTCTTTAAATCGAAAAAAAATTAGACAAATTCCATAAATCCGCGAGTTTTACGCTACCGTTTGCCGCTAGTGGTGGCTGAAGCTAAATCGATAACAGCAGCTCGATAGTTTCTGTGTGCAGTAGCCCTGGCGGTAGCGATAGCTTACAAATATATATAAAGTTCAAGCAATAAAAAAATATTATAATTATTGTGATTACTAAAAGGTTATTATTTAATTGGAATCATACTATTTTTTAATTCCTTGCAATTTGATAATTAATAGTGTGTTTGTATAATTATAATTAATATATCGATATAGGTTTTATATCGGCGAGTCTCTGGGACGGGCATTAGAATAAATAAATAAATTTCATGTAAATAAAATATTTTAAAACCGAGAGTGAGATAAGTAAACAAATTTGTCTGATATTTATGCAAAACGATCAACTAAATAATATTACGTAATCTTGTGTAGTTATAATTCTGTTTGTTCTGCGACTTGATATGCTACGGCAGCTGATATTCGATAGGCAATCTCTATCGGTGCACTGCAATTGTTTTCGTTGTTGGTGGTGCTGTTGTTGTTATCAGATGTTTTGATATGATATCAGATTCGTTTTTGACACAGCTTTTCGCAGCTAAATATATAATGCGGAGTTAGAGAAAATGCAACTATAAGCATTTTGAAGTGAATTGCAACATGAACGATGCGGACGTAGCCTTTCCGATCTTCTATAACGCCGTGGGCAGCCAGGTGAGCACTTTGCAAGTTGTTTGTTGTTGCTCAGTGAGAGTTGATCTCGCCATGCGCCCGTTGTTGTTGTTGTTTTGCTGCAGCTTCAGCATGCAGAGCTGTCGCTGTCGACGCCCATACACGCCCTGGAGCATGATAATTTCACCGGTTTGTTTGAAGATGACCAAGCACTGCTAGCGGCTCCTTTAACAACGACAACAGCAGCATCTACGCACAAAGGCAGCAATGGAATCATTGAGTCCGCCCCCGCTTGCATTCCATTCGTGCAGATACACACGACAGATCTGCAACAGCAGCCGGAACCAGATAGGAGCTACCGCAATGGGTTTCGACGTAAGACGGCTGAAATCAAGTCCGAAGCGGAGCTCATCAAGTCGGAGCTGGCGGAGGCGGCAGCCAAAGATCGCATAAATGCCACTCCCACACCCCCAACGGCCAAGACAATAGGAGGAGATAGTTGTGCTGACTTGGCCATGGTGACTCCGCTAAACAAATGCCCAAATTGCCCTTTTCTGAGCCTCTGTCAGCTGAAGACACAGACTCACGTGAGTAGCTGCTTTGGCGTCGATGCTCAACGTCGCCTGCAGTGTCCTGGTAAGAGTTCATTTTAGTATCGACCAAGTGACTCATGTCTAACATTTCACCTTTCCAGGCTGTGCGAACATATTCTATAGCATCGATGCGCTTAATATACACCTCAGCGCGGATCACCAGCTCGAGCCGCAGGAGATTTCTACACTAATGTTAACGCTGCGAGTGACTGGGAAGTCCAATGAACCCGCCACCAAGAAGTCCCAGCAAATGCCATCGGCTCCCAAAAGTCGCATATTTATTAAGAACGTCGACTGCCTGCGGGAGCCTTACCGAGAGCAGGATGTGAATCAGCTGCCAGACATGCTGCCGCTGCTGCCATCCCCGCCGGATGGAAGCTCTGGCAATATTCTGGATCTGTTGAACGATGTGAGTGGCGCTGAGGCAGTCAGTCATCATGAACAGGAGCCAACGTTGCCGCGACAGAAGCCCTCAGGTCAAAAGATATCCATTAAGAGTGTGGACGTGCTCAGGGAGCCGTCCTTGTTACCGTTTGACTTTCAGTTACCAAGTGCTGCTGAGCAGCAGATGCCACCGTTGCCAACGCTGATGATGGGCAACAATATGCTTGATGTGCCGGTCGTGGGTGTGCAGCCAGAGAAGCCACATCAGCCCAAAATCTACATACGTAATGTAGACATATTGAAGGAACCAATGATGCTTCCGGGCATGGGATTCAATGATGTTCCAGCCTCCACAGTGACCAGTCCATCTGAGGTGTTCCCCGCTGAAACGCTGCTCACACCAACCGGGCCAGGTGGTCCGTTGCCCGGATTCGAGCCAGCACTGGCTCCACTTGCCAACATGTGCGCCGAGGCATTCAGCTTTGATTGCGTCCTTAATGGCGCAGGAGCCGCCAGCAACAGTACATCCAACAATTTCAGTGCCTTAGACTTGGACTTTGGAGTAGACTTTGATCATGGCGTGCAATTAGTGACGGAGCCGACGCCGCCGCCACCACCGCCTCTGTCAATGCCCGGCAACGAGCCAATGGTGGAGCTGGGACCAACGCCGCAGGCAGAGCTTAACACACAACTGGAAGGTTTCTTGCCCGTGGCCAGTGGCCCACCGCCCAATGCGGCGGCGACATCAAAGCAAAAGATTTTTATCAAGAATGTGGACATTCTAAAGGCTCCACAAAGGGGAACGCTTCACTTGCGCACAGTGGATGAGCTTAACCTGATGAACCGGAACGAAGTGGAACACCTTATTGTACCGAATCGGGAGCCACTTCCGACCGATCTACCCCTTAATGCGCCGGCCGCAGCACTGGAGACTTCACTTGTTAATTTCCATCAACATCCACAACCACCGCCGCCGACGCCGCCGATCAACTATGAGGATGGCTATGATCTGGTCGAGGATCTAGAGTGCTGGCCTTGGATGGTGGAGGCGGTGCCAGCGAGCATACCTACCGCCGATCCCGAACAGGTCACCACGCAGCTGGAGCTGCCGCACAATGCGGAGGACATACTGATAAAGGACTTTCCGCAATTGTACGCGCCGCAAACCCCAACGGCAGATGCGGTGCCACCGCTGGCACCAGTCACTGGCTCCCCGTCAGGTGTGGTCGCAAATACCACACCGTCGGAGAATCTGAGCGGCCTGCCGGTGCCGCCGCTGGTGCCACTAGCAGCAGAGGCCGCAGCCACAACTACGTACGGGGAGAAGCAAGCCCGCATCTACGTGGCCAACAATTTACTGCCCAGTGCAGTGGAGCCCCAAATGGTTGGCGGCACGTCTGTCCGTGGCCGTCCCTATGGCGCCAAGCAGGCGGGTCAGTCCAAGCGCCGCCCGGCACAGGGCACTGGAAATACAAACGAGGGCGGAAAGTGCACTGTGGAGGGCTGCATGTTCCGCTTCAAGTCGCCAGCGACGCTGGAATATCATGGACGATGCCACAATGGCGCCCTGGGCGCAGCTCAGCCCATGGTTTGTCCGGAGTGCAGATCGACACAGTTCAGCAATTGGAACTGCCTGCACACACACCTCTGGCGCACACACGAAATCGACATGGAGCTCTACTGCTGTCAGCTGTGCAGCTTCAAGACGCCCATCTACTCCCGCTTGGTCAATACGCACGCCAAAATTCATTCCGAGGAGCGCAACTACAAGTGTGAGCAATGCGGCAAGGGCTTTAAGAACACCAAGCAGCTGAAGAACCATCGCCGCCTCCATCGTACCCAGGGTCTGGGCATGAGCAAGCCCACCATCAGTGAGGAGCAGGTGACGCCGACCTTGTACAGGTGCGAGGATTGCGGTGCCGCCTTCAAGCACCGCAAAACACTGCGCGAGCATCTGTGCAAGCAGCGCAACGAGCAGCCGCAGTGTCCCACTTGCCTGGTAAGAAGATTGCCACTTCTTGAGGAGATTCACTATGTAAAGTAATCGATTGGTCCTTTCAGTGCGTCTTCAGCTCGAAGAGCAGCCTCAAGCTGCACATGCGCAGCCACCAGGAAAACAAACGCTTTAAGTGCGACAAGTGTGAGTACGAGGCCCATGACCACAACGCCTTTCGTCGTCATGTGGCCACCCATTGGGAGCCCAAGCGCTATGCATGTCCGCACTGCGACTTCCGGGCGATCCAGAGCACCGCCTATCGGGTACGTTACATTCCCAAATCCCTCAAAGAATTTTCCACTGATTGCAGGACCTTTTCTACTCCACAGATACATCTGCAGAAGCGACATCCGGAGCAGGAGCTATCCGCCATCATATACAAATGCAATGTGTGCACCTTCTCGAGCATCAATCGTGGCCTCCTGCTGGTCCACCAGGCCAAGCACGAGGCACTCCCGGCCGAACAGTCGAAGATCAAGGTGAAGAGCAGCCTGTTGCTTGCGCATTCCAGCAGCGATGGCAGTGCGAATGCGACTGCAGGTGCAAAGGATGCTCCAAATCCGCCTCCATTGGTGTCTCCAGATATTCTCTTCAATCTGTAGAGCTCATGGATTGTTTGTTTATTCAGTTACAGGATATATATGTATATATCCTTTTTTTTTTTTAATTTTATGATAATCCCACAAAGTGCCGATTGTCACAAGACGAGGACGAGACGAGTGTCTAGCTTTAAGATCCTTTTATACCAAAACAACGTATGTATAGCTACACATGTGCACATATACATAGGCATATACACATACATATACACATACACATACACATACATGTACACACACATACAGTATGTATAGATCAATATTTAGCCTCCTTCCGGCAACTGTGAATTGTTCTCAGAACGAGTGATGATTTATGCGGGCGAAAGCCACGATTTCCGGAATTACGGATAAAACGAGGCTTTCCCCCCCTCCCCCTTTGTACATAAGCAAGTATAGTAAGTCCGGTGTTGTTATTGTAAATATGTAAATCGAACAACAATCAAAAAAATGAAAAGCAATTTTTTCAGAATTTTTAACAAAATATTTCCATCTCATTTTTTTTATTGACTTTTTGGATTTCCTTATTTAAAATTTAAATGAAAAGCTTCTCTCTGCTCTTCGCTTAGTAATTGATTAAGTAAGTACTAAGCCGACTGCGCAGCGAGGCACCAGCCGTAAGCTCAGGGAGTGTACGGGGCAAAGCTGCAGTCGAGTGCAGCAGGAAATATCCCAGACTGGCACCTACGAAAGCTTTGATCGGTTTATGGAGCACCCGAGCTCAGGGCAAAGGTCGAAGTTCAAAAAAAAATATATATTCATATATATTTTTATATATATTTTATATATATTCTATATATACTTTATATACATGAGCAGCAAATGCAATGTCAGAGTCTGGCCTTAAACTGACTGCTGAAATTGGCAATGGCTGCATTGGCGGAAAGCTTAAAGAACTCTTACATTTTTCACCCTTTTCCAGCACTGGACATGTGCGTCACATCTGTGTGCATGTCGTCCGCTTTTTGTGCAGTCCCACAATAGATGGATGAAGGCGTCGACGGTCGGCGGAAGCTTCGTGGCGCGCATATTTTTAACTTGCAAATAAAAACAAAAGACAACAAAAAAAAATAAAAAAAGAAAATAAATTGTTGAATTTTTCTAATATATTTCCATTTAAATGGAATTTTGGCATTTTCATTTTTCACATTTTTCACATTTTTATTTTTTTGATTTTCAATTTTATAAAAGATTTGCTTTCTTGTTGTGGCAGCCATAAAGTGAGTATATGCCAAGCAGCAGTGCCAGCCGCTGCGAGGGCTGCGAGGGCTGTACCTCTTTCGCAGGTTGTTGAACCCTTGGCAGTGACTTTTGTACGCTGAGCCGCATCTGCGAGTGAATTGAATTGGACAAAATGAAATGTTGAGTTTTTAATGGATTGAATTTTAATCGAATACCAAAATCGCCTGCGAGTTGTGTTCAGATGTTCCCACTGCAGGCACTGCAAACACATCACGCTCATACCACATATGTATATGTTAAGATGGACGTGTTATGTGTGTGTGTGTGTGCATAGTTCCTGTATTTGTTTGGCATCATATGTGTACATATACATATACATATACATATGCATAAGATAAGGGGCTCTGTGGAGCAGTTCATCTGGCGGATAAGAGCTCAGAAGAGTCAAGAATTATAACGTCTTTAGTTGCGCTCGTGTGCGGAGTGATTGGGGCGTAAAATTCCAGAAAGTGAGATAATAACGGGGATAATTCCCCATTTTGCTGTGTCTGGCGATGAGTGTGCTTTTAAATCTTATATGGGTTCTTGAGAAATGTTGCGCTTTTTGGAGTTGTGAGATCAGTTGTTGCCATTCAAAGAGTTCTCTAATGATCGTCAATCTTCATCCGATATACAGGCACTCTAGATGTTCCTACGTTTGCTCCTCATTTGCCAGCTTGCGTTCGGCGCATGGGCTGAGATTCCAGGATGTGATTACTTCGATACCGTCAAATTGACGGAGAACATGAGGCTCACAAATGGTTCGTATAAGTACGAGAGATTGATAATTCCGGAGGATCAAACTGGTGAATACGATTATGAGATCCTCAACAACGGCGATAGGATATCCGTGGCCAAGCATACGCGAGGATGTGCCTGCCATTTGGGGAAGTGCATCCGCTTCTGTTGCGACAAAAGTTCGATGCTCGTTGACAAGGAGCAAAAGTGCGAAGGGGATATCCAGAAAGCCATCGGTTACTATCCGTACATCAATATTACTATGCCCGATGGCTCGGAGGTGCAAAAGCATGCCATGGATGACTTTATTGTGCAGGAGGATTTGCCAGTGCCCTGCGCGGAACACTTTTACCTAGACTCTGTACATGAGGAAGCTCATGGTTGGACATTATTTCAGGTAGGGACTAAGGCACTTCCCATACAGTTTCTCTCAGGTTGAACTAACGCCATTTAATAGAATGGATCGCTACTCCTGCACTACGACCAAAAATTGATGAGCAAGCAGGAATACTGTGTCCAGCCGCATCCCGTGGAGTATGTGGGGGATGAAATGTATTTGCAGCTCGTGCCGCACATTTGCAATGATCCGCCCCCAAATAACCAATTGAGAAGCACACGTAAGTCGACAGTTCACTGTTCCCGGCGCTCATCTCGAACGTATACGGTCATGTGGTTTTTCTTTCAGTGTATGTGATAACCATCGTATGTCTTATCCTTACGGTGCTGGTATACGCATGCATACCAAAACTGCGAAACCTCCATGGATACTGCTTTATATCGTATCTATTGTGTCTACTGGTGGCTTTCACTTTGCTTCTCTTCGACCTTTGGCAGTGGGCGGCAAAATCGGATATTTTCTGCCAGTTAAACGGTACGCCAAGATCAACTCCGATTAAAATTTTATCTACATATCTCTCTGAGGCTCTTATTTCAAGGCAGACACAACTTATCATATATGTAGATGCAAACATATGAAAAGCGAAAGCTTTAAAGATAGCTAATAATAAGCCAATTAATTTTTGCCGTCAGATACAATTCATTTATTCAGTTGCCTCTACCCCAAAGATCGCGCAGACAGAATTCAGCAAAGCGAGACCAAAATAAGAAAAAGCACTTCCTTCAATTTTTTTTCCTACCCTTTAAAGTAATTCCATGGGACTTGATAGACTCAAGCACGCGCACGTCATATTCACGTCTTTATCAATTTACATTCGTTGCTTTGTCCCTAGGGTATTATACGGCTGTGATCGTTTTTTTTTTTTGCACAAAGAACATGTCGATTTGAGCTCGCGTCAGAAGTTTTATTTTGGCTATGGGCCATACACAGCACACAAACGCCAGTGCTCACTTGAACAATTCAAAAGTTGCATTAGTGTGTGCGACATAAGTTCGACGATATAAAGCTGCTCAAAGCTTGTTACTGCGTGCGATAAGAAAGACACTATGCTTTTTCCATTTCATTTGCATTTTCGTATATCGTTTTTGGTATAAGCAAAGCAAAGCAGTTGTTGTTGTTCTTGTTGTTTCTTTTGCAAATATTTTGTTAAGAGGGCGAACATGTTTGAATTCGCATTTATATATGATAAGTTGTCTCTGATTTTGGTTAGGAGTGCCAACATGTTTGGTTTCATATATATATGAGAGGTTGTACTTGTTTGAAGGTTATTTTGGCTACTTCGCCGTCCTGGCGGGCTTCCTTTGGCTGACTGTGATCAGCTACGAGCTATGGAGCAGTTTTCGCAGCAACGGCCAAGCTCGGAGGCGTTCAGTCAAGTACCAGTATTTAATGCGTGGCCTCTACGCCTGGGGCTTCGCTCTGATCATGACGGTAGTTGTGATCGCCATTGATCTGTCCTGGGATTACAATGATTTGGATCAACGGAATTGGATACCAGGAGTTTTCCTTTACAGCTGCTGGATAAAAAGTAAGTACGAGCTTTTTCTTTGATTATTTTTTAAACTCCGTTTTTCGGCTCATTTCGCTGCAGCTCACGACTGGTCCGCGATGATCTACTTCTATGGACCGATGTCCTTGCAGTTACTTTTTAATATAACAATGTTTACGCTCACGGTGCGACTCGTTCATTATTGGAATTAGTTCATTTATGACCTTGAATAACACTCATATTTTGTCAACAGGCCATTCGCATCATTCATGTGCAGAAGGAGCTGCAGAATATCGTAGCTCGGCAGGATCACCAGGCACTGAATGCAAAGAAACAAACGTAAGTAGATTATAATTCACGCTCTTTGAACTAAGAAGATTTATGATCTATGATTTGATCTGAATGTTAATTAAGGTACACCTTGTTTGTTCGCCTCTTTGTGATTATGGGCGTGGCGTGGACCTTTGAGATATTTGGATATCTGTCGCAGAATTATAAACCACTGGAGCAGATTTTCCTTTTCTTTGATTACGTGAACGGTGCCCAGGGTATCATCATATTTATGATGTTTGTGCTCAAGCGCAGTGTCCTGAAGCTCATCTCCAATAGGTAAGTAATCCTTAGCATAACGGGGCGCCTTTAATTAGGATTGACGAAAGGAGAAAGGATTTTCCATCTTTTCAACCTTTCAACCTTCAATAAACATGGGCAACTTTCCTAATGGAAATGATCCTGCCTTGTCCGTCTGACAGTCTCAACTCCTTTGATCCCTTGGATCAAATATAAGATATAAATATATATACATATATGTATGGGGTCCTGTATTGTGGATATCCTAAATCGTCCTTAATTGTTTTTATTTGAATGATCGACACGAAATTTTAACTTCTTGGATTATTAAGTATTCGCGGTATAGAAACGAAATGCGAGGACGACGAAGCCGAGGAAGAAATCGCACTGCAAGAAACGAAGAGTCGCAATATGAAGAGCATTGGTCCTCAAATATTGCATTAGGTAAACTGATCCGATTCCTATTTTCCCAGATGCTCACCTGTGTCCGTCTTTATGCACTGCTTTCTCACACGCTTTCATTAAGTTTCTACTACCCTGTGTGTCCTTGTCTCGTTTAAGCCTATTATCTAATAATTTGTTTATGTTTTGTCTTGTATGTGATTTTCTAAGATTTCGTGTAACTGCTAACTGTACTTTTTAAGGACTTTTTGTATGTTAGACCATAAGTACCTGCACGTCCTTTGGCTTTGGTATCACTTAGTCAGGAATCGTTTTTCGTTGTCTGTTGGACTCGTCTAATGAATTTGATTTTTTAGGATCCAGGACGTTAGACCTCCATCTTCGAGCAGTGCAAAGGATTCGAGATGCTTAACTCTCAGATCCTGTAACGAACGCTCAGTGCACACAATGGAGAAGAAGAGGCTGCAATACAACAGTTCATCCTTAGAATCGAGCCGAAAACTGATACCCTCCAATAAATCTCTAGGAGTATGATGTGTCCTTTTGTGACTTGGATTCCTTGTAACCAAACTATTTAATCGCCAATTAATTAATATTTATTTAATTAATAATTTTATCATTTGTATGTCGTATCAATAACTAACTAACTAACCATCCATGTGATTAACCAACTAGTCGGCAAAATGTACCAGGCTCCTGTATATCCTGTACCCGGGGGCTCACTATTACCTGCAGGCGAATTGGGCCCAGAACTCCTCTATCCTTGCCTTCTCCCATGGGTAGTTTTTTGCCTGGAGTCCTTTGTACGAAGATCGGTGTACAAAATATACACATGCACTCACACACACTCGCACACACACACACACACTATTCGGCTGGCACACAGACAATTGCATGCACCTTTTCAATATATATAAATAACACCTGTACAATAAAAACTGAAATGGAAATTAAAACTAATCTCAAACTCAAACTCAATTGGTACAACAACTCAAAAAATGTAAAAAAATTCAATTTTTGATATCCTCGATCCTTTGATCATGATCGGAAGAAAAACTCATAACTCTAAGCACAATGTATGGTCTTTTCAAAAGGTCCTTTGACTTTTCGCGTTCCTAATTTTAAGTACACAAAATCATGTCCTTTCAGAAACGACTATAGGTCCTTTAACTAATCATACCGTTTGATTTTATAGTCTTTTAAAGGATATTTTTACCATCACAGAGCAAGTCCTGATATTTTAAAACCTGGACTCGCCCCAAATAATACTTTTGACAGTCTCATATAGACTTGCCCACCCTTCGACGACGTCTCGAGCCCAATTACTGGGGCAGTGGCTCCGATTGATTACCAGCTATTAGATAGCATTTAACACCTTCAAGGATTACTTATTCAGAGGAAGGCTGGCGCTTTGTTCACGCAATGTGAATGGCATGACAGACCTACTAACTAACTATATAAGGAGTGTCTGTGGTCGGCGAGAGTCTCATTCAAATGGAGCGACTGACGGGTGTTGTTCAACGGATTCTGCCCTCGGATGCAGCTGAGGGCAAGCTCGGTTCCATAGAGTTGAACTTGTGGCTGGCTCAGTTGGTGGGGGTACCGTTGACAGGACTCAAGCAGGAGCTGCCTGTCCAGAAAATGTGCGTCCATGTGGTGGGGGCATTCGTGCAGTTCGCCCTCTTTTGCTATGTTTATCTGGAGCTCTACGATCTGTGCCTCAACTGGACGGACTTGGACGCATTGACCCAGAACTTTGTGTTATCCTTGACGCATGTTGTCTACTGCTTTAAGGTAAAGGAGAAGCCGACCTATCGTCAAATAAGCCTCAGTAGATTCTCTCATCAGCTCTTGAACACGTACTACCATTACGGAAGCCTCAAGGACATCATCAACAAACTGAGCACCATAACCCGCCTCTGTGTTCTCTCTGAGAAACAGACGGAAACCTTCCATCGGGCCGAAGTCGAGGGAAAGCTGGTGATGCTCATGTATTTCTTTCTGGTCATGTTACCGGGCATGATGGGCTTGGCTTGGGTCATGATTGGTAAGTCGACATATGCATATGCATTCAATTGGCCAGGACTTTACTAATTACCCAGCTCCCGAGAACTTTGCCGGCAACAAGTTCCCCTACCGAGTCGTCATGCCACACTTCCTCCCGCCCGTCATCCAGCATCTGTACATGGGAATAAGTGTGGCCTTTCTGGCACTGGCCATTACGACCATCGACTACCTGAACGTCCTCCTGATGCGTCACATCTGTATGCATCTCAAGGTTCTCAACTTGGCCTTCGATGAGCTCCTCATGTCATCCGACCAGAAGCTCAAGGTTCAGCCCGACAAGTGGCTCATATTCATCGTCAGGTACCACTGCGAACTCATCGTGTAGGCTGACAGTCCATATACAGATACATATACATATAACATATGGACGGATTTCAGGTTACGTCAGCAGGTGGAACGAATCTACAACTTGCCAGTGATTGCCCAGTTCATTAGCTCCGTGGTGATTGTGGCCATGACCGCCTTCCAAGTGATTGTGGGCGACGGCTCAAAGAGCTCCATCATCATGGATCTGTTGCTTTGCTGCGTTCTCTGCCAACTCTTCCTGTACTGCTGGTTCGGCAATGAGGTCCACGAACAGGTACAAGTGCAGGTCCCTCAAACTAGATTGTCCTTCCATGTTAACTCCCCATCTAGAGTAAGACCCTTTCAGCCTCGGGATTCGGCTGCAGCTGGCATCAACTGGACAGGACGTGCAGGCAAACTCTCCTCATATTCATGATAAACGCGGAACGCCCCTTCCTCTTCACTGCTGGCGGCTTCATGGGCCTCACCCTGCCAAGCTTCACCTACATAATGAGCAAGTCCTACTCCATTGTGGCGGTGCTCAGGCAGATGTACAGCAGATCCTAGCCATCCACGCCCATACATCCTACGCCCACTTACCGTATAACATCTCATTACCGTATAATAAATACTAGACTTGGACGTTACTTATAAACCGGAATAAATGCTCGTTCATACATAATTTTCTAGCCGCACGCACCTGGCTATGGTAATAGGTTAACAGGTGCTCCTGCTCATATAATTACTCCATTAGCCTTAGGCTGGGTGGGACACACACGCGCTCCTCGGGTGTTGCTCTCTGGAATCTACTTGGGCTTCTGACGTTCCTTCTTTTGTACTTCCTTCAGCTATGGAGGTGGCCTCTAAGAAGAGAAGCGAGTCTGTAGCTCCGGGATATTTGTATCATAACTTGTTCCAGGATTTTACTACTTACTCATGATAGAGTTCTTAGTTTAGGATCCAGCACTGAAACTCTGCTAGTTGCATGTCTCAGGCCTTGGTATCTGTGATAAAAAGAAATCCGAACTACTTCCTTTACTGCTGTCAGCGAAATATATAAAGTTTTAAGGACAACAACTCGAACTGCCAGGCTGGTCAGTTGTTGGTCCTTGTTGTTCTTTTCGTGTGAATTCATTCAATAGACTCGCTTCGACCTTCAAAGCTGCAAGGCCTTAAATAAATATGGAAGGGTCTGGGCTACCTCTGTGCTAAATTACATCCCGATAGTCATTTAATTGATGTATTACCGAGGTTGTAAAGGACCTTTTCTTCATACTTCAACCTGCAACTTGTTTGTAACAACGTCGAAGCTCCTTGCCAGACGTAAGTAGGAGAGACTTTTTACTACTGAAAACATTCCATAGCTCCACAATTTTTGAGCCTAGCGAGTCTATTGTCACACGAAAAGAACAACAAGGACCAACAACTGGCCAACCTGACAGTTCGAGTTGACCGCAGTAAAGGAAGAAGCTTAGACTTCCCTTTATCATAGATATATTTCACCGCGCATGCCTAGTCCTGAGACTAGCACAGCTTTAGTGCTGAATCCTGAACTAAGTTCTACTCTATCATAAATTAGTAGTAAAATCCTGGAAGTAGCTTAGAAGCAACTATCCCGAAGCTACACCTCGCTTCTTTCTTTAGAGGAAACCTGGATAACTGAAGGAAGCACAAAGGAAGGAACGTCAGGAGTCCAAGTAGATCCCAGAGAGCAACACCCGAGGAGCGCGTGTGTGTCCCACCCAACCTTAGGCTAATGGAGTAATTATATGAGCAGGAGCACCTGTTAACCTATTACCATAGCCAGGTGCGTGCGGCTAGAAAATTATGTATGAACGAGCATTTATTCCGGTTTATAAGTAACGTCCAAGTCTAGTATTTATTATACGGTAATGAGATGTTATACGGTAAGTGGGCGTAGGATGTATGGGCGTGGATGGCTAGGATCTGCTGTACATCTGCCTGAGCACCGCCACAATGGAGTAGGACTTGCTCATTATGTAGGTGAAGCTTGGCAGGGTGAGGCCCATGAAGCCGCCAGCAGTGAAGAGGAAGGGGCGTTCCGCGTTTATCATGAATATGAGGAGAGTTTGCCTGCACGTCCTGTCCAGTTGATGCCAGCTGCAGCCGAATCCCGAGGCTGAAAGGGTCTTACTCTAGATGGGGAGTTAACATGGAAGGACAATCTAGTTTGAGGGACCTGCACTTGTACCTGTTCGTGGACCTCATTGCCGAACCAGCAGTACAGGAAGAGTTGGCAGAGAACGCAGCAAAGCAACAGATCCATGATGATGGAGCTCTTTGAGCCGTCGCCCACAATCACTTGGAAGGCGGTCATGGCCACAATCACCACGGAGCTAATGAACTGGGCAATCACTGGCAAGTTGTAGATTCGTTCCACCTGCTGACGTAACCTGAAATCCGTCCATATGTTATATGTATATGTATCTGTATATGGACTGTCAGCCTACACGATGAGTTCGCAGTGGTACCTGACGATGAATATGAGCCACTTGTCGGGCTGAACCTTGAGCTTCTGGTCGGATGACATGAGGAGCTCATCGAAGGCCAAGTTGAGAACCTTGAGATGCATACAGATGTGACGCATCAGGAGGACGTTCAGGTAGTCGATGGTGGTGATCGCCAGTGCCAGAAAGGCCACACTTATTCCCATGTACAGATGCTGGATGACGGGCGGGAGGAAGTGTGGCATGACGACTCGGTAGGGGAACTTGTTGCCGGCAAAGTTCTCGGGAGCTGGGTAATTAGTAAAGTCCTGGCCAATTGAATGCATATGCATATGTCGACTTACCAATCATGACCCAAGCCAAGCCCATCATGCCCGGTAACATGACCAGAAAGAAATACATGAGCATCACCAGCTTTCCCTCGACTTCGGCCCGATGGAAGGTTTCCGTCTGTTTCTCAGAGAGAACACAGAGGCGGGTTATGGTGCTCAGTTTGTTGATGATGTCCTTGAGGCTTCCGTAATGGTAGTACGTGTTCAAGAGCTGATGAGAGAATCTACTGAGGCTTATTTGACGATAGGTCGGCTTCTCCTTTACCTTAAAGCAGTAGACAACATGCGTCAAGGATAACACAAAGTTCTGGGTCAATGCGTCCAAGTCCGTCCAGTTGAGGCACAGATCGTAGAGCTCCAGATAAACATAGCAAAAGAGGGCGAACTGCACGAATGCCCCCACCACATGGACGCACATTTTCTGGACAGGCAGCTCCTGCTTGAGTCCTGTCAACGGTACACCCACCAACTGAGCCAGCCACAAGTTCAACTCTATGGAACCGAGCTTGCCCTCAGCTGCATCCGAGGGCAGAATCCGTTGAACAACACCCGTCAGTCGCTCCATTTGAATGAGACTCTCGCCGACCAGAGACACTCCTTATATAGTTAGTTAGTAGGTCTGTCATGTCATTCACATTGCGTGAACAAAGCGCCAGCCTTCCTCTGAATAAGTAATCCTTGAAGGTGTTAAATGCTATCTAATAGCTGGTAATCAATCGGAGCCACTGCCCCAGTAATTGGGCTCGAGACGTCGTCGAAGGGTGGGCAAGCCTATAGGAGACTGTCAAAAGTATTATTTGGAGCGAGTCCAGGTTTTAAAATATCAGGACTTGCGAGGACCTCTGCATACTGTTATCCTCTTTCTCAGGTCCTTCAAAGCCCGCATCCTTGCCAAGTCTAAAATAAATGTGGAAGGATCTGAGCTGCCTTTATGTCATAAGATATCAGGATAGTCATTGAATTGATGAAGGATGCAAGGACAATTGGTCCGTTTAACTTCATGATTTATCTGTCTTTCATTTGATTGTTGTTTTTATTGCTATAAAGTTACAAATACCAAATGCATTTTTTATTTTAATAAAATAAATTAATAAAAAATATTGTCGCCCAAAAGTATGCTACGAAATTTTACAGGCCATTTCTGGCCATGTTCAGCTTGTTGGGATGTTAAAACTGGGCCAATTCTTAAAAATGTTTTAAAATGCAATAATAACAATACTTTTTGGTGAATGGAAGCTTTAAAAACATAATTTTCAAAAATTGCTAATTGAAAAACACTTGAATAAATAACGTACAATATATTCCCGATAAACTTTGACACGACAGATTGAAGGAGCAACATCTTGAAAAATAAATAAATCATTTTCAGTTGATGACTGTCAGTTCAGGGCTGAGAGGCATTCAGTTTATGAAGTGATATATAATATAATATAATATTCATTTTTTTCCCAGAGAGTTCAAACTCAGCTCTATCCCCACATTCATCTACGTACAACTATAAATTAACTGGGATCAAGTATGAATGGCGGAAAAACCTCTGCCTTTCGTGCTGCACACATCAACGCGTTGCCTCCCACAGTTCGTTACGTGTAGTAAAGGGCAAATTCTGATGATGCGGATAGTGGGGTGTACAACTGCCTATTAAATTATATTATTTTATATACACATGCAATATATATCATATATACACATATATAGAAAAATGTAATATATATCATATACACACATATATACAAAAAGCTGGGTTGAATATCTCCAAGTCAGGTTCAAAGTCAGGTGAAACCCATGTCCCTGTGAATCAGAAGCTCAAATCCCCGATTTTATATAGAAGACTATATATTTGAAATATTGGTAGAATTTGAGTGATTTATTCAGACTCTCGGCTTGTGAAATGTCAGTTTTAATTGCTGCCGTTTTTAACAGACTCCACGCTGACTCCACGGTCAATGTTAATGGCAAAAAAGCTTAGCAGAAAGCTTTCTGTTAAGTTAACAGCTGTCGGCGGTGATTCAAACCGTTTAATTGCAACGGCAGCGTCAACGCCTGCGCCAGCGCCAACAGCAGCCGTGGTTAAACAAATAAAAATAAAGTTAAGCACACAACGCGAAAAGTTAATTAAACGAAAATTCGCTTAGTTCAAACTCTAACAGTTCTACACATGTGAAAGATAATCCAATTGGAACCCGCTTAAGTGCTCCCTCGCGTCGAGTAAGTGGCCCCACTCGCCCCTCCTCCCTCGCCCATCCTCCGAATACTCAGTATTTTCAATGCTCCATCTAATCCCGATCGTTAAATATTTGTGGAGCTCCAAAAAAGAAATTCAATTAACTTGGCCATGTAATGAGCGGAGTTGTTTATATTTATGGTTTTTTTTTTTTGTTTTGGTTTTTTTAATTAACTGATGTGAACTGTGACCCTAGTGAACCAATTAATAGGGTGGTACTCTGGCCCCTACTGGCCCCATTGTTTAGGCCCCAAAAAGGAGCCTTGGATGCATGGCTCTGGCGTTCCAAATGTGATTTTTATTACCGAGAAATACCAAACGGCAGCTGCCCACAAGTTTCTGTTGTTGTCTCTTCGTTGTTTTGGCTCTCGTGTGGTTGTTGTTAACAGTATGGTTGTTGTTGTTGTTGTATGCGTGTAGTTAATGAATATTTGTCAATAGCCGTGTGCATGTAGTTGCCGGCACTCGAGACTCAATGCTAAGCAAGAAACCAGTTTTCTGAACTCTCGCGTCTTCGACAATGTCAAATGTGTATATGATTCGGGAATACCATGGAATAGGTTCCGATCCTCCAACTGGTCTGATGTCTGTTGTCTGTTGTCTGTTGTCTGTTGTCCGTTGTCTGTTGTCTTTTGTCTTCTCTCTGCTGTCTGCTGTCTGATGGCGAGATGCAAAATCGGGGCACGTCGCGATCGTAAACCTAACTTAATGGGCTTATTCAAAAAAACATCTTTAAATACATGTTCATAAACATAGCTACACACACACACACACACACACACACACACACACACACTCTCTTATATGTGTGTGAATGTTTTGATAATTGTCAAATTTGTTTTGAATATTAATTTGGCAAAATAAACGCAATTACCTGCAGATCATCGGTAGACCAGAAACTGTGTGTTTTCCCCACTCGACATAATCAAATCGCTGATGTCTGCCCAATAATTGTATAATATTTATATATTTCCCGATTTAAAATAAAAAATACCTAAATCACGTACTCTACTACTTGGAGCGTAGTCTCAGCCACAATCAGTGGGGCCTACGTGCCACTGGGACACTCAGCAGGTGAGCAAACGATCCATCGACAGTTCGTAGAAAACTCAAATGGGCAGTCGGTCCCGAATTACAGATTTTCACAACAAAGAAATTAATTGTGATATAAAATTGACTATACATTTTAATCTTGAATTAATGTAAATTCTAATATAAATCCAAATGTAAGTTCTTATTATTAATCTAATAGGAATTCTGCTCCGACACGTCGCACCTTTCCTCTCACCTGCGACTAATGGCACTGACTTCAAACTTGTAGGAGTTTTGTTAAGTGTGAATCAAAGCAAGAAAACAAAAGTTGTCCGGGCACATGACGAACTCCAAATGCCCTTCTGGATACACAAGTAACCGTAAAAAAAAAAAAAAAACAGGAAGAGGAACGACAACTTCAACTCACAATCAACCACAGACTTGACTTCAAATATCTGTTACTTCAGAGCCGAGAATTGAGTTGAGTTGAGCTGCTGTGGTGAGGTTGGATTTCAGGGTATCTGCTGCTCGGCTAAGACCGATAAAGTCGATACAGATTTACAGCTATCTCTATGCTGTCCATTGTACAAGAGCCTCAATACAATCAGATTGACTCACTTGTCGCTCTGCCTCATTCTTCTCTCACTCTCTCTGTCTCTTTTCCTCCCACTCGCTTCCTACTCCGCTCTCAGGCGCCCTGCTCGATTGTGTGTGCGTTTGTACTTCGTGAGCTTTTGTCAGCTTCAGCTGGCTAATTGAATTGCCAGCAATGGCAATTAAATTGATAAATAGACAAAATAAAAACACTTTGAATCACAGCTTGAAATCTTTGCCTCGGGCCAAAGCAACCGAAGCATTGATGGAGAGCAAATCGGCAGGTTATGTCCACTTCAAACATAACATCCATTCACATGAGCGGCTCATCCGTTTGTTAACATCTCAACAATTGCCACTGTTAATGTGCGATCGTCACTCTCACACGATTTTAGTGAATAGAATCGAATAAGGAACTTAACAGTTTCAAGCACTGTTAACATAAGTGTTCAACAGGTACGTGTGGTGAATAAGGAGCTTTCATGGCACTGAGGAGCCTTGCAGCCACTTTTCGCATAACACCAGACTCAGTTAACAGGGCGCCAATGCACTGCCATGTAACGGTTAACAGCGCTTTTGGATTGTAATGTGCCCGTCCCTCCCTCCACTCTTCAATGTAAACTATGCAAAGGGGACCCAAAGGCGACCCAAAGGCGGCTCCAGCAGCAGCAGTGGCAAAGGCAATGGCAAAGGTAAAGGCAAAGCGATGGGAAAGCGAAGGCGAAGGCGAGGGCGAGGGCGAAGGCAAAGGCGAAGCTAAGCAGAAGTTAAATAATCCCCGATTCTGCAGATTGTTTTTAGTTCGTTTAGATTCGTCGGCCGAGACGGACGTGTCGGGCAGTTGGAAGAGAGTGATAAAGAGAGAGAGAGAGAAGCGTTGTGATAATAATAATGAAGTTGTTGCCATTGCCAAAGCGCCGCTGTTGCCGTTGATAACTCATTAATAAAATCATATATAGGTTTCTGCTTTTTTAATTATTATGATAATATAACCGGTTGGAATTGACCGTCAAAACGCGACCGGGAGTTAGACTCGTGCTCAGTGTGTTCAGTGTGTTACATCGGTAATTCCCACAAAACGTTCCGCCGCCCGCCAGCAACAATCCTATTAACTAATTGACGCAAATTCCTTGTATTAAATACTGCCATTGTTTTTATTTTTTTTGTGTTCAAACATATGTATATGTATATGTATGTATATATATAAATATATATATTATTTTTGTTCTCTGTTTTTTTATCTGCTATCAAAGTTGATATGCAATTCGTGGATGGAGGAAAAAAAATTGTATTGTGCAATTGACTCTTCGATTTCAGTTGGTGTCCAGTTTTTTTTAATGATCGCTGCGTATAAATACTTAAAAACGACCACAGGAAAACAATAATAAAAATAAATATTAAAAACAAAGAGAAGGAGAAAAAAGAAACATTGAAACTGTACTTGTCATTAAAAAGTTGTCAACAAAAATCGAGTTTCTGGTGCCTCTTTTAAGCAGAAGTTGCGTTTAACAAATTGTAAATACCCCCCGCCATCCCCCCGGGGAGAGACACAAAGAGACGTGCGAATAAATGGAATGGCATTTAACTGTTAAACAGCTTTGAATACACTTTGAGTATGCTTTGAATATATGTGCACATATTCCCAGATAAGTGCGTACATATTCATATTCATATTCATATTCATATTCATATACGAACAGTTCTCACCCAAAGATCTGAGGCAACAAAAGTCAGACGACTACAAACAATAACCTGACGTGCAGGAAGAACAAGCGACTTGATTGAACTCAACAGAAGACTACACGCATACATATATATAGAAATATATAATATATAATATATTATATATTTAATATATATAATATACATATAATATACAAGAAATACTTAGGTAAGTGCAAGAGGGAAAACAGATAAGACACTGTGAGAATTTTGAAGAGCTCAGTGCAAACATCGTAGACTTTGACGGGAAGCGTCATTTAAGTGGGCGTATTTACAGTTGATAAACATAAATAGTTATTCCCATACGTAGGGAATATCCAGAGCTCTAGCTGAATTCCCTACTTAAATAGTGGGAATGGTTACGTGTGCAATTGCGGGCTTATCGTTAATTTAGAAGATCGTAAAACCCTAAACAATGCAATTAACTCTTAAAATAATTAACAAGCCACTATTATGGCCAGAACAATAAATCCAGATCAGGAGTAGGAGTAGGAGACGGAGAAGAAGACGGAGTCAGAGTCAGAGTCGGAGTCGGAGTCGGAGTCGGAGTCGGAGTCAAAGTCAGGGCCAGAGTGAGAGTCAGAGTCGAAAACCGAGTCAGAGTCGGAGTCGGAAACCGATTCAGAGTCAGAGGCAGATTCGCAGTCAGAGTCACAGCCAAAGTCACAGCCAGAGTCACAGTCAGAGTCGGAGACCGAGTCAGAGTCGGAGACCGAGTCAGAGTCAGAGTCAGAATCAGAGTCGTATTTGTTCTGTTAATTATTCGACAAATGGATCTATCCCCAAAGCTGTTTTCCCCCAACTGGAGTCAAGCTCAAAGCACTTGTCGCCGCTGACTCATCGCGTGCTGCTGCCCAAGTGCCAGGGAACCGAACAGACCGAATAATAAGGAATGCGGCTTGTGGGAAGCTTGGGAGTACATACAGAAATAAATATCAAGGATTAAGTTGGAAGGAAGATAATTCCTTTCGCCAGTTTAAGGATTCGAAGGTCGAGCTGAACTGAGGTTTTTGGCTCGAAGATTCAAGCAACTAGACACGAGTATTTTTTAAAAAATTTCTTTGGCTTGAATTCCAGTTTGAAGCTAATTAAGTAGACGCAACCGTAAAGTAAGTGACATTTTAAAAAGCATCGAAATTAAAATTGAAATTAAATTTCGTTTTGGTTTTGGTTTTGTGCGCAGTTTTGGCTATTCACTCGTTATTCACTTTTAAAATGGAAATGAATAGAACGAGTTTTGAGTGGTCAAGTCTAAGTGCATAAATCTGAATGTGGAGGGAACGTTTTACCCAAATTCAACAAAGGAAAATAAAATTTTTTTATAATTTCTAAATTTTATAGAGATTGTTAATTTTAATATCATAAAAAACCATTTTGAACGAGTCTCAGCACCTGAAATTCGAATAAATCTGAGTCGAATAAAATGAATGTAAAATGAATGATTTGATGGTCGCAGGGAATCGGGATTTTTAGTGAATCGATACTCTCAGTGGATCAGGATATTTTGGGAATCGGGACCTTCAGGGAATCGGGATCTTCAGTGAATTTGGGCTTTTCTAGTCCATCGGGGCCTTTCGTGAATTTGGGTGTTCAGTGAATCAGGACATTCAGTGAATCGGGACCTTCAATGTATTGGGATCTTAACCATCGAGACTCTCAGTAAGTCAGGGAATCGAGACTCTCAGTGAATCGGGAACTTCAAGGAATCGAGACTCCCAGTGAATCGGGATTTTCTATAGGGAATCGGGACTCTTAGTGAATCAGAACTTTCAGTAAGTCGGGACCCTCGGTGAATCGGTACTTCCAGTAAATCGGGACATTCCAGTCTATCTAGGCCTTTAGTGAATTTGGGTCTTCAGTGAATCAGGACATTCAATGAATCGGGACCTTCAGTGTATTGGGATCTTAATGGACGAGACTCTCAGAAAGTCAAGAATCGGGACTCTTAGTGAATCGGGAACTTCAGGGAGTCGAAACTCTCAGTGAATCGGGATCTTTAGGGAATCGGAACATTAAGTAAATCAGAACTTTCAGTAATTCGGGACCCTCGGTGAATCGGTACTGTCAGTGAATCGGGACATTCTAGTCTATCTAGGCCTTTAGTGACTTTGGGTCTTCAGTGAATAAGGACTTTCAGTACATCGGGACCTTTAGTGTGTTGGGATCTTAATGAACGAGACTCTCAGAAAGTCAAGAATCGGGACTCTTAGTGAATCGGGACCTCCGATAGGTGTTCACTTGTCCAGGTTAATCGTTCAGTTGGTAATCGAAATCGACAATCGAATAAAGGAAATGAGTGCCTTGAATTGATTCGACGGGTTAAATTGGGACCCGGAGTAGTGGAAAATATCAAGATGATCGTTTTTCTTGGATGCTAAAATTGGGTAGGAGCACTCTGGGAATTTCATAGATTTCATTTGTTTACAATTTGCACATTTGGCAGGCAATTGTTTTAATGTTTTATTGTATTGTTTATTGTTTGCCTTGAAATTTGTTTATTTCAATTTGTATTTCACTTTGGCCGCCGTCTATGCCAATTCCCGATTCCCAAAAGAACCTTTACCCATCCACGATAATATGACACGTCGTTGTGTTTGTAAACAAGGTCCAAGGGGTAATATTGGCCGTCATATGACAGCTACGCATTCGTGTGTTTGTTTATATATATGTACATATATATGCCACAATCTGAATAGACACTTGTATTGCATTGAGGGTGGCTTTGGAAGTGCCTTGGGTTGTTTGATGGGTCCCCATGCACCTTGCACCTAGAACCTTGCACCTGGCCCCTTGTACCTTGTTGAGCTTCAGCAATTTTTAATTTAACTAATTAAATACATCAAAGGACTAAGGATCCTTATCCTCGTCATTCATGTATATTCCCCTTTGCCACGCAAACACTTAGATAACGTACTCGGAATTACACATTTAATAGATCCATGAACGGTTTCTAGATTAAAGAGAATCTGCTTATTACATCAATTGGTCGTACCTCAAATAAAGTGACCATGGAGGACATTTGGCATTCTTTTCTCTCTAGCTTAGAGGGAAAATAGTACTTTTAAAACATTCCAAGGGATTTACTTGGTCCTTGGATTTTTTATTTAGAAGAAGTGACTCTCTACTTGAAACCTTAGATGGAATAGAAACCGGTAATAATATATATATAAATATATCATAATTAATATATATAATGATATAAAAATATAAAAAATAAGTATTAAGTAATAAAAAAATAAAAATAAATTCAAAATATGAGCGGGTTTCGTCACATAAAGAATATCCAAAATTTCGTAGGGTAGATGAACTTTATTTTAATACCAAATGATAAATATATAAATTTAGAATTTCCAAATATAAACTGGGAGTTCCCCCATAAATCAATTAAAAATCCTAACCCTAAGCATTAGAAAAGCCCCAAAAATAATTTCAGAATTCAATGCTTGATTAATGGGAGTTTCTCCAAATTTAAAAACAATAATTATTTAATTATATATACATTTTGTGTATTAATAACTTTACAATTTTATTAATATTATTATGGAAAACAAGTCTTTGAGAACCGAGACTTTGTCGTTCAAAAAAATTGACTAAAACATAAAATCAAACTACGAATAGCGAATAACAAACAACGAGTAGAGAGTAGGAAGAGACGAATAGCATCTTGTATGTAATAAAATATGAATAGGATTATTATTAATGACTAGTGAGTAGTAAGTAGTAAGTAACGAATAAAGAGTAATAGGAGAGTAAGTAAAAAGTAACGAGCAGTAAGTAGCGAGTAACGAATAGTAGGACACAAATTCCGAAGCGTTAGTAGTAAGTAGCGAGTAATAAGCAACAAGTAGAGAGTGGTAAGAGACGAATAGCGAATAGTATGTAACAGGTGGCGAGTAGTGAGCAACGAGTAACGAGTAACGAGTAATAAAATATGAATAGTAAATAATTAGTAATGACTAGCGAGTAGTAAATAACGACTAAGTGGTAGTAAGTAACAAGTAGCGATTAGTGAGCAACGAGTACAGAGAACAACCGACAAGCGGATCAACCTTTTTCAATATGTATGTTTTTTACGGGGTATTTTTTTTCGGGGAATGAGTTTTCGATTGCTGCTTAAGTTGATTGATTCGTTGGGAATATGGAAAACATTCGCCCGACCCGTTGAAAGGCGGGTATTTGGGGTGGATTGTGTATTCACGGTTCCTGGAGGGCTTTTAACAATATTTGGCAAGTTGTAAATTAGCGGAAAAACTATCGGATGGTCGTGTGGGGAAGGAGGAAGGAGTAGGTGGGGGGAAGGGGGTGCTGGTCTGGATGGGTCTGTGAGGGAGATTATCCATAACACAATCCATTTACTGGGCTTGGGCTTGGCACAGGTGTGTGTGTGTGGGGGAGGCACGTGCGTGTGTACGGGTGTGTGTGCGTGTGTGTGTTATAGTAAATGTTTTGTTTAGATTGTTGAACAGCGCTAAAAATACTTAGGCAAAAAATATTTGTGAAACTTTGAAACGATTCGATCGAAAATATCGAAAACAGGCACCCAAAGGAATTACACCCGCAGCCACAGTCCACGGGGGAGGAAGGTTCCCTCAATGGGCCAAATAACAAACTGAACCTCATGGCCATGCTGCAATAAAATTTATTGAATTCGAAAATAATCACAATTATCACACGGAGCCCACACACACACACACACACACACACAAACACATACGCATTATAATCATATGTCAGGTTTCTTCCAGAAGTGTTTATCTTTCTCACCCCAAAGAATTCGTGGTGGGATTTTAATGGCTATCTCAGCGGTTCGTCATCGGTATCGGAATCGAAATCGGTTCTAGGTTCTCGGTTCTCGGTTCTCGGTTCTCGGTTCTAGGTTGTCGGTTCTAGGCTCTCGGTTTTGGGTTACGATTTCGGTTTTGGATTCGGTTTCGGTTTATTTTTATTTATTTATAATTTTTTTTTTTTTTGGTTTCGGTTTCACTTTCATCGTCTTTCAATGGGCGCTACGATAAGTTAGCTTCTGGTTTTGTTTTGACTGATAAAACGTGAAAGAAAAAACTCGGAAAGAAGCGAACTTCAAAAATTATAAAAACCGCTGTTAAAACGAAAATAAAAAATATTCCATAAAAAATATTAAATTCGGAAAAAACGAAATCCAATTATATTGTAAGTGTGCGTGTGTGTGTGTGTGTGAGTGTGTCAGTGTTTTTTTAAAGTATTTTTGAATAATAAAAACAATAACAATTTCCTGGTAAACATAAAATATTCAATGCCCTTCGGAGATCTGCGAGAACTACGGATTCTGCTTAACCGGAACATTCATACGGAATATTTTGGTTATTTTAAATTTACTTATATTGCGTATACGCCGCGTGACATGCTCCGAGTTCTACGGCGTCACTGCGTCGTTTCCGCGCCTCACACCACCCTCACGCCCCCCACCATCCCCGCCTCTACGTGCCAACACCTTATCGGCTATTAACAGTCGCACCGAAAATTCTTCCGTCCGGGTTTTATGCAATTTAGCATAAAAATAATTATAGTTCGAAATGCCGGAGGGGCACTCCGTTTGAATGGCCCTCGCTTAGGGCCCCGTAATACATCTGTTCAGAAATGCGATGTCGTTACCCTTAATAGTTTACAGCTATTTATTACCTAATTATATTTTTATTTGCTTTTTTGCGTTTCCCTTCCTCTTCTCCGTTCTCTCCATTCTCCATTCTCCATTTTGCATTCTCCATTCTCCATTCTCCATTCTCTATTCTCTACTCCTTTTATATTAATTATCGCATTTCTCGTCGAGCGCTACATAAGACTCCGTGAGGCACACATTTGGAGGAAAAGCCTGGAAACTTACCTCGGATCATATCGTGAATCACATCACCGACAACTGAGCCAATTACTCAGCGTTCTTCTTATCGGGGGACATATAAATGGGAATTAACTTTTACGATTGCCCCATAAAAATAATATATTGTTTTATATTGCTTCCAAGGGGCGAAAATCCAGAGCAGAACACAATAAATTACAAAAATTTACCAGATTCCCTAATATCCGAAAAAAAATGAAATAGGAAGATTTTTCTTGTGAGTTCTCTATGATTTGTGGGTTAATTCGTGGCTAGAAATACCCTGGAATAGTCAAGAAAAGGGCTGGCAACTCCACAGATAATTGAAGGCTGTTTCAGTATTTTGGTATTTTATATTATATCATATCATATTATATCCCTTTATATCGTGTAAGATCATATCACTCATATCATCGTACATCATGTCACATCCCATCCCATCATATCTTATCCGATCTTACTATATTTCATCATATAAAATCATATCATATCAGGTCATATCACATCATATCCTATGTCCCATGTCCCATGTCATATCAAATTATATCATATCATATCATGTCACATCCCATCTTATCATATCCGATCTCACTATATTCCATCATATAAAATCATATCATATTAGGTCATATCACATCATATCCTATTATATCATGTCATATCAAATCATATCATATGATATCATGCCACATCTCATCATATCATATCCGATCTACCTAAATTCCATCATATAAAATCATATCATATCAGGTCATATCATATTTGATCAGATCATATACGATCATATCATATTATATCATATTTTATCATGTTATATCATACTATTTTATACTATATTATATCCCATTATATCATATCATATTACATTATAACCGATCACTTCCTCAGACATTATTATTTATGCTTGATTCCAGATTTAAAAAGGATTATCATATTGAAGGACATAAAGAATCTATCATATAGTCATATCATATCATATCAGATCATATTATATCGTATCACTTCCTGATGGCTATATCCATATTTGATTCAGATTTTAGAAAGGTTAATATGAAATGTCAAACTCTCTTAGTTATTTAGGGTCAACCTTTGGGCTGGGGTCATAACCAATGTACCCCAAGCTGCAGGGTATCCCACAAGGTGTCACATTAGAGTCGGTTTCCGACTTGTTTAACTCCTCGAATATCAGGTTTCTTTGTGGCGATAAACACCTTTACAGAAATTGTATTCAATGCTTAATCGTCTAGTTCCAGGAACCGAACGAATCAATATATATGTATACATATATATATGTGTATATGAGCGCCTTTGTCAGACATTGCCACTTCTTGGCATTATCTTATCGCCATTGGAATACAGAGTTTAACACTTTTTAGTTTCCACTCATTTCTTGACCCTCTCTCTCTCCCTCTCTCTCTCTCTCTCTCTCTCTCTCTCTCTCTCTCTCACTCTCTCTCACTCTCTCTCACTCTCTCACTCTCTCTCCCTTTATCCAGTTCTCTCTTTTATTCGCCTCTCTTTCTCCTTTGTTTAATTATGCTTCCCTCTCCGTCTTCCTCTCTGTAACGCTCCCTCTTCCTCCTTCCCTCTGGCTAGTTATGCTTTGTACCATGAACTTGGACGTAAATGAAATATAAATAAGTTTTTATCGATATTAAATTACCAATCGGGGGGGTCCCTTCAATTGGCACCCGTGCCCCACCCACGGACTCCAAAGGCGGACATGAATCAGAAGTCAGGTTGAGGAACGCATAGAAGCTATGATCGGCATTATAAGTCGATCGATGGCGTAACTGAGTTTCTGCTATATACAAATAAATATTCAAATCTATGTGTGTGTGTGTGTGTGTTGATATTGACATGTATATAGCTTGCTATATGGCAAATCGGGGCAATTGGCAAGCCTGAACATCGCGTGTGGCATTTATCAGCCCGTTGAGCAAACAGAACAAATGTGCAACAAAATTATACAAATTAATAGAGCAAAATACTTGCCTCCATCGCATACCGATCTATATAGCCACCCCCCGCCCCCCATCACCCAACCAGCCCCTGCCCACTTCCCACCCCTGGATATGTGGCAAGATCTTGAGATCGCTTAATGAACATTTTCCTAACATTATTCAGTTTTATAGCCCAATTTCTTCCATATATATTTTATGAGTCTCCTTAGCCATAAGAAACTAATTGAATATCCATATATATATGTATATATATATATATAGATATCTGTCGATATCTGTGGGAATTCCGATCCGATGCTAAACGATCAATTATGTTAATTTTAACAAATACTTCACTTGTGGGCCATTTAATGTGTGTGCGCGTGTGTGTGTGTGTGTGTGTGTGTGTGTGTGTGTGTGTGCGTGTGTTTACCCATTGGCCCAATAAATTTCACGCTAATTCTGAGGTGTGTACACAACACCCACACTCCTATCAATAACAGCCCCCCCCCCCCCCCATCCGACCCCCCTCCCACCAGTCGCTGGTAAAGTGTTTGCTCTCCGCGCGCGAAAACCAAATATTCAGCCATCGATGAATTAAGCCAAATTTGACTTCCCTTAACACGCGGAGGCCCCAACGTTGTGCCTCCGATAAGATAATGTGCGGAACGTGTCTGGTGATAAGAGAGGGCAGATGGGCGGATAGGTGGGTGGATGGTTGGGTGGTTGGGCGGGGGGTTGTCCCTCAAAACAATTTTGCATTTCTAATGAATTTATTATGAGGACATTAGCCATCGATTGTGGGCGTCCGCTGACGCAAAAGTGACAGCAATGACGGCCAGGATCTAAGTGGCAGATGGGGATGCCTGGGGATGGAGACTCCTGTGACCCTGACAATTATATGGCCAGACAAGATATTGACTAAAGATGACACTTAGTATCAATTTAATACAAATTCATAAATGTTGTGCCGCGTCGTGTGTTGTGTGTCTTGTGTTTTAGTTATTTTTTTTTTTTTTTGGAATGATTAATGCCCCGCGGTGGCGCCAGGAGCAGGACACCAGAAGTAACAGGATAGACGACGCGGGACGCCCATTAACGCCGCTTGGGCGTGTTACGTGCTGTGTCCTGGCCGAGCAACAAGTTGCCCTCATTAAAGCCACTAGATGACGCTATAAATCCCCATGTCCTTGTGACAACCTGTAGAAAGGTTGTCCGAGTCCCCCCATGAGATTTTGACGCACACTTTTGGGATCCTTTGTTCATTCGTTGGTAACACTGTTAAGATAGCATTCGCAGGACTTTTGAGTAATTAGCCTATATCCTTTTTTTATTCAGCAATATTTGTTTACCCAAGGGTGAATTGCCTTCGGAATAAGTATAAGTTACAAATAAATGAATGCCTGAGCCTTGGGCTTTTGAAAGGACTTCTTAGAATTTAGGACTTAATATTATTTGAATAAATAAATAGTCCTTTAACTAATTGACTTTTCATTTCTTCTTAAAGAATTTATAGGGTCACACAATGAGGCAGGAGATCCAACAGAAAGGAGGTCCTCTCTACTGCGGAGTCACCCTGATTGGGGTACTGTTCCTAGTCATCTTCCGGCTGCTACCGGGGGCCAACTTTGGTGTCCATGCCGACTACATCAACATCCATGAACGCAACGGAATACACACAAAGTGCAGTTTCTTCGATACGGTCAATGTGACCGGATACCCATCGTACCCGAACGGTACCTACAACTACCAGGGCACCCTCATTCCCAGTCAGTATGTGGGCACCTATGACTACATATACAAGGATCTGGTGGATCGCATTGATGTCGCGCCACACGCTCGGGGCTGCATCTGCAAGCTGAAGCCCTGCATCAACGTCTGCTGTCCGTGGGGACAGATCTACAACAACAGCGAGTGCACCCCGGACACCAATACCAAGCAGATGTGGCCGCAGCCGTTCCTCAATGTAACCCTGAGGAATGGAACGGTCCAGATGGTCAATATCTATGATCAGTTTGTGGTGCAGAGCTTCAGGCCCTGCACTGAGATGTTCTCGCTGCTGCCTGAGCTGAACTCCTATGACACGTACCAGCTCTACGAGAATGGCACCCTCCTGCGCGAGGATGACATGCACTATATACAGAAGAACGAGTTCTGTCTCGTTCCCACCAGTGTCAATGATACGGATCTCTACTACTCCATCAATCCCGCCAACTGTGACATGTTCAACGAGAGCTCCACGGTGAAGATCATCAACGGATTCGGTAAGTTTGAGAAGCGCATAGAGAGAATCAATCAATTCCACTTACCCCGCAATCCATCTGTCTGGCTCTTTCCTTCCACAGCGATGCTCTTCTCTATTCCCTTCATGCTCCTCACGATAGCCGTGTACCTGCTGATTCCGGAGCTGCGTAACCAGCACGGCAAGTCCTTGGTTTGCTATCTGCTGGGCTTGTCTGTTGGTTACTCACTCCTCTGCTGCCTGCTGCTCCTTCGCGACATCGACCCCAACGGACTTCAATGCAAGGTGTTCGGTTATACAACGTACTACTCCTTTATGTCCGCCTTCTTCTGGCTGAATGTGATTAGCTTCGATCTGTGGCACAACTTCCGTGGCACACGTGGCATCAATCGGTTCCAGGAGAAGAAGCGTTTCATCTTTTACTCCCTCTACTCGTGGGGCTTGGCGCTGGTCTTTTTGATCTTCACGCTGTGCATACAGGAGTACACCGATTGGCCGGAGTACCTGAAGCCAGGCATCGGTGGGGGTCTCTTCTGTTGGCTGGACATGAGCAACTGGTCGGCCATGCTTTACTTCTACGGACCCATAATGGTCATCATTGTGGCCAACACCGTTATGTTCGTGATCACGGCCATCAAGATTCACGGTGTGCAGCGGGAAATGGCACGGATCATAGCACGTGAGGATAGCACGAAGAACCTGCGGACCGAGAAGGATAAGTGAGTAAAGATACACAGTGGTCAAAGGACACTTAAATATAGAAATGAATTACGTAATTGGCCAAGGTTTGGACTGTTTCTGAGACTCTTCCTAATCATGGGCGTGACCTGGTCCTCGGAGATCTTATCGTACATGGTGGGCAGCGACAAGAAGCTCTCCAAGATCTTCTACGTATCCGATCTATGCAATGCGATGCAAGGCTTCCTCATCTTCATGCTCTTCGTGCTGAAGAAGAAGGTTAAACATCTGATAACCAACAGGTGAGTCCTGCCGATATTCCGCCCTTTTAACTCTTATGGTCCCCCCAACAATCCTCGCAGTGTGTCAATTGTCTTGTCCACTTGTGTTACATCATATCTGTGTAAGTCCCCTAAAACCTCGCTCCCCTCTTGCCTGTACGTGTTTATGTACCCCCCAAAAACTGTTCTCCCCTCCCCCCATTGATTTGCATTGTCTTGCAATTGTCGAGTGTCACAGTTCAACAAATTGACTAAACTTTAACCCAATCCCAATAACCACAACAACAACTAGAACGGTGCGTGTACGCAGTCTGCACCAGACGGAGAGCGTCACGGTCGCGGGAAGCAGCTACTCGATGCGTCAGCGGTTCATGGATGCCTCCAACCAGATTCGAAAATTGGTGGTCATACGCAATGCGTTTGCGAGCTCCACCAGCGGCGTGCACTCCCACGCCGTATAGAGATGGGGTCGCTGGGCGGGGACAGTCAATCAGATCGATGCTCGACGGCCGACGGTCGACGGTCGACAGTCGGCAGGCTGCAGGCCGTAAGCTGCAGGCAGTAAGCGCTTCACTGAGCTCTTCTTCTTCGCTGTTCAGTGTTGTGTAACGTGGCCAGTGTAGAATCTAACCCAAGCTAAAAGTCGCCTTGCATGCACCCAGACACTTAGCTAGCTAGCAACTAGTCCTTAAACGCAGCTACTCACAAGTAGTACTTTAATTATTCTCTTGTATCTCGTTGTCAGGCTGCATTCGCTATCGCTTACTCTAAAGAGCCGCAACATCAGCAATAAACAGCCAAGTTGTAACCAAGACTCTGATCACAAGTCCAACACTCATGTGGGAAATGTGATCACTTGAGTGTTGATCGTAGAAACCAAATAACCTAAGCAAAATCCAAGCCAAACTAAAAAGAAGCTAAACAAAGCCAAACAAAGCAAAACAAAGCAAAATTAAAACAAAACAAAGTAAAACAAAGCAAAACAAAAACAAAGCTAAACAAAAACAAAGCTATACAAAAACAAAGCAAAACATAAACAAAACAAAAACAAAAACAAAACAAAGTAAAACGAAATACATATCAAAACAAAAGAAAACAAAACAAAACAAAACACAACAAAGTAAAACAAAACAAAACAAAGTAAAGCAAAAGCAAAAATAAAAAAAGCAGCAACAACTCAAAGGCTATAAAATTAACAGATCACAAGCTTAACAGAGGCTTTCACGCATCCAATAACAGAGCCTAACACAAAAGTCAGCCCATTCTCTGTACCAGTAGCTAATCCAGACTATAACCAAAGTAACCCAAGTCCAGTGATAAATGCATAGCCGTAGATATATATATATATATATATATGTATGTGTATGTGTATGATATGTATATGTACATGTGTGTATGTGTGTATATGCAATGCATGATGTCAAGCTCTATATGAATGTAAAATGTATATAAATCGTATGTAAAGTGTACATCAATGTAATCGTCATTTTTGTTCATCGCTCGAAGACTCTTGAAGAAAAGTGCACCTGGTTTGAGTCAATCGAATTCCACAAATTCAACGTCCACGGACATAAATGGGCCACAGGATAAGCTGAGAATGAAGATCTCCGCCATGTCACTATCTCAGACCCCAGATGTGGGCAGGGTCAATGGCAAGAGGCCGAACGGTGCTTCGATCAATCATCCCAAGAACTCATCCAAAACTTAAAAACAATATCAAAAGGTAAAGCCCCCCCTCCCTTTCCACTACAAAAAAAAAACTCGTAGCTAGTGAGCCACAAGCCAAAATGTGATTAACAACTACAGCAACAACAACAACAACAACAACAACAACAACAACAACAATAAAGCTACATCTATGGATGCCAAGTATCCCCACTATATTCATTCGCTACTTTGCTCTTTGTTCTTAACCCTGAGAGTATCCTTGGTCATGGAATCACAATAATTAATCGTTATATAATAATCGTTTATCGATATCTAATCACATGTAAATCAATTGAAATGGAATTACGATAAAAAAAAATAACTCTTTGATTTCCATTTGCTTATCAACGACTAACTCATGATTCAACCTCACACACACACACACACACACACAATCACTTATGCACACACACACACACACAGTCATGAACACACAGACAGCCATTCATTTTTGTGTTTTAGATATAGAAATTAAACTAATTATCGGTGTAACGGTGCTTTCTATGTTATCAATATCCCCCATTATAAGGGTTCAATTTGATCTTATCTGCTTTCCCGTGTTACCCATTAGATGCTCGAGTGCGCGCGAGGGCAGCCATCAACGTCAGAGCCAGTATTCCACGAAGACAACGTCCAGCAGCGTCGCCAATCTGTCGCTCCAGGAGAAGTGCTCGGCGGAGAAGCCTCTGGTCTCCGCTGTGGATCAACAGCAGCAGAAGATCACCAGCATTCGCTGAACTGGCCAAATCCTTGTTTCTGATGGTTGGGTGGATGGAGGGGAGTGTGAGCTCCTCTCTCCAACCACAAAGCACATTTGCTGTGCTTGAGTGCGTGTGCGTCTGTGTGTGTGCGTGTGCGTGTGCCTATGCCTGTGCCTGTGCCTGTGTGCGTGCCACAATTGCGTTGCGGTCTAGTCCATGATGACGTCATTGCGTCGTGCTTAGCATCGAATAGCTGGGAGCCACTGCCTTCCCAGTAGCCATATTATATCTTAGACTTAAAAAAGACACTCCTACAATTATCTATACATCTTTCCTATCTATCTATCCATCTATCTATCTATCTATCTACCTATCTATCTATATAAATATATATAGAGATATATCCAGATACTACATATATCTACCTATTAATATATATAAATCTATAGGAAACACGCGTTTTCACCTGCAATGCATGAATTTGTTACTTATCGTCTGTTATATTGAAATCCGTATATACCATATATATACCATATATGTACCATATATATACCATATATATATATATCCGATTCCTGCAGAATCTGACTAGATTTAATGGCTTCAAGAATTTCTTAGTGGACGTTCAAGCAATTTTTTTTTTCCTGTGTGTTTGTATGTATGTGTATGTGTGCGTGTGTGTGAGTAGGCGTATATGTATGTATATTCCTGTATTAAATCAGATGTAAATGTGCGTTTTTAAATATATAAATATATATATATATATACACAAATATATATTATTTTATGTCGATTTTAATTAAAGGCAAAAAAATATTTGAAAATTGCGTTTTACTTTTGAATGATTTTCCGAAATTTTTCACAGCCAACAGGGACAATATAAGCCCTGATCCGCAGCGCGTTTATTTGACTATCGATATTTAAAAATATCAATGCTTCAGGTAGGCTTCCAAATTAAATTTATATTTTTAAATTCAATTTTTGAAACGGAATTTTTAAATTTAAATTTTAAATGATATTTTTAAATTCAGGAAAAATAATTACCTGTTGCAATACGCTTGTTGTACACCTTCTGCAAAAATTAAAAAATAAATATTTTAACAAATTTAAAAATAAATAAATTTAAAAAAAAGGATAAAAATGATTCTTCATCAGCTTAAGGATGTTACTATCTAACGAAAGAAAACTTAAGTTCCTTGCACTCACCTGTAAATAAAAAATAAAATGTTATTCCTTAAAAATTTAAGAGAAAATAATTACTATTTAATTAATACCCAAAATTAATAATTAAAAACCTCTTCATTATAAATTATAAAATTATAAATTCCTAATTATTTGTTTATTCAAATTTACCTAACGCTTATTGGCTTTAGATTATATTTCAAATGTGTCCAGTTCCCCACACCTGCTCAATTGGGTGAATAAACAAACTGTTGAAACATGAGGAAATTGACCTTCAGAATGTAAATTCAGGTTTTGGTGGTGTGAAAGTAACAGACAACAAAAACGTGTTATAAATAAGTGAAAGGATATTTGCTCCTTAATTTTTGCATTGACTTTGACCTTAACAGAATATTTCCAGACTGTTAAATAACATTTACATTACAGATTTATATTGCTGCAGAGACAACTTAGATAAGTTGTCTCTGTTGCTGTAAGCATACTCACCATAGCTGCTACACAGTTAAGCTCATTCTTAGACAACAACCATATGATATGTTGTATCTGCAGAAGCTTCCTTAGCGAAGACACCAACCCCTTTATCAGCGTACAGACGTCGCTGTGGTTCCAACAAAAGCTCCAACTGCGCACACAACTTAAAGAAGAGACTCGCCGATGGTTGTTCTTAAAATTTCTCTTTGTTGTTATTGTGTTCTATGTTATTGTTGTTGTCGCTGGTTGCTGTCGTCGCTGCTGCTGTTGTTGTTGTGTTGCCAAACAAAATGAGTTTTAGAAGCGGCTCACAGTGGCGTTGGCTGAGATTCCAGTTCGACACACAATCGAAATGCGAGTTGGGGCCTGCGGGAGTAAAACTTAGTCAGCGATTGGGTTTAAGATTTTGGGTATGGGGCTGTGACTGGAACTGGGACTGGGACTGGGACTGGGAATGTAGCTGGGGCTGGGGCTGGGGATGGGCGGAGTAGTGGTTGTGGTTGTAGCTCTTGGTTTCAGGTCTGCGCTTGCTGCCTGACTGGCTAATCAGTTAGTCTGCTTTTTATTCTTGGCCGGCATGGAGCGTTGACGGTTTGTCGCTTGCCGGTCGTTTAGCCAGAAAGCCAACAACGCATCAGAGTTCGTTCTCCCCTTCTCCTCTCTTGCTAACACATTCCAACACATACTCACGCACACTCACACTTACATTCACACTCATACTCACACTCACATTCACACTCACACTCACACTCACACTCACGCTTATGCAGTAATCGCGTTGTCGCAATCGTTGCCGTTTATAGACGCCTTTGTGCGCGTCCGCGTCTGCGTCAACGCCTGCGCCAGCGTTAACGTCGTCGCGTTGCCGTTGTCGTTGTCAATTTTGATTGTTGTTGTTTATCTGTTTGTTTGTGGTAGCATTATATGTGTACGGCTGTGTGTGTGCGCTTCACATAAAAACCAAAAATTTTAAACAGCATCAAAAGCGACAGAACTTTTGTATGGAAACGATCGTCGGTGTTTATTTATTTAATTCTCGGTCTGCGCCGATGGCTAACGCATCGCTGTGACGTCACACACACGCAGAACGCAGAACGCGAAACTCGGAACTCAAAACTGAGATCTGACATTTAAGCCGAACAATTACCACACCCACGCACAGTCACAAAGACCGTAAGCCCGTCAGCCCGTCAGCTCACAACCCACTGCCCACTGCCCACAGCTCGCAGTCCGTGGCCCGTCGTACGTCTAGTCGCCCGTTGGCAGTCACAATTAGCGGGAGATCACAAAATGAAGATGTGGGCGCCGCTCGTGTGGATCTTCATAGCGTCCATAAACATAGAATCAACAATAGCCGCAGCAGCGCCAGACACCGCAATAATAAACAACACCACAACAACAACAACAACAACAGAAACAACACAAACAACAACAACAAGTGACAAGAGCACGGATGCGTTGACCAAGCCCAATGGGAAGTATCCGTGCGCTTTCACGGACACGGTCAATATCACCGATGCACTGCGTCTCAAGGACGGCTCCTATTCATATGGCGGAGTCCTAATTCCACCACACCTTGTGGCCCAGTACAACTTCAAGGTGATCGATGGCGTCGAGTACCACACGTCGAAGCATCTAAGGGGCTGTGTGTGTCACCTGAAACCCTGCATCACCTTCTGCTGCCCGGAGGATCAGGTGTTCAACACGAAGACCTGGAACTGCAGCTGGCCGCATCAGACCCGCCAGATCACCCACATTGAGGTGAGTGACATGGAGCACCGTGTGGAGCAGGTGAGGATTGCGGATCGTTTTGTTGTGCGCACGGAGCTCGGCTGCCACAACAAATTCGTGGACAAGAAGCACGAAACCTTCTGGCAGTGGGAGCTCCAGGCGAACGGCACCCTCCTGCGGGATGGTCGTCTCTGGAACACGGACGAGTACTGCTTCACGCCGCTGGAGAACAATAAAGTCTGGCAGCTGACGCCCCTGAACTGCGAGCGTTTCCAACGGGGATACCGCATCTGGATCTATGCCATATGTAAGTAGAACCTCTCCATGGTATAATCCCAATCACTCCTGACCTCCTCTCTCACACTTCCAGGCAGCATCATCGCCATACTGATCAACATCTTCATTGTCTCGCTCCTGAGCTCAGTCAACGAGGCCCGCAAGAGTCACTATGGGCAGCTGATCATCTACTATCTCCTTTCGGTAATCGTAGGCTACTCGCTCCTCGTTTATTTGATGCTCAAGAATCCAGTGTACCTGTCACAGGAGGCATGTCGGAGCGTGGGTGAGTAGTTGCCAGTGTATGTCCACGCAGTTCCGGATTCTAAAGACTTTCTCTTCTGCAGGCTTCCTTGCCTACTTCTTCATCATGTTGTCCTTCGTCTACTTGGCGATCTGCAGCTTCGACTTCCTCCTCAAGTTCCGCCTGAAGTCCCTCCGGAGTTGGGTTCGCACATCCATATACCTTGCGGCCTTGGGTTGCGTCATTGTGCTGCGATTTATTGTCTCCTTTGCCCAGGACTCGAATCTACCCAAGCACTTCAAGCCAGGCATTGGCGAGGACTATTGCTGGTTTGATGGTCTGTAGTTTGATCTTTGCTCCTCCCGAACTCATCTAACCCTGCATCATTCCCGAACTTTGCCTCTTTCAGTGCGTCTCTGGGGCATCCTGATCTACTACTATGCACCCATCACACTGCTCCTGATCTTCAGCGTCGTCTGCTGCCTAAAAGCCTACTTCTCCATTTTTGAACTGTCTCCGGATACCCAATACATTCATGGCACTCAGCTGCGCGTCATGAAGACTCAGTAGGTTTTCGGAATTCTCCGTTCCTGCGACTTAATTAATTGATCCATCGATTTTATATGATTTCAGCTTTTACGCCTTCTCCTGTTATCTGGTGGGCGTGTTCTCGGTTTGGATGCGAGAGATACTCGTATATATAATGGCTCGTGTCCGGGAGCACTTCTTCATCATTGACTTCTGGAGTGGCATCTGTATTCTGGTCTTGGCTGTCGCTGGATTCATCCTTCTGCTGGGCAAGAATCTACATGTCAAGACTTGGTGGTCCATCAATGTGTAAGTCATCATTTAAGCTCAGATTCCTTGAAGATTTCTGGACTAATCCATCTTCGTCTTTACAGCGAGTCCAGCCAAACCGATCTGAGCATCATCAACGCTCGAGTCTACAAGTTCGACGAGAAGGGCGACCTCAAGTCTCCAGGTATGTACCCCAACCCATAAATATAGTCCCATAGCTTACTCATCTCTCATTCATCGAATCCACAGACTCACCCTACAAGCCAACAGTGACATCACTTTAGATGACGTCGTGCACAGCCTGAGGTTGCTCATCTATGTACTCAGACCCTGGTATGCAGTGGGTTTACCTGTAAAATTATTCTGAATTATTATACACAATACTTAATTTATATACTAAGAACTTTTTTTTTTGTTTCTGGTAAGACTCGTTATACTACGTATATTAAATAAATAAAACATAATTTCTATCTCGAAAAAGATTTTTTTATTCATGACAAAGGGGAATATCTGTACGTAGGGTGTGCGTAGGGTTGTCGTTGGGAAATGTATAGGGTGTTAATTATATGTTCTCTGGGTGTACGTTCTGTGTTCGTTGAGTGTTCATTGCTTGTTCGTGGATGGTTCGAAGGGTATTTAAAGGATGTCCGTAGGGTGTTCGCTGGTTGCTCGTAGGGTGTTCGTAGGATGCTCGTAGGATATTCGTAGAGTGTTCATAGAGTTGTCGTATGGTGTTCAAGAGGTGTTCACAGAAATTTTAAAGGGTGCTCGTTTCTATGGTCTACGATGGTGTTTGTTGGGTGTGCGTACATTGTTTGTAGGGTACTAAATGGATATTTGAAGGGTATTCGTTGCGTGTTTGTTGGGTGTTGGTTACAAATTCAATTAATGTCTGAGACCTCATCAAACTTTCTCACCAATATAGAGCCATATGCCATCTTTAACACGACTTACAGAAACGAATACGTGTTACCTAAAAGCCAGACAACTCCTGGGGGTACTTTAACCCCCTCAAAATGACTGCTTGACCTCAACCTTTCCTCACTCCTTTGTTATAAATATAATTGAAATGTTTAATTGAATTCACAGCTGAATACAGACGTTATATATTCTGTATGTGAGCTCAGATTTTGTAATAAGGGAAGTCCCTTGTTCCCTCTTCAGAGGCCAACAGTCTATAAGGGTATATAAGGCTGCCAAATGTCTTTGCTGTCTTGGGAACAAACAGTCAACCGCAACCTTTAAATATTTAATTCCTTTAACCAAACGAAAATTGAAAATTACAGGGTATCTGTAGCTGTCGACAACCAATCGAATCGAAGCCCAGTAGCAATTTGAGTTAATAAATTATTTCGCTGAATGAATTGTCGATTGCCCAACAACTGACCGGCCCCCAAAACATGAAACGGTTGTGTCTTTGTGTGAACTGCGGGTGAGATAAGTAGCACACTTCACATGTCATGCGAGTTCAAAGGTAATGCAAAGGTGTATTTAGATATCAACTCATGCCCCAATCCGTTCCGGCGTACCCTGTCGTGACTCAATCGGTGGCGTAGAGGGTGGGTAACGGCTTGTGGTTCGTCGTTGTCCGTCAAGTGCTACGTAACAAATGTGCCGGTAATGACGCCATTGAGAGCTGTCAGTCTGACGACCTCACGTCGTATGGGATGTACCCTCAGATGGCTCTATCCGTCATCGTTCTATACTCTACGCCATTTATGCCAACGAACTGCAAAGACGTTCAAGCAAGGACTTTCCTTGCTGAGGAGGGAGTCTAAGGTCTTAGGACTGAAGGGGGTGAGTTGTAGACTGAAGTCCTCATACGGAAAAATGCCAAGATTGAACTTTGAATTTAAGAGCTTAGCTAAGCCGAAGGATCAGCTAAAGGCAACTTTAAGATTGGATGAGGTCACAGGAAGAGTTTGAAGGAAGAGATAAAATTAGAGTCATGATATATGGTGAAATGAATAGGACACACCCTTCAGGATGCACTCACCTTCACGTTTATAGGGTATTCATCTGTCGGATATGTCAGTTTTGTTTGTTTATTCACAGTCTCTTTGGGCTTTTGGTTGCTGTAAACAAAACGCCGCCACTAGGCCATCAGCAATAGAAACGTAGTGTGTACATAGATGTGTGTGTTTGTGTGTGTGTGTATGTGTGCTTCACCATCTACACATATGATATTCATTTCCTTTTCCATACGAATCGCATTGGAGCAGCAGCCAACGCAGTCTGATTTAAACCCGCGTCAGATGCGGACGATCGAAGATCGATCGGATTTTCCTTGGCTTTTCTCGGTTTTCCTCGCGGTCGTCATCTCATCGCTGTCAGTGCATTAGGAAAAGCATTAAACTATTTGTGATTTTCATATTTGGCAACCGCATTGGGATAAACACCTAGTAAATTCCTTTTGGCCACGAATATAAACACCGATCAAAATGTCTCTGGATGTGGCACGGTTGTGGGTTTTAGGCTGTGCGCTGGCCATGAGTCATGGGACAGGCGCGTGGGCCTTCCACGAAGAGGGGCGGCATCCGTGTGCCTTCATCGATACGATCAACATAACTGGAAGCTATAACATGGGCAGCTCCATGAATGGCTCCTACGTACACAACTGGACGGTCATCCCCAGGGAACTGGTAACCGCCTATGACTTTGTGATCGATAACGGAATACGAGTGCCCGCCCCAAGGCATCTGCGAGCCTGCATCTGTAAGTTGAGACCCTGCGTGCGGTTCTGCTGTCCCGCTGAGCAGTTCTATGATCTGCAGCATCGCATCTGCATAGTGCCATCCATGGAACACCCACCGCCTCCAGGACACAGTCACATGGCCATTAAACTGTCCAATGGCACCCTGCAGACGGTACCGCTTCAGACGAGATTCAGCATTTACACGGAGACACCCTGCGATCACATGCGAGCTGTGACCCAGGAATCGGAGTACCTTGACTGGGTTCTGCACGAGGTGAAGACAAGAATTAGAAGTGAGGTCGTGGTCTAGGAGCTAACCTTTTTCCTTTCGTACTCGCCAGGATGGATCTATTACCTATCACGAGCATCTCTTCTCTAAACACTACTGCTTCAGTCCCCTTCTCCAGGACACGAACACTTGGAGCTGGCAGCCACTGGCTTGTGCCCCGGAGAAACTACGCTTCGTTCTGGGTGTATTGGAATGGACTTACGCCATCTGTAAGTTTGGTAGATCTAACAGCAATCACATTCCTATCCCATCCATAAATGTGTGTGTATGAGTGTGTTGGTGGGTGTCTGCCTTTGGGAGGCGCGAAATTGAAGTCCCAAAAATAGACTCAAGTAATAAAAATAATTGCTGGACTCTTCTGCATGGCGATCAATCGATTGAATGCCAGATCGTTAGCCCAGAATTTACGACTCCCATTGCCACATCAAGGCGATTACCAATTCTGCGATTCTTCGCCCTCATCTGGAGCAAATAAACAAATATTGAGTGTTATTGCCGGACTCTTCTCATATTATAATAATAATGAGAAATATGATTTACAGTTTTGGTACCCGGGGTACTTAGTTAGCTATGAAGTGATTACTGTTAGTGTTACTGTTACTATTACTGTTAATGTTAAACTTAATGTAACTGTTAATGTAACTTTTGCTGTTACTGTTACTGTCTAACAACTAATAACGGATACCCATTAGATTTAAGGTACTTTGTTAGCAATGAAGTCGTAACTGTCAATGTTACTGTTAATGTTACTGCTAGTGTAACTGTTAATGTAACTGTTCGTGTTACTGTTACTGTGACAGTGACTGGCTATTGTTACTGATACAGTTACTTTTGATATTATTGCTTCTGTTATTGCTATGATATACAGTATTGGTACCTAGTAGATTCAGTTAGCTATGAAATGATAACTGTTCATGTTACTGTTAATGTATCTGTCGATGTTACTGTTTATTATTATTGCTATTATTATTATTGTTATAGCTACAATTACTCAAGGAGTTGGTGTTACTGCTACTTAAACTGCGATGTATCACTCCTAATGTGACCACAACTGTTATTAATTCTGTTACTGTTACTGTTACTGTTACTGTTACTGTTACTGTTACTGTTACTGTTACTGTTACTGTTACTGTTACTGTTACTGTTACTGTTACTGTTACTGTTACTGTTACTGTTACTGTTACTGTTACTGTTACTGTTACTGTTACTGTTACTGTTACTGTTACTGTTACTGTTACTGTTACTGTTACTGTTACTGTTACTGTTACTGTTACTGTTACTGTTACTGTTACTGTTACTGTTACTGTTACTGTTACTGTTACTGTTACTGTTACTGTTACTGTTACTGTTACTGTTACTGTTACTGTTACTGTTACTGTTACTGTTACTGTTACTGTTACTGTTACTGTTACTGTTACTGTTACTGTTACTGTTACTGTTACTGTTACTGTTACTGTTACTGTTACTGTTACTGTTACTGTTACTGTTACTGTTACTGTTACTGTTACTGTTACTGTTACTGTTACTGTTACTGTTACTGTTACTGTTACTGTTACTGTTACTGTTACTGTTACTGTTACTGTTACTGTTACTGTTACTGTTACTGTTACTGTTACTGTTACTGTTACTGTTACTGTTACTGTTACTGTTACTGTTACTGTTACTGTTACTGTTACTGTTACTGTTACTGTTACTGTTACTGTTACTGTTACTGTTACTGTTACTGTTACTGTTACTGTTACGGTTACTGTTACTTAAACAGCGATGTACTACTCTTACTGCGACCACAACTGTTATTAATACTGTTACTGTTATTATTGCCATTCCTGTTACTGTTAGCTTAAAGTGTGATTTACTGCTTTTAGTTAATTCTATTACTATTGTAGCTGCTATCTGTGATCATACCTGTGAGTATTTATTGTTATTGTTACAGCTACTGTTACTTTTAGCTTCACTGTGACTGTTTCTCTTACTAGTATTAGTGCTGTATGTACGACTGTGACTGTGACCACTTCTGTTACTGTTTTTATTACTGTTCCTGTTAAATGCTATATGACTCTTGATAACCCATGACCTCTTCAGCCTAACCTTCTCTACCCTCTCCATGCTTTTAGGCCTTCTCATATGCATCATATCCATGTTCATAGTCTTGACTGTACACCTGTTGTGCTCGGAAATGCGCAATAGCTTCTACGGGGTGGCGATCAAGGCCTATACGACGTGTGTTATCTTTGGCTATGCGCTGATGGCACATCTGACGCTCCACGATCCGGCGAATCTGTCACCGGAGGCCTGTCGGATAATACGTGAGTGGTGTGACTTGATCAAGCGACGTCAGTCGGTATGATGACATTTCTCGATTCATTTTTAGCCAGCTTCGCGTTGCTGTTTCTGGTCTTGTCCTTTTACATATTGACCTTCATATCCTTTAAGCTGTATCTGAGCTTCCAAAACGTCGTCTTCACCAAGTTAATGTTCTGGCTAATCTTTGGCCCCATCGTCTTGCTCGCCGTTGGTTGGTCCTTCCTTGTGGGCTACAGTTACTTTGGATCCAAGCACGTCTTCGGCGGCGACACCTGTTGGTTCGATCGTAAGAGTATCCATATTTCTGGATCATCCTTTCCAGAATGTAATTGATATTCCTTGCAGCTCGCAACTGGAGCATCATGATCTACTTCTATGTACCCATATTTATCGCCTGTGCAATCGCTGGCTTCTTCTATATCCTTACATTGATAATCATAAGCGAGGAACCAGATGTGGATGCTGAGAAGAGTTTTCAGTCCCTGGAGAGAAATCGCTTGAAGTCCTTTTGGAAACTCTTCACCTACACAGCTCTGATATGGCTGATCTATGCCTGTTCCTTTGTCTTCAACTACTACTGCGGCGAGAAGTCCCATTTGAACTACGCCGTTTGCTTCTGCACGGCTTTTCATGGTTTCGCCGCGCTGTATGCGCTCATCGGAAAGAATCACCAGATTCAACGCTTCCTTCGCCGCATGGAAGAGAACAAGTAAGCAACTTCATCCATTTAATAAATAAATAAATAAATTAAAAAATAAATCTTCATCTCTTTCAGCGATGAGGACACTTGTGAAAACTCGGTGCCTATGTCAATATATTGAATCTCTCGTTACATCGATCGAGTTCATGTGGGGTTACAGTTTTGCAGCCATTGTACAGCTGGTGAGTTACTGCTAGCCATGACACAGGCCGTCATTCGGCGAACTTAAGCAAAGACACAAGCCAAATGCAGCTTTTGCCAATGTGGGGAAAAAGCTATATTGAAAAACCTGTTTTTTAAATCTAACGGGCAATCAGTTGAAAAGTCTCTTAACTATAGTTATTTAGTTGTTCCCAATTTTTTTTTAAACAATTTTTATATTTATATTTATATCTATTGTAATATTTATTTATTTTTATATTTATATTTATTTTAATATTATGTCAAACGCTAGTCTAGAGGCCCCATGGGTGGTCCCTATAATAAATATCGTTGAATTTTTGAAGTGTTTTACTCAATTTTATTTATTGGATATTTATTTTTATTTATTCAATATTTTAAGGGAAGTACCCAAAAAACCGAACATACTTTAAAATAAAGAAATAATTGCTTAAGTGGGAACAGTTTCGTACGAATACTAAAAGGTAGCTTTGAAAGTAGGCGAAGATCTCAATTTAAATGCCAGGCTGCTGAAATTAGAACAGTTGATAATAAATAAATAATAGAATATTAAATTTAAATGGGATCAGTTGGGGGGAACAGTTCAAGTGGTTAGGTAAAATCAGGTGGGAACAGTAACTCATGTCGCATTAATAGGTAGCAAGCTCAGACTACCAGTGCCCTGGATTAAGTGGGTTTAGTCATTAAGAACAGTTAGAGCGTTCAAGTGAAGTAAAGTGGGAACAGTAGAGCAGCTACTCATGTATATTATATATATTATATATTATATATGTATATTATATATAGTATATATTATAGCTACACAGGCTGGAGCCTTGGAGAGGGGATATTAATTGGGAACAGTTCGGACCAGGTGAAGTAAAGTGGGAGCAGATTAAACAGTCACTTAAGTTGTGTTTATAGACTTATTTCACCTTGATTAAGGATCGGTATACATTAAATGGGAACAGTTTGAGTTTGCTATGGTAAATGAATAAATGGACAACTGGGAACAGTTAGTAAAATTTATTTAAAATAATAGTCAATTAACTAAGAAATAAATAAATAAAATCATTAAATGCGTTGAAGGTGAAGAAACATAAAAGAAATTGTGAATTAATAAAAATAATATAAATGAATGAATAAGTGAATAAGTGAATAAGTGAAAAAGTGAATAAAATATAAATGAACGAATAAGTAGGTATTATTATTTATACCCCTGTGAGTTCCTGTTTACTTGCACGTTCATCTCATTTGTGTGTCTTCTACTTTGAGGGAATTCCCGAGAGCTAAGCAAGGATAATTTGAGCTGAGCAATTTAAAGGATATGCGTGGTGGCCGCAAAGCCTAGCTGTACATTCAACAGATTTGAACAGGATAACAGAAGACGGGCGGATGAAGTGGCCATTTTTAAAGCGCTTAGAAAAGCGTTGGAGCAGACTCCCGTCTCCGCTCCCAGCACCGCCGCAGCCCAGCGAGCGAACAGTGATTGGTGGCCAGGCACGTGGGTATCCAGCTTGGAGCTCATACCAGGCGAATCCGGAAAGTGTACACAATACATAACGTAATTTACACAACAAAACCAAACTGCCGTTGGCCAGAGCCAGAGCTGGCTTGAGAGTCACCTTCTGCCCATCTCTGCTGCTCTAACCCAGGCACACACACTCTCACACTCGGAGACCCACACACACACAGGCGTACAGATCCTGGATGGCGTTGGGGACGACCTAAGTCGGGTCTGGCATCGTTTTTCAGCCAAGCGTAGAACTTGCCGCGCTTAAGTTGCACGTGGGGCAGATGGGAGTTTTAGACGCTGGCCGTGTACCGTGGACCGTGGCCGAGAGCTTTAACTAGCCCCCCGCACCCGCACCCGCATCCTAACCCGTAACCATGCCCACCCAAGCACCCGCAGCCGTAGCGCTTCTCACTCCTTGCGTCATATAATAAGTGCACGCCGATGTTGTTTGACATCAGAGGTCAATGGCCGTTGCAGCAGAAAGAGAGAGAGAAAGATAGAGAGAGAGAGAGAGAGAGAGAGAGAGAGAGAGAGAGAAGGAGAGAGAGAGAGAGAGAGAGAGAGAGACAGAGAGTGAGAGAAAGCAAGTGAAATATTGTGAGTGGGGAGGGAGAGGAATGTGCGACCAGTGGCTGCCAGCTTGCCGCAAGGGAATGCCAGGCACAGAGCAGCCCTGCCACATGCATCCAGCATCGACTGCAGCCGAAGGAGCAACAAGAACAACAACACGGAGCAGCAACAGTAACGGCAACAGCAACGGCAACGGCAACGGCACGACAACAGCAGTGGCAGTGGCAGTGGCAGCTGCCACCCAAACTAAAGGACCGCCCGCCAGCCCAACTGTCGCTCCGTTTGGCTGTCAAGCGCAAGGAATCAAGTGGAAAGTGAAACGAGAGCCACACCCCCCGCCAACTCCTCCGGCAACTGCTGCCGTTGCATCTGTGGTGCTCTTTTGATGTGGCCTCGCCCACGGCCTCGTCACCCAAACTGCCGACCGTTCAGCAACCGGAGTCCTGACTGCCGCCTGCCGCCTGCCGCCTGCCGCCTGCCGCCTGCCGCCTGCCGCCTGCCGCCTACTGCCTACCGCCTGCCGCCCCCTTTGCCCCTTCATCTCATCGGCTCCGCATCCACACGACTTTGAGCTCGGCTCCTGCTCTTTTGGCTGGGCATCCAGCAGCCGCGTGCGCTGTGCCTTGTACTCCTTGCCAGCTGCGTTATGTATTCACGGGATACACACAGGCTCGTACACACACACACACACACCCACTCATACACACACACATGCAATACACACAAAGTTGGATCGATAAAACGTAGTAAAAATTCGTAGTATTGGAAGCTGGAAAGGCGGCAACGTTTGGCGCTGCATTTTGGCCAACGGCAGAGGCGGCGACGGCGACGGCAGCGGCAAGACGCAGCAACATTGATGGAGGGGGGTGGAGGGAATGGACAGAGCATCGGCATCTCGTGTCCTGACGTGCGCACTGGAAATTCATGCGAGGTAGGACATGTTTGGCGCGTTTTTCAAAGCACACACACATACAGCTGGCGGTGTGTGTGTGTGCGTGTGTGTGTGTGTGTGTGTGTGGAGTTAGGAGTTAGGAGTTAGGAGGCTGCTCCTGGCACTTGCCACACGAGCAGTGAAAATGCAAAATGTTGTTTTACAGTTTGAAAGGCAGGCACAGGAGCAGCCGCAGGAGCAAAAGCAGAAGCGGTGGCAGTGGCAGTGGCAGTGGCAGTGGCAGCTCATAGATGCATATCATAGATAAGCGCATGTGCCTGTATGTGTGTGTGTGTGTGTGCGAGTATGCGTGTTGTAGAATGTGTACTAGGACTTCATATCGCCTATCGGTGGCCTGAGCCTCACAACGGTGAGTGGATGGCCGCGCCCCATTTAGCCGGCCAAGGAGCAGCTCCTGCCTCCACCATGAAAATTAATTACTAAATGACTTTATGCTTTTTAATGGCCTGGCCTGGCAGCAGTTAAAGGATATTAGACAAGCCATTAAATGGCTGTGCTGTGCTCCTCCCCACTCCTTGTCCTGCCATCGCCTGCTCCACCTGCATTCACCTTCGGCAGTCACCGCCTTTGACTTTCGGTTTGGAGTCAAAGTTTTACCTGCGATTGGGAATTTGGGAGTTTTGCTTATTTTTTTTCTTCTATTTTTTTTTTGTAGTTTGTCCCTCGATAATTGGGAATTGCATCGCATCGAATCGAATGGAATGGCAGGACCGCTTCCAAGTGCCATCGAGGCCACACACAAAACATCATCATAACGGGAAGGAGTTTTAACTACATTCAAAACGGGCAATTAAAGCGGTAACAGTTATTCTCCATTCCCAAAGGGTGAAGGGGGGATCGGGGATGAGGATGGGGGATGGGGATGGGGGATGTGGAATGGGCGGAGGAACCATGTGCATTCATTTTAATGGTCATGTTTGCACTTCGGGTCAAAGTTTTAAGCACTTTGCATAGTTAGTGCGATCAATTGGGGTTACTTCTGGGTCCCAGTTGTGGGCCACGGCCCATTGAGCTCAGTGCCTCCAAGCGGATGGTTAGTTCAAAATACATGACCGTGTTCCGTGGCCTCATCCATGACATCAATGATATCCTAATGGTCAATGAAGTCCTTTCGCTGCACTTCCACCTAATCAATATCATATCCCCTTCCCTCTCTGTCCTGAATCCTACTCTGCCTTTACTTTCACTGGACCGTCTTTCTTCATTCTCTTTTTAATCATCATTCGTAAACGTTGCTGATTATAAACTTACCTTCCTATAAGCCGGCTTCATGGGATCGCTTCTTCCTTTATTAGACTCTCTCTAATTTATCTTCATAGCCCACTTCTTCGCTCTTTCTTAAATGTTTATTCAAATCTCTTCTCAGCATTATCCTTAACTCCTTATTTTCCCCGATCTCTTACACTCTTTGTTTTTCGTAGCTTATGCTTTGTTGATTATTCGTAATTGTTCATCTATCTCTTTTTTTGGCATCATCCTTAAATGTTAACTTCTGCTACGTATCTGGAAGAAAGTATAAATCTCTTGAATTCACCACTTCTCTCTTCCGTCTCTACTACTGTTCACTGATTCTTCTTCAGGCATCATTCGTAAACGTTACTGGTCAGTAACTGACCTCTTTATAATTTACCTTTACTCGTTCGATTCTTAACTTATTCTTCTATCCAAAGTTCACACTCTCTCTTTTCTTCCCATAACTCATTTTCAAGCTCCTCCTTAAAGGTTCTTTCAATTATCTCTCTCTCTCTCTCTGTGTGTGGCATCATCCTTAAATAATGTTATCAGCTAGGCTTTCAAAAGATTAGATGTGTCTCTTAATTTCGCTGCTTCTCTTTCCGTTCACGGATTTTCCTTTGGCCACCATTCGTAAACGTGTATAAGTTCATCTTCTTCCGAGTCGGACCACAAAATTGCTCGAGGCAGAACAGACACTAAGTCCCAACCTTCTGAGGGCCCTAACATCTGGGTTAACGGTACTTCGTACATTATAAATGAATGTAAGACTTTCGTTTGAATATTCAAAATATCAATGATAATTTTAAGATAATTTCTGAAGAGTTGAAGGAAAAATGTTGAGGGTTTTTGGGGTTCCGCTCGATTTCACACATCGTGGGAAAGATTCAATGGTCAAAATTTTAGGTAAGTGGGCAAGTACCTAGAGAGGTTGGCCCCATTTCCGGTCACATTTACGCCTAATGACTTCTTTAGCACCAAGGGAATGAAGTCGGGGTCTCGTTTCTTAATTGATATTCGAGGCGAGTGTTACGAATACGAATCGAATGCGATAAATAACTCATAATTAAACATTTGAAAAATTTACAACTCGAATTATTTATGTTCGTGAGATGTTGAACGAGCAATTGACCAGAATTGTGTATTGCCCCGTAAAGCGCAGCCCTGCGACGCTTTATAATTTATGAATCAACTGAATAAAATACTATTCAGAGTTGTGAGTGGTGCGTGTGGGACGTGGATTCAATGCTCAAAGGCAGCAACAAAAACTCAGAAATTAAACAGCAAATAAGTCAAGAAGTGATGATAGTATAGAAATGTGTGTGTGTGTGTGTGTGTGTGTGTGTGTGTACTGCGCGTGTACGTGTCTGATAATAAGTCAAAAAACAAAGAGCCAAAGAGCGGAGGGCCGCAGCAATGGTCCAAGCGAGGGCCCGAAGGGGGGACCCTTGGGGCAATCATAAATTCATTCATGAAAACACAGCCCCAACAGCCAGCGAGTCGTTGGCAAACAAAGCGTTTCACACACACACACACACACACACAGAGTCACCTATATACACAGATATACATACTTGTGATTCGATGGATTTTGATTGGAACTGTGTGTGGCGATAGGGGGGTGTGGCAGGGGGCGGTAGAGTGCAAAGGGGACACTTGTCGTAGCGCCAAACACCCAAAAGAAATTCAAGCGGCGATAAAAAGCAACTGCCCGATCCTCGTCATGTAATCAATGGCTTCTCTCACCTGTAGATACCCTGTAGGTGATCCCGAGTGTGTGTGTGTGTGTGTGTGTGTTTAGTATTTTATTTTACTTGCATCTTTGAACTTTTAATTGGGCAAGTGACAAGCCCGAAGCTCGCAGCTCCGCCTTTTCTGTGTGTGCGATGAGCGTGCGTTTCCTTAGGGAGGAGCAGCTCGGACTTGATTCGCGATCGATAACTTTTCCAATTAAATATGCGATATATTTCGATAAATAGTAATAAATATTTTGCATTTCTTTCTTTCTCAGCTCAAACTTAACTCGTCGATCGAGCTGAAAAATGCATTTTCTTTGCGTCTTTGAAGCCTTTCAACTCGAGTCCATCTTCTGGGATTTTTCCTTGGAGTTGGTAGACTCGGCATACCCTACCTCAGGTAGTACCTTTACAGGGTATTTAGGCACTTTTCACTTTTACACATTTCGTATTTATTTCTTACATTTTATTTATTTTTTTTTTTCATCAAGCGTCCAAGTGGTCTCCGGCTTCGGTCTTGTTTTGGGGTGCGAGGTTCGGTGCTCGGGGATCGCCGCGCGTTGCTCGGCCCTGGGTACTGGGTACTGGGTGCGGGGTGCTGGGTGCTGGGCACTGGGGGCATGGGTTTGAAGTTTGGGGCACACGCGTGTGCTCCCATTTCTCACCTTCAATGACACCTTACTGTAATAATCATGAAACTTATATATGAGTTTGGTTTTCTTTTTCTTCTCATATATTTTCATTTCTTTTATAGCCCCCGCCACCCCCTTTCCCATTCCCCCTTCCCACCTATCATTCGAGTTGTTTGAGCTGTTGCTTTATTTGTTGTGGTTGCTGTTTGTCTTTTCGTTGCTCTTGTTGTTTGTTTGTATTGTTTATTTTATTTTTTTTTTATTTTTTTTCTATTTAATTTTTTTTTTTTGATATTTTTTTTTTGATTTTTTTTTGGGTTTTTTTGCTTTGTTTTTTTTCTGTATTTGTTAGTTTTTTTTTTTTGATATGTTTCTGTTTTTGGTTTTGTGTGACTCTTGAGATTCATTTCGTGCTTCGGTTAAATGTTTCGTTTGTCCAATTTACGCCGAAGACCTGCAGAGTTTCCCCCTCTTTGAAAGAATTCGGAATTCGCTCGGAATGCGGTCTACGAAATGCTCTAACTGCCATAGAGACTGCCTAGTTAAGATCAGGGAGACACCTGAGACTCGAAAGCTTCAAGAAGCAGAAGTGCAGGAAGTGCGCTTGAAGATCCTTCGGATTTCTTCCTTATTAAAGATGGGATCTCAGATCATTTAACGGGCGAGATTCCTGCACTTTATAAAGATCCTTTTTCCACTGTCACTTTCAACCCACCTGTAAAGGAGCTGAGCCTTGGACGTAGCAGTCAGTCCGTTCGATCGACTTCATATTATAATCGTGTTATCGATAACTGAATCGATTGCTTGGGTTGAGTGACACGCAGATCAGTCTGTGGAACCTCTATGGCTGGCTAATGGTAGGGCATCGTCTTAGCCTTCAACTCTTGGCTGTCATTTATGGCCAACGCGCGTGTAAATACTTAACACAATTTCTGTTTCTGTCTCAGTTGCCGTTGCTTTGGATTTTTTGCTTTGCTTTTGGGCTGCCTTTTGGAGGCTTTGTTGCTTCTCGTGTTGCTCGTGTTGCTTTTGTTGCTCGTGTTGCTTTTGTTGCCTTTGCTGCCTTTGTTGCTTTCGCTTTGCTTTCTATGACAATGGTCCATAATCGTTTTAACTGTTGAAATTATGCGAGCAATTAAACTTACAGACATTCCATATCTGCCCTCGTATTACCCACTAACCGGGCCAACGATCTTCCCATCGTCACCATCAATCAGTCCCCCCATCGATCGGCCGCCCCATCGATTGGTGCCCCCCTCGATTTGTCCCCCCTGCGATAAAGATCTAACGGCACGGCGTTCAATTAAAACAATCGGAAGCCCAAGAGTCTCGTTGCTAGCAACTGCAGCCGCAGCACAAGCTACTCCGAGGCGGTGCCACATTCCCATGCAACAATGTTGCACGGCCTATCTGTACACATCTGAGAATGAAGACGACGCCATCGACATTTTTATTTTATTTTTTTTTTTCGGGGTTTCTGTTTTCCAGGCCTTCAAGTCGGGCCATGAAGTCCACGCAGTGTGGCGTTTGCGGTAGGTGGAGGAGGCTGACAGGGGGCTGGGTTGGAGGAGGACCTTAACAGAAGCGGTGCTCGTGTTGCATGTTGTCATTGTTGCTGTGGCGCGCATTCCATTAAGCCAAATGATGTGCAGCCTCCAAAATGAAAACTTGCGCAACTTTGTTGCAACACGTCGACTGAGATACTGACGTCGACGTTGATGTCGAGGCAGAAGCCAACGTTGCCGCCGTTCCACATCCGCGGGGGTCGTCGCACATAAATGAAGTGATTTGCACTTTTTTCAAGCTCCTTCTGACCGTCAGAAGCAGCAACAAACGCACCATCGCCATTGCCATCGCCATCACCATCACCATCGCCATTTCCATCGCCTTGGCCTTCGTCCCCCCAAGTTGAGACCAAAGCCGCAACGAGCAGCTGCCGCCCAGAAAGGCATTAAAACGATTCCCGGAACAATCGCATCAAGTGTCAGGCAAAGCTACACGAGATTTATGACAGCCGTTGGATCATGTCAATGCCAGTCCAGAGGCCCACCAGAACAGCAGAGGAGCAGTGACTGGGAGAAAGACCTCAGCTAATTGTAGGTGATTTGGACGAGCCTGACAACGATCCTTATGAAGTGAGGATCATTGCCAGTGGGTCACTTCATAATGAATCTAACGAGAGAAGAGAAGAATAAATGACCCAACTCTAAAGAAGAAAATGAAAGGACCCAATTGGTTGGGTAACTAAATTATGATCAGTGATCGGTTGTTTTAAGGAGTGTCCCAAGGTGTGGGGGTTGGATGAGTGAGTTAAGATTGAAGTAGCTTAAGTAAACAGCTGGAAATTTGAACTTAGTCCTTTAAAGTCCTTTTATGCCTGGTACAATTTGGGTTATCTAGAGACTGATCGTGAGCTCAGGACTTCACTGATCACAAAGCCTTGAGAATTTAATTACCGATTCATAAGTTAAGTTCTTACTGATCTTGAACTAATCGTGAACTGATCGTGAACTGATCGTGAACTGATCGTGAACTGATCGTGAACTGAGCGTGAACTGATCGTGAACTGATCGTGAACTGATCGTGAATTGATCGTGAGCTGATGTCCAATCCTTGCATAGCCAACCGATCACCCACAGCCGCTTTAAACATGCATAAACTTTCTAAGGGCTGTGGGTCATCCAGGAACTGATCATAAACTGATCTCCAAATCTTCCAAAGTTGCCAACAGAACTTCAACTCACAAATTATTCCAATGAAAGTCACCGATTATGATTATGAATTCTCCAGGAGTTAAATATGGACACCCATGAACTCCTTCCATGAACACAGCTGCAATAACCACCCAGATATTTGGGTCATCCACAAGCAGATCATGAAGTGATCCCTAAACCTCAAGGAGCTAACAGTTATTTATAACTGATCCCAATGATCAATAACCTTCGCCCAAGACATCCACAGATCATCGGAGGACTGATCATGTCATAGATCGTCATGGATGCAGTCGACCATAAACCATAAAGACTCAGCCCTTCAGCCGCATCCTCCAAGCTGATCTATGCAGCATCTAATTGTCCGGATGGCGGGTTGGTCCAGAAGTGCACTCAGTTCTGTTTGATCTGTTGAACGATCGTGATCTATTGATCTCACATAATGCATTGTTCTGCTTCTGGCACACGATCTCACGAAGCCCTCGATTCTTGGATGGTCCGATGGCCGGATAGCCGAATGGTTGGATGACTGAATGGCTGAATGGCTGGATGGCTGGATGGCTGGACGGTTGGATGACTGAAAGACTGGGTGACTGTCTGGTTCGTCCGTTGGCTGCTTCGCTGGTTTCATTTGGCTTGGTTTGGTTTGTTGCCTTCTTGTCCTGTCATCACCAGCACCAGACCGAAACCACATTGTGCGCATAATTCACATTTTCATTTCCATTCCCGTTTCCTATTGCCCCTTGGCCCATGCCCCGTTGGCCATGCCCCATGCCCCACTTTCCGCTGCCCGCTGCCCGCTGCCCGCTTCCCGCTGCCCCGCTGAACGTTGTCGTTGATCTGTCTGGGCGAGTGGACATTGACCGTCTGTAAGGCAAGTCAATGATCTTCAAACGTGTCAACATTAAAAATAGCAAGCAAATGCTTCATCGTCTGTCCCCCCCTCCAGTCCCATCAGTCCCCTAATACCCCAGTCCAATGTCCCAATACCAATCCCCATTCCCATTCCCATTCCCAGTCCCAGTCCCAGTTGCAGACCCAGTCCCGGTCCCTGTCCCAGTCCCAGTCCCATTCCCATTCCCGGTACCCATACCCAGACCCAGCCCCACATTTCTACCCATTCCCAATCGTAGTCGCAGCCGCCACCGCAGTTGCAGTCGCTGCCGCAGTCACAGTCGCAGTCACAGTCGCAGTCGCAGTCGCCGTCTGTGTCCCGGCCCCCAGTTCAGATATGTAGACGTGCAGACGTTCGCAAAATGCCAAACCGAAGACCAAAGACACAATCGAGGCAGCACCAGCAACGACAACAACAACAACAACAACAGCATGCACAGACATAGCAACAATAACAAAGACAGCAACAAGAACAACAACAATGAGAAGTACAAGAACAACAGGATGTTTGGCGGCGCTATCAACGAAATTCCAGCATTTGATCGGACAAGAGTCGAGCGGAGGATCGAGAGGATCGCAGACAAAATGCAAAGAATCAAAATTATATATGTATGCATGCGTGTGTGTGTGTGTGTGTGTGTGTGTGTGTGTGTGTGTGTGTACACATGTTGTTCAGACTGACAAAGCCATTAATTACTGATTGCCGATATTCGCGACTCTCCAACGCTCAATGAATTCTGCAGACACGATCTTCGAGGAGGGGGGCAGTGGTGGTTGGGGGTAGGGGGCTGGCGGTTGGTGGTTGGCGTTTGACGGTTGGGGGCTTGGGATTGGGGAAGACGACGCAACGATCACTTCCAATGATCATTAAGTGGAAGTGGAAGAAGACGCCCAAATAACGCGCATGGCAATGGCGCTTAGCGAAGCAGAAAACCGCAACGACGGCCACTGGAAGTAAACCATAGGGGGAGAACATTCTTGAAGCGCCCTTATGCCCCCTTCCCCACCCCCCCTCTTCGCATTTATGCCTCTCTCAGTCGCCCCCTCTCCCTGCCATTCTCTAATCTTAAAGTGCATATAAGCGTCTCTGACCGTTATGACTTCCGCTCGAGATGAGTCGTAGCTTTGGCGAGTCAACGATCGCCACGCAAATTGGAGGCTTCGTCTGCACTCTGTGTATGTGTGTGTGTGTGTGTGTGTGTGTGTATTCCGTTTATGAGGCAAACAAACAGAAGACTTACACACACACACACTTTCCGGGTGTATACGCATTGTCCTTGAGCATTTAGTCGAAATTTATGAAATACATTGAACTCCGTCCACTAAATTAGTCAGTTAAGGCAAAAAAAAAAAAATCAAACAAAAGCAAAAACAAAAACACAAACAAAAACAAAACAAAACAAAATTAAAATAAAGGCAAGAAAAAAAAACCAAAAACAAAAGCAAAAATAAAAACAAGAACGCCGGCAAAAAAATACCGAAGCTGCAGAAAAAGGAATGCCAAAAACCGAAGAGCGAAAAATAAAAAATAATAAAAAATGAAATAAATAAAATTAATAAAAAAGTAATAAATAATAAACATAAATAAAAATATTAAAAATAAATAAAAAAATAAATTTAAAATAAAAAAAAAATTAAAATAAAAATAAAAATTAAAAGAATTATGAAACTTTCGACGCGCTTCGTCGCAGTAAACAAAAAAACATAAAAAAAAATATATTAAAAAAAAATATAAAAATAATTAAAAAAAAAAACAAAACTTAAAAACAAAAATAAACAAAAAATACGTTCAGCCGCATAAAATTTGTTTCTCCTTTCTTAATATTTTTTTATTTTTATATTTTTCAAAATTTTTTATTTATCTTTTGGCTTTTGTTTTACGCTCTTTGCTCACTCATACACTCATACACTCATACACTCATACACTCATACACTCATACACTCATACACTCATACACTCATACATTCATACACTCATACACTCATACACTCATACACTCATACACTCACACACACTCATACACCCATACACTCACACACACTGACACACCCATACACATACACCGAGAGATGGGGAGAACAGCACCCATATATCATTTTTAGAGCGGGAAGCAACAGGGAGCAGCGGGGAGGATGCAGTCGTTCCATCATTCAAGTCGTTGACCGTTGAATTGCGGCGCTGTCAGAGGCCAAATTCAAACTTCTAAATGCAACGGTCATCAGCCTCTGAGGCGGGACCCATGGGAAGTCCAATTGAGTTATCATCGAGCAATACGGGGAACTATATGACTGATGATTCTACGGAACTTCGATGCTTGCAATGCGGTTTCTTTAAGTGATGCCAGGCCAAAGCTTAGGAGTAATGAAGACATGACAGGAAAGTGAACGTTATTAGGACTCTATTATTCGGAGTCATTTGAACATAATGAAAAAAGTCGAACGGAATGTAAGCTTGATTTGGACTTAATTACTCGGAGTCACATGATCGAACTTCGATGCTTGCAGCTCATATGTGATCCTAAGCTTACATTTAGAAGTAAAAAAGACGAATGTGGGTTATAAGCAGGATTAGAACTTTATTATTCGGAGTCATTTTGAGAGAATGTGCGTTCCCTATATGTCATCTCTATATGTGATAACTTTTAGGAGTTCCAAAGACGCAAACGAGAGCTAAGCAACAAGTCTTCTTAATCGAAGTCACTCCGAGAGAAAGGCGTTTTTAAAATGTCTTAATCGTGTAAGTGTTAGCTGTGAATATATATATTCGGAGTCACTCTTAATGAATTAATATATATTTATGTTTACACAGCTTGATTGCATTCTTAATTCATACAGAAGTCTTGAAAAGCTTAAAATCTGTTATATACTTAGCACACATTATGTATTTTTGAACATAAAGGAGGACTTTTATTCGGAGTTTCTCCGAAGTAAAACACTTTGTTATTAACCCACCTTATTACTTGCAGTTGGTCATTCCTAAAAACATTTTATGTGTAATAAATATTCATTTGAAAATAACTTCACCTTACTCCGAAAATTATAACACTATTAAAATCCTTCGGAGTTGACTCAGTAGTTCATTTTCATATATTTTACATCCACACATTTGATGGGAAATAAAGCAGAGCTTTAAAATCACTTTCCGTTGACTCTCGGAACATCAGCGACGCTCCGAATCGGATTCCGAATCAGGAAACAACTCGAATTCCCCACTTAGCTATAAGCCAAAAAGCATTGGACATATTTTGCTGCAACAGGAACAACAATTTTACAGATGTCCTTGTTATAATCTTTTTACATTAAGCTCCTACTCCATTCGTCCCTCGCAGGGGAGTGCCCTGTGCGCTGGCCTATGGCCAGAACAGTCCGAAATTATTCCCTGGCTGGCGATCTATTTCCTGGTACTGCAATAAAAGTCTCATCAAAGTTAATGCGGCAGTTTATAAGCTCCCAAAACTGCAGTTTTGTATTGGGCATCTGGGCGGTGGCACGTGGCAGGACCTTAAATAAGCTTGTTCAGGTAAGGCAATTGCGATGGCTATGGCGATGGCAGTGGCAATGGCGATGGCGATGGCGATGGCGATGGCAAAGGATAAGATGAAAGCGATTGCTGTAAGCCGAGCTGGGCTGATAAACTTTGTCCTGGCCAAGGATTCACCGGCGCAAATCCTTGTCTTTGTTTGCGCAAAAAATTGCATTAAACTTTTGCGCAAATTTTCTCCTTATACACGAGAATCATTTTCTTCTCCGGCATTTCCTTTCTCTCTCCCCGCCTTCCCCCTCCCCACCAACATCTTCATTTTTTTTTGTGCCTCTCTATTTTTCTTTCTACACGTAATTCATATTTATGACGAAGCTCCTTTAGCTCCCAGGATGCGTCTTACGCGCCTCAAAGTATGCACCGTTGCCATGGCAAAGGGTGAAGCCAGAAAACGCGAACCGCTGCCATCGCCACCTACAGAACGCGAAAACAGGTGCAACTGCAGATGGCAGTTGGCGGTTGGCGGATGGAGGGTGGCTGACGGCGGGTGGTGGGTGGCGGGTGGCTGGTGGAAGGGCTTGGGTGGAAGTGCAGGTTTGGATGCCTTTGTAGGTGCACGCTGGGGGTGGGGAAGTCGGTGTCGGGGGGGAGGGTGCGCGGGCGGATGCCGGGCACCGGAGCTCGGCTCAATTTAAAGTCAAGTGTCAACGCAAACTCCTCAAAGGGGCTCAACAGCTATCGAGTCTTCAGGAGCACTTTGGTCCTGCATCCAGCATAAAGGAGCCTGCAACCCACCACATTTCTAAGCCCACCACCCCACCCCCGCACTGCCACAGTGTTGGACTGCCATCCCGCGTAAGCTATTTGCCCGCTTTGACATGCAAAACGCGCGCTTCATTTGACATTTTCCTTATATTTTTTTTTTTTTTTTCATTCTCCTGTTTTTTCCTGTGTGCTGAACGCGTCCGGGGATCGGGTTCGTGCTAACCAATTTTCAACCACCCCATACCCTAGCAACACTCCAGCAAAGCTCCCAACCCCCCACCCGCCTCCTGCTGCTGTTCGTCCTGCATGCAGGACCTGTTTTTGCTGTTTGCCTTCTAAAAACCCTTTCATCAAAGGCGCCACGTATACGGTCCACGGAATTTTTTGCGGTTGCTGTTAATATGATTTTCCGCCCCCGCCCCCGACACTGCCCGCACCACGGCAACCTTCACTTCTACCACTTCTACCACTTTTTTCACTTTTCCCACTTTTCCTTTTTTCATCTCATAGTTAGCTTCTGGTTTTTCCTTTTCCATTTTCCCTTTGCCCCATTGCCTCGCCTGTGCCTCCTTGTGCCTTTGCTCCTTTGCTCCTTTGCTGCTTTGCTCCTTTATCTTCTTTGTGTTTTTTGTTTCGTTCAAATATTTAAGCCTCAACCCTTTTTGGTTTCGAGAGGTTAGGAATGAAGTGGAATGAAACGAGTCGGAATGAAATGGAATGCAATGGCTTAAACGTCGCTCGGGCTAATGATCTGCAAACCGTTTTAATTACAAGCCTTCAATTATTTTTGCCTTCCTTCTTCTTTCTTCTTTCTTGTTTCTTATTTTTTTTTTTGCCCTTATTTATTGGACACCAGGCGAAATCCTCGCACCTGCAAGTTGCCAGGAGTTACGCGCGGATTGGGAAATGGGCACTCGGGGCTCAGCCGGAAATTGTCGCCACGTCCAACCCCTTGACGGTCATAATTCCCTGCCAACTAAGTAATTGCTGATTCCCCATCATCATCTTCAGCCCCGTCCCCAGCACCGGCAGCATCGCCAACATCGCTAGCATCGCCATCAGCAGCAGCAACAGCGCCGTCAGGAGGCAGTCGCTTGTTGTGCCTAAATAAAGTCGAGGCGAGTGCACGGCTCGTCTGGCAGAGGATTAAGTGTCACGGCAACAACCTGTGCGCCATGCCAGGTGGGCAACTTAGCTCCTCTCTCTCTGACGCTCTGAAGGACATGCCCATTTCATAGGCAGGAATAAATACGGAAATCAATTGTTAACGGCGACCACGGCACGAGCCGAGGCTGCATCCAGAGCTCAAGTTGAAGACACAGTCAGAGCTGCAATCGGAACTGAAGTCGGCGGCCAAGTCCAAGCCTCAAGATGGGGCGTGGCAGCTAAGCTCAGAAAATGGGACAATGCGATTTGGGGGAACGAATCACTAGCATCGGGAGCAGGGCACAGACAGAGGCAGAGACAGAGGCAGTGGCAGAGGCAGAAGCAGAGGCAGAGGCATGAAAAGGCAGGGAAGAGCAGAGCACTACAACAACAATAACAACAAAAACAAAGCGAATGGTATGCCAAAGCGGAGATGATGAGGAGCAGCACAAGTCTCACCAGGACCAGGAGCAGGAGCAGGAGCAGCACCAAAAGCAGCAGCAGCACCAGCAGCAGCAGAAGCTGGAGCAGGACGATGCCAAAGTACAGTCAGCGAGCGTGGAAACAACGGCGGCCATAAAGACGTCTGCTGCAGCTGGAGCAGGCGAGCGGGTGGGAGGCGACGACAAAGGGTGTGGCACGAGCTGCTGTTGCTGATGTAAACACAGCTCCCCGCCCGACACCCAACATTTCGTCCGTCCGCCCCGTGGCGTCCCCTCATGTCTGTGCGCCCTCCTTCACCAGTCCAGTCCTTTTTATTCACAGACGACATCCTTGTGACTCGACATCTGCCCTAATCATCAGTACCTCCGTTCGCCCCAAAACCCCACAGCCTTCACCCCACTCCTCCCCCCCCCCCCTTCACCCACAGCCCCCCTGCAAAGCGCCCAGCGCTAGTTTCATGAAAGCTTTTAGTTGTCTGCAAAATTTTCGGCGCCCTTTTTTTTGCTCATCGTGCGTGTCGTTGTAAATATATATGTGCCTTTATATATGTATGTGTGTGTGGGTGTGTGTATGTGTGTGTTTTTGGGGGTTGAAATTTTGGGTTTTGTGATAAGCACCAAGACAGGCGCACAGACGACAAGGAGAGTGCTTCAGTCTCTCTGTCTGTCTGTGTGAGAGTTGTAAGCAGGGCATTGCACTCGAAGCTCCACACTCCACACTCCACACTCCGCACCCCCCCACATCCCGCACCACGCACTCCATACTCTATTGCTCTACCCACCACTCCCTCTAATGGCACACACCTACCCCACCCTCCCCCTCGCAACAGAAGCGATTGAAAGCAAGAGCGAGAGAGTTGCCAAAGAGTTGGGAAGCTTTTCTTGTTTTGATTTTTATTCTTATTTTTGTTTTGGTTTTCCTTTCTTTCGTTTTGGGCTTTCTTCTTCTTCGTCTTCTTCCTCTACAACTGCTCCTTCTTCTTCTTCTTTTTGGCCATTTTTGCCATTTGCCAAACATTTCTCGTATTGGGGACTATTTTGGATTTTGGGACTTGCTTCTATTCTACTTTACGTCGCATCCATCGCCTCGCCTCGCCTCGCCCCTGCCCCATTTTCTGTCCCCTTCCTCGTCTTTCTCTCCTTCTGTTCTCTGCTTCTTCCAGCGAGCATCCTTTTGGGGCGCAAATTTATGCCCTGATATAATTACAAGATAAACTTGGAAAGTCAACGGCGCTCAGAGGCGGCGCAGGTGTCGCTCCCTTTGATGACTCGCTGGGAAATACTATTTTACGACCCTCGACTGGCAAAGCGGTCTTTGTGAATGAATCCTTCCCGTTACACGGACGGGAAAGGGTATCATAATAATAAACAGTTGTGTAGTAATTTTCTTTTACTCTTGGCTTTTCACTAGGTGTGAAAGTTGCTCTGGTCACTCGATGAGTATGAGAGTGCGGGAGAGGGGGGAGTGGGGAAGACAGACACCGAGGGACAGAGAAGGCGATTTGAATGAGAGAGAATGATAGAGAAAGAGGCTAAGAGAAAGCGATGGAAAGTGGCATGGGCTGCTGCAAGGACCTTCGATAACTAGAGTTTATATCAAAGTCCGTTAACACTGAGCAGTCTGAGTCCTGACTTCGCTCACCATCAAAATAATTGGGGAGTTCATCTTGTAATTTGGCGATTTCACGAGAAATTTCGAAGAGTGGGAAACCGAAGCTGACAATCAAAATTAAAACAATAGAAGTCTGATCTGTCTTGTATAATGAAAGGAACTTTAAGGACATTTTGATTCATCGATTAATATCGATCGAGAAAATGATATCAGAACTTTAAATATCTTCACCATAAAAGTTCAAGTTGAGGGAAAACAAATAAATATAATATAAATCAAATAAATAATTAACAAATAATAATATTCTCTAGATTATTGATTCTTATATTTGATATGCAGTCTTATACTCACACTCTTATACTTTTGTCCTATACTATCTTGCCTCCGAGTGATTGCATTTATTTTCTCTCAAATCCTTAAGCTTATTAAAAGCAGACTTATTACTTATTCTCTTATTTCCCTATCTTATACTGGCTCATAAAACAACTTCTACTTATATTTCATTTAGTGTATACAAAAAGTCTTATAACTAACTCAGCTTATACTCAAATTCTCGAATATGTCCATTTGTATCTCTAGTCTTTAAATTTAATGATTCATATTTTCGTTAAATTTAACACTTTCTTCTAGTAAAGTATCAGTCTTATACAGTCTTATACAAAATCCATCTCTTATTCATACTCATAATATTCAAAACTCTCACTTAATTTAAATACTTATATGCTGCACTTTATTATTGGTAATGGGTATAAGATTGTTGTATAAGTTAATGTAAATATGAAATCTATAGGCTGTTTCTTTTTATACTTAGCTCCTATTCCCTGATGGGGTATAATTTCAGATACTCTTATATTCATTCGTTCGACATTATATATTGGGCTTACAACCATTAATTTCTATATGTCTGCTCATTCAGTGTAAGTCCTTATGTTTTATTAAAAGTTGCAAATTGAATCGAGTTTAAAGTCTTATACTCTGACAATCTTATATTCATTCTTCTATAATTGAACTTATGTACTTCTAAGTATATTCAATTTAATTCATTTTCTTATACTTCGTCAATCTTATACTAATTCAGCCTTATTTCGTTTCATACTTATACTCCGTCTTATACGTCTTATACGTCTTATACTAGTTCGTATTTCAGTTAGCAAATATTTCTTTTCTTCTTTAAATTGCGGGTCCGTCTTTCCTTCAACTCAATCTTTTCCTTAAGCCACCTGCCACTGCCTTGGTGCATCAAGTACACTACCGGCCATATCTTTGGGCCTGTGTCTACACTAACGGTAAACGCAACGTTCACAGTTAAAGTGACAGGTACACTTACAGTCACAGTTACAGTTTGAGAGCAACGAAAACGATTCGGAACGTCAGGCGCTCAGAAACGTTGACAGCAGAAGCTGCCACTGAACGTGGTTGGGGGGCAGCAAGGGGAGTGGCTGTGGGATGGGCGGGGAATGTTGTTGGAACCAAAACGTGGCACAAAGCAGTCAAGTTTGGGGGGGCGGGGAACACGAGCAGCAGGAGCCGAGTGAGTTCCCGCGCAGCAGCAGCAGCTGAAAATTGTTGTGCAAGCGAAGAGGGAAAAGCCAACGGGAAAATATCGATTGGTTTTCTTTTTTTTTGGGTTTCCCTGGGTGGTAGGGTGGTTTGGTGGTTGGGTGGTTGGGTGGCTAAGGGTATGGGCTTACGGATGGTTGGGCGGGTGGTCCAAAGGGCTAGGACAAGAGAGAATACGAAAACTGGAAAGAGGCCTATTGGAATTTCAGTGTTGTGTTTGCTTTGTGCCAAAGCGCGATGTGGGGCATGGCATGGCATTGTGTGTGCTTGTGTGTGTATGTGTGTGTAAGTGTGTGTGTGTGTATGCACGGTGGGTGGGCTGGTGGTTGGGGCGGCAATGGGGCGTTACTGGAGCAGTTGATGCGTGCGTATCGTCGACTTTGGCGCGAATTTTCGATTAATGAAAACGCGCGCACAGCATTTCCATGATGTGCAACAGAGGACAACATGGCGAGTAATGGGGCAGTTGCAAGGCAATAACAAAGCGCCACTAAGCGCCACACGGGGCTTCATGTCAGTCAAACGTTGGCAGGCGTACACCGAGAGGCTCAGGGGTGGTACGTAAATACACTGACAAGCACACACACACACACACACACATACAGACACACTCATACACAAACGCAAACATTTCGAGCTGCGCTTTCAACTGTCAACGATAGGCGCCCGGCGTGCAGAGAAACAACACAGACTCCAACATCGGTTGGGGGCATAAAGAACTTGCGAATTGGACAACGAAAACAATAACAACAAGGGGAATACAAGCAGAGTTACAAATACATACAGCAACAACAACAATAATAAGGAGTGGAGCAGGAGAGGCAAATCTGGCAGTCAGAAATGTTGACATTTTCGCAGCGACAGCTGTCAGAAGAAGGACGAAAGCCAGTGGCAAGTGATGGACGATTGAACATGGATATGGATATGAATGTGGGTGAGGTTGGGGATAGGGATGAGAGGGAAAATGAGGGATGAGAATGGAAATGAGGATAAGCACTGGTCTAAGCCGGGTATAGGGTTCCGGGTATAGGGTATAGGGTGCCGGGTATAGAGTGCCGGGTGTAGAGTACCACGTTTAGGGTACCGGGTATAAAGTACCGGGTATAGGGTACCGGGTATAAAGTACCGGGTATAGGGTACCGGGTATAAAGTACCGGGTATAGGGTACCGGGTATAAAGTACCGGGTATAGGGTACCGGGTATAGGGTACAGGGTACCGGGTATAGGGTACAGAGTACCGGGTACAGGTTACCGGGTATAGGGTACCGGCCTTAGGGTACCGTGTATAGGGAACCAGGCACCGGGTATAGGGTACCGAGTATAGGATACCGTGTATAGGGTACCGAGTATAGGGTGCCAGGTATACAATAAATTGTATAGAGTACCAGGTATAGGGTACCAAACATGGGATACCGTGTACGGCATCAAAAGCACCCGTTCCTGGTCAGAGGGTTCAGTGTACGGTGTACGGCATACAGCGTGCTAGGCACTGGGTAACGGGCAGAAGCCCGGCATTTGGCTACTTTAACATCTTGCGGTAGGTTTTGGCCTGTGACTCGTTATGCAAATTTTATTGATATGCCATGGCAAACGATTATGTAAAAGTTTTGCCTGGTTAAAACGATTTTAATACTCACAGTTTATGTCGCTGCTACTGTTTTTGTTGTTGTAATACACGTGGGAGCAATCCTCGTTAGAAACTCACATCCACCCACATTCATATGCTTCCTTCTGCTGGCGCACGTCCATGAATGCCTCCTGGCAGCTGATTATGACATGCCTAGGAACGGCCAGTGGGAAATGGAAATGGGACCCGAGGAGCCAGAATGCGGCATCAGAGCAGAGGGTCGACCATCCTGTACGTTTCATAGCATTGCCATATTCCAGGGTCTGGGATGCTAGGGTCCTAGCTTGCGGTTGGGCTTAAATTATTTGTTTATAAATAAAACGGGCGGACTATTGATTAAAATTGCGCTTTAAAAATTCATTGAATGGTCGCTTAGTTTGAATTGTACAGTCGGTAAACAGCGCACACCCAATGCACACTCATCACACACACACACACACTCAACACACACACTTACATACATACCTGATGAGCTTTACCCCAAACTCGGGTCTGGGGGCAGCGCCGAGTGTGAGTTTCGAGTGTCGATTCAGAGTCCTGCGGTTCACGGAGCTGTGGATACTTTAAGAACTGAGAAAATCAGCAAACGAACTAAAGCGGATTCCAATGAGAACTTTACGCATTGCTTGGGGGACTCTAAAGATGAAAGAAAGGTCCAAGCGCTAAGTCTAACGGTAAAAAAGACAGTGGAGAAAAATGGCAAGCATTTACTTTTAATGCTGGGAGCTTAAGAAACGCGACTTAGACGAACAGGGAAAGTGGAAGAAATGCTTAAATCACCTCAAGTTATGGTATTAACGGGCTAACATGCACATAGATGGCATCCACAGAAGCTTTCATTGGCTGGAGATGATTAACAGAGATTATTTACAGAGATGATTAACAGAGGTAAATAACAGAGATGATTAAAAGAGATGACTAACAGTTGAGTTTTTTCTCCTCACATTTTCCATTTATTATTTGATAAGCTTACTTTACATTTACTGTTATGCTGCTGTTAAGTTAACATACCTGTTAATTCGACTGACTTAATAACAGAGATGATTAAAAGAGATGACTAACAGTTGAGTTTTTTCTCCTCACATTGTCCATCTATTATTTGATTAGTGTTTATTAATCATTTTTGCTGATGATATCTCATTTACTGTTATGCTGCTGTTAAGTTATAATACTTGTTAATTCGACTGCATCGGACTTATTAAAAAAAATTATAATTTATCTTTGAATTGAAACATTTTGATTTAAACTTTCTTTTCTTATTCTTGCTGTTCGTACAATACTATGTTATGTCGCTGTTAAATTAACATTTCTGTAATATACCGATTCTTTTGCTTCCAGCTAAGAATAACAGAATAAAATTGTACATCAGATCCATTCCGTTATATAACAGGTATTTGGCCAATATTTCGTTCTTTTCTTTTTAGACGTTATTTTAACATTCTGTTATAAAAGTGTTGTATTAACAGTTCTTTTGCTATCACGACTTTTAGTCTGTTATTAACAGTCAATTTAATTTCAATGGTTTGTATTTAAACATTGAGCAAAGGACTCTCTCTCCCCGTTGCCAGCTGCTTCTGTACACGCTGCTGACATGCTGTTAAGCTAACATGCATGCTTAACATGCCTTTTAGATATGTTAATAAATATGTCTGCTTATTTATATCATAAATAAACACAAGTCCCTCTTAGCAAATTTCAGTCAAAGACCTGATCAAAGTCTCCCCATAAACTGGGAGTCATTTCTTCTGATTCAGAGAAACCCAGCGGTTGTGTCCGTAAATGTAAACTTTTTTATATCCCTGATTAACCCTAAAAATTACCCCAAATGTGCCCTTAAATTTACCCTGAAGTGTGTCCTTAAATGTAATCCTTATATGGTAATCAAGTCTGTCCTTTAACTGCGTGGGTTGGACTTCAATTTGAGGGACTTGCTTATTGCTTAACAATTTGATCGATTTCATTCAATGAAAGGAGTCTCAATGAAAATGTGTGGCTCCTACCTCCGTCACCCGCCTTCAATCCCCTCGCTGCTTTGTGCTGCTTTAGGACTGTTATCAGCTCTGCCGCTCACCTATCAGTGATAAGCGAAATTCCCAGAACGTTGCGCAAGGCTCCCCCAAAAAAAAAAGGAAAAAAAAAAATAATAATAACAAAAATGAAACTCAGATGTTGAGTAACGGTTGAAAATTCATTGAGGGAAATCATTGTATTTGAAGAATTACGAAAAACGTCAATAATCAATTTGAACGGTGATAAGTTATCAGAGGAGCTGCCTCTGCCTCTGCCCCAGCCCTTGCCTTTGCCTGTGCCCCAAGCTGTAACCGATGTAACGCACACAGTGACTGCAGTTGTGACTGCGCTGGACAGGCGGTCATCACCGCAAGCCACAGAGCGAGTAGCGACTGACAGGGGCTAAAATGGCTGGGGCGAAGCTTGCCGAAGGTATGGCGTGGGTGGGGTGGCAGTGAATGGTAGAGTGGTATAGTGGTGATGGGTGAGGGGGTGGTGCTTGGTTCCGGGTCTGGCAAGTGGATGGATTTGACATTATCTGCAATAAAGATTACAAGTTGACTTCTTGTTTGGTTTTGGCTTTTGACTGCATGTCATAAAAAGGTTTTATGATGCCGACGACAATGACGGGGGGTCGCTTGCTGGATGGGGGGGAAAAGGGAAGGTGAAGTGGAAAGGGGGGAAGTGGAAAAAGAGGAAGGGAGATAGGGCAGTGGCTGCAGGTGCCCCATTTCGGGAGTCCGGGAGTTGGGAGTCGGGAATCGGGAATCGGGAGACGAAAGTTGAGTGGGAACCGTGAAGTTGATGGTAGGCGGTAGGGAGAGGATCCGCGGTGGTGGGTGGCTGGTGGCTGGTGGCTGGTTGTTGGTGGGGGGTCGAGTGTCGGGAGCTGTTTTGTTGCATGTCTTTCGCTCGATTCGTTTTAGAGCTGTGATTATATTATCTTGATTTACGTTTACATTTTTTTTAGTGGCATTTTTTCCAGTTTGTTTCCATTTCCCCCTTTTCTCGTTCTCCATTCAGCGTCTTACATTTCCCTCTGCTGCCCCCCACCCTCCTTTGGCTTCCTCAAGTGAAAGTGCAACGTCATGCGGCTGGGTGAATGAGTGGATGGGCGGATGGGCGGATGGGCGGATGGGCGGGCGGTGGGAGTTGAAGAGTTTTGAGGTCGTTACAGACAATTTCTGGCTTATCTTTTATTTGCATTAAAAAATATTTACACAGCACTGTGAATGGCATCAGATGGATTGTGGTTGATGGAGGGATGGGAAAGTGGAAGAGTGGGGAAGGGGGAGGAGGGAGAAGAAGGTATCTGGAAATCCAGATAATATAGCCGAGTCAGAATGTGAGGTGGCGGGGAGGGAGATGAAACAACGGCTTAATAAAAGATGCTGATAACTGAAGGATAAATGGGCAAAGGGGGAAAAGTTAGAAAAGTGCCTAAAATGCGGAAGGAAGCGATGAGGAGGAACAGGTTGAAAAACAGGCTGCAAAACTAAAAGAGATCTCATCCGGATTTCCACTTAGCGGTAAATGAAAAACAATTTTACTCAAACCCTCCTCGATTTTGAAGTATTAGAAACATTTCCATTTAAAATGATAAAATTTAATTTTCCAGCTCTGGGCAATCTTTAAAATAGGAACTGCTTGTTTCAAAATGTTAAGAGTGCTGTTAACAAAGAAAGCTGATTACTTCAGTTTCCTGTTATTGGTAACATAATGTTATGCCTAACAGAATGTAGATTGAAACTTATGGAGTGAATGGTTTTCAATTGGAAATACCTAACACTTGATTAGCAGATTGACATACTGAGTCCTACAGATATCTGTTAAGCTTAACATAATGTTATGCATAACATATTGCAGATTGGGAGTATGACTTGTACACCGACTATTTGATTGGAGATACTTAACACTTGAATAGCAGACTAGGATACTTAGCAGTATGTCACGTCTGCATAGTTTAAAGCGCTTACAGCTCTGCTAATTACATAAACAAATTCTGTTAATGCTAACATAATGTTATGCATAACAGAATGTAAATTGAAACTTATGGAGTGAATGGTTTTCAATTGGAAATACCTAACACTTGATTAGCAGATTGACATACTGAGTTCTGCAGATATCTTTTAAGCTTAACATAATGTTATGCATAACATATTACAGATTGGGAATATGACTAATACACTGACTATTTGATTGGAGTTACCTAATACTAGAATAGCAGACTAGGACACTTAACAGTATGTCACGTCTGCATAGTTTAAAGCGCTTACAGCACTGCTAATTACATAAGCAGATTTTGTTAATGCTAACATTATGTTATACATATCAGATTACAGGTTGGAAATATGACTTAAGCAGCGGCTGCCATTTCAACTCTCGAAAAAACGACTAGATCACTTACAAGTATGTTAAACCAGGCGAGTCCCCGTCATCTTTACATGGACACTTAACATAATGTTAAGTATAACAAATCGATTAATATTTATTAAAAGGCAGCTTATATAAAAAATATGGTTATTTATAAGCTAAAAAAGAAAGAGCAATGAAATTCAGAATATGCAATTTTTCTGTAAATTTTTTCCCCAAATAATCGCAGACCACAAATCGAGTGTATTTTCCGGTTGAGTTTCCCTGAGCATTTAAAACTTCACTTCATTCGATGCTGGCTTTCAATTAACGTCGCAGTTTTGTCTCGGCAATTGGAAAAATTGAACTCGGGGATGTCCCGACGTGAAGTCCCTTTAGGGCACCCCAGAGAGTGACAGCACTTAGAGACATCAAACAGCAATGCTAACGATATGCGGCAATCCTCATGAAGTCGGCAAGCCGATCCCCCAGCCTCCCATCACATACCCCCATCCAGTGTACTCCCCTCGCCGTCTACTCCGCACTCGTCCACCAACTACGATTTACCCCGTTTCCCTTGCCCTTAGCCATAATGCCAAATGGTTCGCCCTTTTCATTTAATATAAAGCAATTTTCCTCTCAAATTCACTTCAATAAACAATTTTGGCAGAGTCTGACACACATACTCACATGCTGCTACACACATTCACATACAAAAACACACACTTCAAATGCAAACAAGAACGCGACCTGCGAAGGGTCCCACCGCGAATTGAAGCTCACACCAAACACATCACTCACTCATCAGTGAGTGCAGCACATCCTTGAGGAGAAACAGCGGGAAGGAGAAAGTGAGGGAGAATGGAATACAGGGGGTGAAAGAAACCTAGAATAGACGAAAGTGAAAAACAGGGAATAGAAGTAAAGATTGAACAACTCTGAGCCGAGACCTCGACAAGCTTTGTCAACCAAAGGGAGTCATGGGAGAGTCTCATTTTCTTCTATGTTCAATTCTTCCACTTGACTCTTTAGAGAAAGGAAGAAAGTGTGAGATGAAGAGAAAGTAAAGGAGCAAAGAAAGAGACACTGAATAACTAAGACCCGAAGCCTAGAGAAAATTTCTATGAGTTTCTCATCCGGTAGAGTCATAGGGTGAGATTTGCTTCCTACTCACTTTTTTTTATTTCCAATTCTTCTACTTGGTTCTACAGAGAAAGGAAGGAAGTGTGAAAAGAAGAGGAAGTGAAGGAGCATTGAAAGAGACACTGAATATCTAAGACCCGAAGCCTAGAGAAAATTTCTATGAGTTTCATCCGGTAGAGTCATAGTCTGAGATTTCCTTCCTTCCTCACTTTTTTTTATTTCCAATTCTTCTACTTGGTTCTTCAGAGAAAGGAAGAAAGTGTGAGAAAGAGCCAAAGAACGAGAGGCTAAATATTTTAGAACCTAGCCTTAAATTCCACAAATTCTCAACCAAGAGAAGTCACAGTCTGACATTGGCTTCCTTCTCACTTCTTCAGCTTGATTCTTCACAGACTCTCGAACAGCTCTTAACAGAGTCCTTGTACGAGTTCCTTTTCCGTTTTCACACAATGATTTCATTATTTAACTGCTTTCCTTCAAAAGATGCTAAGTTGTATTGCGGATTCCATTAGGAGACCGATCGCTGGCATGTCCTTTCGTTCTTTCATCCTTTCCTCCTATCGTCCTTTTGGCAATTGTTGGAAACTGTCAACTGTGAAAACAACGCATGATTCACACGACGTTTGCGATGGGCGAATTGACAGCCGAGGACAAAGCGTTGAGCTAAATGATGAGCTGACGCATAGCAAGGGGTGCGGGGGATGAGCAACAATTGGGGCTTGGGGGAGACAGAGAACAGACCCCTATATGAGTTAGGGGCTGCGGGTCTTGGGAAAGGGGATTGTTGGGAGGAGGGAACTGAGACTTGGCAGCTTGGCCTCGACATAGCTAACAAGCAAGTCGCCCGCTCGTCGAGTCTGAGTCCTTGTTGTGTTTTTCCTCATTGTGCCGCCTACCGCTGCTGTCGTCGTTGCTGCCACTGCCACTGCCATTGGCGTTGCTGCTGTCATTGCCGCTGCCTCTGCCTCTGCCTCTGCCGCTGTCACTGTCGCAGTCACTGTCGCTGCTGACTCGTTGTCTGTCTCAAGTGGCGAGGGCGATGGAAGGAAGGGAAGCAAAAAACTGTAAAACGTTTATAATACAGACACACACACGCACGCACACACACACACACGCACACACACACACGCACACACACACATGCACACAAACTTGACCCAATTCCAGTTCGTGTGTTTATCCTTGACGCTGGTGAAAAATGGCGTTTATGAAGCGCTTATTGTGTTTGGATTGTGGTGCTCGTCCGGCGCCCGCTTTGGAGCTGCTTCCGTTTCCGCACTTGAATGGCGTGCGCCACAATAGACGAACGCACCCCCTGTAAAAGCACCATCCCCCTTCCCCGCCCCTAGTCACACACAACATATTCGCCGTTTGCCTGTTGTTAGCCATGCGCCGCTGCCTTTGTCCAGTTTGTCGCACGCTTCCCAAGCACCGCTTTGTCCACCATCCGCCCCACTACCACTCCCACTCCCACTCCCAGACCGAGACCGATTTCGAGTCCAAGTCCGAGTCCGGGTCCAAGTTGGAGTCCATGCCCATGCCCATGTTCAGATACTGATTCACCCAACTCCAGCGCATCCGAAACATTTTACGCATCTATTGGCATAGGCACGCCCGAACCTGGTACTGGGTGTGGGTCCTTCGACGTCGCCCCCGCCCCCCGCCTAAGCCACTTTGACAGCAACGGGAAGCGGAAGCGGAAATTTCGTGCCCATGCGTTTTCATTTTTCGTGTTGACGACTGCCGGCAACGTACGGGCAGGAGGTGGGCATGGCTACGGAGATGGGGGATGGTGGATGGGTGGGGAAGGAGATGGGGGAGGGGTTGGGAATGCGTATAGGGATGGGATGTGAAGTAACTGAAGGTGGTAGGGGGGGTCATATGTGTGGTGGTTACTTGTGGTGTAGATTGACCATCCTCCCTTCAGTTTAGTTTTCCAACCTTCGCACACACACACACACACACACGCACACTCAAATCTTAACAAGCCACTGAAAGCGACCGCAAGTGCTTCAGCGTCAAAAGGACAAGAAGTGGGTGGGTTTTTCCTCAGCGATGGGGTGGGGGTCTTGGGCATTGAAAGTCGCTTTTAGAAATGCCTAACACAAGGTCCTTTATTTTTCTTTTTGGTTCAACTTTCCATTTCTGTTCTTTTTTTTCCACTCGCTTTTTTTTCTATTTAATTTTTGTAAACTTTTGTTTCGATCTATTTCGTTTGATTTGTGGGCCTGTCGCGTCTGTTCAGGCAGGGACGCAGGAACGATAAACGTGCGGGTGGTGGGGAAGGGGAGGGGTACGTGCTCTGAGTTGAGGGGTACGTCTGGTGCGCTACATCCTTAGGCTTGGGTCTCTCAGTTGTCAAGGAAAGCTTAACGACAGTCGCAGATTTTGTTTTTACCGTTGTTTTCTTCATTCCGCTTTGAAGTGCATTCTTAAACGTTAAGGTTTTGCTTTAGACTCAAAAATCTTGAGTTCCTTGCGTGCAAATGAAAAATATGAGGATATATCTCAACTTAATCTAAAGGATACTATAGTTTCTCTGATTAATACTTATTTCCATTTATTCTCATCTCTGCTTTCTGCCCCCTTCTTAAACGTTTTCATTTTTTTACTTTGAAGCTTATTCGTGGACTTTAAGCCACATTTCCCCCTATATATTTATATATATCTTTATTAGAATAGATAGACTTTCTCTCTCTCTCTCTTTCTCTCTCTCTTTTCATAAAGTCATCTTTACATCTGCTTTGCTTTCTTGTACTTTCCGGAACGTTTCACTGGCATCCCAAAGTCTACTTTCTGTAATTCAAATTTTAAATTTTCTATTCAATTTGCTGCTTAAAATCGATTCCTTTCGAATGCCAAAATGACAATCCCTACTCCGAAGAAACTCGATCTTGGAGCTGTCGTTAATAGCTCATTACGTGGGTCTGGCACGCCGAGTCTCTGGCATCATCCACTCATATGAAGCTCATATCCCATTTCAGGCAAATTTTTTAATAAAATGTAAATTATGCGTCCTCGTTTGATAAATGTCCATTGAAAAAGTTTTTAGTTCAATGTGTTGCCTTTGTTTTTGGGATTTTTTGTTACCGAGGGGTTTTTCTAGTCTATACTGTGTGTGTATTGTGTGTGTTGTGTGTGTGTTTTTGTGGCTTTTCAGTGGCTCCAATATTTTATTCATAGTTGACACGAAATGCGTAACGAATCGTTTCAAAGTCGATGCTTCTGCCACGGTATTAAATTTATAGTTCTTGGCCCGTGTACACGTCAGGAGGATGCCAGGAGATGGCGGGGATAGGGCGGAAGGTATAGTCGTGTATGTGTGTGTGTGTGTGTGTGTGTGGGGCAGCTGGGTATCCGCCGTAGATGCCCTTCGGCTGATCTGTTGGCCGTTCCCGTGCCCGTGCCCGTTGCTGCTTCTGTGGCGCTCAAATCAAAAATAAATAAATATAAAAACGGTGACAGGGCGAATCGCGGGGAATGGGAAAGGGGTGGCTGGAGGCGGGTAACGGGTAACGGAACTCCAGAGCGGCTGCTTCAAGGAGGGTTACCATGGTAGAGGGCAGGGACTGGAGGCGTGGCTCGGATAACTAGAAGCATCTGGGCTAATAAAAACAGAATTTGCATTGAATTTCCACGCACGTCTCGACAAGAAGAGAAGTTTAAAAAAAGGCACCAATCGAAGGCTTCCTTGGGGTATGAGCGAATTGGGGGATACCCTGCAAGTACTTCAAGTGACAGGAACTTGGTGATTTACTGCAGGATAAGTCGAGGGTAACTTGTTGATTCCCGATGTCATTTGATTTATTAACAGGATATTTGTTACGATTTTTTAAATGGGGAAGTCCTTAGGTGAAACATCGAATTTTTCACGCGATATTTCAGCGGAAGTATTCACATAAGTATTCAAATAGGTATTCATATAGGTATTCATATAGGTTTTAAATAAATATTCATTAGTATACTTAAAGTATTTAAGTATTTAAAAAATAAATATACAGGTATATGTATTTATACAAGTATTCATGTGAGTATTCATAAAATTATTCATATAGATATTTATACAGGTATTCATATAGGTATTCGCATATGTATTTATATAGGTATTCATATAGGTATTCATATAGGTATTCATGTAGATATTTATAAAGGTATTCATATAGGTATTCATATAGGTATTCATATATTATGTTCATATAGGTATTCATATAATTATTCAAAAGGTATTCATATGAGTATTCACATAGGTTTTTAAAAAAGTATTCATAAAAGTATCCATGTATATATTTATACAGGTATTCATACAGGTATTCATATAGGTATTCATATAGGTATTCATATAGGCATTCATATAGGTATTCATATAGGTATTCATATAGGTATTAGTATTATTAGGTATATATAGGTAATATTTATATAAGTATTCAACAAATATCTTTAATCATTGGATGACTTTCCAACTTGAATTTGAAATCCTATAGTGAATCGCTCTACCTAAAGGTACTTCCCATCTCGAATTATTATCCTTGAAACAGATGAGGATATGAGACTTATATGTATCAGATATTGTGCTATAATAAGCTGAGGCTGAGATCATATATTATATATGTCATGTATCCCATCACATGGGCACGTTCGGAAGTCAAGGAAATGTAAGAAAAAGCATTGATCTCCTTCAGCTTCGAGGATCAATTCCTCGCTCCTTACTTAAGATTTTTCATCTGCTCTGGAGACTTATTACAATTGTTCTATAAAGTTCTCATTTTTTTCATCCGATATTTTCCTCGTTATACATTTTTCCCTACAACCAATAGTTTTCCCAGCTCCTCCCTTAGTCATTCCCCTCCCCTCTTCAAGTATCTCTCTATTGATTAAATATTATAGCTATGATCAAACCTTAAGGCTCAACATCTCTCGAACAAACCCGATGCCTTGAACACATCCCAAATTATATAGACCATCCCCTTCGATACTCTTACCCCCCCTTCGCCCTGCACAGCTGCCTTCAAGCCTCTAATGTCTCGGGCAGGGACCTTTCACAGAGCATCAACCCGCATTATGGCTATCATCTGCTCGCATTACCCCCTCTCCATCTCCATCTTCATCCCCGTCTCCCTTCCTCTATCCCATTACCATCTCATCGGTGATGTGCCCTGAACTTTTTGCTTTAACTAAAAGCTCCCAATTTTGGGTGTCGTCTCCAGCAACAACAACAACCACAACAACAACAAAAAAGTAAAAATGGGCCATCAGCAAAGTTGATTTTCATTTGGATGTTTACAAACAAAACGCTGGGACACACAACAAAAGCAAACAAATCTCGGAGCTGGCAGCTCCGACTAGGAGTCCCCTGCGCCTTCTGCACCTCGGGCGACCATCGTGTGGCCCCATATGCTCCCATGGGTCCCAAGCAAAAGCCAGTTAGACCGCAAAAAATGCAACTCTGCATTTGTCTGCGCGCCTTTTGGGCGTTCAATTTGCGCGCCAAATGCAGATAAGGCAGAGAGCAACAGCGTCCAGGCGACGGCCTCGCTGTTGGGTATCGGATGACAGTGGCGGGCAAGCGTCCCTCCTCCCACCACATCGCCACCATGTGGCACATTCGCTGACCCCTCCGCCAGTCGTCCCGTCGCCCATGCAGACCTCGCTTTTAATTGAAAATTGCCCGTGTGAGGAGTAGTCATCGTCTCCGACGTCGTCGTCGTCGTCGTCGGTGGAGCTCGTAACTTGACATCGAACACAGTTGGTGACACTTGTGGGAACGGGGACTGGTTGGGCAATGGGCGGGGTAACTGATTGTGGCATATGCGGCGGCGCACGTGCAACGGCTTTCGTCCAAATGTCGCCAGCGACGTTGCAAAATTTCGCGCTTTTGGCGGGAACTTTTGTAAACAGGCCCAAGTCGCCGCCACCGTCGGCACAGACGTCGTTCGCCGTCATATACCGTTGTCCTCTCCCCCCCTGCCCCTCTCTCTCTCGTTCTCTCTCGAAAACCCTCACCCACAGCCGCCCACCGCTGGCCACCGCTTGGCACCTCGTGGCACCCGTCGCCTTCATCGTCTGGAAGGCTTCATATTTATTCACGCCAACGTGGACAAATGAAGCAGACGCCAAGGAGGCTGGCCAGGGGAATGCAGGGGAAGAAACGCACACCAATACACCTATACAACTATGAGCTTATGAATGTATGTGTGTGGGGAAAAAACATGTCAGATTTTATGAAACCCAAACATTTGGTCGGTTCATGTGAACCCACGCTAATCCATTTTCGCAAACAGAGAGAAAGGCAAGAGGAAGGGGGATGGGGTAGTAAGAAGAGGGGTAGAGTGGAGCGGGAGGGGAAGAGATTTTGAGTTTATGGTGGGGGGCAATAAGTGTAGATGGAGGCGAGGTAGCAGGCGGGTAAACAGGCAAACGGGTAAACGCCTAATGCAAACAGATCCGTCGTTATCATCCAGTCGTCGGGTCTGGCCAGGAGTCTGGGTGGCGACCGGTTATGTAATCCAAGCGGTGCCGCCAGCGTGTCCATTCGCCGTCTTCGTTGTTCGCATTCGCAAAATTAGTTTTATGCAAATGCTGAGCACATAAATTTGCTCTATCAAACTTCAAGGCGGCAGAGCGACAGAGACAAGGAGATGATGATGGAGTGAGACCTAGGCCAAGACAGAGAGAGAGAAAGAGAGAAAGAAAAAGATGCAGGCAGGGAGGCAGGGAGTGGAACTGGTAAAGGTGTAAGAAGTTGTTGGTGGGGGCAGTTGGCAGGGGGCAGGAGGAACCACCAGGATGATGGAGGTAACCAAGCGGCTGCATTTGCAATTGGCCACCAATTCAACTGCGGACTTCCACTTTCGCCTTGGATGTCTTTTGTGGTAATGCCCCAGGTGGGCAGCCAGGTGGGCATTGGGCCAACAGCCGATGAAGATGTCAGATAGACGATAGTCGATAGACGATAGACCAAAGACGAAAGACGAAAGACGAAAGACGTAAAGAAGCAAAGACCACAGACGAAAGACCAAAGACGAGAGACGAGCGGCGATTGGGAGTCCGGTGCGAAAAGTGAAATTGCCTCCATGGAGAGTTTGACTTAGGGAAACCTCTTGAGCCAGTGACTTGAGGTTTTTATCCTCGGCAAAGATGAAAATTATGAAAATCAAAATGAAAACAGAAATTACGCAATTGAAGGTATTGACTGTGTCGAGGGGATTACCAGGTTGTTTGCTCCTCGCGAGTCATCAACTCACTTGAAGCTTCCACGACGTTTGACAACGGGGATTTCCTTCGATGAGTAATGAGTTTTTATGCAGGTCCTTGAGCTCATCTTCAGTCATAGAGTGTGAGCTTCCAGAATTTTCTAGGGACTAAGACAAAAATGGGGTAACCCAAACCTTAAAAATCTTTAACTCGAAAGTCTTCCCTCTAGATATTTTAATGGAATCATTGACACCCCAAGTAAGATTCTCTAAAAGATTACTCTCAAGGAAAGTTTCCAGATAATGAGGAATCTTCTTCATAAGTTACCTATACAAAGAGAGTCCTAAAATCACTTCGGCTACTGGAGTATCTCGAGAAAAGAAGATCAATCTGAAGCAAAGATTCACAACTTCAAAGTAAGTCCTTCGATTCTTTCGACTCACTTTTAGACCTCTCAATTCTCCAATCTTTAGGCTCTACGGACTCTTGAAAATCCATCACCTTCTGCCTTAGAGCTGGGATCATAAATAAGATACGTGGACTTGTAACTTACCCGAAGATATCGTCGGGAGCTGACAAATTGACAAATGAATGAAATATTGAAGTGCGAAGATAGAGATAATGACAAGGATCACGATAAATATTACATAAAGATGTTAAGGGTCTAAAGTAATCCTCAAATGAGATTTACAGCTCCTCAAATTGGCCATTGGATGGCATGTCGTCATAAAGAACTCATGTGCCTCCCCTCGCTCATCCGCCATATCGAAAATCTAAGCGCTCACTCGATGCCATAAATAAGCGACGGGGTCATAACTCAAGAATGATGGGAGTGTGGGTGGGTCTAGGGATGGAGTTGGGGTTCCGGAATGGTAACACACTTGGAGTCCAATTGCTAAACGATCGTTTAGCGACTCAAGGAAAAGCAGGAGCTGAAGGACACACGCATAGCCACAGTCCGAGCTCCGTACGTGAAGGCGAGGGTGACACCTTCTGAAAAGTCAATATAAACCAAATGAAGTTTTGTTGTGCGTGTTTCCTATGTGTATGCGTATGTGTGTGTGTGCGTGTGTGTGTCACAGTGTCGACAACTGAGTTATCGCTTTGTTTACATGATAATGAAAATGCAGTGCGTTATGTGAGCCACCAAATCGGAGAGTGGCACGCAACGAGTGTCACGTACACACAGCCGCGGGTACAACGGTTGCAACACCCTGCACTACCGGTACCAGTGCCATATCCACTACCGCCAGTGGCACCCTAATCGCTGCTTCATGGCGATCACATTGATTGAGGGCCGCTGTTTGGAATCCGTCGTTCGCCTCACCTGCCGCGGGATTAGAGCGTCCACCTGGGGTGCATCCATCAAATGGATTAACGCTGCGATTCGATTTGAAATGTGGGGCGAACGCCGATGGAAATATTCCTATAGCCGGTTAAGAACTTCCCCTGACACCCCCGAACTACCGACCCCTCACCACCACACACCTCTACTCCCCTCATCCAATTGTACACCTAACACCCTCGCTGTCTGTACATTCAATAAATTGGGAAATATTCCCCCACCCGCACTCCTCCTCCTCCTCCTTCTCCTCCTTCCATTTGTTGCCCAAAGATTATGCTATCAGCTCTGCATTCTGTTACGCTTCGTCCGCTCTTCTTCTGCTTCTTCTTCTTCTGCTTCGCGTGTTTTCCAGATGATTTTTTTGGAAAACTTTCCACAAGAAATTATTAATAGATGATAGAGATATATTCTCTGATATTTGGAGTATAGATTTCAGATTCTCCCCCAAGACTAAGATCGATATTTTTGAAGGAGAATCCCAAAGTTATCGATATCTCTTTTTATTATTATACAATATTTAATGGACATGATCGAATGATCTCTAAGGGACTGAGGAAATGGACTTCAAGTGTCTACATTAAGATGACTCCTAATAGGTGTGTGTTTGTGTGTGTGTGTGTGTGTCAGAGATCACAATGACCGCCAAATGAGCCCGACATTTGGTACTTACATTTGTAAGAAAAAGAATTCCAGGAATTGTAACTGTTTGTGGTGTTTTTGTGCATGGGCATGCATGTGTGTGTGCGTGTGTGTGTCTGTCGGACTCATGTCTGGATTTCATCAAGAGAACAAGAAGCAGATGTGTGCCTCTTGACAAGCTGAGTCTCTTGTTGTCCATAGTGTAACGGGCTATCGGACAATCGGTCTATCGCCAAACGTTCATCGGCCGCTGGTGGACGTCGCCTTTACAGAATGTTTAGCCCCTGACCCGCAGCACGCACAAAGCGGCAAGCAGCAAGAAGCAAGCAGCGAGCAGCACACGCAGCACGCAGCACGTAGCTTGCAGCATAACGCGTTGTCTGCCCACACAAAGAGAAAAGAGGAAGAAACAATAACTAAAGCAACAACAACAACAACAACAATATGAAAAACTAAACAGGGCAATGGAAATCTGCACAACAACAAAAACAACGATGCGAGCGTCAACAGTGCCTGGCGCTGCCTTTGCCCCTGCCTCTGCCTATGTCTCTGCCTCTGCCTCTACCTATGCCTATGCCTATGCCTATGCCTATGCTTATGCCTCTGCGTCTGCCGCTGTCCATGCTGCTGCCTTCACCTCTGCTACTGCTTCTTCTTCCTGTCTTCAGTTTTTGTTTTTATTTCGCTGTTCGTTACGAGACCTTTTACACGCGCGCATACATCGACGCATCGTCTGCTGTTAGCCACCCCGCAGTCTCCTTGCCCGTAACAAGCACGCACGCATGCACACACACAATAACACGCATACACACACACACACACACACACACCCATGCATGCATTACTACGTAAACGTTGTAAAATTACAACAGCGCCGAGACGAAGCGAACGAAGCACAAGTGAAATTGGCACGAGGCGCTTCGTCGGCTGTTGTGAAATTCCCATTCCACACACACTCATACCCTAGCATACTCACTAACGTGGAGAGAGAAAGAGAGAGAGAGAGAGAGCGTGAGAGAGGAAGAGACTCGCTCACACGCACACAAATTATAATTGTTTGTTATTCTTTTGTCTCGCTCGCACGCTGGTTATCGGATTTCAGAAAGGCGCAGAAGAAGCAGCAACTGAAAAAATACTCAAATACTACTGCATACTACGGCAACAACAAGCAACACAGCGCCACCATCGCCGCCGCCATCCCTGGCACCTCTGCCGCGTTCGTAGATGCTCCAACTACAACCATCATCAGACCCCCGCCACCATCGTTGCCCTAGCTCATGCTTCCACTGCCTGTACCACCATCCATCCACCAGTACCACCACCACCACCAGCACCACTACCTCCACCGCCAACACCGCCACCACCAACACTGAGAAAACAGTTTAGTTCTTTCTCTTCCACTCTTTGGCTCTCCACACACGCACATACACACATTTTCAGACAACACTGCCAGTCACATACATACATACACAGTCACACACACACATACCAGCGAGGCCCCAACCATTCCATTCATACAGCTACGCTGGGGCATCGCGTAGTAGAGAGAGACAAAAGATCAACAGAGAAGCGAGTACAGACACCGCCGCAACGACGAAGAAGAAGGAAAACAAAATTATTTACGATTTATTTTGATCCATGGCTTATGGACGAGGGGTTTTTATGTCAGCGGCAAGTCGGGGCGGGTTTTTGACTCGAATTGGAATAGAAACACGGCCGAGGGTACAGTCGGTAATGGCACGCAGAGAGTGCGCATTCAATTGTTAAGAGAGCGAGCGCATAATGAATTGTGGAACTTAAGTGTTCATTCTGTGTGTTACTCTTTCGTGCCATTACCAGTGCATTCCTATGGGAAACGGAATGGCAAATGAACGTTTCTCTTCGCAGCCGTTTGTAAACAATTCTCAAAGAGAAATTAAAAATTTATATAAATTCTCTTTCGTGTGGCTCTGTTTTTGCTGGCATTCTGCCTCTCCCCACTCTGTTCGTTACAAACTGCTTCTTCTTGCGCCGTTGCTGCTGTCGCCGCCGTCGACGTCGACATCGCCGTCGCTGCTGTTTCAGCCTTCGTTGTTACTCCTGCTGCTGCTGCTGCTTCTGCTGCTGCTGTTGTTGTTTTTTGTTGTAAACTGTACGCGAGTGGTTCTTGTTTTTGTTTGCGCTCTTGTTGTTGGTCGCTTGTAAATTGATCAACTCTTCGCCATATCCCCTCTTCCCTTCCCCTTCCCCATCCCCTTCCGATCCACCAACCCATCACATACGCCCCTCTTTCCGCTTACAATTGCCATTCCATCACGAGTTCATAAAATTAGAATTGTAAAGTTTATTGGCGCGCTTTCTGTCTCCTTCCACAAGGTGTGTACACACTGCAAGCGGCACTCTTTGTCTCCCTCCCATCCCCACATCCCCTCCCCCGTTCTGCACAATGTCTGTCATCTGCTTTGCCCTCCTCTTCGCTTTCCACAACTCTCCTTCACTCCACATGCATCGAACAAATCAAAATAAACAGTTCTTAGTTTCTGTTTCTGTTTCAGTTTCTGTTTTCGCTTTAGTTTTAGTTTTTCTTTTTGTTTCTGTTTCTGTTTCTGTTACTGTTTCTAGTTCTGTTTTGTACATTTCCTTTGGTTGCTCATTTTTTCCATTTTCTAGTCGAGTTGAATGAACCGCACCCCGCGCGTCCCATTAGAGTAGAAAAAGAAGACAAGGAAAGGTGGGTAGTTTGGGGTCCCACCTTCAGGCATCCCCATCTATGGAATGATGGCCGTCGGTCCTTTCCAGAAACGTGGAGCGATGGCGACTTTAATTGCCTTTGACAATGCCAAATGTGTGCCTGGGGATGCCACGTGTAGGCGTGTAGGCGTGTAGGCGTGTAGGGGTGTGGGCGTGTGAGCGGGGATAGGTAACAAATTCTATTTATAGACACGATTTAAATATGAGCTGTGTTTGTGGTTGTGAGGGGGAGGAGCGGGGATGATGATAAGATACTGGGGAATGGAATGTGCCCCGTATGCTCCATAATTGCGGTCATAACTCAGGAAAGTGACTTCTAGTTTATTATAAACAAAATCATTTGAATATTTATTAGTAATAAAAGCATAAATAAAAAGCAGACAAAGAAACGCGGGAGGAGGGGAAATGGTAAAGAAAGGAAAACAGTAAAAGGAATCAATCAAAAGGACTAAACAACAAGAGAGGTTAAAGAAGTTATAAAATACGAGGAATGTTGACGAAAATGTGCGTGATAAGTGGAAGAAACAAAAATATAACTGTAAATTGTTGAGTCCTGAGGGGGAGGGTGAAGGGACGGACATGAAATGACGGGGAATGGGAGCGACGATGGAAGCGGTGGAGTTTATGGACTTTCTAAGTGAGTTGTCCATGCGAAGTGTGAGTCACTTTTTGGATTATCTAACAAATTTCGTTCAATGGTTTTATTTACCGTTAGTCAAAGAATATTAAACGATTTTTATTGATAATTAATAAAGTGATAAATAATTTATACACGATAGAGGAATAAATATTCCTATTATTAATATTAATCTATAACTTACCTAGAAGCCATACAAAGCTCACAAATTATGTCAAACTCATGAAGATCTCTCATATCGCTTGATCGGCAATCGAAAATATGCTAATTTTATTATTAACTGTAAATTGAATGGAATGTAATTTCAGTTTTTGTAAACTTTCAATTGTTTTTTGCCGCCTCTCTGTTCCGCCCAAGTCCATCCCCCCGCTCCCCACCCCCTCCCACCACACAATGCTCCACTGTCTAACCAAACATTCACAGCACGATCATCATTTCATGTCTCCTCTAGCTCGCTCTTGCGCTCACTCTGTTTCCCCCTCTTTGCCCCCTCTGCAGACAACTGCTCTATGAATCCATGTTTTACAGTTGTTTTTCTTATTTTTGCTCTTTGCGCTTTCGTTCCAAAGTCCAAAGTTGCGACTTTGCTCAGTTTCTCCGCTTCCATTCATTTCCAGCTGCAGCTTCAGTTACAGTTATTGCTATTGTTATTGTTATGGTAACGGTAATTGTTGTTATTGTTGTTGTTGTTGTTTTAGCTGCTGCTGCTGCTGCTGCTGATATTGCTATCTTGCTCTTACGACTTCGTTACCTACTTTGTCGCATTGCATAACGGTTTCTTGCTGTAGCAGCCTTCAGAGCAGCAACAGAAACAACAACCAAACAGATGCCAAAGCACGTTTCTAGTAATTTCCAATGTCAAAATATTCGCTATATTCACCTCTACATCTAACCCCCCACTTCACCACTTCGCCAATTCCCAACTTCCCACCTCTCACACTCCACTTACATTCTTCTAACTCCGATCTTCAGCCATCGTCCATGCACAAATCTCTCTACGCATCTGTTCTCTCATTTCAGTGTGCATTTAATGGCCTCTGCGCGAGCAGCTAAAAAGTTAAATGCAAATTAAAAATAATTATTTATTAAACACATCTTAACGATGCGCATGTAAGTGAAATTCATAATTATTTTTATCACTTTTCCCACTTGTCTACTATGCATGAATTTTGTTTTAAAACGATTTCAATTGTATGTTTGATTTTTAAATGTTTATTTTTCAGCTCTTACATGGAATTCTTTCTCTTTATGTGTTCCCCCTTCCCCAACGCATGGCATCGTTTATGACTGTTCAGCGGCCGAAGGTTCATAAATGCTGTCCGAGCTGCCGAGTGGCCGAACGCGTCGAGTCACAAAATTGCCGAATCGCCGAATCGCCGTTTCGTCAAATCATGCGAAATTCTTATAAGAATTGAGCGTCAATGGGAATTCGCCTAAGCGAAGAAGATATTTGCATAAAGATGAAAAGAGATGGCGAAAGTGAAAGCGAAAGCGAGAGCGAGAGGGCAAGAGTCTACAAATGAAATTGACTTCGCAGATTTAATGCTTTCAAGAAATGCTTTATTTCTATTACTTATCGTAATTCGCTTGCCCCTTCCCCTCTCCTCCTTACTGGCACACACACCAGACACTCAAATAACGGAATTTTGATTAACCCGAGACTAGACATCGGTTTCTGAGAACAATTATCGGAAGCATTTAAATCGCCATTCCTCGAGGCTCAATTTATGTCGCTTTATAATTGAAACCCCATACGAATTATCGGAATCGAACTTGGTTCAATGTTCTGACCAAGATTGTATATATTGTATATATGTATGTGTATATACCTCCATCTGGAGGTCTAGTCTATGGACTAGACGTGCCCGAGTGGCCGACAATTAAGTTAATATGAAACCTCAGATATGATATTAACATGGCCAATGGCCGAACATGCTCTCCATGCGGTTCTTTAATCAACTCTACAGATAATGTCATATCGTATCTGAGTCTATGACTGGTGTTACATGGAAACTGGAAACTGGAAACTGAGATTGGAAAGTCTTACAGGGTGAGTGACTCTATTATATCTATTGCATAACTTATTTTATTTACCTAAAGTGTGATTTATTAATAGAATTTCTATTGAATTTTTGCTACTTGAAAGTTTCTCCGAATTTTCGGAATATCTTTAAGTATTATTGGTTTATTTACTACTGAAAATCAGTTGGAAAAAATTTGATTATTTTTATTATTGTAAATTAATAGAGTTTTTGTTCTTCAGGAAAGTAATTATTTTTACAGCGTTTTTTTTTTTTTTTGAATTTTGCGACTCCGATTCGAGGTATATAAAGCTCCGAGTCTTCGAAAATGTGTGAAACATTGCACTCCGAATTATCGTACTTGCATTTCCTCCTCTAAATTTATTCAGTTTCCTATTCTGATTGTAAATTTTCTCCACTCGCCTTTGAACCTTATCCCTTTAAAGGTGATAAATTTCGAATCGAAGAAAACCCCATTGTTCCATTGAAAAAATATCACGATCCGAAAAGTTATGATAATTTGTGACTTTTCCGAAAATTTTCTCGGTAACTTTTGATCTTCTCCCAGGAAAAGCTTAAGTCCGGAAAAGTGCATAAGTAGCCCTTAAGATCGTATTTCAGTGCTTGCTGCAGTTCCGAAAATCGGAAAATCTTGGGAAAATCTTGGGAAAATCTCAAGAATCTCTAAATTTAAGAGATGCGCCCGAAAATAGAATCGTTCAATGGGGTTATTCGTGTGGCTGCGCCTGCATTTTCAGAGCAATTAAGAAAAGTCACAAAGCATTTTCTTCAAATGGCTTTTCAGGAAACTCAAGCATAGCGTCGGTCTCGCATCCCCTCGTCCCCCGTCTCACCGTGCTACTCCGTCGCGTTGCCCCAACCCTTGGCCCATATTCCCCCTCATGTCTTCACATGCCTCCTCATGCCTTCTCATGCCTCCTCATGCCTCCTCATGCCTCCTCATGCCTCCTCATACCTCCTCACGCCTCCTCATGCCTCCTCATGTCTCCTCATGCCTCCTCATGCCCCCGCCTGACTTGACATGCCTCCACATCATCATTGCAAGCAATCAGGCAATGGATCGCCGTCGTCTCGGCCATCGAGACTTCCGGGTGAGCCAAGAGAGAGATGACAAAAGATGACATGAGAATTTCTGGGAGCCGGCGACCAGAATTGACAGCTGCGCGGGGTGACTCGAAATAGAAACAAATGCCAAAATACTTGGAAAATGTCCCTTAGAAGAGTGGGCGAGAGGTAGGTGGAAGTTTTGAGGGGTGTGCGGTGCGGGGTGCGGGGTGTAGGATGTAGGATGTCTGTGTCCCTCAGCCTCTGCTTCGATGACCAATTACTTGGAAAATGCAACAAAGTTGCAACCAAAATGCAGAAGTTGAGTGCTTAAGGTGGCTGGAGGAGAAGGGAGGGGGGAAGGAAGTCGGAGGAAAGGAGGTCACACATTAAATGACAGGCTTAAAATGGACTAAGGAGCGGGCAGTGGGAGGTGAGGTGATTCAGAGTGGGAAGTGGAACTGAGTTTTTGAGGCGTGCGCCGTGCGGCGTGTGGTGTGTGGTGTGTGGTGTGTGGCATGTGCCATGTGGCAGCTGGGGAAGTGAGTGAGTGGCGGTGATTGTAGCAAATTCAATTTCCGCACAAAAACAAAACAAAAACAACAACAACAACAGAAGCAAGCAGGCAGAAAGTAAAGTACAACAAAAAGAAGACGAAGGAGCAGAAAAATGAAGAATGAAGAAAAAACAACAAACAATCAGCCGTGACAACTGACAACGAGTAACCCAGTGGAGCCTCAAGCTCCAATGTCCAAGCCACTCGCACTTTGTCTTTTCTTGAAGGGGGAAGGCTTTACCTCATTTCCCAGCCCCCAGGCCCCAGGCCCCACACACCACGCATCCCCTCGCTTCATGTCCTTGGAACATGCGTCTGGCCTTCTGTCTCCACTTTGGTTTTGGTGTTAATTGCTGTCACATGGCACAGGCGAAAGGATGCAGATCCGTGCGGGCTGGCAGCCCATTTTTGTGGCCATTCCCGGTTGATGATTCAATTGCAGTTGCCCCTTACTCCCGCCCTCCCTTAACCCCCTCCCCCTGCTTGTCTCTGTCTCTGTCTCTGCCGGTTGACCGGTTGACACTTGTCACCGTCTGCCATTCGAGTGCCCAGGCATTCCTCAGGCTCTTCATTTCACACTTTGCCACCCATCACCCACCACCCACCACCCACCACCCACTCATCCGTCGCATATTGCCCTTTGCCCGTTGCCCATTACACAGTGTACAGTGCACGTTGCACGTTGCATGCTGCACGTTGCACGTTGCCCACTGCTCGACCCTCGCCTCGCGGGCCTCCGAGTTGTCATAAGTGATTTTTACAAAGTGTTTGGCTGCGTGAATTGTTGCGCTTTTTGGGGGGCTTACGGCGTGCGCCACGTGACGTTTGCTTGACACTTAACGGACACTTGGCAGCTGCCCGTTGATGTCCTTTACTCCTTCGCTGTTTTGCTGCTTTGGTCCTTTGCTCCTTTACTCCTTGGCCGCTTAGCTGCTGTGTTGCTGCGTCTCGGATCCAAGGATTCGCACACATTGCGCATACGCCCCTTGCAGCCTCTGTGTGCACAGTGCTTCCAGATGTGTGTATGTGTGTGTGTGTCCTTGATGTTTACGCAAGGAGTGTAGGCGGCCGTGCGATATCCTGTCAAAGGACTGATTGTTAGACTGAGGGATATTTGCGACTTAGGCGATATTCTCCAATGCGATGAGTTTATTCAAATCTGCAGCTGCTTTTCTTAAGGACTTCTTTATACAAAGGACCCACTCATAAAAAAAGATCTCTTGGATTTTATTATTCAGATGATCGATTGACTTTTAAAAGCAGCTTTGAATTGACATTCGGGAAAGCATCCCTTTACATCCTTACATCGACTTCAGGCATTCCCCATGTCCTTCCTTTGGCAAGGATATCCATGCAAATAGTGATTAGAGATGTTGACGGCGTCACGTCGTTGACTTTGTTGCCTCTGTGCAAGATTGTAACTTTCAATGGCCCTGTTGCAGCTTCCCCTCTGCCAACAGCCCCCAACGATCCCCTCCCTCCCCACCACACCCTTTGCACTCTACCCTCCCCCTCGTCTGGCAAACATTGTCGCAAGTTGTAAAGCTTTGAAAACCGTGAAAAGTGCCACGCGGCGTATGAGCAACGTTAACGGCGGCAACTACCGCGTCGATTATATCACCAGGACGTCGGTGGCAATGGCGCCGCAGTCACCGTCGTCGCCGTCGTCGTCGCCGTCGTCGTCGCAGTCGACGTCTCAGTCGACGTCGTTAAGTATAACGAGCTGAAAATATTTACGAGTTTCAAATAAAAATGCACAAAGATGTCATAAAATGAATAAATAGAAATGAGGTCGAAGCGGGGGTTGGCTGGGTTTTTGGCTTGCTGAGGGTGGAGAGGGTGGTTAAGTGCAATGGGGGTAGATATTCGTTTATGAGATAATGAGATTAGGATGCAGATTAAGGTGACCATGCAAATAACTCTTATTGTGAGCAACAAAGCAAAGGGACGACCAACGAAAAGGATTACAAAATGCAGAAGCTCAGCAGAAAAAATCAAGGATAAATGAACTATAAAAAGTTGGAAAATGTCGGAAAAGCGAATGGAAAATGCAAACGACAATCTTAGGTATTTTATGGGTGGAGTTTCGGACAAGGGATGAGTTCGGATTACTTTCGGTATTAGGTTAGGACTTGGAGTGAAAATGGAAAATTCCGAAAGATGAACTTCTAAATTTCCATGTGCGGGGCTTAAATTGAAATGTGAAAAATCAGAAATTAAATAATGGAAAAAAATTTAGAAAAGTTTTGGAAAATTTTGAATTTTCACACTGTGATTTAATTACATCACGCATTACGAGGAGGTTAATTTTTGAAAATATTCCTAAAGCTGCAATCGAATCTGATTTCTAATCAGGAGGAAAAACAAAGTCTTACAAAACGTTGACCCTTCGCATTGATTACTAAAGATAACGGTAATCCCATCAAGCGATCAATGATCCGATCGTCATCCCATCGACGTCCGATCCGTTCAGATTTACTACAAACTATTTCAATGTTCCATTAATTGGGTTCAACAGACGTTTCTTTCCTATAGACGAGATCCGGTAGATCCGATCGAAGGTCACATAAACTTGCACCGCGCACCGCACTCCACGCCCCTCGACTGTTGCCCCTCGGCTCTCGTCTCTCCTCTGTCGCCACTTATCTGTTTACTTTCGCCTCTCAACTCTTGCCTCTCGTTTCGTGCTCCTTGATTCTCATCTCTTGACTCTCGATACACGCCCTTCGATTCTAAATTCTCACTTCTCACTTCTCGATTCTCAATTCTCGCCTTTCATCTCTCAACTTTCGATTCTGGGTTCTCGACTCTCATCACTCAACTCTTGCCTCTAGTCTCTCGAATCTCGCCTTTCGACTCTCAATTCAAGACTCTCATCTCTAATTTCTCGTCTCTCAACTCTTGCCTCACGTCTTTCAATTCCCAGCTCTTACATCTCATCTCTCATCTCGTAACTCTTGTTTCTCGCCTCTCGCCTCTCGATTCTCGATTATCGTCTCTCAATTCTCACTCCTTGATTCTCGCCTCTCGTCTTTCATCTTTCAATTTTCGATTCTCGACTTTTTTCGGTCGCCTCTCATCTCTTGCCTTTAGTCTCTCAATTCTCGCCTTTCGATTGTCGGCTCTCATCTCTCGCCTTTCGCCTCTGGATTCGCGACTCTTCTCTCTTATTTCTCGCCTCTCAACTCTTGCCTTTCAATTCTCGGCTTTCATCTCTCGCCTTTTGATTCTCAGCTTTCGCCAGAAGATTCTCTACTCTTGCATCCCATCTCTCGTCTTTCGCCTCTGGATTTCTGACTCTCATTTCTCATTTCTCATTTCTCATTTCTCATTTCTCATTTCTCATTTCTCATTTCTTATTTCTCCTTTCTCATTTCTCATCTCTCATCTCTTGAATCTCGCCTCTCTCCTCTCAACTTTCGCCTCTCACCTCGTGATTCTCGTCTCTCGTCTTTCATCTCTCATTAATTGCCAGTCGTCTATCGCCTATCCCAACAGCGTCTCATAAATACAGTTATTTGCTGCATAGGTGTATGTGCAAGTGCAAGTGCATGTGTGTGTGTGTGTGTGTGTGTGTGTATCAGAATAGTAATTTTATAGTTTGTGCAACTGCAGAATTGATTGCAAATAAACTTTGAAAACTGTGTAGCATGTGCGAGTCGTAATTTTCCCGCCTCTGCCGATCCCCATTCCCATTTTCAGTCGCCCCTCGTCACGCCCTCTCTTTCTCATTCGCCGTGTGTGGGTTTGTGTATGTGTGTGTGTTTGTGTGCCTTTCTTTTTGTTGTGTTTGTGATGTTTATGCACTTGAGACGCCTTGGGGCCACTTCAGTTGTCTACACGCGCTGCTAGCAAATGCACCGCTTCCCCTCTACCCTCTACCCTCTTCTCACTACATCATCCCCCTCCCCCTTTACCCCTCGTCTTCCAGCTTCATCCCTGTGTCATTCCTTTGCCAGCTTCTCACCCCTTGGCATTGGCTGGTCGCTTTTACCCCTGCCCCTAATACGTTTTCTTCCGCTGTAGCACCTGATCCAGCCCTTGGCACCCCCTCCACTTCCCCTATTTCTGCGACAACCATACACTACACCCTGTCATGACCCACGCCATACAATCCCCTGGCCAGTGCAAAAAAACACAACACGCGCCTCTTTTTTACGAGCGAAAAGCAACAACAACAAAGCATAAAAAACAAAAGCTATGATAATGGCGAGTGGAAGATAGAACCACCGAGCGGGGTAACTAGAAAATGGCTAGTGAGCAACAGAGCAGGTGGCGGGCTTAGGGGTTAGGGGGCGGAGGTTGGGGAAAGGGGAGAGGGCCTCCCCAACCCCGTTGGGCATTCGCTGGCCAGAACTGGGACCCATTTTCAACTAAAGTGTTGTTTTTGTCGTTTTTACTACAAAGTAAATGTCAAGTGCGAATCAGTGAGCGAATGAATGAGTGACTGTGTGTGCGAGTGTGTGCGACTGTGTGTGTATGAGTATAAGCATTACACCCGACGCTCGGCTCGATTTGACTCGCTGTAGTAAATGGCCTTGGGAACGTTTGTTAACCTCATTTTGATAACCAAAACAACAAAAATCGTCGCTCGGCACGCAGGCTGATAGTAGCTGGGGCTTTGAGGGGGCTGGAAGGGGGCAGCGACGGTGCTGAAGGGGTCGGCACAAGGGTGCGGTCAGGGTTACAAATGCAAAAAAAGCACACACACACACACACACACACACTCACATACAGTAAGAAATAAAACTACTCGTAACGCCAGAAGGTAGCAGTACCAGGAAAACATAAACCTCCAATAAGCGTGTCAGGCAGTTAATATTCCAAAAGCAACAACAACAACAGCAACAACAAGGGAATAAGAAACGACCAGAAAGCTTAAAGAGCAAATATACAGGAACAGCAAGAAGAGAGGAAGGCAGGGAAGGAGATAGAGAGAGAGAGAGAGAGCAAGCGCGAAGGGTCTGGAGAAGTGTATGAAAACAAAAGCCAAAACTAAAATTAAAACCTAAACGAAAAACATAAACAAATAACAAATAAAATTCACTATGTGGCAGCTTAGCTAATATGTACTCCGAATACCCTACATTTGGAAAGTTGAGCATCTGCGTAAGTCCGAAATTCGGAGTGTCTTCAATCACCCTGAAAATAGCAGGCTAAGTATTTCCGGAAAGTCCTTCAGATGATACGAAATGCTTGCAATTTTTTTTTCTCCTAACTCCGAATATATAAAACTCCGTAGAATTACACAGTTTTCAACTCCGAAAAAGTATTAAAATATTGAAATTTTATTTGGGTTCATACATCTTATATATGCGAAGCTTCCTAGCCTATTGTCATGCAAAGCTTCTCAGGTGTATTAAAAGATTTCAATTCCGAAATCAAATCCGAAATTCTTTATTCGGGCAGTTTGATTTTATTGCTTTTTTTTTTCTTTTTCTCTTCCATTCTATTCTTTTCCTGACAGAACACAAGCTTTTGTAACACATTACTTTTAACTCTACACTACGAAAATAACTCCTAAATTTCGGAGTTTAAGCTGCTAAGCATCATATAGCGTACAATACATAGTCCTGTGTATTACAACACTTTCTTATAACTTTCTTTCTAAATTTTAACGACGACTCCGAATTTATGTATTTACCACTTACTTAACTCCTAAACTGCTTTATAATAGTTTATTTGTATATAACTCGTTATATAATATTTCCGTGTAAAGCCCCATCACATAACAGTTCGTCCCGGCTTAGGGTATCGCAGCACCGAATCTTGTTTCGGAGTAAGAGGAGCTTGGGGTTGTCTTCCTGGCAGCGACGAGCGCGCGTTTAATTGCACTCGATAAAAACCCAAGCAGAATAGAAAACGTTGATTGCAAGTGGATGCGAGGCGGTGGGTGGGTTGGGGCAGTGTCAGCGTCAGCGTCAGCGTTGGACTATGTGGGGAGCTGCGAGGGGCTGTGTGGGTGTGACGGTGTGAGGGGCTGGTGTTTTTAGTAGTGTCGAGTGGTGCTCAACCCACTTAGCCGTGAAGTGGGTGCGGGAGAGGTGCCCCCTTATGGTGGCTAAGCAATTGGCAAATATTTATGATTCCGGCAATTGGCGGGCCACAAATCGTGCGCCTGAACGTTACAGAGGGCGTGCGCGGGGTTGAATGGGAGGCAGGGTGTGCTTAGGTGCTGTAGGTGCTGTAGGTGTGGCCATGGGTGTTCGCACCCAAGCAGCCGCCACGTGAGGCGCCTCATATCACGGGACAGCTTCGATCTTGTGACTGCGCCAATGATTTCCAATGTTTGAACTCTGTTTCGAATTTAGTTATGATATCGGAATGCAATTTAGATCCAGATTCAAAATCAGATTCGGATTCAGATTTGGACTCAGATTCGGTTTCAGATTCTAGTTCAGTTTCGGATCCAAATTCGGATTCAGACTATGATTTAGATTCGGTTTCATATTCGGATTCAGATTTGGATTTAAATTCGGATTCAGATTCGGTTTCAGATTTGGTTTCATATTCAAATTCGGATTCAGATTCGGACTCATATTCGGATTTAGATTCGGATTCAGATTTAGATACGACTTCAGATTTGGATTTATATTCGGATTCAGATTCGGAATCGAATTCCGATTCGGATATAGATTCGGATTCAGATTTGGATACAGATTCGGATTCAGACTCTGATTCAGATTCAGTTTCGGATTCAGATTCAGATACAGATTCAGATTCAGATTCGGATTCAGGCTCGGATTCAGACTCGGATTCAGATTCGGGCTCAGATTTTGATTCAGATTCTTATTCCCATTCCGAATCCTACCCCGAATTCAATTTCGGTATACATTCCGCTGTTCGAGTGCGAGGCGCGGCACGACTTTGTTCTCTTTCCAATCCAATCCCTCATTATGCAATCCCGGAGTGCCAATGGCCGTAAAAGCCAAAAGATAAGGCGCACGCATAAATAAATTACGTATACGCCGCGTACTCGAATAGCTGTGGCGACGCAGCCGACTTATCCATTGACAGGAGCCGAACGCTTCAGACACTAGAGGGGGTGCAGGTGGGCGGTGGCATGGGAGGGAGGGACCCCCCGGGGTATCAACTCACAGCGGACTGCAAGTCCGTTACCATCAACAACCTCGAGTGCTAATCAACCTGCAATTGCATGGAGATCAAAACAATAACAAAACTTCTCACTGTGGCGATGTATCCGACTTATGGATACCACGTAAATGAAGCAGGCTTAGGGCTAAACGGATGCAAGTTGAAGCATTCCTAAGTCTAGTCTTTCTCCATCTTCATTTTATTCCTTATCTATATTAATATTAGATAACAATTCCAAACATTCGACTTGTAGATACCCTGTAATTTGAAACTTAAGCATTGAGGCTCAAAGTTGTATAAGCTCTTATGTTAGGTACATATATTTTTAGGCCTACTTTCTACCTTGTAGCTTCTAATATTTCTTTTTATGCCAATTCTCAACTTATAGATACCCTGTAATTATTGTTTTAATATATAATAAATATAATTCCTAAATTTCTCACAAGCAATAATCAATCATTTTCGAATTTGTTCCCAGGCTTTTTTTCTTTTGACTCTAGGAGCCTGACCTGTAGATACCCTGTTAATGGAGTTGGCAAATAATTCATTCATTTTAATATTTTTGCCAACTTCTTACATGACTTGTAGATACCCCTCAAGTTGAGTTGACTAAAAAATTTCGTTTAATTTCGGAAGAAAATTTCAACCGTTCATTGCCCTTTCTTTTTAAGTTCTTGAAGTTTGTGTGTCCTTCACTTACCCTGCAAAAAATTTCCACAAATGCGAACTGAAGCAAAGAACTTACCAAAATAATACCAAAATTATGAAAATACCAAATGACGAATTACTTTCAAGCTTCGCAAGCTTCTCTTTTCATCTCTTCCCTTTCACATGTCATTCGTAAACGTTTGCCATAGTTTAAAGAAAGGTTTTGGAATTCAAATCATTTTTCATCCATTTCTTGGGTCCTTAAACTTTGTTATTCACACTACTCATTCATATTATTCATAAGGATGACGGGTGTCCAGTGACCCTTCGCATACCCCTCACCCTTGACCAGTGCGGGGTATAGGAAGTAACGTCAAAGTTCAATGCCTTAATTTTTGGCGCCAAATTTTGGTTCTGCGACTCATTCAAAGTCGCTATAAATGTTAATGTTGTTGTTGTTGTTGTTGTTGTTACTGATTTGTTGTTATTGTTGATTTGCTTTTATTGTTGTTGTTATTGTTGTTCTCGATTGTTGTTGTTGTTGTTGTTGTTGTTTTGCTTTGGCTTGTATTTTGATTTTCTCCTTCTTCTTCTCCGTCTTACACACGTTCTTGTTATTGTTGTTATTGTTGTTGTTTTTGATGTTGATATTGTTAGCTTTGTTATTGTTGTTATTGTTGTTGCTCGTTTGAGTTTATTGACTTGGACGCCAAAAAAGCAATTCACATGGAATGAGAGCAGTAGGTGGGTTGGTCGAAGGGGGAGGTGGACGGGTGAACGGGTGAACGGCAGGGTTGAGTGCTTAGAGCTGTGCTGGATGGCTGTTTGGTTTGCTGATGTGGGGTGGAGGGTGGTGCGCAATTGGGGACTGGCCCCCTTTTCCTTTTAATGGGGGTAAGCGAACGTTTATGGAATTCGCCACCTTCGAGGGACGCACTGGCTTTTTGGCTGCTTTTGTTATTGTTTTCGGTGATCGTCGTCGCCGTTGCTTCTGACCGCACATGAACCGCACAGAGCCTGTAATGTGGCCCTCCCCCCCAGTTCTCCTCCTACCCTGCGATACTCCTGGTCGACCGATGATCGCTTGAAGACCCAAGCGGCATGCGGCAAGGGGGGCAAGCGGTGAGGCGCGCAACCCAACGAGCAACCGGCCAACCGCCCAGACAAACGACCGACCGAACGCCCGCCCACCCACCGTTCGCCTCTTCTTCGTTTGGCTTCGTCGAGAGTCGACGAATGTGAAGCCAAAACAAAACAGACGCAAATAAAAACAGAAATGGGGAAATACGTGCGAAAAAAAGAACGAGTAAAGCGAAAAAAGCGAAAATTTTGTTGTCAGTGGCTCGAAAAGCACAACAAAAGTTCCCAGCCCGTTCCCAGCGCCAAGTGGCGGGTTAATGACATCTACAACAGCAACAGCAACAGTAACAGCAACAACAAGAACAACAACTACAACAGCGACAACAACGACAGCAACGACAACAACAACAACTCGGCAGCAGCAACAACTACCGAAAAAGCAGCCGTACACGAGTATCAACAAAGCGTTTTACAGCAGCAACAATAACAGAAGCAACAACAATAACAGCGACAGCAACAGCAACACAAATAGCAACAGCAACAACAACAACAACAACAACAACAACAACAATGAACAACAATCACACAATAACAACAATCAAAAGTGAAACAAAAAGTGTATTTAACGTCGTTGTCTTGGTTCCGTCTCCAGCAAAGCGGCTACCACAGTCCCCCGCACACCCCATACTCCGCACCCTCCCACCTACCCACCCAGCCGCTGTTTTTCTATTGCTCTCTCACTCGCACACAGCTCAGCGTTTTGCCCTCTCGCTCAGACATTGCCAAGCAGAACCCAGAACCTGTTCAACAAGTCCAAAGCCCGACGATCGCTCAACCGCTCCCGAGGCTCCGCTTGAGCGAAGGCTTCACGCACTTTGGTTACTCTTTGCCAGTCTCGATAGCTGACTATCGATATATATCGGTAGATATTCGTTTAGTAATTATATTTATGATTATTTTTATTTAAATTAATTATAGATTTTCTTATATAGATATAGACCCACAAATCCATCAGTTCCATTGGGAAGTTTGGGCTTTGATTTACTGGAGGTTTATTTTCAAGCTGAGAAATATCTGAATAAAAGGGCTTTAGTTTTGAATTATGGTATATATATATTATATATGTGCTATCTATACATTATATGGATATGTATCTTAGTTCGACTCTTATTATCCTTCGTAGTCCATGGACTGCATTTCTTTGCGTAAAATATGTTATCGATAGGCAATTTTAGGCTGATTAATGAGAGATATAAAGAAGCGATAAGAACAATCGATAGTTTTTTTTAATTATGTAACCTTTACTTTTTTATATATAAATGAAATCGGTTCTTATCACCTATCTATATATCTCCGAACTCGCCTTTATAGTTTCTCATATTCCAGCCACGCCTATTGGACTATTTGTAGTTAAGAAAGTCAGCCGATAGCTTCTTTATACACAATATATCGATTGCTTTCCTAAGATCAACTTTCTATATATATTTTGAAGCAATCGACTATTCCAGATGTCACAAGCCTCATATGAAAGTCGGGCATACCCCGAGTGTCGAATCTACCTCGTAGTTTCCACGCTCATTCGCTTGGAGATCGGCCTTGCTTTTGGTAGGTGGGCATTGGGGGGCGGTGCCCATGTACTTCTATAAGTAGTTGCTATTGTTGTTGCTCCTCTGCTGCTTCTTCTTCTTTTCTGTTGTTGTTGGTGTTGTTGTTGTTGTTAACATTATCTATTTTGGCAAGTTCTCGTCTATCTGGCCTGTTCCCATTTTAACTGGGGTATTGCGACTTAAACTGAAATATCAAAACAGAACAGATGAAAGAGTTGGTGGGTTAGGGTATGGTAGGGTAGGGTAGGGTAGGGTAGTGTAGAAGAGAGAGAAGGGTGTATTACTGTGTGTGTGTGTTACGTACGTTGAGTGGTAAGTGTGGCAAGGGGAGGAGTAGCTGCGAAAATGCTTCAAGTTTTATTGAACTTTGGCAAGTTCTGGCAACCGCTTAGCTCCCCTTTCCCGGCTACCCGATTACCCGACCATCCGAATACCTCGCGACCTCCCCTTGCCCCTTACAACCACAGCCCCCTTGGTCATGGTCTCACCGTTTGGCCACTATTCTCGAAATACTTGTTGTTGCTGATTTTGCGAAATTTATTTAAATTGTGTGTTCGGCTCTTTGGCTTTTGTTCAGTATTTTTTTTTTCATTTAATTTTTTTTTGGTTTTTAGTTTTTTTTTTGGTTTTTTTTTGCTTTTGGTTTTTGCTTTTTCTTTTGCCTCCACTGCTCCCGCCCGCCTTCTATCTACCCCCTGTGACCATACCACCGGCGACTCTGCTTTTTTGCTCGTCTTTGTAATGAAAAGCGCCAAGAAGCTAATGATGAAATATTTACCAGAGTTTGCACTGCGCAGTTTCTTTGGATCCGCGGATCTGCGGATCTTGCCACAGCTTTTGGGGCCAATAATCTTGCACGAGCTTCGGCTCCAGCTGGGCACAGTAAACGGCTGAGTGGGGGTGACGGTGTTTGTGTGTGTGTGTGTGATAGGAAGGGGGAGGGAGAGGAGAATTGGGGACTAGGTAGGGAACGCGTCTCCCAACTTGTCTTCTCTCTGCCGCCCCACCACCTGTGCCGCATTCTTGACGATCTATGGATGAGCGGAACGTGCCAGAAATTGAAAGACGTTAGTGCATGGAATGTGGGATGAGGTAGAAGCTTGTGGTAAACTGGCGAAGGTGTCATATGGTATGTCTATGTAGATAAGGTGAATACATTTCCATTTACATCTGGCTGATCTATGGACGTAGGTGGTCGTGCACACAGTGCGTATGCGTAATATACTTTTACGGTATTCCGTTCATTGACTTCAACCTGCGACTTTGAGTAGTCGGGACTTTGGATTTCCAAGAAAACACTGTCCACACTGGCAGGTGAGCTCATTGCTGGTGAATCACAGCCACGGATTACCATGTGTGTGTGTCGGCATCTGTTACTGACAGTCGCCAGTCCCCAGCCGCGCAGGTGACATGTGCGGTTACATACAATAGATCTAAGGTCTGAAGTTTAGATATCTCGCAATTGTTTACCTTTGATAAAGAAGCGAACGTAACGATCTTGAGCTCGAAGGTGACGCTGAGAATGGATTGACATATACGTATCTATTGGAATCGAAATTGAATACGTCAGATGCCAAATGATTATTTATTTTGTCTCAAAAGAAGAAGAAGAAGATCTTTTAAGATCGCCTTAAATAAATAATGGAGTCTTTCTTCAGCTTCCACTTATTCAGATTTCTATTCCTTTATCTTTATAACCAAATCGGTAATCGATAATCGATAATCGCTAACTGTCTATGATGTGTCAAGTATTCGACATCTTTATATCTGAAGTGTCAATAATTCTTCCAGTAATTGGCTTTATTCTCTCATCTCTCATCTAAATTCCCTTCTGAGATCCATACGGTAAAGAGTTACGATATTCGAAATATGCTACGCAGATCCTTTAATCAGCAGTCTTTGAACATGTGATAGCTCATTGTTTACTAACGTCGTGTCTCTGTAATTAAGTTGCCATATAAAAATGTGTTACATATATATATGTACGTATGTATATAAATATAGTTCATGACGGATCTGTCACACCCACGCGTTCGGTTGACTGCTTTATTGGTGGCGTCTGATTTCGCACTTTATCTACAATGTCAGTCGAAAGGTTAACACTATTTGTGGCAGTTGTTTACGTTAACCGCAAATTGCCTCAACTCGATAAAAATAGATGAGGCATCAACGCCAATGACGCACTCAAAGTCGCACGGAGTTCCCACCGAGCACTCAAAGGCAGCCTCAAAACACCAATTCTTTGCATTCGCAGGCCAACAGACTAGATACATATATAAGCCAGCTATATATATGTATGTGTATATGGAGATATATGTGTGTGTGTGTATATCGTATATATATAATATATAGTCATATATCTGATAAATATATATAGCCGGAGGTTGCACTTTGTTGTTTACAAGTTGTGCGAAGTTCGTGGAAAACTTTGAAACGAAATCCCAGGGACTTACCAATTTTAAAGGGGACATCGTGGGATGGGGGCGGAAGGGTGTCAGATTTGGGGCAATTGTCTCGGTATGTGAGCGGGGTCGGTGCCGGGAGCGAAGGCGGGGAAACCACACAAAGCGCGTGCCGCAAGTGGACGCGGACTTAGGTAATTCACGGCCGGACTCTAATCAAGTTGTTTGCCCAATAGTTTTCTACACACGTAATTAACGCTATCGAAAGCCGCGGAAAACAAGTGCAAGTGTAACAAAGGGATAAGCACGACTCTAAGATACCCTGCTTTATAGGACATTTTGTTCTTTTTAAAGCAAATATAGAAGTTGACTGAAAATATGTCTAGATTTCTTGGGCTACCAAATGAACCACTGATATTTAAGTCCATTTTTAAGTCCAATATATTCTCCACAAAAGAATTCCCTGTATTTACCCCGTAATTACCTATAATTAAAACCCTGAAGATACCCAGTAATTAATTCAATTATAAAAGGAATTATAGAATTTGTAAGCAATTAAAATCTGAATTAGTTGTTTGAGTGACTGCATTCATTTAAAGAAGTCCATGACGTTGATGTTTCCTTACTAAAAATATTCCCTGTATTTCCTACAACTTGCAGATACCCTGTAATAAATATAATGCGAGAAGGGAATTATAGAATTTGTAAACAATTGAATGGTATTTCAGCTGATATTTAATCACTTCAACATTTAAAGACATCAAAGACTTTGATAATTCCCATTGAAATGTTCCCTGTATTTCACATAACTTAAAGATACCCTGTAATGAATAAGAAAGCAGAATTATGAATTTGCTGACATTTAATCACTGCATTCATTTAAACACGTCGATAATTCCCAATAAAATGTTCCCAGTATTTTCCATAGCTTGAAGATACCCTATAATGTAAAGGAGAGGGAATATATGAGTCTTGTTATTAATTAAATGGTGATTCAGCTGATCACTTCAATTACTGCATTCATTTAAAGAAGTCCATGACTCTGATTTTTCCCATCGCAAAAATTCCCTGTAATTCCCATAACCAGTTAAATGGAGGAGATTCCGGAATAAATAAATAATATATATACGTTTAGTGTTAAGTGTGGACGAGAATCGAAATATTTATACAGGCTTTGATGGCGAGTCAATTTTTCGAGTGTTTACGATCTTGGGGTTCCGCTTGAGGTGCATGACTCGACGCTGAAGCTCGCAGATTTGCGAAATTCACCGTTGAAATAGAGACAATATTTTTATAAAAATCGTTTTTCGCATGGTTTTTGGTTCCGATTGTTGTCTCACGTTATTTAGCACTTACGGGGGGAAACAATACTGGGGGTGTTTTTACCAATGAGAAGTATTTTTTTGTTGTTTTCTCATTTTTTGTTTTTTTTTTTAATTTTGTTTTTTTTTGTCATTCGCTTCTGTGAATTGCGAAACGATGAGTTTATTTGTTACTGTCGCCTCGATCGCAATAAATAAGTAAATTTACATTCGGCGCAAATACAAAAGCATCAGCAATAACAACAATAACAACAACAATAATAACAACAACAAGAACATCAAAAACAGCAACAAAAACAAATGCATAAATAAATAAAAGCAATTCCAAAAATTCGCACACGACCTCAATGAGTCAGAGGCGAGTCGAAAGCAGGCGGCAAGTGGCCAAGAGACCATCGAAAGTGCCACAATATACACCTCACCGGACCCCCAATCGGAACAGTTCCCACCCCACCGCCACCCAGTCTCAATCCCATTCTTCTACCACCCAATTACCCCCTCCCCATTGCTCACCTGGTGCACTGCAGAAATAAATACAAATTTAAGGCCCGTTATCGCGAGCAGAAAGTATCACATATCGAATATCGTATGTCGTATGCCGTGTGTCATTTGTCGAATATTGTAAAGTCGTAAATCGAATATTAAATAAGAAAGGTCGTATACCGACATTCAATTGCCGTCTATCGGTTGTCGAATGTCTTGTTTACATCGTATATCGTATATCGTTAATTGCATATTTTGTGGACAGATAAAACACTGTTTACCGTATATCGTATATGGTATAGTGCATTGTTTACCCACTGTTGACAAAAGCGAGGCTATTCCTCCCTTAGGCTCTATCAGTAAATGATCGTACACCTGCCTTAAACGTAGTTACGTTTTTTATAAACATAACAGCAATTGTTTTCAGGTCATACGAGCTCACTTTAGGCATCAAAGTAGTCTGGTAGTTCAACGAACTGTCCCGATATTATATGCCATTATTGAAGCTATCAATCACATCGTTTCTATAATTAGATATCTGCGTATTACTCGTACAGCTGATCTCTTCGACAGATCAATTGGAAATATTGCGACTGCGTAGTGATAAGCTATGAGATACTTTAGCTCGTATTAAACTTAATTCTTATCACGATATTCAGGGCTTGATAAAGCTAGGTTTATAGTTCATTCTTAATTGCCTTGATGCAGACAATTAATATATAAGTTCAATTGCGTAACTTAAAGCCGGTTAGAAAACTTTTCATGACATGAGATATACAAACACAAAACAAATATACGATATTCAGAATTCATAGACAAATTTTCACAGTCGTTGCTTCTATAAGCTCATAGATCAAATAGGTGATATATTGATTTTATTATCTTCAACTCTTGGAACACTCCTAAACCCTGAGGCACATCATACCCCAACTCAAGACTCTGACTAAGTACAAGGCACACGAGTCGAAATAATCCCATAAGTCATATTGTACGATTGAAAGATAAATATACCCAGATATTAGCTATAATTATCGGATCTATTATTAGAGCGATTCCATAATGAAGCTGTTCAGGTAATGGATGGATTGGTAGATCGTAAATTCGCTCTATAAATCAATACCTTCCGCCTGCAAGGTCTTTGCTTGAATTCTGATGAAATATTCTTGCCATTTATTCAACTTTAAGCTGCAAATTGGAATCCATTGGGGGCTGCTAGAGGGGTGGAGATTGGGGGGAGGACAATCCTTGACAGTTCGTCGAATAGTAAGCAGATTTATTGCTATGGCAACGTGTGAAATGCTCTTGTGTAGAGTATTTTCTGCACTAATGAGGCTCCTTGAGCAGCCTTTGGCACTGGCATACGACACACACACACTCACACACACACGCATACACACGCACACACTCACACACACACGCATACACACGCACACACACGCATTGCAACCTTTGACAGGATCTGCAATATTATCCTTTTCATTAGTGGCAAAAAGGTGAAATTGCCAACTTAATGCCACATGCCACATGCACCGTGCAACATGCCTTGTGCGTCCCTCTTGTTGCATGCATAATTGCCGCTTACAGCTGCACTTCAGCTTCGGGCGCATTATGCGTCTCGTCTCCTCAGGTAGACAGATGTGCGCCTGAGGCGACCACCGCGGGTGCAACAACAGCAACAAAAGATACAACAGCAACAACAGCAACAACAGCAACAAAAGCAACAACAGCAACAACAACGTAACGAAGCTGAAGACAAAAACAGAACGCATTAACCTGTGGCAGGTGCGCGAAATTTTGTTGTTTGTTTCGACTTGGGAATTCGAAGACAAATCGAAGCGAGAAGATAAACTCAGCAAGCCAAATGGCTGTGATACCCTGTAAAAAATAGCTGATAGGTGGCATGCCTCCAATTGGGTTGCCACATGCAACTGGTGATGGGAAGTAGGAAAAATATTCTGATTAGATTGGAAAATGAAAGTTATTGAAGAGGAAGTTACAGATAGATCGTTGACTAGAAGTAAAATAAGTGAAGGATCAGATCTGTATATATATATAATATATCTATATATTTAAATATATTACTTTTTAAAATTTATTTAAATTTTAAAATAATTTTAATTTATATTTAATTCCTTAAGTAATTTCTGCTTATAAATAAATAATAATTGGTTTCAAAGTCAAGTAACTATTGGGAGAGCCTTAGACAGTGTTGAGATATATTGATCTATAAAAAGATATATCTTCTGGTCTAACATATAATATATAGACATTTTCGTTCAGGTCAAGTCTGTATATATATATGGGCTATATTTTGTCTCATACTTCAGAAAATTGTCTATAATTTCAGTTGCTTCCTTTCCTCCTCCATTTCCATCATTTTTTGTATGCAAGGCGATTTTTCGGTTCTTCTAGGGTATCTGCGTAGTCGGTAGGAGCCTTGCTTATGTGTGTCTTGTTGCTGCTGCTTGTCAGCGCAAATAAAGTGGAAGTAAGTGGAAGTAAACATTGGCCAGGTCGCAGTCATGTAATTTGACTGTTGCCCGGCTGCCAGTTGCCTGTTGCCTGTAGTCAAAGGGATGCATTGAACACAGGAGCTGAGACGGGATTGGCTGTGGGACTGGGACAGGGAATGGGACGGGGAATGGATCTGGGAATGGGACTCAGGACTGGGAAGTTCAAACAGGGAACTGCGAACAAGGAATTGCGAACAAGGAACTGCGAGCTGCGAGCCGTGAGCTGTGAGCTGGGAATTGTGGGGCTTAAGGACTGGCAATTGTCAGCGTGTCTGTTGCCAGCTGTTGGCTTTGATGCAACACGTGGCAGGTGTGGCTGACACTACCCTGACGAGTGCAGCTGCTGCTTTGTTTCTTTGCTGCTGCTGTTGTTGCTGCAGTTGTTGTTGTTGTTGCTGTTGCTGTTGCTGTTGTTGACTGCTGGCTGCCTGTTTAGTTGTTGCTGCAGCTGCTGCGACATGCAAGCGACGCATTTGGCAATTATGAGTTCAGGGGAAGGAATTGTTGTTGAGAATGAGAACGAGAACGAGAACGAGAATGGGAACGGGAACGGGATCGAAGCCAAGACCATGAGCAAGACTAAGTCGCAGACCGAGGCCAGGACGTCATTCAGGCTGAAGGATAAAGTCAAAGCAGTTGCATAGACCCAAGCGCCGCCCCGTGTTGCACCTGTCCTTTTGTTGCCACAAATGCTGTTGTTGCCACTGTTGCTGTCGCGTGTTATTGCAGGTTGTGATTGTTGTTGTTGCTGCCACAGCAACGTGGCTCACTTAAAAGGAAAACTCAGCTAGTTGCTGCTGCTGCTGCTGTTGCTGCTGTTGATGTGGCAGTTGCAACAACAACAGTTGCCGCTTGTTGGTGCTTGAGTCTTGGCCAATTAGTGCTGCTTGTTGTCGTTGTCGTTGTCGTTGTCGCTGTGAGTGTGGCTGTCGCTGTTGCTGTTGTTGTTGTTGTTGTTGTTGTTGTTGCAACTTCGCTATAACTCATTTGCAGCAATAAATGTCGAAAGACGCAACAAGCAACAATAAACACAACGATGGGCCAAAGGGGGGCGAGGAGAGGCAAAGAATTGATTGCTCTTTGGCGTGTTTTTTATGAAGCTTTTGTTGTTGTTGCCATTTGTAGTTTGACTTCTCATTGTTGGAATGTTGCACTTAGCGCACGCCAGCAACAATGTTGCCGAAACAGAAACTGCAGCAACAACAACAACAACAACAACAACAACAACAACAACAACAACAACAACATCGCCCGCTTCCGCATTCCTCACCAACAACTCAGTCGAAGAGCTGAAGAGCCCGAAGAGATGGCAACAATTGACGATTTTTGAAAGCTTAACAAGGGAGTCGCCAGGTCTATGAAATATTATATAGATTTATGATCTGAAGATCAAAGTTCGGAAAGTTGAACTTCATTAAAAAAAACTCTGCGCATTCCTGGAAAATTGTGTAAAAATCAGAAATTTTAAATGCGCTTTGAGACTATAAAACTTTATACCTTCTTCAGGACTCTGAGTCTTCTTCTACTTACTAAGCAGGCATCAACTTAACTAAGGATAAACTCGATTTAAATATTTTGAAGGATATATTTTAAAACTCTTTTTCCATATTAACTTTTAACAGTTAACACTTAAAGCCTTTATATTTCTCGGTACTCAAGGTTTGTATTTCAGAGTTTTCTCAAGATTCTTGAAGAGCGCAGTTTCTACTCCTCAAAGTAGGCGTGGCTTTGGGAAAATATTTTTTAGATTTTTTTTTTGATATTTCTGGAAAGCTTCTGCGAATGTCTTTTAATATTTTATTTTTAAAACAATAATTTTTTTATTTTTATTTTTTATTTTAAAAAGTCTTTATTAGGAACCTTTCCTTGCATCTTTCATGAGTTCAAGTTACTCCTCTTAGAATCAGGATCAGTTTACACTCCAAAGATATATATTTTTTTAAATTGTTTACAGAAATTATAGATAATATTTTTTTCAAATCCAGAGATATATATCTTTTCCTATTTTTTCATTAAAAAATATCTTTGAAAACCTTCCTCCTTTTGCTTTCTTCCAAAGTATCCTCAATCCTCTGTATTTGAGGTAAAGATTAATTTACCTAATTATATATATGTGTGTGTATATACTATATCATATTATGTTACGTATGATCCAAAGAAATATAAAAATAAGAAATATTCTATTTGTCAGAATTTTGCAATTTCGAAATCTCTGCGAATTACTTAAGCATACAGATACTTAATGATCTTTCGGGTAGAATGAGCGCATTATATCATAGAACATCGATCATGATGTCATGCACCTCAGTTCCTTCATTCACAAATGTAGCCATCTATACACCTATTCGGCCATCCATCTAGCCATCGATCTATGGTATATGCCATATCTCCGTTTAGCCAACCATTGGCCCCTTCAAAGGCCTTGAGACAATCGCTTCCTGGCCAAGCGCCCGGATGACTCACGGCATGAAATGTGAATACAATTTCAATGAACGTACGCATATTATTTATGTGTTCTTATTCCCCTCTCACTGCTTCCCCCCAGCAGCCCCACTAGCCCCTTCGTCCACCTTCCACCCAACTCCCCGCTTCAGCTGCTTCGACCTCTGAGCAGCGAAAACAATCCATCAATTTTGGCGCAAAGGCAGCAAAAAAATTCGCGACAAACGTCACGCAAAATCCCAAACAAAAATGGCAAAGATTATGAAAGTATTTTTTTAGTATATTTTTTATTGCTTCTATTTTGTATTTTTGTATTTCTGTATTTTTGTATTTCTGTATTTCTGTATTTTTGCACATTTGTGCGGCTTGTGTTCTTCTTTTGATTTCTGTCGTCATCATGTGCCGCGAATGGCATGTGACTGAATATTTGCAAAATCTAAAAACAACAAACATCTAAATTTGGCAACGAGTGGGCGGGTTCTGGGGGCGGCACTGCGAGAGTCGAAACTCGGGGAAGGTCGAACTTTGGATTAGTTTCCGGGGAAAGTAAAAGTTTAAATAATCATTTAACGTTCGGGGAGCTCGGCGACAATTGTCCAAGTGCGAGAATGAATAAATTATGACTGTTTGAGTGTGGGTGTCTGTGTGTGTGTGGTATGGTGTGTGGGTGTAAGTGTTGAGTGTGTTATTTTATTTATTTATTTATTTTGTTATTTTTTGCTTTTCTTTTTTTCTTTTTTTTTTTTTGCTGTGTTGTATTCTTTTTGGGGGAACTTGTGAAATCCTATGAATATTTTGCTCACGCGCTGCCAACAATCACTCATTTTGTTCGGGCGATGACGACGTCGCCCACGTCCACGCCCATACGCCCAGACGCCCACTCTAACTCTACCCCTCTCCATTCGAATATCATCCTTATACCCTGAACACCTACCCCATTGGGGCGAGACATGGTACATTGCCGCCCAACCCTCAGCTGAAAAGAAGTCACGTTTGCTGCCCGCTCGTCTGTACCACAAAATACGCCTCTCCCCCCCAGGCACCCCCTTCCCATCACCATCATCCCCACTATTCTGTTAGTTCGTCTTCTGCTTCTTCGTCTGTTCTCCCCAGCTTCCTGCCCCCGTCAGCCCCTTCCATACAAAGTCAATTAGTTGTGTGATGCCCCGACGAAGGCTTCTCTGCCCGTTGCCGTTCCTCTTCTTGTAAATGTTGTTGCCGCTTGTTGTTGCCGCTTGTTGTTGCCGTTCGAGATTTAGGCCAACAATGACGCACAGCAGCGAACAGCATTGGACTATTTTTTATGATGTTGCCACCAGTGCCACGTTGCCACCAAATAAGACCGTTCCCCCTTCCCACATCCCTCACTTACAGACCTTAGGCAAGCGCTCAGAAAGTGTCGCGAATACAATTTTTGTGGTTGCATGAAAACTCAACGAACGTCAAATTTTGACGCTCCCCAAACGCATCGCAGCGCAAAGTGATTCAGAAATAATTGCACAAATATCCGACTAGGGGATACCCTAATTAGAGATAAACAAAGTAGAGAAATTTGACTAAATATTAAAAAATAAATTTAAAAATATTTTTTTTAGAAATTCTTATATTTAAAATTTTATTAGAAATTTGAAATTAATAAATTAAATAAATAAAATAAATAAAATAAACAAAATATATAAAAAAAATAAAATAAATAAAGTAAATAAAATAAATAAAATGAATAAATTAAATGAAATAATTAAAATAAAATAATTAAAAAACATAAATAAAATATATAAAATAAAACAAATACAATAAAATAAATCAAATAAATAATAAAAAATATATAGTAAATTAAATAAATGAATTTAAAATAATAATATATAAAATAAATTTAATAAATAAATGAAATAAATAAATAAATACGAGAGGAAAAACTATTAAAAATCGAATAAGATTATAAAAAAATTTTAATTTTTAAAGTAAAATATTATAATTATATAATTAATTCAAGGAATGCCTGGACTTAAGGATCAAAGCTTAAATATGAGAAAATTGAGATAGAATTTAAAATGAAAAGCAAACAAAGAGAAAAACGGTGGACGGAAGGGGCTGAATAAAAAATATCCAATTGGAAAATAACAATAAATTCCATGTCTTATAGACTAAGAGAAAATCGAACCCATTTAATTTAAAAAACAAAAAATAAATAAAAAAAAAATAAATTATTATGTTATAAAATTGCAAGGAATACTGCGAAGGAGGCTAAGGAGACTTCCTGTTAAGTTTATTGATATTTAAAGAAGTTTAAAACAAATTAAAAATATATAAAATTCTACAAATTAAGAAATTATTTCATATATAGATAATATTAATATATTTTAATTTAAAACTTAAGATTTTTATTTTTAAATTGATTGTTGATTTTCGATTTTTTAGAATCGTGAAAATATTAAAAAATAGATAAAAACCCAAGTCAATTTTTTGTTTAGCTTAAAAACTAATTAATTTTTTTATTTTTTTTTTTTTTTATATATTTTTATATTTTAAAATTATTTTATTTAATATTTATAATATTAAATATGTTTTTATTATTACATTTTTTTTTTATTTAATGTTTTTTATTTATTGTATTTTTTGTTATTAAAAATTTATAATTATTCGTTTTATTGTTATTTAATGTTTATTTTATTTTTATTTATATTTTAGTTTTCTTAATATGAAAAAAAAGTAGCTTTGTCTTCGATTGCCCAGACATTACCTTGAACGACTGATCCCCTGAACAAGGGTCTATATACGATTTCGATACTATATACAATAATAGTGTTTGTTTCAAAGGATTAAATCGGCTTAAAATTCCTTCGCCTAATAATCCAATTAGCCAAATATTTTCTAGATATTATCGGATGATTTTGGGCTGCCAAAGTCTGAAGATCTCTTCTTGATGTTTTTATTGTACTTTCGGCTATTTGGGCCGAAAGACGTCAACATATTTTTAGCTGGCGCCGGAAATGCGAAAGCCTTTTCGATCTTGCTGTCTCTCTCTCTCTCTCTCTCTCTCTCCCTCTCTCCCTCTCTCCCTCTCTCTCTGTCTCTTCTGCTCTGTTTCTTTCCCACGTTGTTTATTTGGACATGTCCATCGAGTGTGTGGGTGGAGTTGAGGGGCGGTGAGCGGTGGAAAAGAAATGTTAAGCTAGTCTATTTCTTTGTCTTCCTTTCTTCCTTTCTTTCTCACTTTCCTCTCCTTTTTTCATTTTCCTTTCCTCTACTCCTCTTCTCATCTCTTTCTGCATACTTCGGGCGGAGGGGGGCACCTCGTATTTTTAGCTAATCACGCGGATAAGCCACAAACTTTGCAGCCTTCCTATGAGCCAAAATATTAAAAACAAATAAATAACATGCAATTAAGGAAGGATGCGACTATGAGATACCCTGTAAATTCAAATGTTAATTTATTCTGCTGAGATGCGAGTGGAAATTGTTTGGACGCTGAGGGAAAGTTTAGGGATTAAAAATTGAATTTCCGTAGTTGACTTCTGGGTTGGGAAATGAAAGGCTTCCCTATACCCTGTATATCCTGTACTTCCCTTAAACTCTATACTCTATATACCCTATAAAAAAGGTATAGGATGTTATTCATTGTATTCACTTATCAAATTAAAATCTCTGAAGGAGACTTCTCCTTTCCTGAGAGTCTCCTTTTTACTTCATTCCTTGACTGACACGCCCCTTGGCACTTACAGGGTATACTCGTAAAAATGAACTTTATGTTTGGGGAAAACTTTGAATGTTCTTTCAAATTTTCTCAAATTTAATGTGCGGCAAGTAAACAAACGGTACTTATGTACCTTCTAATTCGGTCCATAATCTGGAAAACAATCGTAAAACTTTGGATGCGTGTGTTTGGATTAAGTGAATGATTATTATTAGATTTACCATGGGAAATGGAGTGGGAGAGGGGTGAGTGGAGGGGGTGGGGAAGGTGAGGTAGTGGATGTCGGGGAGTAGCGGGCTTTGAGTGGAAAATCTTAAGTTGTTTGAAAAGCAAAAACAAACAGCGATTAGTTTTTTTTTCTCCAATCTCCCCAACCTCACCCCCCCCCCCCCTCCCCTCCCTCACCGCCATCACCCTAGTTTTAAAATCTGTTTAGAAATCAAACTTTAAATAGTTTTCAAAGTTTTTCCTAATGAATTTCAAAAGAAGTTCCCGCTGAGACTTTGACAATAGTTTTTGGTCTTTAATCAGGATGGGGGATTCCTTATTTTCGTTTGTACTTAGTTCCGCTTGAAATTACAGAAATCCGTTTAGGGATTCGTTTAGAGACTCAACGTGGAAGGTTCCTTCTGCTGCTTGAGTGGAACGTGAGTGGATAACCCAATGACAGGACAGCTTTCTGGACAATCCCAATCGATGGGCAGAGCAGCAGCACGACTGCTGGTGGTAGGGATAGAGCGGGGGGAAGAGGATGCTGCTGGTTGGGCCTGTATTGGGTGGGGTGTAGGGGGTAGGGGAAGTGGGGAGGTGGGAAGGTGGGGATTGGGTTACAATTGGAGTTGTATCTGCTCGATGACAACTCCATTCTTTCGTTCATTTTGTGGCCGGACTCAAGCCCATGCCAGCCATAAGTCACCCTTCAATTTGCCTTTTGTCGTGCTCCGTGTCCGAGCTTCCCCCTTCCCCGCTCCCCTCTCTCCACTCACTGCTCACTGTTGTCAGTAACAAACTCCTGAGCTCTTAGCTATCAACTTTCAGCTTCGAACTCCCAGCTCCCAGCTCCCTGCTGCCCTTCTCTTAGCTCCTCGCTTGGAGCTACCGAGGTCTGACTTCAAGCTGATGCTGCCGGGAGAGTTAAGCGATGACAGGGCATAGGATGAGCATGAGGAATGACTCTAAGCTGGGAACGTGCGTTGCGTTAAGTAAAAATACAAGAATATTGAGGCACGCGACGAATTACAGTTGGAAAGGGGGAACCAATGGACACAGGGATATGAGGGGGCAGCTATGTGGCATGTGGCATGTGGCATGTGGCATTCAGAAAAAGATGGCGATGGCAATGGCGATGGCGACTTGAAGTTCGTTGCTTGGAATTAGGCGCCTGAGTGAGTGGCCAATGGATATGTGGCATAAAGCGTGTATGAGTGTGTGTGTGTGTGTGTGTGTGTCACTGCCTCAAATGTGAGCAACTGTACGTTGACAAGATTTATGTGGCAAGCGCAAGCCGTGGCAGTCGTGGCAGCGACAGCGGCAGTGGGCGAGCCGCAAGCAGAGGCAAAGGCAACAGCAGCTGGTCGCAGGCTGGGGCAGACTTTCCACTAAGCTGCTGCGTGGCTTTTGTGTTGCCACATCCTCATTGCCTTCCATTCTCGCATCTTGACGTCCCCACAGCCCACAGCCCACAGCCCATAGCCCACATTCTCACAGCCTCACACATTCACTTCCCCACATCCTTGCATCCTCACATCCAAATGAGGACAGGACGAGGACGACAATGGCAAATAAAAGATTTTTATTATCACATTATGCGGCAGCAGATTTTTGCCTTAGTTTGTTTCTGCCACACACACACACACACACACATACTTATGTGTATGTATGCTCACACACACATACACACATATATATAAAAACCCCACAGCACACCCTCCCGTTTACCCCATCGCACCCTTGTTGACTAGTTTACTTTGCCACGCCCGCTACGCCCCACAGCCGTCGCTGCCACAGCCGCCGCTGCTGTTGCTGTTGCTGCTGCTGCTGCTGCTGCTGCTCCTGCTGTTGGTGCTGCTGCCATCCGCACTGTCGCATTTGGATTTAGGCCAAGTTGTTAAGTTTCTGGCCGGGATTGGGCCCTAAAAGCAAAAGGCAGGTTGGCCAATTCAATTTGCCAAATGAAATTCCTCGACACAGGTCCACAGCGAGTGAGCATTAACTAAAAACAGGCAAGAGCTGCGAGTGCAGCAGCCAAGAAGTCGACTTTCGGATACCCTGTAAATGGTAGGGCCATGTGAAGGTACCAGGAGCTCACATTTATAGGGGGATTCATTGAGGAATAAAGAAGGGGAGGAAACAAAGGGATGTCTTTTGGGTTTTTGGTAGTCAAGTGAGGGAATGGATGTTCCAAGAGGTGAAAGAATTAGGGAGCGGATGTGAAAGAACGAAGAAGTGAGGGAAAGGATGTACCAAGAGGCGGAAGAATTAGAGAAAGGATGTGACAGAAGGAAGAAGTGAGGGAAAGGATGTACCAAAGGGCGAAAGAAAGGGCGAATGGATGTAAAAGAAGGCAGAAGTGGGGAAAGGATTTTCCAGAAGGAACAACTAAGGAAAGGATGTAAAAGAAGTAAGATGTGGCGAAAGGATGTGAGAGAAGGAAGAAGAAGTAGGGAGAAAAGAGGTGTGAGTCTTTATAATCGGTATTTTAATCGAATTTTAATTTTTTTAATTAATTCTTAAACAAATTTATAAATTTCCTAATTTTCGTAGAAAGTTAAAAATTAGTATTAAAGCTATGATAATTCCTGGACATACTGTCTGCCCTATGGGGAGTGCTATTCCTTCGGGAATGCTTAAGGAAGGTTCAAAGTATTTTTCTTAAACCCAAAATTATTTTATGGTGGAGTTGGGAATTAACTCCAAGCAGATGATTCTTCAAATGATCGAAGATTTCCCTCTGAACACGAGAAAGGATTCCCATAAGGCACATAACTCGATTTATGTCCAGTAAAGTTATGAGTTATCGGGCAGCTATAACCTTCAACATTCGCCCCGAAGGATGTGGCCCACCCTATGGGCCGGCGCCTTTTACAGGGTATAATTAGAACAGCAAAGAACGACGACGTCAGCATTGCAGACATCGTGAGTTCTTCTTGGCTGCTCGCTTGTCTATTTTGGGTCGGTCCGCCTTGACGGGAATTACTAATTTGGATGTTATGCTCCCGGATTTGTTGCTGCATCACATGCTAATTATACAAAAATAGATCACGTGAGCCCGACGATGCGCCGATGTGGCGGAAGAGGAGATGGAAGAGCAATGGGAAATGGGAATGGAAATGGGGATGTGGCTATCAATGTGGATGGGAAAAGGCAGGGAAATGAGATGGAAAAGGGAATGGGAAGGGGAATGGGAATGGGAAAGGGACTGGGACTGGGAATGGAAATGGGGGAAAGGGGCAGAATGGGGAGGTTGATGCCACAGGCGGTTGGATTAGACGGGGGTGTCAACTGTTGCATGTCGTCGCCTGCTTAGACGGGGGCCAAAACTTTTGCGCCTCGTGTCGCATCAGTCAAGCACGCAGCTCCAAGATTGATGCGACGCCACCTGAAGACACTTTGGGGAGGGGCGGCAGTGGCCTGTGTGCTCTGTGCTGTGTGCCATACTGGAGGCCAACTGACAACCATGGGGGATGCGGAGCAACAGCTGCCGCCGGAACGAAGCTATTTAGGTCAATCTTGGACGCAGAAATGGATGCAGTGGCCAGTCGAGCGCGGTGTGACTCGCTATGGGGCACAACTAATGACAAATCCGGGCGCTCGTACGTCGTTGGGTAGGAGGGTGGCATAGTCTGGCATCGGGCATCGGGCACCGGGACAAAGATTGAAAGCGGGACCGAGATGGGGACTGGGATCGGGACCGAGACCAGGACCCGGACCTAGACCTGCACCCATGTCCATGCCCTGGGATCCATCGACTGGGGGCAGTCAGGGAAATTAATAAAATTTTGCGAGCAATTGCAAAAAATTAGCCATGGTCGATGATTGTTGATGTTGCAATCATTAATAATATGGAGAAGAAGACGACAAGGAGGACAAGGACGAAGGCCAAAGGACCTGCTTCTCTGACATGATTAATGCTCGAATTGTGTGAGTGGCATACCTATGAGGCAAGGTAATAGCGACCCATGGCCGAGAATTCGTCTAGGCCAAGAAGTTGTAATGTCATTTAATGCGTGAATTGGTCAGTGTTGGGGGAGTCCTTGCGGACGAGGGAATCGAAAACACATCAAGGACGGGAAGCAGTTGCAGAGAAACACAAAAAAAAAAAAAATATATACTGTACATTTTTCTATAAATACAACTAGGAATTTGACTAATGAATAGCCCAACATCTTGCCAGGGGAGGCGAAAGATACTGATGTACGTGAAAGTCTGGCTTATCTCGGGGGAGAACGTTTACGAATGTTGTGAGAGAGAGGGAATTGAAAAATCTCCAATGGAATTCCCTTCGGGCACTGCTGTCAGGTATTAAATTATGAAATATTTTTGACGTCTTAAGAATGAAATAATATTATAAAAGAGATTATAAAAGTGAAACGTTTACGAATGAAGTGGGAGCGGGAATTGAAGAATTACACTTCCTCGAAGACACTGCTGGTCTTTTATTATGAGACGTTGTTTCTTTCTTGAAATCCATTCTGTGATTTATGTTTACATCTTTACTTAAAACCGTTACGAATGAGCAGAATTGAAGAATTGAAGAAATGAATGAGTTCATTGTCCGCTCTTTTCATACCCTTGCAACACCCTTAGTTACCGCATCGTAAAAGCTGCCTTGTAGATGGAAAAGTTGATTTCTTTGGGTTTCTATTGAAGTATAAAAATTCCTTAAACTCTCGGGTAATTAATCGAGTAATTGCCATGAATCATTTGAAATGGCATCTAGTTTATTATTTATTGGACGGACGTGAGCTAACGATTGCATTTTGGGACTGTCCACTCGATATGACGGCCCCTATATAGACCGTCCGAGGCGAATCCACGTCGAACATACTCAATTATGATCTCAAGTTGAAGCCAAATGCATTTTTGATGCCCAATTGCAAACTTGCATTTAATAAGCCTCAAAGAGAGCAACAAAAAAAGCGCAGAAATTGTTTTAGGCATTTTTGTTGTCTGACAATTTGACAGGCGGAGGCAAACCAAACCGGACAATGACGGGAAAAGCCCCCAAGCGGCATGCGGGTAAACCGCCTTGTGCCACCCTTGTCGTCCCCTTTGTGGTGGCCACCGACACCGCCACCGCCACCACCGCCACAGCCACAGCCACCGTCGCCATCATCTCTGATCCACCTTCTTGGCCTGTCAGCTGACAATCAAAAATGTCAGACGGCGACATCCAGTAAACCATTGAAACCGAGTGGAGCTCCAGTGGATTGGATTGCGAGTAACTGAAACTGAAGCTAAAACTAAAGCTGAAACTAAAGCTGAAACTAAAGCTAAAACTGAAACTGAAACTGCAACTAAGACTGCAACTAAAACTAAGTATAGTACAGAGTCGAGTAGTCAATGGCTGCTTGAGGAGCAGCGGGCACTGACTGACGGACGGGCGAGGGGGGGCACTGAGGTAGTTGTAGACTTGATGTGCGGCGTCTCGGTGGTGCTGGTGGTGCCCAGTGGGGCACGTTCGCTGTGTGTGTGTGTGTGTGTGTGTGTGTGTGTGTGTGTAATCCGTCATTTGTTCGCATTCCATTCAAGGCTGCCTGGCCAGATCCGCCTCAGTGGGTCTCAGTCATAGTCTTTGTGCGGCATCTCTTTCGCACGCACTGGCATCTTGTTCTCCTCTCCCTGTCTCTCTCTCTCTCTCCCTCTCTGTTGCACCTGGGCAACTTAGCGGCCATTTGGCAAATTGCAACTTTTCGATAAATTCGAATCATTTGTCATTGACACAAATAGCTTTCAAATTGCACACACAAATGAGCATAGAAAAAGAGAGGGAGACTGAGAGACAGAGCGAGCATTAAGTGGGTGGGGGGGTGGTAGAGAAGGGGGGTGTTGCTGCCGCTGTTGCTGTTGCTGTTGCAACTGCTGCAATTGACGATGTTCTCAGCGGAAATTCCCAAATACAGACAAACACAAACAGAGCTCAGACATTGCCAGAGATCAGAGACCAGCGACCAGCGACTCTCGCAACATTTTATACCCTACGTGTGCCAGCGGGTCGGGTATATCAGCTGCAACAATCACCTTGCGAACTTGGACTCAGATTTATGTTTAACACTGAACTTCCTGCCGATCGGAGGTGAAAAGTGAAAGTTCAATACTCGGGGAATAACTGATATAAACTGGGAAAAGTTAAGGGGTGTTTCAATGTCCAAGTTAGGAAAGGGTTAGGAAAGTTTGGAGATTTTTTTAAAGTCATGCATAAAATAATTAAAATTTTAGAATTTATTTTTCTTATGTAATAAAAAAGGGGATATTTTTTTATTTATATTATATATCTTTATTTCAAACTGAATTCATATATTTTTATTTTTTAAAGATATAAAAAATAAATATATTTATTTTAATTAAATTATTTTGAAAATAGATTTTTTTTTTTAAAGAATAATATTTTATAATAAAAATATATTTCTTAATTTGAAAATTGATTTTTTCAATACAAAAAGTTGGGATTTTTTTAAGCATATTTAAAAAATGTTTCAACATTTTATAATTAATTTCTTCTGTAATAAAAAGTATTGAGTGCTTTTGAAATTCATATAAAAAATAAAAAATTTAAAAATATTAATTTTAGAATTTATTCCTTAAATATTAAAATTATGCATATTTATTTTAATATATCTTTGCTTGACAATTTTTAATTTTTTAAAATTATATAACTATTTATTTTAGAATTTATTTCTTATATAATAAAATTTCAGGCTTTATTTTTAAAGGCATATAAAAAAATATCTTAATTTAAAAATTTATATTTTATTTTATTTATTTTTTTATTATTAATTTTAGAATTTATTTCTTTTTTTTTTTAAATTTATTTAGAAAATAAATCTTAATTTCGGGTTTTTTTTTTTTATAAACGATATTCAAGATATTCTCCAGCTGCAACTCCGTTGTAAGTTTCTTATGGGCTTAGCTGTGGGCTTTGCTCGCCTTTTCAGGCTTCCTATGCTTCGCCTTTTACAGTTAGCCCTTCGAGTTGCCCCCATTTACCGTTGTTTACATCAATTTCAAGGGTATTTCTGGGCTTCGGCACTTTGCAGTTTTCGTTGTTGTTTTTGGATATCTTTCTTATGCTTGGCTGTTATCTTTGGCTTTGTTGTTGTCGCCGTTGGTGGCATGCCGCATGTTGCCATCGTGCTGTTGCCGATTTCAAGCTGCGTCTCAGCGCCAACAACACCAACACCAACACCAACACCAACAGCAACAATCGCTTAACAATTTTGCCGTCTCTGTTGCACACGCTCACAATGACCTAGTTTCCAAGCGGAATGTAAACAAATTTGACCTGAAAAAAAAAACAAAGTTGTTGTTGTTGTTTTGGTTGTTAGTTGTTGGTTGTTGGTTGTTGGTTTTGTTGTTGTTTTGTAAACAAAACGCAACAGCGACTGCGACGCCAACAGAGGCAGCGGCGGCTCAAATGTAACAATGTACGTTTCCACTTGTGCGTGTGTGTAAGTGTGCGTGCGTGAGTGTGTGAGTGTGTGCGTTTGTGTGTGTGTGTGTGCGGCGCGTGTATGAATTGCGTTTTCATTTTGGCCTTTAACGTCAACAGCAACAGCAACAACAACAACAACAATTTGCACTAACAAAGTCATTTTGGCCCAATGAGAAATAGTTGCGGTCTGAGCGCCCGGGTAGAGGGGAGAGGGGAGAGGTGGGCGGCTAGTGGGTAGTGTATAGAGGTGGAACGATGGGTGGGTTGGTAAGAGGGGTAAGTGGCGAGGGGCAATGCGCGGCTGAAACGACGACGGGGTCGGGCGTGAATGGTTGCTGTTGCATGAACAAATCGCCAGCAGCTGCCACAAGCTCAACAACAACAACAACAACAACAAAAACGAAAGAGACAAAAACAATAACAAAAAAAAAGCGAAAATACAAGAAGAAGAAGAAGAAGAAGAAATAAATAAAAATAAAATAACGATAGAAACGCCAAGAGCACAGAAAAAAAACTAAAAATAAAAGAAAAAATATGAAAATTAAAACAATATTTAAAAAAATTCAAAAATAAAAAAAAATAAAAAAAAATAAAATATTTAAGATAAAAAAAATAAAAAATAAAAATAAATGAAAAAAAAATTCCAAAATTAAAAATGTAGAAAATAGCAAAATTGTAATTTATGGTAAAAATCGCAATATGAATAATCGACGGTTTGTCTAGGGTGGGGGGCGTGGCGTGTTGTTGCGGGTGGGTGCTTGGGAGGGGGCCGGGTTAAAGAGAGCAACAACAATGGATCATTAGCATATAAAAAGCTAATGGAGAAAAAAGAGGAAGAAAAAGATTTATATTTGATTTTTATTATTATTTTGTCTTTATTTAAATTTTATTTCTTGTTTATTTTTTTTTTTTTTGGTTTTGTTTTTTTTTTTTAACTTTTTATTTAAGTTTTTTGTAAATTTTGCGAATTTTTTTTTATTGCAAAATTTGTATGTTGCCACAGGCGCCGCCACAGCGAGCGAACTTTTTGTTGGTATTGAAAAACCTTTCGAATCAGCCGCAGGATGGTTAATGGACCACGACCACGCCCATTGAAGGCGCACCGTTTGTTCAATCAAAAAGCAAAACAAAGGCAGCAAAAATGTTGAAATTGAAAGGTTTTCGAGTTGTTCAATTTACCAGCTGAAAGCTGGGAGAAAGGTTGAGGTCTCCGGGAATTGCCCAGAAGAATCGAGGTATTCGCCTTAATTGGGAAACGTCTTTCAAAAAGTTTATTGGCCGAAGAATCAATCCAAGACACGTCACAATCTTCGAAGAATTGCTAGATAATCTGGGGGCTTATGATATAAAGAATCTTTGGAGAGTCTCGAAGCTAAATAGACTTCAGTTTGATGGAAGTCCCTATGGGTAAAGCGCTGCTAAAAATAGTGTAACAGTATTGCCATATTTATTGAATTCTGTTAGGTGGCAACTCTACTTTCTGAAGACTCTACTGAGTTTCTAGCAACTGGACGATATCCGATTGCATTATACTTTTTATTAGCAAGAGTTAAATAGAAATGTATCTCAAGCATCAGAACTGAAAGTGTTGCCACATTTCCCGACTATTTTTAGGTGGCAACTCCACTGACAGACGACTTAAATGGGATTCCTGCGTTTTGAGATCTTTCGATAGAAATATTCCTTGCATTATTAAGAGTGCATTGAAAACGCATCTCAAGCTTAAGGCTTTAAAAGTGCTGCCATATCTGTCCATTAATTTCAGGTGGCAACCCTAATGTCAATAGACTCGATTCTTTGTAGCTTCGGTAAACCTTGTTTTGGGATAATTTTCATTGAGTAGAGATAATTTCAAGTTCTAAGTGTTGCCCATTTTTATTGAAATTTACCAGGTGGCAACTCTAAGAAGAGCAGAAAATGAACAATATATTCTTAAGGTTGAATGGGTTAAGACTTGAAGATTCTTCCTATTTTAAAGCGTTCATTAATAGGATTGAAGTTGCCAGCTTTGTTAAATTTCAACAGGTGGCAACTCTAATATTAGCAACCCTTGGCTCAGCACGAAGAAAGTCTTCAAAGTATTTTTTAGATTTTAAGATTCAGCTGAAGCTCAGTTAGAATTCATTCATTCCTACATTGATTGATTTCGCCAGGTGGCAACGCTCGGTGCTCGATTCAGACACACTCACACACACACACACAGATACACATTCCTGTCGACACTTTGACAGGCTTTGGGTTACAAAAAAAAAAGCTTATGAGCTTTTAACGACATGTTAAACTGACCGTTAAATTTGACTGGCACCTGAGGAAGAGCGTAGAAATAACGGTTACAAGCAGAGATTAGCAAATACCTTGCCATCCATCGCATTCACTCATCTTCTCTCACTCTCCCTCTTTCTCTCACATTCTTTCTCCTTCACTCTTTGTGCCTTTCTCCCAGCGCTTCACAGTTCCTGCTTCGCTTGGCTTATGGGGGTTTTCCCCATAATTCCCTCGTTTCGTGATTGCAAAAATTTTCACCCATGTGTCTTTATTTCTTGTTTTTGTTGTTGTTGCTTTGTTGTTTTGATGTTGTTGTTATTTTTGTTGTTGGTGTTGCCTTCTTGTTGCTTTTCTATGTTTTCTTTTTGCTGCTTTCTTTGCTTATTATTTTTGTATACATTTTTTTAATTTCTTTTTGTTGTTTGTATATTTATTATTTTTTTTTTTTAGTTTTTATATTTTTTTTATTATTTTTTTGCTCTTCTTCTTATTTTTTACTTCTTCCTCTTATTATTATTTTTTTTTTATTATTTTCTCATATTTAGTTTTTTTTTATTTTGCGTTTGAATAAAAAATGAAATTTTTATAAGCGTTTCATTAATTTTTTGCCTCCCTCCCTCTCATTCTCTCTTTCCCTCTCCCTCCCTCTCATTCTCTCTTTCCCTCCCCCTCTCCCTTTCCCAATCTCTTTCTCTCTTGTTTTCTTTAGTTTGCTTTATCTTCTGCTTTGTTTTTGTTCATTGTTTTGTACGTTTGTCTATCTGCTGGTCATGCCCCTTTCAGTGCCCCAAACCTTCAGCCCCACAGCCACCTGGCACCCACCATCTTCCCCTCCCCCCCACTCAGCCCCTTCATCCGCTCAGTTTGGCAAAAATTTTGCGAATCGCTCACGTAATAAATTCCATAAATTGCGTTTTACTTTGACACACATAACTGCTCTCCAGTATCTCTCGGTTGTTGTAACGGTTGCTTGTTGTTGTTGTCAGTGTTGCTGTTGTTGTTGTTGTTGCTGCTGCTGCTTTGTGGCATGTAGTTCACAGTTAGTTGACGCTCGCAGTTGTTGCTGTTGTTATTGTTTTCACTTGAGTTTCATGTTCAGCGGTTTATTTTTCTCTGACTTTACACACACACACACACACACACACACACACACACGCACTTACATGCACGCACACACGCATAACAATGACAACGAAACACACACACACACACACACACACAAATATATATATATATATATGCATATGTATCGACGCTTTTCGCAGTCTCTGTTTTTATCTGAACATTTGTTGTTGTTTCGTGTTGTTGTCATTATTATTATTATTGTTGTTGTTGTTGTTGTTGTTGCTGCTGTTGCGCGCACTTTCGCCTCGAACATTGCGTACGAACAACAAATAACAATAACAAGGGCAATGACAACAATAACAGCTGCCAAATTGCAAGCCAATTGTCAACATTTATCGTGACAGTCACCAAATGTCATCGTCATCATCATCATCATTGACATCATCATCATCATCATCATCATCAACATCATTATCACTGTGATCGTCTTGGACATCATTATTAGCATCGTCATGTGTGCAGCAGCAACAACAGCAACAACAACAACAACAACAATGTCAACGTGGGCGGTCAGAAGGTCAAACTCGCAGTCTTCGATTCACTTGAAGGAAAACACCAACAACAACAACAACAACAACAACAACAACCAAAGCAACAACAACAACAACAACCAAAGCAGCAACAACAACAACAACTAAGCACAACAATTGGCAAATCATTGAATAATATTTCTGTTATTGTTTATTTGCTGCTGCTGCTGTCGTTGTTGTTGTTGTTGTTGCCTATGATTTTTCGGTCGAACGCGGCGTATGAGTTATTTTCGTTGTTTATTGAAAAATTTGCGTTTTGCCAAATTGTTGTGGCGCGAAGCAGGAAAAGGAGGCAAATGTCAAAAGCACTTGAAGTCCAAAATGTTGACATAAAAAACTATCAGCAACCACAGAGGCAACAGCAACAACAGCAACAACATCAAAAACATTAACAACAACAACAACAACATTTCTCGAGGACGCAAGAAAAACAGAGGTGTTTAAGGGGGACAACACGTGGAAAACTGTGTTAACTTGTGGAAGGAGGGGGTTGAAGAAGACGAAGAAAGGGGTGCAGAGAGAGGGTAACAGGGGAACGAATAGGTGTTCATGGCTGGGACTTGATACGGTAGGACGGGGGGAGAGGGAGGGGCGAAGAGGCGTTAAGGGGGGGACACAGAAAAGCGCTAAAAATAACAAAGTGGCAAAAAATGTTGACAGGCCATGGCACCAAAAAAAGAAAAACGACAATAACAACAACAACAATAGCAATAGCAACAACTGCAACAACAACAACAACAACAACAACAGCAACTACTACTGACAACAACAACAACAAATGACAGCAACTGCAACTGCAATCGTGTCTGGCAAAATGTGTTGTTGCCGTCTTGTGTACACAACATTTGCAACATTGTTGCAGACGCCGACAGCAGACGCAAAACGCAGACGAAGATGGAGACAACGACGGCGACGACGACGGCGACGACGACGCTGACGTCAATGCTGATGCCGACGCTGACGCTGACGCTGGCAGCGTTGCAATGGATGAAAATGGATGAATTGCATTAATAATGCGCCCAGACGAGACTTGTCGAGGCCGCGCTGCAGACACATTAACAACAACAGCAACAGCAACAGTGGCAACAACAACAACAACAACAGCAACAACAGCAACAACAGCAACAACAGTGGCAACAAAACTGGTGGCAACAACAAGTGCAACACAGCGAACAGCAGAAAGTGAAAGAAGATCGTGAAGATGCATGCCACAGCGGGCGTGAAGAGAGGCGCCACCGATTGCAAATACTCGATACTTGCAACAAGCGTGAGCAACCAACATTAGCAACAGTTGCTGCCGTTTCTGTTGCTACTGCCGCCGCTGCACATTTTTCACTCCTCACCCAAATAATCATAGTAATAATAATCGCAACAATAATCATTATAATAATAGTTATACCCCCCAACCACCCCACCACCCCACCAACCCACCAACCCAACACTCCACCACCCATCCGGGCGGCCCTACCCTGCCACATACGTCCGCCCTTCCATCTGTCACCAGTGGCCCTGCCACAACCCCCGTCCCAACCCACTGCCCCACGACACCCCAAGGAGATTAACGTGAATTGCAGTAAATGGCGTTAATGGCCATATAAATCGATTTGTTTTTTAACTTTTGCACTTAACTGTTAGCTACTTACAGCGATTAGCGTTAATAACACTGATTACCAGTGTTAGTTAATTGTCTTAGCTGCGTTCTGTTTGCCTTTTTATTATTTCTCTTCGAGAAGAAATAAGAAATGAATGTGTTGACACTTTCAGATTGACAGATACAGATACAGATACAGATACAGATACAGATACAGATACAGATACAGATACAGATACAGATACAGATACAGATACAGATACAGATACAGATACAGATACAGATACAGATACAGATACAGATACAGATACAGATACAGATACAGATACAGATACAGATACAGATACAGATACAGATACAGATACAGATACAGATACAGATACAGATACAGATACAGATACAGATACAGATACAGATACAGATACAGATACAGATACAGATACAGATACAGATACAGATACAGATACAGATACAGATACAGATACAGATACAGATACAGATACAGATACAGATACAGATACAGATACAGATACAGATACAGATACAGATACAGATACAGATACAGATACAGATACAGATACAGATACAGATACAGATACAGATACAGATACAGATACAGATACAGATACAGATACAGATACAGATACAGATACAGATACAGATACAGATACAGATACAGATACAGATACAGATACAGATACAGATACAGATACAGATACAATACAGATACAGATACAGATACAGATACAGATACAGATACAGATACAGATACAGATACAGATACAGATACAGATACAGATACAGATACAGATACAGATACAGATACAGATACAGATACAGATACAGATACAGATACAGATACAGATACAGATACAGATACAGATACAGATACAGATACAGATACAGATACAGATACAGATACAGATACAGATACAGATACAGATACAGATACAGATACAGATACAGATACAGATACAGATACAGATACAGATACAGATACAGATACAGATACAGATACAGATACAGATACAGATACAGATACAGATACAGATACAGATACAGATACAGATACAGATACAGATACAGATACAGATACAGATACAGATACAGATACAGATACAGATACAGATACAGATACAGATACAGATACAGATACAGATACAGATACAGATACAGATACAGATACAGATACAGATACAGATACAGATACAGATACAGATACAGATACAGATACAGATACAGATACAGATACAGATACAGATACAGATACAGATACAGATACAGATACAGATACAGATACAGATACAGATACACAGATACAAACTCTTCTACTTGGCACTTGGTACTTGGCACTTAATATGTGGCATCCTTTGTCCGCCAATCATTGATGCTTATTATGATGTATTTATTGCCCGGTGACTCTAATCGGCTTTCTATATCTCTGCATCATATACATATATATATATATATGTATGTATATATATATATATATATATCTGATCTCAGGCAAGATTATTATAAGCCTTTCCGAGGAAGTTCCCTTTGCGAAGCGGAAGCACGCGTTTAATGCCGTTGATTAGTTCTTGAGTTAAGCTGATAAAACGTTTCAACAGACTAAATGGAAAATGAGAAAGAAGAGGAGGAAGGGAAAGATAGGGAAAGAGAGAAGAAGAGGGGTGTGCGTTGCTAAGCGTAGGAAGGAGATGGACGTTGGATGGTCCTTATCCTGTCTGTAATTTCTTTGTTAATGGCGCTGCGATTATTCAGCTACTTTCAGTTTGCAATTTGCTGCTGCTGCCGGTGGAGCTGTGTGGTAAGGGGGGGAGCTGAAGAGGAGAAGGGAATATGGCGGAAGGAGGTGGTGGTGATGTGGTTGCGGTATTGCCAACTGTTGCAAATAGACAGCCAACATTTATATGAACGAGTATTTGCGTTGCAAGTTTGTGTTTGCAACTGCGACTTCAACTGAGACTCAGACTGTGACTTCGTCTGCCACTGCGACTGCGACTGCCACTGCGACTGCGACTGCGACTGCGATTGTGACTGTGACTGTGACTGTGAGTGCGAGTGAGAGGCTCGTTAAGAGCATCATTAAGTCTCTGTCTCGTCATTACAATATGGATTTTTCCCGCAGCACCCCAGCCCCGCCTTGTTGCCAGAAGGGGGGGAGTAGGCAGCCGGCGGTAGGCAGGAGGCAGAAGGCAGGTGGCAGGTGGCTGGTGGCAGGAAGCGGGGTGAAGACTCAAAATAAATAAAAACTTCAACTTCAAGTTAAGCGTTTAAGTTGTTTGTTCCTCCGCCTCTTGCACATTTCTCAACAGCAACATTGTTGCATGGGGCAAGCATAATGAACGGCTGCCCCAGCCCCAAGCCCCAAGTCACAAGCCCCAATCCTCACATACCCCGCTCCAGCTCGCGTTGCATGCACCGCCTCCATGTCCCCTGACCGTGAGCGACGCTTGTTAATAGATCAACCAAACAGTGTGAACACACACACACTGCCCCAGAGCTGGCCAGACTGCCAGACTGCCAGACTGTCAGACAATCAGACTACCTGACTCCCTGACTACCTGACTACCTGACTGTCAAATTGACAGACTGCCAAACTGCCGAACTGCCAGACTGCCAGACTGCCAGACTGAAGGACTGTCAAAGCGATGAGCGATTCTTACATGTAACCGCAAGTTCGAAGGCTTTGCTAATTTGGTTTTTCCTGGACTCTACTGGATTTGGGTTCCTTTTGGCTGGTTGCCCCGCATACCCTGTAATCCATAGCACTGGTCAAGTGGGAGACGTGCTAAATACTGCATATACAACAGCTGCCTAAGTTACGATATTCCAATATCGTAATAGGTAAAATCGATGTACAGTGAGCAAATCAAAAAAGTTACGTCCTCAATTGGAAGACGCTTCTTCGTCTTTCAATTCCTTATCCTCATATAGGGTATCCCTTAGTCGTTCCCTCCCCCCATCCGCTGTTTTTTGTCTTCATCTCTCGTGGTGATTACTTTATTGCCTTTTTCAAGCTAATGTTGTTTATGTTAATTACCACTGGGCAGTTTTTAAAGGATGGGAGATAATGATAATTGCCATGTTGAAGGAAGTTGAAATTGAACGTTGCCTCGACAGAGGGTGGAGTGGGGGAGAAGTGTGGGGGAAGGGGCTGGCACGTTAAGGAGTCTCAAGGAGCGTACACAGAACCCTGACCATCACCAGCATCAAGTAAATATGAGTTAAAATATTGTCCAAGGTCAAGATGAATGCACTGCATCCTGGAGTCATTCAAGTTATTCAAATAGTAAGCCCTGTTACGCCCCTCCCCCCCGTCCATCAGATCCTCCCCCTGTACTAACCAGTGAATAAGTGGATCGTCGGAGAAAGTCGGGAAGCTATAACAATTATAATAGACGGACCTTTACAGGGTAAAGATCGAGTCTCTTCACTATGATCTCGGTTCCCACACACAACGCGCAGACTGCGGCTAGTTTTTCGTGATTATCATAAATTATGATTTGCCAATTCTGCCATCCTGCTCTCTTCCCACCTCCCACCTCCCACCTCTCTCTTCTTCCTTTCTTCTCTGCCTCCCATTGTGCCCCCCTTTCTGACAGTCTTTCTCACTGTCCATCTCTTTCTTTATTTCTTTGCTTGCAAATCTCTTTCTCCTGTCACATAAAACATTCAAACTTTTACCGATTTTTTGTCCGTTTTTTTTTTGGCTTTTTTCCTGGAGTTTTTCTGGCTGTTTTTTTTTTTTTTTATTTTTCATTTTATTTTTTTGGCTGTTTTGTTTTCCTGTGAATTATGCCACAGTTTTTGTGCGCTCAGTTCGGTTTTTGCGCTTTGTTTATCGATAAACTGGTCGGACCACACAGGCAGTTGCACTTCAGTGGATATACGACCACAAGAGACCCGATGCCACGCCCCCCATTCACTGCACACGATTTGGGCGAACGGGAAAACAATTCACAATTTGTGCAGCGGCTTTTTTTTTTTTTTTAATAATAATTTTTTCTTTTTTCGCCATTGTTGCCGCAAGTGGAGATGGGAACACGGCGCGGATGCGGATGCGGCGCCCCGTCTGATGGTCGCTGGTAATCGGGCATTATACCACAAGACAATTATGCGGCAACAATGTTGCAACTGCAACAACAGAAACAACAACAACAACAAGTAATCCAAAGTGCCGCCCCAACGGACCGCCGGCCCGTCCGTCCATCCGTCCATCCGCCAATCCATCCGTCCATCCGTCCATCCGTCTGCCTTATTTCTAAGTTGCAACTCAAACGATTTGCATGCCACATGAAAATATAGCCAGCTGTAAACATTGTGATGAGACTCGGCCATGCCGCACAGGGGGATGGCCTGTGGGCTGTGGGCGGCAGGCCGGAAGGCTGGGAGACTGCACGCCATAAAAAAGAAACCATAAGTTGGAGCAAAAAAAAAAACATGTTAATTAAAATGTCACATAGATTAATCACAGGCTACAAGCAATACACACACACACACCCACACACACACACACCAAGTGAAGGCCATCCTCCCTCACCACCTGCTGCTGCTGCTCACGCAGTCAGCGATAGACGAGTCCCTGCCGCTGGCAGGATAATCAAAAACCAATATCAAAGCCGATTTGTAGCTACAACTCCGCATCTTCATCTGATATTCATGAGACAGAATCCTGAAGTTCCCGCAAGTCGCGGAGTGTGATGCTTGGGATGGGTTGGTGGGGGGCAATGCGGTTGGCAGACTGGGCTGAGGGCTGGGGATTGGGGGATTGGGGTATTGGGGGTTGGCTTGGGCACACGCTTCGACAGCTGAACATCGAGGTCCTTGCCGGTCACGTCCTGTGACCTCGCAATGCAAAATTTAAATAAATGCGCGCGTTATCCTCTCAATTTTACATATTTTTTTACTTTCTCGTTTCTCGTTTCTTCCATTTTTTTTTCCTCCTTTTTTTTTTATTTCATTCTTTTTGCTCCTTCGCCAGAAGGAAAATATTCTGGATGCCGCAGCATATTTCGAGTCCATTAACGCGTCCAGGGGGGGAGCTCGTGTTATAATCACCTTGTTTGTCGTCGGCCGGAACACCTATAATGACGGTTATGGTGCGCGGAGAGGGGTGGGGGAGGGGCGGTAGGCGGGGGGTTTGTAGGGAGGGATGATAACCATTGGGCTGACACAGGGTGACACAGACTGACACAGGTGGGCGGGCAGATGAGTGGATGGGGTGTGTTGGAAAGGTGGAAGGGAGGGGGGAGGGAGGGGAGGCTTTGTGGGCGTGTCTGTCGCAATCGCAGTCGTTATGTCGGATAATCATTGTCGACGGCTGCTCGAAGCTCCAAAGAGCAGCCATTAAATAAAAAACGTAATTCAATGCACAAAATGACAACATTTTCATTTGGAATTTTCAACCAAACGCCCACCACTCAACCACTCAACCACCCACACACCTACCCTACCATACTCCCTTCCTCCCTTCCTCCCTTCCTCCCTTCCTCCCCCTTCACTCCTCACTTACTGTCCGGGGCTTTTGGTCTTAAACTCTGATACATTTCCATATGGCCAATTGGGCAACTCTGACAAGAAGCCGCCAGAGCAACCATTTGATTACGAGTTACACTCATGGCCACGCCCATTACATATGTTGTGCCCACCACCTGCCTACTCCCCCCCTCCCCTCTCTCTTTCTCTCTCTCCATCCCATCATCCGCTGCATTTTACGAAAGATTTTGCATTATCATAAGAATTTATTGGGCCATACGAGCCATTGGCATAATACCCCCGATTCGGGCAACTCTTGAGGAGCTCCACATTATCCTTGGGGTAAATATTATGTCGGGATGTATGTTAATGGCTATCAAAGCTAACGGTACATTTGTGAGTACAAAATGGAGTCTTTTGCGATTTGAATACCTCTGGCTGCCGAGTCGTGTCTATGAAAGTCCTGTGTAAAGGAATCCGATTCGCAATCTGAAGGCAGTTCAATTATTTAAATATATGAATATTTAAATTTGTATTTATTTATAATTTATTATTTTTTTCATAAGCATTTTTTTTATATTTATTTTTTTTTAATATATTTATTTTATTATATTATTATTTCTATTTTTATTTTTTTGTTTTGTTATTTTATTATATTTATTTATTATATTTTTTATTTATTTTTTAATTTTTGTTTTAATAAATTATTACTTTATATTTATATATAATTATTATTTATTTTTTTTTAAATATTTTTTTTTAAATATTTGTTTTTTTTTTTTAATTTAAGTATTTAATTAATTATATATAATTAAATATATTATATAATTATTTAATTAACTCTGCGAAGAAAGGACCACTATGACTCTCGAAGTAGACAGGCTTCTTCGTAGTTAAGAATATCCTTGCAAGTGCACATAACTGACGGAAACTTCCTTAAGCTACGCTCAAGTTATAATTTGCGTTGTTTGATTTCCTTTAAGACAAACCAGGACCTTCTTTGCATACTCCATCAACATTTGTGTATCTCCTTGCCACATAAATAACGAGTAATTCGCCGGGCTTTCATTTGACTTCCTTTATGATGCAACTTTTGCTTTGCGTGCTTAAGGACTCAAGGAGCTGCTCCCAAGCCGATTTACCTACGCAGAAAGAGACGGCAATTCTCAGGATAAAAACAGCTAAGCGAAAGCCTCGCCTGCAGCGATGAGAAAGTCCTATTTACGTTCTTCCAAAGGATAAGCATTTTTATAGTTGTTTTTTTTTTTTTTTTTTGGTTGTGTTGGTGTTGGAGTAAAACTTTATTAATATTGTTTTAACCGTTACAAATATGGCAAAAATTGTTATCGATATGCAGATGATAAACGTTATCGAATCGATAACTATAACTAACATTTATCGGCAACGAGTAGATTATCGTGTGCTTCAACTTATGCACTAACTTAAGTGTGACACATATATGGGTGTGTGTGTGTATGCGTGTGAGTGTGTGTGTGTGTGTGTGTGTGAGTGTCTGAGTGTGTGTGTTGTATAAGTTTTCTTTCTGTATGTCATTTGTATTCGTCCTTGTCATGTATGTTTTTATGTATATGTGTGTAAATCTGTTTATGTGTATGTGTGTGTGTGTGTGTTAATTGTTAAGGTTCAAGTTCCAAGAATCGGTGTATTAAGGAATCTTCTATCTTTAGTTAAGTTAAAAAAAAAAAAACAACGTCGTTCCGAGAGACTCTGCACCAACTGCAGTCGCTCCATAACAAGTTGGCCACATCGCATCCAAATCGATCTGCTATCTCACTCACACACGTGCTCGCACTCACTCACTCACACACATTCACTCTCTTTCACTCTCACTCACTCACCCAAACAACTGAAAACGTTGCACATACGAACTGTATGCACGCTAGTTGCTATCTCCTTGCAATCGCAATCGCACCACAATCATCCTTGGGCCATCGCCCATCACCCATCAACCAGCACCACCCATCCTTCATCCCATTTTCCGCCACTCCTGCATGTGCTCCTTTTTGCCCGCAACTCTCCTTCTGCGCCCGCTCGACGATGCAGCCAAGTGTTATGCAACTACTTAAAGGACTTTATCATTTGCTTTGCTGATTTGCATTGTTTGAGTTGTGATTTTAATGGTGCTGTCGCCTCAATCCCGAATCCCGAATCCTGAATCCTGAATCCCGAATCCCGAATCCTGAATCCTGAATCTTCATGCCGTTTACTTGCTCTTTCATCTCCATCAGAATCGTTTTCCTTCTCCATCGACGTCCCACCTTCATCCTTACTTCTTCTCTCCTCGTTTGCTTTTCTCTCCTCCTCTCTCCTCTCTCCGCCTCCTCCCTCCTCCTTCTGCTGTCAGGTGTCAATGTCTATGCGGTCGTCCGTGGCCCTCCTTAAAGCAGATAGCATTTTCGGCGCCAACAGGAGCAGGTGCAGTGCACATGGCGATAGTAGCGGCAGAGGCACTTCAGATACTTGTATCCTGCACAGCAGTGGTGCGAGTGCGAGTGGTAGTGGCTATGGGAGTAGCAGGACGTGTCGTGCAAGCAATACGAGTAGCAGCCGCAGTCGCACATCTTGCCAAGGATCTTATTCGATGGGTGTCTCTTTTTCTTGAAATTGAAAGCTGCTAATTCGATGTTGCAAGTTGCAAGTTGCGAGTTGCAAGTTGCAAGTTTGCTGATGTCGTTTGCTGTGGCTTCTCTTGGTTTTGTTCTTGTTGTTTTTGCTATTGTTGTTGCTTGTTGTTGTTGCTGGTTGTTGTTGCTTGTTGTTGTTGTCTGTACTTTTTTGCTTGTTGTTGTTGTTGTTGCTGTAGCTTTTGCTTTGGGTGTTGCTGCTGGCGTTACTGTTGTGCTATCCTTGCTGTCGTCCTAGCTGCTCGCTGTCTTTGGCTGAACTGAATTTCTGGCCAACGCTTCGTCTTTCAAATTGGCTTAGGTTAGTGGCGGCTGTTGGCCTCGAATTGGGAGCCTCCGGGTTGCCCGGCCGACAGATGTTTGATCGATGCGATTGTTTTGCGTATTTGGGTGGCCAACATTCGTACCACGCCCCATATAACGGGACAGCCCACAGTCAGTCACTGTTCTCATTGCTGTTGCCATTGCCTCTGCCTCTGTTGTTGTTGTTGTTGTTGTTGTTGTTGTTGCTGCGATTGCTATTGTTATTGCTATTGCTATTGGCATTGTTACTGTTATTGTTATTGTTATTGTTGCTTCTCGTGTTATTATAGAAATCATGTCAATTGATTTTGGGGCCAACTTCGGCAACTGTGGTTTGTTTGCCTGGCACCACGGCACTCGAGCTCAATGATTAATTCACAAATGTTGTCGCTGATTTTATGACCGAAATATTTTCGGATTTGTATCCGGCGACTGCCCAAAATAGACGCCGTCACCATCGCCATCGCCATCAGCGTCACCCGTCACCCGTCACCCTCCCCCCTTCCCACCACACTGATGGTCGCTAGGCAAATGCAAATTCATGCCTGACCCACATTTGGCTCACATTTGATTCTATTAGTCACACAGTTGCAGCCAAAACAGATGCACTACACACACACACACACACACACACACACATACACATGCAGCTGGGGATCGTGATGCAATCGATTGTCGATGACACATTGCAATGATGCGACAAATCGCACGCGCCACATGCAGGTTCCATGCCACTGACGTCACCTTTGCAGGTAACACCCGGCGTATACGTCATATGCTTAGCAATGCCATTGAACGTGATCGGACACGATCCGATTGAGAAAACTCTGATTGCAGGCCAAGAGCTGACATCAGCCTCACCCCCATTGCACTGAGTCCACACCGGAGTCCAGATACGCGCCGATGTGAGGCAACAAAAGCGACTCACTCGCTGTGGCAATGCATTCAATGAGATCAGTAAAGTGATCAGCGATCGGATGACAGCCACAAGTGACTCCCCCAAGTGTGTGTGACATCATTGGGGCAAACCATTCAATTTGCTGTTCTCCGAGCTGCTAATTGCCAACCTCAAATAGTTTCTGGTCAACTTGAGACGTTAATTGTCTCACAGTGAAGGCCCTCGGCCCTGGACTCACGTTCTCCGTGTTCCGCTCATCTCAAAGATCGATCATTGTTATAATGGCAGATGACTCTTCCCGTTCTCCCAAAGTATTCAGTTATTCGATTACCACTCTGCCAATCCTCGAAACTGGAATCCTTGAATTCTATCCTTAAGTCCTCTAGTTCACCAATTTTTCAATCTGTTCATCCCTCGATATGCCAATCCTTAGATTCTTTCCATATTTCAATTCCCCAGACCTTCAATCTTAGAGTCCTCCAATCTTCCAACCCCCCAATCTTTCCATTTTTCCGTCTTCTGATCTTTCAGTCCTGCAATTCTTCAATCTTCCAGCTGCTGGTCTTCCCATCCTTCCGATGGCCGATCAATTAAGTCTACAAATTCGCCCTTTACCGTTATCTTCTGGGGGCTATCGGAGTCCATTAAATGGGTTTTTATTGGGCTAATTTGCTGTTGCACAGTGGCTGAGTTGCACCTGACACTTGCCGCGTGCAACGTATCTTTTGTCTGCGGCGTAATAGACGTGTTGCAAGCTCATTAAAGTCACCGCATGCGATTGGAGGACACGTCGTGCGGCTTTAAGGCCAGGGACACAGAGGTTTGCAGATGGCAGCGAACATGAGTGCGATGTGGTGGTGCTTGTGTTGCGGCAGGAGAGAGATGAGGCGCCACAAAGGGTCAAAGCCGTGCGTTGCCTCAAGTGTCCTTGTGCGCTTAAAAGTCTTTCGACACGTAGTCGCATTGGCAAAAGTTTGTCAGCCAAAGCTAAAGCCAAAGCTGGTTAAAATGAAGAGCCGAGAGTCCGGGACTGAGAACCGAACCAATTGGATGGTCGAGTGGCAACGGTGGGGCGGGTTATGTTGCAGGTGAAGTGGCACTGGGACTGCCACTGCCACTGCCACTGCCACTGTCATTGGCGCTGCCTTTGGTGTTGGGTTTTAGGTGTTGGCTGTTGGGTGTTGGGTGTTGGGTGTTGGTCTTTGGGTGTTGGGACCTCGAACGGACTGCAACATGTGGAGCGGGGCAAGTGCATGGCTTTCCGCAGTTTAGTTCAAGTTGCTTCAAGTAACACTTGAAGGACACAACCGATCGACTCGACTCGACTCGACTCGACTCGACTCGACTTCTGGCGACCATATGCACTAGGATTTGGCTAGGAGCTGGACGGTGACCGAAACAGGAGCGGAACTAAGACTGGGAACGGGCGTGGCAAATGGGTGGAGGTTCGGGGTAGACGGAGACGGAAATGCCGGCTGTCAGTATGTGGCAAATAATGGTGTTGCGTGTCCTATTGGCCACCGCAATGATAACCAACAAGAGCAACAATAACGACGGCGGAAAGTTGACTGACAAAAAAATAACCAAAACGAAGAAGAAAAAGACGAAGAAGAAGAAGAGGAAGAAGAAGAAGAGGAAGAAGAAGAAGGAGGAGCAAACTTCCTCTTCGCACTTCAAGTTCTCTGCTTCCTTGCCTGCTGTCACTTCTCTGTTCCATACCCGCAGTCCCCACCCCCTCCCCCCCTCTGGGTGGCTTTTGCCATTGGTGGATCTGTGTCTGTGTTGCAACCTCGTGAAAAGCGTAACTGACACTTAAATTAAATTTGTTTTCATTTCGAGCGGCAGAAAGTCAACGCGACACTTTCGGGTTCGAGGTTCGAGGTTCGAGGCCAAGAAATCAGCGCAAAATACAAAACCGAAAATGCATTTCGCAATAAAATAAATTAAAACGAAAGCAAAGCAAATTTTGTACACTGAAAGTTGCCCCAAAACCCAACGGGGCGTGCGATGGGAAACTGGCAAGCATGATGCATAAGGGGGAATGGGGGGAGGGATGGGGATAGAGTGAAACCTCCTCTTCCCAAGCTGAAATCCATTGGCGGGCTCAATGTGAAAAAAACCCAAATGGAACTGCTTGTGGCATTCCCTCTCATTGTATGCCTGTGTGTGTGTGAGTGTGTGTGTGTGTGTTTGTTTGTATAGCTGTGTGTGTTTGTGTGTGTCGCAATCAAGATGTGATCCCTGACGCCCCCTGCAGTCGGACTTGTCAAACACACAGCGGGAATCATTCGAAGTCAAAGACGCTCCAATAATCAGCATAGAATTGGGATATTTGCTTTAATTGAAAGCTTGAAGCAAGGCAAAGGTAGAAGCTGAACAATCGATAGACAATTTCAATAAGCAATCGATACATATTTGCAAAACAAAAGCAGTCGCCCAAGCAGCTAAATCGATTTTTAAGTGAGAAAAAAAGAGTAAGGAAACATTTCGATTTTTTTTATCGAATGCCAAGGAACATCGATAGTCAAAAATCGATAAATTAGTTGATTAACTAAGGAAAATTTGTCACAAATATTTGAAATATTTAATGGATATGTATATCGCTATAATTTAATTTATCGATTACTTTAACTGAAGGCATTGTTCTGGCTTAAGGCGACTCAACGTTTTCTTTGCCAAAAACTCACCCAAAATAAATTTTCTTTCGATTTAATGTTGAATTTAAATCACCTTTTGGACTTTTTGCAAGTCTGAACTTTTCCGTGAAATATGCACATTCGATATTTCACTCGATAAAACATTTTAAAGCCGATTATATTTCATGCAGAAGAGTTTTTGTGAAGTGACGGTGAAACGTTTTAAAGTTCTATAAATTGCAATAAATCCCATCCGATATGCTCCATTATATCTCCCCTACCCCTACCCCTACCCCTCCCCACCCCTCCAGCCACCACAGTCCGTTGTTTGCTGTCCGCAGTCCGCAGTCCACAGTCCACAGTCCGCAATCCGTAACTCTCATTTCGCATCCTTCATACCACCCCTTCACCTCCCACACCCCACCCACCGCCGTCTAGTGCCGTTGCCATTAGACTTTATTTATCGGGATACAAAAGTCACCGCAAATATTAAACATTTGTTGTTGTCGTCATCGTCGTTGTTGTTGTTGTTGTGTTTGTTGTTGTTTATGTTGTTGTTCATGTTCCCGTTGATGTTGTTGTTGTTATTGTGTGTGTGCATTGGTCTATGGATGTAGCAATTGCTGTCGCTGCCGCTGCCCCTGCCCCTGCCCCTGTCGCTGCTCCCTCTGCCTCAGCTGCCTCTTCTGCCTCTGCCTCAGCTGCCTCTTCTGCCTCTGCCTTTGCTGGCTCTGCCTCTGCTGCTGTTGGCTGCCTTGTGGATGCAACACTAAATGCTTGAAAACATCAACACTGACGATGAAGCTGGGGTGTGGCTGGGCGTGAATGGAGAGGAGAGTGAAGGGGGTGTGGGGCATGTAGGAAACGCTCCCGTAGCATCCATGCAGCGATATTGCCGTCATGCCCGTTCGTATGCGCGTGTCCATGTCCATCCATATTCTGAATCCATATTGTGCTCGTGCCAAAGCGATTGCCCACCGCATGGAGCTGCCGTGGTGCCTGGACGAACGGTGGTGGCGGTAACGTGGCACAGAGTGGTGGCTGGGGGGATAGGAGCCGGTGCCAGAGAACGGACGGAAGCTGAGGTTGGGGCTGTTGCTGTAGGGGTTGGGGTTGGGTCTGGAGTTGAGGTGATGGTCGCTGGCATGTCGGATTTTCCCTCGTTTGTTTCGCACAAAACTCTTCTTTCCTCTCGCATTTATTGTACATTTTCATTTCGCTCGGTGTGAGTGATGGGAGTGCAACGGGCAATGGGCAATGAGCAATGGGAGGGGGGCAGGATGGTCGTGCGGCAATTGGAAGAGCTGGTTACCGGGTGCTGGGTGACGGGTGATGGGTGATGGGCGCCGGGTACTGGGCAGCGAGGAGAGTGGCTGAAAAACAGCCAAAGCCGCAGCCAAACAAACACATTTCAATCAAAACGCTTGACGGGTCGACGGGTCGAGGAGTTGTTGGGCCGGCGGGTCGAGGTGTCGAGGGGTTGGCTGCCACGTGGGTGGCCACGTTTTGTGCCACGGCCAACGTAACGCTCAAGTTTACGGCAATGGTGTCCCATGGCAGAGGGGGACTGGCGGCGGAGCAGCAGCTGGCAATCGGACGCTTGGCAAGCTCCGAGCCAAGGGTCTGGGCAAGTGGATCTCTATTTGCACTGCACTGCGGCTTGCTGAAGGCGCTGCACTCTGGGTCGACCTTAGGCAAAACCGAGACCAAAAATGGGTAAATAATATTGAAAAGTTCATCTATCGTTAGGGTCTGCTTATAAGCGGAAGTTGGAACCATCGGAAGGCTGTGTGTCGGTCAGCAAATTGTTTGCTAATGAAACCAAGCAAGAGCTTCAGAGGAAACTTCTAGGACTTCAAAGATTAAAATAATTTAAATATTGAATTTCTTAAAGGGTCATAAATCAATATTAATACCGAAAATAAGAAAAACTCAACAAGAGTTTTCTCTCTTTAAAAGACTCCTTACGTTCCTCAAGAGGTAGTGTCTAAGAGGACTAGCCGTACCATCAGAAGATGTACAAGGATATTCAAGTCCAGCTACATCTTTTGCTTCTAGATCCTACATCTTTAAACATTTCGGTCAATTTAATCTTGAAAAGTTATCGAAGAAGTTTCCAACACCAAGGAACCTGCTAGATGCCAGTGGACTACCCGATTGCTTCCTTTGGATTTATTTGGATTTCATGAACACCTAAAGAGCCGGTGGAAGCCCAATCAAAATTCAAGTCTCATTCTGAATGTGAAATTATGAATTTTCCGTTTGCAGAGCCTTGGGACTTTTCTTTTCTGCTTCGGCATTTCTCACATCCAGGCAATTGGAAATTCTTGATAGATCTATAAAAATTGTTGAGCTTTAAGTTTGTGGCTGTGGCACAGTGTGTTGCCTGCATAACTGTTGCTGTTGGCCATGGCCGTTGCCACAACTGCCGCAAAATGGCACTTGCCTGGGTTTGGACACAAGTAGTAGACGCGCATGTAGCAAGGACTACGTTGTTGACTGTGACTGCGACTGCAACTGCGACTTCGGCAGCGACTTGTGTTGCTCCTTCCACTGCCACTGACACTGCTAACACTTCTGCCAGTGGCAGTGCCACATGCCGCATGCCACATGCCAGCACAAAACTTCGTGTGCACATGTTTCAGTTGAAGCCTCAACTGTTACCGCTGTCCACGCGCCATCGACCAACTGATTTTGGCCAAACAAAATGAAGAAATACTCGTACAAAATGGCAAATGGCAAACGACACACAGCAAACGGCAACTGTGGCATGCCCCCACCCCCAATCAGTCGCCCATAGCACTTACGCTTGCATTGCGAGTCGAGGTTGAGCATACAGCCAAAGGCAACTTTGTCCTCGATGCCACTCACCAAACTAAAACCAGAGCCCGAATCCAAATCCAAGCCCAACCCCAGCTCCAATTCCAATTCCAATCCCAAACCCAGACCCAAACCCAAACCCAAGCCATGAGCAAATGCGAGTCCTACAGCAAATGCATTCAAAAGATTTCAACTCTCAATCTGAGCTCTAAACAGGACTCACTGACATCTCAAGTTGACTAGAAGCAGTTGAAACTATTTGAAACAATCATCTTTTGAAGTGCTGATACTGAGATGGAGATGGAATGGAGATGGGACTGAGGCAGGGACGTCCAGTGGAGGAACAGACGGGGTTTGAGTTTGAGTTGAAGTTCGAGTTGGTATTTAGGATCAAGTTATATTTGTTTGCGAACGAATAACACACTGAGGATTGGTTGAAGTCCTAGATGGAACGTATGAATAATATATCAAAGGCACCAGGCCGAATATCCTCTTTAAAAGATTAAACTAAATTTAGCTGTCAACTTTGCGCTCCTGGCCACTTTGACGGAGTCTAAGCCAATTGCCAACAAATCTATACACCACATGGACACGAAAAGTTAATGAGTGAAACTTCCCTGGGCAGCTCATTTCGCCAAGTCCAAGTCAATTTTAATGGGAAGACTCACTAGTCTAGGGTCTAAGGCAAAGGCAAATCAAATGAAGGCTGAATAATGTATCAAAGGCTCAGTTCGAACTTGTAGTTTGTCGTGGTTCCTAATGAGAAGGAAATGACGTTCTAGAAAATAAATTCCTTGCAGGATATAAATAATAAATTACCGAAGGGTTATACACACTGAGGGTAGGAGCCAACCTGGTAAAGGTCTACCCCTATCGAAGGTAGGGCGCTAGCGGTATTTTCCAGGACTTAATGAGTTCCTTAGTCCACAATAATTATAAACTTTTCAAAAGCGCTTCTATATCGTGTCCTTTGCATTCGAATAGAGCAATTAAATGACTGAATTTTTTATCAACGAAACTACCCTCTAAAGGTATGTTCATTGTAATAACTATACCTTCTGTGGTTTAAGTGAGTTCCAGGAAACATTCAAGCCTGAGCTCAGGTATTATTAATGGTAATTAGTTGCGAACCTTAAGTAGTCAAAGGATAATTATTGTTCAGTTGGATACTTGAATAATATTTGCAAAGTAGATTATCCATAACAGGATCCTACCTTTAGAGAAATTGTCATTTGGCGAAATAAACTATATACTTGAAATTCTTGAGAGGTTTGTGACCCTCGAGGGTCCTCCGTCGCCCGACCCCCGCTCCCCACCCCTCTAAAAAAGCACCTGCTAGTACATATAATTTTGTTGCGCCTCAGTCTCTCGCGTTTGGTCACGCCATGTCGACATCTCGTGGAGGTGACTTAAGGATTTGTACAACAACATCATTAGGGAAATAACAAACCGATTCGTTTAGTCTACCATCAAAGAGGTTAATTTATTTTATATAGTAATTTAACGGGGTCCATTCCTTCGGTTGACCCGTTCGTATTAAATTTAAATGAATTCCCAATACCTGCCGGGGAGTGGGGACAGCTGCCCCTGGCCATGGCAAGGCTCGCATAGCTCCACTTTGCATTCGTTTGCTGATGGCTCGTTCGTGGCTCCATTTTGGTCTTACCCCCAATCTCGGCTTTCTTCAACCGACTCCATGGACCCGACTCCTCTGCTTCCCCTGGCTCTCTCTATCTCTCTCGCTCTCTGGCGGCTTCTCTCCGGCCTGCACTCTGCGGATTGTCGATTCAGCATTCTTGATGCATGTGGCACGCAAGAAGTCATTAAAAAGCGCTAAAATGCGAGGGGAGCTCAAACTCTTAACGGGCGTAAAAACGAGGCAGTTGCAAGTTTTAGTTCCAGTCAGTCACCGGATGATGCAGCAGGCCATAAAGAACAACAATGCGGCACGAAGACCTGCCCAACAGAATGACAAGAATTTGGCACACAAAAAAAATAAAAATAAATAAAAGAAAAGAAAAAAAGAGGTAAAGAAGAAAGGAAATACGAAAAGAAGGAAAGAAGGAATCCAAGAAAAGCTAAGAAAATGAAAGAAACAAAAACATAAACAATGAAAGCCCAAACGAGTCATCAACCGATTCGACCTGCCATCGAATTGCATGTGCCTAGGGTATGGGCAGGACAGGCAGGGGGGTGGTGGGCGAAGAAAGTGGGAGAAGGGGAGGGGAGGTGCTCCAACGCAATGTCTACAAGTAAACAAAACTCAAATTCCGACCTGCATTCCCGCTCTCTTTGTGTCTCTCAATCTCTTACTCCATCTCCATCTCCATCTCTCTCTATGCCTATCTCTCTCTCTCTCTCTCAATCTCACTCTCTCTTCTCCTCTCGTTTTCTTCCTCTTTCTCATTCTGTGATCAGCAAAGATCCATCCAAGATCGAAGATAGCCAAACAACCTGCCAACCTGCCAACCTGCTGGAAGCTTCTTCTGCTGCTGCGCTCACCCGAACTTCTCTCAACTGACAGTTCGATTACATTCTCCGACAGGGTTGGGTATTGGTCGGCGTGCGGTAGCTCTGACGTTGACTGCAACTGTGACGTTGACTCTGACTGCGACTGCGACTGCGACTGAGACTGAGACTGGGAATAAGACGCGATTCTTCCACTTCGTTTACGACTTCAACTGCATTCCTTCATATTTCGCAACGTTCAAGAATTCCATGAGCGGGCGGGTTATGTTCCTTTGCTTGTTTGCGATGTTGTTGTTGTTGTTGCTGTTGTTGTATTGTTGTTGTCTCTGATGATTCTTGGAACTGCGTTTTAGTACCGCAAGTTGTAAACCTATTGCACATACGATGCGTTATACGAATACAAGTATAGCCTCTGGTATTTGGGTTGCCATTGCTCGTGCGCAAATTTGTGAACTTAAAATGGCAATTGGACAATGGACTTGGTCTTGGTCTTGGTCTTGGTCTTCGACTTGGTCTTGGTCTTGGTCTTCGACTTGGTATTGGACTTAATGTTGGTCTTCGCATTGATGTTGTTCTCAGCTTTGGACTTGCACTTGGACATAAACGTGGACGTCAACGTGAACGCAAACGCAAACGCAAACGCAAACGTGGACGTTACGTGGACGTAGACGTGGACTTTGCAAGGCGACTGGAACCAAATGTGGGCACGTCAAGGTGATGGTTCTGGTATTTATAGCTAAGCTCAAACGACTGTGTTCGAAAAGCATAAAAACGTGGGAAATTACGAGCTTTGGGTGGTCCTTTCGGGAGCAGTTGCTGCAGCAACTAAGTGCGGCCAAGGGTATAAAGGATGTTAATGAAGCGATGATCTTCGCTGAAGCCCTAAGATTGAAAGATCCTTACTGATACTTTAAGTTGAAACTTTAGGCTTTCCAAATCTCTAAAATGCTCGCAACTATGTGAATCCATCCATGTAGTCCTCCAATTCTTGGCAGCAACGATTTTTAGAGACGACCGTAAAAGTCTTGTCAAGGGCATAGGAATCCTCTTCAGAGCAGTACAACCCATCAAAGCCATTGATAAAATGGGTCCCCATAATAGTTCCAGATTATAATCCACTTGAATTGTGTTCCCAGCTTCGGTCCTGAGAGCTCCGTTTAATTGCAAAACGATAAGTCGATTGGCACTTCTCCCACAAGCGCTGGCCAAGTGTGTGCCGTAATTTTCCACTCACGTATCGCATCGGGCATGGGAAGTGGGTTAATCCGTGCGGCTCATGTCACCTCCGAAGCACTCCTCAAAACACCAATTAAGCCAGTAACTAGCCATAAACTGGCTTCAATTGTGGAGGCTACCTTTAGCCTAGTATTTCTCTCGCCGTGCCTCTCCATTGGTCTCCATCTCAAGTGGGATTACCATTGGTCTGTCTTATATTTTCCATATCAATTATGCTCTTTCTCTCTGTATAGATGTGTATCTATGTGTGTGTGTGTGTGCATATGTGTGTGTGTGTGCGTGTATGCGCTTGTAGTCAGTCAGTGGCTGCTTATTGACCCCCCGAGTCAAGCCCGAGGCACTTGTTGAATTGTTTGCCTCTTTTTCTGTCCCTTGGAGTTTGTTTACAAATTGTAATGGAAACTTTTGTAAATCTTTCCATGCAACGAAAATATTCCAGAAAATGTTTCATTCATGCGAAATGAATAGCTACACTTATACAGCCGCATACACACACCCACAGATACAGACACATTCACAGATACAGATACAGATACAAACTTGAGCACAAATATTGTTGCAGTTGTTGTTGCAGACTTGGCCAAAGCTTATTTAAACACCGAAAGGAATACTACGCAGCAAAAGTAAACAAAGAGCCTGCCCGACCTCCAGATACCCTGTAATTCAGATCGAAGCAAAAGTCAAGGCTTTGCGGAGCTCAAAAAATAAAGGCTAAAAATATTATATAAGAAATAAGTTTAAGTCTTTCATAGCTTGTACTGACTGTTTCAACTCTGAGGCTTTACTGTACCCATTAGTCCCTCCGCTGTCCAGAGTTTACAGGGTATTCAAGCGATCGACATAACTAACTACATGGCAATTGGGTAAATTTCCATTGGAGTTTTGAGTCTTGTGTTAGGATTGTTGTTACCTTACTTTACTCCCTACAATTGTTGTGTGTGTGAGTGTGTGTGTGTGTGTGTGTGTGTGCACAGCTCATTAGTAAGCTGCTTTATGTGGCTGCCAAATAAGTAAAGTTCGAATTAAATTTAAAGGTGTACTAAGTAATAACTATTGACGTCATATGCCAGGGCAGAGCACTGCTTGGGGCAGGTTATGTGGTCGGGGCTTGGGTTGAGGGTACAGGGTACAGGGTACAGGGAATGGTGGATGGTGGATGGGGACTGGGGAGTAGGGGGTAGGTGTACCAAAAGCCAAGCTCATGCCCATAAAGTGCCTGAAATATGCGAGATTATTTGTATCTGATGGATGCATCCATTGACATTCGCCACGGCCGTTAAGCAACTTTCATATAAATCATAATGAGCAACAGAGGGACGAAAGACCGACTAAGAGATGCACTGAAAAAAAAAATTAAAATCGAAAATTAAAAAATAATCAAATTTGATAAATTAAAAAAAAAATTAACTCAAAAATATTTAGATGATTTTTAAATTTAAAAGTCGCTCGCAGAAAATTCTTTGAATTTTAGGGTCTTTTTTTGAAGTCTTAAGTTGGGATAGTTTTTAAAGGATATGTCTACTATGAGATATTTGCTAATTAATTTAATTTATTTAAAAATAATAAATAATAAAAAAATATATTGAATTTCAAAAATAATAATATATATTTGAAATATTAAATGCATTTTGAGGGACTGTCAATACTGAGGGCTCTCCCTGCGGCCAATATAAACTCCTTTTTGCACATCCTTTGCTGTCACATTTTGAGTACCCTTCAAGTTTGAAAGTGTATTTTTTGTTTTCCTCTCTTATTTTGCAAAACAAAAACAAAAACAAAAACAAAAGCGAATTGCGGATCGTTTAATTTTTTGAATGCGATTCGCGGACGGATTCATGGATTCACGGATTCGCGAATTCATTCACCTTTTAATCAGGCAACTGGTTTGATGTTGTTCTCGTTATTGTTGTTTGTTTTGTTTGCTTTTTGTTATTTGTTTTTGTTTTTGTTATTGTTATTGTTTTTGTGGATGATGCTGTTGCTGTCACTGTTGCTGTTGCTGTTGTTTTTTGGTAGTGTTGTCTTGGATTGTCCGATATGAATTTCCCTTTTTGTATGCGCCACGAAGTTCGTGATTTTCGAAGCGGAGCCACAGACCCGGCGATAAGTGGCCAACAACGTGAGATAAATACACAAAAAAATATTTAGATACGATTAACCAAACAACAGCAACAACAACAACTATCGAATTTACAACAATCTGAAGCAGAAACAAACACGATGACTCATCAAAATTGAGTCGCCAAAAAATATCGTCGCAAGTCATGTCAAGTTTCCGATCATAAAAGTCAAAGACCTCATTGACCGGGCCAACACACAGCCAGGCGGATAGCCCGCAGTTATTCAGAGTGTGTACAATGTGCCCTCCCTCCCTCCTATACTCCCCTCCCCTCCCCTCCCCCCGCTCGACAACCCCATCTCCCACCACAACAGACACTGACTCCAAAAATGAATGCAATGCAAATACTCGATGTATTCAAAGGTTCAATTCGTTAGTCAAAATTATTGAACACGTAATGAAACTTACAAATCTTTGAGTTGTTCGTGTTGTTGTTGTTGTTGTTGCTGTTATAGATTTGTTGCCGCTGTTGTTGTTGTTGTTGTTGCTGATGTACTTATTGTTGTTTTCGCACGAGCAAATCATGAATGAAGCCGTCGCATGTGCTGCCATTGCCATTGTCATTGTTGTTGTTGTTGTTACTGTTGCTGCTGCTGTTGTTGCTGCTATTCGATTCACCGTAAACATTCGATAATACTCATTCGAACTCCATCGTGGCCATCGTTATCGTCATCGTTGTTGTCGCCGTTGTGTTTGTCTGTTTGCACTTCACACCAATCCAAGTGGAAGATACGTCTCTCCCCCCTGTATCCCCTGTCGCCCACTCCTTCTGTCCCACCTTTCCTCTGTCTCTCCCTCCCTCCTCCCCTGTCCATTTGTCTCTCTGTCCATCTGTCCATTTGTCTCTCTGTCCATCTGTCCATCTGTCCATTTGTCTCTCTGTCCATCTGTCCATTTGTCTCTCTGTCCATCTGTCCATTTGTCCATCTGTCCGGTTGTCCATTGGATCTGTGTGCGGGTACCCACGTTTGTTGTTTCCAATGGTTGTTGTTGCTGCTGCTGCTGCTGCTGCTGTTGTTGTCGTTGTTGCTGCTGCTGCTGTTCTCGTCGCTTTGCATTTGTTGTTCAGCTCTTGAAGTTCGTACGTGCCTTGAATGAAAATTTGGACCTCGGCTCGTGTTTTATTTTCGCAAATTATCTTTGACTAAAAATCTACAAAATTCATGAATGAGACAGCGAAAGCAAAACTCAAGGCAAATTGTCAATATATGTGAATGCAAACAAACAAATATTGGTATGCACATACACACACACACACACACACACACACACACACACACACACACACATATTCATATATGCATACCTATACACATGCCAGGTTATACCTACATATATTGCCTTTTATGCTCCTCTCCTTTCCGACGCACAAATGGAATTTGCGTGTATGAAACGATGCGTGTGCATGACTGTGTATGTGCGTGTGTGTGTGTGTGTCTTGTTAAATTTTAAGCATACGGAACTTTAATATCCATATCTCTTGCTGCCATTTATCTTCAAAATCAATAGCAGCTCAATTTATAGCTTCGGTTTATTTACAATATTAAAAATTTTATTAAAAATTAATATTGACTTTTTCTACACAAGAAACACAGAAATTTGTGTAAATTCACTAAATGTTTTTTCTGCTCGAATGAAACTCTATTAAGTTTACCGTTAGTTGCACTTGCATTGATATAAATTGAAAATATTTTGTTAATCTTTAAGCCCTTAAATTGTATCCATGCACTGCCTCAATTTGATGTGCGTTTCTCTGGCGTTTAATTACTTTTTTAGCATGGAATTTCTCAACCTTGTTCTGACTTTATATATTTTGAATTACACTTAAAGTAAACTTTGAATATATATTAAATTTCGATTTTTATTAATTTTTTATTAACTTGCCTTCAAAATGAAAGCTGTGCATTTTACATGGATGCTTGCGGTAAAAGATACTTTTGTATCTTAAGATTGCACGGAGTATCTTTTTGCTTGGGCTTAGTTGCAATTACTCAAAATACCTGATTTTTCGTTAGTTAAGATATATACTTAAGATCGGGGTGTATTATGGGATATATTTGAATACAAGTTTGACTGATATTCCCGAAGTTTAAACAGACTCCTCCGAAAGTTCTGCTGCTCGAGCAATGGGAACCTTCTATTAAGGCTAACTTATTTATAACCGTTATTATGAACTTCCAGCTATATATATATAAGTATATATATCTGGATAAAATAATATAATTATATAATACATTTCTACATTATTCGGATTTGATTGATTGATGCTGAACAAAAGTTGAGCAATCTTTTCGATGGGCTTCCAGACTCTGTCAATGGTTCAGCCTAGAAATTCCTCTGGGAATCCCATGAAATTTCGCGTAGTACTCAAAATGAGGTTTACGAAGGCTCATCCAAAGTTTCTCAATATATTCCCACGTGGTATATGAGTTGCCACTATCACCGAGTGTGCAGTTATTTTTTGTCAAGTTTTTATGATCGTTGCCCCAGTTCCTCCGGTCGCCGGAGTTGGAGTTTGAGTTGGAGTTTGGGTTGGAGTTTGGGTTGTGGCTCTGAGCTTTGTAGCTTTCCCAGGTAGTTGGCTACTGAATTACGCAGCTCCGTCTATTAGCCACCTAGTTAGCCACTAAATGTTAGCCACTAAGTGTTAGCCACTAAATGTTAGCCACTAAATGTTAGCCTGTCAGGTCAGAGTCAAAGTGGTAGCTAGAGCCATGACTAGCATGGAGTGTCATGTCTTCTTCAGGTACACACAATCGTGCCAGTGCGTACTCTATAATCTTGGCCATTTGAACACGTTTAAAGCCATGTTCAACATGGGCCACTTAATTTCTCTAAAATGTCATATTTAATTTCGCATTTAGACGTCTTCATTGCCGCACTTTGAGGCACTTCTAATGTCTTTTTGGTTGGCTAACTTCGGCCCGAGCTGCTTCACTGGCTACCTGCATATCTAACCCGAAGACGCGGTAAGCTGAAGACTTATATATATATATACATATTATATATATATATATTTCTTTCTTTTTGCTGTTTCAGCGATTTCCGGTTTGGTTTCGTTGTAAAAATTGTGTACGTTTTGGTATTTTAGGTTCACACGTGCGCGGGTAATAAACTTCAAATGACCGAAACTGAAACTGGCGCTCGGCGATTTAAGTGGCCCGTGTGCTGTGCGTGGTTTGAGGCACATAGAGGGGCATGTAGTGCCCCCTAGACATGAGTGTGGAGTGTACTGAGCGGTAGACCCCACGTGTAGACTCGCCAGGCCAAGCCAGACCAAGCCAGGCCCAGCCAAGCCAGGCCTGTGGTATACATGTGATATATATCAACGCAATACCCAAAGACCCCAGCGCCGAAATCAAGTCAAGTACCGAAAAGCAAACACTTTTGCAACGCACTTCATTAAAAAAAAAAAACAACAACAAACTGAAAACCGAAAAACCGAAAAACCGAAAAACCGAAAAACCAAAAAACTGAAAAACCAAAAAACAGAAAACAGAAAAATTTAAAACCGAAAATCTGAAAACAGAAAACAGAAAACAGAAAACAGAAAAACTGAAAACAGAGAACTGAAAAATTGTAAGACCCTCTGCCCACAGTTGCCCCCCATCCGTCCCTGTCTCCTTCCCGTGCCCTTCCCCAGTTAAAATCCGAGGCTCCGCCCGCCCGCCCACTTTTTAAGGTTTACCTTTTTAATGTATCTTCAGTGTTTATCATTGTCGAATTTTAATTAAATTATGTTGAAGGTAAGCCAAGTCAAGAATGGAGACACACACACACACCCCCACAACCACACACCCACACACACACACACACACACACATAGATATATATAATGAGTGACTTGTGTGTAGCTTCTGTTTGTAACATTCATTTGGCCACAAGTTCAATGCCTTTGAGTAAATTTTAGACGCTCTGCTCATTGGCAATTACGAGCTTAATTTTATTGGCTACGGACAAGAGGGGGGGAAAGGCAGGAGGAGGCAGGGGGCAGGCCATGGGATGGGCTTCTTTAAATTGGCTCTTGGGCATGGAAACGATGCCAAGGTAACGGTCGGTCCTGCCCTGACCCAATAACCCCTTGCCAAACTTTATTACGTGGCGCTGAGTGAATGAGTAACTGAAAGAGTGAAAGAGAAAGAGTGGAAGAAGGAGAAAGAGAAAGAGAAATGTGGAAGGGAGCACGTGAAATGAGGGAAATGGAAAATTAGCTCGAACTCATTAAAATTGCGCATTCGGCTCCTCTGACCTGTGCCGCCTCTGCCCCGCCGCCTACTTTCCACCCCTTTGGCTGGCTCAAAGGTTTTATTTATTTTTTAGGGCGTGAGGCGTGGCATTCACTTCTAATAAGCAATTTTAAAATATTGAATTACATTTACATGGCACTTGTGTGTGTTTAATGCTCCAACCGTGGGATTGGCTTGCCCTAGAAACGGCTGGCCGTACATGAGGAAGGCAATGGTGACGGGTGGCGGGTGGAGGGTGCAGGATGTAGGGACCCTCTGAAGGGGTGGGGGAGAGGGTAGGAAGCAAAGGTCCTTATGCATAATCACGCGCTCGGGTAACATCAAAATTTAATTTATTAATCACCCTTCTGTGACCCAATCCATTTGTGCAATGTGTTGACTCGACTGTCCGGAGGGGGGATGAGCGTAGTTAAGCCCAAAGGACACCCAACTACCAACCGATTCACCTTCCCGACTTCCCCCTCCCCACCCACACACTCATAGCCTTCACCCGATCCATCGCCCCAGCCACTGGCCATTCAAATGGTAAGCGTAAGCGTTTTGTCGCCGACTGTCATTAAAATCGTCTGTGGCTAATTCAGGATACACACTTAAGTGGCAATGCTAATGTTAATGTTAACTTTCATATCCTGTCAAAGGAGTACAGTCCAACAGGGGAATGGATACGATGGCCACATTATCACACTGGCGCAAAATCACTAGTTCTGGGTATCAAATTTCAGACTCTTCAATCAACTTCTTTACCCCAAGTTGAACTTGAAGAGGGCGAGCGGTAAAAAGGATTCCTTGTAGGTTCCTTACTTTGACTGACTGCCTTAAGTCCTTAGATTTTCAGTAGGAGGGATAATATTGTTCAAAAATATCCTTATTATTATGTCTTTACTTCTTTAAGATCTAATTAAAGTCTCTCCTATCCTTGAGCATTTCTTTCTCAGCCTTGAAAATTTGAACTGAGATCCACCCTGGGTTTTTCCTCTATAATCTCGATGATGGTGAACAAATACAGATACAGATTTGGATCTGGTTACATGCAATACATAGATATATAATATATTCTGTCTTTATTTGTATATTAATTTTAAGGATCTTCTGTAGGATAGAAACCCTTCAGCCGCCTTCAATAATCGCTTTGAACTTCGCTTCGATTTTCCCTCAGGCGACATTTCACTTTTTCTTTCCTCTCATAAGTCTCTCTCTCTCTTCCAGCTTTTCCAGCTTGCAACTTTTGCAATTTTTCCCTCATTTTCCTCACACTTGCTTCTTCTTCCTCTTCTTTTTTTAGTTTTTGCCCCACTGTGCCTGCGAAGTTTGCTTAACTCCTTTGCTAATAGACTTCACAAATGATTTGGCTACAAGTTTGCACAGATGCTGCACAGTTGCTGTGTGTGTGTGTGTGTGTGTGTGTATATTGATGGGTGTCGATGTGTGTGTATGATGGGGTGTGCTGAGGATGTGTGTGCCTTCTGTGGCATTAGTGCAAATGGTTCGAAGTGTTAAGCTATATAAGCAAATGTTAGTGGTTACACATTGGGGGCCATCAGGCTCATATGCTGATATCCTGCTCCTTGCTTTTTATGGCTCTCTACCATTGGCCACAATGTCCTGCAGGTACTGGCAAGGCCTTCGGTTTGTGCTGCGGCTCATTTCCGTTCGATAGGGTTAAGTCAACAGGCTAATTTCACTTTAATTTTAAGTGCTAGTCTCCGGGCGAGTGCTCAACATTTTTTCTCAGCTTCTCTGAGGCAGGATTCCTGATGTTTTCCCAAATGAATGGTGGCTGCTGTTGTTGTTGTTCTTGCTGTCCTGTCGCCTGGTCGTCCAGGACTCACTCGGAAGTAAAATTTTATGCACAAGTTGTTGGTAGCGCGTAAAATTTGATAGGCTACTAAAATTTCTATAAAAGTGTGTGCATAAAATTTCTCGCCTGCTTCCACCAGACCCCAGAACCCAGTACCCAGTACCCAGACCCCAGACCCGAACCCTAGAGCTTCCATCCCCTATTCCACAGTCCATAGTACCCATCCCCTATGCCCCACCAGTCTGATATTTCCGTTTTGGGCTGAAGCGACGTATTAAAACTTTATATGCATTATAAAATTGGATTTTATGTCACTCTCCAAGCTGCCATTAGCTCAGCGACCGACACCCCGCGTGCCACCCCCCACCATACAACTGGGTAGGGCAGGGGTTGTTGTCATTATTGTTGTTTTGTTGTTGTTGTTGTTTTTGTTTTTTTTTTTTTTGTTGCTGTCTGAAGGAGGGGCCGGGGCTGAGGCGAGAGCAACAAAGAAAAAATAACAAATATAAAGCCGACATAAAATTTTGATAGTCAATTGCGTGCAAAAGAAGTTCGAATGTCGCCTCGTCCCATTGTTTCCAGGAACTTTCAAAAAAAACCAAAAAAAACCCAAAAAAAAAATAAAGAAGAAGAAGAAAAAATCAACAGGAACAACAAAAAGCGGAGAACTTTCCCATAAAGCTGAAAATGTTTCAAATGCCGTGTAATGCACGGAATATCATCATAAAAGAAATACGGAAAGAACTTCACATTTTCCCTCCGCCCTCCACCCTCCACCCCCTACTTCCCACTTCCTTCCCCCCTCACCTCTTTTCTCTTTTTTCGGGAAACCGCAGAAAAGCGAAATGAATATTTTCCCTGCTCCTCAGGACCCCAAATTACCATGTGAAGTCGAGCACTTCGGACAGGCGGCTGGCAGGGGGTGTCTGCGGGGTTAAAGAATAATGGGGTGAGGGTGGAGGTGGAGGTGGCGGGTGAGGGGGTTGAGGGTTGCGCTCTAAAATGTAACATTTTAACATTTCTTTAAGTATGTTTTGCCCTTTTTTGTTGGCCCCGTTTTTCTCCACTTGTATCCTTATTTTTAGTTCTCGCCGTTTGCTGTGTTGTTGTTGTTTTTTTTTTTTAATATTTCCTTGTTACGCATCATTTGCTTTAATTCCTGGGGTGGATTTTTGACCGGGCCTGCCAACTCGTCGCTGGCTGAAAGGCCGAGCAGAGGAATCCTTAATTGCATAAGGACTTTTCGAATAATTGACTGCACTGCTTAAGCCTCAATTTGTCACATCAAATTGAGTCCTGCCAAGTGACACGGGGGTGTGGCGGCAACAGGACATTGGATACATGGGAAATTGACAGGACGCTCGAAGAAATGAAAAAGTGTGAGAGCTGGAAGTATGTTGTCCTTGTGTCTATCATTAGAAAATAAATTCACATTGACGGCCCAAAGGATGTTTGATTGTCCTTTGATAAGCTGTCCAAGTGAGTGAAAACCCAGACAAGGATTTCGATGTTGGTCAGACTTGAAGGTGGCATGGGCCATGGATTGAGCGAGAGGATGTCATATGAGAAGGAAAAACCCTCGTAAGGATGTTTTCCTTGGAACGTCTTAACTCAAATGTCGCTCTCAGCTGGAGGGTGGACGGTGGAGGGTGAAGTGGGAAAAGCTACATCCTATCCATTCAGTTAAACGTTTTCACAGGATTTTCGACCTCAACCATTCAACCCTCGCCCCTCCCCAAGTTTTTCTCTTTAATTTGTTCGCATGTCCTTAATCACAAACTATATAATTTTTTCCATAAAATCTGCTGACTGTGTGCTGAGGTCGAAACTATTGATCATTCCACATATTCACAATTTTCCTATACCCTGTAAATTCTGTAGTTTGATTAAAGGATATATTAACTATCTATTCATTTACGTAACAGCCAGAAGTATCGATACTCTGAGGTTGACGCTTTTTAATTTTTATCTTCTGACAATTATCCTCTCGTTAATAATCCTTTCTTCGGGACACATTAAAAGTACCCTATGGTTAGAGACTTGATATTTCTTCCAATTCTCCTTTTTTCTTCAGATATTGTATCTATATCTTTAATAATAAAAATTTGGCACCTTTTCCTCGCTTTTCCTTCAGATTTATTTAAAGTATCTAAAAAAACAGATTTTTCCATGGTCCCCTTTTTTAGATATTGTATCTCAAAACTTTAACAATATGAAGGATATTCAGAAAAGTATCTTAAATGTGAAAGGACTTAAATCACATAGGGAGTAAAATTGCTTAAGGAAACTGGAAGGCATCTTAAGACCACACACAAAATCTATTTACAGGGTATCTTGAAGTAGATCACAGTAGCCACATTTGTTCCCAAGGATAAGTCAATTAAAAGGATTCTACGACTCAATTTTGGGGGGTCGTAAAACAGAGGCCAACATGGAAATGCCTGTAACTAATTTTTACCATCAGCATCTGGTCAAGATCTTTATCATCATCGAGTGATGGGAAGGGTAGGGAGGGAGAGGGAAGGGATAGGGAGAGGGAGAGGAAAATAGAGTGTGAGAGAAAGAAAAGTATACAGAGAGAGGAAGAGGGAGAAGGAGAGGGAAATAGCTGTTAGCCATGGTTGACTTTTATGACCATCGACCCTCCCATTTACCTCTGGAGAGCCTTGTAAATGTCATCGGTGGAGTCCTTTTCTTCAAATTGGCCAATTGTTGTACAAAACATCAGCGACAATAAAACTGAGCAGGCTGCCCGGAGGCGTGGCAGGAGTGCTACTTTATGTTTGTCTGGGTGTACATGTGTGTGTGTAAGTCTGTGTGTGTGCGAGAGTATTTTTTGTGATTTTTAATGTTTTTACGAGCGTATAAAATTATTATATTTTATTTGGTGTGGCTGAAATGTCCTGGCCATGGCCCATAACTCATACGACCGTTAGATGCGAGCAATGAGATAGGCGCCGCCGCCCAGGATGTGGCACAAACAACAGTAAAATAAGGTGGCACAGGCCGTGCCACTGACTGTGGCACAGACTGTGGCACAGGCCGTGGCAGTGGCAGTGGCAGTGGCAGTGGCAGCGGCAGATGCAGTGGCACTGGCGACACTTGAGCAGCGGCAATACTGCAGCATTCAAGCTAAACGACATTCCTTTGACTTATGGGGCAACATTTGCTGCATTGCCGTTTGCTGATTGAGCCACTTGCCACTTGCCATTTGCCGCCTGCCAACGACCAGCGACCAGCGACCAACGGACAACGGCCCACGTCCAAGAGGCGACAACCATCGACCATCGACCATCGACCATCGACCATCGAGCAACGACCCACGACGAGAAGCGCGCGATGGCGGAGGAAAAGGCCATCAAATTTGATTGCCAACTAGAAGGCGGCTGGAAAGCGGCTGGAAGCGACTGAAGGCGGCGTCAGGAGGCGGCAGCAGTAGGCGGCGACTTATCCTTGACTCTGGCGGCGGCGGCAGGTGCACTCGTCCACTGAGTATTTTGGCCATCTCGCGGACTCCGCGCGTTGCCATAATAAACCAATAAAAGCGGCCACTTGCAGTTCCAATCAAGTGACTTTTATTGGGCACCGAGAATAAATTGCCATGGCCCATGGCATGTAACCAAAATAAAGTCAAGTGCCGCAACTCTTGGCCAGGTAACAACAGTAAGCAACAACAACAACAGCAATAGCAGAGGCAACAAAAATGGTAACAAAAGCAACATCAGCATTAGCAGCAGCTTTAGGAGTCGGAAAAGCATTACATTAACTCAACGAACATTGAATACACTTTGTGAGTCTGAGGAAGAGACTTCAGGATAGGATTTCGGGAAAGGACTCGACGGGATATAGGAATAGGGAAAGAAATAAGATGAGACTCGGTCTGTAGGAGGTAGGAGGTAGGACGTAGGAGGTAGGAGGTAGGAGGTAGGAGGTAGGAGGTAGGACGTAGGAGGTAGGAGGTAGGAGGTAGGAGGTAGGAGGTAGGAGGTAGGAGGTAGGAGGTAGGAGGTAGGAGGTAGGAGGTAGGAGGTAGGAGGTAGGAGGTAGGAGGTAGGAGGTAGGAGGTAGGAGGTAGGAGGTAGGAGGTAGGAGGTAGGAGGTAGGAGGTTGGAGGTAGGAGGTAGGAGGTAGGAGGTAGGAGGTAGGAGGTAGGAGGTAGGAGGTAGGAGCTAGGAGCTAGGAGCTAGGAGCTAGGAGCTAGGAGCTAGGAGCTAGGAGCTAGGAGCTAGGAGCTAGGAGGTAGGAGGTAGGAGGTAGGAGGTAGGAGGTAGGAGCTAGGAGGTAGGAGCTAGGAGCTAGAAGCTAAGAGCTAGGAGCTAGAAGGTGGGAGCTAGGAGCTAGGAGCTAGAAGGTAGGAGCTAGGAGCTAGGAGCTAGGAGCTAGAAGCTAGAAGGTGGGAGCTAGGAGCTAGGAGCTAGAAGGTAGGAGCGAGGAGCTAGGAGCTAGGAGCTAGGAGCTAAACGCTAGAAGGTGGGAGCTAGGAGCTAGGAACTAGAAGGTAGGAGCTAGGAATTATAATAGAGAACAGGAGAAAGAAAAGAAGTCTTGAAAATGAAAGACAGGATAACATAGATGGGAAGGACATATGTGACAGATATTTAATATAAATGAGATTCAAGTCCTAGCGACTTTTGTATAGCTGCGATTTTCATCCTGAGGAAATGCCACTTGGTAAAGTAAGACCTGGCTTTCAGTGTACCCCATTCGGAGTTAGGGTATGTACAACAACAATAATAAACATGTAATGAGCCGCTTTCTTCACCGGGTCGGCAAATGCATGGTAATAGATTTCGATTGCATGCCGCATGCCGCATGCCGCATGCCTGGCCCCGACGTCTAGGGGGAAAAAGCTGTGGGGTAACTCTTGGCGAGTTGAAGGAAGGAGAACGGATTGTGCGCCGGGCAGGGGTTAGTTGGATAGCTGGATAGTTGGATAGCAGTACGTACCTCCTCCCCACCACCCACTTCTCCGCCCACAAGCCCATCGCTGGACGCGCGATTGCTTTAGTCATGGTCTGCGGGCCATGTGCGATAATTATGGTAATATTTGCATTTGCGTGTGGCTCCGCTAAACAGTTGAGTGAGTCGGCGGGCGCCACGGACTGGCCAAGTGGTTGTTGTCTGCGGATCTTTAAGTGACCACCACCACCAGCACCAGCACCACCGACACCACCACCACCACCATTGATACCAGTTAAACCACCAGCAGCCGCGGCACCATAACCATCACTGCCGCCATTCGAATGGGTCTATTGGAGTTGCTTCCTTATTGCGGGGCGCAGCTGGAGATACAGTTGCAGTTGCAACCTGCAATTCCCGCCCCCTGTCCCGTCCGTCACTCCCTCCTCCCCTCTCGTACCCAGCCAAAACTCTTTGTCCCTTCTCTCCTTTCCAGCGTCTTGTTCTCTGTACCGCTTCAGTCGTCAGTCGTCAGTCCTCAGTTTTCTCTTTCGTTGCTTTTAATGGCATTTTAAACAGATAATACACCCCACTGTGTGCCACTGCCACGCCCATCAGCGGCTAGTCGCGCCTCCAATTAGGCGGCTGCCTTGAAATTCCAAGCCCAATTTCAATTTTGAATTCATATTTTCAAATTGAACGCGATATTTGTGTTGATTTTTTAATGGGCCGCTTTCTGTCCCATTTTTATGGGTCATAAAAGTAAATTACACGTTCGAACGGCCAACGGATTGCTGGACCCCAACCACCCCAACAACAGCCCCACCCACATCCCCATAGTGGCCATAGTGGCCAATGTGGCCACCCCCATGATACTCGTCAGTGTGGGCGTATCTCCGCTTGCGACTGTTGATATTTTCAATTTCTCATACGACAACCAAACTCTAATTTATGGACAGTCATAAAACAAAAAAACTTTCCCCCCCACCAGCCACCCCCTCCACCACACACCCCCGTACCGAAAATATAGAAAAAAAATTGGAAAGAAAAATATACCAAAATTATGGTGAAGGTTACAAATTAATTAGAGTGTTTTATCAGGTTTAATTAATATTTTCTTGTCCCTGCGTTTCTGTACTTTTTATGCTCCGAACAACCGACCGACCGCCTGACCGACCGCCCCGACCGCCTGACCAACCGCCTCGACGCTGCTGACGTCATCTGCCGGAGATCCCATGTCAAATGTCATTTGATGGCCCAGTTAGTGGCTACCGCTTAATGAGATCTACTTAATTACAAGTGCCGAGTGCCGAGTGCCGAGTGGCCAGTGCCCAGTACCGATTACAGCTCGAGGTTGTCATAAAGCCCCGAGTTATGTAAGACCCTTGGGTGCAGATATGGGCACGGAATGAGACATAAAAACTGAACAATCTGTTTTCATTAGTGGCCTCCTATTAAAAATTACTCATATGTCACATTCATCAAGACTCGTAGCGTCACTCGTGACGTGAGTGAAAGCTATGCTCTTCAAATTGTTATCGATAACATACGATATGGTGTCTAGTTAGGAGGTGGCTTAGTTCTCGCTTAGGAAATATAAAGTTAAATCGATTTATCGATGATGAAGTTCAACATTTTCTTTTATTAGAGTTAAAAAATAAGTCCATTAATTTATAAAGTTATCGATAGTTTATATAGTATTTAGTGAATTGATAGGTAACATATTCAAATTAGTGTTAAGATTGCCTTTGATTTCTTTCCCTTAAAATAATCTAAATAATGTCGAAGAAATGCAGCTTATAGCTACAACTTTTTATCGATTTATCGATTAAGCTATGTTTGTCATAAAATAATTAATATTTACATTTGAACTATTTTGACTGCATGAAATTTTATAGGAAAATCACTCCAAACTCAAGATGCACTACATTTACTTAAATGACATTTTAGTGCTGTTTGTTGGGTTATCGATAGTTACATGTTATCGTCAGTCTATCTATACAAGCATAAAAATAATGTAAGCTTGGTTGTGTGAACTTTAAGTTGGCTGAAAATGCCAATAAATTAAGGAACTACTAGGGACGAGTATCGATGACAAATTGGAAATGCTATCGAGTTATCGAAGGAGCGATTTTCGATTATTGACCCCTTTCATCTGTTTAAAGTCAAAGATGACCTAAATTTGCTTTATCTCAAACTTGAAAAATCGGAAATGAGGTTCAATCTTTTACAATCCTCAGGGTGTAGGGTATCGATACTCGATGCTGCCATCAATTTGTTGTATTCGATGCCGCCGATGGACCAATCTCGGAGTATCGGAGTTGATAGTCGATATTAATGATCCCAATTAAAGACGAGCAACTTCATTTTAGCGGCGCGATGACTAAACACATTGAAGTTAAGAGCTGAAACGGAGCGGGACGAGTGGAAAGGATGGGATAGCGGGATGAGTGGAAGAATGGGCGATGGTTCCATTTGGCCCCAAGGATATTAAGCGAAAATCACATGGGGCATGCTTTAAAGGGCAATCACCCGTATCCGACAGACAGAGACCCTCAAGATCCCGACTCCCGATGGCGATGGTGAAGTCCGTTGTGCTGCTGCTGACCCACCCTCCTCCCGCTGTCACACAACCGATCACAACGGCAACCAAGAGGATGTTGGAGAGGGGGAGGAGGAGGAGGCAGAGGGAGAGGGAGAGGGAGACACCAAAATTATAACGAGCATTAAAAACGGTTTTCGGTGTTCAAACAAACCACCGCGCGGCGCATTGTTAGTAACCAATGGCAGGAATTGGTGGTGGTGGTGATGGTGGTGGTGGTGGGGGACATAACATGCCTTCTCCAATTCGCATCCAACCTCCATTCCCTCGTTCCTGCTTTCCCCCCTGTCTGGGCCAACCATCGCATCACGTAACTGGCTTCTGGCCTGCGTAGGCGCTGGCCAAGAGCATTCAACCAAACTGTTGCATCCACAGAGTCACCTGAGAGCCGCAACTTCCGAGCGCGCATTACCGAACTGTGGGCCTAGTCCGAGCTCGTACCCGAACCCGAACCCAAAGCCCGATCTCGATCCCGAGGCGAGTGGCCAGCGCTTGTCGGCCGCAGCGTCAAAGTGGCCATAAAAATCATAATGAAGCGGCGACTAAAACAAAATGCCATAAAATGCTTTAAATGAAAACGGCATAAAAAGCCAAACAATAAAAAAGAGAGATGTCCTTCTTGGAATTCTGGCCAGGTCTCTGCCCGTTGGTCTCTGCCCGTTGGTCTCTGCCCGTTGGTCTCTGCCCGTTGGTCTCTGGCCGTTGGTCTCTGGTCTCTGGTCTCAGGTCTCGGGTCTCAAGTCCCCATACCCTGGGCTTTGGTCTTTGGTCTTTCGCTTGGCGGCGGCGGCGCGGCTCAAAAGCGGCCCGAAATTCTCAGCTCGATTGAAGTTTGGGGAATGGGAATGGAAATGGGATTGTGGGATATTGGCTGTGTGTGTGTGTGTGTGTGTGTGTGAGTCGGGAACGGCAGAATTCATTCAACAGTTTGTAATCAATGTGGACGTGCAGGACGATGGCCCAGACGCAGAGACAGACGCAGGGACGAAGCATCGACGAGGCGGAATTGATAAGCGATGCATTCAATGACCCGCACAGGTAGCTAACAGAGAACGAGTCGTGGACGGAAGAGAACGAGGAGAAGGAGAAGGAGAAGGAGGGGATGCAGGGATGAGAGGGCGTTATGGGCCAAAAGGAATTTCGCATCTTTGGCTATTTCGGTGGCGTTTAAGTGGCGTCAGGCTCAATCCTCCTGCCTTCTTTATGATCGCTTCATGCAGATTAAGACGCTGGCGCATCCGTTGGATCCGTCGCAACAGCGGGACGCCCCAAAGGATGATGTATGTTATTCTGAGAATCCTGGTAATAACGTTTAGAATTCGATTAGATTTCAATTGACGTTGATGGAACTCAGTTCGCTATAAGGCTCAGATGCACCTTTGTGGCCCTGCTTGCCCCAGGACAACACAATTTGGCAACAAAAACAAAAGCAAATTCAAATGAAGGATTCAATTTGCTTGCACTTCATGTCCTTCGCTAATAAAAGCCGGCAATTTCTCATTTCCCATATCCCATATCCCACATTTCAAATTTCTCATCTCACATTTCTCATTTCACATTTCGCATCTCCAATTTCCCATTTCTCATTTTCTCCATCTCTCGGCTCTCATTTCAATATCAATTTGAAATCCCGTGCAACTTTGAATCAACATCAGTTTTCAATCCGAACTCAAATCAAATGCAATCCACAAGCTCAGATTTTCAATCTCTGTGGCCAATTTGGAGCACTCAAAACTGTTCACAGGTTGCTTTTGTTATTCATATTGTTGTTGTTGTTGTTGTTGTTGTTGTTGCTTGTGTTGTTGTTTGCGGTGTTTGTTTTCTGTTATTTGATTTTGGTTGCCAGTGGAGACCACAAGCAACGCACTCGTCCACATCCAAAAGCCCCTTCTATTCCCATCCCCCATCCCCCATCCCCATCCTCGTTCCCATCTCCATTTACTCCTCCATCCTGTCCCCACACTCACCCCATCCCCAGTCACCAATTCCTGCCTGGCTGCAGGTCAATGCGCTGCTGCAAGGTAAATTCAAACGAAAGGCTGCAAATTCCTTAGAAAGGCATAACAGGAGTCCCGAAAGCCAAACACACACTAAAGGAATTAAAAACACATAAATGTCACTTTCGCATAGCTTTTTGTTTTATGGAGCATCCTTTTCGATGGACCGAGGACCATGGACCGAGGACTCTGTCCCTGGCTCGGTCACCGCAACGACGTCTCCGTCTGTGTCTTCACCTCCATCTCCATCCCCTACTCCTTCTCCGTCTTCATCTCCAAGTCCATCTGCAACTCCACCCCCCTCCCTCTCCCCCTCCGTTAACATCTACGACTTTAGCTGTGAGTCCGCGTCCAAAACAAACCCAAAACTAAGCCCAAAGCCGCAGACATGGCCACACTTCAGTTGCAGGTCGAACCTCAGTCTCAGCTACAGCTTCAGCGTCAGCCGTAGCCGCAGCCGCAGCCTCAGCTTCAGCCTCAGCCTCAGCCTTAGTCACAGCCACAACCTCAGGCTCAGGCTCAGTCGCAGCCTCAGCCTCAGCCTCCTTCTGGTTGTTTGGTCGAGTAGCAAATTTGACGCAAGCGCAACAAATTCACACACGCACACACACACACACATACACATACATGCATGCACATGAATGCCGTAACCAGGTTTAGACCAGACGATACCTGAACTTGACAATGAACTCGGTCATTTCGAGGGCAACAAACAAAAGGTGATTTACCTTTATCCTTTCTATGCGTCTTGCGAAACGAGTTGCTCGGCTGCCGCCACTACCTACGGCCACATTCAATAGATGTCAGTATACGGCATCAAATGCAGATACAGACGCACACACACATACACAGCTACAGATACAGCTACAGATACAGCTACAGATACAGATACAGATACAGATTCAGTCTCGGGTTCAGCCTCTGGTAGAGAATTTCTGCTGAAATTCATTCAGACGCACTTCGCACATTAACGCCCTGGTTTTTTGGCCCAGAAGCGTTGTCCCTAGCGTATCCTTTAAGGCTGCCCCTCTCACTGCATGTGCATGGCTGTGTATATGTATATGTATGTGTATCTGTATGTGTATAGGCCTGTGTATCTGTATGAGTATAGGCATGTGTATATGTATGTGTATAGGCATGTGTATATGTATGTGTATATGTATGTGTATCTGTATCTGTATGTGTGTGCGCTTGTGTGGGAACCAGTGGCGGCCCGTGGACATTCCTGGAACTCCGTCGGTCATTTCAAAAGTGTGCCCTACTTGGACTCCGTCTATTTAATCTCTGGAAATTAATGCGCTGCACTCTTAATCAATATAACACGATTTATCAATGATCGCCTTTTACAGTTTTTTTTTTTTTTTTGAGAAACTGTAGGAATTTCTTTACTCTTGAAATCCTGAAATTAATGATTAGCCGGCGATTGCATAAGGACTTCAATCGAAGCTACAAATGGTTACGGGGAAATGATCGATAATGTTTTGTTGTGAGAATGTGACTACTTTCAATGATCCTTTTGACGGCACGTATCCTTGAACTAGCTGCAGGGGAAGGGAAAGTAGTTGTATTTTTTTACAAAATGAAAAGGGATACTCACAAATCCCAAGGATGTGTTATCTAGGAGCAAAATATTTGATGTCTGGAACAGGGACAGTTTTATAGGGTATGGATCGAACTTAAGGACTAAAGAAATTTCAAAGTAAAGTTTCTGTTTGAAATTCCTGGAAATATTCAGGACTTGAAGGCGGATGTCACAGGCAGTGGCTATCAAGGACCCCTTTCGAGCTGTCAACGCGTGGAATTCATGCCATTTTCTAGGACTTCCCTTTGACCTGTCGTGACTGACCTCGGGCTGGATCAGAAAGCCTGGACCACTGGCGAGTCGCAATAAGACGGCATTAGGGCCACTCACTCGTGGCCAAAATCATAATTCAGCTAATAATACTTATCTTGGTATCAAATATAATTTTATGGTCAAATGCATTAACCCAAAGTTGGGGCTATTATTTCGTCGTTTACAGCACAAATGCTTTGTATTAATATTCACCAGTCGTTTTACTGTCCTCGTGCTTGACTCCCCCGACTCCCCCTCGACTCCTTTCACTAGCCTCGAAGTAAGCCTCAGCCCAAGGCTCGAATGTCCCAACGTCTATCCCAGACTCTTTCCGTCTACTGCAGACTCTGTGCATCCCCTACCCCTACCTCGTCTTCCCGTCTACCTCCTACCCTGCCCATCCGCCTACTCCTGACCCTGCCTTCCCGTCTATCACTTACCCTGCCTTCCCGCCATCTCATCTTCAGCTACATCTTTACTTTGAATCTCAACGCCATTGCCATTGCCATCGTCACATCCTTCATATCTGCTCCCTCCCTAAGCCCTTACCGCCCCCATCCACCACCCTGCCACCGCCCACCCGTCATTTGCCTGCACTTATAGTAGCCATAAATAACTGGAATATGGCCGTAATAGAACACATCTCCATTGGTCGCGGTTAACTGAACTCTCAAGTAGTCTCGATTAGCGATTATATCTCGCCGCATTGTCATAATTCTTGAGCTGCCCAACGCAAAACCCATTAGAATCTGAATCTGGATATATATACATATATAAACACACACATATACAGATACGTGTGTGTGTGTGTGTGTTGCCTCTGCCACTTTCAGCTATCGTCCATTGCCTGTTATAAAACTAGAGGTCTGAGCTCTCTAATAATTCGCCAATGGCAATGACCGACAGTTTAAGCCAAAAGAGAGAGGGAGAGAGAGGGGAAAGGGATTAGGAAGGAGGAAAGAGAATGGAGGGAGGAGCGTGCTTTGTGGCTGCTGCTTTCCTTGATATATGAGGCGATTGTGTTTATCAAATGCCATCATCAAATTTTCATTAACTTGTTTTTCGAATACAATAAATCTCGTCCTTGTTTAGCGGCAATCCTGAAACTTGCGCCAAGAATCGTAACTCGCTCCCTCCCAGCAATCCGACCTCCCCTCTGTGCAAGTGACTGATGAAGGGGGGTGCGGTAAGGGGGTAGGGGTGGGGAGAGGAAGTTGGAAACTGAGCTGATCCTCTCAATGTATGAACTTCGTTTCTACCCTCATATCCTTTTATCCATTATCCATTTATTAGTCATTGCGCCATAAATATGTCAATTCTGGACGGCCCAAGGGGGCGTGGCATTCAAAATTTCTAATTGCCTGTGAGGTGAGTCAGAGGCGAAGTGCGACAATCAGCGGCTACTTTATCAGGACAGTCGCATCAGCAGGACAGAACGACAGATTCGGGCTCGTCCAGCTGCCATGTCCTTTATTAGCCAAGTTTACAGACACATTTGTCAATTTTATGGTGGCCAAAAGGACCCAAGGACCTCACAAAGTGCGCTCCCGATTTGCCGCATTGCTATAATTATGAATCATTTTCTAGAATGACTCGTGCAACGGCAATGTCAGCAGCTCTGAAACTGGAACTGGAACTAAAACTTGAACTGGAACTGAAAGTGGAACTGGAACTAAAAGTGGAACTGAAACTGGAAATGGAACTGAAAGTGGAATTGGACTGGAACTGGAACAAGAACTGGAACTTTAACTGGAACTGGAACTGGAACTAGAACTTGAACTAGAACTGGAACTAGAACTTAAACTGGGACCGGAACTGAAAGTGGATCTGGAACTGAAAGTGGAACTGGAACTGAAAGTGGAACTAGAACTTAAAGTGGAACTGGAACTGGAACTGGAACGGGAACTGGAACTGGAACTGGAACCTGAACATAAACTGAAACTAGAACTTAAACTGGAACCATAACCATAACCAAAGTCAGAGCCAGTGATGTGGGAGCTGTTGGTGGAATTATAGGGTTGCCACCCCATGCAGCATGCCTCAGTTAATTACGAACAGAAGAGGCATCAACTTTTTTAATTCATTTGGCAAGTTTGGCATACATTTTATTGGTCCTGCCAGGATGATCGATGTGGGCATGGACTTGACCCATCAGTGTGTCTGATTTTATTGGAAAACTTTTCTCGATGCCCCCATGGCCGACCCCCTTTGGCCCAGAGCCTGCAGCCTTCTGTCTTGGCCATCGCCTGTCCCTGTCCAAATCATATTTTATGGCCCTCATTATTAGCTAATTTTTATGCGCCCCATCGCATCGCCACCTTCTAGGCGTCCAATTGCCCAGACCAGTGGAATCGTCGACAACAAACTGCTCCTTAAAAGTTAGTCCTGGCCACGTCCTTGCCTCCTGTTGCACCATTTCTTGGCTTCCACTTGACTGCAATAGTTGCTCCTCCAGTGGCCGCCTTTTAGCTTCTGCTTGATGGCTGCTTCCTGGTGGCTGGTGGCTGGTGGCTGGTGGATGGTGGCTGGTGGCTGATGGCTGGTAACTGGTGGCGTGTTCGTGGTGGCTATTGGCTCCTTCTGCCTCCGCCCCGTCACCTAGTCTAACCCACCACCCCGCCTGCTTGGCTGCCAGAGAACTGATAAAACTTTCTTAAAAATTATTTTTTGCATTTAAACGAGCGTCGCAGACAAAATGCGATTGCTAATTTTTCATGGCGGATAATGAATGATATATTGAGTGTAATATGCTGGCAACTGTTGGCCAACATGCCAGGCAGCGAGTGGTGGCAGCTGGTGATGGAAGGGGGAATGGGAAAGGGGGGGAGCAAGGCGGTGTCAGCAGCTGGCTGACTGAGCTAGTTGGCAGTGTAATTATTCAAACTATTTGTCGGCCAAGAGTTAGAAGAAGCGAAGCGAGCTTCTTCCTGTGCCACCGACTATCTGTGACCCCCCTCCCACTCCCCACCCCTCCCATCCCTCTAAATCTTTCCCCAACTTCATCCCTCCTGCTTTGTCTGCCTGACAGAGACAAGAGCGCTGGGGTAGGAGAAGGAGGAAAGTGGGCATTGGGCAGGGGACCAGGGCACAGGGGGGGAAGGAGGCCGGACTCACAGCCGGAACAGGCGTCAAGTGTGAAGAAGTCAGGGTGGTAATTAGCCAAAAAGTTTCCCTCTCGCATCACGAATGATGGAAAGCCGATAAAGAGTCCAACGATCTGAAATTATGTGCAACCAAGGAGCCACCCACTCAACCAACCAACCACCACTCCACCACCCACCGAACGGAACTATGCAAGACTGACCAAAGTGAAGACTCCTTCAAGTGCGAAGAGAGATTTGAATATCAGCGCATTTTCAGTCGGCATCCTGAAGTTGAAAAGCAAAAAAGACGATTTTCAGTTATAAATTAAAAAAGGAAAATTTATTTTCAATTAAAGTCGAAAACAAGAAATTTGAATTTTCCAATCTGTACAGTAGTTACAGCGTATGAAGAACAGCAAGGAGGAAAAACAAGGAATAATTTTGCTGTAACCCACAGCCTGGTTGCTCTTAAAAAGAATCAAGGATAATTCAAATCTAGTTCACCTGGAAAATGTATATGCTTTTAGATCCTGTAAAAAGTCTGGGAAATCCGGAAAACTCTTGATTAAAAATATGGCCTGAAAATTAGCCCCAAGTCTCAACCCAAAACTGAAATTAATCCGGAATAAATCTCAGTTCCTTTTCCTCGCAAAGGACATCCCAGGAAATTCTTAAGGATATCCAAAAGTTAACGTTCGTTTTCTCTTCGTTGAGTTTCCCAAATGACTGTCATAGGTAGAGATATATTTGGAAAGTCTTTAAGGACAACCCAAGGCTTACCCTGCGCAGATCTGAGTTCTTGTCGAACATAAAATGTTGCTCGTAAGAGATCCTTTTTGTGTGAGGACATTTCTGTGCTTGCTGAAAGCCATTTGCTGTGGCCCTAACTTTGTTATTAAAGAAGTTTATGCTCTGCCTTGGCCAGACGATGTCCTGGCTTTTGGGCCAAGTTAACAAATTGTTCAATTGATGGGCCATTTTATCATCTGAGGGTTTAGCCTGCAATCAAGCGTTCAGCTGCCATGTGACCGACCTGATAACTGATTTGTGATAAGCCAGCTTTCAATTTTGGGGCTTACATGTGCAACAACAATGCCAGCAACAGCAACAGCAACAACAACAACAACAACAACAGCAACAGCAAAAGCGACAGCATTCGGATGGCCATTACGTGGGCCAGAACAGACACATAAGGCTAATACATAACGTTGGCCGAAACGACTAATATGCGATTATGGCAAATCAAATGCCTTTTGGCTCGGAGAGTCAACAGCAACAACAACAACAACAACAACAACAACAACAGAAAAAAAGCAACAATGGAGCAAAACACACAATGGGAACGTCAACGACCAGGCTGTTGGTCAAAGCAGGAGTAAGTAAGGGGGTGGGGGGGTAGCCAAAATGTAAGGGAGAGGAAAAGGGATGCTGGGAGAGAGGGTGAAGAAAGCTGGGAGGACGAGGCGGGGGCTAACAAGATGAAGGCGAAGGCGATGGCGAAGACGAAGGCTCAGGCGACTTTCCAACATTTTGCACATCTGTTCGAATAATATATAGAAATTTTTTTTGGTCGTCCAGACGACTCACAGCGGCATATGTGTATGTGTATGGGTGTGTGTATGTATACAAGTATATGTGTGTGTGTGTGTGTGTGTGTGTGTGAGTGTGTGTGAGTGCTTATACATCTATATAAGCATAAACCCAAATATAATAAAAGTACATATCTAGGGTGGAGATCAAGGGGTGTGCGTGTGCATATGTGTGTGTGTGTGTGTGTGTGTGTATGTGTGTGTGTATGTGTCGCAAGTCTGGGAGTTGAAGCGGAGGCGACAATGGCAAAGGTTACTGACACAGCACGCACATTGACCTTGATCGCCGCGAACGTCTGGAGACGTTGCTGGCAAACGGGAAGCTGGAACAGAAAGGACGACGCTAGAAGCAGCGACAAGAGCATAGGCAGCAGCAGTAGCAGCAGCAGCAGCAGCAGAGGCTGTGGCAGCAGCAGCGGCAGGAGCGTTGCCCCAGACAGACAGACAAGGCAAAAGTAAATTATTTGCAAATTTATTTAGCTGGCAACACAGAAGCAGCCGCAATTCCCAACCTACCGCATTGTTACATCACGTAAGGCAGACAGAAATGAGAAGGCAGCAACAATAACAAAACACAAAAAAAAGGAGGCACACACACACACACACACACACACACACACGCACAGACTTACACACTTACAAAAGGAGCAACAGGGAACTAAGAGGCGGTGACCGGCAGGGCGGCAGGGCGGGGGGTAAAACAGGCGACAAGTAAGTTCGAGGGTCGCGAAGGAAGTCAGGGGTAACGAGAGCAGCGGCGGCGGTACCGAGGCCAATAACGGTGCTTGTGCTTGGCCAGGATGTGCTCGTTACGTGTCCAAGTCGAAATGAAACCGAAACTGGACGCTGGCAAATTGCTCATGAGGCTGAATCGCCAGAAAATGTGAAATAAAACCTGTCCAGGGGTGTGGAGGTCCTTGCCAGTTGGCAATCCTGAGTCCTTAGTTCTCGGTCCTCTGCCCTTGGTTGTCGTTTCTCCCTCCCCGCTGCACACTTCCCCGCGTTGCGCTCCACCTCAGTGCTCAGTCCTAAGCTCTCAGTCCTCAGTCCTCAGTCCTCAGTCCACAGTCCACAGTCCTCACTCGTCAGTCGGCAGGAAACGCTTAAAGTTCGTTAAACTCACAGTGCCCATTGTTGCAATACACTGAAAGAAATCTCGTTAAACAAGTTGGACGCAACAATTGCACAAGTCCGAGCTTGTGCGAGCACGTCCGAGAGGTGCAAGGACCTTGTTAGGGAATTACAAAGAATGGTAGAGATACAGCCAGGGTAAGGGGTGGGGAAGAGGGAGGAGCAGCGACCAGAATTTTGACAGAAATATGAAATGAAAAGGATCCTTTTAGGCTGTTGCTAGGTTTCAAATGTGTATCCAATATTTGCGGAGCGAGATTAATTCCTTAATTGCTGTTGAAAGTCCTGCAGATCATATCCTGTGTAGACAAGCAGAAGTCACCAATTATATAAGGACTTTTATCCTAGTCGCCATTTAAATTTCTCTGATTAGGGGAAACGCTGGCTTGATTAAATTAGCTTCCAGGCTAACTAAAGTTCAAAGGACCACTAACAGGATAATGCTACTACTACATTGCACAATTGGGCTCTGACGACTTTTTACTTATTTTTAAGTAGGAATCCTTTTTCAGGACATATGCCAGAGAGATAATTTTCATATGAAGTAATCTCAAGAGTCTAAAACTAAGACCATAAGTCCTTTCCAGGACAAGTAGAGCTGGTGTAACGTGAAGAATCCAGACGTGTCCATATATATATCCTTTATATAGCTGCCAGAATTACTCGACATAAGATATCCTTCGTCGCGTAATCCTGAACATCTTGAACCCTTTTGCAACTCATCGTTTCTTGAAGTGTAGCCGAAGGCAAGAGTAAGGACTCGCTTCTGTCTGGTTGTCTGGCTGCCTGGCAGGGCCACCCTTCAGTTTTATTGCGTCTCAGCTTCAGGACTTTGACACGCTGTTGTCGCTTACGCTTCCTGGCCACGCACAAAATATCAACGCACTTTTCAAGTCCTCGCATTTCGCATTTTGTGCGTTGGCCGCCTTTTCAGCTTGTGGGTATTGTCTGGCGGTGCGGCGTTCGAGGCGTTGCGCCATAGCAGGGGCTAGGGCAACAGTGCGCAGCGCCTGGAGCAACCACCACCATGTGCCAAGCCCAAGCTTGAACCCAAACCCAAACCCAAACCCAAACCCAAACCCAAACCCAAACCCGAACCCGAACCCAAACCCAAGCCCAAAGCCATGCAAAAAAAAAAACCCAAACAAAAACCCAAACCGAATACCGAATACCGAAAGCCTAAAGCCTGAAGCAGAGGCCATGTGCGAGCTTTTGTGGTCCTTGGCTGGCATCAGGCGTCAGTCGTCAGGCGTCAGACGATGTCCTGGCCTATGCCTAAGCTTAAGGATTCGCAGCCAGACCTGCTCCGGCAAGGACTTCCTGGTGCGTAAGGCGCAGTTCATTCAATTCAAATTTCTTGCCAAGCGCTTTTAATTGCCTAGTCCGCTACAGGCACATGTATGCGAGTGTGTGTGTGTGTATGGGTTTGAGTTGTTTTGCGGGGTGCTGGGGGATGCCAACGTCTTGTCGATGAAGGGGAAGGACCCCATAAATTACGAACAGTATTGTTAACTCAACGAAATGTTCACCACTCTGGAAATTTGATATTAATATGGAAATTTACTTTTTGTTATTATTGTTTTTTTTTTTTTTTTTTTTTTTGTTGTCCTGTTTCTTTTCTGTTTCTTTATTATGATATGATCCTTGTTGTTGCTGTTCGAGTAATGGTGTCATATCCTGTAGCCGATCCTGAAAGACAGACTGCGACTCTAACAAATTTTAATTAAAAAATAATTAAAATTAAAGTGGCCTGAAAAATATTTGCAATTGTGTGTGTTTGTGTGTGTGTGTGTGTCTCGTGAATGAAGTTCCTCGCTTTGTTTATCCAAGTCCTTAAGGACCTCGAGGACTTGTTGGACAACGAGGTACAAATCGTGAAGCGATTCGATAATGAGATACACTTTTATCTATTCGCAGTGCCTGCAAACGGGTTTCTCCCTCCCCTCTCCCCACTCTTCTCTCTCTCTCTCTCCCCTCTTCCTCCCCACTTCCTCTTGCTCCACTCTTTTCCCCCTCTGCACTTATATCCTTTTTCCTACTTTTCTCCACGCAAATGAATGCCATTCATTTCACAAATTGGGCAATGAGCAAAAAACTTCAAAAAGATTATCCTCGAGGCTCCTTTAGGTAGCTGTAAGCTGCAGGAGCAGCAGAGCGATAGTCCTTGAAATATTTGTCATTAGTTAATTATATTTTTCGAGGATCCCCTCGTTTAGCATTTTATTTCTTCAGAGATTTTCTCCGCAAGGCAAAGGAAAGAAAATTTGCGGAAGGACGAAGATTGCAGCTTTCAAAGGATTAGGTTGAGGATTACAATGGATGAAATTATGTTAATTAATATTGTGCTTTTATTATCCTGATAAATGATGGTAATATTATAATTATTTTAATTATTATTGTTCTACTTCGTAAAAGGACCTCACGTGCTGATAGAGCTTTTAATCGAAGGACGTTTCTAGCTTCGTGTTTTAAGTTCAGGATTTATCAAAATTTCATTTGAGAATGAGGAAATAATAGGATATATATATATAGTCGGCTATTACCTATATAAACGATCAGGATCATTGAGATGGAAATCAACGAAGGAGAAGAACTTAAAGCCAATTTATTGTAGTCCTTCAAATGGATAGTAAATTATGATATAATACTATCTTATATAGGGATTGATATTATATATAGGTAAATATTGTATATCGATAGTTCTTCAAGAAATAAAACACAATATTCCTTCTTTAGAAATATCCTTAAAAAATCATCCTAACTGATCAATACTTCTTCGATGGAAAGCGCGATTTTTAAGATCGTCTAAGGAGAGGCTTGAGTTCCGAACTCCTTCAGTCTTCTTCTCTTCTTCTCATCTGGTTCTTCTTCCTTTTTTGGGGTATATCTTTTAGTATCTTTCGTGAGATACTAAATTGTTATAATATAGCAGATAACAGAACCGCTGCCACGCCTCAAAACTGTACCTTTTGGGGCCGGCGAGTGGGAAATGTTGTCGTTCTTGCGGCTTCTCTTTTTGCACATTCTTCAGGTCTACCTTTAGCCGTCTTCTCTTCTGCGGCCCCCTTCATCATTCTCTCTCTCTCTCTCTCTGCCCCTTCTTCTTCTTCATTTTCTTCTGCCTTTGCTCCTTCGTTCTTTGCAACATGCGACGACGCATCCACAAATTAGCAGTCGTCGACCTCAATATCAGTTTACGAGCGCCCCGAACGTCAGTCCATGGGCACACATAGTTGGCCCTCCCCCCGCCCCCGCACACCCTGCTCGTAGTCTCACCCGCTGCTCGTACACCTTGCAACGTTCACTTACTGTCTCTCTCTCTCTCTCTGTCTCTTTCTCTCTCCCTCTTTCTCTGTCTTCCTCTCTCTTTCTTTGTCTCTTCTCTTCTTTGTTTTGCTCAAAGTCAGACATAAAAATTCCCCCTCATTATTGCACGTAATGATGTTGCCACAGTTTAGAATCGTTTCTCGCACACACACACACACACACACATACATATGCACTCTCACACACAGTCACACACACAACTGCATACAAAACGAGTGTATGTTCGTTTCGGGTTTTGGATTTGGATTCGGATTCAGGTTCCTATCTCCATTGCTGTTCCCCTGTTCCATGACTCGTTCTGGTTTTTTGCATTCTACGCCTCGGGGGCTGCGCTTGGTTAGAGACCGTCAGACGGGGCCGATCCACCATCAGTCACAGAGTCACCCGCCAACCGCCAACCACCAACCGCCAACTGTCGTCCGTTGTCTGCCGTCTGCCGTCTGTCGTCTGCCGTCCGCTGTCCGCTGTCCACCATCCCGCCATTCCGCCAACCCGTCACCCCTGTCACCCGTAACCCCAACACGTGCGTCTGCTGCGCCGTCTGGACGTATTTTATGTTCTGTTTTGGCTATATAAATTCTGTTGTCGTTGGGCCCACCACCGATGACGACGAGGCCAACGCCGCCGTTCGCTCGAACTTTTTCCCGCCAAATGCAGGCGAAGCAACAGGGAACAGGCCCAAGCACAGGCACGGGCACAGGCACAGGCACAGGGAAAGGTATGGGCACAGCCATAGACATAGCCACAGACACAGCCGCAGTCAGAGCCACAGCCACAGCCACAGCCGCAGTCAGAGCGGTGGAAGCGATGGTAGCGGTGGAAGCGGTGGAAGAGGTGAAACCAAGCGGCGGCAGCAGACAATACCATGTGGCAAGTCCTAGGTCGGTTACACCACCAGACAGATGCGTCGCAGTCGACGCTGGCAGAGGGTTACTCGCACGTTCGCTCTCGCTTGCTCATTCACTTACCTGTCTCCTGCTCGCTCTCGCTCTCTCTCTCTCTCTCTCTCACACACTCTCTTCCCTCATATCTCTCTCTCTCTCTCTCGCTCTTCCCCTTTCTCTCTCTCTCTCTCTCTCTCTCTCTCTCTTTCTCTCTGGCGCTCGGTCACTCACAATATGAAAATCGACAATTCGAATAACGAAAATCATCAACGAAATGCCGGCGGGTCGTGTGAATGAACTCCGTCAAGGACAATGATCTACACGCCGCCCCACCCCCTCGCCAAGCAGCCCAGTGTCCCCCTCTGACCAGCAATGCGTCCCTTTCGGCCGGCCTTCCCTTCTGCCAAACCCTTGCCCCGTGCCAGTGCCACGCCCTCCCGCTGCCTCGTCTGCCTTTGAGAACGTTCTTACTTTACTTTTTATTGCGATTTATTTTGTCGAGGGTTGATTTTTATGAGAGCAGACGACGTCAGCAGCAGCAGCAGCAGCGACGGCGACGGCGACGGCGACAGCGACGGCGTCATTGACATTGCGAATTCACGAGCGGCAGACGAGAAAACAAAACAAATCGTTAAACTGCCCTCGCACCCCTCGACAAATCCAAATGAAACAACCTGATGGATGCTGGCGGCAGACGGCAGTTGGCACTCGCTGGGGGACGACGCCGGCAGAGGCCGCGACCGACCAAGACCGACGCCAACGGCGACGTCGACTGAGCAGAGCCCAAACCCAAAAGTCACGTGGCCGACGTCGAAAGTGAACAATTCAGTCAACAGATTTGAAGCCCCGTCGTCCATTCCAGCATCTGCTCCTGCTCCTGATCCTGCTCCTGCTCCTGTTCCTGCCGCTGCTCTTGTTTTGGCATTCGTGTCATTGTCCTGCTCCTGCTCCTGCTCCTGCGGCTGCTGCTCCTGTGGCGCTCGCCGGCAGATGATGCGTTTCGTTATTAAATATTTAGCAAGCGCCGCACCGTCGTTGCCCCTCCCCTTTCCAGCTGCCGCATCCTTTTATTGTCAACTGCATCGCCCGACAGTCCCCCAATCTTTCGATCCTTACACCTCCCATCCTCCCTTTGCCCCAGCGCCTGACCATCAATCGACAATCCTCAATCCTCAATCCTCGCAATTTATTGAATCTCTGTTTACCATCGTCTGCCATGGACCAGTTAGCGTTTCCTTCTGCTGCTCCTGCCACCTCTCCTTAGCCCCACCCTTCCCTATCTCCTCTCCTGTTTCTATTCCGCTTTCTGCTTCTGTTATTTTCTGTCTGTCGCCGAAATTTGCACCTGTCTGACATTTGCACCTGTCCCCGGTGAGTTCAAAGAGTTTGTTATTGTTCTTCTTAATGTTGTTATTGTCGTTGTTGTTGCTGTTGTTGTTGTTGTTGTTGTTGTTGTTGTTGCAGCTGTTTGTTTATTTGTTTGTTTTGCTTTGTTTTGTTTTGTTTTGTTTTTATGGCCGCAGTTCAACGGCCGCCGTCAGTGGTCAATGGACACAATTTTTATGGCACTGCATTCGACTCTTCGAATATAGAAAATTAATAAAATCGAGAACACGAACCGATCAACACACACAAACACACACACACACACACACACACACACACACACACATAGTTGTACTTGCAGTCAAACACCTAAAAGTCAAATCAATATTTATGACCTTTGAATGTATGTAAAATCCAGGAAAATCTAAGCATTTTTTATTTCTCTTAAATAAAATATTAAAAATATAAAAAAAAATATTTTTTAGATTCCCATAGAAAATTACGATCCTAAACCAAATTGAACACCAAAATATATATGTCTCATATAAAAAAACAAATATAACATATTTAAATAATAAACAATTTTAGGGCGAATTTTAAAATATCTTCATATTAAAAAATTCTTAATTATAATTTAATTATATTTTAATAACAATTTAATTATAATTTAATTATTATTTAAATATAATTTAATAATTTTCCATTTTAAGAACTCATTCATCTTGCCATATGAGCCCAATAACTGCTGCCATATGTCTGTCATATATATGCCAATCATTTCTTTCACATCTCTCATACTTCTGCCATATTTTTCGATTCCAATTAAATTTTGTATGTATGCCATACATTTATACCATATATTTGCAATTTACTCCTTCATATAATCCACACATTTCTGCCAGATATATACCAATAATTTGAATCATATATATTTCTGCCATATATTTTTTATCAATTTCCACAAATATCGCACTCATTTAAAAAATATATGTGTCACATTTATATCATATCTTTTTTTATTCTAATATACATCATACATATATCTGCCATTTGTCTTTCATATATCACATACGAGTTTCCATACCGCCATATATCTATCATCTATTCAGCTCTCATATATATGCCATACATCTTCTACATTTCCTTAATATATTTCCAGCATATATATTTCCTATAGCATCCGTAAACACTTTTCCAATGAACTCCCATATAAGTTTTATATGACATCCAAATATACAAATATTCTGTATAAAGTTCATAGACTTTTCCTATGGCTTCCAAGTAACTTCAATATATACTTTTAATATTATTTATATATCTTCCATATATCTATCAAATAAATTTCACATATCCTACATATATCATACGTATACATCCCACATAGCTTCCATATATTTACTCATATATTTTTGAATTATTTTCATGTAAATGTACTTGTAGTAATAAGAATGTCATACCCCCATTTACCTAGCATTTGCTTCCCATATATCTTATACATGTCTTCCATATCAAATATCTATTCCGTATCTCTTATATATTTCGGACTTATCTGCCAGATAAAAGTCTTATACATCCCATATATCTTTCATATTTTACTATCATAACTGCCACATTATTTCTACATATCACATTATATCCTATCCCATTATATTCCTTTCATATATCTGCCATATAAATGTCACATATCTCACAATATCATCTCCTTTAAAATCCTTTTCTTAATTTGATGTACAAATTTAAATGACATGCAGTTATTTTTTAGATTGAAATCAATTTTTAAATTGAATTTTTAAGGATTTCTGAAATTTCCAGGATCCTGCGTTCAACTGTCAAAATCTCAATGGTCCCTGGACGAAGCAACAACAAAGCGACACAGCAACAAAACAACAAATGAGCATCGCATTAATTTATTTCAATTTGTATGCAAAACTTTGCATTTCTACCACCGACAACTGCACAGGCTCTAGGAGTAGCAAGGATGCGCAGGACTGTCTGATATCCTGTGCACTGTTCAGGCTGAGAAATGAAACCACACAAAACACACTTCTGCAACTGCAAGTTGGAGTCCCATGAAGCTGAGAGGTAAGCAAAATAATGCAAGGATGAGATGTTTACACTTTCAGGACATCTGAAGAAATAGGAAGTTGAATAAGGATATTTTATATCGAGACATTACTTTCATCAGGATATACGCAGAGCCACAGGTACATCAATTATAAATATCCTTTGAATTGTCTGATTAAAAGGACTCAACCACACTTTCTTTTTATTTGCAGGGTATCCTTTGAGCCACAGGAATGACAATACCCGTGAATGTCTGTCGTTGCACGTTGCACGTTGTCTGTTGTCTGTTTTCTGTTGCTGCTATGTGGCAGCTTGTGGCCGCAGGGGCAACATCTTCTCGGAGCAGCGAAGTTCAAGTCAAGAGGAAGTGCCTGGCAGAAAGTATTCAGAGTCAGCGTTGTATTGAAAAGGACTCCGAGCGACATATTGCTGAACATGTTTATTTACAGCGAAAGGAACAAGGACAACAGCGCGCGAGGCGCATCCTGCCGCGAAAATGAGCCTCAAACTGCAACTCGACGTTGCTGAAGATGGGATCAAGCGCGGAGTGGAGTTGGAGTCGAAATGGGGACTAGAGTCGGGGACAGAGCTAGTAGCAGGACGAGAAGCAGAACCGCAACCAGGATGAGGGCAAGAATGAGGACGACGAAGAGGACTAGTACCAAGAGTAGGAACAGGACCACAACCAGGACGGAGAAGGAGACCAGGGCGAGAACCAGGCCCAAGACTAGGATAAGGAGGAGCACTAGGGCCAGCAGCAGGACGGTGACTAGTACCAGGATCAGGGCAAAGACGAGGACCAGGGGAACTGTCACCCAAAGTCAGCAAATGCATCTAGCCATATTCCCCTCTCCTTTCCCTTTACCCTTAACCTTTCCCAGATGCTCCCCTTTTACCATCTCCTTTCCCACTCATTTCCCCTCCTTTACCCACGTTCTTTTCCCTATCTCCCCGTCCCGCCCCGCACCGCCCCTTCTTATCATTCACATTCTCGTTCTCATTGTCATTGTCAGTGTCAGTTGAAGTTGGAGTAGGAGTTGGTTTTCAATTTTGTTCTTTTTTCCCTGCTCCTGCTTGCCTTTCTTTATTCATTCTTTATTTTCTTTTCTCTTTTCTCTTTTCTCATTTCTCATTTTTTGGGCCCAGACGCTGCTCGTCGAACAATTCGAACAATTTCACTTCAAAAATTGCGACGTTTAGCGCGCGATTGCCACAAATCAAAGCGACATTAAAATCCCCTTAGCCCCCCATCCTTTGTCCTTCCCCCTTCCTTCCCAGAGTCCACCCCCTGTCTGCCGCTTGACGCTTGCCTCTTCCACTTCCACTTTCTTCAGCCTCAGCCTCATCTTCTGTTCCAGCTCCCCCTCATCCCCTGCTCCTGCTTCGTCTCCTCCGCAATCTCCAGATTCTGCTCCATCTTCAGTTTCATCTACAGTTCCAGCTCCTGCTCCTGCTTCAGCTCCTGCTTCAGCTCCTGCTCCTGCTCCAGCTCCTGCTCCTGCTCCAGTGAGTACTCGGTATTTACCCTAGCCAGGAGCTCGTTGCTCTTCAGTTTGTGTGCCTTTTCATTTTTAGATAAATACAAATCGCAAAGAAATCCCAAACGTCTTCGCTGTCTGGAGGGGCGGTTGAACGGGTGGCCGGGGAGGGGGCGTGGCCGCGGACTGTGACTGTGTCCGTGTCTGTACCGCATGCCGCGTACCCAACATATGCGCGCCAAATCAGCAGCAGACAAAACAAACAAAGACCCACGGACAGACAAAGGACCAACTGCCAGACGGCAAATCCGTAGCCGAAAAATGCTTCAAAAATCGCTGAAGGAAACAAGTTACAGGGCCTCAGGCGAAGGAGTTGGCCCGACCGGCAGATACCCTGTAATTGTATAAAAATCATCTAAGATCTTATTTATTCCCTCTCCTGCTGGAAGGAAGGAAGGAAGGAAGTCATTGTTTCTCTCAAGGATTATATGGGATGTAGCTTAAAGAGGAGCTCATCGCATCGAGATACCCTTCATCTTACTCTACGCATTACAGGGTATAATAAGAAGAAAATAAAAGTTTACGTGGCGCACGTGAGTGAAGGGAAGACGCTTTTCCGTGTGTGTGAGTGTGTGTGTGAGTGTGTGTGTATGTGTGTGAGTGTGAGTGTGTCTGGCAGCTTGGAGTGGGAAGCGAGAATGGGGTGGGTAAAGGGGAGATACGGTACAGGAGGAGGACAGGACAAGGGGTGGTGGATAGCGGTTGTCTGTAGGCTGGAGATGGTTTGTGTTGGGCGGGGGCTACGGGGGGGGAGGGACTGCCTGTCAGGCCTGCTGCCGATTTTGTGCGTAGACAACGCAGACGACAATATTCCACTTCAAGTGATTTGTTGTCCAAGTGCTGGCAACGAAGACCAAAGAACTTTTCCAGACGTCGGCGGCTGTTTGAATGATTGCCACGACAACGGGGAGGGGCAGGGGCAGGGACACAGAGAGGGGAACGCACGTCGGCCTAGAAGTTCGCCCCGAAGACTAATGGTAATTGCAGGACGTTAAGAGCTGTCGGTGTGGGGTATGGGGTATGGGGTATGGGGTATGGGGTATGGGGTATGGGGGTTCGGGGCTGGGGTTGGGGCTGGGGTTAGGGTTGGGGGTGAATTGCGCAACAACGTGTATCGTCCCGCCATCGGGTACTCCTATCTGTCTGCCTATATAAACGATCTTCCTTTGATTCCAGGACTCCAAAGCGAGGTATTAGGACTATCAAGGAGCTTGGGTTACCTGAAGAGCGACAGATTCAGAAGGAGAGAGGGACAGAGAGAAGGAGAGAAGGAGAGAAGGAGAAAGAGAGAAAGAATAGAATAAGGGAGCGATGGGTGAGGGTGGTGAGTGGTGGAAAGAGGAGGTAACCTCTGCACCTACAACTGCTGGCTGTCTGATAAATTTACGCGTCTCTGAACTTTGACCCCCGCACAGCGTCGCCTGTGACCTTTGGGCGTACAACGACGCGTCTGCCACATCAAATTTTATGGATGCTCCTTACTTTTTCTGGGTCTCTAACTGTTTTCTTTTGCCTCTGCCTCTGCCTCTGCCTCTCCGGCTTCTTCTTCTTCTATTTCTCCATTTTCCTCTTCCTCCTCTTCTTTTACGTTTGCTTTTGTTGTTCTTGTTGCTTTTGTTTGTCACTTTTTTATGCGAAATTAATTTAGAAAACTTTCCTTTCGCTTCCTTTGGATAAAAATGTGCGCAATTCATGTGAAAGGGAAGCATCAGCCACGGAGTCCTTGGAATTAGGCCTACATTTGTCTCCCCCTTCCTCTTCTCATTCTCCTTCCCCTCCTGCTCCTTCGCGTCATCTCCCTCCTTTTCATTTTTTGGGTAGTTTCGGCCTGTGTTGTGTGTCCTGATAACGGCCCCAAAGGTCAAAGCTTAAGGCGCTCAGCAAGTGGCAAGCTGAGGATGAGGCATGGAGGAAGGGGGGGAAATAGTTAAGTGTTAATAATAGGATGAAGGATATGCCACAAAGGACAACGGCGACCACAAGACTGAACCTTATGAGTATGAAAACAATTTAACATTAACCAAAAATAGATTCAACAATTGAAGGTCCTTAAATTCGGAATTAAAGGAAGACTCCTGTTAACTGAAGCTCATAAAATGCCTTTAAATCGATTCCTAATGAACTTCCCAAGAGCTGCATAATAACTATTCCCGAGATCCTTTTCAGCTTGCTCTACTAATTCAAAGTATCTTAAAGGCAAAAATATCTAAAAAAATATTAATAATAATATAATTAAAATAATTTTTTTTATTTGAATTAAATTAAAAAATAAATAAATTATAAATAATGAAATAAAAATAAATAAATTATAAAATATTTAAATTTTCTGACTTGAAGATTGGTCAAAGGAAGTGAGCGTCTTAAATGGGATATGCAGCCGCAATCTTTCAATCGATTCATCAATGATGATCAGCCACAAACAAGGACTTGGTCTCTCTCGAAGGACCTCAAAGTATCTACAAGCTGATTATTTATAGTTTCCATTGTGTTGCGCGTAAGAAAAGCTGTGAAGAGCTTAAAAGTCATCTTCTTTATTGGAAAAGTAACGAACGACGCACAGCGGACAGCAAGCAGCTTGCAACGTGGCCACTGGACACGACCCACGGAACAAAGGAGAAGCCAGAACGAAGATGGAAGAAGGAAGAAGGAAGAAGGGAGTGGGGACTGACAACGGGCAACGGAAGTGTGACCCTTCCATGGGACAGGCAGATGTATCCCTACTGACAGCTCAAATGAGCCATTCGGTGGCCACAATTTGCCATCACTTGCAACACGACGACGACGACGACGACGGCGACGATGACGTTGAGTGCCACAGGGCGCTATCGGCATCTGATAGATATAAAAACTTCAGCGCTTTGTATCTGCATCTGCATTTGTATCTGTGAATGAATCTGTAAATGTATCTGTAACTGCAGCTGTAAATGTATCTGTATCTGTATCTGTATCTGTATCTGTATCTGTAAATGTATCTGTATCTGTATCTGTATCTGTATCTGTCTGTATCTGTATCTGTATCTGTATCTGTATCTGTATCTGTATCTGTATCTGTATCTGTATCTGTATCTGTATCTGTATCTGTATCTACATCTGTAAATGTATCTGTATCTGTATCTGTATCTGTATCTGTATCTGTATCTGTATCTGTATCTGTATCTGTATCTGTATCTGTATCTGTATCTGTATCTGTATCTGTATCTGTATCTGTATCTGTATCTGTATCTGTATCTGTATCTGTATCTGTATCTGTATCTGTATCTGTATCTGTATCTGTATCTGTATCTGTATCTGTATCTGTATCTGTATCTGTATCTGTAAATGTATCTGTATCTGTATCTGTATCTGTATCTGTATCTGTATCTGTATCTGTATCTGTATCTGTATCTGTATCTGTATCTGTATCTGTATCTGTATCTGTATCTACATCTGTAAATGTATCTGTATCTGTATCTGTATCTGTATCTGTATCTGTATCTGTATCTGTATCTGTATCTGTATCTGTATCTGTATCTGTATCTGTATCTACATCTGTAAATGTATCTGTATCTGTATCTGTATCTGTATCTGTATCTGTATCTGTATCTGTATCTGTATCTGTATCTGTATCTGTATCTGTATCTGTATCTGTATCTGTATCTGTATCTGTATCTACATCTGTAAATGTATCTGTATCTGTATCTGTATCTGTATCTGTATCTGTATCTGTATCTGTATCTGTATCTGTATCTGTATCTGTATCTGTATCTGTATCTGTATCTGTATCTGTATCTGTATCTGTATCTGTATCTGTATCTGTATCTGTATCTGTATCTGTATCTGTATCTGTATCTGTATCTGTATCTGTATCTGTATCTGTATCTGTATCTGTATCTGTATCTGTAAATGTATCTGTATCTGTATCTGTATCTGTATCTGTATCTGTATCTGTATCTGTATCTACATCTGTAAATGTATCTGTATCTGTATCTGTATCTGTATCTGTATCTGTATCTGTATCTGTATCTGTATCTGTATCTGTATCTGTATCTGTATCTGTATCTGTATCTGTATCTGTATCTACATCTGTAAATGTATCTGTATCTGTATCTGTATCTGTATCTGTATCTGTATCTGTATCTGTATCTGTATCTGTATCTGTATCTGTATCTGTATCTGTATCTGTATCTGTATCTGTATCTATATCTGTATCTGTATCTGTATCTGTATCTGTATCTGTATCTGTATCTGTATCTGTATCTGTATCTGTATCTGTATCTGTATCTGTAAATCTATCAGTGCCTGCAAATGTATCTGCATCTGCAAATATATCTGTTAATGTATCTACAAGTCTACAAGTGTATCTGCAGCGCACACAAAGCGCGTCTCCTGCCTCCGCATGCGCATCTTCCGCTCGTAGTTGGTCGACGCGCAGCCAGTGCATCGAACTCCCAAGCGCACGGATTCGACGTTGTAAAATATCTTATGCTCATGTATCGACAATAATTATGACTCGTAGATGCGTCGTAGATGCTTTATAGATGCTTCGTGGATGTCTCGTAGATGCGTCGTGGATGCGTCGTGGATGCTTCGTAGATGCCTCGTCAATGCTTCGTAAATGCATCGTAGATCGCAGCTAAAGAATTTGCAAGAAGCTCGTGTTCGATGGATGGGCGAGGGGTCAGAGGGGCGTTGGGCACAACTATGACTGGACGTGGGAAGGCCGCAGACAATAACACAAACAAACAAAGTGAGCAGAACGAAATGGAAAATGGAATCAAATCGAAGCGCATGAAATGAAATGTGCTACTAGCCCCCCTCCCCCCCCCTTCCCACCACCCAAACTCCAACAAGCACCATCACGCAGCAGAAGAAGTCGCCCGCCCATAAACAGCAACAGATCCAAAACCGCTCGTTCGCCTCTACACGTTCAGCGGCGAGGTGAATGGACGCTACGTGACGCCGCAACGCAGTTGACGGCGCTGTCGCTGCCGCTGCCGCTGCCGACGATGCAGTCACCGTTCTGTTGACTGTTCTGGCTTCTTTTGCTGGATTTGCGCGCCAAAAACGTTCCCCTTTTAAGAGTTGACTTTGTTTTGGCGACGCTGACCAGAAAAGGAGAGAGACAGAGAGAGAGAGAGAGAGCGAGAGAGTGAGAGTGGAAAAGGGAAAGGAAGAAGGAAAGAGCAAACGTGCGAGCAAGTGAAACGCAATGGATATGAAACGTGGATGCCCATCGGCGTCGGTATATGGGCATAAGCATGGGCATGAACATGGGCGTGGCAGGGCAATCGACGCACGAAGCGGGAAAACGAAACAGGAGCGCAGCCCAGACGCCCAGAAACTTTACTGTAGAAACGCCATTTACCATTACCACTTGACATGCTGCTGCCTCGCATCGACGACTGCCACACGTTGGGCCCGTCGCGCCGCTCGCCCGCTCACCCGTTCGCCCGTTCACCCGTTCACCCGCTCATGCACAGCTAACAAATTCCCCAACTCCTTTGGTTCAACCATCAACCGTTTCACAACTGCCGCTGCTTCCCGCTTACCGCTTCCCTCTTCCCGCTTAACGCCCTGACTCCATCGGCTTGTGTTTGTCTTGCGAGTTTTGCTTTGATCCCCTTATTCTGTCTGGCTGCCTGGCTGGCATTCCCATTCGCATTCCCATTCGCATTCGCATTCATATTCGCATTCACATTCGCATTCGCATTCGCATTTGCTTTGTTTTTGTGCTCATTGCCATTGCATGCACTTCGCCCGCCACAGACAAAGCCATGTTATTGCCATGTCGTCGTATTTGCCATACTCCTTCTCAGTCATAGTCATCGGCAAAGCCATAGCCATCGTCATCGTCATCGTCATCGCCATTGCCATCACCATTGCCATCACCATTGCCATCGTCATCGTCATAGTCATCTTCATCGTCATCTCCATCCTCATCCTCATCTCCATCCTCATCCTCATCCTCATCCTCATCCTCATCTTCATCTTCTTCTCCATCCTCATCATCTATTTCGTCTTCGTCGTCGTCATCATCGTTTACTGGCTTTGTTTACAAGCATTTGATGGACCACTAACGCCGCCGCACTGATGCTCCCCTATTGCACGACCGCACACCCAAGCCCCCCTCCCTCCCCACACTCCTCCTCCCATCATGTATTGCTCCGCAAAATGCGCGCAATTTTCTAGTTGTCTTTTTGCTTTTGTTCTTTGCACTCCTCTTCATCTTTCAATGCGCGCGCCCTAACACTCGCCCCTGTCATCCCCGCCTTTATTTCCATCAACATCACCATCGCCATTTCCATCTCCATCTCCATCTCCATCTCCAATTCCCTCTTCCGCTCCTCCTCTATAGCCATCCCATTGCCATCGCCCTTCTTTTGCGAATTATGACAGAACGAAAAAAGAACGTGTTGCGTAGCGCAAAAACAAATGGCGAGAAAATTGTAATTCTCTTACTCCACTACTCGAACTCTTAGCCTTCTGTCCCATTCCATATTTCCTCCCACTCAAGCCATGTTCCTGGCATTCGGCAATTCGCATTCACATTGCCATTCGCTTGATTTTTATTAGTTGTCTTTTATTGAATACGTCGATTGAATGAATTGCTCAATGAGTGGCTCTTCCTCTAGCCTCGAACTCCAACTCCAACTCCGCCTGCACTACTTTGCCCGACCAACGCACATTGCTTTCTTTTACTCTTGCACTCACTCCTTTTCACTCACTCACTCACTCTCTCATTCTCTCCCATCCCCTCCGCTCCGCTCCACCTCTAACGCTTGACGTTGCTGCGTAAGTTTTGAGTTGTAAGGATTCCGAAAGTGGAACGTGGCGAAATAAATTGATGGGCCAGAAGTAGATGTGAGTGCGCGAGTGCTAACACGTAGATTATCGGGGGGTCTACGCTAACCCCCATAAAGTGCCGTGTGTGATATATGTATGTTAAACTTTAAAACTAATCCATAATCCGATAAAATACTTTATTAAATCCGTTTACGATATATACATACATACATATATAATTTATATATAACCCACGATGCGAACATGTAAATATATATTTATTTATGGGTAAGTGCATAAGCTTGTATTTTTTACTGCTCAGATTTTGTTCTTGATTTGGGCAATTCCAAGAGCCCACGTAATACAGCAATGCGTATAAGAATATTATATACATATGCGTGTATGTATGTTTGTATGTATTGTATTTATTATATAACTTAATGCGTAACCAATGTTATATTCAAATAACACAATATATTCCAATCGCGGTACAGTCAAACTTGATTTGCAAAACATGCTAAATTATTGCAAAATTTATGTACACACATACACGCACATGCATATGTTAAGTGTGTACGCTATAGGCAAGCCGCCTACCTGCCGTCTTTGTAGACGACAGACCTTTTTTCGCAGGTCACTTCTAGAATGTTCGTTTTGCAATTACAGTTGCATTTGGTAGATTTAACTGTTTCTCTCTTGCTTTTGTATTACTCGCGCGCTCTCTCTCCATCTATCTCAAGCTTATCTGCATTTCACAGATTTAACTGTTTCTCTCTCTCGGCTCTGTTGTTACTCTCTTCAACTTCACTATCTTCTCGCACTCTCCCTCCCGCTCTCTTGTTCGACCAGTCAGCTCCTTTGATCATCTGCGCCAATTGTCTTTCTACGCCTATGCAAAATGCGCTCTGCGTGTTCCCCTACACCGCCTGCCCCTTTCCTTTAGCGTTCGTTTCTATCTGCAGCTCTCAATTGTTCCACACTGCACGACCTGCCTCACCGCTCAGTTAACGTTCTATTCCATCAGTCCTGCTACTCTACCTGCCAGCAATAACATTCCCGCAATCCTTTGATGCTTGCCTTTATATTTTGCTCAAACACACAAATACAAACAAACACTCACACACACACACACACATAAACACACGCACACATTCAGTCGCTTGCATACATTCGTGTACGCACATGCGATGATGGCAGAGATAAGCTCGTCACGTACATTTTGTTTTTATAATTAAAAATTAATTAATCCGTTATTTCGCCTAATTGATGTATGTGGGAATTTCTTGAAATAATTTATTTGTAATATTTGGATTTAATGAATGTCCTTTTAAATTAAACAGTTTATAATTCCAATGGTTTTGATCACAGAACGCCATATACTGAATACAACTAATATCTATGTGTTCTTATCAATTTTATGTTGGCTCCTTTCTCTTCTTCGTCGTCGTCGTCGTCGTCGTAGTAATATTCTTCATCTCCTTCTTCTTCTTCATCTTCTCCTCCTTTTTCTTCTTTTGTATATGTAACTACTGATTTTTTTGAAGAATGTTTGCTTTTACTACACTGACTGTTAATTTGTTCATTGCTTGATTCGTTTTTTGTGCATTCATAAGGCTTATCATCCTTTGCCGTTACCAAAATCTCGATTCCTTCATATCGACGGGCAGAACCGTTATTCTGCAAATGTATGGCCCTATTTAGCAACGCGTTTAGTTTTATCATCCTGATTATTGCCTTCATAGACAATTTCCATAGTTTTCCTTTCGCAGAAGAGTCCAGATCCTTTGATTTTTTGACTTCGTTTATTCCATCCTTCATTTGGATTATACCTTTCTTCTGGCAGTCGATATCCTTGAGCAATCTACAATATTCATTGAACATTTTCCTTTGCTCCTCGCTGTCAACGTTTCTACAGTCCAGCATCTCGATAGATTCACAGTCCATCATCCCGATGGACTCACAGTCCAGTATCTGGATGGACTCCTCTATCTGGTGTAGGCTTTCTGGGATTGTGAAACTCACTGGTGGAAATGATCTTGATGATTTTGGAGTTGAATGTGGAATCGATACTTTACTTCTCATTTGACATGGGCAGCACGGTACGGCTACATTTTGAACTGGTTGAAATAATCTTGATGATTTTGGAGTTGAATGTGGGATCGATTCTTTACTCCTCATTAGACATGGGTAGCCCGGTTTGGTTACATGTTGAACTGGATGAAATGATCTTGATGATTTTGGAGTTGAGTGTGGAATCGATTCTTTACTTTTCATTTGACATGGGCAGGACGGTACGGTTACATGTTGAACTGGTTGAAATAATCTTGATGGTTTTGGAGTTGAGTGTGGAATCGATTCTTTACTTCTCATTTGACATGGGTAGCCCGGCTTGTTTACATGCTCATGGGTGCAGGTGTTCTGCCTAAAAATCTGTTTCATCTTTTGATTCATCTTTTTGTCCTTCTACTTCGTCTCTGGCAATACAGGATTTGAAATTTTTATAACTATTAAATTTGCAACATTTTTTTTTTTTCTCCTACTTTGATTAAGTACTACCCGATAGTTAGATGAACTAGAATTTCAACTCGTATTTTCCATATACATATTTATACAATCCTTAAGCTCGTAAGGATTTCTAGTGTATGATTTCCTTGTGGTATAAGCAGCAGGGTTGTTGGAAGGTCCTTGAAGTATAGTGCTTGTGGCATGTATATTTATGAGCTTGACTCATATCTTGGGCTATATCCTGGATATCTGTGGGTTGGTTTCTTCACTTCACTTAGCCAATGGGTTAATCCGAGTGTAGACCATTTAGCTGATGGCATTATCTACTTACGTGGCTCGTCCTTGGATGTGGCTCCTTAGCTGCTTACATTGTGTCTACATTTTGGCTAGTTTCTTCATGCATCTCACGGCTCATCGCGCTGTGTGGTGGTGGAAGAGTCAACCTGGTGTCTTGATGACGCTCCATAAATATTTCTATACACACATGCGAAAGACTGCGTGCGTGTGTGTGTGGGAGTGTGTGTGTATATATATTCTTATGTTTGCCGCCATAATGTCTGCGACCATAAAATCCGACTCTGTCGCAGAGTCGTCAATCCGGATTCAATCCTGGAACCGCCGGGCTGTCCATGCCCGTGCCCCCACAGGTATGGCGAGTTTTGCTTTATTATCGGGGCATAAAGCGCTTAAGTACTATGAGGGAGCCCGTAACTGCAGCGCTTCGGGCGAATGCACTTAATGCCAAATTAAATGCAACCCAAGGGGTTGTGGGGGGTTGTGGAGGGTTGTGGAAGGTGGCATGCATATGTATAGACATTGTGTAGGCACGCGGGGGAGCGTGTGGAGTGAGTGTCCTGGCGGCGGCGGCGGCGGCAATGAAACCGCTTTATGATTAATGCACACCAAAGTCGAGAGTTATGAGCCTTCGAGCGTAATCCGCCGGAATCAACAGCAGCAGCGGCAGCGGCAGTAGAAATCACGGTACCAATAAAACCGTTCGGCAACTTCGGTTATAGTTGATGGGAGGAGGAAGGAGGCAGTGTGGGGCTGGGGTGGGAGGTTGACGCAACAGCTGCAATAAAACATAAATTCCTGAATGGCGAAAGGAAACGGAAATGCGTGCATTAACTAGCAAAGATGAGACTAGCGAAGGGCGAATGGCAAGTGGTGGATGTCGATGGATGAGGGCGGGCGGGAAACCTGATGATGTGTAGTAGTGGGTGGCGCATGGTAAGTGGCGGTTGACGGTCGGGCGGGATGCGCGGATGGGTAACGTTGAAAACCACTTAACTGTCACTTGCTTATGGCCCATCTAAGTTTGTGTGAGTTTTGCGCGTGTCTGCATGTGTGTGTGTATACGTGTGTGTGTGTGAAGGGGGCTGGAGGTTGCGAGGGTGAATTCTGCGATAGTTTTCCCGCATTGCCAGCAAACTAATTTTTGGCATATTTCCCGCAGCCATTTGCCGTGTCCCTGAGAGTGACAGTTGGATTAGCTTATCCTTCCCCCATAGGCCCCTGCCGACAGCTCACCGTCTTTTAGAAAGCACGTTCACACACACACACACACACACACACACACACACACACACACACACACACAGGCAGCGAGATAAACGCACTCGCCATGAAGGAACTCATAGCCATGACACAAATATGACCCCTACTTTTGGTCTCCGCTGTTACCCAATGACAGCCAAGGACACAGACGCCGAAACTGATGAGGACTCGTGTATTGGCGGCAAAAAGAGCGCAAGTAGTGGAATCATTAGCCTCAGGGAGCTCATCCAAATGGAGCTCTTGAAGACACACGTCGCATAACTGCCCCCCCTCCCCTGCACTCTCTCTCCCTTTCCCCCACTCTCCCCCTCTCTATCTCTCTCTCTTTCTCATTCTCCTCTCTCCCCTCTTTTGTCCCTCACTGCTTTTACTGTCCGCTCCCCAATGCGATTTCGATTTGCCCAGATTACGCATACGACACGTTAAACGCCTTTAAGACTTTAATATGAATATCAAACGTTGAGCTTGAGACAAATTTCATTTGTGAGGCTGAGTAAATACACACACGCTGTGCACACACACACACACACACACATATGTACGTTAAAGGGGACGGAGTGAGAGTTTATGGGGCACATATCCTTTGTAAGTTTGTGTGCGGAAAAGGATCTTTTCCTTGCCTTTTTCTCAGTCCTTCTTATTCTTTATCTACTTCTTCTTCTTCTTCGCTTTGGCCTGCAACTTGCATGCAAGTTTTTCTTTCAAGCTGCTGTCTTTCCATCTTCAGGCCAGCCCCCGCCCATGCACATCCTTTCCTCCCATCCTACCCGCTCTTCACATCTTCTTTGCCCACATCGTGCTTCTTGAAGCTATTGCAACTGCCGCATTTGTTTTGTTTGCTATTGTTGCGTCGAGCGCTTTGTTTATGCTTGCCAACAACAGCAACAACAACAACACTGACAGCAGCAGCAGCAGCAGCAGCAGCAGCAGCGGCGGCGGCAGCGACAACAACAACAAAAAACAAAAAAAAAACAAGCATAAAATGATTTCATTAAAAAAGTTGTAAACTTTTTCATTTAATTTAACTGCAAACATCTTTTGTGCCCGCCGCCCCCCTCCTTCCTTGCCCCACATGCCTCTCGTCCGCTCTGCTTATTCTTTTGCAGCTTTGGTTTCCCACTATCTACTTTCTACCCTCCTCTTCCTTCTCCTTCTTCTGCTCATCCTTCAGCCCGCCGCCTGCCACACCAACCCCCCCTTCTTGCTCGACCAGCGTTTCTTGCAACTATCTGCTGCAAGCATCTGGCGGTGGGCGCCATCCACACTCGTAAGTAGTTACAGCTGCCACGCCCTTCCGTCACGCCCTCTTTTAGTGGCTGTTATTATACGCGAATTGAATTGCGAATTGAAAACTGAATTTTGATTAAACTTTTCCGTTTCAATTCACTGCAAAAGAAATCCTTGCCGTCTACATCTTCTGCCCCCTCTCCACTCTTCATTTGGCCAATGAATTAGTCTTCTTTCTTGTTTTCCCTTTTGTCGCACGGAGGTCCTTCGGCGTATTTAAATGTCTCTTCAGGCTTTGATTTATCACAATAATTGTTGAGGCCCAAACTTTTGTTGCCATTTATCGATGCATCGTCTAGAGCTAGTCCTGAATTGCTCCCCCGCAAACCCCACTACTCCTCTATATCCTTCAAGGCATTTCATTGAATTTTCACTCGAAAGTTTATCCTTAAATTTTGTGTGCAAGGCTGAAAGGAAATGCAGGCGAATAATAAAGAAAAGTTTGGCTTTATATTGAAGGCAACTATCGATAACAAACTATCGAAATTTATACGTTGAAAGGAACTGATTTGATCCTTTCAATTCCAATGATAAATGTATCAGGACTTAAACGGATGCCAATATTAAGGATGCAAAAGGACAACTGATGTGATATGATATTTATTTGGGTCTAAAAACGTTTGACTCCTTCGAGTCTAGAGGCAAATAAATTTACTTTATTTGGAGCAAGGACAAGGTATCCTGCAGAACGTGAGCTCCGTTTTTAACGGCGGCTCATAAATCAAACTTAAAAGTTTTCATGCAACGGGGGGCAGTTTTTTGAAGGATATAATTTTGATTTAATTATTGCGAGTGCACGGAATTGTTATCGTCATTGTTATCGCATTTGCTATCGTTATCGGAACTGAAATCAGCTTTTAATGAGCGAGAGTCCTTGCGACACACGGAAGCCACGGAAGCAGCTGCAACTTGGGGACAAGCTGAAAGCCTTTTAATTGAGTTGTTGTTTTGAATTAATTACCCAAGTCCAAGCCCAAACCCAGACCCAAGCTCAGACCCAAACTCAAGCCCAAGCCCAGAGCCTTCGGTCAGTCAATCTGAAAGTGGAATCCGTGCAACAAGGACATATGTTTGCTGTCTATCATTATCACCATCTAAAAACATTATCTAACATCAATGTAACGAACTAATCAACGGCTAAAAGTGAGCACTCGGCCAACAGCTTTGGCATGCGGCATGCGGCATGTGGCAAGTGGCAAGCGATGAGTGGCAAGTGACGAACGGCAAACGGCAAACGGCAAGCGGCAAACGGCAAGCATAATTCAATTATGGCCATAATACACGCTTCATGTTTTAAGTCTCGCCCCCCATTACACTACATCCCCTCACCGCATCCCCTTCCGTAAGCCGCTGCCTCTGCCCCCTACCTTAACACTGCCGCTGGCAAAACACCAGCAGCAGCTCCTGCAACCTCCTAGTCAACACTGCTCCCCCACCCTCCTTCCCCACCCCCTTTACAAATATTGCGTCTAAGAGCTGCCACGCGAGCTCGCACAACATGTCGTATTAGTAATATTTAAACACAAAAGCTCAGCAAATGTTGACATGCGTCGCCATTAGCCGCGCGATGCATTGCGACACGCACTGAGGGGGTGTGGGGCGTATTGGGGTATTGGAATGCAGAATGGCGAGAGAAATGAGGAGGGGGTGCCGATGCGGGTAGGGACTGGGGGTTAGTGGACGCGTGTGGGTTGACTGGGTAAATTCAATTTTCGCATAAAACAAAGCCAACACCGTCAACATCTACTGCCATAATAACAACAATAATAATCTGCTTAGAAGCCAGCGATGCGAAAGTGAAGAAATGCGTTGTAATTCCAAAGTTCGCCATCGTCAAATGCGACGCGAGGCGGTGGCGACAATATTGCAGCATATGGAGTCCCAGAGGAGCGCTGGGGCGGTGCCATTTTCAAATGGCTTGGCCAAGGAACAGGGGGGTATCCTAGCGGAACTGGCGGTGGTGGCAATGGCGATGGTGGTGGCGGTGGCGGTGCAAGTGCCACATTAAGCCACATACACAGTGGCTTGCATGCCAGGAATGTGGCTGCAAAAATACTTACCCGTGCATACATATGTCGAAGAAACACACTCAATGTGTGCGTATCTATATAAACACACATATGTGTGTGTGTGTGCGTGTAAGTGTGTGTGTGAGTGTGTGCATAAAATGTGTCATGTTGACAGCGTGGAAATGTCACTCATGCGGCGTCGTAATGAGTTTTGCCAACATCGAATCCCCCAAAGCCACCAAACCCTCCACCGAGCCCTCCACCTCACCTTACCCCTCCACCAACCCGCACAATCCACAAGCTCAGCCAACCACCATCTTTTTCCACAACTGCCAACCAACGTCACCCCCCACTTACCACTTACCACTTACCACTGCCCCACACAAGCAACTGCCACCCACCAACAACTCAAGAGAAGTTCGCAACTGCAACCAACGTCCACATGGCGTATGAGCAACACACATTCCACAGACAACGATTGCTGCAACAGTCGTGCAACACAATGAAATCATTTGGGGCTTACGAGTATACAAATAGATGAAGCTACTCCCCCGCCCTCCCCATTCATCCCTCCCACGCCACAGGCCAAGTTTGTCTCTATTCGAACAGTTCAACAGTCAAACAGTCGAAGAGTCGAAGAGTCGAGGAGTCAAGCAGTCGAATAGTCAAAATATTTCAATTACACTCAACGGAAATGTCCTTAGCGGAATTTCAGGCGACTCTCAGATGCACTTCCTGATGCACTTCTCCTTGTTTCTAGTCTTAAATTCAAAATTATCCTTAGGTATTTTATTGCTAGGAAAATCTCCATTAAAAGTTTGCTTCTTCTTCTTTTATTTTCGTTTTTTCACCCTTTTTATAATATCCTTCCATCTGCCTGAAATAGTAGACAGAGCTTGGTCCTTCGAGTTCAGGTTTGTCTTTGATTTGAAAGTGAGTGAACATTTCGGTTCTCTCAGTTGGTGGTTTCAATAGATTCTATGGTAAAAACTGTTCCTCGGTTATTTTAAGAATATATAGAACTTTGAGCTAAGAGATTTTAAGATATGCTGTCAAGGATCTTAAAGGACTCTGCTCTATGACTAAAAATATATGTTCATTCATTTCCAATTGACAAAATTTTATTTCCACGTTTTTGACATTTCAAAGTGGTTCAATTTTATTCAAGGATAATAGATATTATTATTTTTTATTATTATATTATTATATTATTATATTATTATATTATTATATTATTATATTATTATATTATTATATTATTATATTATTATATTATTATATTATTATATTATTATAATATTATATTATTATATTATTATATTATTATATTATTATATTATTATATTATTATATTATTATATTATTATATTATTATATTATTATATTATTATATTATTATATTATTATATTATTATATTATTATATTATTATATTATTATATTGTTATATTATTATATTATTATATTATTATATTATTATATTATTATATTATTATATTATTATATTATTATATTATTATATTATTATATTATTATATTATTATATTATTATATTATTATATTATTATATTATTATATTATTATATTATTATATTATTATATTATTATATTATTATATTATTATATTATTATATTATTATATTATTATATTATTATATTATTATATTATTATATTATTATATTATTATATTATTATATTATTATATTATTATATTATTATATTATTATATTATTATATTATTATATTATTATATTATTATATTATTATATTATTATATTATTATATTATTATATTATTATATTATTATATTATTATATTATTATATTATTATATTATTATATTATTATATTATTATGTTATTATATTATTATATTTTTATGTAGGATATCAGAATTGATTTGAGCAAAGAATCCTTTGATATCTTAAGAAACTTCATTCTTATTTATCAAGGAATTTTCAGTGATCATTTTTATAAATTTGATATTCTCCTTAAAAGGATACTATCATCAATGAACTGCAGAAGTTATCTAGTTTCCATTAAATGTTCGGGAGGATCATTTAAATTTATAACAGTATTTATTTAGTATTATCCTTAGGTCAACCTTCTTTATATACACAACCTTCAGGTTTTAAAAATATTTGTAATTTTTCGGATGATTTTGAATCCTGTTCGAAACTCTCAAAAAATTATAGCTTATTACATCTCTAGATTGGGTCTCTTCCTTTAAGTTTCAACTTACAGAAGGACTTTCATAAAATTATCCTTGTTTCCCATATATTCTTCGAATCTTGTGTCTAGTACATTTTCAGTATAAATATACCAGAGTCTTGTACAAATAATATATGCAGCTTTTAATTCGTGGTTCTCCGAGAATTGAGACAATGAAGTAATAGTTTAAGGAGCGGTCCTTGGTCCTTGAAATCTAGCCAACACGCTTACACATTATTTTGTATAGAAGCCGTTGGTATCAACTACACATCCTTCTGCATATACGAATATATATTCATATACCATATACAGGATATACTATAATATAGATCTATTGTATATTTTGCTGGCTTGTTATCCTTTTGCCCGAAACTGTCAGGCAAGCGTTTGTGCCACATTTGAGACTGCAGCTGCTTGGTGGGCGGGTGTGTGTGAGTGGGCGGCTAAGGGATGCATTGTGCTTTGTTGGGCTTTAGGGCAGGAGATATTGTTGAGTGTCTGCCAGAACGAGACAAAGGACATGCTGCACGGGAATGGGCGAAGAATAAATTTGCCTTTTGGCCACCAAAGTTTGTGTGTTGTCCACGCCCACGCTCAGGCTCAAGAATCAACAATGGTCTGTCAGTGACGCCCACACACATAAACACACACACTTGCACATGCATACACATAGTTAAACATTCACACACACACACACACACACACACACACACACACAGTCAGCAACGGAGACAGAAACGTTGACGATGGCAGCTGCCTGACTGCCGTAGAATTTTCATTGTTGTAGAAATTTCACAATAATTGCAATGCAGTTGTTGTTGTTGTTGTTGTTGTTCTCGTGGTTGCTTCAGTTATTGTTGTTGTTGTTATTATTGTTGTTGCCTCACATGGCATATATAATACTATATGGAACGTAGTATGCTCTATATACTCTTGCCTTTTTCGGTCATGCAGCGAGCAAACGGCAAGCGAGATGGCTGGCCCAGTGGGAGCGGGACGGCAATAGTTAAGTTGCAGCAGAAATATCGATCGACTTAAATGAATTTAGGTCAGCCAAAGCGGGGTCCGCCCAGACCCCCATAATCGCCCACAGCCGCCCACTTGGGCTCTGCATGAAACCCCCCACAGCCCTTCCATAAAGGAAGCCCTGTGTGTGTGAGTTTTAGTGTTATATTATAGTGTGTGTTACACTGTTTGTGTGTATGGGTGTGTGTGTGTGCATGCATCTCACAGATACACGGATAATGGGAAAACATGGAAAATGTCAGCCGCTACACACGTAACTTATTTTAATTCAAATCGAAGAGGGGGAAAAAAAAACAGAATTTAAGGCAGTTGCAGCCCCAGAAGAAAGCATGAATCTCGGGGGAGTTTCGGAATATATCAAATGAAAGAGCATATCGATATATACAATAATAGTGCACCACCATCCATTTCCCATTTCCCATTCCCTATTCTTCATTCCATCTGCCCCTCCCCGCCCACCGTTCACCGCCCATACTACGGATTGGCCATGCCAAACACGCGCCATCAACATGTGCATTTTATGAGGCAAATGTCAGGGCAAAAAGACGCGTTGATGTATGTCAGGCAATGTCATGGGCATCCGACATCGACTACCCCTGCCCCCAGCACAACAAAGACGATCGCACATCCCTCTACCCCCGCCCCCCGCAGATGACTCTTATTGAAAGCATTGTATCCAACAAATTTAACGTTTTATGACACGCCGCCTACGTGATGCGTCAGAGCATGGGAACAAATGGTTAAATCATAGACCTCAAATACACACACACGCACACACACACACACACACAGAATCTATCAGAATGGGAAAAGGGGAAAAGGAAAGCAGTGGTGAGCGGGAAGGTAGGTGGATGGTAGAATGATTCCCAGACTATCTTTGAATTCAATCACGTGTGACCAATAAAAAATTGGATTTGTATTGTTGTCCGCCGAAGGAACAGCACGAGGAGCATCTGAACGCAATGCAATGCGATTCCAAATACTAATTAGATGACATACAATATAACATGCGTACAACAGTTGCTATAACGGTTGCCATAACGGTTGCCATAACGGTTGCTATAAACGCCCATAAAGTGCTTAATTCATGACTATCAATTTTTTTTAACTCGTCACTAGACTTGCCGGGAAGTCTGAGATTATTTCCTGGACTAGGTATTTCCTATAGGGACTGTAGAGGGAAAAGGTATTATCCTTACATATTTATGAGAACCTCTTTATAGGAAAGTATCTCAAACATTCAGACACAATATAAAACATCGCTTGCTTTGAGAATCTACGATTTTGGTTGAAGTTAAAAATGCTTTGGAAAAACTTCCTGCTAGCTAGAAGAAAAGTCCTCGAAGTGTGTAATAAGCAATCCAATGATCAGCTGTTTATAGGATATCTTTATAGCATTTTATAGCAAATTCTCATTTAAAAATGTTTCCAATTCGGGAAACCTTTGCCTTAAAACTTGGCTTCCTTAAAAGTTCACTTCTTATACCCCGTTCTTACCCAGTTGTTTTTTCTTCTCCGAAAAACAAGGACTTTAAATTACACAATAATTCGATCGCAGCGGCTTTTCCAAGGACAAACGCCACTGCAGGCGATTTTCGTAATGAATTTTCAAGTATTTTCCACCGCTGACCCGCAAAGGGTTGTGGGGCCCCCGGAGCGTATTTGTCATTTATAAAGTTTTGGATATACTGTCCAGCCCCTTGCAGAGGCATGGCATGACGTTGGGCGAACCTGTGCAGGACTTGGGGTACCCAACAGAAATTCAAATGTGGTTTTAAAAAAAATCTTGGGCGTTTTTTATTGGTGGACAATGAAACGCCTTCAATGAACCGAATGTCCCTGAACTGTCCCTCAATCCGAATTGAAGGGCAAAATAATTTTCCCCGCGACTTTTGTCCGCTTTTCCATATTCCAAATTTCCATCCATTTCCCATCTATAAAAAAAATGTCTATATTTTTAAATATTCCGTTTGAGAAGCTGAACAGCTGCTTAAATTTCGAGGCGTCTCACATTTAAATTTATTTTCATTTTTTTGCCCCCTTCTTTGGTTTAGTTAATAATTTTTTAAATGGAAAAATTGATTTTTAAGTGCAGCTCTTTAAATAATAGCGGCCAATAGCCTGCGGGATTGAGGGTCCTTACGGACTGTATACGGGGTTCTATCTAGGATCGTTCGTTGAACAATGAAAAATGTTTTGAGGAGCATTTGGCACTTTTGTTACATGGAGACCGCGTCCTGGAGGGCATTATAATTATGTGCCAACCGCACGCAGGCACACATATATTATGACGACCATGGAAGCAACCATAAGGTGCGACTTATTATTGGGCACGCCCTACGCCCACGCCCTCGCGAACGCCAACGCCATAGCTAACGCCATAGCCAACACCAACGCCTTCGTCCACAGTCGAGTGACAGGCTGCGCCCTCGAAGATGGCTCCTAACTGGGTTAACGATAAATAACAAATGATTCCGAGTCCTAGTTTCCAACGGCATCCACAAGTAGCCATCGTCCACAGGGCCACCTCGGTGCAAGTGCCCCCAACTGCCCCAGTTACAGCGGACAGGCCATGATCTACTACCACAATTGCACTTCCCATCCACAGCCGCAGTCTCAGTCTCAGTCACAGTCGCAGCTGCAGTTGCAGTCGCAGTCTCAGTCGCAGTTAAGTTGCAGTAGTCGTCGTCGTCGTAGTCACCGTCGCTGTCATAGCGAACATTGCAGTCGTCGTCGTTGTTGTTGCCGTTATTATAGTTGTAGTTGTCGTTGACGTTGTCTCAATTGCAACGTAAAAACAAAGGCGAGGGCAGCCGAAAACAACGAATTTTTAACTCTCTGCCAATTAAAAAAAATAGACTTGAACTTTCCGAAATTTCTGATAATTCAAAATTCAAAATTTCCTTAAGAGGAAAAATTCGCAATTACATTTAAAAAACTCCAAATTTACTCATTAGATTTTTATAATGTGCGGGGAAAGTAAATTCTCTCGGGAAAGCCACAAAATTAATCTAAAAATACTAGAAAAAAAATTTCGTAAAATTATAAATTTTGGAATCACTCAAATCTGAGCTTTAAGAAGATTTTAATTTCGGAATAATTATAATTATTAAAATAATAATATTTTTGGAACTTTTTATATTTTTTACGATATTCAACTATTGGCGGATTTTAATGATGAGACTTTAAAAATCTTTAAAAATTATAAAAAGAAAACTTACATCGTTTATATAGATTATTTTGAATAGTTATTAATTGACTTTATAGTTCAGAGCATGCAGATGTTTACTAGGAATATTTTAATATATAATATATAATTAGTAAATAAATAATAAATTGGCTTAGCTTTGGTATTTTTTGAAGATGCCTTAAGGCAGTTTAAGGTTAGGCATCCTTGCGCTAAAGAAGCATTCCCTTTAAAATCGGAAAATATTTGTCTTCCTTTACAAATCACATGGTAATAAGAAAGTCATTTAAATATAATTAAAATTTAATTTACATCAATTTTTAAGTTTTTACAGTATACAAATTTAATAAAAAAAAAATATGACTTCCCATTCCAAGATAAATTCATTTATTAAATTATTTAAATTAATTAAATTAATTAAAATTCTTGAGTAAAAATTAAAAACCTGACTTTTTGAGGAACAATATGAACCCAGAAATTTATACTCTTTGCGTTATTTTGAGCTCATCTGTGTCTGTTCTAACTCAGAGCGGTTGCAGATGTTGCCTTTCATATATCCTTTTTGAGATATTCCTTCAATCCACTCCTTTATTTCAAGTAATTAACATATCGAATGAAGTGACTTTTAAATATAGCTAAGTATTGGTAATACGAAGCACTTTGCGCTGACTTACGATATTCGATGTTACGATATTCGAAACTCGAGCTGATACGGCAACACTTTTACCCTCAAAACACTCAAAGACATCAAGAGGCACTTATCGAATCGATGGTGTTGCTCGAGTGTTACAAACGTGTTAAGAAAGTGCTTGGTCCCCATGTCTTGGCAGACTTGGCGCCACGATTGCATTTACGTTACGTTTACGAGTGCAGACCGTCGTAGCCACAGCTGCAACAACAACAACAACAACAATTACAGCAACAACAGTTACAGCAACAACAGTTACAACTACAACTAAAGCAACAGCAGCGAACGTGCCTACAAACGAACCGCCGAACGAGGCGACGACCCAAACCTGCAACCAGTTCGCCGCCTCTCGAACACTCGGCTCCACATCGTCCCCCCACCCCCCCACGTCACCGTCCCCGTTGGCGTCTCTACTTTTTCGAGCTCCCCTTGCGCGTCTTCGTGCCTCGCTCCTCGATTCTCTTCTTCATCTCTGTTTTCGTTTTCGTCTCCGTCTTCTCATGTCCGTCTCCGTCTCCGTTTCCGTCTCGGTCTCCGTCCCCGTCTCCGTCTCCGGCAGCGTCTCTGTCACCGTTTCCATATACATTACCGTCTCCGTCTTCCATCTCCTCCATCGGCGGTGCCACTGGCGGTGCTTATGGCTCGGAGCAGCCGACGCGAATTAAGTTTTGGATTTTGGTTTGGGTTTGGGTTTGGGCTTGGGTTTTGGGTTAGTCGACGGCCCACAGAGCCCGAGACTAGGGGGCTACGCCTACCTCGGGCCAAGCAGCCGCCCTGACGCCCTACTTTGGCTGGCTGGTTGCAAGGTTCGGCCTTGGCGCTCAACACTGACCCGCTTTTTGGCTGTGTGACGTGTAGAGGCATGGTCTGTGTATGTGTGTGTGTGTATATGTGTGTGTGTGTAGCTTATGGAGGCATATTTTTCTTGCTCTCTGCTGCCGTTGCTGCTGCCGCCGTTGCTGCTGCTGCCGCTGCGGCTGGTGCTGCCTTCGGCTGTTGCATTTCAAATGCGTTTGATTGTCGAGAGTCGCATTTGAAATTTTCACAAATTGAACAAATCCACCAAAAACACGGGGCGTATGGATGATATTTTCTTTTTTGTCCGATGCCGTGACAAATGACAAAAACATTTGTGCAAAAAGAAAGGAAAAGTTTTTCGTTTCTAGTTTTCAGTCATTTATTGGAAATGAAAAACCTGTCTCCCCAAAGGAACTTTCATTTCATTTGCCGCACTGTCAGTTAAATTAGGGCGTGTGAATGGATGCAAGTGATTGGGAGTGGTGAGGTTGTTGCAATTGCAGCTAGTTACGGTTAACGTCTAACGGGTAACGGGTAACGGGTAACGGGTAACGGGTAACGAATGACGTATATCGGACAATAGATTATGGATAATAGCCATCAATGTATCCCCAAGCACCTGCAGCCAAGGCTGCTTGGGGCAATTATTTTGTCATTATCGGAGGGACAATATTGCATATATGCAAAAAAGGACATTCAGCTATTTAATTTCAGGCTTTAAATAGATACTAAATTGATAAGTATTAATAATGTGACGTGTTAAGCCTTAGAGAAAGCACTACGGATTTTAAGGCAACTCCGGAATATTTAAAAAACGTCGAGTATTTCCTTCAAGTTTTTAAACTGTCCCAATTTACTTTTTTTAACCAAGAAACACTCTTTAAAAGTACTCAAACCCTTAATTTAAATATTTAATATAAAAAAAAAAATATTATTTTTATTATGAGAAACATTATTTAAATTATAAAAAGTATAACAATAAAAGTGTTCATTAAATTAAAATAAATAATTAAAAAAAAAATTTATTTAAATTTAATATTAATTTTATTTTATTTTTTTTTATTTTATAATTTCAATATTAACTATTTTAATTTGATGTTTTTGTAAATAATATTATTTATAAAATATTAAATAAATTATTATTAATTATTTTATATGATTGGCGAAAAATATCTGAATATTTTTCTTGGCATTTTATTTTCTGTTTTTACATAAATAATATTATTTATAAAATATTAAATAAATTATTTTTAATTATTTTATATAATTGTTGAAAAATATTTAAATATTTTTCTTGACATTTTCTGTTTTTACAATACTTTTGGGTGAACCTTAAATTATTTTATAAAATCAGTTAAAAATAAAAAATAAAATTAATTCTTAGTTCATCTATATATTATCCTTGTGTCACATTGGTATTAAGGATCCGATCACTTGGATGGATATGACACTTAAATAGTTCTTTATTTCTTGATTTATCTAAAATTCCCGTAGGAAGATTCCACTTATACTTAAATGGAGACCCGCCCCTTTCTTTGGTTCTATAAAATTACAGGGTATAAAATTATGTATTGGGAATGAGTCATGGATCAGAGTTTATAAAAAAATATTAGAAAAATTCAATTATTTAAAGTATATAGCAAACGTTGCATAGTTTTTCAATGTGTGCGTGTGTGTGTGTGTGTGTGGAAGTTCTACTCTATAAACTGATGGCTTGGATGGTAAATCATGGGGAAGACAGAAAAGTTGAGTTGAATAATCATGGAGCTCGGAATGGAAATCGAAGTTAAAATCGATTCAAAGACAAAGCGCAGTTGGACTGCGGTTGTCCACGAACGGTTTTGATTTGTGGTCACAAGTTGGATGATTAGGGGAAAACCCGGCGAACGCCCACACAAAGAAACCGCCAGATCTGTTGGTCGATGGTGCCCAACCGCTGGTCACTGTCGTTGTCGTCGTCGTTGTTACTGTTGTTGTTGTTGTTGTTGTTATTGTTGTTGTTCTTACTGTAGCTGTAAATGGGACTCTGACTATGAATGTGACTGTGACTATGAATGTGACTGTGACTGTGGATGTGGATGTGGCAGTAGTTGCCGTTGATTCATCACGCATCAAAAGAGAAACTCCTGAGCCACAAGAGCAGCCAACGAGAATAATGAAATTAATTTGAGCTCCAAGCTGGGGGCAGGGTCTATGGGGTGAGCTTCCTCCGCAGGGCAATGTGGTTGCATCTTGCGGGGCATTCCTCAGTTCCATCGGCGACTTCCATGGTCTGTTGCCTATTGTTGTTGTTGTTGTTGCTTGGTTACTTGATTGTTGTTGTTTGGTTTGTTGTTTGCGGCAGGTCGCATTGCCAGACAGTGACTCGGAGCTGGGCTCAGGCACGGGCATCAACTTTAAGTTGGAGAACTGGAGATCACGGAATGGCAGGTGCACCTCAGGCTCCAGCACCAATTGTACAAGCGTCGCCTCGCTGCCGGCGGCCAACGCATCGCTGCACAGTCTCTTCCCGCAGCAAAGGGAAGGCTGACGTGGATGAGTAACTGAAGGAGGAGGAGACGGAGGAGGGAGACGCACGTCGTCCACTGGGCACCTTTCCCATTCACTCATCGTCGGCGCTGCTGGGCGTACTTAATGCGCCGTTACTTTTGTCTGTCGCCGCCGGCCATGGATGGGAGGTAGAAACGATAACCGCAATACTTGAGTCACACTCAACGTTCCTCCATTGGTATCAAGCAGAAACTACCTTCCATTAACGGAGGGCAGCGGTGGCGGGGGTGGTGGCGAGCGGCAGCGACTCCTAACAAGTAAATCGAACTCCTCAAAAAGTTCGATGGGCTTTCAAACGGCGACTGCACTCACAATGAGGATGATTCGCATGCTTCATGGGGTGCATTCAATATCCTGAAGGAGGTGGGCGGCTGGTGGAGAGGTGGATGGGGGATGGGGCAGTCTCTTAACTGAAATGAAAAGATAAAATTAAAAATTATAATGAAAGTAAGGCTTACGCTTCAGCAATTGTGGTGGCACTTGAAAGTAATTAATCGATAGGATTTATCGATGGTTGGTTGTGATTTTCATCGATAAATAAGCAAATATTGAGGCTGATTTTTGGAAATTTTAAAGTCTCAAATTAATTTTAAAGATTCCATCAAATTCCTTACCCTTCGAGCAATCGATATATCGACGTTTTTCCCCTCTATTTCGCTTCACTCCCCTCTGGCCCAGCGTCTCGTTGTCTGAGAGAGAAGATCGCGTGTGAGAGAATTTCGTCTGCGGTCGGGTGGGGGTTGGTCCTTGGGGGCAAGTCCTTGGCCGTGTCGGATGCGAGACATTTATGGCAATCCTCGAACATTACTGTTGACCAATTGGCAGACCCGTTCCGGCCGCTGGCATCGGAGCACATTTCCCACTTCTGGGCCATTATTTATTTACACTAAAAATGTATTTCCTTTGCTCTTAAATTGGGCAATTTATAACGAGGCGCTTGACGCCAATGGGCGACCATCTTCGTCTCCCAGCGATGCCACGTGACAACTTCAACTTGGCTGTGATTTTCAATATGTGTGCGCATGTGTGTGTGTGTGTGTGTGTGTGCGCGAGTGCGTGTGTATACATGGCATGTCCGTTGGCTGGACCCCAGCGTCAGTTCAACAATTTCAATATTTCATCAAAGACATTCAAAGACTTCATCCGGCGGGGAGGGGGTTAAGTGCAGCAGCGCCAAACTGGCGCTGCAATTATTCTCGTTAAATGTGGAGCAGCTGTGGTGTACAGCCGTTGGGTGGGACAGAGACAGGGCTAGGGGCAGGGACGAGGAGTTTGAGGAGAGGGCAGACAATTGAAAGGGGCGGTGGGGGGAGGCAACAAAACAAAAAAACAAAAACAAAATGAATGCCAAGTAATGCACATGTTACTATTTACTTTGCGTGCTCTCCAAAAGAAACAAATGATGCCCCGGGCTTCCAGTACAAGTGTTCCTTCTGCTCCCTCTCCTGCTCCTCCTTCTCCTTCGCCTTTGTGCAGCCAACAAGCTTGGCGCTGGCCATTAGACATTGAACGTTGGCGTTGGCGACAATTGCAGCTACCCCTTTGCCAATCCAAGCTTCCCATTCCGCCTCCACCTCAGCCGCCCCTGTTCCATCCCCTCATATGACTGGTTGTCTTTGGTTATTACTCATACGCACTGCGGGACGGCAGTCAATGCGTCGACTGCACATTCAGCGATTGACTTTCCATGAGCCGCGTGGCTGTTACTGCCAGCATCAAGGACATGAATCCAAAGAAGATGCCCACTTGAATGCGGGGTATGGGGGGAATAAGAGTGCAGGATAACGAGTAGTGGGAGCCGAAGGATATGGGCAACTAAGCCACTGACTTGGCCCAGAAATGAGGCAATCAAACAAACTGCACCATGCGAAAGGGTCATCCACATAATTGTCTGTGAATGGCCAAACGAAGGATCACAAATCGGAAAACGTCCAATAAATATTTTCTAGGTAAGAGGATTGAACAATGGCAAATGGCAAATGGCAAAAGGCGAAGAAATAAAAGGAAAATGAAAGAAAAACACAGTTTGAAAAATATTGAAAATTCGACAATAAAGGAAATAAATTTATCAGTACCTCGAACGCGTTCCAAGTAAAATCCTGGACAGAGATGAAAAGAGTTTAATTCATCCAACTTTTCACTTATCCTTAACAGTTACTCAGTTATATCCTTCTTCCATCCCCCAAAACCAATACAATTGAAAATTCTTATTGCATTTATTGGTGTTCTTTTTCAAAGCAAATTAAATTAGGAGCCTAAAATTGTAGCTTAACAGTAACTAGGGCCTTAACATACAGTTAACAGAAAATACCACTGTTAAACAAATGTCATCCCATTCGACAAATGTTATTACATTTTCTGAGGCATGTTATTCTCACATCCCATGGGCTTTGTTATTGTATAAATCCGAAGATAATAATTAACAGAAGCTGTCGCTGTTAGTCCGCTGCGATATGTAACATTTATTTTAAATTTCTGTAATTAATGTTGTTTCCATAAAGCAATAGTTAACTGAAAGTACCTCTTTTATGTGAATGTTATGCCTGTCAGCCACTGTTATATAATCTTCCAAGAAATGTTAATCTCATTTTACATCCAAAAATAATAATTAACAGAAACTGTTAATATACCGTTATGTACCAATTAATAAATTTCTCAGCTTATTTTGTTAACTTATCTTCCACAAGCTTAGCTGAACACTGGCTATTAGCTTGTACATTATCTGTTAAACCACTGTAAAGCAACTAACAGCTGTAAGTAACAGAATTTAATTATGCTTTTTTTCTTGACGATCTGAGCCTAGGGATATTGTCATATGAGTAACAGCTACGCGTAGCACTTTACAGCAAATGTGGCTGCTAATCCGCTGTTATACGTGCCCTAAGCTTTTAGTTAACAGTACTCACAACTGTTAAAGTCTTCTAATTATTTCTTGATTTATGCTTAAGGAATTACATAGGGCAGACTTTAATCTGGTTTGGGGTTTTGGAACTTACAAATTGGGACTTGAGGTAAACGGCTTCTAGGAACTTTAAGTTCTACGTCGTATTTCATGTCAACGGCTTTCCTTCCCTCAAAGAACACAATTCTCTTTCTCAGTATTTTTTTTAATTATTTAATTTTTTTGTTTTATATAATTTTTCTTACATATTTGTAATTTGCAGCTAACATTGGGTTTTTACATATTTTTTTTATTTCATTGTAATTTTTTTTAATTTTTTATTTTCCTTTAATTTTATTTAGATTTTTTTTCATATTTGTATTCATTTTTTAAGTTTCTTTTTATTTCATATTTTATATTTAATGTGTAATATTTTTTTATTTTATTTCCTTTTTTTAACGTGTTTTTTTGTGTATTTTATTTTTCATATTTCTTTTCTTTAAATTTTATTATTTTCTATTTTATTAAATTTTCTGCATTTTTTAAATTTTATATTATTTTTTTTTATATATCATTTCACATATATATTTTATTTATATTTCATTTTTAATACATTTTTTATTATTCATACAATTTTTTTACTATATTTTTTTTTATATTTTTTAACAATTTTTTTTCCATTTTTCTCATATTTTATTTTCCATATTTTCTAATTATTTTTTTTTATAATCTTATTATATTTTATTTAGTTCATGTTTTATTTTTTGTATTTTTTTTCATATTCTTTTTTTTGTGTTTTTTTTTTATTCCCATTTTTCTCCTTTATTTTGTCTTTTTTTCCCCACATTTTTTTCATATATTTAAAGCTTGTTTTATATTCTTCCGCTAGCTCCTTCCCCTCCTCCTTCATCCACCTTTATCCTCCTTCTTTCTGCCCCAACTTCCTCAACTTCTTGGCCTTTTTCTGTTTCTTGTAAGTGCTAAAATTTAGCTAAGTTTTTTTTCGGTATTTTTTTATGTTTTATTCCTCATACGAAACACCCGTTATCTTAAAATTTAATCGCTTTGAGGTTATTGCTGTTGCCGCTGCCTCTGCCTCTGCCGCTGCCGCTGCCACTGTCTTTGCGTTTGTTGTTTTTGTTTTTGTTATTCTTGCGGTTGTTGCTGTTCTTGTGGTTCTTCTTGTGGTTGTTCTTGTTGATGTTGTTGTTGATGTTGTTGTTGCTGTTGCTGCTGTTGTTATTGTTGTTGTTGTCGCCGTTGCTCTATCTCCCCCATACAGTTAAAGTCTGTTTCTGTTTCTGTTTTGGTTTTTGTTATTATATTTTGTTTTGTTTATTTTTGTTGCTGTTGTTGTTGTTATTATTGTTGCTGTTGTTATTGTTGCTGTTGTTGTTGTAGTGTGTTTTTTGCTGACTTGTTTGCATTTTTGTTTTTCAGCTTTACGGAACTGTTTCTGTTTCAACGTTGCATGCGAATGCTTTGCTTTGTTGTTGTTGCCACTGTTGTTGTTGTTGTTGTTGTTGCGACTGTTGCTGTTGTTGTTGTTGTCGTTGTTGTTTCTTGTTTCCATTTTTCATGCAGCACCATCGCCGCTTAATTTTTGCCTTTTTGGGGGCTTGGAAAAAACGCGAGTCCAAAGTCCATAAAACAACACAACGCTGCCAGTTGTTGTTTTTGTTGTTATGACTGTTGTTGCCGTTGCCGTTGCTGCTGCCGCTGCCGCTGCCGCTGCCATTGCCGTTGCTGTTGTCGTTGTTGTTGTTGTTGTTGTTGTTGTTGTTATTGTTATTGTTTCGCTTGGATTTTGCTGGCAATGCCAGAGCAACCACCACCACCAAAAACAACAACAATAACAACAATAACAACAACAACAGCAACAGTTGCAACAACAATATAAACGACAACAACAATGACAACAACAAGAGCAAGAAGCCAAGGTGAAGCGCTCGTGGAGCATAGTTGCTGCTAGCATAGTTGTTGCTGGTCGAATGAAGGGGTGAGGTAGGGCTTAAAGGGGGTGCAGACAAAGCGGCAAACGTGCAAGAACAACAACAATGACGACGACGACGACGACAAGCAACAATAAAAAGCAAAACAAAAATAAAAATGAGTTAAGAGAAACGGACGTTCATATTGCCGGCACGTATGTGAGTTGTTGCTCGTGTTGTTGTTGTTGTTGTTGCTGTTGTTGTTGCTGGTGTTGCTGCTGTTGTTGCTGGTGTTGCTCTTGTTGCTCGTGTCGCTCCTGTTATTATTGTTATTGTCTTTATCGTTCCTCTTCAACTTCAACTTCAGCTTCAGCTTCAGCTTCCTCTGCTCCAACTTTTCCTTCTGCCACGTCTTCTGTTGCTTTTCCTCTTCCCCTCTTTCTGCCGCACACATGTGCGAATTTCGAATTCCATTTCCTTCGCCCTGCAACATTTTTGCACCCATTCACGATTTTCACTTGCACCGCACACTTTCTTCTCGTTTTGGTGCTCGTGCAACATCTTCCGCATACCTCATGGTGTACCATAAATTCGTGTGCGGCTCCAATGGCTCAAAGTATCAAAGGCCTAGTGAGCGGCTCCTCGATTGTACCGCAGCTCCAAGGACTCGTTGGATTCAAGTCTCTAAATGAACCCTTGCGCTCGTAAGATGTACCGTACCATTTGGGTACCGCTTGAGTACCGCTTGGGTACCTCTTGGGTATCGCTTGGGTATCGCTTGTGTACCAAGAGCTACTGTGGTTGCATGATCAAAGAAAGGAGCCTGAGGAGCCTCAGGGCACAGTTCCCAGATGCGATTGCCAGCATGAAGCTTTCAGCAGCTGGGAACTTCTCATCTTTTCAGCCCCCAGCTTCCCAACCTCCTAACCTCCCATACTCCCAGCCTCCCAACCTTCCATCTTCTCACTTCCCCAGCCTCCCAGCTTCCAAAACCTCCAGCCTCCCAGTTGCCCATCTTCCCAGCGAATCGCTCAGACTCGGAGTCTTGGAGCCCCCATCGCTGCTGACCCCACGGCATTGCCATGGCCTTTTGTTGTTGTTGATTTAAGTGAAGTTGTTATTGTTGTTGTCTTTCATTTATTGTTGCTATTTTTATTGTTGTTATTGCATTTGCTGTTGTTGTTGTTGTTGTTGTTGTTAAGTTTCGTGAAACTGCGCAAAAATTTAAAAGGCCGCCGCCAATTTGGTGGAATGTGAATGTCTGCGAATGATTAGGTACGTCTGTATATATAGAGTACATACCTATACATATGCAGATAAATATATACGTATACTAAGATACAAATATAGATATAGATATATATTTAGACGACTTTTCGCCTTTGAAGTAGTACTTGTACTTGCAGCCATATAAAAAAAAAATAAGCGCGCAAATTGCTGGCATCCAAAGTGAAGGAACATTCCCTGAGCTGGGAAGTCATAAAGGAAGTTAATTGAATTTAGACAACAGCTGGGAAGGAAGGACATGTAAGGCTATAACCTCTTGAAATGTGGAATATTAAGAGGGTATATTCAAGTCGAGCTCCGGTCATTGATTATTATGCGCTTTATGGGAAGCTCCTAAAGTCAATGGCGCTCCACTCCATGGCGGGCAGCAGTCATTGGAGTCGTTAAAGATCGTATCTTAATAGAGATCGTAAAAAAACTCTAAGACACGCATTAAGATCTAGACGGGTTTTATGACAGGATATTGTTTTGGGGGATAGTTTGGGTAAGGGGAGGTAAGGGAAGGGCAAAGGAATGAAGCGGGGAAGCTTAGTATGTATCAATTTAATTAAAAATAAAGTGAAACTCGAATGATTATTGCATTCATTCACGAATTGTCATTAGCGTAAAATGTGAGTCGACTTCTTGTGGCTGCAAATGGGAATGGCAATGAAAATGGAAAATTAAGAGCTCAAATTGAAAAGATTAGAGATGTAAAGGAAAATCATATAAATCCATTCGTTCCACTCATTAGAAAATTGGAACACTTGAAATTGTCGAATCATCGAATCATCAAATCATCAAATCATCGCACTCATCGAATCATCGCACTCATTTAGAATGACAACCATCGATTTCACAGGCAGAGACATTGATTGATCAGCAGATGTTCAAGAGATCGACTCAAACACTCGGAATAAATGTAGTTCATTCGAATCGAGAGATTGCAACGGTTCATGAAGTAAGATCATAAATCGCTCCCAAATAGGTAACGCCCCCGACACAAACTATGATTCAATGGATAATTAACAGCAGAAACAGAACTGAAAGCGAGCTGAAAATATATACAGGCCGCATAGAAGCTGAGCTGGAAATGAATAAAAGCAGAGCTGGAAATGAATAGAAGCAGAGCTGCAAATGAATAAAAATGAATAGAAAATAAATACCAAATGAACAGAAAGTAAACTGAAAGTGAACAGTAAGTGAATAGAGGCCGATCAGTAACTGAACAGAAATTGAAAAGTAAATGAACAGAAATTGAACAGAAAATGAACAGAAAATGAACGGAAAACAAACAGAAAATAAACAGATAATAAACAGAAAATGAAACGGAACTCTTGTAGGTTGCTTATAATTAGAATCATATTATGGAATTCCATCTACATATTAAAATGACCCACTCGATGGTTGCCCAGCCAGTTCCGTCTTTGCGTAGGCGTTAAAGTTGTCGTTGTTGCTGTTGTTGTCGTTGTTGCGGCTGTTGCTGTTGTTGCGCATGCGTCACTCGCCTACTTACTTTCGAGTAACAAAAACAATTGGCAAACCGGAGAATCGAAGTAGTAGTAGAGGTGGGCTGAAGGGGACAGATGGTGGGGACGTTGGACTCCAATGTTGGCGGCGGTGTCATCCCAAGAAACGGAAATTCAATTTCCGTCACGTTCAAAGCAAAAATCCACTTCCTCGCCCATGCGCCAGACGCACTCCGTTCAGTTGCTCTGCCCCTCAGTCTCGCACTCCCCACCGACGCTCTCGTCACCGCCCGCCAGTAAATCCCCAAACGCTTAATACCCTGTCCCCTGGCCATGCCACCACCGCACCCCCTGCTACCGCTCGCCTTTTCCTGGGCTGCACGTGTAAGCCCGCTGTGCTTGGAGCTTGAAGCTTGGAGGCAACGTTTCGTTTTCGTTACCATTAAAAGGCAGGCCAAGAGCCAGTTGGCCAACTTCATGATGAGCTTTCGGCATTATCGTCATTATTAACGCCATCATTGCTGTTGTACTTAGTCAGTGTTGCTGCCGTCGTTGTTGCTGTTCTTGTTGTTGTTGCTGTAGCTGCTGGTACTGTTGGTGTCGCTACTATTATTGCTGTTGTTGTTGTTGCTGTTGTCGTTCTTGTTGCTTTTGTTATCGTCACCCACTCAACGTCAGCGCCTCAGCCAAGTGACCAACTTAATTAAGCTTGAAAGGGAAATGCTTCCTCCTACACGATTGCGTCGAGCAACAGAGGAAGCAGCGGCAACAACAGTAACAGCGACATCGACAACGACAACGACAACGACAACGACAGAAGCAGCAGCAACAGCAACATTAACAGTAAAAGTAACAAGAGGAAGAAGAAGATGAAGATGAAGAAGGAGAAGAGGAAGAGCTCCCCTCCGAATCTGAATCTGAGATGAAAAACTGTGTGGCAACTGTGTGTAAAGCCGCTTAATGAATGAACAAATGTTTGACTGAATGAATGAGCCAACAAATTAATTAATGCAAATTATGACGCTTAAACTAAGTTAAGAGAAGAGTGACAGAAGGAGGCAGATACAGATACAGATACAGATACAGATACAGATACAGATACAGATACAGATACAGATACAGATACAGATACAGATACAGATACAGATACAGATACAGATACAGATACAGATACAGATACAGATACAGATACAGATACAGATACAGATACAGATACAGATACAGATACAGATACAGATACAGATACAGATACAGATACAGATACAGATACAGATACAGATACAGATACAGATACAGATACAGATACAGATACAGATACAGATACAGATACAGATACAGATACAGATACAGATACAGATACAGATACAGATACAGATACAGATACAGATACAGATACAGATACAGATACAGATACAGATACAGATACAGATACAGATACAGATACAGATACAGATACAGATACAGATACAGATACAGATACAGATACAGATACAGATACAGATACTGATACAGATACAGATACAGATACAGATACAGATACAGATACAGATACAGATACAGATACAGATACAGATACAGATACAGATACAGATACAGATACAGATACAGATACAGATACAGATACAGATACAGATACAGATACAGATACAGATACAGATACAGATACAGATACAGATACAGATACAGATACAGATACAGATACAGATACAGATACAGATATACAGATACAGATACAGATACAGATACAGATACAGATACAGATACAGATACAGATACAGATACAGATACAGATACAGATACAGATACAGATACAGATACAGATACAGATACAGATACAGATACAGATACAGATACAGATACAGATACAGATACAGATACAGATACAGATACAGATACAGATACAGATACAGATACAGATACAGATACAGATACAGATACAGATACAGATACAGATACAGATACAGATACAGATACAGATACAGATACAGATACAGATACAGATACAGATACAGATACAGATACAGATACAGATACAGATACAGATACAGATACAGATACAGATACAGATACAGATACAGATACAGATACAGATACAGATACAGATACAGATACAGATACAGATACAGATACAGATACAGATACAGATACAGATACAGATACAGATACAGATACAGATACAGATACAGATACAGATACAGATACAGATACAGATACAGATACAGATACAGATACAGATACAGATACAGATACAGATACAGATACAGATACAGATACAGATACAGATACAGATACAGATACAGATACAGATACAGATACAGATACAGATACAGATACAGATACAGATACAGATACAGATACAGATACAGATACAGATACAGATACAGATACAGATACAGATACAGAATTCCGGTACCTTCAGAGGGTAAAAAGGGAATCTTTTCCGCCCATAGTAATCCTTAAAATATTTTCTTTAATTAAAAGGAAAACAATAAATGAAAATGCATTTAAAATCGAGAAAATTCCATTTGGCAGCTTCAAGTGAAATTTACAGTCGTTGAGTTTTCTTTTAGACATTTTCTATATAAAATTTTTAATTTATTGCTCTTGATTCAGTTTATTAAGAAGACAGAAGGAAAAGCGATAGATGTTTTTTTATTCAGTTAGAAAAGAAAATGGAAAAAATAAATAATATTTTATTTTTTATTATATTTTTTTTTTTAATTTAGGAGTTAAAATCGTAGACAAAATTAATGAATAAATATTCTGGCTTCTGAATGTTCTTTGAGTAGTTAAGTAGTTCGAGGAATTTCGGTACATATCTCCTTATTACTCATATCTGTTTTCCGGTTAAAAATCGGATTAAAAGTTTTCCGCTTAATGGACTCCATTATTAAGGGAAATTCCAATTAAAGAAATAAACTGTTAATTTGCGAGCTGAAATTTGCGCGCTTAACGATCGCAGCAGTGGCCGTTTAAGCACGGAGTCCTTCGTCCTTATGGATGGTTAAATGTCTAATTGCCATGTTGCTCCAATGCCGCCAATGCCGCCAATGCCGCCAATGCCTCCCAACTCGACCACCGAACTCCAAACCAAATATCTATCCGTAACAGTTTGCACTCAATTATGGTTTTCTTGGCGCCCCCCAACCGCGTGGCGGCGCTCGCTGCGTATGGAAATGTGAGTGCTATGTGGATGGTTGGAGGCGGGGCCTCCAGTTGTGGCTGCAACTGTGGCATGGGCGTGGGCGAAAATGTGGGAAATTGTCGGACGGTCGATTGGACGTCAGCCCGGTCGTCGGCTTGGCGGCTGGTCGACTCGGTGGCTGCAATTTACGTGACCCGCTAATGTTATAAACATTGCAATTATTGCATTTACTCTCATTTACAAACGAGTTGCCCCATGTCGCCATCGTCGTCGCCATCGTCGACGTCGTCACCGTCACCATCGCCATCGCCTCGCCATCGCCATCGTCATTGCCATTGCCGTTCCCTTTGCTTTTGCCGCTGCATTTGTCCAGGTCGTTATTACCGTTGCGCATGGCGCACGGGCCACTTAAAAAGGCGAGTAAAGAAAAATTGCCATAGAGAAAATTCACGCCTGGCGCCAGACAGTCACCCAGGCCAAGGCCCTGCCCACACCCGCAGCACGAGTCAGGCCAAAAAAAAACCATGACCATGCCCCGAGCCCAGCACGGGGAGCGCTGGCTATTAGTAAAACTCAAAGTGCAGGTGGCCACGAGTGGCAGTGGATGTGGGAGTAGCTGCAGGAACAGAAAAAGGAGTAGAATTTGGAGTAGGAGTAAGAACGGAGACAGGAGCAGAAACAGGGGCGGGAACAGAAGTGGTGGGAAGAGGGGGAATAGAAGTGGGAGCGGAAGGTGCCACAGAGTCCGGTGGTTGGCGCTGTTCTCACATGTTTTTTATAACAAACAACTCGCGGGTGCAGCATATCCTCCATGTGGCTGCAGCTGTGGCAGAAAATGGAAAGCAGAGGGCACTCGGGGAAAGGGAGGGAGGGGGGGGGGGGGGGGGGGAATTGCAGGCGATTGCACGCCACACATAATTGGCACAGGGAAACGGAGGGCAGGTGAGAAAAATGAAAAGAATTAAGGACTCTTACCACAACCTCATCGACAGGAACGTCATTACGAAGGATATGGATTGGACTAATGGCACAACGAATGGAAAAAGTGAAGGGTCGAGAGCTGTGTACAGTGAGGGGTGGGGAGGGGGGAGTGGGGAAATGGCAAGCCGATTCATAGTCTTTTCTCATTTTTTTTTTTTTTTTTTTTTGAGCGGAAGTTCCTTTAATTGGGTCATAAAAAACTTATTTGTGTAACATTATGAAAATGAAGTCAATTGCAATAATTTGCCGAAATTCCAACATCAAGTCAATTACCAGGAAACGGCCCCCAGGTCCTTCAGGCGAGCTTGAAGTTTGAACACCGAACAGCACTCGGCACTCGGCACTCGGCCCTCGGCCTGCGTGCACAGCCAAGAGTCCAAGAAAATCGCATTAGGACTCTGTAAATATTTTCCGAAATTTCCGCGAACAAATTTCCTTTGACTGACCTGAGGGCATGCGATCGCTGGAAAAATTAGGAAATATTTACATAAATTTTACAAACAGGATATATTAGAAAATCTGAACATTGCCATCGTGTGCTTGTCCTGTGTTGGGAAATAAGCAGAAGCTTCTATAAGGATGTGTTTCGGTCAAAGTAAATGCGCATTTATAGGAAATTAATGGATTATATAAGCAGTTGGGGACTTAAAGGATTATGTCATTTCAATGGGTATGGGGTTTAAACTGGAACGTAATAAATAATACGATATTCAAATAAAAAGGATTTTTTTCTGACAATTGTAACTTGGCAAGGGATAAAGTGCTTTAGATATTTATATTTATTTATTTATTTATTTATTCAAGGATATTGGCAATTATTTTTTGATTGTGTTGATTTCAGATATAGAAATACAATATTGAAATTAAATATTAATAAAAAAAATTTTAAATCTTATTATATTTTAAATTTGTATTTTTAAAGGATTTTTGACTTAAATATATATATTTGAAATATTTAATTACTTCTAAACTTAATCAAATAAATCAATACAATCAGATCATCAGATCAGATTTAAAAGATAAGAAAATATTAAAAATTAAAAAAAAAAAAATGCAATTAATTTATAAAAAATGTTAAAAGTTAAATATATAATAATTTTAGGAATTTTTGAATATATATAAAAAAAATTATATAGAGGATGAAATTAATTCTAAAAATGATATGATAAATTAGAGACTTGAATGAAGACCCCCAAAAATGATTATATAATATTTTATATAAGAGTTGGGAGATAATTAAATATGGCGGATAGTGAAGACAAAAATTAATATCGGGATAAGAATCTGATTTTTTAGAAGGATACATTAAAATTTAGAGAAAGTATTGAGTACCGAGAGGACAGGCTTTTAATATTTGAGAGATATAGAAAATATAATTTGGAAAATTTAACGAGATATCAGTTAATTTTCATTGATCCCTTGACTCGAATCAAAAGCAAGATTAAAGATTTATCGGTCAGTTATATGGCGGATATATATGAATTTATTCAAATCAGCGGCTCAAATGGAGATTCCGTTTTGGCTGCGCGATGGCTCCATAAGATTTTATGAGTAAAATTGATCAGAGAACTCGTTGGATTTAAAGCAATGGAAACTCGTTAAGAATGTGGCGCACTCCCCGACTCGCTTGCTGTCTCGCTCGTGCTTGAGCAGCCCCCACACTTGGGGGCATCAAGTGGAACGGTAAATTGCCGTTCGATATGCAAATGTCAGGCGCATTCACAAAACGCTGCGCTTTTCAATTTCAATTGCTGCTGCATTGAAATCAATTTAACTTTCTGCTCAATGCCAATCATTGACACCGTCAACCAACCCACACGACTGCCAGTCGCCGGAACCCACAGCAGCAGTGGCAGCAGCGGCAGCGGCAGTGGCAGCAGCGGCAGTGGCAGCAGCAGTTCCGTCTCTGGAGTGGGGATGCGACGTGGCGACATTCGGGGGTTGCGGAGGATGGCTGGTAAAGTAGAGTGGAGGGGATTAGAGAGAGAGAGAGAGAGAAATAAAGAGAGAGGGCAAGTGAGGGGGAAGCGGGTGGTGAGGGGGAGACTCTGAGCCGAAACCCAAAAACAAACAATCAAACGGATACGAGTGCTTATTTCAAAATTCATTTGTCATTTTGTGACAGGCAAATGAAAATTTCCAACTACGGTTTCTGCTCGTTGGTGTGTGAGAGGGGGCGGGGGTGGGGTAGTGAGGAGTGGGGAGGCGAGTTCAGGGCACTGAATGAGATGAGTTTGTTGTTAGTGCCATGAGGTTGAGAGGAGAGGCGAGGCGAGAGGTGTGGTGTGGCGTGGTTTGGTGGAGTACCAACTGGCATTGGCCATGGGTGGAGGAAGGGAAGTGGAAGTGGGAGGTTGTGGAAGTGGGAGGTAGTGGGAGTGGGAGGTGACGTGGCGTGGCAGTCAGTCTGAACCCAAGGCAACATTTTGTGCAAATTTCCTTTGAGAGTTTTTTATTCCTGCTTCGCATACCCCGTAAATAATTACCAAGAGAGTTATATAGAAATGGAAATATATATATATATATATATAAAGTCGATATATCAGATATATATATATATATATATGTATATATATCTGATATATTTAACTGATAAGCTGAAATACGAGCAATCAGAGCTGCAGTTTTAAAGGCATCGCTTGAAGTTCCTTAAAAATTTTTCTATTTTGCTGTTTGAATTAATTATGTGTATATTAATTAATTATTAATTATATTTAATGTCAAACTGTGCTTCACACTAGTTGCAGGGTATCTGCTAGTCGTTCATTTCGAGCTACTGAAATATTTTTTGTTGTTTTACTTCCGCATCATTTATGAACTGTTCTGCAACTGTGGCACATGCAGATGAGTTTTCGCCTAGAGCGCCAGAGCTCACCCACACACACACACACACACACATGCACATATATATTGGATAAGTGCGGTGAGGGGTTGGGGGTAAGAAAGCCAAAATCAGCCAGACAGACGCTACACTTATGCTGATTCCTGCAGACGAAACTAAAACACACGAAGGTAGACCAAATGTAAGCCAAAGTGAACCGCAATCCGGTCGAATCCCAGCTACAATTCCGTCCAATCGCCTCGTATCCCATTCGAGCCAAATGCGATTCGAATCGAAATGGCATAAATGGAGGTAACCCCCTTATTGACACATCTCATGCAGGACACCGCCGGAAGTACATGACATAATATAACGGTAAAAGGAAAATCATCGATTTCATTTGATTTATTTTGCGGGGCTCCCACTGCCATTTTTCCCATTTTTTTCTCTTCCCCCACCATCACTCTCAACCTGTCTCTTTTCTATGATCCACTTTACTCCCCTTAACCCCCTATGTCCAATCCCCCCACCCCCCCCCCCCCCCCCCCCCCCCCCACTGTTTAGGGAGGACAACAGATTCAATTCCTTTGGCAACCACCAAATGCCGCCATGTTCTGTGGGTGTCGCACTCTGGCTGACTTCCTGTTTGTGTATGCGTGTGTGCGTGTGTGTATGTGTGTGTGTGTGTGTGTGTGCGATTATGTCCATTTATGCGTGTGCACGTGTGTGTGTGCGTTCTGGCAATAAATCTCGGAAATTGTGTCAGCAATTGTGTTAACCGTCGCGGGGGAAGCGGCCATATTGAAATTAGAGGCACTTCCGCTTTGGCATTTTGGATTTGGGTGCGAACAAGGATTTCAGAGTTCGGTGATTGGGGGCACTCGGGGGCTCGGGGGTTCGGGGGTTCGGGGGTTCGGGGGTTCGGGGGTTCGGGGGTTCGGGGGTTCGGGGATTCGGATTTGGGTTCGAGTTTGAGTTCTTATTCTGCGGCTTTGGTCATTTTGGTAAGCGAAACTAAGTGCCGGAAAGATATGCGTAACAAATATACAACCTGCTCCCCATATACACATATACACATACACACATACACATACACATATATATGTTTGTGAGTGTGTGAGTAGAGGGCGGGCGGGCAGCGAAATGGCAGACCTTCAGTGTTTGAATTGTCAACATTTGTTTACACATCTTTTGCCTTTGGGGGGCTGGCGCCCAGGGGTGGGGCACAGATGAAAAATCTCGACTCGAAGCCAAAAGTTGTTTGTGCAACAATAGCCATAGGCATAAATTGTATTGCTGTGTGTGTGTGTGCGCGCATGTGTGTGCGTGTGTGTCTATTGCTGCAGGCTTTGAGTCTTCTTATTTTTAATAAACGTATTTTTAGTTTTAAAAAAAAAAAAAATTCAATAGCACCGAGAGAAGTGTCTCTATATATACACACACACACACACACACACACACACCTAACTATCGGCTTGTGGATAACATTAAAACAAATACGCAATAAAAACAAACAAAAAATGAATAAAAAAAAAAAAAAAATAAAAAAACTTTTGTTGTTCTGTGCGCAGTTTTTGAGTCCGAAAATGCAAATCATTGAGATTATCGGAATCGATAGAGTCCGAAATTGTAGTTTAGGAGTCGAAATAAAGAGAAAAGATATTGGATGAACAAAATATTATAATTCTGCGTTTCACTATTTTACGACTTGTGTCCAATAAAACTCGTTTACGATATGAATGGAAACACATATAAATCTATATATAAATGGAGGAAATATTCTTGATCGCAACTCCTCACTCCATAGCTAGAGATTTGGATAAGAGATCGGAGAATGATGGGGAATGACCTTTAAGGTGAATTAAAGGTCAACACTGTCGAACTCTGTTGATTTTTCACATATCGTAATTATCATCGGAAAATTATTATTTCTTAACAGCCCTGAGAATTTGACTGGGAATAATCAATTTCCTGAATACTTAAGAGTGAACAATAAATACTGGGAAATATTTTTCCCACAGCTGAAGAAACGTTTACGAATGTGCGTGATAAAGAGAATTGAGAAACAGGAAAAAACAAAAGTTTGCTCTATAAATTTGCAATTAAACAATCAATTTAATTAATCTGCATAAGTGTGAACACACACACACACACAGAGAAAGAAGTAGCCATAATTATAGCAGAGTTCATTATTTATGGCTAAACAATAAATTTAATTTTAGAATCCACTCGCCCCACCCCCCGAACTCTGGCAATTACCTTAAGTGTTTCTGCATCGATTCTCAGAGTCAATGGGCGCATTCAGAAATTGCACTCAGTCAATTAAAAACTTGAATTCGAGTTCAACTTTATGAATCCATCTTTATCTTTATCTATATCTATATCTTTATATATATGTATATATATGTTTACATATGGAGCAGCGTTCTATTTATAAAGACCGTCAACGATCTTTTCAGCGGCCCCAAAACCCGAAACACTTCTGTTGGCCAATTATGTATAAACAGTTGGATTTTTTGCTTCAACTATTTTTATCCCCGCTTCGAACTTGAATCTATTTTCGAATTCGGAACACAACGAGAATAACAAGTACAGTGAAACAACAGCAGGTGAGTCCCCGCATACTGCACTCCTTATACCCTATAAATATACGAGTATTATTCCTGCACTCGACTCTCATATCCATCAACCACCGTTAATAAGTTCCCGATTTCAACAGCCAATCAAATTTTGTTGCCACTGAATTTTAAATTTGATTGCGGCTTAAAAAATCAATAAGAATCTGGCATTTTAGCCCTACGTGCCTGCGGTATTCCAGCTAACACCTAGCCTTTTTTTTTTAGCTGGATTTGCCTAAATTTTGATTTTGTTGCATCCTTTATATATGTCCTTTTTACTTAAAGTATGTTAATGCCTGCGGAATGACAGCTAAAATCTAGCTTTATTTCTAGCAGTAATTTTAATTGCTTACTCATTAACTTAAAATGATATTTATAATTTAAAAATCCTTTTTATTTTCTTAAAAACATTTTTAAAATTAATTTAGGTGTAAAACTTAAAATATTGAAATTCCCAAATTTGTGTTTCCTTCACTGAAATCCCGCCAAATTTCCAAAAATATTTTCTAGGGTATTTATAGATTTATCCTGCGATATTACGAAGTATTTATTGAGTATTTAAATCACAATAATTCTTCACAGTTTTTTAACGATTTTCCAGCTAAATAATAATTTTCAAAATCTTTGGAATTTAATTAATTATAGCATTTATGGCTTTATTTAGGGAAAATAAATTGCTAAAAATGCTAATTTTAGCAATTTATTTGCCTTAAATGAAGCCATATATTTGGCCATAAAAATTATATGATTCCAAGAATATGTTGGCGGTTTTTAACGATTTGTTTAAATGAAAATAAATTAAGTTTTATGCGAATGTCTGATAAAGCTAACTAGTAAAAAACAAAACAAAAAAAAAATTGCAATATTTTTTAAAAAATTAAATGGCTTAATTTTTAAAAATTTTGTAATCTTAAAATTGGCCCAAGTTTAGCTGATTTTCTAGCGGGAATCTCACATGTAGCTCTTGTAATTGCTTAGTTCATGGGCAGAGAGAGAAAAGCGACACGTATGAAAATCATGTCTATAATTAGCTCTAAGTAAATGTAATCTAACATGTGATTAGAGCGTTGAGTGTTACCTAATGACATATTGAACCCATGGACCCCGTTCTTAGGGCATTAAATGATGTATTAAAAATAGCAATTTGTTAGTTGGCTATAAAAATAGTTATGGACTTTTGGAGCGTGTGCAGGTTAACACAAAGCAATGATAATGATGATGATGATGATAATGAAGATGACGATGATAATGATGATGAAGATGATAATGATGTTATTAATGTTGTTATTGTTGTTGCTATTGTTGTTGCTGCTGTTGTTGTTGCTGCTGTTGTTGCTGTTGTTGTTGCTGTTGTTGTTGTTGCTGTTGTTGCTGTTATTGTCATCGCGTCGTTGACTTTTGAGTGAGTCGCGTGTGGGTTGAAAATTTGCTAAATTCTTATTACGAGAAATGGCAAAAAATAGAAAATTATGACAACAACAGTTAATGTGTTGTTGTTGTGGTTGTTGCTGTTGTTGTTGTTGGTAATGTTGCGTTTTGAAAATCGCAATTCTATTTTCATCACGGCATGCAGTTTATTTCTGAAATGTTTCGCGGCTCGTTTCCATTTCCATTAAATGAAAATCTGAGCAAAAAAAAACAGGTAAAAAAATAGAAAAAATTAAAAACACAAACAAGAAAATTAATAATATTGACTGACAAATAATCATGAAAAAATTACCACAGACAAACAACAATATTAATAAAAATAATATGAATTAATGCACATACAAAAAAATGAATATAGATTTATATAAATAATAATCATGAATAATAAAAACAATGACAATCCACAAATCGCAAAACACTCAAGGGAACACCTTGAAGATTCACCCAAAATTCTCTATGAATCATTTGTTTTGCGCAACATTTGATAAACATTTGATAATCGCTTCTTATTTGTAATACGAAATGAGTTCTTCTTCTTCTTCTACTTGTTGTTGTTGTTGTTGTTGTTGTTGTTGTTGCTGAGGCAAAGCAATTACAATTTGAACTTTTTTCTAGCCGCAACGTGTCCCCAATCATTTGCGTATCTCACAGATACTCGTATAATTTACGTGCTGCAGGTTAACGCACCACCTTCTCCGCTCTTGTCTCCCCCTGCCCCTCAGCCACTCTGCCCCTCCCCCACCCACTTTATCTCCCTTTCCGTCTCCGTCCACCGCTCTTCCGCCGCCCACTCTTTCTACTGCTGCCTCACTCAATGCTCCCCCCCTACCCCTACACCAGACTTCAACTCAGCTCAGCTCAGCAAGTCAGCCGTATCCGTATCCGTATCTTCATCTGTATCTCCTACTGTCTACTGGGCCGTGATTTACAACCGCCGAAATATACAAATATTAATGTATCTTAACTGTCGCTGCGGACGTCTCTTCAAAGGTTCAGCAAACGCGGAGCCGTACACACGGACATAAATCAAAGTTGTTTGGCGTTAACTGAACTCTGACGCAGATCTGCCCACATCTGATGAAACCGTAAACTGAGGGTCCGCACTCCAAAAAAAAAAAACCCACCGCATTGGAAGGCCACTCGGCCGTCTATTAGGAACTATTATGAGGACGTTCCCAAGTCTTTCGCTGAGGCGGATCTGAATCCGAAGCCTTCCCACATTTGGATGGGCACACGGATGTCTCGATAGCTTCTCTGCTTGGTTCCCCTGCCTCTTGCTTTCTGTTTTCCATTCGATTTGTTGGTCAACCCTTCGACTGCCCGTCTTTCCACTGCCCATCGCTGTGGCAGGGTATCATCTGTGCGATGTACCAAAGGTTCATCCTAATCCCAGTTCAATCTCTCAGTTCGCATTGATTTAAAGTGCAGCAGTGATAATCTTTCAGTGCACTTTGTTGTCCGGGACTTCGATCCTAGGAATAAAAGTCGGAAGTACAAATACAGTCCATACTATCAATATTGGACCCCCGACCCCCATGAACAGGCTAGAGGGAGGGGTGGAGGGGCGGCACTTGGAGTGCTCCAAATTGATTACGGGTGCCTCCGCTTGGAGTTGAGTGCAAATATTGGCACAGGTCGTAGCACCCCCAGCAGTCAGTCACTCCGATGGCAACCCTATGGCTATGCGTTCCTGGTGGTGGCTCGGGCCTCGGGCCTCCGGAATTGGACGCGAAATCGGAATCGGAAGTCGGGCAACGGGAGTTGCAAGCTCAAAATGGATTCGGAGAAGGAGTTGGATTCGGAGAAGGAGTTGGAATCGGAGACGGAGTTGAGGTCGGGGTCGGAGTTGGAGTCGTGTTGGGTGCGTGAGAAATGTGACGACATTAATTTTCACACTCATTACAACTCCATTAAGACCGTTGGGCTGTCGTTCAGTTTGTTTGCTTGTCCGGTATTTCCACACCCACACCCCTAACCCTCACCCAATGTACACACTCACACACACTCACACACACACACACGGGGGCAGTCAGAGCCACACGCAGTGCCATGCAAAATGGAAATGCCGTTGCCCATTTGAAATGCACGCACGAAAACGTTTGATCCCCAATGACTGTCCACAAGAGTGTCAACAATTTGTACGCAAATGATGACCATTACCAAGTATTAGAAAAGAAAACTAGGCAGGCTACGAGAAAACGGGGAAAACTGTGGAAATAGCAGCTACGAAATGGAAAAGCGTGGAATGGGGAACGGGGAAAGGGGAACATGAAAAGCCCATCGTCGCACATCAAACGGAAGCTTCCAGGGACCTTCAGTGCGTGCACTGAGAGAAACCGCCGAAATGTCACCTTGTCAGTTGTAGCCAAGTCACCTATAGCTTTTCGTCAGTGTATCGAACGTCTGTCACCCTTTGACCTTATCGGCTTAAAAAATTAACAACATTATTGCCCAAATGTTTTTGTTGATTTATTTTCGTGTGTTTGCCGGACTGCTTGAGGCTTCCGGCTGCCCTCTGTCCCATGTCAGACACGCAGGACTCACGCACACGCACATGTACACACACACACGCCCATGCACACACACACACACCACATCATACGCCACACACACACGCATTCCCTAACTGACTCCGAGCCCAGCTCCAGCCGCAGACCCAAACCCAAACCCAGCCCCGGACTCAGACCCAGACCCTGACCAAAGACGACCCTCGCTCCGGTCAAGGCCTGCGTGCCAGTGGCCAGTGGTCAGTGTCTGGTGCCCAGTGCCCAGTGTCCATTGCCCAGTGCCCAGTGCTCACTGCTTGCTGCCATTTGGGCACTCGCCTGGAATTAGAGCGACTCGCACGCTTTTCCTTTCTCTGACTCTGACTCACACCCCTCTCCCATCCATCTCCCTCTCTTTCTCACTCTCTCTCTTTTCTCTTCTCCACCTCACCAGCAGCTACCACTACCCTTGCCTCTTTGAAGAAGACATGATGGTAGCTCCCCTCCCCCTTTTTCCGACCATAACTCAGATCGTTTGTCATTTAAAATTCAGCTCAGTCGCAGCCCAATTTCTACATTCCAACAATTCTTGGGCCTTTCTTTGCGAATGCAGTCACGTAATTTTCGAATTTTCAACACACAGTCATCCAAAATTTCCCTAACACCCAGCGAGCCCCTAAGCCCGACAAGGAACCCTTATAATATAGCCAAAAAGTTCCCCCTCTCCTTCCTTCCTTCCATCGGCAATGTTTGTGTTTGCCATATGAAGGCCTCTGAGTGCTTCTGTATATGTATATATATATATATATATATATATATGTGTATGTGTGTGTGTGTGCTGCTGCCAGACTGCCCGCTGCGTCAAGCAATGAGACAGACAAGAGGCGCGAACGACCGACAGTTTCGTCAATTTGTATTCCATTGCAATTTGTGCCTTCGGAAGAGAAGCAAATATTTTATACATCGATTCCATAGGCCACAGTCATGGTTATGGCCCCATGTTGTTCATGTTGTTCACGATGATACCGACCACGCCCCTGGTCCAATTGCAATCGCAATCACAATCGCAGTCACAGTCGCCACGGCCATCAATGTCGACGCCTCATGCGGGATTTTATATGAGGAGCGTTCGGTCGGCCTTCCTGCCCGCCTTTTCTGGCATATTTTCAGTGACGCCTCGTTGAATGGAAATTCATTTTGGCGTTGAACAATAATCGCATTAATAATGCGTTTGCTTTTCACACACACACACACACACTCGTATAATTTCCTAGCTGCCAAAACAGGACCCAGACCCAGACCCAAACCCAAACCCAAACTCAGAACGTAACCCAAACCCAGACACAGACCCGTATCCGCACCCTATGGCTGCGAGCCCATGAAGGCTTCCTCGTTGAGTAGTGTGTTCCATGGCCGCTTATTGAAATTAACAGTTAATTTAACTAATAATTGTTTAAATGGACTTTATCACGATGACTTTTTTCAATAATACAGCCCATCTCTATGTCTGACCCCCCATCCTTTCCCTGATTGTCCCTGTGTCTGTATCTCTGCTGCCTGTCAACACTTTGCGCCATGCTGGTCAGCAGAGGTGGGGGAAGAGACGTGGCCAGGGACAGGAGAGACATCGGATAAGTAAATAAAATTAGTTAAAATTTAATTTCAATTTTATTATTAAACAAACAGACACAGAAACAGCGATGACCCAGGCAGATGGTGGAGGGTGGTGGGCGGTGAGAGGAGGGCAAAGGCAGACGCAGCATTGGGGGAAATTCTATGAATATGGAAATAGAATTTAAGCATAAGTTGAAAATGCGGCAAATACGGAAAATTCGTTAATCGCAAAATAATTTAAATGTTTGATTAAAGCTCATAATTAAATACAATAGAAAAAGTAATTAAATAACATAATTCATAAATAAATACAATATATAATAATAATAAAATAATATAATAATAATAAAATAATATAATAATAATAAAATAATAATAAAAAAATTTAAATTTAATTATTATGTAAATTCAATAGTATAATATAATAATAATAAAAATAATAATCATCATATGATATTAACAATAATAAAATAACAATAATAAAAATAGAAATAAAATTAAAAAAATATAGTTATATACAAGTAAATATAATAAATAATGTATACAAAACTATAATATTTAATACTAATAACATTGATGCAAATATGATGAAAAGTTAAAATTAAAAATTTATTAAAAAATAAAAATAATTTTAATTATAATAATAATTATAAAATTATAAAGTAAAAGTGATAACATTCATGATGATAATAAAGATGCAAATAATAATAAAAAATATAATTATAAAAAGATTAACAAAAATAGAAATACACTTAAAAATAACAAAAAAATAAAAATTAGCTATAAAATAAATAAAACAATAGAATAATAATTATTATTATATATATAATATATCATATATAAAAAAAAAACCACGAGCTCCTCTGTCATAATGAAATCTATTGTGATTCGATTTTTTCATCTTTTGCTTCGTAAATCATGGGAAAAATAATTTGCTATGGGCACCTCCCCCTTTATTAACCACTTCTTATACACGATATCTGATCTATTGAGTTAATATAATATAATAATAAATAAATAATATAGATAGAAGAATTCCCCTTAGTTCCTCTCATCATTTGCATCGCTTTAATATTCAATTTCACCAGAGGTTGAAAGTCTTTCCAAGTCTCTTATCACATTTAAAAATAATTAAATAGTTTAAACATTTAACTGCCTTTTGTTTATCTGCATAAAGAATTATCTTTATCTGAGAGGAAATGCCAAGATCTCAACTCTTCCCCCAAACGCTCTGAAAGTCACTGTATGGAAAGTGAAAGATTCTCCCTCAGTGAATATCTCAAGTCTTGCAGCTACACACAAATGCGTAATTCTTGTTGATTTCCATATAAAATGAATAACCACCCCCCCACCCCCCACGCCCCACCTGACCCCCTGCACTGCACTCCGTCTGACGCTGGGAGCACTTTCTTTCGTCTGGTACGTGTCCACTTAATGGGAGCAAATCTTGGGTGATGCCATTGGCTAAATATAAGCCAACAATATGTTTTGGCCAATTTGATGCCAAGTTCAAACAAGGCGCAGACATGAGCATAGATACGTATACGGATGCAGATACATTTACAGTTACTGGCCACACACACACACAAACACACGCTTGAATGATAAGCCATCCTCATGGATTCTCACTTAGCATTCAACACAAATCGACGGCGCCCACACACGAGCCAAACGTTGTTCATGGCAATGCTGATGATGATGATGATGATGGGGATGATGATGTCCCCTAGACCGTCTTCAGGTTCATCTTCAGCTCCACAAGCATTTTCCCTCCCCCTTCCCAAGCAGCAGGCAACAACTGTGCGCCGGGCGAATTATCAGCTGATTTAGTGTCGGGTCAGTTGGCACACAAATTCTACACTTTTCTTTACAATTTCACACACACACACGCACACATGGTCTACTGAGTGGGGTAGGAGAGGGTGTAGTGGGAGGCAGAACATCTGGGCAGGAATGTGACATCAATTGACACGAGAGTTCAGCGTAAATATTTGCGCAGATAAAAACGAACGGAGAAATAAGCGCAAGCAAAAGCCCGTCGTCGTCATGAGAATGTGCCAGAAAGAGATGGCAAGAGGGAGAGAGAGTGTGTGTGTGTGTGCGAGAGACACCCATAAATTCCAAGCTGGACAGATGCGGTCATTCTCTGGGTCTCAGTCACCATTTAATGACAAAGAATGAAAGAACAATTTGTGAATTTGCGACAAACAAACGGAGACATCGCGGCCAGACTCCAATTGGCGTCACGACTGTCTTCCGCCTACCGTCAAGCCGCCAAACGCACGCCCACTACCCATAACACCTTCATCTCATACCGCACTCCTCACTCCTCAGTACCCACCTCCCCTCTCCAACTCCCCTCTCCACCTACACCCTTCGACAAACACTCATCAGTGTCAGGCAGTCACAGCTGGCAGGCAGGCAGCTTATCAACTATGTAAACTATGCAGATTTTTCTGAAGACCAGGACCTGACGTAATAGGGTTAAGCCCGCAGCACATACGCACGCGTACACACACCCATACAAGCACACACGCACACACACACAGCAGTATGTAAACACACGCAGATGCAGATGTAGTATCCCCACTGCCTTATCGATATTATCGATGGCGTCGACGTATTTCCCATTCGTATGCGGGTAACAGCCTCCCCAAGCACCTCTCCCTCCCCCTTCCCCGCCCCACCCTTCCACTATTCTCTTGAACAAGCCAACCACATCCCCAATTCGTCATTAGATTTGTCATCCAACTGCAAATGCGTTTCAATGGAGCTTGATTCCGTTTCCCATTGCGGGCGGAATGGCAGCTAATCGCCACGAGGGGATTGCAGTCTCAATTCCAATTGCATTGAGAAATCAGCGGCATTTTCATATTTTATCAGCTTCTATTTGTAGCCCCCAGCGATGTGCACGGCCTTCCCATGACGTCATTGCCATTATACGTTCCGATTCAGTATCAGAATCAACTTCGACGCTCAAATTCACTGATTCACTTTCATATTTATTTTATGTGTATTATTTTTTATTCTATATATTTGTCTTTTACTTTATTTTATTTATTTTTATTTTTAATTATCTTTATTTTTATTTATTTTTAATTTTATTATTATTTTATTTATTTTTATCTATATATATTTTATTTATTTTATTTTTTTATATTTATTTTTTTTTATTTTTATTAATTTTTATTTTTTTTATTTTTTATTTTTAATTATTTTTATTTAATTTTAATTTTATTTATTTTTATTTTTATTTCTTTTTATTTGAAATCCGAGTTCAAATTTCATTTCTGATTTTTACTTTGACTTTAAAACATTTATATGTCATTATCATCATTATCATCATCATTATGATCATCATTATGATTATGATTGCTGGTGACTTCATCGAGGGTTCACAGCTCGCACTTTTCATAGAAATCTGAGTAGAACTTTGCTTATTTATGGCTCCAGCGAGTTTATTGCATTCGCCGTCAGTGCCTAAAAGTGGAGCCTCGCCTCAGTAGGAAATGATAAATCGTGTTCCACTTGGAACTTTTGTTGGGAATCGCAGATAAGTGAGAGGTACGAAATGTGAAAGTTAATTAATTGTTGATATTGAATAGTTTATTTTAATATCAAATCAAAAATATCGCCCAGGAAGTATAAAAATAGAGGAACACATAACGTACATATTTCTAAGCGTTGAAGGGAGAAACGAATGAAGTTTTAGTTTTAAGTTAAATTAGAAAATTTCTGAAAAAAGCCAAAAAAAAATATTTCAAGTCTAAATTAAAGATGAAATTGAAATAAATAATTAATTTAAATTAATTTTTTATTTTTTGAAAATGTAGAAAAATTACTTAAATTTCAAATTGAAGGGAGAATCTATTCAGATTAGTTTTGGATAAGTTCGAAAATAATCAAAGAAGACTACAGGGGCTTTAGAGGAATGAAAATGTTGAGCCTAAAATTATTAGAAATATTAAAATTCTTAGAATTATTAAACTTACCAGAATTATTGGAATTATTTGAATTACTACAATTTTTAAAAATAATTGGAGTAATTAAAAAATGTATTTAAGGGTTCCAAAATTAATTAGAAAAAATATGCGAATGTTTCAAAATTATTTATAAGGTATCTGTGAATGTTCCAAAATAATATAAAAATTATCAACGAATGTGACATTTTTTTAAAAACAAAAAAAATCAAAAATAATCGATTGAAATCGGAAGAAAATTATTTATAATTTTATTGAGTGACTTTAAAGAGTTTAAGTTAAAGGAACTCTAAATAAGTCAAAAAAAAAAGCAAAGCCAAAAAAAATTTTTTTTAGATTTTCAAATTAAAAAAAATAGTTCAAATTTTTATATTATTTATTATCGATTAATTTTGAAAAAAATATATCTGCATTTAAAAGTAAAGGTTGAGCTCTTGAGGAAAAAATGAAACGAGTCCCCAAACAATATTCAGTTTGAAATCAAACAGAAAATTAATTCCGATTAATCTCAAGGTTTCAAAAAAAGTACCATAACGTAAGAATTGCTAATTTTGGGTGTGAGTGGTCATGAGGACGGGGGTGGAGGTGGAAGCGGGTGTGGGAGTGGAAGTGGGAGTGGGAGTGGGCAACCCTTATCAGTATCCAAGCAATGGCCGGGCACGTGCCGCACAAGAAGCCGCAAATTGAAATAACGATTTATCGATAAGAAAAATTGGGAGTTTCTATATAATATATATACACAATGAAACAGCAGATGATTAGCTAAATTATATATATATATATATAATCGGAACACCCAACCACCCATGCCCATTCTCAGCCCTGCCTCCCCCATCCCCAACGACTTTGAGTAATAACATTTTAATAGCCAAAGAGATTAATTGCCACGTCCAGTGAATCATGCGAGGTCGGACCCCGGCCAATAGATGTCTATGCTGGGAAGGTACCAGACCGAGCAGAGCCGCCGACCACTGAAGAAATGGCGATATGGTGGAATGGGATGGGTGGGGGGAGGGGGAGTGGGAGAGCACTTGCGGGCTGGAAGCGTATGATCAATGTGGAATTTGCTTGGGCTTCTTAATTGGCAACACGAGCGACTCGTAAAATGTGGAATTTATATGAAAGTCTAAGCAAATTTTCGTTGCATGCTGAGGGATGGGTTCAAGGGGGTGAATGGGGGAGTAGCAACAAAGGGTTTGATGTGTGGGAGGGGGATGGGGAGGGCTGGAGGCGAAAGAGGAGTATCGAAAAAGCGATGATTGTTGCATGACCACAACGACATCAATGAGCCCCTACACGACGCAACGCCTCGCACTGGTCACGCCAACTGCACACAATTGTCCCCTCGTCCCCCTTCCCCCAGGCAAGGCATGGAACCTCGCCTGAGCCGCTTACCCCCCTCGACCACGTTGAAGGAGTGTATGAGACAACAATGAAGGGAAATTCACAAGCGACAAGAAAAAGAGAGAAAGAGAAGAAAAAAAAAACTGAGACAAACTTTATTCTGATCCGAAGCTATCAGAAAATGCAGGCGACTGAGACGACGACTGCAACTGCGACCGCGACTGCGGCAGCGGCAGAAGCAGCGAATTAATTATCTTCAATTCATTCATTAAGAAAATGTGGGAGGGTACAATGTGGCCCCCACTCAGCGGCTCACTCAGCCTCCTCTCCGCCTTCCACCCACTGAACGGCACACACACACACACACACAACGAGATAATGAATGCATACCAAGGCGGCGAGGCAGCGAGGCAGCGAGGCAACGACGCATCGAGAGAGTCGCACGACACTCGCATTTGTATCTCATAGTACGCTCCGCTGTGCCAGTTGTATCTCATAGTACGCGCGGCTCGTATCGTATGAATGAAAACGACAACGACTACGACGACGACGACGACGACGACGACGACGACGACGACGACGACGACGACTACAGCGACGACGGCAACGGCAACGGCAACGACAACGGCAATGGCAACGACAACGACAACAAGTTGAGGATGACGTAGCAACTGGACTGGAGGGGCGGTGGGTAAAAGGCGGGCAGCAGCAGCTACAGTGGAGCGGCAGCAGCGGCAGCGGCAGCGACTGGGAAGTGGTTATGGGTATGGCAGTGGGTATTATGGCTATGGGTTTGGGTATGGGTTAAAAGATGGATATGGGTATGGGCACGGGCACGGGCACGGGCATAGGCATGGGCATGGGCATGGGTGTGGGTGTGGGTGTCAGTTTGACTGTGAGTGTGAGTGTGAGTGTGAGTGCTTCTCTGTCTGCTCTCCATCTATCCACTTGGCCGCATCCGTCGACATCATCGTAGTTGTTGTCGTCATCATCGTTGCCGTCATCGTCATCACAAGATGGCGGCGCAGGTCGCATAATAAATTATTCGCGTGACCAAATCATTTGCGCTGGTGGTGTGGGTGGTGCGGGTGTTGCGGGAGAGAGGGAGGGAGGGTGGATATTGCACATAGACAGCAGACAGGAAGAAAGGAGCTGCAGGGTGAAATCCTTTTTGCAATTGCCAAAATAACGACAATCCTTTAACTCATAAGTGCCTCTTGCCACGTTCACTCCAAATGTTTCAACTCCAAGTGCCCCAACTGCCCCAACTGCTCCAAGTGCCCCAACTGCTCCAAGTGCTCCAAATGCAATGCTGATCCGAATTGCTATCGTTTGTCCCCTTCAGCTCGCTGCGTCCCTCTCTCCATATTTGTGACTGGCATTCCATTCTCTCACTCACCCCCCACCGCTGCCTTCCGCACTCTTACGCTTCCTTCCGCTATCTCCTACCCCCCCGCCGCTCCGCCTGTGCTGCTTATCAGTGCAGCAACTTTTGATATCTCGGCCTCGCCTCGCCTCGCCTTATGTTGTGTCTTGTGGCTTGTTTTCAGAAATTATTAGTTCCATGAATTATAATTGTGGCATTTTATCGCCGGTGGCAAAGAACTTTGGCAGCAGGCGTTGTTCTAATACCCCGCAAGAGGCCAGAGCTGCCATGGGGTATGACATGGGGTATGTCTCCCTCTCACTTGCAGAAATTAAGGATAGTCAAAATATTTTGGCAACATTTTGTGGCAACTCCTGGTACTCTAGACTATAGATTTTTGAAGGCTACACACGCCAAGGATCGTTTTCAGATGAAGTCAGGATTATTTATGTTGCTTGAGGCAAAACTGTTACAGGGTATCCTAGAGCTGATCCTTGCTACGCGTTGCGCTTTGGCTGCCTCTGCGTCGCCCCACAGTTTCCTTTGCCAAAGTTCAGTTCGGGCAACAAAAACACAGAACGGAACTTGACATTGCGCTCAATGGCAGTAATGTGAAAATTATGGGCTATGATATCACTAATTGCATAGCATTCAACAAGATAGTTTCCTATAAATTGATGATGTTTCCACAAGCATGTGTGTGTCTCAGTGTGTCGGTGTGTGTGTGCGTGTGGGGGTGCGCGTTCATGTTCCACTCAAATATGTATTAATTACGTTTCGAGGTGTGTTAATAGTTGTTCGGCTTTCGATTGTAGGGATTGTTTTTGGCTTGTTTTATCGTTTGGCTGACTCAACTTTTGGCTCGAACTTTGAGCCAACGAAAGTGGCAAAAATTTCTTACAAATGATGAATCACATTATTTATAAATTATCTTTATTTGTTGACTTATTAGTTACGTCAAGATTACATAATTATTATTATAAAATTATTGATAAACTTTTTTATGTTCAGATAGGAATGTTCATAATTTAAAAGGTATCGAGGGGAAGTTTAGTCACTCTCAAAACTCATAGAAGAAGGCAATTTAAATTCCTAACTATTTTTTTATTCAAATAATAGCATTTTTTAAATAATTTTAAGCAAATTTTTCTTAAGTAAATCTATTTAATTTCCTAATTAAATTGCCTTAAGTATTTTAAATCATTTTTATAATTATTTTTTCTTTGAATCATCGCTCCAGAAATATTAAAATAATATCTTTTTTTCATAATTTTAAAATTACAAAAATAAACATTTTTTTTTTGAATTTCTAAAAATGTAAGAAATTTACGATTTTCTGATCAGGAATACCCCTTTCATCTTTTGACCAGTTTCACTTTTGCTTAATTTAATTTTAATATAATTTTTCCTTAATTAAAATGCAAAGGGAAATGATATTTTCTCCATCTCAATGACATTCTAAAAATATCCCATAAATAGGCAGCATTTTAATTACCTCTGCTGCGCTCTTTAAAGGGAATACCCCTAATTTTGAGCCCTGCTAATTACCTACATTTAATCTGAAGTCCCTTTTGATGAACTTTTCACTTAAAATCCATCTTTAAACATTCTCTACCTTAACTGAGTCACACTTAAGGGTTGCCACCCTCGCTGCCGTGATGCCAGGGCTTCCCCCAGCTACGAGAATTGACGCTACCGTTCGCCACCCTCGACTTGAACGAGCTGTTAATTTAAATAATTTCATAGCTGCCCTCAAAATAAGTCCCTTGGCAGCTCAAAAAATGCATAATTTTTTCTTGCTTTTCCTTTTTAATTTCTTGGCATTTTTGTTTTTTCTCCCGTTTTGCTCCTTTATTTTTTTTTCTTTCGGTTTTTTTTTTTTTTGTTTTTACCAACAAATTATATTTCACAAAATAAAGGAAAATGCAACGGAAAATGGGAGCACTTTGTGGCAGGCAAGCGAGCGGAACGAAAACAAACAGAAACCGTCCGGCAGAAGGACTCGGGCCTCTGGTCCTCTGGCCTCCCTGGCCCGTGGGGCACTTGAGCAGAAGGGTCGAACGACATGGGCCTGAGAGGGGGTTAGCAAGGGGTTATGAGGTTGAAGGGTTAAAGGATTGATGGAGGGAAGGGGGCCGGGAAGGGAGGGACACACGCGAAGAGCCGAGCGAACAGCAGGCAGTCAAGGAAAAGGTCCCGAAAAATATTAAGTATACGAAGCGCTTGAATTTTGTGGCCCTTCGCAGCGTTTTTGAGGTTTTGCCAGGGAAAATATCTTGCAAATTGACTTTGGGCACGCACAGTGTACAACTTTTTAGTTATTGCACATGCAAGCGGCAGCAGCGACCAACAGAAGCAACAACTGTAAGCGTTTACAACAACAACAACAACAGCAGCAACGAGAACAGCAAAATTGTGGTTCACGTATGGTGGGGAGAGGAGGCAAGGGGGAAGGAGGGCGGGTCACGACTGCATATATAGAAATTGTGGCATGTGCGAAAAAAAAGGCGTACGCCTGTCATTAAATTTCGCGCCGACAACGCAAACAACAACAACAACAACAACAACGGCAACAACAAAGCTGAGCAGAGGAAATGCCAGCAACAATAACAATAACATTTACAACAACAACAACAGCAACAACAATGACTACGACAACGACAACGACAACGACTGTTAACTAAGTTAGTTGTCCATCCCACTTGATGTGTCTATCTCACTTGCACCTTCACCCAGCCCAACGCCGCTCAGTGCCTCCATCTCGTTCCCGCCGCGCTCTGTACTCTGCACTCCGTGTGTCTGGGGGCGGCGCTCGCTGCTGTCACACATGACATTTTATTATTACAAAATAAGCATTTAAGCGAACGCGTATGACAGTTAATAAAGCAAACAGCAGCAACAGCAGCAAAGGCAGCAGCAACAGCAACAGCAACTGCAACACCAACAACAAAAGCAACAACAACAACAACAACAACAACAGCAACTCTACTCTGGCAACTCGGTTGAATGCAAAAATTCCCACAACATCCGGTTGAGTGCAGAAAACAACAGCAGCAGCAGCAGCAGCAGCAACAGCAACGACAACAGAATTGACAACAACAACCACAAACACATCGGCAGCAACATCTACAACACCAGCAACAACTATTAAAACAATATGAACAGCAACTGCAACAGCAACGACTCGGAAAACGGAACAAATAAAATGCAACGAACGAAGCGCCGAAAGAGAGTGACTGACGCACAGTGGTACACAGTCTATGTTCATGGCGTGAAATGCTGAACAGAGAGTTACGTTTTTATGAATGAAAAAATTAAATAAAAATTATATAACTATTAAAATATAATTTTCATTTAATTTTTTAAACAATAAACATGATATTTAAATATTTATAAACAATTCAAACTTAAAGCCAAGAGCAATAAGTAAAATAAACGATAAAACAAAAAAAATAAAATAAATAAAGAAATAAAAATTCAGATCTTGTATTTAAAAAATATTTTTAATGTTACAAATGAAATAATAATAAAAATATTAAAAAAAAAAAATATCTATGATAATAATCTATCTATATCTATAATATCTATAATCTATATAATCTATAAATAATAAATAAAATATATATAAAATATCTTTGGTTTTTAAAGCTCTTAAAAAAGATATGTATGAGAAATATTGTTCGAAATAATAAGGAAAAAATAGATTCTTGAATTCCGAAATTTTTAATTAGGATATAAAATCAATTGGTTTTTTATTTTGCAGCAACAATATTCCAACATGATTTAAAATAACAAATAATTATATATATATAATTACATCCAAAAAATGAATAGCATATTTCGAAATTTATTTTAAAAATTTTAAATTTAAAATTTGAAAAAACTACTCATTATTTAAGAATAGAAGAATAAAAAATAGCCAAATATTTAATTTATTCTTTGTTTTTTAAATTTTCAAACTTTAACCCTAAGTGCTTAAAAATCTAGAAAGAAAACCTTGTTTAAATTATTAATATATAAATATTTTAAAAATTGTCACTTGAGCAAAATTCAATCGCAACTTAAAACTGATGTTAAGTGAAGGAAAGCCAAAACTAGCAACCGTTTAAGTTGTGATCTGCATAAACACCTGTAAGCTGAGATTTGAGGTCAGTTCAAGAGGTAAGGGGACACTGTGCGACAACTGCCAGGCTGGTGCATTGGTGGGCGGACAGGGGACTCCGCCTGCATGAGTGGCGGATATGCATATGGCCGGCGGACGTCAATGTGGATGCATTGTCAGAGTCAGAGAGTCACCGTCAGAGTCACAGGCTGAGTCACAAGCAAAGTCACAGGCAGAGTCACAGGAAGAGTAACAAGCAGAATTACAGGGAGAGTCAGCGAAAGAGTCACCGGTAGAGTCACAGGCAGAGTCACTGGTAGAGCCACAGGCAGAGTCACTGGTAGAGTCACAGGCAGAGTCACTGGTAGAGTCACTGGCGGAGTCACTGGTAGAGTCACAGGCAGCGTCACAGGCAGAGTCACTGGTAGAGCCACAGGCAGAGTCACTAGTAGAGTCACAGGCAGAGTCACTGGTAGAGTCACAGACAGAGTCACTGGTAGAGTCACTGGCGGAGTCACTGGTAGAGTCACAGGCAGCGTCACTGGTAGAATCACAGGCAGAGAAGCTGTCAGAGCCACAGGCAGCGGCGGCACAGGAGGAGCCAGAGACAGTGCCGGTGGCAGTGGCAGAGTCAGACAATCGGTGGCTGCCACCGACGCCGGCACGCAGTGAGTCAGCGGCCGTGGAATGTGAATGGCATACAAATGTCGCTGGCGGACGTCATGGACATGGATATGAACGCAAATGCGAAACGCGGACGCTGATGCGGACGCGGACGTGGCATGGACACAGACTCGAAATCGGACGTGGATATGGATGTGGATGTGGATGTGGATATGGATATAGACCGGTTCCACAGGCAGTCGACAAAACCAAACCAAACCGAAAGCAAAGCGATGCGATGCAATGCGATGGGCAAAATAAAAAAGCCACCAATTCATATTGGAGGCCAATGCAAACAAGTTGCCACAAGGAGGCAGCAGCAGCGGCAGCAGCAGCAGCAGCGGCAGTGGAGATGCCACTGGATGGGATGAAGGTGATGCACTACATCATACCACACCACATAACGTACCGCACACACACACACACACACACACACACACACACACACACACCCATGCATACACACATAGACACGCATAACCGATGGCTCCACCTCCTCCTCTTCCTCCTCCTCTCCCCCCTCGCCAACAACGCTTCAGACTGCAACCATTGAGTGGATTTTCCAGCGTGTTCTGCTTTGCGCCGGTTTTGGATTGCAATGAAGACGACAACAAACCGCCAACCACCGCCAGCAACAAGTTTTCTTTTGTTTATTTTTGTTGCTGTTGTTGTTGTTGTTGTTGTTGTTGCTGTTGTTGGTTAGTGGTGTTATTCGTGGTTCGTAGACAAACAAGCAAAAGACCCACAGAGACTTGCACATATTTACACACATTTTCCTATAGATACCCCGAACACGGAACGCGTTACAACATTTTTATATTAAATTTTCTTTTGTTATTTGTCGATGCGAAAAAATGTCAAGAATTTTTTTTCAAAAGTTTCCCCAATGCCCATACAAGTTAACGCACTTCTTGCAACGCCCCGCCCCACCCCGTCCCTCCCCGCCATCACCACCCACCAACCCATCTATCCCCACCTATCATTACACCTACTCAACAGCTAACAGTACCCAGTTACCCGTTTACCTTCCCCCACCTCCAGCAACTTACTGTAAGTGTTGCCCTGGAATTTGCGACCTACAATTTTGGTATGGGCGTGTCTACGCCCAGGGTTCAATTATGTAAAGGAATCTTTAATAATATTCATATGGGGAAATTCGGATACAGACCACGACACAAAAATGTCGCTTAGCTGGAATCGAATGTACATATATATATAGCACATATGTGGGTTATTTAGGGTATATACATATATGAGATCTCATATGACATATATATGGGATAAACTTGGAATAGATATGGGATAAATGTGGAATGGATATGGAATATATATGGGATGGGTATGGGATAGATATGGGATGGATATGGGATGGATATGGGATTGATCTGAATGGTAATATCTGAATAGCTAAAATCATATATAAATATATAACATATGTGGGTTATTTAGGGTATATACATATATGAGATCTTATATGACATATATAAGGGATGGATATGGGATGGATATGGGATAGATATGGGATGGATATGGGATTGATCTGAATGGTAATATCTGAATAGCTAAAATCATATATAAATATATCACATATGTGGGTTATTTAGGATATATATATATATGAGATCTCATATGACATATATAAGGGACAGATAGGGAATGGATATGGGATAAATATGGAATAGATATGGGATATATATGGGATGGATATGGGATTGATCTGAATGGTAATATTTGAATAGCTAAAATCATAAATAAATATATCACATATGTGGACTATGACATATATATGTCAGGTAAAAGGGATAAAATGGGAGGGATATGGAATAGATATGGAATTGATACGGAATTGACCTGAATATCAAGTTGAAGTCGAATGTAAGAGATATACACATACATATGTGAGTTTTTTAGAGTATATATGAGATTTAATATGATATATATAATATATGACATATAGATATATATGGGATTAATCTGAATATTGACAAATTCGATATTGCTAGTAATTTTCATTGGTATCGTATCTTTTTGTTGACTTCCATTGGATCAAAAGCAGCTCGCACTTAAGAGCCAAGAATTCCGATCTTCGATTTGATTTATCCACATAAATTCATTATATAATTTCCCTTACTTAACACTTTTTAATTGACCATTTGATTAACAATCTTTCAAATTGCCAATTCGAGGCGGAAATATATCGATATCGATAGCTTTAGCCTTTTTGCCGTAACACTTGAAGTTTGCTCAATGGACCACTTTTACTTGATGGTATCGCGTGCACGTGTCTCTAAGAGCCACTGAGCGCGCTCCACGTTTTGGGCCAAGATTCATTTGAGCCCAAAAAGCAAGCTGTGAAAACAATTTGGCTGGCAGCGGCGAACGCAAATGGTCTCAACGGATTCCATTAATAAGAGCCAAATGGCTGCTGCCAAGATCGATGGCCGAAAGCGGCCAAATTTGTATTATCGATCGAGTGGAATGACAAGAATTAGCCAAGAGTCAAAATTAATCGTTCACTTGCCTCCAGCTAAATACGGATACAAATGCAGATAAAGATAAAGATACATTTACAGATACATATATAAAGATACCATTTTAAATACACTGAACGAAAAGTTCGACATAGTTTGGAATGAATATCGTAAACGATCCGAAAACGGTCTCTAAGAAACACGTGTGATTTGCCATAGAAGAAAGAAAGAGAGAGCTTGAAAATGAAATATACATATATAAATATATAATATATATAGACACATTTATTATATAGCTATTAATCAGCTGATATATAGAGACAGATATCGGCTTTCAGAATTTTAGACCTCCTCGAGCCGCTTCGTTCGATCATCTAGTAACTTTCACCCGAAGATCACAGCTTGAAACCTTCGCCTAAGGCAAAGCTAAGCTTCTTTTGAGTAAAATATTTAATATTATATATTAAAAAATAATATAAATAATATATTTAAATTATATATTTTATATATAAAGTGCAGATTCCAATCGAGATCTGCTGATCTCTCGCCTTCGCTTCTCCTTGGGTTTGGGTTCATTTAAGTCTTTGGTCCACATTTAAGACTCTTCATTTCTATGGAGCCACGTACCTAAATTGAATGTGTAAATACCTCCCAAGAGTATCTAGAAATAATTGATAGTATCTGGATCGGAGAGATCGAAAGGTCTATGAAAAAAAAGTTGTGGACTGATGACCTCTGCTTTTGATCTAATCCGCTTAGAGCGAAGCGCTGATCGCATCGTTTGTCACTGCAAACCGCAGTAAAGCGCCCAGTTCCGGACCTGTCAGCGTTTTGTGAATGGTCTGATGGCCCCTCTCTCCCCAACCCTCACACACACGCTTCCCCTCACCCAATACCATTGAGGCTTCTGTGCCCCTCGTTGTGATGCTCAGTGGCGATGATGAATGGACCCGGGGCCGGTCTCTGGTCTCATTGACAAACACAGACATACAAACAGCGGCGACAAACAAAACCGAAATATTAATTAGCATTGCTGTGTAACTGTGCGACGTGTGTAAGTATGTGTGTGTGTATGTGTGTGAGTGTGTATGTGTATGCTATGGAATGAGGTCGCTGCCACACTCACATCGCTGTCACAGTCACAGTCACAGTCGCTGTCTAATCGCCCGCTCACGAATCGGCGGCGACAGCGGATGCCACAAATTTGGGCATGTGTCGCAGTCGCAGTCACTGCCGCTGCCGCTGCTGCTGTAACCGTCACTGCCGCCATCACAGGCACTATATCAGTTGGCGTCTGCGTCGCCGCCGCTGCTTCCTTTTGCGATTTTATGAATGAAAGCTTCAGCTTCATAGTAATCGTTTTTGGCGTTGGCGTCGCCGATTGGCATTGCCATTTACGGGCAAAGTGCAAATGTGCCCCGTCCATTGTGGCATGTGTACTCATATCCGACTATCCGACTATCCGACTAACTGACTATCCGACTAACTGACTATCCGACTATCTGGCTATCTGACTAACTGACTCTCTAAGTATCTGAGTATCTGTGTATCTGTAGCTGTGTATCTGTGTACCCGTGTATCTTTAATTGCTATCTCATAGAACAGAGCAGCGGCTTTTGTGCCCCAATCTGAATACAATACGAATGTGGGTGTAGTTATCTGTGTCGATCGCTCGCATTGTCTATGTGTGTGTGTGTGTGTGTGTGTGTGTGTCAGGTAACTGGCGTTCCATTCAGATGTATTTGGTTACACTCAGATGACGGTGAATACTCTATTTGTATGTCTCGCAGCCAAAGGTGACCTCAAATACTCGACTTTTTCCTAAGATTTAATTGAAAGCTTCGTAATTATCGAACAATTACTATATACGATCAAAGAAGAAGAAGAAGAGGGAACTGGAAGATCATTATATCACCGTAAAATTTAATATTCTTGTAGCTCAAAATAAATTATATGTGTTTTTTAAGTATTTGTTTCTCCTCATGTTTTCAAGGCTCAAGAAGCATAAAACTTTAAAAATCAATTGAAAATCTTAAATTTTGAAATTCTAAAATCACAATTATTTTTCTCGATTGACGGAACATTCATCTAGAGCAATTTTTATTTTCAAAATTCTATTTTCAATATTTTTTTAAATTTGAGATTTTTTTAAATTAATGTAATTTTTTTGATTTTCAAAAACTGAAAATAATCTTGACTTTATAAGAAATTATTCATTGATTGATGAAGATGAAGGTGATTATTTTTAAACAGACTTGAGCTGAGTTTTTTTTTAAAAGTAATCTTAGAATCGAAAGTGTTGACTGTTTTATATTCTTCACTTCACTTTCTCTTTTCATTCGATTCTTATTTTTTTTTTCTTTTTGGCACTAATTTTTTTTCTTCTTTTATTTATTTTTTATTGCTTCAGAACATCAATATAAATTTGTGATCAACATACTTACTTCTTCTGATATAGCAAATTTATAAATTAATTAAAAATAAAAAATAAAAATTTAAAAAATAAAATTAAATACTTAAATAATCTTATACAGTAAAACTATCAAAAAAAAATTAAAAGTAAACAAAAAATAATAGATATTCATAAGTATTATATGTATAATAAAATTTTAGCTATTGTTAAAATATAAATATGTATATATATGAAAAACCACATTTAATATTTATAATATTATTTTTTTTTTAATATTATTATATTAAATACAAGCAAACAAATTTCAATTTCGTAACTTGTCTCAAACTTGCTGAGGGTATTTTGCACACATTTGCATAAAGCTTAAAATATTTATAATAAAAGAGAAAAATTAAGATAATTGAAATTAAAAATATAATTAAGTTATAATAATAAAATTAAAATAGCATATATATTATAATAATTATAATAAAAAATACAAGCAAGAAGATTTCCCGATCACAAGTAAACCTTAAAAAATCCCTTAAATTAAACTTGCCTCAAACTTGCTTAAAAGTTAATTCTCGTATTCGGACATAATTAAAATATAAAAAAAGAAAAAATTAAAAAAAATTACAAATTAATTAATTTTATACAAATTATTAAATTTATACAAATAATAAACTCATGCAACATAATTTTTTAAGCATAACTAAATCTTAAAAATTCCCTTTAAGTGGAATTTAATTTCTTTGACCTGAACCTTTAGTATTTAATTTAACAAATTTAATACTGAATACTGAATATTCGCCATTTGACATTTTATATTCTTAATTTTTTATTCATCATTAATAATTTAGAATTTTGTTTTATCTTCTTTTCTATTTATTTTTTTTCCATGAAATTAAAATTGTTTAGTGTCTCGAATTTATTTACATTTTCTTTTTATTTGTGTGAATATTTCATTTGGGTGTTTGATTCATTCATTTCATTCATTTTTGAGTATTGAGCGAATAAATAATTATTTTTTTATAGAAATTTAGATTTTTAGTATTTGCCACTTAATATTTAATTTTCTTCCTTTTTCTCTCTCCATCTCCATCTCCATCTCCATCTCCATCTCTCTCGCTCTCTCTCTCCATCTCTCTCGCTCTCTCTCTCTCTTTTCTCTCTTTCTCTGTCTCACTTTTGGCTCTTCTGTTTTTTTTTGTTGTTTTTGCTTTGTGGCGCTTATGTCGATACAATTCGATTGCGGTTCTATTGTTATTAATTTTGTTGCTGTTGTTGTTGTTTTGTTTTTTTGTTGTTTTCCTTTATTTTGTTTCATTTTTATTTGGTCTTTCTCATTGTTGTTGTCACTTTAGTGTGTCATTGCCATCAGTTTGAGATTTCAATTGCGAATGCGGCTGCCGTGTCATGTCTAAATGCATTCACATGTGAGTGCGCACACACACACACCACTTACACACACACACATATATATATACAGCACTTATACATAGATAGATGTATGTAGATGTCCAATCCCATTCGCAGTACCAAATTGCGCCAATTACGTGAAATCCGCTGCTCCCCCAAATGTTCATTGTTTGCGTTGTTGTTGTTGTTGCTGTTGTTGTTGTTGTTGTATTTCTTTTTTTGTTATTGTTCTGGTTGTACTTTTTTTTGTTATGTATTTTTTTTTGTTATTGTTGCTGATGATTACGATTGTTCATATGGCAGTCATATCAATTTACAATTTGCCCCAGCAACAACAACAACAACAACAACAACCACAGCAACAACAACCAAAACAACAAGAGGAACAACAACAATTCAAATTCAATTTGCGTATTATTTTGGAATATGTGACAAGCCGTTAGCTTTTAGCTGTCATTTAAAACGCAGTTAGTTCGGGGAATAACGGAACTTTTTTTTTTTTCTTTTTTGCCGGACAGACGGAATGTAAGCTGTGGAAGGGGTGGTGGTGGTTGGGTGCGAAACTGTATCAATTGGTGAACGATTTTCCGGCGATTTGTGACCGCGACCCAAACCCAAAACACAAACAGAAACACAGAAATGCAGAAAATTGTCCATAAATAAATGAAAATCGAGAGTTGAAAAAAGATTTTAAACTCAACGAAAGGATACCCTTTTTGTCGAGGATATTATATGATACATTGATAGCTGTCGCTTGTGTCTGTTACATGCATCGTCTGAGGCACATCATACCCCATCACGTCCCCTACCCGCATCCAACCACCCCACCATCCAACCAATAATTCGAGGTCAGAACAAAAAGATAACTGGCCAATTGTTGGAATCGTTCACTCGGGTTTCAATTTCAAGCGCGTGTCGATAATTTCAATGGAATTCAGAGATTTTTTTTTAAATTTTTTAATTTTTTATTTTTTTTAACTATTTATAGAAATACCTTAAATACGGCATTGATTTAAAAGGAAATTAAAGCTAAAATTGGCTATTAAAATACGTTTTTTGCTTGGGCTTGGGCTTGGGCTTGGGCTTGGGCTTGGGCTAAAAACCACAAGAACATGAAAATAATAAAAATTATCAAAATTAGGACAATAAAAATGAAAATGAAAATTCATTGAAATTAATTGCAGCTTCCGTTGCGGTAAATAAGCCACCTAAGTGACCAAATCAGTTACGGAATTTAATGGTATTTCATATACCGGGTATATGTATGTACGGGGTTCGGGGAGCGGCATCAGTTTTGAAGTTGGGCTACACAAAAATGAGGAAGTCTCAAGATCTTTTTCTCTGAACTAGAAAATAAGGTCAAGTTCAAGACCCGCAGATGCGCAGGTTTTGACGGAACTGGAAATAATTTATATATTTATATATATATTTATATATATGTATATATTTATATTTATATTTATATATATCTTTATATAATATATTTATATAAAAGATATAGTGAGGACTTCTCTAAGAATTGATTCAGGTAAAAATAATTTATATTAGGGCTAAGAAAATTATTATTATTATTATAAAATGCTTTCCATTGTGCGCCTTGAGGTGAAGTTAAGAGCCTTAGGTCTGTTGCGTAGTAATTTTGATTTAAAGTTACTGTAGATAAAGTCTTTAAGGGGTATGACCAAAAGTCTGACTAAGGGCATGACTTGAAGTATGACTAAAATCACAAATTAAAAATCTGACTTCTAAGTATGACTTCTTTTACAGCTGAAAAAACTTAAGAGGCAAATTGTGGTAAATCTGGAGAAATTATATTTCTCATATAAATGATCAATATAAATACAAAAATAAGTTTAGGATCGAATGAAGCATCTGTAAGAACTGTAAACGACCTCTGCAGCTCCTTTACAAAATAATAAATAAAATAATAATAATAATAGAAATAATAATAATAATAATAATAATAAAAATAATAATAATAATAATAATAATATTAATAATAATATATAAAAAATCGTAGTTATATGACAACTGGAGCAAGTTGCAAGCTTTTGAAAAAGATTTTTAAATTTATAATAAAAAAGTTTTGTATAAAATAAATTATTTTTTTTTAATTTAATAAAGAAAAAATGATTTCATTCATAAAACTTATAACATTTATAAAATTCTTCAATTTTTTTTTAAATTATTTGCATAGAAAAATGACAAAGTTTTTAGTCTTTTGCAAAGAGAAATAATTATATTTTTAAATCTAAATTATTTTGTGAAATAATTCCAAATTTTAAATCCGAATAAAAGATTTTGTTTAAGTTTTATTCCATTTCTCCATTTTTATTTATATATTATTTGAAATACTTCAAAAAAATTTTCTATATTTAATCACCAATTCTTATATATATAAATAAATATATATACTCATTATATACTCCTTAAAATTTCTATATTTAAATTAAAATATAAACCATGCATATATATAAATAAAAATATATAAAATATATATATATATATGTATAAATAAAAATATAAAAAAAATTTATATATGCAAATAATTGTAAACAAAAACGAAACCCATAAATTGATATATTTATTTAATTTATATAAATTTTTTTTAAAATCTACATTTATTTCTACATTTATACATATATTTATATTGCATTCTTCACTATTTAAATATTTAAATATTTATATAGAAATTATTATTATTATTATATTCTTTTTATTTCATATATATTAATATATCTTTGAGTTCCCATAAGAACTCATAAATTTATATATATTAAATTTTAATATTTCTATTTAAATTTATATTTATTTCTGCAAATATTCTATACAAATATTTATATTGTATTCTTCATTATTGAAATATAAATATATAATTTATTTTTTTTATATTTTATATAAAAATACATCTTCTATAAAATCAATCCCCATTTGAATCGAAGTACAGCCCATAGATCATTTGCAGCCATAGATCAGATGACAGATCTGCGGCATTTGGAGATCTTGTTCGAGTCAGAGATCAACTATGCATAGATCCGCATTATGGGGTTCATTTAAATACCAGTTTCAATCAGTCAGTATTCGGAATAGATCATATTTAGTATATACTAAGAAAATCTAGTCTAAGGCTGTTTGCAAAAAAAAAAAAAGAGACTATAAATTAAATTTATTGCAAAGGGATAATCGTTGCTTCGGGCTGAAGGTTAAGTTTGCCGTTAAAAAACAATCGTTGTCTTTGTTTCTCGATATCTATCTATATATATATATATATATATATAATATATATATATATAAATATATATTTATTTGTGTGTGTGTGTTACCCACTTGAGTTATGAAACTTGTTTAAAGTTTATTATTTCCAACAATCTATTTTGTCTGAAAATAGAAACCAAGGAGCATTTCTTGGTTATTGTGTTCTATATTCGTACACCTTTTTCAATTTTTATTATTACCTGATATGCGGCAGGTATCCACTTTCCGCCCCAGCCCCAACAATAGCCCCAACTGGCGCCCCTCTTATCGTTGCCGGATGCAATTTGAAAGTAGTTGACACATTCCAGACGCCAATTCATCATTTGCCACATGGCGACCTTAGGCATGGGTGTGTATGTGTGTGTGTGTGTGTGTGGGTATGGGTGGGTGTATATTAAGCTGCGGGTCTAAGACCCTGAAATCTATCTAGCAATTTGTCAATTTTCCTGAATGGGTTTTCATATTTGTTTTTAGCTTTTAGCCTTTTGCGGCTTGTGGGATTTTCAATGCTTAAAAGTTAAAATTTGCGCAGAATTAAAAAACGATAAACAAACAATGACTTGATGGTTGGGTGGTTGGGTGGTTCGGTGGTTCGGTGGGTGGTTGGGTGCTAAGTAAGAAATGTTAATGGGGTGTGGGGCAGGTAAATTGGCAGTTGCTTTGCAGGGTTGAGGTATCAAGTGGGGGAGGGAGAAGGAGGGGGGCTTAACTGTATGGCACACAAGCTGCACGTATTTTCGCAACGGCTGCATTCCCTCCTATAGATAAACAAATTAAGCGCTCAGCACAAGGCAAAGCCAGTCGAAAAGTATAGCTAAATGGGCATACGCGACCATCAGATACCCTGTAAATACAGCTGAAGACTTTTGGGGGAAGAGAGAGCTTTATTTCAGCTGAAGCAGATTTTCCACAGGCGCTAAAGCTGACGCCTTTGCGGTTGGACTTAAATCGTTTTAAAATGCTACACTATGAAGTCTATCATAGTTTCGTCTAAAACTTAACGATTGCAGAGATCTCATTAATCGTCAAGTTGAATCAAATAATTCAAAAATAATAAAAATTCAGCACTCAAGTCCCTTTCATATCTGTGGCTCAGATAGATCCCAGATCCTCTACCAGATCTGCCTTACGAGCCTTTCAGAACTGCTCTCTGATCGAGAATATCTTTGGGTACCTTCCACGAAGCTGTCTCCACCTGTACAGTAAACTCTCCTCGGTACTCGTGGTTGCAGGGTATAAAATTAACTGCAACAATAACAAAAAATAATGTGAAATACTTAAATAAAGCAAACACGACACAAAACTGAGCGGGGGCATACGTAAGAAAATGACAAGAAGAGGATGAAGAAGAAGAAGGAGAAGGAGAAGGAGAAGAAGAAGGGGAACAAGAAGAAAAGTACCGCAGAGAGAAAAGCGATATGAAGTGCGAAAAGGCGTAGAGGAAATTGTCACAATGTTGCAGAGAAAAACACGTGCCGCTGATTAGTCAACGGTCGTAAGTGGTAAAGGGGGAGGGGTGCGAGAAGGAGAAGAAGAAGAAGAAGAAGGAGGCAGAGGCATTGCCAGAGGAGGAGGATAATAGGGTATGGGGGTGGTGGAGGTTGGGTATGGGCTTGAAGTATTAGTGGGGAGGTACCAAAGATGTTCGCAGGGGGGGCAGGCAAGGGGAGCTGTATGGGAGGTGCTGCATGCACTGTATACACTGAGCGAAAAAATGGGATCCAATTGAATTGGGGGCCAATTAAATGAAATGTAGCCCCCCTTCCCTCGGAGTCTTGAGCAGATTTCAGCGGCGATAGAAATGAATTTTTGGCAAGATTTCCTTTTGTCATTTTATTCAATGAAAAGACACTAAAATTTTTAACGGTGTACGCGTGTCTCTGATATTGTTGTATATGCGTGTATGGGTGCGTGTGTGTGCGTGTGTGTGTGGTATGTAGCTACACACCACATCGCCCACTTTTATTGCGAACGCATCATAAAAATTATTTAACGCTATCGCACATTTGTCATGCCGCGTTGACTCTTTCGTTGTTTTGGTCTTTCGTTGTTTCTGTCTTTCGTTGTATGGCTCTTTCGTTGTGTTATTCAGCTCTTGGCCTCCGTATATCTGTCGGCGTCCTTCTCCCTTCTCCCCACTACCCAGTCGCCGCTTGCCACTCCCCCCTACTGTCTACCCACCCAGACCGCCCTTCTTCTATCTTACATATCTGTATCATTCATTCTTTCTCTTCGCGTGTCTGCGCTTTTGTTTTTATGATTATTAAATTTCCTCAAAAATTCTCCACTGACGTAATAATATATGCGTATAAACAAGGCAAATACACACACGCACACACGCACACGCATGAACATACACGAGCCGAATATGTGGATGGTTTGACGGGTTGAAGAGGCAGCGAGGGGGTAAGGTTGCTGGGGACAGGAAGGCAGGGAGGCAGAAAGGTGGAGCAGACGAGCAGATGGGTAGTCGGTGGGATGGGTGGAGCGGGGAAGTAGAGGTAAGTTAGGTTGTCAGGGGTAGTTCCAGAATAAGATGATTTGATAGACTTCAAGTTCATTAAGATACGACGATGTTTTACGAGTCAAATTTAGGTAAATTGAGGAAAGAGACGGACGGACGGGCAGCCCAAAAATACAGATAAACGACCTCAGACTTTGAGATTTTTGAATGGATGGTGAGTAAGTTCCAAGTTCCAAGCCCCAAAGCTCCAAAGCCCCAAAGTCCCAAACCAGATTCTTTTGTAACTCTATTGATAGTTGGAAGTTTGTACCTGGCAGTCTGACAATATGAAAATAAAAAAAAAAAAAGAGGCAGAGCAAAGACTTTGGATCCATGAAAGATTTCGAGGTCATCTACGATTCAAAAAAAATACCCAGAAATTTTCCAAATCCTAAGCGCTTGAAGGGGAAGCCCTTGCCCTTGAGCAACCCAGACCAAGACCAGAGACAAGTTTACTTTGTAGTCCAAAAATCTCGTTCAACTTCCAACGAATATTATGTCTACGTCCATGGGCGATGTAACTAAGTTTAATTTAAGTTTAATTCTTTGATAAATATTTTCATTCAGATTTATTAAATTTGCGACCATCGCCGTATCTTCGGGCGGGTGTCCATGATTTTATTGGGGCGACTGGACGATTCATTGAGTCTACTCAATTGGCACGTGTCTTTCGGATAGCATTGAGAATTATATATGTATATGCGAGTGTGATAGTAGATTGGCCAGTTGGTGGTGAGGAGGATGGGGAGGGGGAGGGGGAGGGGGAGAGGGAGGCAAAAGGTATACACACGCTCTATGAACAGAAGCTGATATTATGAATGGCAAACATCTGGTTATCAGTTACCTGGTTACCGTTATTTTTGGGTACCAGCGAACAGGAAACATTCTGCTCAACTCTGGAGATAAAATACCTGACTTATCGGAGCAACTATTTCTGTTGATACTCCACGTCGAAGAGCGTCAATTCGTGCCACTGACGTCATTTGGACAATGGGGCCAAAGTCAACCTCGAGCCCAAGATTTTTTTATAGAAAACATTGAAACCAAACACTTAAAAGTCGAAAAGAAAACCAGCCCCCCAATGGTCAAGTGTGGGGCGGAGGGGCCACAAAGGGAGGCCAAAAGAAAGACTAAGAGTGAGAGAGAGAGAGAGAGAGAGAGAGCGAGAAAGAGAGTTGGTGAGAGAGTGAGGATGGAAGGGAGAGCTATAGTGAGGGGAAGTGGGAGGGGCAGAGTTGCCCTGTAGCCAGCTGACGGATCGTGCAAATTTTGTCAATATTTGCTTGGGGTCAATAGAATTTTTATTTGCGGCACGTGGCCGACGAAATGAGCAGAGGCAACAACAACAGAGGCGACAACAACAAAGGCGACACTGAATTAAACAATAAACGAGCCTCGCATAGACTGACGGGGGGAAGAGAAGACGTTGAGGGAGGCTCACAAAAGGGAAATGGGTAGTGGTGGAGTGGGGTGGGAGGGTGAGGAGGAGGGGGGGTGTTGGTATTGGAGGATAGGGGGAAGGGAGACAGAAATAATAAAAAACAACGGCAAGTGCGTTGAAAACAAATGGCAAACTATTAACGCATTTGTTTACACGTCAGCAACAACAATGAGCCAAGTTTAAACGACACTCATAAATTTGCAGAACAACAGGAAAAGAAACGAACGTGAGCTAAACTCGGCTATGATGGGCCAAGGGATACCCTGCAAAAATTAATCAATTCATTTTAAATTTACAAACTATAAAATAAAATATAAAATTTCCTACCAAATGATTTATTTAAAAGTAAAGTTATATTTATCTTAAAGAAAGATTAACGAAACTTAACGAAAGTAAAGAAAGACTGTACTCAAATATCAAGTACAGTTAAACGAGAGTAAAAAATCAAAATTTCCTTAATTTAAATCATATTTAATTATTATATTTAAAGCCAAGCAAAACTCTACGAAACTTGGATAGTAATTACTTAAGATCATTATTGGGACATATCACATTGGAGCAGTCTAAATGTAAAAGAAAACTTATCGATAGACTCGTCATGTAGTGTTCGTCTTAAGTGTAAAACATAACCTAACGAAATATAAATCACTTTGCGGTAATCTTATATTTAAGACATCACTTAACGAAAGTGTGGAGAGTTCACATCCGGAACCTCAAATTTCAAGTATACGCACTTAAGATTCGAGATGTATGGATTTTTGAAGCCATCATTGAAATCAGAGTGAAACTTAACGAAATTGAAAAGAGGGGAAACTTGCACTTAAATCAATTCCAAAAGATTCCATTCTTATTTTTTATTAAAAAAACTTCTTTAGTCCAAAGGAAACAACGAAAATCAAGTGCATTTTTGAGCATTAAGTATACGCAATGTGTGCAAATTGAGAGACTATCAATTTGATAAATTGGCTCACTTTTGGCCATCAAATATTGATAAAGAGAATTTGTTACCTGTAGTGAATGAAATTTTTCACCTTCGAAGTTTATTTTTAAGTCCCGTGACTTATCCCCCCAAACTCCGCCCTCGAGTTTTATCCGGCCGCCTATATGAGGAAATATCATGTTTCCGAACGCGCGCATTGATAGGCGTAGTTTCATTCATAAACACATATATGATATAATGTCTCCGGTATTTTTCTTATCGAAATTTGGGCTCCCAAAACTGAAAGAAGTTCTTCCCGTTATCTTTAGAAATTGCATCTCAGATTTCATTGGAAAGTTTATAATAGACAAGGCTTGAAGCTCGTCAGGTTTCCTTTGACTCAACCAAAAAAAAAAAAATATTTAAAAAAAATGTAAATTTGATTCGAGTTCATAAATATTTTTGTAGCCAATTAATTGCCACTCCGAAACTCCCATTGAGTATTTCCTCTGGTCTGCATTCTTCTGGTAATGGAAGCCAATAAAAAATTCCCCAATAATCAGCATATTGAACGAATCGTCGAATTCAATGTAGAGTCCAGGGCAATATTGAGTGCGAGAAGGCTGGCTGAGGGGGCGATGGAACATTCATTATTCATATGTGAATTTAATGTTCAAATGTTCGTGTCATGTAATCCCCATGGAAAATACGTCGATAATTCGATTATGCAATTTACGGCCCAAAAAAACAAGTGAAAAATATGAAAAAAAATGAATATGAAAATGAATAATAACAATTTTTACCGTCGGTCTTAAGTCATGAAAATTGCACAATCGCCGAGAATGCAAAATTGGCAGAAAAACCAAAGAAAATTCACTCGCCGAGGCGTTCGCGGTGGAGCATTCCGCGTGTCCGTGTCCGAAACGGACAACAATATCTGTGGAAGTCAGCAGATAATTTGTATTGACAACCTGTGCACGCGCTACACTTACCCCTGAATATCGTCAATAATAAAAACCCCCGTCTAACCCACCCCTTCCCCATCCCCATCCCCATCCCCATACCCATCCCACAAACAAACATGTATCCCCTTTCACACCCAAACACTTGCGGGGTGACGGCCTCCACACTTATTATGGGAATAACATGGAATTCGCATAAACAAGATCCCCAAGTGCAGAGAGCGCACACGCCACAGAGTGAAACAGATAGAAAAAGAGAGTGAAAGAGAGTGAGTGCGATGGAGAGGGAGGAGAAGAAAGGCGGAAAGGAGGGAGGATGGAGGAAGTGTAGGTGAAAGTGAGCCGTGCAACGTCAGATCGGGGACAAACCGAATGCTAAAATTGGAGCGAAAATACGATCCACGCCATAGGCGAGACAATGGCCATGCCCACTACAACCCCCATCACCCACCACCCACCGAGAAGCCCCGCCCTGTCCGGTCTAGCCATGGAGGTGCTCGGATCGCTTGTGGCTCAGGTTGCCCACGGGCACTTTGACGTCGCGCATATGGCGATCAAAGGCTGCGCGTGCGGCGGTCACTAAATGGGGCAGACTTCCCGCGTTGGACACATGTGGGCGTGCATTTGGGGCATGTGCATCGATTTGTTGGCCAACAATTCGCTGTTTACATTTGGTAGCCGAGCAAAATAAACACTGTGGACCATAGACTCTAGACTGTAGACGGGGATGCCCGCCAGGGCGGCACCTGGTTGTGGGTGAAGGGCTGCGGAGAGAGAGGCGATGGGAGGCGTTCGCCGTATCTACATTCTCAAGTGGTTTTTTTCTCCCCCCTCCCTCCCCAGCAACGTGACGTCGGTGGCTTCTATTGATCAACATTGCGTGAAACTCGATACGGGTACACAGAACAAAAAAGGGCAGCTCTGACGGCAAAAGATCATTTGTGATACCCTATAAATTACACCCAGGAGCGAGTGGTATATTGCGATTGATCAAATGAATGGTTTGAATAAGTCTATCGAATGAATTGATAGACGAATTTTTTGATTGATTAAATGAGTTGTTTGAATGAGCTGATTGAATAAGTTGATTGAATGAGTTGTTTGAATAAGTTGATTGAAAAACTTGATTGAAAAAGTTGTTTGAATCAGTTGATTAAATGAGTTGATTGAAAGAGTTTATTGAATGAGTGATTGAATAAGTTGATCCAGTTGATTGAATAAGCTATTTAAATAAGTTGATAAGATGAGTTGATTGAATGAGTTGATTGAAAGAGCTGATTGAATGAGTTGCTTGAATGACTACAATGAGTTGATTGAAAGATGAATGAGTTGTTTGAATGAATTAATTGAATAAGTTGATTGAATAAGCCGACTGAATGAGTTTATGAAATAAGTTGATTGAAGCGGTTGATTGATCTAGCTGATTGAACAAGTTGATTTAATCGGTTGATTGAACTAGCTGATTAAATGAGTTAATTAAATTGGTGGATGGAATAAGTTGATTGAATGAGTTATTTGAATGAGTTGAGGGAACAACGCACACAAATTTGTTGCTTCAATCAAAAGATCCTCGGAATTTAAGCTTAAATATCAAATACCCATTTATTCACTATCTTTCAGATCATCTGAATGAGTGAATGAATGAATTGAGTGACTTTAATATGCAGATTCATTTAAATTCACAGGTGCTGGGTGAGAGTTGAACTCCCTCTGTGACTTGCAGCTCGTATGCAGGGTATCCTGCAGTCGATCAGCTTTCAATCACACACTTTGAATTGTATGTGATTGTGTGTGTGTGTGACTGTGTGTGTGTGTGTGTGTGTGTGTGCGTACATGACGTCGAAATGATAATGTGAATTGCCTTGAAATTCCACACGAGTCGTATGCGTGTTGTACGCATGAATAATATGTTTTTTTCGCGAATGACGTTGAGTACACGTTGAATACAATAGAAAATGTGTGGGGATAGAGCGTGAGGGTGGGAGGGGTGTGGGGATAGTGGGGACAGCACGTGTATTCATGGTAGTTATTGAGTAATGCCAGAAATGAGCACAGCATAAATGCATCTGTATGCGTGCCGCTGGTGACTGGTGGCTGGTTGCTGGTGGCTGGTGGCTGGGGGCTGGTGGCTGGTGGCTGGTGGCTGGGGGCTGGTGGCCATGGCAGCAGTTCGCTAAATGAAGAAAGACTCAAAAATTGTATGCTAAAAACTCGACTGAAAATGCTGGAAATTGAAAATTATCCATTATTGTTCCTGGAAAAAGTAGCACTTGGATATTTGTTTGATTTATGCCGATTTCGTGCACATTCCATGTCCCTCATTTACATTTCCGATAGCCCCAAGAGCCGATCGAATTTCCCACTGCGCTGCCAAAAGGAAAAACCAATACGAAAATTTGTATTTGTTTTTTTTTTTTGTACAAAAATAGATAGAATATTTTGTGTGTGAAGCATTGATCTCCAAAAAATCTACAAGTTCAGCGATTGCATTACAATTTAAAAATATATTTCCGACAGAGTCAAGAAAATAGAAAATTTTTAAATCGAAAATAGAGAAAAGAAAATTTTGCAGCTACAAAACACAAAACACAAAACACAAATCGCAGATCGCAAAATTTTTAAATTCAAATGTTTAGAATGTTTGCCATTTTCATGCCGCGTGTTGCACACAGAAAACGCATAAAATTTTAAATTTTAGGTAAATAATTTTGTTTATTTTCGTTCCCGACCGAAAATGCAATAAAAGCCACCGCCACCCACTGCCGCCCAGCGCCTCCCACTGCCACCCTTCTCACTCGCAGTCCCCAGCAATTGGGTGGGCGGCGATGACTCGCAGAAATGCGTGCCAAACACTCGAAATGATGTGCTGTCTGCGGATCTCGGGGATGCTGCGAGTCTAACAGACTTAAGGATAAAAAAACATAAGGAAAACATAGGATATATAAGTTCTGTCCCTGTTAATTAACATAACTGTTAGATAACAGCTGTTGAGCAACAGCTGATGGGGTCTTAAGAGGCTTTAACTTATTTTGATTTTTTACTTCATTTCTAAGAAATTGCATATGAGGATTGCAGTCTACTTCTCTGTATATCTGTATCAATACATATCGATTAATTTATCGATAAGTTTATCAAGCCAAAAGTTTGTCGTTGCACTTGTAAGATATCACATGAAAATATTGCGTATACGCGGAGTATTCCATCTTAAGAGCATTTTATCTGGGAAATCATTGGTCTGAAAACTAAAATGAACAATTTCAAAATGATCTAACGATAGTTTAACTATCACATAAAATTCATCGAGCTTATAACCGATATATAAGTTAACACATCTGTTAAGTACATGTCATTGAGTGATGGCTGAGGGTTACATTTGTAGACTTAAAATTATTTTTTTTTGGATATAATTTTCAAATATTTCTTTAAATATCTATTTCAAAACATATCGATGAAAATATCGATAAAAAATTGATTGTTGTAATTGACTTAAGTTGCATGTCAATATTACGTATACGCCGAGTAGTACACTTTTTATGAAAATTAGTACTAGGGGAAACCTAAATATATCTAATTTTAATTTAAAAAAAGATTTGTTTAAAATTTATCGATAATTAAACTATCGCTTAAGTTATCCAAGCCGAACGCCCAACGCCAAGTAAAGGAAAGACTGACTTGAGCTTTGCTCTGGAAACTACATAAATTGTGTTGGGTTCATGTCATGTTTTTTGGTGATATTTTTAACTACGATCCGCGATCCATAAAAACCCCAATTTCAGAAAGTTAGCTGTGATATATATTGAAAGGCCGTCAGCCATCAATATCTCAGGCTTGCAATCTGGCAATGGCGTCCGTTCGATTGCCATGAGTTTTGATGGCATTCACGTGCGATCACTTGATCGTGCTTCATGTGCCCCTCAACGGTTGACGGCGATAGTCAACAGTCACAGTGACAGTCAGCAGTCACAGTCAGCAGTCACTCACCTAACAGCCAGCCACCACACACACCCCCCTTCATATGGGGTTTACCCTCAACGGCCACCCCCACCCCCTGCTCCCTGCTAATCTTAAGGCAAAAACTAACTAACTAAGCTATGACGATGATGGATGTGTGTTGGACACGCCCACTTCTGAGGCAATAGCAACTCTACTGCACTCCCTCTTTCTCTTTCTCTATCTTTCTCCCTTCTACCTCCTCCCATCCACCTCCCTTTCACTTGGCCCACAATTGCCAAACATCACGTAATAGCCAAGAATTTTGAGTATTTGTTGAAATTCATGTAATAATTTTTTGGATTTAAGTGTTTGCCTTTGCCTTTACCTCTGCCTCTTCCTCTGCCTCTGCCTTTACCCCTGCCTCTGCCTCTGCCTTTGCCTCTGTCTCTGCCTCTGCCTTTGCCTCTGCCTATGACTTTGCTTTGTTGTTCTGTGGCGAAATTAGCATTTGGGGCTGTTGGCCGTCTATTAGCGGAAAACTAATTAAAAGACGGTGACAAAACTGAACCGAAATTTCACAACATGACAAAAAAAAAAACAAAAAAAACAAAAAAAAATACAAACTACAAATTCCTCCAAAGGGGGAAAAAACAACATAAAATATGTGACGACGGGCGGCGGCAGCAAATCAAAGTTGATTATCAGCAGGCGGCAAATAAAAATGTATTAATTTCGAATTCATTACGCGTGTTGTTGTGTTTCTTCGCAGCTCGCAGTGTAGTTGTTGTTGTTGTTGTTGTTGCTGTTGTTGTTGTTGTTGCTGCTGTTGTTCGTATGGTGTTGTTATGGTTGTTTCCATAGTCGAAGCAAACTACACGCGTGTCCGAGTCACGCACTCGATGAAGTCGAGAAACTGGAACAAAGTTTTTTGCGAATTTCACCTGAACACGAGGCACGCGGCATGTGGCACGCAGCACGAGGCATCGAACGCTCGAGCGGCACATGATCATCAGTGGGGAATTTAGAAGCTGTAACAGAGGCAGAGCCACAGACAGAAGTTCTGATTACGAGTTGATAACGAAGACAGAGAAAGAGACAGAGAGCGGGAGAAAGAGGATGAAAAAGATCAGGAGAAAGAGGGAGAAAGCAAGAGAGAGAGAGAGAGAGAGAGGGAGGGAGAGTGATAGAAAAATTAAGAAGGCAAAATTGTGTTAGAGGAAAAGAGAAAGATAATACTTAGGGGGTGACATGCGGGGATCGAGGTACAAGCAGTGCCCCCCTAAACCTTGTCATCGTCATCGTCGCTCAGCGAATTGCCGGAATTCCGCAGCTCCTCCCGTCACCAACGCAATGATCATCGTTAGTTAACAGTTTTAGGAGTTATCGCCCGGTGTGCTCTTTGGATTGATTGGATGTTTCTGTTTCTGATCGGTGCACGGCGCTTTATCGGCTCCGTTCCCAATGTCAACAAAAAGTTGGAAGTGCCAAAAACAAAGACCCCAACGATAAGCAAGATAAGAGTCCGTATAGCGGCCGGCAGATGGCGCGAAATATAAACAAAGCTACAAACCACAAGCAGACTATTACACGCAATAATTACAGGGTATAATCAATGGGTAGGGGAGTAAGAAGTGGGGAGAGGGTAAAGGAAGGGAGTTGAGGTGGGGGAAGGGAAAAGAATTATCATTGCAGACCAAAGACTTAAGGCGCCATCTGAAGTGCGTATCAATTTTAGCTTCTGACTCATGATCTATTGGAGCTCTACGAATATAGGAAAGCAATCTAATTAAAAATAATATAAATATGAAATTTATTAATTATAAATATATAACTTTTAATATATTAATTTATAACTATTTTAACTAATTTTCCTAGTCAAACGAATCACATGAATGAAATGTGAGTGAATATATTTGAGCTCTGAGAATATTTCCTTGACATGATGAAATTAATTAAATAAATAATTATAAAATTTACCATAATTAAAAATTATATATAAATTATATATTTATTATTAATTTTTAAAATTTTAATTTTTTTATTTTTTGATTTAAATGAATCTGAAATCAGATTTACGCATCAAATACAAAAATTACATAGGCCGCAAGCAGCGTTTTTTCTTTTTATTCCGTAACCCAAAATTCCGTATTTCTCGTGGCCTTAACATTGCCTCTCCTGCTGTGTACAGGGTATATTTTAGTTAAGTCGTTGGCCAATACACATAAACAGTTATGTGCGGCGCGTGGCGTGCCACAGGTGAACAAATGAACTCCTCAAGGAGAGAGATTTTCATGTTGGAGTCATAAGCGCAAATCGTCAACTCACATGACGCTTTTATTGATGCTATCATTACACACACTCACACACACATTCACACACACACTCTCACACACACTCACTCATATTCACTTATACTCACGAAAACTCACCTACACCCATATTCGCACTCGAATCAGATTTATGACTATTGATATAAATTTTTAGCAAGTTTTTAGCTGATTTTAGCTGTTTTCTTAGCTCTTTTTTTTAGCTTTTTTCTTAACTCTTTTTTTAGCTCTTTTTTATATTTTTTTAGTTAGTTTTCATTTCACTTTTTCGATTTTTGTTGAGGTCTGATTGAATGTGAAATGATTTGTTTACGCAGTTTAACATTCAAGCGATAAACCCCAGAGTTTTCGAGCTCTACGTCTATTTTAAATCGTCTCATTGATTTCACTTGCTAATCTATTTTCGGTGCACCTGCAAACTTGTTTTGCATGCCTTCTCCCACCCCTCCACCCCTCCATCCATACACCACCCCCCCCACCGCCCCTGCTACTTTCTCTCTGCTATCAATTCTTTCTATTTTCGTCAGCGGCTCTGATAGCCGCACGCCAGTCCCCAAGGTCAGTGCCTCGAGTGTCCCTTGAATGGAGCTGCAGTAGTTATAAAAGTTGAATGAATAAAAAAAAATGTTATCATTTTTCTTTTCGGTCAGTTGCAATAATCACTTTGGCGTCTTCGTGGTGGGCGTTTTATAGTTTTGTTTTTATTATATTTTGTTAGAATCGCATTTGGCGACCTTATCAAGTGCAAATGATCCTTAAGTTCCAAGTCAGGGAATAATTTTGAATACTTCCTTCTTTGAGCGCGTTTATTGGGGCATTCATTGAGTGTCGAAAAATCAACTATTGATTAATTGGATTAATTCGATTATATAGATATTTATATATAATTTTATTTCCATTAATTTTATGTATCGAGTATATTTGAATCTATAGTTGATGGGAGCCACAAGTCAGAGGCTTTCATTATAATATTCCGAGTTTCTGATAATTCGTTCTCTTGAGAGCCAAAATATAAACTATCGATCAACTGGATTAATGGGATTATATAAATATATATAGTTTTATTTTTATTGCTTGTAAGGATAGTATTTGGCGACCTTATCAAGTGCAAATAATCCTTAAGTTCCAAGTCAGGGAATAATTTTGAATACTTCCTTCTTTGAGCGCATTCATTGGGGCATTCATTGAGTGTCGAAAAATCAACTATCCATTAATTGGATTAATTCGATTATATAGATATTTATATATAATTTTATTTCCATTAATTCTAGGGATAGTATCGAGTACATTTGAATCTAAAGTTGATGGGAACCAGAAGTCAGAGACTTTTATTATGATATTCCCTGAGTTTCTTATATATCGATCTCTTAAGAGCCAAAATATAAACTATCGATCAACTGGATTAATGGGATTATATATTTATATATAGTTTTATTATTATTGCTTGTAAGGATAGTATTTGGCGACCTTATCGAATACATTTAAGCGTTAAGTTCCAAGTCAGGGAATAATTTTAAATACTTCCTTCTTTGGGCGCATTCATTGGGGCATTCATTGAGAGTCGATAAATCAACTATCGATCAATTGGATTAATCGGATTATAAAGATATTTATATATAGTTTTATTTTCATTGATTGTTGGGATGGCATAAGGTGACCTTATCGCATACATTTAAATCTAAAGTCAATTGTGATTTCAAGCCAGAAGCTTTAACTCTGATACTTCCCGTTCTTTTGCTCATTATTTCAAAAGCCAAAACTATCGATCAAGTGGATTACATGGATTAAATAGATATTTACAGATATAACAGCAAATTAACAGTTATATTTTAAAAGCATTGGGCGACCTTATCAAGTGCGTCTGAGTCCATTACGATCTCAGGGATTAATATATAATACTTCCTTCTTTGGGCACATTTTTGAAGGGTCAAAATAATAATTTGTCTATCGATTGGATTATGCGGATATATATGTATATATATTTGATATATAATATATATATAATATATATATTATATATATATAATATATACGATATATGATATATATCTCTTAAGAGTTCTCTCAGTCAATGAACTTTATATTAGTTTTATTTTAGTTGAAATAAAAATAAAAATATTTAAAGGGTTTCAATCTTTTATTTAGCTTTAAACATTATTATTATTATCATTTTATTCATTTTATAATTTTATTAAATATTTTCAAAAAATAATTTTATTTTTATTTTATGAAATATTAGATTTAAATAAGTAATCTTAAAGCTTAAAAATGACTCAACTCACGCCTCGAAGATCGCTGATTGACTGCGTTTGGAGTTGACTTAGAGACTCGTGGTTTTTGTTTATTTAACTTCTTGCTTCATCAATGGTTATCTTTTTCTTCTCTCTGTTCGCATCTTTGGCTTTTTCTTTCTCAACTGCTTCTTCTTCTTCTTCTTCATCTTCTTCTTTTTCCATAATAACTTCAAGTTGCCCCCGAGTGACAGTTGCTTCATCCATTCAAGTCGATTGCTTGACAGTTCACTTGCACCTGGCAATCAATCAATGAATCCATTATCGATTTCAACTTCTTCCGATCCCCCAAGCACACTCTCTTCTTCTGCTTCCTCTCATTCTCTTCCTCCTACCATCTTCCTTCTTCATTTTAGCTTCTATCTTCAGTGCTTCTCATACGCCTTTTGTATATTTTACCCAATTTGCAGTTCAAATACTTGAAATTCTACAAATTTTCTATTTGTGTTGTTGTTGTTGTAATTGTTGTTGCTTTTGTTGTTATTACTATCATTACTGTTGTTGGTCTCATTGTTGTTGTTGCTGCTGCCATTGATATTAAGACAACAAACAGTCACTTAACTTTTTAAATCCGTTCGACCAGTTGGGCTCTTGCAGTGGAATGTAGAGAAAGGGCAGTGATGATGAGATGATGAGAAAGAGGAGGGAGAGGGGGGCTGGGTAAAGACTGGATGGCTGGATGGCTGGTTGGGTGCAGAGTGGAGGTTCGAACAGCTGCCTAATAATAGACATCAAAAGCCCCCCAATGGCGACGAATCCATGTCCATTGGCCAAAAATAAATATTGGAAAACTATTTTTAATGCCCGACAATCGGTCAATTGCACAAAGAATTCAATACAGGAGAGGGGGTATGGGGGTCGAGGGTAGTGGGTGGGGCAGATGGAGGGAATTGGAGAATAAGAGAATACCAGATGTACATCCATCTGGCCAGCTGGTGACTCGCGTCTGCGCCACACGTGTTGAGGTTTAAATTAGTTGTTTATTTTTGTGGTTTCTTTTGCTTCGCATTTGCCATTTGCCATTTGCCACAGGTAAATGGGTGGGAGGGGGCTGTAGACAAAGGTGTGCTCTGAGTGCATTTGGGTGGTGGGTGGTGGGTGGTTGGGTTATGAGATATTAGATTATAACAATTTGCTATACATAAGCTACAAATTCATATACAAATACAATTGGCGTTAATAAACATAACGACTCGCCAGTTGAGGCAACGGTAATTGCCGGCGCTGCTGTTGTTGTTGTTGTTGTTGCGTTGCAGTTCATAAATCAGGCGAACGCGCAAAAGTATCTGACAGATACAAATGGCATATGGCCGCAGCAGCAGAAGCGAAAGCAGCGGCTGCGACGTCGCTTCGTTTAATGATTGCAACGTTTACGTTCATTTACACTTCATCAATTGCGTAGTTTGCAGCCACAGCAACAACAACAACAACAGCAACAACAACAACAATAACATTTCGTATAGCGAAAATCAGCGAAATGAAAAACTACGCAATGAAAATCGCCGCTGGGCCTGCGACTCGCCGTGCGGCTAAGCCTAAACAGCAGATAGTGACAGGCGATAGTGGCGATAGTAGCGATAGTTTTTCAGGGACTCTGTCCAAGGCTTCGGGGGGCTGAGACTTGCCGCGGGCTGGTGCGGTGGTGGGCACTTTCGATCAGCGGCCGATATTACGCAATTCTGGGCGTCTATAAATAACTCGGAATATTGACAAAAAAAAAAAAATAAATAAAAATTAAACTAATGCGTAATTCCTGCGACGCATTTCTATATATGTGTGTGTGTGTGTGTGTAGACAGTTCACGAATTCACCGGCTGTCATATTCAATGCTATAGCCAAATCCGATTTACATAATGTCATTCATAATAAAATCGGAAATGGGAAAATTTGTAATTGAAAAACTTGTAAAAAAAAAAAAAAAAAAAAAAAAAAAATTAAATAAATTATTTATTAATTTAAATACAATTTATTGAAAGTTTTGATTGCTTACACTTTAATTTTGATTACTTTTGATTGCCATTGATTAGTATTGATGAGTGTTGATTATCAATCGATAGTGTGTGCTTATCGTGTGCCCACTTATCGATTATAGCATGCGATGCAATCTCAATTAATTGAACGACTTCGATTCACATCTTCCATAATTTCGCATGATCGAAATGAAGTCATTTATATAATGTATACATGCATGTGTGTATTGGTAATGAAAGCTCACACACACACACATGCTCACAAATTGAGGTAGGGGCATTTGATGTTATATGCATGCCGCAATTATCGATTGAACTCCTATCGATTATGGCAATAATGAGTGTTGTTCGCCGATAGGCGATAACTTGAGGGGGATCGATCGCTTGAGTCGGCAAGCTCAAAATAATATTAATTTTTTATTTTTATAAAAATAATTAATATTTTTAAAATATTATTGTATTTTCATAAATCGATAATTATCGATTAAAAATATTTTCAGATTTAATTAATATCGATTTTCGACCGAAGACGCTTGGGCTTTTTAAATTGAAGAATAAAATTAAAAGTCTTTTCAAATGTTGCTTTAGGATGCAGTTATATAAGGCAAGGCTCTTGATAGCTCATTTACAGTTGCACAGGTCCTGCCGAAGAAGCGGCAAAGGATTCGCACTGAAAGAGTCCTTATTTTATTTGCCAATTCGAAGCTCTCACATTGTACCAAAAATTTCACTCGCTAAACACGTTTCTGTCTCAGCTGCTCCCCATTCTTCCCCCTTTCAGCTAGCTCTGCCCCACCCCCTCCCCACCAACCCCTGTGTCAAGTCACTGAATCAATTCCTGTGACTCTGCACGTTGCAAGTCAATGCAAATGTTGGCACTTGCATCGCAAATTGAATTGGATTTGGTTTTGGTTTTGTTTTATGGTCGAACCTGTTAAATCGACAAATGTACCAATAATCATAGCAATCATAGCACACATACACACACAGACATATGTTTATGTATGTGTGTGTGTGTGTGAAAACAGAAATCCAAATTTGATTTGTTTTGATTGACGTTCGTCAAATTTGTTTATTTGCCTTCTGGTCAACTGCAGACAAGGGATCGCTTTTCCAATACCCACTGCCAGACACCACCCCCCTCCCTTCATAGCACACTCTTGACTGTCCCTTCGACACCCCCCTCCCCCTCCCTCCCTCACCACCCCCCTTCAATCATCCGTCTAACAATATTGTCATTATATTGGAAATTATATGAACGTTAATTAGCCCGACTGCCAGCCAATATTTGCATTGTTCTTTCGTTTGTTTTAATTACAATAACAACATCATCAGCAACAACAACAACAACATCAGCAGCAACAACAACAACAACAACCAAAACAACAACTACAACAACGAGAACAACAATAATAATTTTCGGGATGCCTCGCAATTGCGACTTGGCTGATAATGAATGAATGGCCTGAATGTTGTGAATACTGTGAATGCCACGAATGCCACGAATGCCGCCCGCAAGTGACATGAATAACATGAATGCTATGAGTACTATGAATATTACAAATATCATTATGAATGTTATGAAAACAATATGCGTTCGCTCCTCTGACCCCAACGCGCAATTTGCTTTCATAATGCGCATTTGCCGGGCGAAGATTAGACAAGAGCTAATGGCACTGCATATGGTTCAATACAACTATACAGATACAGATACAGATACAGATATATATGTATATATACATATATATTATATATATGGACTGATGAGCCTGAATGTCAAAATGGGTCATTAGATAAGGCCGCGTATTCACGTTTTCACGTGAGCGCATTTTATGAATGATTTACGAGTGACAGACGAGGGATGGGGATCGGTTGGTTGGGCGGGAGGTGCAGCGGATTGTGGATTGTGGATTGTGGGTTGTGGGCTGTGAATTGTGGGTTGAGAAACCGTTACATGTATTACTATATATCCGCATACTTGGAGTATCTTGCGATAGGGCTAATGTCTCTGGCGTGGTCCTGCCCATTTGTTGGCCCAAGTGCCAACCTTTGGCTATAACTATGGAAATTTACAACGCGCACAGGAAGCGTCCATAAATCAGTTCTTACATTAGCCCTACATCTTGTATGTGTGTGTGTGTGAGTGTGAGTAAGTGCAATTACCACAAAATGCAACTCTTGTCGAAAGCGGGAAGTTAGGTGTATCGCCCCGTACAGTCCAGTCCAGTCCAGTCGAGTCCGGCACAAATCTTGGCAGTCAATCAGTTTTAATGGCCGCCACTGGTATTACACCTCGATCCGTCCGGCGCGTAACTTGACCATATCTCTGGCACCTGCAATTGCAATTTGAAATGTTCATAAACATAAGCCACACACAGTGACGCCCACCTGCCCACCTGCCCGCCTACACACCCCCCTCTTCGACTGGTCACCTTCCTACTCATTTGTCAGCAGAATTCCCAGTAAACGTATCGACGCAGAAGTTGCACGAAATGCTTATCATTGAAAGCAGACGAAGGGGTGGGCCGACGGGCGGCAGATGGTGCGCACGGGAAGGTGCGGGGTGCGGGCTGCGGGGCGGGCAAGCGATTAAATTGGCAATTACGAGTATATCGCCACATCGGCGCCTCGCACGTGACCAGTTTCAAGTTCAGCGCCACATAAATTCACGGCAATCGCAAAAGAAGCTACGCAAAATGACTCTGTCTGTGTGTGTGTGTGTGTCTGCGTGTGTGTGTGAGTGTGAGTGTGCATTATATGCGATTTGTGTGTTTACTTGACGGACAAATCAGAGACATTGCCAGGCTGCCTCTTATATAAACGCCTGTCCCGGTCTGCAACTTTGTCCGCGAACTCAACAGCCGGACAAGCAGATCCTGGACTCCCGCTGTCCTGGACCCCCGCACTCCCGCACTCCGGCCCCAAGTGGTGGGTTATCATCCTGGATCAGATTCTTAAGCTTAAGTCCAACTGTTGCGCATCTTCATGTCAAGGCCAGACGCTGTCCTAGCCAAATGCACTGCGAACAGGACATCAAAATCCCTCCCTCTTTTATATTAACATCAGTGCTTCTTCTTCCTCTTCTTCTTCTTTTTTCTCTCCCTTTTCTCCCCTTGCCTTATCTTGTTCATGTTTTTGTTCTTCCTTTATAATCATTATAAAAGCATCAAATGGAGGATTGTGATTCAACAAAAGCCGCGGGGAACTTGACTAGGTTTTCCGCCAAGTGGCCACCTCCTCTCGTCCTTTAAGATAATCCTTACAATGGATATACCACAATGTCATCTCAGTGCTTAGACAATCTGCAGCGCAGATGCTGTAATCAGCCATCTATCGGGCGAAACTAAAGGTTCTTTTATGCTTAGGAATTTCTTATATAAAGCGATTTCATAAGGACATTTTCGCTCTGCTACATTCCTCCAAGGAACTCGCGGATTTTACAGCCACAGCCACAGCCACAGCCATAGTCATGCGTCTCCTGCAGTCAGCGAGTTGAGTGGCGCTTCTTTATAGCCCCAACCCCTTGACCTACTTAAAAGACTTACGTGATTTATATATATACATATATATACTTCAAGCACAGGGAATATGAAAGGATACTTTCATATATATATATCATCGACGACTCCTTTAAGGATAAAACTCATACATAGAAAGCGACTTGTAGAGTGGTTAATTTTCTTTTGGCTGTGCGGTTGTAAATAATATATGATATGATATAAGAAAGGATGATTTATTTGTTACTTAAATGTATTAATTAGTAATTAATAATTAATTAAAAAAATTATGAAAATGTCCTTTTTAAATAATGTTTCATTTATAATGAAAAATATTATTTTATATTAATTTATTTATTTTTAAAATAAACTTTGAAATGAACTTGAGTATAAGAATTGAAAATAAGAAGGCAAGTAATCCTTGCTCTTATCCTTGAAATTAATTAAGATAAAATTCGATATTTTTAAAATACTTTCTGGGATAAAGCCACTCAGTAGTCCTTTTTTAATGGAGATTACTTTGCCATCGATACTCGGAAAAATCATTTAATCAGATGAATAAAAGAAAACATGACCAAAGCCACATTTGAAGAAAATAAAAAAATAAATAAATAAATTAAAAATAAATTCATTTTTCTCAGTTATCGATTCCTGGAAAAATGTAACCCCCAGATGGAAAAGTAAAGCATGTCCAGAGTCTGAAATCTGGTCTCCCATTTCTTTACTCGGAACCAAAAGAAAAACACATTTTCCATTGAAAATCGATCAACCAGCGATTATCCAATAAACAACCTGAGCTTTTGTCCAGCTCCAAGTGTGTCAGATATTCCCCCACTCATGTGCCACCCACAACATCTGAGGCTCTGCCCAGTCGAGGTATCAGACTGGTTCCAGCCATGACTTGTCTTTCGGGGAACGAGCGTCGTCGCAGCTGCCCATAGAAATCCCCCCCATAAAACAATTGTCATATCGTCCGGCGGTTGTGTTGTCACTTCTAAAGAGACTACCCCCAGTCGGAGGAACCTGATCTTATCGAATCGGGCGTGAAAGGTAGAAAAGTAGAAAAATAGAAAAATAGAAAAATAGTAAAAAAAAAGAAACCCCCGACGAAAATAATAATAAAAAAAAAATAATCGAATCGATCGAGTGACTGGGCGAAATTCGCAAGTCCCGCCGCAAATTTCACAATGAGTGTATTTCCCGGGCCGTGGAATTTGTTGTTGATTTTGTTTAGTTTTCGTTTACAGTTATATTTATACATTTTTTATTGATCACCTGATTTATGTGGATTTTCAAGATTGTTGATGAATTTTCTATTTCGGCGACGGCGACGGCAACGGCGACAGCAACGGCGACAGCAACAGCGATTGGCATCAGGCGGCGGAATCGGCGGAATCGACGGAATCGACGGAATCGGCGTCATTGGCGGAGTCGTCGTCATCGAAGGCGTCACCTGTTTGATGCATACCACAAGGTGGTATTATGTGGTCTTAGCGCTGCCAAATGATTGGTGATTCTTGTTGCTCCATACAGATGATTGGTCTGACGCCGTCCACACAATGGGGGACCTCGACACGCCCACCAACGCCCAACGCCTACCCAAAGCTGCAGCTTAGCCCGAGCCTGCACCTCGTGCCTCATTTTCGACACCAGCAACCGCACCCCCGCCAACAAGCATAGCAGCTTGAGCCGCTTCCTGGGCCTCTGCAGCGCCACCATCGCCCTGGGCACCGGCGAGGCCACTCGCCTGGACACCCATCGAGAAGCCGCCCTGAACATCGCCTTGCAGCTCACCCTGGGCCGCATCCTGAGCCTGTGTCATGTCCTGTCATGCATCATAATTACAACTTGGCTTAGGATTAACTGCACACACATTCACACACACACACGCACACACGCACAACACTCACCATTATCAGCAGCAGCAGCACAACCAAAACTGAGACTGAGACTGAGACTGAGACTGTACCTTTCATGATAGCGAAGCACTTAGAATAACCACGAACAATGGAGTCCATGGAGCACCTGCTGACGGATTATATAGCAAATATTGGAATGCCATTCCGGTGGCCAAACTTGTCCCGATTCCTATCTAAAGCCTCCATGCACATTGTTGCGCTTCCCCAAATTCCTGCACTCAACGTGCCCCGTGACTCGATATAATCTTTAATTTTTTCATTCTTTGTTGTTGTTAGAGTAGTTGTTGTTGTTGTTGTTAGAGTTGCTGTTGTTGTTGTTAGAGTTGCTGTTGCTGTGGTTTTTGTTGATGACATTTTTTGCTGTTATTTATAAAAATATTTGTTGACAATCGCTTAATTGGCGCCCGCCCGTTGATTGCATGTTTGGCTGATCTATTAATAAGTTAATAGCCGCTTGCGATGTCAGTCCCTTAGTGAGTGGCACCCCCGAACCACCCAACCACCCACCTGCGACGCTAGACGATGACATTCAAATTGTTGATGAATTTCTGTTAGTCGCTGTCATTGTTTATTAAATTATTAAACAATAATAATAAATGTTTGCCCAGAGCCGTAGGCCAAATCAATAGACTATTCAATATTGCAATCGATTCGGAGAATGGGAAAGAGCGAGACGGGGAGCGACGGGGAGCGAAGTAGAATAATTAATATGAAATATCGTTTCAATCGCATTCACACATGACTGACGACAAGTTAACACTGAAAACACACAGAAAACATCGTTTGAAAATTTGCTGAAAAATTAGGAAGTGATTTGTGACAATCGAAGGTGTGGTGCGAGAGAGGCAGTCGGGGGGCGGTAGGTTGGAGGGTGGAGCCATTGCTTTGCGACCTTCAAGTCCATGGGATGTGGGCTGACAATTGTCATTCATGGTGATTATCGCCCGGAACCAGTTGTAACATTTGCTGTTTCATTGATTAATTGATTCATCAATCTGACATCATTTCGTTCGACTTTTGTTCACATAGAAAGTCATTTTCGAAGGCTGCGATTTGAGTGGAGCATCAGGGCAGCGTCTGTGCTGGAAGGTGAGCTGAAAAGTGTTGCAGCTACAAATATGACACAGACGGTCGAAAAGGCTTAGATACTGCTGCTATAGCATCCTTTATCTGACTAAAGATGTCCTTCTTTCTGTCCTTGCCTCTGTCTGCTTCGACCAAGACTCTAAAAAGACTCGTGATTCATGGACCCAGAGAGAAGCCACCCAAATATGACATATGCAACTTTATACATCATATATTAAGCAATACATAGCAGACATCGTATGTCCCCACAGCAAACCTCAGACTGTATGCATCATACATCATTTGTATTACATCTTACATAAGGCACTATTTCTATAAGCGGCAGGAGTTTCAGGCGGCATCTGAGTTCTGAGCGAGATGTCGCTTATGTTGAAAGAGCTCAAAGTATGATAATTGATGCAATCACACATTTCATATATATATATATATATATACATATATACATATATATGTACATACATATATGTACTGTTGGAGTTGTGGCAAGCATCAAGAGGCAAACTTCATCCTAGGGAACTTTGGGAAATTTAATTTCCGACTGCGACTAATTGGATCAAAATTATGAAACATGATAAATGTAAACAAGAATTTAATGAAATTAAAATGGATATGAAAATGGAAATGGAAAATGGAAAATGGAAAATGTTTTGATATTGTTGCACTTCAGTTGAAGCACAAAGTGCAACAACATAAAGCACTTAAAGCTTCAAGTTCAACATTGCGTATACGCCGCATAATCCGATGCTGTGTGTCAATTTGTTTGAATTTGTTTGGGGGGGGGGCTTGTGTGACATTTAAAACCGCAAAGCGATTGCAAATATCAGAGCCAAACAATGGCAATTACTTAACTAATTAGCGAGATGCTTAATATAAATATTAATTTAAATATTGCGTTTTAATGGCGCTTTAATTTGATGAACGCGCGACTCGCACACATCGACACTTCAAACCGGACACTGAGAAACTGTGATCCATCACAGACGAAACAAAACATTCGTTTAATTGCCCTTCACATGTGCAATAAGCCAAATGGATGTATATCAAAATTATATTCACACACACACACACACACACACTCACACACACACACACACACATATAAGACGTAAATAATATTTTATTATTTTTCCAAGAATCATTTTGCATTTTCACATTACATCGAGTTCTTTTTGAAAATCGTTAAAAACTTTATTGTTCCACGAAATGGTAAACAATTATAAATAAAAATTTTTATTTTATTTTAATTAAGCAAAATACGGTTCATTTACAGTTAGTTTACTGGAAAAGCATAAGGCTATTTCTGAATTTTTGCTTTGACAATTTACACTCTGGGAATTTCCCATAAAACAGATCAAAGTCAATTGAAAACTTGTTTGAAATTGGAATAAAGTTAAACTACTTTTTATTCTTAATCTTTCTCTATCTCTATCTCTCTTTCTCCCTCTTACTCTCTCTTTCTGTCACTCTCTCTCTCTCCATCTCTCTCTCCCTTTAACTCAGTCTCCTCCCCGCTGAAATTGGAATAAAATAAAACTCCTTTTAATCTTAGTCTCTCTCTCTCTCTCTCACTCTTTCTTTCAGTCTCTCTCTCTCTCTCTCTCTTTCTCTCTATCTCTTTCTCTATCTATCTATCTCTCTCACTCTCTCTCTCTTTCTCTCTCTCCCTTTAACTCAGTCTCCTCCTCGCTGAAATTGGAATGAAACTAAACATCTTTTTATTCTTAGTCTCTTTATATCTCTCTGTCTCTCTCTGTCTCTCTCTCACTCTCTCTCTCCTTCCCTCTCTCTCACTCTCTCTCTCTCACTCTCTCTCTTTCTCTCTCTCCCTTTAACTCAGTCTCCCCCTCGCTGAAATTGGAATGAAACTAAACATCTTTTTATTCTTAGTCTCTTTATATCTCTCTGTCTCTCTCTCACTCTCTCTCTCTTTCCCTCTCTCTCACTCTCTCTCTTACTCTCACGCACACTCTTTCTCTATCTTTCTTTCTCTCTCCCTTTAACTTGGTCTTTGACAGGGCAGTTCCCTCCTGTCGCCCGAAGATTACCTATGATTTCAGTAATTCCCATATTCTAATGACTCTATTAGCTTTATGACGGGTTATGGGCTCTTAGGGACCGCTACGGATCCCAGGGACGCCCTGGGAGCCCATACCCTGTATGACCATTGACCACTTGGCTTCCTGTCAAACTTGAAATACCCTCGAATGCGCCCGATGGGCAGTTCTCTTCCGTTTAATCAATGATTAGCTGGCCGGTCATCAACTTTAATTAATATAATTGACTTACTGCCGCTCGTGCTGCTGCAGCAACTAATGCTGCAACTGCCACTGCCGCTGCCCCTGTTTGTAGCACTCCCCCTGCCAGAGTCCCTGCCACTGCCCCTGCCACTGCCCCTGCCACTGGCGCTGCTTTTGCTGCTGCGGCTGCTGCTGCATCATTTTGTAAATTGCTTTGGCAAACGGCAGCAGCAAAGGTAAACAAAACAATTACATTAAACAATTGCATAAACACACACTAACACACACACACACACACACACACACACACGCATACAGGCCTGTGTCTGTTTCTCTGTGAAATTATATGAAATTCAATGATATTTAGAGTTAATTTGTTTATTTGCCTTGCGCAGCGACTGTTGACTGCAATTGTTGTTGCTGCTGCTGTTGCTGCTGCTGTTGTTGCCGATGTTGTTTCTGTAATCGATGGCAATCATTAAAATTTAAACAAATAAATAAATAAATAAATAAACCGCATGCCAATTTTGCGAATGCAGCTGCCAATACTTTGAGTAACTTGTTGAAAAAAATATATAAAAAAAATTAAAATAATTTCCAGGCAATTTTCCCTGCTTTGCATACTGTTCTATTACTCCCCGCCCCCCGCCTACTTTCCAACTCTTCTCTTCACATCTCTCTATCACTCGCTTGATTCGCATTCCCTTTTGCCCTTCCTCTAATTTCCATAATTTATTTGATTTTATTTTGCCGCAATTTATTTATTTATATCGCTGCCCGCCAGTTATTAGGTTGATTTTTATTTGAATACCCTACTTTGAGGTACTTCAGTTTGCTTAAGGAGCGGGCAAATATATCTTAATATATATATATAGTATGTATACCATATATATGATGTATGCAGCAATCCTTAAATCGACTCATCAAACATCGGCCTCTGCGATTGATCGAACTTTCTGGGTGCCTCTGATATGATTGTCCATATGATGACTCATATATAACATATCACATCTACAAGAAATATAACCATATTATATATATTTTTCTCTATATACAAACTTAACATAAAATCATCCTGCAACTGAGCAACAGCCAAGACTCGACTTGTGGAAAAGTGTTCCGATATCTGAGTTCCATTTTGAGAGCTGCCTTAGGGAATCTGCAATCCGTAATTCCCCCAGGCAACGCCATTAGGAGCTTAATTCCCAAACGCAGAGCACATTCCGAAGTCTATGGAAGCTCTCAGCTCTCAGCTCTGAGCTGGCTGAATCATTAAGCGTATACGTGATTCGGTGCTGACCTCCATAAAATTCCTTATACTGTTTTTCTGATTATTATTTGACCATGTCTATATGGATGTTTATGTTTTACGGGTATTTGTGCCGTCGCCAGCGGCTTTTGTGTCTGTGGGTGGCCACAATAATGGCAGTAATCGGCGATTATCACGTATCCCCCGTCACCATCTCCTCTGTCCTCCTGCCTGGCCAGCGTCCACCTTACCCTGGCAGCCGACCGCCGGACTCCACCCACCATTCATCCGATGCCCCTGATGGCCCTGGTGGCAGTGATGGTTTTGGCCCGAAAACTTATCGTGACAGCTTCGAAAACGAAATCAAAAACAAAAACAAAAACAAAAACAAATTTAAAAAAATAACAAAAACAAAAACAAAAGCAAAAATAAATAAATGAATATATTCCAGACAGTAAAGCTCATTAAAAATTAAATCAAAATTAAATGTTCATCAAATGCAATAAAAATCATTGCGCGTGTAATTTTTAAATTTGCTTTTACCAAACCACACAGCCACCCACGGAAAGTCCAATTCATCCCCCAACCCACCACCAGCCCCACCCACAGAGGAGCCCAGCCATTAGAGAAAGAGGAAGCCCATCTACGAGAATATGGCCCATAACTGCGGCCAAGTGCGAATGTGTTTATGGAGTCGCGTTTTATAGTTTTGTTGTGACATTTTCACCGCTTTAATGTCCAATTGAATATAAAAAATCCCCCCTTCCCACCCCCTAGATCACCCACTTATATCTATTTCTCTCAATGTATCTGTATGCATCTTTATAGATCGTTATATGTCTTTATAGTTTGTTATATATCTTCATAGATCGTCATATATCAACTTATTCTGTATGTCAAACTATGCGTCAATTGCCTTTGCTTTGGAATCTGAGTGTGCGAAATGTCAGTTCCATTTAAATGGATTCATCGCTTTATTCAATGAACTATTCACTCTTCCCTCTTATCCCATCACAATGAACAACTATTCATTCTTTTTCCTTATAGGCAATCCAAGTCTCTTCTATGAGTTATTCCCAGTTATTCAAACTCTTTCTGAATTATTCATTCTTCCCTCTATTCACAACACAATGAACCATTCATTTTTCTTCCTTATAGACACAGATATATCCAAGTTACTTCTATGAGTTACTCCCAGTTATTCAAACTCTTCCTTAACAATTCATTCTTCCCTTGTATCCCATCAGAATGAACTATTCATTCTTCTTCCATATAGCAGAAATATATCCAAGTCGCTTCCATGAGTTATTCCCAGTTGCTTAAACTCTTCCCGAACTATTCATTCTTCCCTCGTATCCCATTAGAATGAACTATTCATTCTCCTTTCTTATATACACAGATATATCCAAGTGACTTCTATGAGTTACTCCCAGCTATTTAAACTCTTCCTGAACAATTCAATTTTCCCTCGTATCCCATCAGAATGAACTATTCATTCTTTGAGTTTTTCCCAATTGTTCGAACTCTCCTAAACTATTCATTCTTCCTTATAGACACATACGTATATATCCAAGCCTCCTCTATGAGTTATTCACCAGTTATTCGAACTCTTCCTTTTTCTGATTTCCTCATCTTAAGCCCAATTAAAGTTTATTACTCATTCTCGCAGCTTGGACTACAGATACTTTCCTTCCCGCACAATTTTGGGAGTATCCTTTATAGTATAGGATACCCTATAATATAACCTGAACAATCTGGACTCCATATAAAGACACATAAACCTTCAAGTTTGCCCCCTACTTATAAATTATGTAAAGACTTGCCTTGCCTTCAAATAAATGGGATATTTTCATTCACTCAAATCTTCATAGCTTCAGGCACTCGCCGCCTTCAGAAATATCCTTTATATACACAAATATTTTACCAGCCCAAATCTGTTATCATCCACAGATACCCTACACATGCATCCACTCATTTTCTTCGCACAACAAATACCCTATCCTTTTTTCTCATCTTCGCCATTAGCTCTTTTTAAGTCTCAACTCAATTTAGTCAAGAACGTCCTTTCAGGATATATATAAGTACTCACAACAGATCTTATATTTGTAGCCAAAGTTGCCGTATAATTTAATTTACCCTCCTCTGCCTACCTGCGGTAAGGGTATCCTTCGAAGCCATCGGCTTTGGAGAAATGAAAGGCGTTACATTGATTTATATAGCTCGATAGTCAGATTTATCGCATGTCTGTCTGGATCGGTGGGCGGGCCATGCCCATGCAAGGCACAAGGCCTACGTTGAGAGGCTAATCCTTTTGTTGGAAACGTGCATGTGCGTCCGCAGAGATGGACAGATGCCTGGCTGTGCGTGTCCTTCGCAGCGCCCACAGGGATAAGCGGGTCAACGAACAGGCGAGAAGAATTAATAGAACGGCGTTGGGTTGATGTCCGAAAGGGGGGGAAGTCGGTGGAAAGGGGGACATCCGTGTGGGAGGGGATATCATGCACTCGCAGGATAATTGAATATGAGGATGATAATTTCATTTTACGCTGAACAAACACAAACTGCACATTTCAATATGATGCCTGCGTCTTAGTCCCAACCTCCGCTTCTCTCGTTCCCCCCGTTACATCCGCTGTATAAGCTGCCTTTGCCTACCCCACTGCCCCTCTGACCCTCTGCCCATATGTGCGTTTGTGGGGCAATTAAGCCGCCCACAAGCCGAACGACGGACACACATGCAACCAACACAACCACCCAGCTGAGAGCTCTCTGAGCCCTTGGAGCACTTGGAGCACTTGGAGCACTTGGAGCACTTGGAGCAGCCAGATATAGGTTGAGGTTGAGCCAACTTAATTATCCAATCCAGGACGAGTGCGTGGACGTCGTTGGGCACTGGCCTTGATTGGCGTTGGGCGAGGCTGCGCAGCGACTGCTGCAGCTCCTTGGGCCGTAGTCATCTCCTGCTTCTTCTTCTTCTTCTCAAGACAACCTCGATTGCTTCCACGCGCCTATACAAGCTTGTCTTCCATCTCGCTTTACCACTCTCTCTCTCTCTCTCCCTCTCTCTTTCTTGCGCTCACTTCCTTTGTACCTTTGTACCTTGTGCCCCTCCCTTCTCCCTCCTTCTACACTTTGGCTGCATAAATCATATGCATCGATTGGGACTTATCGACTTTGGACCGGAATCCCCACGCAAAATCCCCGACTAAGCAATTGTATGGACCTTCCACTTGACGTTGTCGCTATCTTCCCCCTCCCCACTTCACCTCCAGCTCGTCCCCGTTCCTGCCCTCGCCCCTCGACCATCGCCCGTGCCACGCATCAGCGTCTCTGATTATTAGTCACAATTTGCGTTTTATGCGACTTCGTCGTAATTATTTACAATAAAGATTGTCGATGTCGCAGCTCGGACAGATGGACGGACGTCTATGCCTCGGCCAGACAGGGGACAGCGTAGCGCAGGGGATTGTTGCAGTCTCAGTCGAGTGTATGGGCGAGGGGGTGCTTACAATTTCAACAGGCGAAGCTTTGAATGCGAGCCACGAATCTGCCAAAGTAAAAAGTAGGCACAACAACAACAACAATGACTGCTACCCAGCAACAGTTCCAGTACCCCCACCAGCCGCCAGGCACCCCTTTAAGTCCCACCCCCCCACCACCACTCTTACCCGCATGTGGCCATTGTCAGTGGTCGGTATCGGTATCTGTGTATCTGTGGGATTCTTGTCGCGGATTGTTGTGACTTTTGTGTCGTCTGAGCGCCTTATCGGCGGCGCCTCCAGAAAAATATGTCACACGTACGCGTCAAATTTTCTCAGAAAAATAAAGCCAGCCACAACAAAAATAACAACAACAACAGCAGCAGCAACAACAACAACAAATTAAAAAGAAATATACAAAAAACATCGTTAAAAGAAAACCGCAAATAAATAATTCTGCCCGATATCCGGCATAAATACATATACACATATATATGCATATATATTGTGTGTGTGTGTGTGTGTGTGTGTGTGTGTGTAGCTTTCATATGCAATGCTCAGTTTTTAAAAGTGCGATATGACCCTTTCGCATTACGTAGATAAGCTTCCATATAATAACAAACAACAAATAACAAACAGCAAAAGGCAAACAACAAAAAACAAATAACAAACAAGAGAAACAACAGCAACAACAACAACATCCGCGAAATCTAAACAAAATGTATGTAATAACGATCTTGACATTGAATCATTGATGACTGGGGGGAAATTACCGCTAATCGCCGTGATTAGTTATGCTTCCAGGAATCGATGGAGGCGCGAACTTCTCCCGGTTTACCGCTTTATTTGCCGCCCATAAATAAAAATGCAAATTAAAATTATTAATAAACTTATCTTGCAATTAATTATGGCGATAAAAATGCACGCAAATGCATAAAGTAAACATCCCCATTTAGATATCCTTTGAGTGCACTTATCCTGCAAGCGTCAACACCCCACAAGATGACGAAAGGAACTTTAATCAAAGCAGAAAACTAAGGCGAGTGAAGGAGGACTAAAAGAGGGATAAATTGATAAAGTTCTGATATAATTGATATAAGGATATATGTACTAGGTATTGATCCTGCAGACCTCTGACTGAAAGAAAGTAGGAGAAGACATTGGACGCAAATTTCAGGCTTTTGATCCTGAAACTGATACAAGCAGGGAGGAACATTTGAAGACAGCTTAAAAGTTAAAAGGATTAAATTTCTTGAAATGAAGTCATATAAGGATCACGGATATATTTCAAGATATCCTTTGTACATATGTATGTATTTATCCTGCAAGGATGCCTCGAAGAACTAAAAGTTCTGTACCTCATATTAAAGCAAGAAAATAAGAGAAGGAAGGAGCAAGAAAATTGGTGACAATTGCAGATAAGGATATATGAGTAGCACCTAGATCCTGAAGGTATGTGAATGGGAAAATGTGAGATGGACAAATATTCTATGCAACTCTGAGTCCTGATCCTGAAGGCATGTAACTTAAAGAAAAAGATAAATAGTCTAAAAATAAATTGAAGTCCTTCATGTAATCATATAAGAATGAAGGATATTGGAATCAAGTCATCCTCGCATAGAGAAAGGAGTCTTAAAGTAGAAACTAAACAGTTAAAAGTTTATGGAAAATGAAACTAGAAAAGGGATGGAAATTAAAGTGAAAAAAGAGAGACGAGAAAAGTAAAGGACTTGCCTTATCCTTTTCTTCCTTTATCAATTATGGCCAATAATTCCAATCAATCAATGAAAAAGAAATTCCAATTTTATTCATAAATCCGCTTTCAGACTTAACTGAAAGAAATTTATGAAAGCGCAGACATTTCCCTGAGTTTCCATGAATTTTTCCGCCTGCCCCTGCGATGATTCAATGAATTTTCAGTGCGGATTTTTTGCAGGGGAAAAAAAGAAAAAAAGAAATGAATTTCCAAAGATCCCAAAGGTCTTTATGAGAGGAGTTATTGCATTTTAAAGCCCAACACTGACCAGGGCCAAGATTAGACCCCCAAGAGCGATTGGGGCTATCGGCGAAACTTGTCAAGTCAATGAAATTCCGGATAATTATTTGCACTTCGGACGCTTGTTTACGGGCTTTTATTTTGTTTGCATTTTGTTGGCGCTGCGAATTCCACGTAACAATCGCCATAAACAAACAAATAAGCAACAAAGCCAGCCACAACAACAAAAGTAACAACAGCAACAACAACAACAACAACAACCACAAATATTCGAACTCAAAAAGCTAACGACCAACATCAGTGACTTGATATTACATAAACCCCCTAACCCCTCTCCCCCCTTGTCTCCAGCAATCACTTTGCGCCCACTACTTGCCGCCCACCGTCGATAAAGGCTTCATTGCAAAAGTGAAAGAAAAAGAAGAGCGAAAGAGAAGGCAGAAGAGAGAAGTGCGAAGAAAGGAGAAAGAAGCAGAAACTGAAGCAGAGGCAAAAGCAATTAGCAATAAGCGAAAAGAAAACAAAGACAAAAGCAAAAACAAAGCAACAGAACAGATATGAAAATAATGAAAAGTAAAGAAAACAAAATGAAGAAGAAAGCAGAGAAAGGAAGGGAGACAACAAATAAATACAATAAAAAAAAAAACTTACATTAATCCGCGGCTGCCATAATTCTAGGTTCAATTGCATAAGCCGTCGGTCAGTCGGTCACAGTGTCTGTATCCCCAGCCCAGCTCAGCCCAGCCCAGCGCAGCCCTGCCCTGCCACACCTTTCCCTGACTGCCCCACACTGCCCTTAGCACACTGCCCGCCCGATGCCGCCCACCGAATACCGTTGGACGTCTGGCCGTCTGGCTGTCTAGACGCGTTTAATTTGCGTAATCAAAACACAAAAAACCGACTGACAATGAGAGACAACAACCAAGACAGCAAAGAGGTGGGGCATGAACGACCGGCAGATACCCTGCAAACGCAACACTCAGCAAGGATCAAAGCTTCAAAAGTATCCCTAAAATTGCCAAACAAGGATAGACTCTGACCATTTTATTCACTTCAACTCTGAACGCTAAGGGCGCTCAGATCGTTGTGTGAACCAAGGGACTCGATGGGAAGGGTATCAAAACTTTTATAAGGTCATAGATCCCCGCTGCCGCCTGCTGCCTGCACACGTGGAAAACAATATTGTACCCTTTTCGCCCATTTTTAATGGGTTCAGGGTACAATAAGAAAAACAACAATGAGAACAAAGCCGAAACAGAGACAAAAATAAAAACAAAACAGAAACAGAAACAGAAATAAAAAAAAAAAAAAACAAAAATAAAAAAACTTTTATGGAACTTTGACGAATGACCGTCAATTGGTAACAAATTTGTATAAATAGAGAAAAGGCATGGAAAGAGGAAGAAAGAGTGTGAAAAATGAAGAATAAAAAATGAAAAAAAAAAATAAAATAATAAAAAAAATGTAAATAAAATTCAAAAACGAAATAAAAAAACTAAGAATAGAAACAAATTGAATTAAAATCGAAATAAAAAAAAATATCACAAGTTCGGAACATAAATTGAAATTTGAGAGGAGCAACAACAACAAAAGAGGAAATTCTGGAAAATCGTAGCCCATATGCAGTTATTAATATTGACAATAATAATACGAGGGCAGCAGAAACACGTAACGATTCCAATAAAAAACAGATTATACAATGTATAAAATTTCGATTAAAACAAATCAAAAAAAAAAAAAATATATATTAAATTTGTAAGAAAATCCGCGCCGAATTATGGGAATTGAGGAACCAAAGGGCATTCCGATACTCCGATACTCCGATTCCCCACCCGAAATATAGAAATTCGAGTAAAAAATTTATACACCTTCATAACCCAAACTACTAGACACCTGTCCTCTTATCTGCCTTATCTACGGAGATTGCGATTAAAACTGTAGAAAGATATTTTTCTAGTTTTATAAGAGATTCCACGATCTGTCCCAAGATTCAGCGAACTAGTTCCGCGAACCGAACGTCTGATAATAATAATCAATATTCAATATTCAATACCTGGAAATCTCATCAAGAGCCACAACAAGTTTCTGCCCTGTAACACCTGGTAAGACTTCCCATTCGATCCCAGGCCCAGGGTATGGAATGTCTAAGCTAATTAACGACTCTGGACTCTTGACTATAACGAGCATTGATTAGCTGAGATTGAACCTATGATAATATCACACATTAACTGCAATCCAGACATTATATATAGATAGATTATAATGGGGATTACCCGTTATTATCTGAAGTGGATCCCATGGGCATTACGAGAATTGAAAACTTTAGATAATAACTGTAGGTAATATTTGATAGAGATTATATATCTTCTTATAACTATGTTTGCGCAGATCCACTGCTATATATTAAATATCTGAATCTTACATAAGATATATTGATGGAAGAATAGAGAAAAGAGAAGAGAAAAAATTAAAAGCGGAGAAGAGGCAAAGGTTATAGACCCAAGAAGTTGGTAAGCTGTGGCTATTCAACCCTTGTTGTTCATTTATTTATCCTATGACTTATCCTTAGACCAGATTGACTTTTTACCCTAAGAAAGTTATTCACAAATATTCAGTTCCGCGAGTCAATGGTATTCATATTATTCATGAAATATATCAGAATTTTTTTCACTACAAAAAGAGTTCCATGGCGATTCCTTATGTTGAAGTAAAAGCTATATAAATCATATTCCACATAAAAGAATGAATAACATAACAATTATTATTCATAGTATTTGTTTTATTCATAGTATTCATTGCATTCGTTGCACTTATAATTGTTTTAATCACTTAAAAATATTTCGAAAGAACAAATCAATGTCATAAATGTAATTTATGTCTTATTCGTAGTACTCGTTGTATTCATAATATTCAGTGCATTCGTTTTACTCGTTTTATTCACTGAAATGCATTCCAATTAAACGAATGAGTTTCATAGCTTTGGTCTTATTCATATAATTCGTAGAATTTCTTGCATTCGTCGTATTCATTTTATTTACTGCTGTTTTATTCATATTATTCATGAAATATATCAGAATTTTTTCACTACAAAAAGAGTTCCATGGCGATTCCTAATTAAAAGCTATATATATCATATTCCACAAAAAGGAATGAATAACATAACTTAAGTGTTATTCATAGTATTTGTTGTATTCATAGTGTTCGTTGCATTATTTGCGCTCGTAACTGTTTTATTAATAATATTTCGAATGAACAAATCAATGTCATAAATGTAATTTATGTCTTATTCGTAGTATTCGTTGTATTCATAGTATTCATTGCATTCGTTTTACTCATTTTATTCACTGAAATGCATTCCAATTAAACGAATGAGTTTCATAGCTTTGGTCTTATTCATATAATTCGTTGAATTTGTTGCATTCGTTGTATTCATTTTATTCATTGTTGTTTCATGATAATCGTTAATCTCGATTCTCACGAATTTTGGTTAAGTTTTCCCTTATTATTTTTGATCCGCTTGGAAAGTAAAGGCGGACTTTCGTTTTATGGGGAATGATGGAAGGCACCTGTAAATCCAAAACCGCTTCGCTAAAAATACGCGTAAATTCCCAAATCCAATAAATTTTTATACATACGTATGTATACACACTCGCACACACAGACACGCAAATGCATGAAAGTAACGGTTCTTGGGACTTAAGCGCACACGTTGTTTACCTTTTTTGTTTTTGGTCTGAGGCGAATTCAAAACTGGAACCCGCAATGCCGCGTAACTCCCCCTTCCGCGTAAAGAGCATGTGCCGGCGATTATCATATATCAACTTGGTGTATGCGTGTGTGTGCGGTGTGTGTGTGTGTGGGGGGGTGTGTGTGCGTGTGTGTGTGCGTGTGCGTGTGTGGTCTTGTTGTGCGGTACTCTACGCGTACTTTAAGCACTGATTCTGCCAGCAGCAAGAGAAACACGTACAGTCCCTGATTTGTAGGGGGAAGAGAGGGCGAGGGTGAGTGTAATGGATGGGGGATGGAAACAGCAAACGGGATGCATGTACTGGAGGAGAGGGAGTGTGTGGGGGGGGTTGGAACAGAAGCCACACTGATGAATTGCAGCTCCGCTGCAAATGTCCCTCTAATGATAATAGCTCGTCACCCCATCAAAGCGGAGGAATACAAATGCAGGCAGCGCCCGAAATTTTTACTATCTGGTAAATGACATGATAGCACGACGGCCGGCGGGTTGGGGTTGGGGTCGGGGTGTGGACTTGTGCTTGTGCTTGTGCTTTTTTGGGGGGTGGGTACTACTTGAGTTGTCATGCTCGTATCGCCAGCTATTTTTTTGATTTCCTCGCTTTGCTTCTCGGAATTCATTCATTAGCTGACGTCGTCGTCGCTGCCACTGCCGCTGCCACTGCTGCTGCTGCTGCTGCCATCAGACGTCACGATATCGCCTGGCAGCGTCAGTTTGTTATATATCCTATATGGTGGCTGTCACATCGGGTGATACGGGACATGCCCGAAGCGAGCAAAACTTGAGTTCAGCGGGAACTAAAGTCCAGAGAGGCGCCCATCAATTGAATACAATCTAACATAACCTCAGAATCACCTCTCTGTATGCACTCATATATACATATATACATACACATATACATATATATATATGCTATATACATAGCTCTAGGATATCTGCTAGTCGACTCACCTGCCTGCCCATCAACTGCGACGTGCGGTTGCGTCTCCGTGGGCCTACGGCTGCGGCGCGGCCTCATTAGATGCGCTCGTTTGCAGTGCAGTGCCAAAAGAAGCGATGCTGTTGTTGTTTTCCAGATACCCTGTAAATAATCAAAAATCCACAATGAGTTGCTTAGAGTTGTGAGTGTGTGCGTGTGTGCATGTGTGTGTGTGTAAGGTAGCCCCTGCGCCTAGGCGCCTTTCAGCAGCGAGAAAAATGAAGTCAGGCTGCAGTTGAAGCTGCGTTGCCTTTGATACCTGAGAGATCGAGTTTATATATCTTTACATATATATAGATATATGTACATACATATATATTTGTATATGTGTATGTGTGTGTGTGTAAATATATGTAATCAAATCTGCTTTCTTTTGGCGTGGCATCTCCAAGTCGAGCAGCGGCTGCATTTTTCCTGCTGCTGTTTTTAGTTGTTGTTGCAGTGAATGCATTTTTCTTGTTGTTGTTCTCATGGCTGGTGTTGTTATTGTTGTTGTTGCTGTTGTTATTGTTATTGTTATTGTTATTACTCGCTGATTTGTTTTGCTTGCGTCGTTTGTTTTGAACGCGTTGCGCTTTGCTTTGCATTTTCGCACTGAACGCTTCCCCTCGTTCGCTCCTCTTCAGTTACCCTCCCTCTGTCCCTCCCTCTCTCCCACTCTCTCTCTATCTTTCTTTCTCTTTATCTTTCTCCCTTCCACTGACTGTCACATATCTTAGTGTGTGTGTGTGTGTGTGTGTGTGCCGCTGCCTTTGTATCTGTTGGATGCACGACACTTGCACCTTGGCACGAATCGCACTACAGCAGCGCCAGAAACAACAGCAACAACAACAGCAGCAGCAGCAATAATAATAGCAGAAGCAGCAACAACAACAACAGCAACAACAACAACAACATTAACTTCATTAACAAGTGCATTGCAAATGTTTATTATCTATTACGTAGTTTCTGCTGGGGGACTTTTTAGCATAGCCAAAAAGAGAAATAAAATGAGAAATGAGAAGAAAACAACAACAACAACAGCAACAATAACAAATGTTGTTGATTTCTGTTTTTGTCTTTATTTTTGTTTCTATGTTTTTTTTTCCTCTGTGTTTTATCTTTTGTTAATTTTTAGTTAAATTTAGCGCAAGTTTTTGTTTCGTGAGGAGAAAAAAAAAACTAGCACGAAGGTCACGGCGCACAAACTGGTTGGGAATTATAGCTGTTAGTATCTCTGGGGATGCAGCTACAAATTAAGTGTGCACGTGTCTATGTGTGTGTGCGTGTGTGTGTGTGTGTATGTGTGTGTGTGTATGTATGTCAAATGTTATTTATTTTAAATCTCACATTTATCAATTTTTGTTTGCTCTCCAAATTTTGAATGAATAAACATTAAAAAGTCAACAAAAAATGACACTAAGAGGCAAGAGACAAAGAGTGGGGGAGGAAGAGGAGGAGAAAGAAGAAGCAGCGGCAGCTGAAAAAAAATACACTCAGCCAAATTTCGCAGTTAATTAAAGTGACGTCTGGCAATGTTTCTCAGATTGCACATTGAACATGTTTTTAATTAGCCCATCAATTGATTTATGCCACACACACACACACACACACACACGCACACACACATTCATAATATTTTCTAAATTGCAACAAATTTGACATTCAATTTTTTTGTTATATTTAAATTATTTTTAAACGCGCTTCTCATTTATTCATTTCACCCGCCTGCGAATTTTATAAATAAACCCGCCAGCTCGTAATTTGAGGAAGATCCATGAATGTCATTCATAATCGATATAAATCCTCCTGCAATGAATAATCACAAGCATCCGACCATTCGTGTGTTCGAGTATTCGTGTATTCGAGTTTTCGAGTATCTGAGTATCTGAGTATTTGAGTACCTGAGTATCTCATGCGTTATTTAATCCACGTATCTGTCTGACTCTCGGCTGCAAGAGCCTCATTAATTATGGTCAGTATGTTGGTTGCTGGCCAGTGCGTGGGCGGTGAGTGGACGGTGGGAGGGTCTTGTGGGTGGTAATTATAATGAATTCATGTTTCATACTGTCATATGTATAATATTTGCATACGGAATACCCACAATAAAAAGCAGACTTTATAAATAAAATAAGGCATTTGTCATGGCATCGCTTTAAGGCTCAGTGCGCCGGCATCTCAATGATATCCTTTTATAATTGTTTCCTACAAGGACTTTTAATCTAAAAATAGCTTGTAATCTATGGCATTTATTAAACATAAATTAAACTATAAAATATATTAGGATATAAATGAAAAAAAAATATATATATTCCCATAAAATGATTATCAATGATAAAGTGACTCTCCTTTAGGATATGTTTATTATCCTTAAGCCTGTAACCAGAAATATATTTTAAAGTTTCAAAATTCCCTCAATTATTTGAGAATTTATTTATCGCAAATTTGTATTAATAAATCATTTACTAGTTAATGTTTATTTCTTTCTTCCTTTCCCAATTATTGCCCAAATTAAACACAGTTAACAAAGTTGAACGCTAGATGGCGCCACGCACTCATGCAGCTTAATTGCCGCACAAAGCGAATCCCAAAAAAAATTCTCAAAAAAATAAAACAATTTTTTAAACTTTCGTTGCAATTAAATCCTTTCCTTTGTATTCGTGAGATACCACGCCATTTCAAGGGGCTTCCCATGAACTCCTCCCCCCCGGAATGTATCACATTTTAATCTAGATGAATTTGCGGAGTCATTGGTAAATCACATATGTTTTAGACGTAATTGCAAATGCATTGCACTTGGAATAACAATTGGGATTGGAATTGGAATTGGAATTGGCATCAGAATCGGAATCGGAATCAGAATCGCCTTGCATTTCCCAGTAAACATGGCCAACACTTTTCAGTCACTACACAAACAGTTGCCAATCCCATTTTCAATTTAAGCCAACAGCTGTTTTAGCCTTTGGTGAGAGGCAAGGCGTTAGCTCCCCATCGGATCTGTGGCATTTCAAGTGCCTTAGTCAGAGCTCCAAGTCTGTGGATCCAATCTGCAAACAGCTGTTAATTGCAAAATCAAATTGAATAATTGAATGACTGACTGATAGACTGACTAATAGACTGATTGACTGAGTGACTGGCAGTCTAGATATTTCGACTTCAAGCCACACATCAAAATAATGAACTCCAATCCCAATTTTCGATGGAAATGCTCAGAAGTCAAATGCACGACCCTCAAGTTACCCTTTGCCCAAAATCTAAGATATTTCCCATAAAACTTCAAAAAATTTTTAAATTAAGTTTTAAGTTTTTCTTATTGAATAATTAAAATGCTTATTTTTTATTATTTATATTTAAATAGTTGTATTTTCCAGGACTGCCTACGCTTTTTCTTGCGCAATCCTTAATCATAAAAATTATTCCGTATTTCAATTCAACGCCTGCTCATTATTTAACGATCTGCATAGCTTGGTTTATTTTTTATAAAATTTTAATATTTAAATTATAAGTTTGAGTAACTTTATGATACCCTTTTTTATACGCATTTTAATTAGGAAATGTGAATGCCATGCGAACTGTGAATGGGAATGCGAATGCGAATGCGAAAGCCAAAGATTACCTCATCATCAACATCAACAACATCTTTAGTTCATCGTTATCATCAGAGTCAGCGTCAGCGTCAGCGTCATCTTCATCATCATCATCGTCGTCATGATGATGATCATCATTTGATGTAGCAATGGCCCAAAATGGCAATGAGCGCACGTTTCCAGGAAAAGCGTGCGCCAGTCATCGATTCATTGGAAAGAAGACACACATTGACTCTCACCCGGCCAATTACAAGCAAACGCATTTTAATTTTCATAAAAATAATCAAAACATGTGCCAAAACCGAAACGGGGGAGAGCCACAAATCGCTAACTATCGATAAATGCAACGACTTCGGCACACACTCTAAAACTATCGAGAGGGCGAGTCCTTTGAAAGGCGTGAAAGCGGTAAGTTATGATTTTGTTTGTTTTTTATTATTATTATAACTATTATTTATTTTATTTTTATATTTATTATATTATATAATCATTTTTATACATATTACAGCTTTTATTATTATTATTAGTTTTATTTTTATTATTATTTTTATCATATTATTTTATTATATTATTATTTTTACAATATTGTATAAAATTATTTTTATTTTTATTACAATTATTATTTTAATTATTATTCATATTTTAATTATTTTTTTTATATTATTTTTTATTTTTATTATTATTTTTTTTATATTATATTATTGTTTTAATTTGTATTATTATTTTTTTACATTATATGATTAATTTTTTACATTATTATTATTATTTATTATAAGTATTATTATTATATTTATTTAATTATTTTTTTTATAATTTCAAACGCAATTATTATTAATATTATTACAATTATTTCTAGTATTAATTATATTAATATAATATTTTTTTTTTTAATTTTAGTATAATTTATTTTATATGGATAACCATAATTTTTACTATTATTATTATTATTAAAATTAATTTACCGTCTATTTACTTTCAAATATAATATATAAATAATAATAAGTATTTAACTTCTTGTTTTTATTATTATTAAATTGAATTCGTTGAGTTCATCGACTTAAACTTGTCTTAATATTAAACTCTTCGATTACCGATATGAACTTTCAGTTGACTGAATTTTAATCATTTTTCTGGACATTCACAATATTCGATTTACATTCGATTGCGATTTTAAATAAAATTTAATATAATTTATTAAAAAGTATTTTATATTTTGTTAATGATTATATTTGATATCTTTATTCAATTGATTTTAAAATGTTAATTTATTAATTGTTATCGATAACTTTGATATTATGGGCGCTGTCTTATATTCGATAACAGTTATCGAACAGCTAATCAATCAAATGGAAATTCTCAGCTTTCGTTGGGCAAAAGTTTAGTTTGTTTGGGTTTTAATTTGGCAAACGAAATGCTCATTCGTTGCATGCCACAAGTTAGGGTATGATGACGTTCGTCTTTTGACAGAAAAATAGAAACAATTGAACTGAAATAACAAATGTTCGGGGAGCTGTGATAAATGAGTTCTGCGAATTCGTGGAGGACGCAATGTGCGAATTTTTTTGCAAATTTGTCTCTTTTTTTTGCGTTTTATATGCGTTTTTATTATTATTGCGGTAATTTTTAATTTAATTTTTTTTATTTTTTGTTTCCATATTTTTTTTCACGTTTTTGTTTTTTTTTTGTGCATACAAAAGGTTAAGTTAATTTTAATTAAAACACAAACATATGAAGTACTGCGTAAAGCATAATGAGTGCTTGGGTGTATTTAAATTTATACTTTCAATTATAATTCGGAATTTATTTTTAAATTTATTTATATTAAGAGCAACGCACGACCTTCTCCCCCGCAATGACGGCGGCCCAAATAACAACAAAAGCAACACCAACACCAACAACAATAACAATAAATAAGAACAAGAACTGAAAGAACAAAAACAATAACAACAACAACAACAACAAAAGCAAAAACAAATTGACGTCAATGGTCGGAGATAATAATCAAATTGCAATAACAACGATAACAACATAAACAACCATAATAATAAAAAAATACAATGCAAAAATGAAAATAAAAAATAATAAAAAAAAAAATAAATAAATAAAAAATAAATAATAAGACGAAAAACTAAAAACGTCAAACAATTTTACACAAATGCAAATAAGCGCTCCCCCCTTAGCCGACCCACCCTCTGGGGCCCAAAGACTGGCAGTTAATGACGTCAGTGGGCGAGGCATTGACTTCTCGCACCTACAACAATCAACGCACACTCACACACACGCACACACACACACACACATTCACATATGAAAGACTTTTAGTTGTATAAATTTGAAGTGATATCGTATAGGGGCTCCCCTAGGCTTACAATCGCAAGGTGTATTCCGCGATAGGAACGAGCAAATATTGAAGTTTACTCAATGAATTCCGGGTAATGGTCATGATTAATCAAGTCCGAGCACCCATCAACCGTCAGCCGGCAGCCGGCAGCCGGGAGCCGCAATCCGGGAGCCGACTGTCGGCAGTCATATGGTAGTGCACACCGTATAGGGGCGTACCATGGATAGAGGGTTGAGCGCGTTATTTGCTCCATTGCTATCAGCAATGTTTACAGCCATTGGCAAATCCAGACCTGGAACGGATGTCTCCACTTGCATGTCAGATTGTTATGGGTTTTCCCGGAACAGATGCTTACCGCGATTAGTGGGAAGGCTGAGAGCTGTTTGACTATCGCTTGCCGAAACCTTTGATCACACCTTAAACACCCTTTGATTGCCCTTTGATTATCCTCCGTTCACCCTTCGACTATCCATCGATTACCCTTCAATCACACTTTATCGGCCCACGCGCACTTCTGCAATTATGTTGCACGGCAATTGCAACCATCGATTTGTTTGCACAACCCTCCATTTGCCCAAAGTTCCCGGTATCATAACGGAAGTGATAAGCCCTTGCATTTTTGTAAACATTTTCCGATCTAATCGAGCTTCATATCAATCTCACTTCATTGTATTTCCACCGGATGAGACTCTTCTCCTCTCCTCTCCTCTCTTCCCTTCTCTTCTTCTCGCTTCGTTTCCTGGAAGCAATCATCATCGAACTCCAAAATATTTACTTAGTTATGTCAGTCAAGCAGTCAAGCAGTCAAGCTGCTGCTGGGTTAGGACGTTTACGAAAACATCACAAAAAAATGAAGAGAGTGTGTCTTACAATGAGAGAGCAGCTCTCCATCTCTTCCCCTCATTTATCTGCTCCTTCATTTTGATATTCGCCTCTTCTCTCTTTTTCGATTTTCTGAATTTATTCCTTTTTTTCCTATGAATTATCTCTTCTCTCGCTTATGAGATTCTTCACTTCGTCTAAGCATGCTTCGTCTTCCTTCTGCCATTTACACTATCTTCCTTATTTATCCTGTATCCCTTCTTTTGAATGAGTCTTCTTTGCTTATGGCACAGTTCATTGACCATTCTCCAATCTTCACTCTTCACTCTCCACTTCACCCTTCCTTTTCTTACTCTTTATTTATCTCACCTAATTTCATCAAATTTATGCTCTACTCTCCACTCTTTATTTACCTCTTTGTCCTCTTTCGGCCTTCTTTCACATCCTTTTTCACAACTCACTTTTTCAATCATAAATCTCAGCTCGCTAGTTGCTTTTTTACTCTCCGCTTTCTCCGCTCTCTTCTCCAATTTTTTTACCATCATACTTGTTATCCTAGCTCAGGCATCGCACACACACACACACACACACACACACATGCACACGCACCCACTTTTTTTAGCTTGACTTATGGCCTGATTTAGCGACAACCACCACCACCACCCGCCCACCCGCATTCAATGTGTATTGTGGTGCCTGCTGTGGCCTTAGGGGTAAACCTTTCGGTTTTAATGACTGATGAAATTCGCTTAGCGCCATCGCTCATACGTCGCGTTGTACGCGGCGTTGCGTAATTTATGTGAGCGACTCTCTCATGTTTATTAAATCGTATTAAAATGTTAATGGCCATGCCCCAAGTCAGCGAAATATTACCACCAACGACAACGACAACGACAACGACATCGACGTCAACGTCGACGTCGACGTCGACGTCAGCTTTGACTGCAACTGCGACTTCGACTAGAACAATGGCAGTGAATGGGAAGATTGACTTCAACGTCGGCTGCGACTGCGACAACGACTGCGACTGCGGCTGAGACGACGTAGACTGTCAGGTAATTATGCCTTCAATGACCCCAACCACGCCCCGTCGTGGGGCGTCGCAGCTTAAAGTGCATTTAGCGATTGCAAAAGGCAAGTGCAAAAAGTTCCAAAGTCGAGAAAAGTAATTAAATGTCAGCCACAGCCAAGAACCAAATGAGCCACGAGAGGGATAATTCATAATGCGAATACGGAAAAAATTATAACTAGCAACAACAACGACTTAAAAAAATATCAAACACGACTAGGAAATACCCTGTACAAGACTTCTAAGCCTTAAGCCTTAAGCTATCATCGTCAAAGTTAGAAAATCTTAAAAGGAAAAGCATAAATCAAGAAGGAACTCAGTGCAACTATGGCGCTATGTCCTTGTGACGGGATATTTCTCTGAAAAAATAGATACAAGAATATACCCCCACTTGAGGAATAGCTACGAGCCATATTGATGCGCTGCTGGGGAGCTAATCCTTTTTAAGTTTATGATCCTTAATCTGCACTAGCCCTTCTCATCCTTTTAGCGCTTTATTTATTTATTACCTTTTCCTATGGTCTTCGTCGTTATTTTTTCTGTCGTTCCATCCCCTTCTTATCCCATGCTTTGGTGTAATAAGGATGTTAACACGTTTATATCCTTCTTCCTGCATTTCTTATTAACATTGCCCTCCTTTTTCTCTTTTCTCTTTTCTTTGCCATATTCTCTTTTTAATTCGTTTGCTTCTTTCTTCCTTTGCATTTCATTTTACTTTGCAGCATCATGTCTTTTCCTGTTATTGCTGCACTTCCTATTTGTTCATCATCTCTTCTTTCTTTCCTTCCATTTTTTTTTGGTCTTTCTTCCTCTTTACTTATCCTTATTGGAAATTGTTTCATTCGCCTTTTGAATTGAAGCGCCTCTTCTTCACCTTTTAACTCTTTTTCAATCTACACTTTGCCTGCCTCCACCTCCATTTCTCCTTTCTGTCTCTCTTTTTCTTCCTTTGCCCCCTTGTTTCTCCCTCTTTCTGTCCGCCCCTCCTACCCCCAGCACATTATTAACATTTATCATTGTTAAAAAAAGAAATGCAACGAAAAGTTCAGGCAAGATTGGGTTATTTTTCTTTTTGCTTTTTCTGCTTTTTGCAAGTCCTGCAACAGGATAAATGGACCCCTCTCTTGGGGGCGTGGCACTGCCAATGCTTTCAACACATACGCAAAATAAATTGGTAATAAAATGTGAAAAATAGCATCATTTAAAATATTAAAATGGCATAAATAATAAAAAATAAATAAATAAAAATATCACTGCAATGCTGTCATCACCAGCCCCCCTCCCACCTCTTCCCCTGCCACCTACCCACTCTCCTCCATCACCCTCTTTACTCTCTCTTCAGCCCGCCATCATCCACCAGCTACCCCGCTCTCAAGCTCCCACAATCACTAAGACCTCATGCCTATCCCCGTCCATCATCCTCTACCCCAATTCCCATTCCCATTCCCTTTCCTTCCTTTCTCTTCTCTTTCTTTCTCTTCCCCTTTTTTCCCTTCCCTTCCCTCCCTTCACTTCCTTTCTCATCCCTTTCACTGACTGCCCCACACACAGCCATCAGTTGGGCGCCGACAATGGCCGCCAGCAGTGCCGCTGCCCGCTCTGCATTGTAAGCCGCGAAATTACACACACAATCACACATACACACAAACAGTTACACACACACACTCACACAGTTACATATGCATTTGCTGCCATAATTCATCGCAATTCATTTAATATGATTTACAAAAGAAATAAAACTGAACATCAGCAAATTTATTGGCATTTGCCATGGCGAACAAGCGAGTGGCTCTCCAAAGGATATGTGGATTTTGGTCAGCTGAGCGACATTTGATACATTTGCACATATGCGAGGTACACTGAAAGAAAAGTCAGAATAGAATAATTAAAAATTCACACTTGGAAACTTGATTAAAATATTCCTGAAATCAAAAATCATGCAAAAAGAGTCCAAAAAAAATTGAAACGGTTCTCAAACGGTTAATAATATAAAAAAATAAATAATAATAAAAAACAGTTATCTAAAATTGAAATCTATATATATATATATATATAAAAAGAAGAGGATCCCCAATAAATTCTGACCTTCAATCGGTTATGAACCGGTTAATAAAAGTTTACTTATTGACAAGTGTTTTCCGCACTTCATTTATAACTATCAAACATATTAAAACAGGCAGTCAATATAACCTACTATTAGTTTTATCGGTTTCGAATCGGTTATTAAGTTATTATGCAAATGACGCCGCACATTTATTACACACCCTTCGTAAAAAAAAACTGTATAACCGTGTGAAAGGCATCAAACGGCAATGAACCGCATAAAAATGTAATATGTAAATTAAACTATTTAAAACCCATACATCAAAAGCCACGCTGCATAAAATTGCTAGGCAATTGATCGGTTATGATTCGGTTACTATCAATAATACATATTATATTATTCTCACAGAAACTCGCTTTTAACGGCTCTCGAATCGGGTATATTCCGGTTGGGATAGGTTCAATTGATATTATCTGACTATTATATGCATGTGTGTGTATGTGTGTGTGTGTGTGTGTGTGTGTGTGTGTGTGCTTGTTGTTACAGTTATAATTAATTAACAATACGGAGAGAACTTTTTGAATCGGTTATGAACCGGTTATTTATTTATTTACCCCGTCAAGCTTCATAGGTGTCAATTATGATTGCGAGCGTGTGCTATGATTTTAATTGATGTAATTCTCAGTATTGACAGCTCCGATACTTTCGTTAGATTTTCCGATTCAATAATTAAATTACCTGTTTTTTTGTTTTTTAAGATATTATAGAAATTTAAAAGGAAAAATGAAAGCTTTTTAATAAATGCAAATTTTCCATTTGCATTTTTCCATTGGGGACTTGAGAAGCCCAACACGTCGCAGTTCTGTTTTTTTTTTCTTTTCATTTTACATTTCTTTTTCTATGTATTGCTTTCTACGGCTTGCATCCTGTGGTCCTTTGGTCCTGTCAGCTTTTGAATGCCACAGAAAATGTTTTCGCATTGAAGTCACATTTTTTCACATTATTTGCAATTTCTTTGCCGTGTACTTCATTTGTTTAACCCGTTTATTGGTCATACCACTTGCCATGCCCCAGCAAGCTGCAACATTTGCTTCCCCCCAGTGTGCCCCCGAAATGAAATGCTGCGCATTCGCCGCATGAATATTTTTCGCAATCTATTTGCTTTTATTTGTATTTATTTATATTTGCTAGCTGAGTTTTTACGGCTGCCGGCGACGTTGACGCTGTGGGAGTCACCATCGCCACCGCCATCGCCATAGCCATCGCCATCGCCATCTCCATCGCCATCGCCATTGCCATCGTCATCGTCATCGTCGTCACCCTCGTCATCACCTCCTTTGAGTAACGTCCCACCCAACAGTCGGAACACTTGCCCCTTCCCTCCCCCCCTCCACCTCACCCATCGAGGCTGTTGCCCACACCCAACGTCATTTACTGTTTTCCCAATAAATTGTAAGTAATAAACTGGCAATTGGTTTGCTGTCTGGCCTCTGACAACAGCGCCGACAAGAGCAGCACTGGCAACAGCAGCGACAGTGGCCGAAGCAGAGAGCCCGATACAGAGACAGAGGCAGCAACAAAAGCGACAACATCGGCAGACGAGAAAGGCGGCCGCGCCCAAAGCATTTTGACTTTTACTTCCTCAATCTTTGGGCTGGCCCAAAATCAAAACCAAATTCAGCTGGCGAGGACGGGACTAGGACTATGGACCTATGGACAAAGACTTGGATGGGGTCTGAGAGTGGGTAACTTGGACATGGACTAAGACTGAGGGACTGAGACTGAGACTGGGACTGGGACTGGGACTGAGCCTCAGACTGGGCCTGGAATAGGGACACGCACTGAGGCCTGGGACTGGAAATGAACAGAGATTGGGACAGAGACTGGGACGTGGATTGGGATTGGGATTGAGATTGGAAGCTGTCGCCAAACGTGGCCAACATCTTCTCGGATGAGGCTCTCATTTGACACTCGCCATCGACATGGTCGTCGTTGTCATTGCTGTTGCTCTTGTTGGGCGACTCTTGAACCCGCTGCCGACTTATCGACATGTTGGAATACATGTTCTGACAGCTTTTATGGCGTGTTTACAAGGACATGATCCGCATATAGCTTGTACCAGAAAGGAGCAGGACGGAGAGGGAGGTATAGCAGCAGGAAGAAGAGCAGCAGTTGATGGAGAAGGAGAACGAGAAGAAGAAGAAGGAGAAGAAGGAGAAACAGGAACAAGAAGGGGAGCACCAGCGGCAGTAGCAGGGGGACACCCAAAACACATACGCCCCGTGCAACGACAATACTTGGTCGGTCCTCTTCCTCGGCTCTGCCTTTCCCATTTGCTGCTCCTTTTTTTTCTGGTTTTTATGACTGCGCCCTTTTGGATGTCCTGCGACGACTGCTGTTAAACAAAGTTCACATAAAATAGAATTTTATATGGCTGAAAAATGTAAATCATGTCAGACAGGCGGGCCAAAAGGACATATTCTTAGACACATCCTCGCTGATTATGAACAATGTCTGAAAGGACAGGCCGAATGGCCAAAAGATGTCCAAAATGATGTCCTCCTGCTTGCAGTTTCTACTGAATGTCTTGTAGTAACTGTTCCTGGTTAGTTGCTTGGGCGGCTCGTCGACTGGATGGATGGTGGATGGATGGCAGGATGGCTGGATGGCAGGATGGCTAGATGGATGGGTAGTTGAATGGATGGTGAATGGATGGATGGGTGGTTGGGTAGATGGATGAATGTGTAGATGGGTAGATGGATGGGTGGGTGTATGCTTGGATGGGTGGATGGGTGGGTTGATGGGTGGTTGCTCCCCTCATCCAATTGAATATGCAAACTGGTTTAATGGAAGGGTCTCAAGTTCCATGTTAAGCAGATTCCCTAAGTGACAAGTTGAGCATGTGTCGACTCCTTGCCTCCGAGTGATGAAATTATTGGAAATGTGAAAAGAAAGGAGAAAGAATCAAGAAAGAAATAAGAAAAGATTCGATAGCATCCATAACCAAGGGAGAGGCATATCCTTGGAAAGGAAGAGTCCTTCGAAACTTGGACACTTGCAGCTCTTTGACTGACCATATTAATGTAAGATTCCTTCTCTCTAAAATCCTTTGATTGAGTCTGGAAACTTTCCAATTTCTCCATTGAACTTTCACTCATTGAATGTCCTGTCACCAGCTTGAAGTCCTGCATTTGTATAAGAAAACATTTCATATATTAGATTTTCCGCTTTGCAATTGCATTTGCTACATTAAAGAATGCCAAATTTTAGAGCTGCTTTTCCGCCAATCTGGCACCCCTCCCCCATACCCCATATCCCATCCCTCCTCATTCCGCATAGCCCGACCCAAAAGCAAGTGAAGTTTCCACAAACAAAAAATATTTGGCCAGAAATAATGAAAATGCGACGCGGAATCGGCAGGCGAATCAAATCAAAGGAAATTGAATTGCTGCCGATACTCTTCGATACTGTGTACTCGATACTTTCGAAATACAAATACTCTTGTTGCTGTTGTTGTTGTTGTTGTTGCTGCTGCTGTTGTTTCTGATGATGATGTTGACATTGCGTGCAGCAAATGCCTGGAGCATTGACCATGTGTCCATGTCCAGCATCAGCTTTGTTTTCCCAGCCGCCCGACCGCCCCCCAACCGCACGACCGTCCGCCCGCACGCTCCATTTTCCTATCAGGAGAGCCCATGGCCCCCAGGTTCAAGCCACAAGTCGAACATAATGTAATTTCCAACGGCATTTCCCTTCTCCAGGAATCAGCCCAAGGGGTGGACCATTGCACTTAGCGAAGGGTTGAGATTGAGGTTGCGTTTCTGTTTGACTTCGAGGGCGACAGTTTTTTTGGGATAGCGATGGATGGAAAGTGGGTGAAGTGGGTGAAGTGGTTGAATCAGATGATGTGGGTTAAGTGGGTGAAGTGGAGAGTGAAGTGGGTAATGGAAGGGGACATGTTGTCCTCTAAGACGCGTGCATTGACATAAGATACATTATTGCAAATTGTTTCGATTTCTTATGAAATTTTTGCAGCTAGTGGGTGTGGCAAATCCTTGGACATTCTCACCCAAGTATGACTGTCACCGGCTGCAGTCACAATACTGTATCCGCCCTCGTACACGCCCCTGCCTCTGCCCCTGCCCCTGGCACTTACACACCCGACGAAACCCTTCTGTACATTTTTGTTGTCGCGCCACAAAACATTTGATTTCATTTGCCGTGCATTTGTTTTGCCGCGTCTTTGGGTTCGCCTGAAAGGATCTGCCTCTTGGCCATTGGCCCAAAGTCCTCAAAGTCGTCAGGCACACAAAAAAATAAAAGGAAAACCCAAAGCCTTTTTGGCATTTTTCATTTAGCAAAATGAGCTGCAACTGTGACGCAGACTGTGGCAAGGAAGCGTGCAAAATCAATGCGAATGTGGCACGAAAATAATTTGTTATCGAATCGAGAGGGGGGCCCGATTGAAGGGAGTGCGATGAATGGGGGGAGAGGGGAACATCGCGGGCTAAAAACCAACTAAGATAGCAAATAATCGAGCTGAAATCACAATAAATAGAGTAGAAGAGCGAAGTGAAGATAGGAGATAGAAAGTAGGGAAAGAGGGGAGAAGGGGAAAAGGGGTAAGAGAGAAGTTAGGAATAGAGAGAGAGGAAAGGAGCGAGAATTGAAGAGAAAAAGGATATCATCAACCCCCAGCGGGAAACTTACTCTGAGTTTCTATTGTCTTCACTATCAACGCCCTTTCAGGGGCCATTAAATAAATGGATGAAAGTAATTAATAAGAAATCCCCGTAAATTTCTATTCAAAGTGATTCGAAGTGCTTTTTAGGTCCTTGATCTATTGCTGAAAAGCAGATTGCGCAATGCTTTGTAAGTGATTGATTTGCTTAATTTGCTCAATGCTTCGTCTTCGTAAACGTTTCACTGGCTCTGGACTTAGAGAACAGCAGGAATACCTCGGCTGCAGTCCTTTAAAAATAATTCCCTACCTTTAAAAATAATTTCTAAATAATTTATTTATTTTGTAACTGTTTTCTTGTGATGTTTTCGTAAACGTTGCACTGGCAGCTAATATAGAAAACCTCAGGTATGTCTCTGATGTAATTTATAATCACTTCATTACCCATAGAAATAATGCTTTAAATAATTTAATTATTATTTAAATTAAATGTTAGTCATTTTTTGTATAGTATTCGTAAACGTTTTACTGGCTGCAATCCTTGAAACATAAGCAGAAATTAAAAGAAAAGAGAAGATTTTCTGTGTACTTGATAATTTATCCATTTAAAGTTAACTTATGAATACGGTTGTACTTCTTTGTTTTCTTTGTCTTCTTTGTCCTGGTATTCGTAAACGTTATCTGCGCCTCAACTGAAATGCATGTGCAAAAACTATTCTTTAAGTGGCACAAAAACTGTGGCAAAACATAAAATTATGCAGAAATCCATTTAAAAGTCAGCATTTGAGGTCACACAGATGGACACTGTCCACCTACACATGCACACGTACAGATGTATGTGTATGCAGATGCGTGCATATGGCACGATCTGGCAGGATCTGCCTGCTGCCAAGTGGCTCTCAGAATCTTGTTTTGGCGGCAACATCGAAATCCACTTTAAAAGAGTCGACGTCGACGGCCTTGAACCATTTGGCAATTAAAACGAAACGCGGCCACCGCCAAAATTGCACCGCATTTTCATAGACATTTTCACAATTCACACTCACACTCACACTCACACTCACACTCACACTGACAATTCGCAATTTACCATTCACCATTCACCATTTGCCATTTGCCATTTTTCACAATAATTCAAAAATTTTCACGTTTATTAAGAGACGCCGCAAGGCTGCAGAAGAAAATGTTTACGTACAGAATTTTCACGAATTTTCATGTTCTCATGTCTGGGCGTGTGGGCGTGTCGCGCTTGTAAGATCGAATGCAATCACACACACACACACACACACACACACACACACACACACACATAGATGCAGACGACGAGTCTCTGAAGACATGTGTTAATTAATATCCAAAATATAAAAGAAGCAGGAGAAGCAGGAGTAGCAGGAGAAGCGAAAGAAGCAGCAGAAGAAGAAGCGGAGAAAGAGAAGAAGCAACAAAAACAGAACCCGAATATTTAATTTATAAAAATAATTTTTGTCTTTTAGAAATTATGTGAAAAATTTGAATTTCTCGTTCGCCTGGCATGCAAATTTATTTCGCATAAATTGTCTTCCAGCCGCCGAGTATCATAGTCACCGTCATCATCACCATCATAATCATCATCATCATCATCATCATCATCATCATCATCATCATCATCATCATCCTCGGCAGCTTCAGCGTCGTCAACCGTCGTGACATTTTCAATTATCGGCGACACCAACAAATCCGATGCTGGCGAGGATTGGCGACGGTGTCCAACAGGTCCAACGGCTTGCACCTAAAGCAATAAATTATGGCAATTAGCGTAGGTTAAGGACATTGCGTATATGTGTGTGGGTGTGGCATGGTGTATATGTGTGTGTGGGTGTATGGGTGTGTGTTTCATCCTGCTCCGAGATCTGCTGCCACAACCCTCCTGTTGCTCATCCCTGCGCCCCCCGGCACACATTTTAGGCGTAATTGTAGCAATTTAGACGCCTGCCAGGCAGCTGTTCCTTCAGCTCCTTTAGCTCCTTTAGCTCCTTCAGCTGCCTCAGCTTCTTCATCAGCTTCCTTGGGCCCACCCTGTACATAAGTAGTACACATTGTTCTATATACCTCTCCGGCCTTAAGGTAGTGGCAGGGCGTGACAGGCGCTGAACGGACGATGGTGGAAGTGGAATGGATGAGCAGTGGGGTGGACGTTTGCTGGTGGATGCTGGGTGGTGGCTGGTGGATGGTGGATGGTGGATAGGGAAATGAAGGAATGGAAAGTGAGGAGTGGAATATGGAGGGGGCGATCAGGCATGCGGCTCGGCTAGGCTTTGCTTGGCTCGCCTTCTATTATCACCTTGATGGGCCCCAGACACACGCATAAAATTTTAATGAGATTGTTAGAGGCATAAAATATACACTCATATATAGTACACAGAGAGCATAGAGCAAAGCACTCCCCCTGCCACACACTCCCTCCTACCCCCGCCCCCAACTTACCATTCACTGTTCAGCTAACGTCTAACAAACACAAACTCATCCTCCACCCCCACTCCCCCCCAACCTACATCTTCACTTCCACTCCCACTCCCATTCCCATTCCCTTCAGCTGCCATCATCTTCCTTGGGGTTGGAGCTGACGGGCAGGAACTAGAGCCAGGATACAAAGCTAAAACGATACTCTGCAGGTTGCACACGCTACAAAGGAAATATGCCAGCCAAAGACAAAGAATCGGCATCACAATAGAAAACCCCCTGCCCCACAAATATGCCTGCCCCATGCCACACGCCTTGGCATGAGATGCTGCCGCACTTCACAGCCGTCGATTAAAATATTCAAATGCGAGACTTAAAAAATTCACACAATTTAAATGCATTTTCATACCCTAACAATGGGCATTATTGTTTATCCATCGAATGTGCCGCACACACACACACATGTATATATATATGTATATGTGTGTATATGATTTATCACATATATATATAGCATATATATATTTCCTTTCATCAAGCATCTGCACCGTCTCAATTTTGGTCTTTCCTTGGCTGTCGCTACTTTGTTTCGATAGTTGTCATAACAACCGATATATCGATTGTCTGTCGATATATTGGATTTGGATCAGGAATATATATATTTATATATTAAAAGCAGCTATAATAAAAGTTCTCCGTTTCTTAACTCAATTTCGAAACTTTTCCACCTCAAAACATCTCCCTGGCTACCGAAACAGCAAGTGCCCCACTACCGAAGGCGTCACCCGCAACAGGGCGTGGCACTTAAGTCTAATTTGATGTAAACGTTAAGCGTGAAGCTTATGACTGAAACATCCCCAATTTTAAATGTACTTAAATGGACTTAGGTCCTCCCTCAAGTGACCAAATTTCTAACAGGTAATTGGAGAAGTGTCTGCCTCAAGTGTTGTACAAGTTTCTAGTGGTAATTGATCTATTTAAATCGAGCTTTGAGTGTTATAAAGTGTCATAATCCCCTTGGGTATTTCTTGACTTTTGACGATGGAAATAACATAAAAAATACAATCCTTTTACTCTAAGAAATGCTTAAAAAAGGACACTTGATGGCTTCTAATAATTTAAATATCGATTAATATTGTATCGTTAAGTTATATATCGACTTATCAATAGTAGTTGAAGGTAAATAATTATAATTAAATATTTCAATAATTCCGTCGACTTTTCTTTAATTTAAGTATTTATTTACAACTTCGATTGCAATTTAAAGCTCCCTTAGAAAACTCCTCAGAATGAATTTTGATAAATTCTGAGGAAACCATGCGATTTCGGGCACAACTGTACCTCCGACCCTTGTAATGTTTCATGGAAGATGGGCATGTGATTGGAGGATTATGGGTGGTTTCTGTTAGGTAAACGATTATTCATCGCTGCACGCGGCACTTGCATCCATAATATGGCATACAAATCAGATAATACCGATTTTATAGCAAGTGCTTTATGCATTATGGGAGAGTAATTAAAAAATCTTTTATAGTTTCTGCCTAATTGCATTTAATGTGCACATGAAATCGGCGGTCACATCTATATTAAATATGTGCATGCATCTATCATCATTTGGGAGTCACGCACTCATCTCCAACACACACACACACACACACACACATGTGGCCACATTTCGACTGCAGTCGCCACGAAGCGAAGAAGCGTCAAAGCCAAGAATCTGCCTAAATAACTATGTCAACAGAAATTATGAAAAAGCAGTCAATGCCAGCGACCACATCCCCCAACCCCCCACATCCACACATATATCCCCACAATCCCCGCTTGCCACCCTCCCCACTCGCTCCGCACTCCGCCCGCTGGCCTCATCATCAAGTTATGGGCCATAACAAAAGTCACGTGCAGGTTAATTTTGTAGCCAAGCGTCAGGGCCATCGCCGTATTATGACGACTGTCACGTGGAGGCATCGAGCGGCATTTGCTTTCATTATTTTTAAATGCTCTCCCCCCACGCCTAACACCTGTCGGTCCCCCTCCCATCAGCCACCTGCCACCAGCCACCTACCACCTGCCACCTGCCACCTGCCACCTGACAGAGGTGTAAAATAAATTAAATGGGTAAATACAAAAAGCACAAATATCCAAAAATACAAAAACAACAACAACAACAGCAACAACAACAACAACAACAACAACAACAATACAACAAAAGTACAACAAATCCAAAGTGATTTATGGGCCACCTCGTTGCACAAATCTATTTACAAGTAATTGTCAAAACGGAACTTTTCGTTATTTTTTTTCGTTCTTTTTTTTCGTTGTGTTTTCGATGTGTTTTCTTCTTTTTGACAGCGGCAAGCGGATTGATGTCTCGGTGGAGGCAGAAGTGGGGGCGGGGGGTGGTGGGCGGGTTGGGGCTTCCCACTGCAGTGGCGCAACAGCTGTCAGTGTGGCGGCACCAGCAGTAGGCGGGGAGTTGCTTGGGAGTGGAAGGCGGAAGACGTGAGGTGTGAGGCGTAAGGCGTAAGGCGTGAGGCGGGGGGCGTGGTGCGATGTCAAACAATAGCCTTGAAATGTGATCTATAAATTTGATGCCATTCCTAAAAATTGAAAAAAAAATAAGCCCCGAATATGCGATATGCGACGTGAGTAGAGGAAGCAGCGCGCTGCGTCGCTTATGCGTCGGGTATGAACGACTGAAGAATGACCTGCACTTAGGAAATACCCTACATATAAAAATTGCTATACAAATGCTATATAATTGCATCTGAAATTATCAGATCTGAGAACAAACTATAGGTTTTATTTCACCTTCTATCGGATATGTGCGACTAGGGAATCACCTACACTTGAGTGTAGAGTTATAAAGACTTTTAAGGGCGGAAAAGTCAACTTTTTGATATATTTTGAAAAAATCAAAATTAAGGTAGATCAAATGTTGTTTACTTCAAGTTCTTTGTTTATTAAAAATTTCCGTTCCCAAAATAACGTGCGACTTTTTAAAAATGACCCGAAACTTGGAAATATTCTTATATCTAAGGTTTCTTCTATATAAAATTACTTGTCAACAAGTTCTGAACATCTGAAGAGCTCAGAATTTATTCTTTTATTTCTTATCTGTTAGCCGAAATTCCCTAATTCTCGGAGGAACATTATGTCATTGTTTAAAATTCTTTTTAAAATCTTACCTTTAATATTACCCGAAACTCTCCTATTACCCAAGTTTCTTCCTCTTGGCGTAAGAAAACCCAAGACACTGAACACTTTTAAAAATTGTTGCTGCGTGTCTTTAATAATGCTTATAATTTTAAAAATAATATATATATATATATAATAATATCTACAACAATTTTAAAATAATAATAATAAAATAAAAGTAATATATTATATAGAAATATATAAAGTTACATTTGAAGTATTCCGGGCCAAAAATATGGAGGCCCCTTAAAAAAAAATTCGTTTTTTTTTAAATTTATTATGATAATTGATTGGTCCTTAAAAATTATAAATCCTAAAATTCTTCTTTATCTTAATTTTAAAATATTATATTTGATTTTTATTATTATTTTATTAATTATTCTCTATAGTTATAAATTACTTTAATTACTTTTGAATTACTTTTAACTTCTCTTTAATTATTATTTTCTTCAACTTAATTTTCAAGCTAGATTCACTTATAAAATATTTTTTTTATTTTAATTAAATATTTTATCAAATTTATTTTTTTGTAATATTTCTCAACATATTCCTGACGAAATTCCTAAATTATTGTTGAAGTCCCTTCAGCTTTTCTATTTTAATTTAAATTTCTCCTCTAATTCCTTTCTGTTCTTTGTGCAAAGCCCAAGCACTTCTCATGTTCCTTGACTTGGAATCCTTTGAGCTGCTTTTCTTGGTTGTGGTTCAGCCTTATTCAATTGTATTAAGTTTCAAAGGTCCTTTAAAGATCCAAGGCTGTCCTGCTTGTATTTCCATAGGAGCAACGCTGTCCTGGAATTCATTCCTGATGTCTTTCCAAGATTCGGAGAGCTCAGCGATTCCCATGATTCGAACAAGATTCGCTTTGTCTAAGTGTCCTCGATGGCTCACTGGGTTTTCCAATAGGTTTTCCAGCTCCCACGATTGTTAAGCTGCAATGGCTTTTAACTCATTGCCGAACTCTGAAAGAGTACCTCAAAGAGCTTCCGGTTGTGCCGGCCATTCAGGTACTTGGGTCCGGAATGTGGTTCCATTCGAGTTTAATTGCTGCTATTCGAAGGTAACTCAATCGATTGCCGTCAATAACGCCACCCGCTTCCCCACCCAGCCCTTACCCTGCCCTGGCCGTGATGCATTGAGGTGCGGATCGGAGCCCGAAAAATGAAGGAAAATCGTTAACTTTCGGATATGATGGGGGCGTTAATCTCCGGGCCAGCCAAGTGGTGCCCACTCGTCATTGCTCTGGCAACGACAGCAATTAAAACGCGACAATTGCGTTTGGGCGTGCAACAGCAACGGCAACGGCAACTGCAGCCGCAGCAGTGGCAGCAGCAACTTGGCCATCTGTACGCCTCACCGATTGTGGCTGCCACAAGCCGACGCAAGCCGCCACAAGCCGCCATCAGCAGCCAAGAGACCGAAAAATTATTTTCAACAACAACAAGAAAAGGCAGAAGGCCTACGACTGAGGTGACGCTCAGTGCAGTGGAGCAGCTTGAACACCGAATGGGCGGTGGCAAGTGGGGCGACGGGGACGGCGGGAATGTTGGTTTTTGTTTTTGTTGCTGTTGTTGCTGTTGTTGCTCTCCTCCTCTGCGGAGGCGCCGGCGGCCAAAGCAGACCGCGAAATGCGGCAATGCGAGTAACGAACGTCGTTCAGGTGGGTGTCAAAAGGGGGACAGCTCAACAGGAAGGGACACGACGAGGAGGACGGAAGGATGGGAGAAGGTAGTTTAAAGGGGGCGGCAAAAGAGGGGGGGAGGGACAGCAGCAGCAAAGTTACGACAACAATCACAAACGTGGGAGCTCTTTATGAGTTTCTCGCAATGGAGACACACATCCACGGCATCCACAGCCACATCCAGATGGCAGCCACATAACGTGGGCAGCAACCAACTGCCGCTGCGGCTGCTGCTGCTGCTGCAACAACAAAAACAACAGCCACAACCACAGCAACAACCACAACAACCACAACAACAACAACAGCAACAACAACAGCAACAACCACAACAACAACAACAACAGCAACAGCAATAACAACAACTACAAAGAGAGCCAAAGGCAACAGTTGCCGCCAATTGATTGAAATGCCGCCCGTTCATTCAGTTGGGCGGACGGTCATCTACGTACCTCCCGGCCACCTGACCCCCTACCTCTCCTCCGCCTACCCACCCACTGGCCGTGCTGTTGCTGTTGGCCAGCGTGTACTTTGTATTTGTTTCTTGAAGGGTACTCGAGACTTTTTTGTGTGCGGTTTGAGCGAACAATTTTTATGAGAATTTTCGTCGGTTGAAAAAACTTTCAATTTCGAATTTATGAAAACATAAGGGGCAAACCGTACCCACTGTGGGGAGGAGCTGCTGTGAATGACGAGTGGTTATATGGTAGGGAGGGGAAAAGGGGGTTTGAGGAGGGGGCGGGGGGACCCCATTGCACTACAAACTGTTACAAAATGGAAATTCCATCAAAGCAAAAGCAATCGCTATGAGTTATCGTTTTCGTTTCGCAGCCGACGTGAAAAATGCTGCCAAACGGGCTAAAAACAGAATTGAGTGTGGGAAAACCGGAAGTTTCCCAAGTAAAGATCTCGATAGAAAGTAAATAAAAGTTGAGGCATTGAGATCCGTGATAATTACAAGTCTAAAGCTGAGTAAAATGAAATCATTCGAATTAAAGACTTTTCAACTCTTTTCGGACTCAGGTGAAATTCAGGCATGGGAAAATGTGAATCTCAGTTGAGTACAAAATCGATATACATATATCGATCGATAAGCAAAATGGAAAATTGAGAAACGGAGAAAAATATGTTGTTAGAATTTCCCTACAATCTGCAGGAAAATTCTGAATAACATCCTGATCAAAATTGATTCCTTTTCATTTAAATAAAGAAAAATTCACATTTATAAAATTCTCCGCTTATATAAAAAATAATATATAAAAACTTAATAAAAATTAAAACCAATTAAAAATTGAAAATTAATCACAAAAATTTAAAAATTTCAAATTTAAACAAAAATCCAAATTACCTTAATGAATCAGTCGATTATCCCAAAGGGAAACTTCTCCATTCAACGCTTCGATCTGCCAGCTTTTTTATCGATTACTTCACCTGTAATCGATCTGATTGACTATAAACGATCTGATTATGTAAATCCAAGGGTCTAGCCCCTTGGCGAGGTGTTTCTGGTACTTGATACTCGGGAAGTATTTGAAGTACATAAAAAAAAGTTCCCTTGTCCATTTCTATGCAAATTTCTATGCCAATTTCCTGGGCAATTAGTTCGGGGGAAAATCATTAAAGAGTATGAAAAACAATTAAGCGATAAGCAAACTTTACTTCTTCAATGATCAGAGGTACATCAAGCACTCATTAGCATTGCTCCAAATTGATCCGCTTGGCCAATCCCATGGCTATAATTGAACGTCTCTACGTCTCTAATGGCAAATCAAATACCGAGCACCTGATTATCATAAGGCATCACGAATATGAATTACATTCCCTTGCTTTCCGTATCAATTGGAGGCGAGACAAGGAGGTGCAGGTTCAAGTCACTGCACCCGATGTCGATGTCGATGTGAGTGTGAATGTGAGTGTGAGTGTGAGTGTGAGTGTGAGTGTGAGTGTGAGTGTGAGTGTGAGTGTGAGTGTGAGTGTGAGTGTAAGTGTGAGTGTGAGTGTGTGAGTGTGAGTGTGAGTGTGAGTGTGAGTATGAGTGTGAGTGTAAGTGTGAGTGTGAGTGTGAGTGTGAGTGTGAGTGTGAGTGTGAGTGTGAGTGTGAGTGTGCGTGTGAATATAAATACGAGTGTGAGTGTGAGTGTGAATATGGATGTCCGTGTCGATGTCGATGTCGATATTTCCCAGACTTTATGCGGTTCCCATGCTCGTAATATCCATGTAATACAAGCAACAACAAGCCACAACAACAACAACAGCAACAACATCTAGAGCTAGCAATTGGGCTCTAGAATTACGCGAATCGCAACTCAAGTCAATTGGCTTAGGTAAATCTACAATTAAAATCCAATTGCGACTATTGCACAATCCGGCAATAAAAATTTCCAATAAATTTGTTTACTCGCATGTGAAAATGCAACAGCGCTCGGTTACCCGGTTGCCCGATTGCCCGATACCCCGATTACCCGATAGCCCGATTACCCGATTACCCGATTACCCATATCTCCTCAAACGTCCCAAATGCCGCCCCTTATCGTTGTTACTCATTTGCGCCTTTAATCTTTTTACTGCCCTTACCCTTTGGTCCCTTGCCCTAATTCCACCCCTCCCTCCGCCCAGCGAACCGCTGGCCCACATGGTGCACCCTTGTGTCCGCGCTGTCTAGAGGCGCAACATATTGCGCAGCATCTTAAATTTCCGCCCATTGGCGTTGCCCACCAATAACAGCAGCAGCAGCAACAACATCAACAATAATAACAACAACATTGACAGCAACAGCAACAGCAACAACAACAACAACAACAACAATAGACAAGCCAAGGTAACGATGCACAGCATGAGATATAACTACAGATACAATGACAACGACAACGACAACGACAACGACAGCAAAAGCGACAGCTTTAGCTTCAGCTACAGATACAGATACATCTACAGATACAGCTACAGCTACAGCTACAGATACATCTACAGCTATATACACAGATACAGATACAACTGTAGACACAGACATAAATACAGATACAGATACATTGAAAGAAACAGTCAGTTACAGATACAAATACAGTCACAAGTACATTCACAGACACAGATACAGATACATGCACACTTTGAGATACATTTGTAGGTTTATCTTTTTTATACCCTAGACTAATTAACAGCCGCTAAAAAGGGTCTAATTAGCCTCAACTTGAGCATGTGACGAGGCGTTGAGCGAGTTTCCCATTTTCCAGCGACTGATTTTCAATTCCTGTTTTAATCGAGGGCTTCAAAATCTGAAAGATTCTAGAATCTCCGCAGAGGCATGACCTGAAGTACCCTGAATACTCAAATTCTGATTCCTCAACAAAAGAAAACGTGTTTTTTTTTAATATTCAGAAAAAACCAAAGTTTTTCTGTCAATTTGAGAAATTGTAGAATTTTTCATATTTTGTTGGAAAAGCGGAAAATACTTTTTAAAATTATTTTTCAATTATTTTAAATTTTTTCCAAAAATCCCGCAGATGCCTGAAAAATGTGTGAAGATCAAAGTTCCTTTTATATGCAGGATAAATGTATGTATTTTAAGTGTAAGGACATAAGTAGGAAAAGGACTGCCTTATCTCCTCAAAGGATACAATAGCTTAAAGATTGCAGGCGAGTAGAAGATAGTCTCTGAGTAGTCAAAGGGAGGAGCTGCAAGGAGAAGGATAACAAGTGCAGTCAATCAATTACTTGTAGTTTCAAGGATAATATATTTTGAGTCCTTAAGAAGTACTTAAAAGCTCTGTCTATGAAATACTGGGAATATATGGCATAAATACTGGGAGCATTGGCAGCAAATACTGGGACTTCCTTTATAATAATAAAAATCCTTCCTTTTCAAGCGATCCTAGAAAAGCTTCTGTTTCGCAGGCAGCTGCAGCCTGAAATTCCTAATTACAGGGTATCTGCGACTCGGTCCTCCCTGCCCCCCCTTATTTGGGGCATTCTAAGTGAGTTTTTTCCATTCGTGAATCTCTGCAATTGCGCGACAAAAGTGCGAAGTTTTTTGTTTTCTGTCTGTCGCAATCTTGTGAAATTCGACATCGCGAATTTTCTGGTCGCTTCAACGAAACAAAAGCAAAAAACAATAAACAGAAAAACAACAACAAAATAAGTGAACAAAAAAATAAACAAAAAAACAACAATAACAACAAATAACAGAGAAGCAGAGAAACAGAGAAACAGAGAAACCAAAACCAGGCCCAAACTCATCCAAGTACAAGATCATGCCATCTCCTTCTAATGCACCTATCTCTTTCTAACTCTCCATCTTTGAATGTGATTCTGCACATTCTGTCAGCTCCCCCGCGTCACCCGCGTCACCCGCTCCATCGGTTTCTCTTTTTGCCTTTTGTTTTGCTATTTGCTTTCGCATTGATTGCAACTACGTCGTTTGGGTTTTTCTGCCTTTTTTCTGTTTTTCCTCTTTTCTGTTCAATGTTTTTTCTTCTTTTCTTCTCTTCTGTTTTTCTGTTTTGATTGTGCCTTTTTGTAAGGCGGTCGCAACTGCGACTGCGACGGCGACTGCGACTGCGACTGCGACTGCGACTGCATCTACCGCTGCTGCAGATGATGATGCTGCTGTTGTTGTTGCATCATCGACAAGCGAACATGCAACAGCCTCGCCAAGGTATTGTGCGCATTCTTCCCTCCCCACCCCTCCCCTCATCAACCAATCTACCTCCCTCCATCAACCCCTGTCATCGCTCTGCTCCCTTCACTCCATATAAAGTGATCAGCAGCCAGCGACTATTTTTAGTGTGCTGCGCATCTATGAGATACAGATAGAGCCTCAGGCAAGCATTCGCCAGTCTGCTGATTCCTTACCCCCCTTCCCACCCCCCATCCATCCTCACTCTCCTGCGCGCACTCAACCCCCAGCCAACCCCTTCCATTGGCCCACTCGAAACGCCCAGTCATGCCACGCTCGTGTGATTTATAAGGTCTTTGGCCCCCACCTCACCGCCTCGCTCATTCTACTCATTCGCCTTGTGTCTCTCTGCCTCCCAGCCTCCCTGCCTCCCTGCCTCTCCTCTCTTCCCACTCCCTGCCACACTATCACTCTCTTCTCGTTCTCCTTCCCCCTCTCTCCCGCTCTCTCTGTCCCCAGATTGTTTTGGCGTCGTTTCTCTGTTTGGCTTTTGCGTTTTCTTCTACTCTTTGTTTTGCTTGCCTTCTTCTTCTCTTCTGTAATATCAAATAGATAAACGTCAGACTCATTGCTCGTAATTATCACCATTGCCTTCATCATCATCGTCATCATCAGCGTCATCGCCATCGCCATCATCATCATCATCATCATCATCATTGTTTATCTGACTAGCATTCAGGCCGCCAATAGATAGAGTTTTGAACCTGTAAATGCCCGACTAGGAGATACCCTGCAAAGCAATTGAAGCTCCTGCTTGAGGCCTCAAGCAGTGCAGTAGCTGCGCTGCTCACATTTGCTGCTTCTATTGAACTGTAAGTTATTTTCAGTGAGAGCTTCCTTCATCTTTGATCTTCCCCTCAGCCTCTCGGTAACTTCTCCCAAAATTGCAGGGTATTAATACTGCGCCATTTTTTATCTCGCTCGAAATTGTGAAGCTCAATTGAAATCGACCCAGTTAGCAGCCTCTGGTGTCTGGCTCGAACCGATCTCCTCCACTTTTACCCATCATCATCGTCAGAGTCAGCGTCGCCGTTGTCGTCGTCGTCGTCGTCGTCGTCGTTGTCGTCGCCGTCGTCGTTGTGGTCGTTGTGGTCGTCATCGTCATCGGTAATTGCGCCGTGAGGCCGTTGAGTTGCGTCCCCGTAACGTCTCCTCACCGACACGTCTTGCCGCGTCTTACCGTGTTTTACCACGTCTTGTCCTCCCCTCACCCACCCTTGCCATGTCCCGCCTCGACACGTCTCGTCTCGCCCCGTCGCGTCGCATCGTCGTCTTCTCTTCACCGTCTACTGCGCACTGCACTTTTTTAATTGCTGGCCAAATATTTTTGACAAACACTGTAATCAGATGCCGACAGATGGGACGCTGGCCGGGCGGGGGGTTGGTCGGTTGGTCGGTTGGTCGGGCGGCGCTCGGAACAGGCTGGCGCCATTAGCCTCATCATTTATTTGGGGTACAGTAGCCCCCAACTGTCTATGCCCCAAAATGAGAGTGCAGCACACATTTCACCAGCAGCAACAATTTTTTTCGGTTATTTTTAAAGAAAATCAGGTTGGCTTTGCTTTCGTCCGGAAGGTGGGATAAGGATGTGTATTCAAGGATTCCATAACATTCATTGCGTGTAAAGAGATTTAAAGAGAAGGATTTGATTATTGTTAGGCTTCAAATAGAATAAAAATAAACAAATAAATCAAAAATAATAACAAGGCAGAAAATTGAAGACTAAAGACTGGAAATTTTTGATTGAACTGAAACATTTACGATAGAAGATGACAAATTGAAGATTATAGATTCGGAATCGAAGAAAATTATTGATTGAAGATCAAAGATTAAAAACATGAGATAAAAATGAAATTAAATTATAGGATGATTGAAGAATGCAAATTGATGATGACAGTTGGAGATTGAATATTGAAGATTTATAATTAAGGATGGATGATTGAAGGTTGAAAATGAATGACTGAATATGGGATCATTCATTCGTTTCTTACCTTCAATCATGATTAAAGATGTGAGAAGAAAACTGCAGGACGGAATACCGAAAGAGAGGAGATTAAGGATATAAGATGGATAATGATTGAAGGACGATTGAAGTCTGGTAATTTAAATTGAAAGACCAAATGTTGAGGGGCGAATATATAAGATGAAGTTCAAGATTGAAAATTGAAGAGCGAGATGGAAGATTGAAGTGGCAAATATTGAAGATTGATGATGGAAGAAGGGTAATATAAGATAAGATATGCAGGATTGAAGATGAAAGATTGGAAATTGATAGTTATTTATTGAAAATGGAAATTAGAATATAAAAGATCGAAGATTGAAAACTGTGGAATAAAAGTTGCAGTTTAAAGATGGAAGATGGAAGATGGAAGATGGAAGATGGAAGATGGAAGACGGAAGATGGAAGATGGAAGATGGAAGATGGAAGATGGAAGATGGAAGATGGAAGATGGAAGATGGAAGATGGAAGATGGGAGATGGAAGATGGAAGATGGAAGATGGAAGATGGAAGATGGAAGATGGAAGATGGAAGATGGAAGATGGAAGATGGAAGATGGAAGATGGAAGATGGAAGATGGAAGATGGAAGATGGAAGATGGAAGATGGAAGATGGAAGATGGAAGATGGAAGATGGAAGATGGAAGATGGAAGATGGAAGATGGAAGATGGAAGATGGAAGATGGAAGATGGAAGATGGAAGATGGAAGATGGAAGATGGAAGATGGAAGATGGAAGATGGAAGATGGAAGATGGAAGATGGAAGATGGAAGATGGAAGATGGAAGATGGAAGATGGAAGATGGAAGATGGAAGATGGAAGATGGAAGATGGAAGATGGAAGATGGAAGATGGAAGATGGAAGATGCAAGATGAAAGATGATAGATGATATATGAAAGATGGAAGATGGAAGATTAAAGATTAAAAATTAAAGATGGAAGATAGAAGATAGAAGATGGAAGATGGAAGATTGACCTTTAATAACTCAACTCAAGAAATTAACTTCTAGATGAATAAGTATTTAGTATTAAGAGATGATACTTTGAGCATTTATATGATAAAAGATGGAAAATTTAATGAAAATTAATGATAATTAAGGAATAGGGAAAATAGATAAATGAAAAATGGATGACAGTGGGAGGTGGGAGGTAGGAGGTGTGAGTCATTCATAGAATTAAAATTCTGAATTTATTAATTGGGTTACATGGAAAATACACCTAATGCGTCATTTGAAATTAATTCGAATTAAAAGGATATTTATACACCGTTAGATAAAATTGCATTTAGTTCAATTACTTGGAATTATTGGACGACTCATTGGGAATGCTCGAATCATCTGCAAATGATGATTGACTCATAAAACTATTGAACTTTGAATCACAATTTGACTCGCATTTCCATTTCCATTTCCATTTCCATTTCCTAGAAATCTATTTAAATATGCTCTAAATATACAAATACTAATTGAATACTATTTAATATATATTTATATTTGTATAAATGGCCAATCTAAAAATAATTTCAATAAGTCCTCGAACCGAAAGTACTTTTCAATTAGTTGCAAGTGCGCCAATTAATGAAAAACTTAATGGGGACCCAACGATAATGCGATGATGATTCATGATGATGATTATCATTTGAATGCGCATTTGAATAACTGTTAAGAATTTATGTAAATAGTCAATTGAACATTTGTATATATTCCACACACACACACGCACACACATATATACACACACTCGCATACATAGCCATACACTAAGAGGCTTCTAGAATTTCCCCAATTAATCAGCATAAGAGCCATGCTAATTAAATGGAATGTACTTTCTCATTGAAAAGTTCCCGGAGATGGTCGAGTCCGATAAATGCGAATGGCTGGAAGGTTGGATGGTTGGATGGTTGGATGGTTGGATGGTTGGCTGGTTGGCTGGTTGGTTAGTTGGTTCGTTGGCTGATTGAATGCCTGGTGGTTGGGTGATGGTGGGGTGGAGGTCTGAGCGTTTGAGGGGCTGGGTAAATGAGGGGTTGTGGTTGCTAGGGTATGCAGCCAGGTGCAGGAAGTGCGGTAGAGGAGTTGTGACTCGCAGTCGTGGGACGTAACTATTCATATGCACTCATCAACTAATCAGACTGTCAATGGAGGATTCACTGTACTCACTCAAAGGCAGGTTGACTAATTAGGTTCGCTCTTTTAGTGGTGCATGCAACAAAAGGAGCATTAGCAGAAAAAATCCCAGTAGCATTATAAGTCACAGTCACAGTCGCTGTCACAGTCACAGTCGCAGTCAAAGTCGACTACACCCACACACCACCGCACCCACACACAGCCACACACCCACACACTCACTCACACGCCTTTGACAGGGCTGTCCAATTGGAAAAACGAAATCCGCTGACCTTTCGATTCGCTTTGGTGGTATGCAAATATAAGTTCAAAGGTCATTCGGAAAATTTTTTCACCATCAATTTTCCGTTGTTGCTGCTTATCAGGCAAATGCCTGCCTTAGAATGTGTATGTGTGTGTGTGTGTTTGTGATGTATGTGCGTCTGTGTCTGTGTAGTTATTTTGATTTCTATTTGCCTGGACAGGCAATCACTTATCAGAGGTCGTCCAGCGAGAGGCACAGCGCAGATTCACAGATGAACAGAAGAACAAAGGGCCACTGGGGCCAGAGGGGCATAGGAGTTGAGGAGCAGAGGAGCAGAGGGGCAGAGGAGCACAGAGGCGGGTGGCGGGAGGGATGAGTGGACAGAACGAATGGAAAGACAGACATGAGTAAATAAATAATATTAATAAGTACAAGTTCTTGTCTTTCTCGGCATTTTGGTACACAGTCATCGAGGGGTGGGGGGAGAGAGAAAGACAGTAAGAGGAAGAGTGGGAGAAAGGGAGAGGGTGAAAAAGGGGGAGAGGAGAACATCATCAAAACTAACTGCAGGCAAATTGTGGCCACATAAATCATACGACGCGTTGTCCTTGCGGCAAGAACGAAGGGCAGAGCAAGGCAGAGCGGCATATGGAATAGGACACGGGAACGCACATGAACCGCAAAGGTCGAGAGTGAACAAAGAGTAGCCGGGAGTAAGGGTGAAAGAGAAAGAGGGGGATGAGAGAGAGAGAGAGAGAGAGAGAGAGCAAGCGAGTGAGGGAGACGGATAGAGAATACTGAGCATTCAACAACTCGCTGATTACACACATAAAGAGTGAAAAAGATCTCCCCGCATTCTGACCCCAAACCAACAAACCCGCCAGCCAATTTGATAAGCCGCCAGGCCCGCATACCCACAGCTCCCTCCCCCCAGTCCCCTCAGCAGCCCACAGCCCCACAGCGTACTCCTCAGGCACTGAGTTAGTTCCCCAACCGCTCAGCCAGCTACCAGCAGTCAGCAGGCAGCAGCCAAACCTCCCCTACCTTCCCCCCTCCCCCCGCACTGTGCCACATCGACCCTCTGGCCCGTGTCTGGGCTGCTGTCAGCGTAGAATGCGATTTGTTTATGAGATTTCCTGGTGCCTTCGCCATACACTGTACATGCCCATGCCTAAGGTATAAAAGGTATAATGAATATTTGATGAAGCTTGCAAAAAGGGATTCCGAGGGTACAATAAATATAAATTCCTCTGCAATTTTGTCCTCCTCGGCGAAATTTAATTTCCAACAAATTGTCGACCCCTTAAATTTCATGTAAATCAAATTGGATTATCCTTATACCAAATGCAATAGCGCGTAAATCAGCAAGGATTTAAAATAAAAATTACAATATAAAGGAACATAAATAATTTCGATTCAATGTCAGGATAATACCCGAGATCCATAGATATAGGGGCATATATCATGGGTCAATGATGAGTGCCTGAGCTTTGTGTACAATAATGAGCTAATCTTGGCTTTGCATCTATTTGCAGCTGAAAAAGGAATACCCCTAACATGGCTGAAATTTATTCAAGTATGAAGAGGAAAATGGCGGGAATATCCCTGATATTTGACGCGGGTAAGTAATTAATTAACTCAATTTTGCTTAAATATAAAATATAATTTATTTTAAATATTAATACAAGTCGTTCTTCAAGCAAGCTTCTTTATTAGGGGTAGTCCTGCAAATGTTCATAAAAAAAATTTCTGTCGGGAATTCAAAAAATATTTCTTATATTATTATATTTTTATATATATTTATATTATATTTAAAGAAAAATTACTAATTATTATCCACTCAATATTTGAACAAGATTTTAAATTATTAGCGGTATTCCTGCCACTAACAAAACATATATATAAAGGAAGGAGAAGAAGATATAATATTTAAAATATCAAAAGAGCCATGAAATGCTTTCAAAGGATGTGACTAAAGATTGATCCTTATTTTTCAATCTATTATTAGATTATTTTTATTAAAATTAATTCATTGAATTAATCAATTAATCAATTAATCGATAGTTTACTCTTGACTCTCGACTGCAGCGCATCTTCGCTTCGTAATGAAATTTTCAAATTTACATATTTTCAATTATACAGTTTTTTTGTTCCATTAACTTCCATAATGAACAAAAACAAAAATCTCAAAATAAAACAAAAAAAAAATATAAATATAAAAATAAAAATACAAAAAAAAAACATTAACAAAAACAAAAACAATAACAATAACAATAACAAAGACAACAACAAATGACGTCGACTTAATGGCGCTTGTCGCTTTGTTTTGGGCCTTTCATTCACTAGATTCATTCATTGATTCACACGAACACACTCACACACATTAGACGAGTATAGAGCATGTTGTAGATTTTCAATTAGTGGCGTAATACACACACACACACACACACACTCACACATATGCTTTCATATATTCAGTTGATGTTCATATTTGTTTCTGTTCTTTGTTCGATTGTCGTTGTGGCTAGTTTCATGTTTACATGGAATACCCCAAGTTCTCTGCCCTTAGCTTCAAGCGCCCCTCCCTCATCTTCTTTACTGCTGCCCTCTATTTGGTATAATCACATCTAAATCTCTCATTCAATTAAATTAATTGCCGCCTTTGTGTTTGTGCTTCATGCGCAAAAACGTTGTATTATTTACATGGCAATCGCCTCCGGACGCCTCCGAACGCCTCCGAAAGCCTCCTTCAGTTCCGTGTCCACGCTCCAATCGAAGTGCTGACGGTTTCAGCTCCCAAACTGAGTAATAACCCATTCATATATATATTTATATATATATACATACAGTTATGTTGAATATTTGCCAATACTTCTTTCCCATGCTATAAATAGACGATATTCCAAAGTAAACATCCAAAAATGGACTACACACGCCTCAAGTTGCCTCAAGTTGCCTCAAGTTGCTTTAAGTTGAACGACCCAAGAATTCAATTTGTATTTACTTTTATTATTTTTTTAGTTGCTCTTGACTACCCCTACCCCTGTACTACCCCCTCGTGCGATCTATGTGGTGACAGTGTTGATTAATGGCCATGTTCTTTTGGGGGGGAACTCCGCTAATACCTTCCACATTTTAAAATAACCTTTTACAGTTTGTCACATCTGTTGAATTATCGAGAGTCGACAGTCGAGAGTCGAGAGTCGACAGTCGAGAGTCGAAAGTCGAGAGGCAAGAGGCTAGCTCTGGAGTCTTAGGAGGTCCTTAAATGTCGGTCAGTGAACCACAAGAAAGATTCGTATCTTAATGGCGAGCACAAATGTTGGCTTTCGGGTAAACAAAAACCCGTTGTAGATTTATGAACTCACCAGATTTATATGGACAATTATCAGAATCGCAATCGCATAAAGAGCATTCACATATGCATCCCATGATGTACCTCCAACCTATTATCCAAGTGGTATTAGCTTTGGATCAACGAACCACCACAGGTTCACCTTGTGAACCAAACAGAATGTCAAAAACTTTGCCAAAATTCCATTCACTTCCAAATCCTCTTCATCACTTTCATCTTACGATTTATCATGTCTATAATAAACTCCTTTTGTACTTGGGGCTAAGTGAGGAGTAGTTTTGATGTTTTCCTTAAATATTTTCCCTATTTTTGTCCTGATAAATATTCCCTTTATTAAAGCATTGATGTTTACAACTAGTATTTAAAAGCAACGATATTTGTAAACATGTATATAGAAGACTGGTGAAGCATATATAAGGTATTAAGCTCTTTCGGTGTGTCACTTACTTACGATATTCCATACATAAGATATTCCGTACTTACATAATCCATACTTACGATATTTCATGCTTACGATATTCAGTACCTACGATATTTCCATGCTTACGACATTCAGTACCTACGATATTCCATACTTTCGATATTTCCTACTCATGACATTTAAAGTTTATGTTTTTTTTAAATATATATACGATGCTCGCTAATGGGAGACTATCAAATTATTGGAATATCCTTAGCTTTTCAGCTCTTACGATATTCAATATGTATGATTTGCATCGAAACTCAAGACTCTTAAATAAATAAATGAATTCCAGTAAAATTTGACTATAAAAGCCTGACTTATCTTCTATGTAAATAAAATATAAGTCTGAAAATTCATTGAAATCGAAAAAAGGATATTCAATTCTAAGTTGAATCCTTTAAGCGTGTCCCTCAGTTAATTACATTAAATGAATTTCCTTAAAGGAAAACTATTTTGGCCAACTCGAAGTCTTTAACGACTCCATAACAAAAAGCGTTCTTGGAACCAGTTTCCAAAATGTGCTCAGCAATTTATAGTGATTAGTTCCTTTCAGCGGTTCCTTCACTGAACTAGTTCGTAACTATTTTAACCATTTTTAAGCTTTAGCAACCAAAATTTAATCGCTTGCTAGTTAGTCCAATTAGCTTTAATTTTTATGTGTGTTCGAAATTGGATCTAGAATTTTCAGTCATTGCGATTTGTTAATTGTTGATTTTATTTCCACCTCCACCTCCACCGTCATTTCCATTTCCATTTTCATTTCCATTTCCCGATCCGATTATTTGCCATCATCGAAATTTTGGCATTGCAATTAAACAGTTTTCAGTGGCCCACGGCAATTAGCGGGTCCAATAATTCGACGGGTAATCAGCAGTGCGCGAATACCATTAATTAAATCAAATTTCGTAGTACTGACAACGACCACAGGTACCCTTCCCCCACACCCGAACCCCTCATCCAGTCACCCATAGCTCATAGAACTATGAGAGAACCAGCCGAAGGCCCCCTTGAGGTCTTTTCGACTCGCGGTGGGAGTGACTTTCATTAAAATTTTGTTGCATTTTTGGATATACCTGCTAATTAGTGGCACCAAATGCATTGTGGTTGTCGTGTAGCCTTTAACCTTATACCCTGTAAAGGTGTCCAGGACAGTGGAGCTTGATGCGTCCTAGAACTGGCGGCAGTTTTCCCCCATTTTCAATTCTGCCCGATTTGAACTTGGATTTTCTGTGGAAAATAAAATCTGGTAGATTTTTTTTTTGCTTTCCCTCAGAAAGAAGCAGTGAACTGCTTTTGCTGGCAGCGCACTGCTTGACGCGTCTGTCTCATAAGGCGTATCTTTTCATTGAACATCGGATATGCTTTTCCGTTAAGATTATTTTTTAGGCTGTGAGTGAATGAAGCGTGGAAAAGCTGACGCTTACGCGGCGGAAAGTGGCAAATGGTAAATGGCAAATGGCAAATGGCAAATGGCAAATGGCAAACAGCAAACAGCAAATGGCAGCATGGCAAATGGCAGCATGGAAAACCCACGCATGGAAAACTCTGGTGATGCATCCCACGTCGGGATAAGTCTGATAACAGCCCACGGTGACTCCTGTGGCTTTCACAGGCTGCGATGACGTCGGTTGCTTCTCATATTTCGCATCCTTTTTCGTTCATTTTCCAGCCGCGTGTTTGGACAAAAATAGAAAGTCACCGCCTCAACTCCGCAGTCAACAGGCGGCGCGTGTGGGCGTGGCACTGATAACGCAGTCCACGCGGATTTCTCATGTGCCTTTTGCCGGTGCCTGTGGGCGTGGGCGTGGGCATTGGTGTGCCTGCGCCTGTGCCTGTAGCTATGGCTGTGGCTGTGCCTGTGCCTGTATGTGTGGGTGTGCGTACGTGTGTATTTGCTTATGTTTGCATGTATTTGTTTTCGTGTGCGTGTGTTTTTTGGTGTGGGTGTGTGGATGCTGCTGTCATAGTCACTGCCACAATGAGTCGAAGCCGGTGCTGCTTATTATTGGACGTAGTTCGACATGCAAAATGATTGAGAATCCATCAAAATCCAGAGGAGCAGATGTGCCGGGTGGAGCATCGGCGGCAGCATCAGGAGCACGCGCCTGGACTATGCAAATAAGTTGGCATTTAAATGTTTCTGCACTGCCACCCCCATGAACTGCCCCGCCCACTTGTCTCACATTATTGCCTGACTTGACATTGATGTATCTGGTGACAAACTGTTGCGGTTTATTATCGTTTCCCAGCAGCAGCGGCAGCGGCAACGGCAGCGGCATCAGCAACGGTGGAAGCGGCAGCTGTCTGAGGGTGGCTGATGAGTGGGTACGTGGATGAACGAATGGGTGGCCAGAGTGAGGAGTATGTCAGTCACGTAGTCGCCGTACATGTCACAGCTGCAAGGATACCGCAACTTCTCGCCAATTCTAAGCACCGACAGCCAATCGATAAATCATGTTAATTGTTTGCAATCTCAAAGATAATGCACAGACTTGCCAACGCCATATGATGGAAGGATAAAGGTTGCCCAGTACAAAGGATAACACTGGCAGCATCTCAGACGCGGCCAGGATTATTAGCCAGCCATAAAATATTAGTCACTAAGCCCACTTATTTACTTACTACTCGCCACTCGCCACTCGCCACACTCGATTCGAAACTCGCCATTCGCAATTCACGACTCGAAACTAACATCTGCTTATCGTAAGAAACCACGCGCCGCTCAACACAATCTTCAGTTCAATGAACCCCATAATCGGTCGATTTTATATATATACAATATATGTTTAAATAAATATATATATATATATATGTGTATACCCCTTTGATCTATGTGCTTGGCCTGCTAATTTACGATCTTACGATATTCGCAGTCCAATTACCCGATTAACCACACTCTCGCCCATGCAATCGGTTTGCACGTGTTTCGCATTAAGATAATCCCAAAGTCGCTATATTTCATACGATCCAACAATATATTGTTCCAGATATTAATCAAATATATCCGAAAATCTTTTACCTGTCACTGCAATCCAGACTCCAAAGGGGAGGCATAGATGCCACATGTCAGATATATAATAATCAGATAATAACTCTTTAACTGAACAATCTTAAAACTGACAGAAATCGTAAATTTAATTTTATATTACATTATAATATGTCCTTACAAAGGATTGAAATGATGAGAGGATTCTTTTAGAGCTTAGAACCGAAACCTTGCAAGATCTTAGCTCGACTTCCTTCAGATTCGCTGGGAAATGATTTGTTCGGGAAATAAAATTCTCTTACGATCTTTAAAATTGAATGAATCCAATAAGGAGCTTGGAAGATTAATTTAATAATTAAATAATAATAATTAAATAATAATAATTAAATAATAATATTTAAATAATATTATTAATTAAATTATCAGACCTTTAAGGCTTTCCCTTCTATCAGGAACTTTTGCCTTGCAGCGAACAGACTGAGAGCAGTTGATCAGGAAGCGAGATTGAGGTTAGGTTTTCGCTGGTGTGTGTGTCTTTAGTTGAATCCCAATTAAAAAGTTATAGCTTCTCGCAAATTTTAATCAGGATTCGCTGAAGCTGCGGACCGTTTCGAAATGCTAAACATTGCCAATCAATAAAGTTAATCAAGTCCTGGAAGGTGGAATCGCTATCCTGGGCCACCGGGCAATGATCAGCTGCAATTTGTTGGCAATGTATTATCTGGGAAAACTTCTCGTACTCCTTAGCAGCGAGGCGTGGGCGTAAGGAGCCTAGGCGGGGCAACAATTAGGACGAAGGGGTTGACGGGGACAGGCAGTCGCATAAATTTTCATTAGTTTTTGCCCACGTTGAAATTAGAAAAGGAGGAGCCCAAAGGAGGGCGGGGAGAAAGAAGGAGGTAAAGGTAGAGGTGGAGGTGGAGGTGGAGATAGTGGAAGATAGCGTGTGCGTGGGTGTTGCTACGTGTGTGTGTATGTGTGTGTGTGTGTGTGTATGGGTGTACATGTATATGTGTGTGCAGCAAATACGCAATGCCATTTGGAGCTGCTGATGGGGTTAAATGTGTTGCCTGCCACACAATTGCCACGTTACGTTCCCATTGAGGAAGCCATGACACTCGCTGACTGCAGTGCATCGGATACATAGGAACTGTTTGTATATATGCCAATGGCCTGCTTTATATCGGGTACATAGCACACACACACACACACATATGCACTCTCATTTACACATTGCCTGTACACTATGTACACGTTGCTGGCGTACAGTCGCTTCCATTTCCAGTTGCATTCCCGAGTACATAGAAGGACTATCCCAGAGTTCCGAGCTCCGAACGAGGAGTTGCTGCCGTCGACGTCGCTGCCGTTGCTGCTTCTGCTGCTTCTGCTGCTTCTGCTGCTTCTGCTGCTGCTGCTGCTGCTGCTTCTGCTGCTGCTGCTGCCACTGCCACTGCCACTGCTGCTGCTTCCACTGCCACTGCTTCTGCTGCTGCTGCTTGCTGTGTGTATCTGACAGGCAAAGCCAACAGCTAACCCGAGGTACGCGCTCCGCTACAATGGCTTAAACATCTCGTAGCTACATTGTTGCAATAAAATATTTACAAGATACATTTGCTCTGGTCCATACCAAGTGCTTGCCACGGCATCTGTGGCAGCAAAAGTAACATTCGCCTCTGTTATGGAAATGCCGCACGTTCTACCCATTCGCCCCTGCCACCCGCTCGGTACTCATCAACCTCAACCCTCAGTGTACATTCTCCTCCAACCCTCAAACTCCAAGCAGTCGCTATCCGCTACCCACTGCCATGACTGCTGCTTCTTTCATTTTTACAGCTCGTCCTGTTGCTGCTGTGTAGCATCCAGGACAACCCAAAGGAACCCACAAAAATCCACAGAAATCCACGAGTAACCCACGAGCCGCCCAATAACCACTCACAAGCCACCCACTACCAACCAACGAGCCACCTACTAACCATTCACAAGTCACCCACTAACCACCCACGAGCCACCCACTAACCATTCACGAGCTACCCATGGAGGCCATCGCCTAGGGGATGATTCTCTAAAAATTTGCTTTAAATTCATTACGAGCTATACGAAAGTCTCTATAAAAATCAATTGAAAGCGATTCCTTGATAGAGCAATTGGATTTATGGAGTCATCTTGGGCTTATCGATGATATGTAAAGGATGCGCTCCGAGCTTTGGGAATATGTAAGTCCATTCGAGATTCGCTCGGAATTTGAATGTCTGAGAGTCTCGAAACTCAAAAGCTTAAAGCAGCCCAAAGGCATTTACATCCCGAGCTGTTCAACAGATCATATCCTTAGGCTCTCAGATACTCCTTAAAATATCCTGCCTAATTCTCTGCATTTCATTCACTTTATTCATTATTATTCACACAATTATATTCAAGCCTCGAGTGTTGTTACATTATAATTAGGTGACTTCAACAATTTTCCTTAAAGACCTTTCACTTTCAGGCTTCCACACTTTTGATTCATTGACTCATTTTATTCATTTATTTTGATTCAAAAAATATCAGTTAAATTTAATCATAGATAAAGATCTTGAGTAACTCACTTCATATTACTATTTGAACCTTAAGGTTCACACCTTGAAATAATAAATTACTCATGTTACTCATTACTTTATTCACTTTTATTCACAAATTGCTGTCAAAACTTGATTCACATTCGGAGACTTATGCTTCAAGCTTCCCCTTCAATTTTACGCTTCAACATAAATAGTTCAAATTATTTATTCATTCACTCATTACATTCACATATAAATTCACATAGTTCACACGATTTTGCCAAAAGTTCGCTTTCAATATAAGTTTTGTGTAAATAAAATAAACTCTCAATCAATGTAAAGTCTATGAATTTAATAATTCATTCATTGACTACATTTAATGATTCAATGATTCATTTGAACTTTTGTATTTGAGAAGTGTAAATAATTTGCTTGGTTCACAAATTTCATGCATTTTAAAACTTTGTTCAAAAATCTTAGCTTTGAATAATTTCAGCTCTGTGTGAATATTTCGAGTACTTATGTGAATGGTACTCATTCGTAGTGCCCTTTGATTCAGTAATTTTTTTTTTGTGTAATTTAAAGTTTGTTAAGTTCTTAGCAAATCTTTGGCCCAACACCTAAGTCCAGGCTCCTTCGCTTCCTTTCACTCTGTATCTCTATCTCTCTCTTTCTCTCTCTCTCTCTCTCTCTCTTTCTCTCTCTCTCTTTCGCTTTGTCTCCACCTCTTTCTTTCTCTCATGCTCTCTTTTTCGCACGTTCTAGCTTGCTTGCTTCTCCATTCGGCTTACTACATGTATTGACTGCCCCCTCCCGCTCGACCCTTCCATGCCCCTTGCCACGCCTTCGCTCAGCATCATTCAATGCAAAATTCATTTACGTCGTTGTCCTGTTTCAGTTTTACGTTACGCTACGCGTCCTATATACGAGCTCTCTTCCTGTCTCTTTCTCTCGTTCGCTACTCGGTTTATATATATCCTTGTCTCTATATATAGAAATGCCCGTGCAACTCTGGCTGTCTGTGTATGGGTGTGTGTGTGTGTGTGTGGGTGTATGTGTGGCTGTATGTGTGTGTTGGTGTGTGTGTATCTACTACTTTGTACTGGCATTTACCGTCATCGTCCATTTACGAGCGCAAGTGACGTAACACACGACGAACGAGTGACGAATGTTTATCCTCGTTGAGGCCAGGTTGCCCACCGGCGCATGCCCCGTCGCCCGCTTGCCATGCCCCCATACACCCCGATATCCCCACCATCCCCGCCGCCATTCACCGTCTACGCCCACTAGCGTAAATCTTCGTGCCGCGCTTCGTGAACGTAGTAACCTATATACGAGCAGCAGGCAACACCCACGCCTATATACACAGCACTCATACACACCTCTTCCCTCCCACCCTCACCCCTCCCTCCTAACCACTGGCATCTGCCTGCCAGCCCACTGCATGCAGTTGGCACTGCTGCTGCCTGTTGCAGACGTCGGCCAGTGGATTTTTCCATTTGCCGAACGAACGCTCGTCGCGCTTCGTCGTCAACACGTTCATCCTCCCCCCTCCTACTCCTTCTTCTCCTGCTTCTCGTCGTTGTCGTCGTCGTCGTCGTCGTCGTCGTTGTTGTCGTCGTTGTCGTTGTTGCTGTTCCGATGATACGGCTATAAACAATGACGTCACAATGACCGATTGGCAGCGACACGCGTCCGCAGCTGTTGGCCTGCATTATTACGTATACGGAGCGTTGTGCACGAAAGTCCCCCGAGTCGCTGGATGGCTGTGTGGAGGGAGACTGAACCCGCTGCTAAGCTGTGAAGCTGTGGAGCTGTGGAGCTTTGGAGCCATAGAGCTGTGAGGCTGTAAACGAGAGCTCCAGTTGCCGTTGCTTCAACCATCGTTGAATATTTTAAATGAGCGTGTCTAGGCCTAGGCGACGCTCGGGCGTCATTGGCAATTGGACCCGGGCTATAAAGTGTAACCAATTTGGCCAACACGTGTCGTCGGCCCGTTGCCGGAGTTGGCCCCGTCACGGCCCCCACACACTCGCCGACCCTCTCTCACTACCTCCCCCCACACCCATGCACCTCCTGCACTCTCACTCACTGTTCAAATCGCCTGAATCTGTCATCTATCATCTGTCATTTGTCGTCATCGCAGCTGCAACTCATTTCACGTTGTCAAAGATCAAATCCATTTCAAATACACCGAATATATACCGAGTATATACCGACGAATGTATTGGTGAATGCAACGAGTGTCTGAATACAAGTGTTCAAGCTTCGAATATTCATATTCGCCTCACATCTCGCATCAGCAGCGGAGCTTCTCACATTCATTGATCGACTGCATCAAATGGGAATCGGGTTAATGGGACAGTGCAAAAAGTGTCGCACACACACACACACACACACACACACACACACACATAGCGATTGAGTATGTGGGCGTACGTGTGTGCGCGTGTGTGTATGTGGGTGCTCGTGTGTGTAGGTCATGTCAGTGGCTAAGTGGGCGGCCGTACAGTTCCGACAGCCTGTGGCTGCTGGCAGAAGCAGCAAAAACGCGCGCTGGAAGTGACAAATTGGAAGTAGGTGAAAGAGAGAGTGCGAAAGTGGTAAGTGAAAGAGACCAAAAAAGAGATAGAGGGAGAGAGAGAGAGAGAGAGAGAGAGAGAGAAACAAGAGCACGAACAAGCCCGTGCCTGTAATAAAATAGGCCACAGGACAAGGGACAAAGGACAGTCGTACATAAGGACACACATAATTGCCCCATAATCGCCTCGTGATTTGTGAATTCGAACGAAACACATTGAAGGTTACGCAAAGTTATCAGTCCAATCGATAGCTATCGATTTGTTCTCGATAAAAGTGTTCTCCGTAGCGACTAATACTACAAACAAACGTGAATCCAATAAAAAAATTAATTGGTATCTTATAAATATATCGATAATTAAAAAAACTACTAAAATCTTCACTGACTGTTATCGATAAATGCATAATTCTTCTTATTCACTATTCAAACTTCATTACTGTTTCCCTAATGAATAAATGACTGTCGAAAGAAAGCAAAATTTGCTCTATTTTTACTTACAAACAAATTCGATACTTTGCTATCGATAACTAATCACTGAAGATATAATGAGTTTGCCGAGTCGACTATTCATAATATTTGTTTTAGTTCAAAATATAAATATAAGGTTATTCAGAGTCTGTCAATAACTTACAGACAATCAAAACCTTAAAAATAATACTTTGAATAAATGTTCATGATAAGTAAATTATTCATATAAAATATAATTATATAATATAATTAACTTAATTCATTTTCTGTTTCATTATTCATTTCAAATTCAGACTATTTATTCATATGTCTAACACTTCACTTAATCAACCACTTGTATTAAATATTAAAGTAAATTCACTCAGAAAGATTGAATTAGGATTTTCAGGACCTTCTCTCTCTGTACTATCATTTATTCAAACTAATGAAATCCAATATAAGACTTCGCAATTACTCAATCATTTGCGAAATGAGTGTTTTATTTGTTGTTTAGTTAGTTAACATTTTCCGTCACATTATTCATATTATAAATAGCATTAATAAAATACCTTCGATTGTAAATAAATTATTCACATTTAATTATCTATTTATTCAAACACATTTTCACTTATTCATAATACATTTTTGATTCACCGATCTGTGAATGTTTACATCGTAGAAATGTTCTTTTTTAAATCATGTACTCACTGATTTATTCATTTTAATTTAAATTATTCGCACTATTCATAAAATAAATTCACTTGTCCATTTAATTTATTCGCTGCTATCACTTTGATAATTCTCAGATTTATTATATACTTTATATCCTTATTGAATCGTTGCTCGCTATTTTCAGTCATCCATGCATTCATTCACTTATTCATATTATTTATATATCTATTTACTTCAAGTATTTACATGAAATTTGTTTCATGATTCGAAATGTATTCATTCACTGATGCATTCACTCATTCATTCATTCATTCAGCCACTCCGTCATTCATTTTATTCACTCATTCATTTTATCAGTTCCCTCGAGTGGTTGCCCACTCATTACAGTCCACAGACATAAGCGACATTCTGTTGCACATTGTTGCACGCCTGCATCTGAAGGTTGCAAGCTAATTCAAGCGCCAAACCACCCACCCATTCAACCACCCACCCGTCAAACCGTACAGCTTGAATGAGTGTCTCTTGGTGGCTTGACGCTTCTGCTCGCTCTTAGGGTGCTTCCATTTTGGTCAGTGGTTTGCCCTTTGGTCCAAAGTCCATTAGTCTGCCCGCCTACGCAAGCCCACATTGCACCTTCCACCTCCCACCACCCAACTCCCACCTTGCGCCACCCATCGACCACGTTGCATCACCCACCACCCACCACCCACCAGCCAGCAGACACCCGCTGCCCCTCGATATGCGAACTGTTGCACTCTGCACTGGACGCACGGCCAGTATTCAGTTACAGCTGCCGCAGTTGCTGCGTGTTGAGCAGCAGCCCCTGCATCGGAATCGCCTTTGACGTCAACGCCTGCAGCGACGGTGGCTGCGAGAGCGCCAGCGGCAGCGGCAGCGACGTCAAGCAGCATGTGTTTCTGTGCGCTTTACATATTTAAGCATCGCCTGCAGCGCGAATGCCGCTCAGTCAGTCAGCGACAGTTTGCATTTTCATAGCTCTTGAACTTGGCAACCCAAAACTAACAACAACAACAACAACAAAATAATAGTAATAATTAAATAATAATAATAACAACATTAACAATAGTAATAATAATAATAATTAAAATAATAATAATAAATAAAGTTATAATAATAAAATTTAATTTATAATAAAAAAGAATTTAATAAAAAAAAAAACAATAACTATAATAATAATAAATAATAATATTAATAAAATAACAATAAAAAAAATTATTTAAATAATTAAAAATTAAAATTAAATTTAAATAAAAAAAATAATATTTAAAAAATTAATAATAATAAATAATAAATAATAATAAAAATAAAAAAAAATAAAAAATAATAATAATAAAAATTAAAAATTAAATATATATATTAAAAGTATTTAAAATAATAATAATAATAAATAATAAATAATAATAAAAATAAAAAAAAAATAAAAAATAATAATAATAAAAATTAAAAATTAAATTAAAATAAAATTGAAATAAAAATAACAATAAGTTTTAAAAATAATAATTTAAAAAATATATTAACAGTAACAAAAGTAACAACAATACAAGCAACACTTGTAGCAACAACAACAACAACAACATCACCAATAGAAAAAGGAGGAAGAAGAAGAGGAGGAAGAACTCAAAACGCGCGCGTGCCTAAAAATTGTTGTTTTCATTGTGAAAAATTTCACAATTTTCTAGAAATTTTCGCGCCATTTTAATTCTGAGTATTTGGTTCAAGGACAACGACGTCCACCGTCCACCGCCCAACGCCCACAACCACCACCAACCACCCCCACCCCCTTGGTGGCAATCGGATATGAAAAAGGTGATTCTAGTCAATAAGTCATTAAGGGTGGCGACAATGCATTACGGGTGGGCAACGGGGAGGGAGGGGTAGTGCTTTTTGGTGGGTGGAGGGAGGGTTGAGTGGGGGGGTGGACATGAGGTTACGCCTGCAAATGTCAGCGGACAAAGGTCAAAGTTGCAACGCGGCATAAAACTCAGCCAAGCCACAGCGACAGCCAAAACAAAGGCCCATACACACACACACACACACACACACACATAGAAAGACACAGATGCTCATACACCTACACAAACACCCCCTCACCTTTATCTGCATAAATACACACACACACACACACACACACACACACACAGATAGCCACACACCGTTGAAAGGTCACATGGCACAATGTCGTTTGGTGTTGTCTGCGCTGCGCAGTTGCATGCAACGTCTGAGCAGAAGGAAGAGTATGAGTAGGCGGTGAGGATGGTTGATGGAGAGGGGGGAAAGAGGAAAGGAGGAAGTGCAGCAATGAAAGAAGCAACGAGAAAACCCAACAAAGTGTCACACACACACACACACACACACATAAGCACACATCTCCCCACCCATCGAGCCCTTGCACTTTGCATCCTCTTCAATGCCTCCAACCAACCGCCAAGCAACTAACCATTCATTACCGTCCCCTCCCCGCCACGTCCCTCACCCTTCAACCCTTTGTCTCCCATACCCCAAAAGACGGTCAAACATTTTCAGCTGCGACGCAATTGGAAAACATCAATTGCGCTTCAAGAAAAATGCCCGTCAAACGGGCAAAGCCACCAGAACGAAAAACTGATGCCAAGGTCAAAGCTCGACTGGCAGATACCCTAGAATCAGACTAGACAGCCCAAAGGCAGCTCAAGAGATGCTCAAAACAAGAGTCAGCTTCTTTGGGGGAAGATCCTTTGCTTCTCCAGTTTGCTGAGTTCACTCAAGGCTTCCTTTAGAAAAGTACAGGGTATATTTCCCCCCTTAGAGCCCTGAGTAGATGCCTTGGCTGTCATTTATTTTTACAGGGTATCAAAAACTTAGTCAAAGTCTCTTAGACCAAAACCAATCATAATTCATAGACAGACAAATTAAGATCCGTAAATTGCCTTTTCTCACAGACACTCAAAGTTACGGAATACCCTGTAATTTTTTTTACAGCAAGCAGGGTGTACCAGAAACCTTTAGCAGGGTTACCTTTTGTGTGCCCCAGAAAATTAGTAGAAATAAAATGTTATTTTTTGAACCAAATTAGCGCCTTGATGTGGCATGCCCCTTACTTGCTTTTTACAGGGTATTCCCGGCACACACTCACTTTTTGTGGGCTTCCCTTTTTAATGAAATCATTAAGTTCTCGCAACTATTTTTTTTTATTTCTACCTTAGGGACCCTACCCACCCCCAACCCGCAGAGCCGCCCACCCACTCGCTGGCCATACCCCTTGAAGCCTTATTGAGTATTTAGTTTATGACTAAGCCCTAGTTTATGATGTGTCCCACAACCTACAGCCCAGAGCCCCACCCCCATCCCCACCATACCTACCCCTCCCCCTGCGCCAACCGCCTGCCTCCCTTCCTTCGATCAACTCAATCGTTCAGTTTTGAAGCGATAAAACGCAAAGTTTTTCCGCCAATTTCCACCATTGGGATGCCCCCACCACCCCCCTCAACGATCGTTATTTATATCCGTAATATCTCTTCCGTTCGGATGGAGTGGGGGCTGGGGTGGCGTGAGCCGTCGGCGTAGTGGCGTTTGAAACAAAGTTGCGTTGCGTTTAGAATTTATTAATTTACCGTTGTACTTGATTTTTTAATTGAGCGTCGCGAATTCGTTTGGCGCCAATTTCATTTTCACGCCGCCTGGCGCCAAGCTCCAAGCTTCAAGCTTCACTCCACAAACAACGAGTTGCAAGCGATGGTGACGGGGGGGCTGGTGGTGGGGTGTGGCAAGAGGCAAGCGCATTGGAAATTGGAAAATTGCTGCTCCGGGGAAAAGAGTTCCGTTAGTTTATGGCACTTTTCTTCATGCGAGAGTCTCTGCGTGTGTGTGTGTGTCTGTGTGTGTATGTGTGTGTGTGTGTATGAGTCTCGTCTGTGGGTGTTAATTTGATTATGTTTTTCACTTCTCTTCAATTGTGATTCGCATTATTTATGGTTTTTATACAACTTTTTCATTCCCTTCATCTTCTGCTTCTGCTTCTGCTTCTGCTTCTGCTTCTCTTTTCACTCCTTCTACCTCTCCCTTTTTCAGTTCCATTTTCATTTCCATTTCCACATTAAAAACCGTTAGTATCCATAAAGCTGCAAATGTGCAATTTTCTATGATCTTTAATGAAATTTTAAGCTTTTGATTCTGAAAATTTTTATTAAAATTCCCCTCTGAAAAATTGAGTTATGAGGCGGAAACTCCTTTTCGGTATTTCATTTTATTCATTTACAGCTCTTAAAAATCCTTCCTTTATCTCTTGACTCTCAAAACGTTATGCAATCCTTAAACACATGGCCAAGTAGATGCATCTTAATTTTCAGCTGAATACCCCTACCCAAAGTCGAGTTACACATAGGTTAGTCTACTCAGCATTCCTTTATAGTAACTTAAGGACTTTCTTTGATTACTACAAACATGAAGCCTTCCATAATCCTATATATGGTATCTGAGTAGACGCATCAAAATTTTCACTCGAGTACCCCTACCCAAGGTCGAGTTACAAATAGGTTAGTCTACTCTGCATTTTCCTTTATATGAAATACTCAACTTTCCCTTGTCACTAGGTACTTCAAACCTTCTATGATCCTATATACTATATCCAAGCAGACACATCTTAGTTTTCACCTGAATACCCCTACCCAAAGTCGAGTTACACATAGGTTAGACTACTCTGCATTTGCCTTTATATCAAATACTCAACTTTCCCTTATCACTAGGTACTTCAAACCTTCTATGATCCTATATACTATATCCAAGCAGACACATCTTAGTTTTCACTCGAATACCCCTACTAAAAGTCGAGTTATACTAAGATTAGTGGACGACCTTCAACTCTTTGCGTTTGTTTTTACTATACGAAGACCCACGAGGAATGAGGAATTCACTTCTCATTCAAAGATTTCGACTGAGCATCGTCTCGCCTCGGGCCCCTGTGATAAACAATCAGTGGGAACCAAAAAAAACCAAAAATAAAGAGAAAAAAACCAAAAAAAAAGGGTGAAACAACTGAAAAACTGAAAAGTTGAAAATCCGAATTATCGGATCGATGATCATTAAACAAAGAGACTTCTTCTTTCGCTTTCACTGGCAAAACGTAAGACGCGGTTCATAATTAAGAAACTCACAGACAAATTTAGAGATCCACTGGGCTCCACGGAGGCAAAGACCACGCCAGGGTCGGAGCTATTGGGGGGCTTCGGGCAGTTTATTAATGGGCCAACTTAGTGACAACTAAATGAGTGTTCGTTCAATTGAGTCACAAAGACCGGTTACAGGTTGGGGTCTCCAGGAAGGTGACGGTACGATGGTAGACAAGGGTGTGCGGTGGGGGGGCGAGTAGTTGGTGAGGATTGGGTAAGGAAGGGGAAGGGAGGTGCCAATTAAACGGAACAGGTGAACAAAGTGATCAAAGATCTAAGAGCCAAGAGAGAGGGTAGACAAAGGGGAAGGTAGAAGAAGAAGGTAGAGTAGGGGGTAAAGGCACCCAAAGCAAAAATAAAGAAGAAGAAAAAACCGAAACTTCGTTCAAAAAATATGCGCCGTTCATTTATCAAGTTTGAGATTCGCGTTAATGATTCGGAGAATGCGAAGTCTTCGATTTTGAGAAATTGTTGTTTTATGCTAAACAACAATAGCAACAACAACAAATGTATAAAAATAACAACAACAACAACAACAAACATATCAATAGATATAACAGCAACAATAGATCCAATAATATTCGAAGTCTTCGATTTTTGGTTTCGCCCGATTTTTATGCAAATCTCAAATATTTTCAACATTTTGCTGAGGCGACATTGTGTCTCGTCTTGTTGCCCATTAAAAATGCTAATTTTCAAAATTATTTTTTGCCAACGCAACGGGGGGAAAGGGAAATGGAAGAGAAGAAGAAGTTCGTGAGTGGAGTGGAGTGGAGTGGAGGAGTATGTGCTTCACCGTAGGGGTAGGAGGCGGCCGGAGGGCAACGAAGATCCAACAAAATTTTGTTTGCTCATTAACAAATGAATTAGCCAAAAAATGCTAACAGCAAAAGTCGATAAACAGCAGCAACAGCAATGAAAATAAACAAAGAAAACGTTTACGAAAGAGCAGAACCAAGAGAACGAAGGAAACCGACCGAGAAATACCCTAGGAATTAGAAATTAGCTCAATACACAGCAAAACTAATAAAAAATAATTAAAAAATTTGTCTTCCCAATATAAAAAAAATTTCGAATATAACGTTTACGAATGACACGAACAAAAGAGAATCAGGGACGAAAGTGATGAATGAAGAAAATTAACAGAGAAAAAGCCTAGAAATTAAGACAAATAAGAAACTCGGCGAAACTGAGATGCGCTGAAAAGTCTGTATATATTTTTTTCGGGCAAACCCCCATCTGCCACGCCCCCACCCCCGTACCCACAATCCAGCCAATTCGGTAATTTGTCTGTCACATTTATTTGGGGTTTTTACTCTCTTGTTTTTTTCTATTCCATTTCGAATTTAGAAAAGTTCCCGTAATTATGTTTACGAACGACGAGAACAAAAGAGAATCACAGATTAAGACGATGATGAAATACTCTTAAAATCTAAAATACAAAATACCAAAAAATGAAAGGCTTATCAAAATCGAACGCTCAAATTGGACCTTAAACATCTATAAATCTTATTTTTTTTTATGATCCCGAAACTATAGAAACCCAGAGAGAATGAGACCTAGAAACACCCTAGAAAAAATTAAATTATTTTAAAAATCAATCAATATTTAAATTTAAATTTTATAAATTTTTAAAAATATTTAAACTCATATCCCAAGAATTTCTTGATCATTTTATATATACATTTCCGGGACATATATACCAATTTCCTTAAGTCTGGTCACACTAGTCGACAGGTTTTTCATGTAGTCACCCATATACCAAATTTCGTAGTTTTATCCTTTCTAGTTCCCGAGTTCACATAGAACAGTCGTTGGTTTTTTAGTATATTTTTGATATATAAATATATTTTCTGCCTTTAAAAGCCTCAATCACACCCCTTGGGCAGCCTCCTCTTTTTACAGGGTATTGCAGACATAATATTTATCAAGAAAATCAAAGCGTAGACGACTTTAAATTTAGGAGGGAATATATACATATATATATATGTATACACATATACATATATAATATATATATTTATATTTATATATAGCAAAAGTCAATAAAACTTCAATAAAAATAAATTAAAAACGTCGCAAATTGATTTTTATGTGTCTGCCTAGGCCAATGGATCAAAAATTTAGCATAGCTTCTATGGGATTTACGGGTCTGTATGGGTTGTACGGGCTTTACGGGCTGTACGGGACGTACGTGGCATACGGGCATAAATTATAGATGGAGATTACGAAAATTAAGGGAGCTATAGAAATCAAAGATTATGTGAAAACCCAGCCAAAAGTCTGATTATTAAAGCAAATCCCCATATTATGGGACTGAGGTATACGAAATAATGAAATTGATAACATGGGCTCCATCAGATAATATAATATATACATATATAAACATATATGGATTACTGTGTACAGACACACATTCCCGATAAAGTAGAGATTCTCATATTCTCCATATTTCCCTTGCTTTAGCCCGAGTATTGATCGTGATATGTCAAAACTCTGCCAGTGACCCATTTATAACTCGGGCTCCCGACGATCCCCGAACACGTGACTTCGTGAATCTTTCAACGTTACTATCTCAAGTTCAACCACCTTTCCCACCCTGTACTTTCTCCATTTTAGGGGAGTAATACATGGAATTTAATGATCGACTAGATTCCAGATGAAGTCTGGATATTTTAAAAACTCATCAATCAAGATTGCCTTCAGTTTCCATTGTTATTCAGTCTATAGCCCGGCTATTGCCTGCGATATGCCAAGAAATGTCCGGCGGCCTATCGATAACTCGGATTTCTGTCAGACGATTAATATGAATTTCGATCCGATTGTTGGTCATGGAGAGTCATGGCTTTGGTGAGGCATGAAATCGTCTGGGGAACATCTAATGATTGTCAGGCCATCGCTCATACTAAGCGAGCTCTAAGTTATATCATATCAGGCCAATTGACTATTTTTAGTAGCACTCACTAATGTTGTATCTTATCATAAGGTATTCCGATTATCGCGAGTTTCGGGCTTTCGGTCTCACAGCATTTTTGGTTTGCCAAATTTTTTGTCAGAAAAATTTACATCGAAATTATGCGGCGCATAGCACGGCAGATGCACGCAGCAGCTACGGCAGCTACGGCAGCAGCAGCAGGCAGCAGCAGCAACATCAGCTAAAGCAAAAGTAACAGCAACAACAATACGAAAAGGCAAGGCGGCAGAAATATGTGACGCGAGCAGCGACGTTGGCAGCGCGCAGCGAACTGCAGTGGCCCTCAAACGTTGTTTCCCCTTTATTTTAATGTTTTGTTTTCGCTGCGTCTCGCTCGCACGACCAGTCAGTACCTCTCGCTCGGCAGCGCGTTCGACTTCCGTTCGTTTTTGTAGTTCAAACGTAAACGAGAGCAGCAGCACAAGCGACGTCGGTGGCAGAGCAGATAGACAAGTGAATTTTCACGCACACACATGAACGGAAAATGCGCGCGCTTTGACATGAAATGGAAACCAAAACAAGGAACACTCTGGAAGCGAAACGACAAACCATTCTCTTGCCTCACTCTTAAAATGAATTGTGGAAGATGTGGAATGCATTTGACATAAAATGAACGCAACGCAGTCATAAGCAAGCGAAGAGCAAAAACGAACTGCTCCTCTCTCGTTCTCACTCACTCACTCTCTCTCTCTCTGCTGTTCTCTTACCTCCTTTTCGTTTCCATTTCTCTGATCAACGCAACTCCGATCAGCGCAAATAGTTCAAATTCCACTGTAGTATTTAATTGGGGGAAACACACTGCACACACACACACATATATATCTATACATACGCATACACGCATGTACATATATAGGCAGGCACGTAAAAGTACGGACACAAAAAGCTGCATAAAGAAGGAAACAAAACTGCAACAGCAAAAAAAAAAAATCAAAAAAACATTTCAATACAAATCTGAGTCAGAATTTGTTTTTGTCGTTATTTGTTAAGTTTGAATTATTTTATTTATTTTACTTTTGGGTTTTTCTTGTGCTGACGAATTTGTTTACAAATTAAAGCATCGAGATAAAAATGCACATAAAACTGTACAACAAGTGCGTCATTGTGTCATAAATAATGCAACGATAACTACTCTACGAAAACAACTGCAGCGTTTTCCAATTCAAAATGGAATAACGGCACATTTGCAAATTAGGGCAACAAAGGGGCGGTAAAAAGGGGTGACCTCTGTTGTTGCTTTTTCTGTTGCCGATGCATCAGCGATCGTTGCATCTAACGGTGACATACCTCCTTGTGGGGTGGTCCCCCATGCCATTGAGAATACAATCCACACGCACACAAGCAGACACACACGCATGCAGTGGCATATGGACGAACACCTACACAAGCAGCAAGCAGCAGGCAGCAAGCAGCAAGCAGCAAGCAGAGGCAGCAAGCAGAGGCAAAAGCAGAGGCAGAGGCAGAGACAGAGGCATCAGTGCAAGGAGCTGTACTACTTCAATGCACTGCACATAGTGGCCCATAGTCCACAAGTCGTACGCAAGCTGACAAAAAACGAATGAGATCGGAACAATGCGAAACGAAACGAAGCGCTAGTCGAAGCCCAAATGAACAGCCAACCTCTCTCTCTCCCTCTCTTTAAAAATGTTGAACGCTTGTGCACTGCCACACGTTTCGTTTCGATTTGAACGCTTGGGACGCTCAAGCGGTGACGGTTTGTTGAGGTTGTTCAGTTCCATTTGAAACTTTTTACCGTTTGGTTGGATGCGCGCTTCACAGAAAACACAAAGTAAAAATTGCCTAACCGTCGTTTCTGTTTTTCTTGTTTTGTTTTGTGATACTCTTCTCTGCCGTCTACATCAACGGGAGTTCGGAAAGTTCGCGCGCGCCAAACTGTAAAAGGAAGAAGCCAAGGGAAAATCATTAAAGCATTAAATAATAAAGAACACAAATTTCAATTAAATAAATAAATAAATCAAAAAAAAAAAAATAAATAAATAAAAAAAGATACAAATCATAAATAATAAAGAAATTGAAGACATATATCTCGTCGTGCTTACGTGCGTTCTTCATTGTATTTATTTTTTTTATTAGTGTCTGTGTGATTCACTGTTAACCATAAACAAAACAATTAAACATAAAGAAAACTAAAAACCAAGTACATTAATTGGACAGAGACAAGTGAGAAGTGAAGACTAAGTCAAAGGAAATGGCAACAAATCTAAATGCAACAGCAGCAATAATAACAACAACAGCAACAAAAACAAATACAACTACAACAACAACAACTGTCGTCGCTCAGAACACTTAGTTTCTTAAAAAGGATCCCAGTTGAAGTGCGACCAAAGGCAAGCTTTGGGCTCCACACTCAACGCCTTTGCTGCAGTCTTCAAAATCTTGTGCGTGTGCCTGTGCGCGGCTCCAGCGGAGATTCCCCACGGCACACAACCACAGCCAGACACAAACAACACATACACGCCCCCCGCCCTCAAACGGCCTACTCATGAAATGCAAAAGTTGGTCCAATAAAATCAACAATTTTGTTGTCCGAAGACTCAAATCCATAAAGGTAAATATCAACTTCAAATTAATTCTAAAATCGAGAGCGCAAAAATTTGTCAAGTTTTTTCCTTAAATTTAAAAATCTTAAATATTTATATTTTAAAAAGTGGCAAAAAGTTTTTTTGTGTTTAGAAATTAAACTTAAAATAAAATTAAATAATAAAATATTTTTCTATTTCTACAAATTTTCGAGAAAATCTTGAAATTCAGAAATTGCAAGTTTTGAAGTTATTGAAAATAAAAAAAAAAAATAATTTCCAAGATCAAAATATTTTTTTATCACAAAAATTTCAAGTGACAAAATTTTTATTCAAAATAATCAAATTAAATTAAAAAAAAAAAAAAAGATCTACAATTTTAAAACAAAAGAAATAAATTATTTTTGCCTTTATTTAAATTAAATAAAGGAAATTAAATTTTTACCTTTATTAAAATTCAATAAAGAAATAAATTTTCTTTGTTTTCTATATGAAAACATGAAAAGGAGCGGAATTAAAAAAATGTGAGAAATATTCATTTTTCTTTATTAAAAGTAAACAAGAAATTTTGAAAGAAATTCCCTAAGAGAGGAGCAAGAGGAAACATAAGCGAGATAAATAGTTTATTTGGTTCACTTTTATTTTATTTATTTATCTTAACTGCAACGCGAATAACAACACAGAAAATGAAAACGAAAATGAAACTGAACAAAACGAACACAAAAACTACAACTAAATAATAAATCAGTTTATTTATTTATGTTTGTAATCAGACGCTTAGCTATCCCCGCTTAACGGTAAGCCTCTGCATCGGACGCTGGCGCGCGCTTTCCTGCCTCCACATCTCCTTCTCCGTCTCAGTCTCCATCTCCATCTCCCACTCACACTTTGTTTCCTTTTTGCGCCTTTCACTTGCTCGCACACACAGTCATGCTCATAGATATACCGTGGCACAAGCACAGACAAATGCATATTTTATAATATTTATTTACATTTACATTGACGTCGCCGTCGTCGTTGCCGTCGCAGTCGCAGTAGACGTCGATGCTTACGCTAACGTCATAGTCGCTGTTGCTGTCTCGTAGCCGCGCCCCGCCATTTGTTTTGTTTACTACGAGCTTTTTCCTCCGCCGTTCTTTGTTGTTGTTGTTAGTGTTATTATTGTCTCTTGTTTGTGTCTTGTCTTTTGCCTTCATTTTCGTTTCACACAGCAGCAGCAGCAGCAGTAGACATATACACATGCACACAAGCACATGCCTAAATAACACACGCGCGCAACATAGGCACACAAATATTTTGTTTTGTTCGCCGTTTCCTTGTCCTTGTCGCCTTGCCTCTTCTCTTCTCCTCTTCGTTATGTGTGTGTGTATGTGCGTTCGTGTTTTTCCACCCGACGTTTGTTGTTGTTTATTTTTACATTCTCATCGTCGTCAACGTCGTCATCGTCGTTGTCGTCATTGTTGTTATTGTTGTCGTTTTACGCGCGCTCTCTTGTGAGCTACAAATTCTTGAAATTCTTCTTCTGTTTTCCTTTTATTTTTTTTTTCTGTTTTTTTCCTCAATTTTTACGTTTATGCTCGTAAGAGTGTGTGCGGTATGTGTGTGCTGAACGCCGCACATTTTTCCAGCGGGAAAACGAGTTTTTCCAGGCATCGGCATCGCATACATTCTTCTTCTTGCTTGTTTACAGTTAGGAATGCGGGCGCCTCTTGAATTTCGAAAAGAGCAACGAAAACAAAACCTGCGTACTCTCTCTTACACGAGTGTTCATTTTGTGGATGACATCTATGCATATACATATGTACATGCATGCATGTGTAATCTATGTTTTGGTGTGTAAAGAGAGGGCATGGATTTCATATGTTTCTTTGGAAAAACAAGACAACATTAACACACATACAGTCAAAGCACAAACAAACAGACAGCAACAATTATAAAGCATGTTTAATGTACAACAATTACCAACATCAGCAACGAGCGCTCACTCTCATTCTCTCAATTTGTATGATTACTTCTCGCTCTTATTCTCTCTTTTGACTTGTATCATAGTGTAACTGTATGTGTGTATCTATCTCTCACGACCTGGCGCGCAACTTGTTCGCCTTGTAAAAAAAATTGAAGGCGCCAGCCAAGCAGCAACAACAACAGCAACAAATCTCATTGAGCAGCGGCTGCGCTGCTTTGGCCCCATTATGAACACATTGGCGACGCTTGACTCTGAAGCGTTCGTTCGTCTACGTTCGTCTTTGCTCTCTCGTGTTTAGCTCTCTTTAGCTCTGCCTGTGCCACTGCTGCTGCTGGCTTGTAGGGGCTCACATCTTTTGTGTTTTTCACTTCTGATTAGTTTTTGTGGCGCTTTGAAACCGGACGTTTCGTTTCGATTGTGCACGCGTTTCGTTCACACACACACATATACGCCCCAAGCCACTACTGTGTGTCTATATGTCTTTGCCTGCCTATGTGTGTGTACGTGTGTGTGTACTCTCCTGCTCTCAACGCGATTAAATAATACTCCACAAAAGGCCAAACAAATTACATAAAAAATCAAGAGGCAGAAGCAGCAGCACTAACCGCAGTTCGTTCTCATTGCATAAATTGTTGTGTTTTCGTTTTTTTTTTTTTGTCGTTAGTCCAATTGTTTTCGGTTAGTAATAGTAGACAAAATTTACCGTTTCGAAAAGAAGTTCCTAAATAGACCTACGCATACATATACGTACGTGTTCATACACAATACATACGTACACAACACAAGAACGTTTTTTTTGGATTTTTTTTTTGTTTCGTTGCTGGCAATGGAATTTTTTTGATGTGGATTATCAAAGAACGAGGAACAAGCAAAAGAAAGTGAAAAAAATTAATAAGCAAATTAATAAATTAATATATATAAACATATATATATATATATATAAATATAAATACGTATATATAAATATACATATATCAATATAAGAATATATATACTCAAGTTCTATCTACAAACATAAAACTCACACGCTTGAAAATACGCGCGCGCATCTTCTTCTTCTGCCTGCGTGCCTGTGCCTGTGCCTGTGCCTGTGCCTATGCCTATGCCTGTGCCTAGCCTGTCCTCTCAGTGCGTGGCCCATTGGAATTTGTACCGTAAAACGCAATTACAACATAAAATACACAAACAGAGCGCTTCCAACCAGACACAGCGTAAGTGTAAGCAAGAGCGCAACAGTTTAACGAGCCTATGAATGGACGAGTGCGAGCAAGCAAGCGCGCGAGAGCCATTTTGAAGTTGGAGTTTTGAGAGACAAACCGATAGCGAGAGCCCGTTTGGTGCTCCAGTTGGAGTTTGCTGCATGCATTTGTTATTGTCGTCCCCTTTATGTAGTGTTTATGTTTTTTGCCTGCATTTTCATTCATAAGCGCAGTTATCTTTGTGCTTTCTGCTTTTTGCTCTGACTCTTTCCGACACGTTGCCTGTTAGGCTTTGACTTAGTGCTCATAGTATTATTTTTCTCTCCCCGTCTCATTCTCTCTCTCACACTAGTTTTTATTTATTTGTTTTTGTTGTTTGAATATCCTAAAAAAAATTTTTAAGTCTTTAAGTTTAGGTCTTTTATTGTTTTTACATGTACATATTCAATTCATTTGAGTTCTAAAAGCAACACAATCGTCACACCCCCTCGTCCAATTCTGATGCCGAAAATATTTGAAAATTCCAAGTGTTCGCATTCCCAATGCAGGTACCGTAACAATCGTAACATTCATAAGAATCCTAAGAATCGTTGAACATTTTGAAAACTTGATAAATTCAGGGTTTTACCCACCACGCACCCACCTCACACATTCAGACACCATGTGTGTGTGTGTGTGTGTGTGTGTGAGTGTGTGTATATATATATATGTACATATATTTCCAGTCGTTCTATAAAGATACCTCCAATACACTTGATCTTAACGAATCTCAACAAATTATGCAAAACATGTCGCAGAGCAAAGAAAAAAAACAACAAATAAAAAATAAAAAGATACTCGTATTATTATTATTGCTCAAAGCCCCGACAAGACCAACAACAACAACAACAACAACAACAACAACAGCAACAATAATAAAAAAGAGTATTTTTTATTAAGAAGCAAGCTAAAAATATAAACAACAAAAAATCCAAAAATTTCCGCGAATTTTTCGCTGGTTTTATTTTTGTTGTTTTCCTTTGCTATTTAATTTTCAGCAAACGTGGTGAAAGGTGTGGTGGGTGTCTTGGATATGTGCGAGGGGTGCGATCGGTGTCGTGTCGGGGTCGGGTCTCGGGTACGGGTACGGGCTAAAGGGGAACTGCTTTTGAATAGGAAAATAATAAACGATCTGTTACAAACATTAAACATTTTTAAAATCAAACAAAAGATTTTTATTTAAATACTGAAAAACCTGATTTTACATTTTCCGAATATACATATTCATTCTATACTAAATCGATCCTATACTATATAAATATATAAATATATAAATATATATTCATATATTTATATATAGAGAGCTCATGTATATAAATGAAATATTATCCCCACAGTAAAAGCTCAGGCGAGCTTTTAACTGTTAATAGTAAGAACTTTTGGTTAAACTTTTATTAAACGACTTTTTACCTATCTATGGGTGATTTTAGACTCTGCTAGAAAAATCGATATCTGTGCATAGATCGATCTTTATATATCTTGGGGTCTTCATAGAGCACTAAAAATTCGATTGTTGCTAGTAAAAAAAAAAAAACTAGAAAAACTTGCTAATCCATTGGCTAAAGTCAAAGATCAACTTGGAGGAGTAACTTTATTCCAAATGGGGGGAAACTTGGGAGATCGGTTGACGCGACTGGAAAGTTACTTAAGTCTTCCAGTGGAAAAGAAAAGGATTTCTTTATTTGCTTTGCTTACGTGCGAGTTTCCACGATTCGTGAAAAAAGCAAAATAAACAAAATTTAGAAATCATAAATATTTTTTTTTTTTCGACTTTAAATGCTTTCATTTATTTTCTTTTTTTTTTATGTTTATTTCATGTTTATGTTTAAATAAACAGTTCTTCGAGCTTTTTGTTATTTTCTTTATTTTATTTATTTTTTTTTTAATTTTTTTGTTTATATTTAGCGCATTTCTTGACTTTGGCCACATACAACGAGCGAGGGAGGCGACACCTTTTCTATGCCTCCTCCCCTCTCCATTCCTCTGACCACCCACTTGCCCCCCGCTGAGCGTGAATGTATTTTCGTTTGCCTGCATCTATGCAGTCTTGCATCTCTTTCTAATTATATTGCTTGCCATCTCTTTCATGTGGTTGGTTGCAATTCGCGCGCTAGACAAATATTTTTATTTATAAAACTAAATAAGTGGCCGGGGGGTGGTGAGGGGTGATCACAGTGATACATTTTGGGTATATCTTTGAGATGGCGACGAAGCGACAATAAAATAGATTCATTTAAATGTCATTTTCGTCTAGACGACAGCGACGACGACGACGACGACGGATAGATGAGAGGGCGAGAGGGGTGGGTGCTGGTGTGGAGCTGCCGGGCGTCGGATCAGATCGCGTTTGAATAGATATATATAAACAAATGTATACATAGAATAAATAGCAGGGAATCAGAGGTGCTTGCGTGTGTATGTGTGTGTGTGTGTGCGTGTGCTCACTTGGTGATACGCCCACTCGCAAAAGAGGGGCGCGTTCCAGTTGTGTGTTGGTCCATATTTAAATACCCTGCAAATGGGACTTCTAATGGCTGGGCAGTTCGATCGTTGGAAGGAAGGGAACGAACTGCGAGACAGAGAGACATGTGGGATTGCAGGGTATCTTTTGGTCGGCTATGGGTTTTTTTGGGAAAGTTTCGTGTTTCTTGAAAATTTATTAAATTTCGTTATTTGAAAATTTTCCCAACATGAAGGAGATAGCAATAGGGCTGCATAGGATGATGAGTGAAGGAGAGAGCGAAAGGGAAAGAGAATGGTGGAGAGGTGAATGAAGCGATAAATAAATGAATGAATAGCCAAATAAAAGCAAAGATCGAAACAAAGATAATGCCTTAAATGGACCGATAGGTCGATCGATAGCCTCGATAGATGTTATCGATACAAATCGAATGATATTTCCTGTTACTTTTTTTTGTGTTTGCTTTGTTATAATTTTATTTGATTTGTTTTTGTTTTGTTTCTCGCTCTTTCTGCTTAGTTACCAGCTTTGGGTTTTTTTTATTTTATTTTATTTTTTTTTCGTTGAGTTTTTATGGCTTGTGGACAATTTCGCAGCCTCCCAAACATCTTTCGATCAGTGACGCAGATCGAAGATCACAAAGATGAAGCGAAAAAGAGAAGCAAACGATCTTCTGATAGGAGAGTAAAAAGGAATGAGAAAATAAAAGTAGGTTGCTTGTCGGCAAAGTTCAAAAAAATGCAAAAAATAAAAAAAAAATATACATAAACATAAAAAAAAATTGAAAATACAATTTAAATAAGAAAATAAAAATAAAAAATTTAAATAAGAAAATAAAAAATAAGAAAATAAATAAAAAAGCAAAAATAAATAAATATGTAAATAAATAAAATAAATAAAATAAATAAAATAAATAAAATAAATAAAATAAATAAAATAAATAAAATAAATAAATAAAATAAATAAATAAAATAAATAAATTAAAAATGAATAAATTAGTAATTATAAAGTAAATAAAAAAAAATAGATAATAAATTTAAATAAAATAAATAAGTGAATTTAAAATTTAAAAAAATATATATAAAATAATAAATAAAATTTAAAAATTAAAATTAAATTGATCATAAAATATGAACAATAAAATAAAAATTTAAAAATTTAAAAATTTAAAATTTTAAAATTTTAAAATTAAAAAAAAAAATTAATTATTTACTTATATATTTTATTTTTCGATTGTTTGATTTTGTTTATCGTTTAATTAAATTAGGTACTTAGTGTGCGGGTGTGCGGGTAGTGTCCGTGTCTCTATGCGTGTGTGTGTGTGTGTGTGTGTGTGTGCTAGAGGAGCACGAGGGATGACGTCATGTCTCAAAATTGAAAAACTAATCGAACAACATTCCAAAAATTTGTATGACGCACCGCGTGGCGGGGAAAGGAAATTATTTTCATTGACAAAAGCCAAAAATCGAATAGAAGAATAAAGAAGGAGAAGCAGATGGAGGAGGAGGAGGAGTAGGAGGAGGAGGAAGATTGAGCGATTGAGAAAGTACTTCTCACATATTTCTTGTCGCTGTTGTTGTTGTTGTTGCTGTTGTTTTCTTTTGAAATTTCTCTAATGGGGAAACCTTTGACTTCACACAATCTCCACGCGGCGCGAGCGGGAGGCAGGGGGCGGGGGGAGAGAGGGAGAAAGCGAGAGTTTGATTAATGGAATTCTAAGGCATTTCCAATACTGAGGATCGTCTTCCAGTCATCCACCTTCCCAGGCGATTCTTTCATAAGTTTTATTTTCTCTCTTTTGTTTTTTCCTTTTCTCTCTTTTCTTTTTCTTTTTCTCTTTCTTTTTTTTTTCCTTTTCTTATAAATTTTTAATTTTTCGACCTTTAAACACTTTTCAATGCTTTACATGAAGTCAGCCGATATTAAGGGTCTTTGATTAAAATTTATTGCCAATCGGCATAAAGTTATGTATGACAGTGTGTGTGTGTGTGTGTGTGTTTGGGTGTGTGTGTGGCTGCCGTCTTTGACTTTCATTGACGCATTCGCTCACCTTGTTTTTATTTAAATTTTTCTGTTCTTGTTGTTGTTTTTATATGGAATTTATTTTTTTTTTTTTGCTGTAGTTGTGGTTATTCTCTCAGTTGTTGTTGTGATTGTTTTTGTTTTTGTTGTTGTTTTTGTTTATTGTATTTTGCATGCGTTTTGCATAATTTGATAATTTTGGGTCTCCAATACGCGAAACTCGTCACAGACAACGCGTCTGCTTGGGCCACCCCAACAGCCCGTCTGCCCTTCACACACCTTCGCTCAGTCTCAGTCTCAGTCAGTCACTCTGTCTGTCTCGCTCTCGCCCATCTTACGATCTTGTCAGCAAGCCGAATAACAACATAAAAAAAAAAATAAAAAAAAAATAAAAAAAAAATAAAAAAAAATAAAAAAAAATAAATAAATAGATAGATAAAAAAAAAGAAACAAAATCAAAATCATGATTTTTTTTATGTTTTTATTTTTCTTCCTCTTCTCAAATTCCCATACTTAATAGAAATGTAAACAGGTGGCAATGAACTTTACTTGATGATTTTCGGCCGTCGATCCCCCCGCCCGACCGCCCCCCTTCCCTAGTCTATGTCTATGATATTTGTTGTGTCTTTTAATGCTGGCAAGTCCTTGAACCCGGAAAACAATAACAATAACAACTACAACTACAACTAGAAGTAGGCAAGCAGTGGGAGCGAGATGGCAATAGTCTGAACTTGACGTCAATGGCGGGGCGACCGTTGGGACCACCGCCGCCGCCGCCACAGCGACCGCGACTGTGACTGCGACTGCGACTGCGACTACGACTTCGACCGAGCACAAGTACAAGCGTATAAAGCATAGGCCTGAAAAGCAGACATAAAGAAAAGACAAAAAAAAAAAAAAAGTATATAAAATGAGCTTCTTGTCTGTCAGACAGTCGGCTGCTGCCTTTTGTGGACCTGTTCTTGTTCTCTTCTTCTTGGTCTTGTTTCAAGTTCCGCTTTTGCGTGCCGTTTTTCTATGTGTTATTGTTTTGACTTGCCTGCATGTGTGTGTGTGTGTGTGTGCTGGTCGCGACTGCGCGCTTTAATTTATTGCGTTTTCAATTTTACAAGTCAAGCTGAAGGCACACACACACACATGCGCAAACACATACAGACGCACGCGCAACTTTGATTGATTGTTACTCAATGATCTCAGACGCATTTTTGAAGCGCTCTCTCTCTCTCTCTCTCTCTCGCTCTCGCTCTCTTTTACTCCTTATATTTGGAATGTCTATTTAATCATTTTGTCTCTTTCTTTTCCCGTCTCGTTTCGCAGATTAACGGTACACAACAAATTCAATCGCCAAGCAGCGCCGCGAGCATTGCAACCGCCGCTGCCGTTGTAGTCTCTGCTTCGAGCAGCAGCTGCAACAGCAACATTGAACAGCAGCAGCAGCAACAACAACAACAGCAGCAGCAGCAGCAGCAACAGCAGCAGCAGCAGCAACAGCAGCAGCAACAACAGCAACAAGTGAATAAAGCGGCTGCGACCGCAACAACAACAACGGCAACAATGCCGGCAATGCCAAAAGAAAAAGCAACAACTGCAGTGTCCTTACCCGAACCAAATTTCTCGACACTAAAATTGACGGAGTTGGCGGCTGTAGTTGGTGCGATGGCCACCACAGCGGCAGCGTCGCGTCTGCATCAGCAACATACGTGCGGCTGTGGGGCTGCATCGGCAACGGCGACGCCGACGACAGCAGCAACAACCCCAGCGGCGGCAGCAACAGCAGCGATCGCAGAGAACAACAACAATAATAACAACAACAGCAACAACGGTCGCTACTGCAGAACCAACAAGTATCTGACACACGGTAGGTCACAGTTACAGTCACAGTCACAGTGACAGTCACAGTCACAGTCACGGTGACAGTAGCAGTTACAGTCACTGTTACAGTTATTGTTACAGTTGCAATTGCATTCATTGTCACAGTAACAGTTTGAGTCACAGTCCCAGTCACAGTCACAGTCACGGTGACAGTAGCAGTTACAGTCACTGTTACAGTTATTGTTACAGTTGCAATTGCATTCATTGTCACAGTAACAGTTTGAGTCACAGTCCCAGTCACAGTCACAGTCACGATGACAGTAGCAGTTACAGTCACTGTTACAGTTATTGTTGCAGTTGCAATTGCATTCATTGTCACAGTAACAGGTTGAGTCACAGTGACAGCAGCAGTCACAGTTGCAACAGTCACAGTAACAGTTACAATCACAGTAACAGCTACAGTCACAGTAACAGCTACAGTCACAATAACAGTTACATCTTCAGCAACAAAAAAAAACCTTACAAAGGAACTTGTCAACATGTTGCTAAACTTTTGTTCTTCTTCTTCTTCTTTGCTCCCGTTTCGCCACAGGCTACACATCGCCGTTGGCAGCAGCAGTGGCCAGCAACAGTTCATCAGCGGTTTCAACGCCGCGACGCCTTCAAATTGGATGTCCTGGGGCGATACTCCAGCGCCATCTGCAACAGCAGCAGCAGCAGCAGCAGCAACAACAGCAACAACAACAACATCATCACCAACACCAGCACCAGCATCAGCAACAACAACAGGAACAACAAATGTCATCATCACCGCCAGCAGCACAACAACAGCAACAGCAGCAACAACAACAGCAGCAGCAGCAGCTGCAGCTGCAGCAACAACAAGCGGGGCAGCCCTACCGAAGGTCACCAAATGATTTTATTTTTGGCCGCTACATCGGCGAGGGAAGCTTCAGCGTCGTCTACCTGGCGGTGGATATTCACTCGCGGCGCGAATATGCAAGTAAGTGCACCCACACACTCATACACCCATACACCCACATACCCACCAACACACATATACAATCAAAAATCGCGTACCTCCTGTAAGAGCGAGCGGCATTTGTGGGGCTGCTTTGGCGCCAGGCGATAGCGAAAAATGCGGTCGACGGCGGCGCCAACGCCAACGCGCCCGCCTGTCACCTGCTGTTGTGGCTGCTGCCAACAAATCACAGCGACACGCACATATATACATTTATGTATGTGTGTGTGTGTGTGTGTGTGCACGCACATAATGAAACGAAAAACCAGCTGTTTCTGGTTTTTCTTTCGCTAATGAACACTTCGTGTTGATGTTTGTCGGGTGAGAGACCAGCAACATTGTAAGTCGAAGCGACTGTTGGGTGACAGGCGACAAAATTGACCAATTGCAGTAACAAAAAGTGAAATGAATCAACATAGGCACACATACAAATACACATGCAAATACAAGCACACATGCAAGCAACAAATAGAAGCATACACTGAGCTTTATGCCAATCAGCAGTTGGCAACAGGCCGGCCGCAGCAGTAGGTGACAGCAGCAGGGAGGGAGGGAGAATGAAAGAATGGGAGAGTGCAAGTGTGTGTGTGTGTGAGTGGAGGAGTGGGAGATGCTGCAGCAACATGTTGATTACAAACATGTTGATTTGTTGCTATCTCTGGGCTCACTGGTCACTCGCTATTCACGTGACCAATGTTTTGATGCACAAACAATCGTATCTACGTACACGTATGTGCTTGATTTTGTTTGCCTGAGTGTGTGTGTGTGTGTGTGTATATACTTTTTTATAAACACACATGTGCACACACATATAAACATATTGAAAATTTCATCAGAGAGCCAAAACCTTAGCTAATGGCACTTTTATCTCGCAACTTAACAAAATGAATACAAAGGCTATGAATAGGGGACACACACACACACACATATATATATATATATATATACACACACTCAAACACATTTACTTTTTGCTGCTTTTGACGTCTTTTGATAATCAACACATCAACAAAAGCCACAGCAACTGCGACGTCGTCGCTGTCGCCTCTGCTCTGATAACGCGACAGAAGCCACAGCCACAGCGACAGAGGCGGAGGCAGAGGCAGAGGCAGTCGCAACTGCGACGCCCTCACGCAATTGACAACAGTTTCCTTTTGTTGTTGGTGTAATTTGTTTGTTTGTTTATCGATTATAACTAAAACGCCATAGTCAGTCGTTGTTGGCTGCCGCCTGCCGCCTGCCGCCTGCCGCCTGCCCAACGACTCTCAAGATCAGCTGCTAAACAAAGTCGTCAACATGACGGGCAGCGGGTGATAAAAGCGGCTACACACTGAGAATGAGTGTCTCCCGCCTCATAACAGTTATATATTTATATACATATACATGTGTGTGTGTGTGTGTGTGAATCTGCAAAGCATAAGAGAAATTAACAGATAAATGACAAATCAATAAAACTTAACGCCAAAACAAAGTTGAGGCCTCGGCACGTGCCGTTTGTCACCACAGAATTTTACAGCATGTGCATTTTTTTTCTTCTCTTTTTTTTTTAACGATGAATGCAAGTGCAGCTACAATGGGTGCAATGTATATAGATGGAACGAGAAGAGAGAGTGAGAGAGGAGTGAGGAGTGAGGAGTGGGGAGCGAGGGGAAAGCGCACACACAAAACGCAAACAAAAACAATGACAAAAGAAAGAAAAGAAAAGCAAATGGCGCGTGTCTCTTAAAAATAAAAAAAAATAAAAAAAAAAAGCTCTGACTTGTGCTTTTGTTGTTGTTTGTATTTCTGCTGATAAAGCAAAAGTCTAACAGCGACGGCAGCAGCATCAGGTGCATGTAAGCAACAACAACAACAACAACAACAGCAGCAGCAGCAGTAAAAGCACAAGTGCAAGTGCGCAATGCGTTAACAGTCGAATGTTGTTGTTGGTTTTTGCATTTGTTGCTGTGCGGGCGAGGCAGACAGAGCGAGACAGATCGAGAGAGAGAGAGCGGGAGCGAATCTTCATTGACGCTTGCACGAGCGCATTTGATGTACCGTTAATTGGTGCATGAAAAACGCAGTAGCAGCAGCAGCAACAACAACAACAACAGGTTAACAGAACAAGCTGCTGTCTCGCTCTCGCTTCATTAGCTAGTCGCACGTCAAATGTGTTTCGCACTTTTGACTTAACAGCTGTTGTTGCTCTTACTTAACATAAATGTAAACGTATATACGACGAAGTCACACAATTTGAAGGTCAACATATGTTTTTTGAATAACCCAATGTCTCCCTTGCTCTCTCTCTCTGTCGCCTTCTTTCTTTCTACCTTTCCCCATCATTTACTAGCTTTTATTACTTTTGTGCATCGAATGAACAGCTTCGATTTGTAGCCAATCAAGTTACCCCCCATCCGTCCAACAGTTGGTTACTTGAGCAATAAATGTGACTGCAAAAAAAAAAACAATCATAATTTGTATTACGCTCGTTTCTAATTTTTGTTTATAATTTGCTTATAAACAAAGCGAACGGCAACATTTTATGGACATGTCTGGCAACATGTTGCCAACTGTAACGCCCACTCTCGCGTTCTCACGCTCAATAAACAGCTGCTGTTGCCGCCCACAAGCGCCTCGCTAAAAACCCCGATCACCCGATCCCCCAAGTACACGTTTCGTTTTCATTTCGTCGGCTGCTGCTTTTGCCGCCGTCACCGTCGCCGCCGTCGCTGCCACTAATGTTCCCATTCCCATTCCCGTTCCCGTTCCTTGGACAGTTTGTGTCACATGCATGAGGTGCTATGAAGTATTCGAGGGGGCGGTGGATAAATTTTGCTCTACATATCTACATACGTTCATGAAAGCATGTGTGTGTGTGTGAGTTTGTCTCGGATGTGTTGTTGCTTTACGGCGTCTGATTGACGCGCTACGCAAATTCTTTTTACGCATTTTCACATTGTCTCCGCTTGGCGGCTATTTCATCATTCGCCGCAAATCGCATTTGCCGTGCGTGTTACTGTGTAATTGCTTTTGTTGTGCGACAGAGATAGCAATAGCGTTAGCAACAGAGCAGCTGTTAGCGGCAGTTTTCCGCGCACATTTCTGTTACCTGAAGAATCAACACACACACACACTAAACAGACAAAAGAAATGGCAGCAACAACAACACGTGCTGCTCTTAATCCCGCGACAGCTGCAGCTGCAATTGACGAGATCTTCAGAAATTTTTCACTCGTGGGAACTTCACGTGAACTTCTTTTATTCTTTCTTTGTCTTTCCCTTTCTTCTTTACCTCCCTTGTCGCTCTGCACCCACACGCAGCGTCGATCAACTTTGAACTGTAACTGGTACCTGGAACACAGTGGCAAAGCACACACACACACACACATACACACACACACACATACAACGCGCACAGCACTTCTTTCGGACATTCAACTGTTTGCTCTCCTTTCACGTTTCATATTCCACGATGGACCTAGTTTTTTTTTTAGTTTAGTTTTTAGTTCAGTTTCCCAGACAACGAAGCTGGCAATTTTGGCCAGTGAACTCTTTGGCTCGTTAAGTTTTTAGTAGCTTTACCTTTTCATGACACTTCTGAGTCAAACGCTTGTTTTGTCTTGTCTTGTCTTTCGCTCGTCTGCGTTTGTGTGTGTGTGTGTGTGTGTGTGTGTGTATGTAAGTGTTTGTGTTTGCTCCTTGTACGTCGGCCCCTTCTTTTGTGTGGTATTTTTAATTACAGCAGCAGCTGCGCAGCCGCAGCTGGCTGAGGGTATTTAACCTTTGCATTACCCCCTTACTCTCGCTCTCTCACTCACTCTCTCTCTCTCCTCTCCTTTCACCTCTGACGCCCGCGCTCTTTCTCTCGCTCTCGCTTGCTCATATGTAACATAATATCGAAGGATTTAGGTCATTCAACTTCGCGGTGGATCCTTTCGCATATCCCTTTTGGCTGATTCATAACAAAGTTTTCTTCTGCTGTTGCTGCTTCTTCTTCTTCTTCTTCCTCTTCTTCTTATTGTTCCTTTTTATTGCACCTGCGCGCATAAATTTTTTTTATGTTTACTGCAGCTGTTGTACGTCAGGCGGTGGCGGTGGCGGAGGCGGAGGTGGGGATGGAGGATTGTGTCAGATTGTGTTTTTATAAACACATATACATATATATAAATGTGTGTGTGTATGTGTGTGTAAATACGTACAATATATAAATGTGCGTTTGCAGCACGTGGCAAGGCCAGTTACTCCCCTAACCCCGTTGCTCTGTCTTTTATGAGCGCAAATTAAGTCGCGCCAGGAAGTCGCTGCCTTGGCCTTCTTTACCCTTTCCCTTTATCCCTTTCCCTTTATCCCTTTCCCTTTATCCCTTTATCCCTAACCCCTTATTCTTTTTTATTATTATTCCACATACAACGATTATATGTACAATATATTTACATATGTTTGTGTATGTAAAGAAAGTGAGAGTACGTGCGAGTGAGAGTGAGACAGATAATTGAGGCTTTGTCTTTTGCTCACTTTTCGGCTGGCCGCCTCCTCCGCCTCCGCCTCCGCCTTCGTCATGGTCGTCGTTTGTTTAACAATCATATTCAGAAAATCCTTTGCGTGCCGTCAACATGTCGCTGCATGTCCTTTCCCTTTGAAACTCCCCAAAGGGCAATAAACTTTTTGCAGGCAACAACAACAACAACAATAATAACAATAAAACAAAACAAAAATAAATAGGAGGCGCACTCAAAACTGTTATGACTCAGCCAACAACAACAACAACAACTAAAGCAACAGATTCAATCGCAGGCAGGCATTTCATTTCCCACATTTTGTCCCATTCCATAAAATTTAACACTCGAAAAGCTCCTTCTATGTTACCTGTGAGCTTTTGTTACTGTTACTGTAACTCTTGTTGTTGTTGTTGTTGTTGCTGCTGCTGCTGTTGGCCTGTCATAATCTGTTTGGTTTTGTGCGACATATTTAAATGAGTTTCAAGCGAAACGCCACGTTACGTCATGATGAGTGGCATAACGTATGGTCGAGGATGTGTGCGCGGGGGCGGGGGTGAGCGCTCGTATTGTTGAGCGTGTAAGTAGTACGTGCAGAGGGAGGTAAAGAAGAATAAACAGACGCCAACGGTCTTCTTTTTTTTTTTTATTATATTTCTTTTTTTGTTCTTTTATTCTTTTTTGGGCGGCAGCCACTAATTAACGAAATTGAAATGCTGTGCGGAACAATGCGAAATGGCACACATACATACATATGAAAGAAAAAATATATAAATGTATGTATGCGTATGTATATGAAGGCACACACACACATGTATGGTTGTAGGCTTGCAATTTGTTGCTCTTGCTTGTGTCTTCGAATTCGCAATCGAATTTTTATCACAAATTTTTGTCAGTTTTATGTCAATTTGCTGTCGTGCCAAAAAGGCCGCCGCGACAATAAATTAAACGAAAACAGCATTAAAAGTCGCACAAGTCGCGTGGGTCGCTTTCGAGTCACATTTTTGTTCTTTTTCTTTTTCTTTTTATTTTTGTTCTTCGCGTTGCGCGTTTATCTGAGGCTGGAAATCAGTTTTATTGCAGCGCCCAAAAGCATACACTCATTGGGGTACACGCGCGCACACACACACACACACACACGCGCGCACACATACACACTGATGCATTCCATTTGTAGAAACATAAATGTCCAGCAACCCACGCGACACAAAAATTTCCATCGCTTCGCACTCTTCTTCTAACATGTATGTGTTTGGCTGCCAAAAATAGATTACAGCCAATTCCATGTAATTGTTGCGCATGCGAAGGAGGAAAGAGAAGAAGGAAGTGTAAAATTTCGTTAGCTGGCGATCTTTCAATTTTACATTCCCCTCTCTCAATGCTGTAAATGCTGTCTATCTCTTACATACACTCTGCGCCGCCGCCGCCGCCGCCTGTCTTGCAGTTCAAACACCTTTTGTTGACTTCCTGTTTATCGTGTTCCAATTCCATAGCATACCCGAACGGCCTTGCGCCCAATTAACTAACTATGACTTTTGGCTTTGTTCGCCTGTTTTCTCGCTCTTTCTGTCTCTATCTCTATCCCTGTCTCTGTCGCTGCTGTTGCGCTCTCTGTTGCTTCTTTTCTGGTTTGTCTATGGAATGCAACCGAACAACATTCATTGTTGTTGTTGTTGCTGTTGTTGAAGCTGTGGTTTTTGCTACTCATCTCCGTTCTGGTCCATTGTGTACAGTTTTCTAATATCTTTGGATTTCTTTATTCGTTTTTCGTTTTGCTATTGTTATTGTTTTTGTTCAATTTCTTTACAACAGTTGAGATTCAGTTGCAGTTGCGTCTTCTGTCTTATTTATAGAAACGCTTTGTCTCTTTTGCTCCAGCGTATAACACAGCCAGCGACTGCTTACAAATGCACTTTAGTATGACGCTATGACGCTGCCTCTCCCCCGCTTCACCACCAGTTACTTGATCGTGCCTTCTCTTTCTGTCAAACTCGTTGTACTGCATTCCATTCAAGACGCAACAAGCTGCATTGCTCTCCGCATTTTTGGAATTCACCTCTCTCGCTCTCTGACTTTTGCTTGCTCTATCACACATTCAACTAGTGATCAGTGGGGCAAACACTGGAACCTCACACATTGGGCAAATATTTATGCTGTGTCTTACTTTTCGTTCGTTTTCTTATTGTTGTTGTTGCCGTCGTCGTCGTTGTCGTTGTCGTTGTTGTTATTGTATTGCTTCTGCCAGCTGCTATAATTTGTTGGTGTTGTTTTTGTTTTTGTAGCTATTGACTTATGTGTATTTGACTTGTTGCTGTTGTTGTTGTTTTATTTTGCACATGCGCCACTGCTGCCAAGTTCAAGGCTGCGCTTTCGTTGTCTTATCAACGACGTCGCATCGGCCATTAAACCCAATAATATGAAAAAACATTTTTTCCAACCGCAGCTTAACAAATGGAAGGCAAAGGAGAAAAAAAGAAGAAAATTAAAATAAATAATGCGACAAGAAGAACAAAACCAAATACACACACACACACACATACAACATACATATAATGTATATATATTTAGTGCAATACAAATTCGCATTTAAAACGCATGAAGAAACAGAAAAAACCAAAAACCTTGACACAAGAATAAAAGATGAAGGGGCGATGAACAGAGGGCAAAGGCAAAAATCAAAAAATCGAAAAATTTCCAAAATGTATCAATTATAGTCAAATAAATGAGAAGGAGAAGTAACAAAACCAGAGAAACTATTGCAAATAAGATAAAAAAAAAAAAATAAAAAAAAACAAAATAGTAAAAAAGGCAATGGCAAAAAAAAAAAAAAACAACAAATTTCAAGGTCAATTTTTTTTCACGCACTTTTTGTTGTTGCCGTCGGTTCTATATACGTTTTGCCATGGGAAATTTAAAACGCATAAAAATCGTTTCACTTTTGTTGTTGTTGTTTTTATTTGTGTTAATCTTTTAATTGCTGTTGCTTTGTTTTTCCTCCTTTTGCTGCTACTATTGCTTCTCGCTCTGTCTGCCCGTGTGCCTCTGTGTGCGTGTGTGTGATTTTATTTATTTATTTTTTTTTCCTTTTTTCTTTATTTTGTTAGCCTCCACTCGACAACTTATCGCCGCTGATTTGTTTTCAAAGCCTAAAAAAAAAAAAGAAAAAAAGTTTAGTTGTTGCGATCTTGATAAAATGGCAAAATAGAAAAACAAATTAATATTTGTATTTTCTATTGCCCACACACACACGCGCGTACACACACACATACACCTAATTTATTGTGTTTATTCTATTTTTTTCGCAAATCAGCAAATTTGCGTTCTAAGTTTTGTATCTTCTACTTTTGTTTGTTATCATTTTGTCCGCCGTTCCACTTTGATTTTTCCAATGTCAATGATTCTTCAGAATTTCCCACGTTGTTATTCCTTTTGTTTTTGTCGCTTATTTATGTGCCTTTTATATGCCAAATTTATGATTTTTCAAATTTAGAATCCCCAACAATCGACACGTTTTGTTGCTAACGCGAATATAGTGTGTGAAAAAGAAAACAAAAAAATGCAAAGAAAAAAAAAAAACCAAAGAGGAAACCGCTGATAAGCGGTGATAATTCATTGTGGGAAGGAAACCGTTAACCTCTGCACCCTTTGCAATAGCGTGGGCCAAAGCTCAAAAGTGTTTCACATCTTTTTCAATCAAATGTTTCAATGCCAAACGATTCTTTTGCAATGGCCAACACTTAAGTTGAGCTTTCATATGTACGTGTGTATGTATATGTGTGTGTGCATGTGCGATTGTTTGTTGTGTGTGTACAGTTCAACAACCAGTTTAGAATTTCTTAGGGAGCAGCCGTGCTCAGAGCCAGCAGCTTGTAGCTTGTAGCTCGTAGCTCGCAGCGCGTAGTCCGCGGTCCGCAACCGCAGTAGTAGTAACAACAGCAGCAGCCGCAGCAGCAACAACACAGAAGTAAAAGAACAGAAGGAAGAAGAAAAAGAAGTGAATTGAAGTAAATCACGCGGAGGAGGGGCAAGAACCGAAACAAGTTCTCATAGCGCGCTCGCTTTCGTTGCGAATGCCGCTGGCGACGTCGTCACTGCCGTTGCGTCGTCGTCGCCGTCGTTGTTGTTGTTGCTGTTGCTGTTGCTGTTGCTGTTGCTGTGGTTGTTGTCGTTTGTTAATTTAGCAATTTGAGCAAATTTTTACTCTGTTTCTCAGCTCCCCCTCTTGACCATTTGTTCGCAGCTTCTCGCTCGCACTATCTTTATCTTTATGTCTATCCCGCTTTAGCTCTTCATTGTGCATTCATTTCAATAAATCACACCGAGACACATAGCAAAACAAGAATACCTTACGTTTTGCCTACGACTCTTTTGTCGCCTGTGCATTTTAACTTTCTTATACATAGGCATGTGTGCCTTATAAATTTTTATCACTTGCATTTGGTGGCCAGCGCCAGCTATGTCGTCATTTTATCTACGACAACTTTGTCGCCTGCACACTTTTTAGTGCGCTCGTGCGCGCTTTTATTTATATTTTTATTATGTTCACGCGTTCATGAATTTTGTATGCATTATATTCTAAGTTTTTTTTTTCTATTTTATTTCTTTTTTTTTTCTTCTTTTATAATTAGCATTATGTATTTCATTGTATGTGGTTTTTGTGTTCGTCTATCTATGTGTGTGTGTGTGTGTGGGGGTATGCATATTTACGTGTTTATGTCTTATTCTTTTAGTTTATATCTCTGCAAAATCTGTATTGGAATTTTTACAGTTGTTTTGATTTCATTTAATTCAGCTGCTCGTTCAGCTGTTTCTTAGCTCGAACGAGTGAATGAGTGAATGGGTGAATGTGACAGCAAGTGTCTTATCTCGTTCTCCCTCTCTTTCGCTTTCATTACAGTCAAAGTATGCGAGAAGCGCCTCATACTGCGGGAGCGTAAGCAGGAGTACATCAGGCGGGAGCGGGAAGTGATGCATATGATGACGAACGTGCCAGGCTTTGTGAATCTCTCGTGCACGTTCCAGGACCAGCGCTCCCTCTACTTTGTTATGACATTCGCCCGCAAGGGTGACCTCTTGCCCTATATAAATCGTGTTGGTAGCTTCGATGTCGCCTGCACCCGCCATTACGCCGCCGAGCTGTTGCTGGCGTGCGAGAATATGCACAGCCGGAATGTTGTGCATCGGGATCTGAAGCCAGAGAATATCCTGTTGGACGAGGACATGCACACACTGATAGCGGACTTCGGTTCCGCCAAACTGATGACGCCGAGGGAGCGCACACGTGCATTGGCCCTGCTTTCCAATCCGGGCAGCGATTTGCCCACGGAACAGCCGCGTCGGCGATCCGCCCGCAGCTCTGACGATGACGATGAGGATAGCGAGGAGAACTATGAAGAGATTTACGAAGAGGATCGCGAAAACGGACGCAGCATCTACTATGATGAGGAGGACGATGAAGATCACACATCGTATACAGACGCCTCGAGATCCCCACGCAACCAACGCTTCCAGTATCCGCATCGGAGAGCGCGTCGCGGCAGCTTCGTTGGAACCGCACAGTACGTCTCGCCGGAGGTGCTACAGAACCGACCGATCACACCTGCCGCCGATCTTTGGGCCTTGGGCTGCATCATCTATCAGATGATCTCGGGATTGCCGCCGTTCCGTGGCAGCAACGAGTACTTCATCTTCAAGGAAATCCTCAGCTGTAACGTCGACTTTCCGCAGGGCTTTGATAAGGATGCCGAGAATTTGGTGCGTCGTCTGCTTAAGATTGATCCGGCCGAGCGCCTCGGTACTCAGGATGAGTTCGGCTACTATGAGAGCATCCGGTCGCATCCCTTCTTTGCCGGCATCGACTGGCAAACTGTGCGTCAGCAGACACCCCCGCCCATCTATCCCTATCTGCCCGGCGTCAGCCAGGACGACGAGATGTGCTCCCGCAACGGCACCGCCTACAATCTCTCCATCAGCGGAGATCTGGAGCCGGGACTGGATGAGCGCCAAATAACGCGCCTGCTCAGCGCTGAGCTTGGCGTCGGCAACAGCAAAGCTGCACCTGCCCACAAGCCCTCAACGGCAAAGAGTGAGTCCCCATCATTGAAGAGTCCTGAATCCTGAACGTGATTTTCATGTGCTATTTTATCCTTGTTCTCTGCCCACAGATTCCTTTGACTTGAGCGACACACAGAAGATGCATCGTCTGGAGGCACAAAAGACTGACAAGTGGCACGTGTTTGCCGACGGCGAGGTGATCCTCAAGCGGGGATTCGTCAACAAGCGCAAGGGTCTGTTTGCCCGCAAGCGCATGCTCCTCCTCACAACGGGTCCACGGCTCATCTATATCGATCCCGTGCAGATGATCAAGAAGGGTGAGATTCCCTGGAGTCCCGAGCTGCGTGCCGAAATCAAGAACTTCAAAATCTTCTTTGTGCACACGGTAAGTGATCGGTGATCGGTGGGCAGTGGGCAGTGGTTACCCACTCCTCTTCCATCAACTGATTGAAGCGCAAGGATTGAGCGGAGAAACAGAAATATTCAATTTTCCAACTAATCGCCCGACATTTACAGCCGAATCGCACCTACTACTTGGACGATCCCGAGGGCTATGCCATTCAGTGGGTGGAGGCGTTGGAGAACATGTCAAAGCTTAGCTACGGCGAGGCGGCGACGGCAGCAAACGCGGCCACAGGATCAACCACAACGGCGAGCATCTCCTCCTTCTCGTGCTCCACGGGCGGCAGCAGCAACAGTTTGGCCGTCCACAGCTCAAACTACGCCGTCCACTCGAATTCCCCCGCCTCCAGCAACAGTTCCCCAACGGCGCGTCGCAGCTCCCCCTCCCAGCGCCAACATTACCACCAACAGCCGCAGCAGGAATCGGCGACGGGAATGACTACAATAATAACAACGTCGCGATCATCACCAACAACAACAATAACAACAACAACAATACCAACAAATCTATCGGCGACAACAACAACATCAGCGCGGAGTAAGAAAACTTCATCGAAATGAACATTCGCTGCGTTTGGTACGTCCCGCCTCTCCCATCTGTAAGAAATATTTGTGGTGTGGTGTGGTGTGGGGGAGGCGGCGGCGGAGGTGGAACATCGGAAGGAATCGTAAGCCTAGATTAAGAGATAAGAAAAATAAGAAGGAAAAGTGAATTAAATTTTAGTTAAAATTTAGTGAAGAAATTAGAAATTTGTTTATAACTAAAAAAGCAACAGACAACAAAAGATGAATGTTCATTAATATATATATATATAGAACTATATGTTTATTATAACTATTATTATTATTATCATTATTATTATTTTTTTTTTCTGTTTATATTTGTTTAGTTTTTTTTTGTTTTTCGTATAGTTTTTTCTGTTGTCTCGCGTTTTGACAGCAAATGTTTGGCAGTAATATTTAAATCATAAACACGTATAGACCGTTAAGCTACATACATACATATATTAAATATAAACACATATACTAAACCTAAAATACAACTAAAACTAAATTTAATTAAATTATTATCAAAAAGAAGAAGAAGAAGTGAAGAAATAAGATGAAAGAAAAAACTATTTATAAACATGAATGTCGCTCCCGACTAACTGGCTATCCGCATAGAGGGCGCTTTGTTCTATGCAAATGTATATGTATATATAAATATATATAGATACATACACACGTATATATTATATTATATGTGTATAAACCGTAAACATATATATATATATATATATGAATAGTTTAACTGTTTGTTTTTTTTTTTCTCCTAGCGCGTAGTTAGTCACAATTGATAAATAAATTACGTGGACACAGGCGCCATCTGGCGGTTAAACAAAGAGCCAGTTAGTTGGTAGGAGAAAGGAGGCGAGTTCTCCATAGGTTCTAAGTCCGATACTAAATTCAATTGTATTCAAAATGTTGAAAGAGCGTAACTAGCAAATTATGTATGTAAAATATTGTAAATGTATATAAAAACAAAATATATATATATAAATATATAAATGTATTTATATATAATATATACTTATCTATATATATGTATCTATATACATAATGGGAGTGTGTTTGTCATGTCACCTAATTGTAAATTGTAACTTTGTAAATTACGACTACATATACATATACATATATATATACATATACATACATATAGATATTGTAAATTAGCTCTATGCGCACTTCTAAAGAATATGCCTAAATAACTAAGAGAGGTTAAAAGAAGTAGGAAGCAAGTAGGTGAGTGAAGAGAGGAGAAAGGAGAAAGAGAAAAAAGTAGAACTTAGGAAGTAGGAGGAAGGAGAAAGGAGGAAGGAAGAAAAGTAAAAGCAGCAGCAACAGCAACAATTATAATAACAGTAACCAAGAAGAACAACAGTTATTAGTTCAGCAGAAGGAGTTGGTGCCGTCTCTCGACTTTTGATTGTTGACATTGGCCGCCATTTTCTGCAGCCAGATGGCGCCAGCTCCATTAGCTCGCTCAACTTTCTAGTGAGAAATTTTTTGTATGCTAATTTTTTGATTTTTACAATTAATTTTTAATGCTTTTTTGCCCTATAAAGAAACGTATAAGACTTTGAGAAACTATTTAAAGCAGAAACAAAAAAATTGAAAAAAAAAAACAACAAAAAAAATATAATAATATACAGAAATATATATATATATATGTATATATATTATATATATATTATATTATATACAATAAAAAAAAAAAACAAAAACAAAAATAAAAATATAAATGAAAATGAAATAAAAACAAACATAAAATAAAACTTAAAAATCCATATGCATATACAAAGAAAAGATAAAACAAAGAACAAAAATACAAAATACAAAATACAAAATCAAAAACAAATACAAAAACAAAAACAAAAACAAAAACAAAAACAAAAACAAAAACAAATGAGAGTAAAACGAGCTAAAAGAAAAGTGAAAAATTTAGTTAAAATTACATTTGGCTTTTATTGTTTTTGTGCTCGTACAACAAAAACGTTAAAAAGAAAAAGGAGAAAAAAAACCCAAGAAACAAGAAACAGGAAACAAAAGAAACAAAAAATAGAAAATATTTCATTATTTGTTTTTGTTTTTGTTCTTTTCTTTTGCATTTCGCATAAGATTGAGGCAGACAGATAGATACCGAGAGAGTAGGAGGAAGGGAGAAGGAGTAAGTAAAGGGAGGTAGGGAGGGAGTAAGTAAGTACAGTTAGCTTCAAAAGTTATAAATATATAGAAAAAATAAAACAGGTAAAAAATTGAATTTTAAATTTAAACTGAGATGAAAATAAAAGAAACATAACAAAACATACACAAAACAGAACTAAGCAAAGATAAAAGTTGCGATAACGATAACGATAACGATAAAGATAACGATAACAGTTCTTACATTTAAATTGACACAGAGCAAAGATCGAGAATGGATGAAAGAGGAATAGCGAAAGGAATAGATGAAGAGGAAGGAGTAAAAAAAAAGTTTCTAAAACTCGCGCGTATTAGTTCAATTGTAAAGCCTAAGTTACGCCTAGACCACGCCCCTAAAAAATATATAAAACACTACTAAACACACACCCACACCAACACACCCACACCAACACACACACACACACACACCACTTATCATTAAGAATGAAAGTTAGAAGAAGCAGAAGACGCAGGAGCTAAGAGAATGAAAGAAAGCAAAAAATACATTTTTGTACATACATATCGCGTCCCGCATTCGGTGGGCGTGGCCGTAGCAGCAATTTATACATAAATAAATTAAATATATATATATACACACTTATACATGCGCGCATACACATATGCAAATGCGTGTGTGTGTGTGTGTGTGTGTGTGTGTGCAAATGTATGTATGAATATAAGTGAATATTTAATAAATATATTGAAGGAAGAAAAAGAGGGGAAGGAAGAAAGAGGGGAAGAAAGAAGGAAAGAGAACACTATGTTACGCAAGTATACAATTAATTCAATTAAATTAATTAATAATAATTAAATTAATTAATAATAATTAAATTACAACTTAAACCTAACCTCTAACCTAACTTAACTTAAACCTAACCTAACTTAAATTTAAACTAAATTAATTAAATTAAATTAAATTTAACTAAATTAAATTGTATAATTTATTCAAAATGAAAATGAGAATGAGAATGTAAAGAGGAGAAACGATAAACGAGGAGTATAGACAGAATGAAGAGGAAAAGCAACTAAAAGTGAGAGAAATTTGTAAATTATTATTATAAATATATAAAATGATATATACGGAATATATATATATATAAATATATATATATATCTGTATGTACAATATATATACTATATTAAATTGGTCAAGAAAAACAAAAATATATATAAAATGAAAACGTATCATTAAAAATTAAACAATTAAAACGAAATACAAAAAACATTTTCAAAAACAAAAACAAAACAAAATTTGCAAAAATTGTTTTTATTTCCCTTTGGTTTTTATTTTCTCTTTTTTTTTACTTTTTTACGAATTGGCGACATTCGTATTACCCCTAAAGGAAAACAGAGCCTTACTGCCCCCTCCCCCCACCCCCACGCTCCACGCCCACTCTCCTTAAAGCCCTAAGCCCCCAGAGTCCTTATACGAAACGAACTTAAAAATAGGTTTCCACAAAGAAGAAGAAAAATAAAAGAAGACGATGCAAAAAAAATATAAAAAGAAATACTGTAAATAAACATCAAAAGATCCAAATGGAAAGAAAGAGAAGGAAAGGAAAGAAGGAGTTTGAAAGGGAGAAAGAAGGAAAGAGGAAGATTCAACAAATTCGATCTAAAGTGCTGCAGTACCTTGAGGAAGAAGAGAGAGAGGGAAAGAGGGAAAGAGAGTGAGAAAAAATTTAGATGGATGGAGAGAGAGCGGAAGAAAGTGTGCACGTGTGTGAAAGAGAGATGAAGGATGAAAGATGGAAGGAAGAAGGAGTAGAAAATCCATGAAAGGGAGAGAAAGATCGAAAATGAGAAAGTGTGTGTGTGAGAGAAAAGGAAAGAGAGTATAGTATAGTATAGTAAAAGAGAGAGGGAAAGATAGTGAGAAAGAGGGAGAGAGAGGAAGAGAGAGGGAGAAATAGGGAGAAAGAGGGAGAGAGAGGTAGAGATAGGGAGTGTGGGTGAGAGTGAAAGAGAGAGAGAGAAAAAGGTATAGAGCATGATGGAAAGAATGTGCGTAGGAAAAGGGGAGAGTGAGAAAAAAATGTGTGTGTGGAAAAAGGATAAAGTAAAGAGAAGAGAGAGAGGGAGAGAGAGAGAGAGAGCGAAAGGAATGAATGTGAAAGAAAACATGAAAGAAAATCTGTAGTCGAATCCATTTGCAACCATCCAACTTTCTCGGAACTAAAAACCCAATATCCGCATGAATATATATAATTTATATAAAAATAGATTATCCTTCCCGTTTCCATATCCTTCGAAATTTCTATCCATAGAAGAAGAAGAAGAAGTGCCTAGTGAAAACCAAAAACAAGAATTCAAAATCTATAAAAACAATTTGTGGGCAATGTGTGTGTGTGTGTGTGTGTGTGTGTGTGAATTTGTATACGAGTTCTTTTTAGGATCTACACTATATATATGTATATATATATATATGTATGTATGTATGTATATGTATGTACAGAAGGATATACCCCATACATACAGTTAGAAAATTCATTTGGTATTCAAATTAAGTTAAATCTTCCCAAATTTACGATCTTATATATAAATATATATATGTATGTGTATTGTATATATATATATACATATATTTACCTATATACGTGTATATCTGTATAGTTGATATATGTTTATCTACTTATCCCATATAATATACAACTTTATGTGTATATATTTATATAAAGATATATATATATGTATGTGTGTACAGACATGTATGCGTATGCGTGTGTGCAGGTGTATGAGTGTACATATTGAACATTCCAATTGTATATTGATAAAGTTCGAAGTCGAGTCAAATCGATCGTTTTATCCAAGTTCAATCTCTAGGGGTGCTAGACTGAGTTATATAAGAGTAAGCGTAACCGTAAATCCGTATACCCGTTATCCGTTACCTGTTACCCGTTATCCGTTACCCGTTATATCTTACCGCGTAACGCGTAACTCTTAATGTAACGTAACGTAAATGTAAACGTAAACGTAATTCAATTACAACCTTGCAAAGTATAAAATACAACAACAACAACAACAAATAAAAATTAAAATTAATATCGAAACTAACTTGCAATTTGTGTACATATATACATATTTGTATACCTCTAGACTAGGAATATATATAAATCTAAATATATATATCTAAATATATATATATATATATATATATATACATATACGTATGTGTATTATATGATAAACCCTGGCTCCCTCCTTACCAAACAACATAAATTAAAAGCTACGTAAAACTGACATATATATATACATATACCTATACATATATAAATCTATACATACATATGTATAATATATATACACACATATATATAAATCTCTATATATATATATACAGACTTTTAAGCGGAAGCAGAATAATTTATTAACGCATATTAAGCAAGTTTATGAATATATGTGTATACGTCTATGGATATATACGTTAAACTTTACCCTATACGAGAAACCAAGTATATACATACTTATATACATATACATATACATATACATATATATATAGATATATATATATATATATATTAAATATATATTACTTATATACATAACTATGTATATATATTTGTCATTTTGGGCGTATCCTTTTCATGTCGAGTGCAATGTTGTATTTTTCAGCACATCAAATGAGAAAGTTAAATATAAAGTTAAAGCAAATAAATAATTAAAAAGAAAAAAGGAAAACAAAAGAAAACTTAAGCTAAGGAATATGAAAATAAACTGCAAAACGCAAGCTAAACAAAAGTTCGTTAAAACCTTCAGGACGCATTTGCGCTGTTCGAGAATAAAAGAATAATATGAACATATAAAATCCATCCCCAATAAGAAACAAGATAAATAAACTAAAAATGCGAAAAGTGTTCCCCTAAAACTATGGAAAAACATAAAAAAAAAAAACGGCACAGTTTGTTAATAAAATTTAAGGTTTGAGATTTGTAAAAGATCAACAGTTTGAAATACACTTTGGAAGAAGTGTAACGGTTTGAATTTGAAATAAAAAGTGACGCAAAGAGAAGCAAACGAAAGAGAACTCCAACGGCCTTTTGTACTTTTTGAAAGACTTTTGCAGCAGTCAACTTTTGGTCGAGCAAGCTGATAGCAGGCATAAGCACAGTCGCTGTTTGACTCTTTCCACTGTGTAGTTTCATGGCTGTGAGCTTTGGTTAGCTTGCAGTGTAAAATATTTCTTCTTTCCAGGGCTACCTAATTTAGCTTTCATTGCTGTGATAAAAGTTTACTGCTTCATAACTTTTAAGCAGCCCTAGTAGTGAAGTGCTCGATAAACGGACATGTTGAAAGTTGGTGGCACAACTTTAAAAAGATATTTAAATTATTTTTTTAAGTGATAGATCTGCATTATAACTGTAAAAGTGTTGTTTAAGGTAATATATAACGTATTCCGCATGTGATTCATTATATGAAAGCAGCAACTGAGAGCCCTTTGCTAGCGGGTGACGCTTGGAATTTTTTTCCTTTTAATTTACCGTTGCAAAATGAAAAATTTACGACGCCATTGCGCAGAGTCTCATGAATGGCAATTAAAACAGATTTTGCCGTTCATCTTAAGTGGATTTCTTTCGGGCATTGGAATTATGTTGCTTTGGTATAAATGGCATTTGTCCAAAGCCAAAGAAGATCTCAATAGGAATTGGTTTGCTCTTGTTGTTTTGGGGCTCCTCTGTACAACATTGCTCTTCAGCCGCGCCGTTCGGTAAGCAGCGCCAAAAAGTAACAGTAAAATTTTAATAAAATGCATGCAATAGTTGCGTGCTAATGCTTTCGTTGCCTTCGTTGGGAAGCTCACGGGGCCGCGCTCTGCTGATAGCATTGGCATTTTTTCTGGCTGCCATTGGACCAACGGTAAATATAATAGCCAATGTGATGGTAATGCTGCGCGGTGTGGCGTGCGGTCAGGAGGTTTTGCGTCAGGCGCTTGTGGAAATTTTGGATATTATGTTGGAACCAGCGCAAGTCGTGCAGGCCATCATTTCACAACTTCTTGACGACGTGCGTCGTGTGATTCGGCAAGTTGTGGAATTGCTGCTACAAATTCAAGGTTACATCTTAGAAATCAGTGAGTAGATTTGCACTTTAAATGCAAAACCTTAAACTGATTGCTTAGTATTTGATCGCAGTTAAGGTCCTCAAGGATTGCCTTTCCTGGCTAAAGACTGTTGTGGAGCTATGCAATGGCGAATTGGGCACACCCTACGAACGTTGCAAAGCAGCGGCAACACGCGTCCTCTTCAAGTGCCAGGCCAAGTTGGGGGTGTTTAAATCCCTGTGCCAGTTTACAAAGTTGCTATCTGTGCTTTGTTATCCCACGAAGCTAATTGACGTGTTCTGCACAGGCTTCTGGGATGTAAGCTGGGATTCTCTTGACAATATTGTGGAACGTAAGTGCGGTTGAATAACCTTTGACCATTATGATAGACTCTCCTTCTACAGGCTATTTTCAATTTGTGAATCAGCTGCAACAGGCATTTGATGTGAGCATCCACTTCGAGCACGCGTTCCACTTCGAGACAAAGGCTACAAAGAACATTACGACGGTGGGTGAAGAGATTGTTAAGGATATTGAAAAGTGTCTGTTGCCACTATACATATTCCATAGCTGGGTAGATCTTCTGTGCTGGCTAATGTTGCTCCTCGTTCTGATTAAGTAGGTTAGCAGCCCTTAAGCAAATCCACCTGCCCTCTCATACTCATTCCTTATGCAGAGCCATCTACTTCTACCTGCGCTACATGTTCAGTTTTCGGTATAAGAACATATACTTGACTCGCGCCTTCTATGCCATTGAGGAGAACAATAAGAAGCTCGGTGGGCCCCTAATTATGCCTCTGAAACGACTTGAGCGTAACAAGTATCGTGAGGTACGTCCGTTGATTACTCTTTGGTCCATCTTTTAAATTACGTCCCTTAGCTTACCAGCCTGCGGTTGACTGTTTACGAGTGGCTTATGCTGGGGGAGCACGCTTTCTTTATGGTCATCACGTGCGTGCAGCTGGCCAGTATTTGTTTTGTTGACTACAGTTTGTTTTGGATGTTGGACACCATATCGTACTATGGCCATCAGCAGGATGACATTGAATTACCCGCCTACGTGGACCTGGAGGTCAACGGAGCCGGCTTAGTGGGCGACATTTTAAGAAGTATTGCAAACGCCTTTCATCCTTTAACGCAGAAGACCAGCTTGAATACAAAGGATTGCTTACCGCATCCAAAGAAACCGTTGTACAGATACTACACAGCAATTCTGGTCCTTTGTTTGCTGTCCTGGCTAATCCTTATCATTGAACCTTATTTGCTTCGACTACGACACATCATCATGCAGACCTACTATCCAGCACGTGCCCATGAACGTGCGCTCTACCTACACAGGAAGATCATTAGAGAGCGAGGTTAGTTAATGTCCTGTTCCGCAAATAGAGACCTTCTAACCGGAGTAATACCTTCCCCCCACAGCCACTTTCTTTAAGTATGCGCGTCGCAGGGCACGAGCAGCTTTCATGTACCAAGAGCCTGGAAGTGAGAGAAGCTGTTTTCATTGGTTGAGAGCAAAGCTTTGCTGGTAAATATAGAATCTATACAGTATCTGGTCGCTACTCTCATCTTGTAGGTGTTGTTGTTGGACCTGTCTCCTGGGTGGACTTCAAGGACACATGTGTATTATATGTGCCAAATCGTTAAGCTCGTTAGTTTTGTTGCTTGATTCGAAATTGCATTTAATCAGGAGAGATTTTCAGCTCCACTCGCATAGCCTGCCACACATCTGGGTGCAAGGGAGTATACTGCAGGACATGCTTTAGTCAATCGAATAACAAGTGTTGCTTGTGCAAGCGACCCACCGACTATGGTGATCACAGTGACTTGTCAGAGGTGATGTAAGTGGTATCCTGCACTCCATAAATTCCCTGGTCAATGAAACATTCGTTCTAGGGACTCCTCCGATGATCCCGGAATGGAATCCTTTCATGATCAAGAGCTGCGCCTCTACTGTGGTCAACGTGAGGAAACTATGAGCAAAAGGAAAGCTTGATCCTTGGGCTTGAAGAAACAAAAGTTATTCCTTCATTATGTTAAATTTTGTGTTTTGTTGAATTAAATGTTTTGATAGTGGTTTCCATCTTCCAAGGATCAGAGATCTGTTTGAGTTCCTGCTCAGATCGGGTAGCTTTGCGTAGTTTAAGCTTTCTCGAATTTCTTTCCTACTTTTTGTCTTTTCATGTAGACAAAACCAAAAATTAAGTTAAAAACTTTCCTCATGGGTAATCGTAATATTTTACTTATCTAGTCTAGATTTCTAGGGTGTTTAATAGTCGATCATTTCTTGTTAAATTTAAAAAAAAAAAACGAACCTTTTTTTGTCTTTAAGGTGAAATTAAATTTGGAATCATGACTTATAATTGCTCCTGTGCACGGATGTTCCTTAAACGTGCCCTAGTACCAATCGACTGGATGGAACAGTTGCACAGGCTAATAGTCCGCTTTAATGATGATCCAATGTATCTGGAGGCGTATATTCAACGTCTCCGTGAGTGTTGAAGTCCTGCAATTAGCTGAAAATTTGATTTAATAAAATTTTCCTTTGTTTATAGATGACAACTTTAATGAATGCTGCCAGTGGCTGTGGCAGCGGCAGATGTTCTTTGAGATCCAAACATGTAGTTCCTTTGAGCTGTACATCATCGCTGGTAACATCAGTGTGGATGAATATTAAGCATAGTTAAAGGATAGGAATCCAAAGGAATTGTGTAAGATCAAACAGCTACATAATTGGTTTTGCTTCAAACTCGAGAAGCTGCCCAAAAGAAAAGCATCAACAACATAAACGCATTGGATATGCGCGTGCTCCTTTAACTCATTGTTAATCAGAGATCCAAAGGGTGAGCTTCTATTCTATGGATACTTGGTTTAAGTACGCAAGGCGCAAAGCACGTGCCCGGAACGCGTAAGTCCATGAAAGCGTACTTACCGGGATGGTTGCCCGCATCTCGCACTGTGTCCATCGGTACATAACTCAATAAAACTATCCAATCTGTAACTAATTCCAGTCTTTGATTCCAGCATCAGCTGCGACAGACTTGGAAGCTATGCCGGCAAATTTTGCATAATCTGTGGCTTGTGGCTAACTAGTTGTGTCATTCGATTCCTATCCATGCAAGTTACTGACAGACTCTCTAGTCTTACCTTTGATACCTATGAGACGATGGGCTGTCGGAGTGTCTATTGTCTAGAGTGTTTCATGGATACCGGCTGCACGTGTGTCCTGTGTAACCAGAAGACGAGCTACGGTGACTGCAGCGATGTTTACGACACCGGGTAAGTTGTTTGGTCTCATGAGTGATATTTGTAAGACGTGATGATGTGATAATTTCAGGGACTCATCGGATGAGCCAGACTGTGCTAAGGTAAGGTGATATTCGCAGAACCGAACGTGGCACAACCTTTGAGCGGCACAAGAGAGCCAAGAGTTTCCGCGTCCGAGCAGAAATATTTGTGTTTTTAATGACCTATTAATAATTCTCGATATATCAGTCTTTCGCTTATTTCCTGGGTCCGCACATGACCATCTTAGATGCATTTCTCTTGGCATCACCATCGGCATTGGTATCGACATCAAGATCAACATCAACTTTGCCATTGCCTTTCTCCTGGCAACCCTGCGGAAGCGTTTGTGCTGTGGACGCGCCCGCTATACTTGGCCATGGGAATCTTAACAATTCTGATGAATCGCAGCTTTAATTCAAGTGGGCAACCGCCTTGCCTTGCCCGGTCGGTCTGTTCTGGTTGACTTTGTCATGGCCATATCGGCTTCTGTTTGCTCGTTTGTCTCCTTGTCAACTCCGACCACAACGACGATGATGACCGTCTTTCGTTGTTGTCATCGTCCGGCCGTTGGGTAATAACACTTTGTTTTCAATTTGTGCAACCGCCTCCAGCCTTCAACATACAGACTCCATCCAGCCTTCAGCCCCGCTTCCAGTCCTCAAACTACAGTCTTTTCTCTCCCTTTCTTTTTCTCACTCTCTCTTTCTCTCTCTGTTCTGACGAACTGGCCGTTGGCTGGTTGGCTGGTTGGCTGGATGGATGGTCCAGGCTCCCGGCATTGTGGGCATTGCTTGGCGCACATGTGGGCTACAATTAAATGTTCATTAAATGCGACAACTACGACAAGCCTGAGATTGTTTCTCAACAATTAAAGCGGCAGCTGAGGTTGAGTCTGCCTCTGCGGCTGGGACCGGGGGTCTGGATCTGGACAAGGATTGTGCTGATGATGACATCCAGCGGTGTTTGGCCATCGCCTCAATCCACTCCACTCCCTTGACCGTTCGCCTGTGTGGAATGTGCTGTGTAATTTACTGCCATCATATACGATGGTGGTCTCTCGACCCCTAACCCCGCAACCTTCATCCATGATGTTTATTTATGAGCCACAAATTTTGACATTTATTTCTATTTTGTAGATGTCGAAGACGATGCGCCTAAACTGTAACACGCCGTTCGTCTTGCCTGGTTACCTTCTTCTTAAGAGGATGGCCCAGAATCTGTTGGGCGCAACCTTTTGATCAGTGGCTCCCTCCTTTCTCTATTTTCCATTCTCCATTTCTCTCTTTGTTTGGACCTCTTTGGTTTGTGGCTGTTTAATAAATTCTCTCTGTGGCTTCTTTTCATCTTGTATGCTAATGTGTACACAAGTGTTTATTTGATATTTAACACCCGCTGTTTGTCCCTTATGCAGAGCGATCCCCAGATCCCCAGAGCCCAGGAATCCACACAATGACCACCATCGGCGGTCACGATGACATTCAAGCCACACAACCACGCACACACACACACACATACAGCACACATACAGCACACTTGAGCAGGGTCATCATATTTGCCGAATCGCTTATTTGATTTGGTTTCTGGGCTTGGGCCCAGGTAATGATCGTTCGCATCTTAGGTTACCTGCTTGAGTTCTGGAAACCTGAGCCGTCGCTGCGGATCTGATCGAGCAACAAACTGATCCAATTCCAACCCGTTATATTTCAATGTTTACGGGCGTAAATAAGTAGCGGCAAATTGCAGTAGCTTTTGGATTAAACTCGGAGGCTTTCAGTCGTTGAACCCTTTAAACTTCCTCCCCAGACACACGATGTTTTCTTCCTTCTTGTTGCATGTTTTCCTTTGGTTTCTTTCTTTAGCTTCTCTTCTTTATATAACTATAGGAATCCTGTTGTTAATGTTTTCCAATCCAAAAAAAATTTCGTTTCTAATTAAATTTGTTTTTTTTTCTTTATTTTTAGCTATGCGGATTCCGCTCTTGATGGTGGTTGTAAACTCATCCGTAGACTCCCCCCAACCTAAAGCCCCAAAGTAAGTATTCGCCTTTGTCGAATGCCTGATTAACTTTTTAATTTTTTTTGTAGACTTTGATCTTGGATTGTCCCCAAGAAACATCCCTCCTGCGACTTAGTAACAACTTTCATTTATTTGGATATAGACAACAATTTCTTGGCTGACATTACATAATTAAGAATTTGCTATTGCTTACAATGCTTGTTGGGATAACCAAAGAATCCCATGCTCTTGAACTCTAGCACCAGTTCCTCGTCGTTGGCAATGACCCGATAAATGGCTTTCTCCAATTCATCGTACTGGAAGTGTGGAGGGAAGGGCATGTCATTGATGGCCTGACATAAGGTGTTGCCACGCTCGTTACCAACGATCAGAGATGTTCCACTGTTGGAGAATCTGCAAAGGATGATCTAAGATAAAACTACTTGGCTACTTAGTTGGATGTGGTTTCTTACTGAGCAATTGTATTGAACGAGGAATCCATTGCGTGCTTGCCCATGGGCTTTAGAATGTTACGTCTGATGTCCCAGATGTTGGCAACTTCCCGATTCACGGACACAATAACTGTTGAAAGAGTGGGGCTCCACTTGGCCCAGTGTAGTGGCTGAAAATCATCAATCAGTTCTATGATGGGCCGAGTGATCCCATCAATCCAGATGCGCACATACCTACAAAAATGTGTTGATACATTGCCGGAATCAAAGATACTCAAGTCAAGGATTGAAAAGGATTTACCAATCGTTGCCACAGGTCAGGAAGAGTTTGGGTGACCATGGGGAAAACTCCATAGCATTCACACCCCCATCATGGCACTTAAGCACCTCGAGATATTGATGGGTGTAGTTGATGGAGCACTTGTGGATGCAACCCTCGTCGGTGAGAATATAGTAGATATCGTGCTGCACAGGATGTGTGGTTATGTAAAGACCTTGAGGATGCCTATTGGATTCGAGGGTCGTGGTCTGTGAGACTGGCACGCGTATGCCCTCGGGTTGGCCTTCTATGCGCTCCAGTGTCATCTGCGTAAAGCCCAACAAATACGGGCTCTGAACAACCCGGTAACGGGTAACGGAACCGTCCTGCGACAGACCCAGGAATGGATCAATATCAGAGTCAGCGTCGTCCCCGACTTGCTTAATCCAGCGTATGGCTACGATTGGTGAACAACTGGGCGAAGTGCTGCGTTGAGACACAGCAATGGGCGTGTTATTGATATCAGCGACGTCCCTCACCTCGACACTGCCATCGTACATCCCAATGGCTATGAGTGTGGGCATGAAGGGCGAGAAGCACACGGATGTGACCGGAGTGTTATAATGATAAGAGTACTCCGGTGTGCCGGGATTTTTAATGCTCCAGACAAGGACATCGCCGCTGGAGGGTACTTGCATTGAGGAGAAGGAAAACAGTCCGTAGCCAATTGCCACGATATCGCTGTTTTTACGACAGAAACTTATATCGCTGACAGCCTTACGCTCATCCTCGCTGGACACTGGCATCAGGCGAAAGAGCAGTTTCATCGAATACTTGTACACGACATCCAAGTCGCAGCGATCCACCTGCTTGAAGTTCCGGAAACGCTGCATTCCGCTCTTGTAAATGTTACTAGACAGTGTGCGTCCAACAAACAACACGGCTTTCTTGAAAGATGGATTCTCATACAGCTGTTGGAGAATTTGATTACTTTTCTCGTGCTCCTTATCCTGTTCTTGGTCAGGGTTGAGCGATCCGCGTACTTTGGGCTCTAAGGCTAATATCATTTCGTTGGCCCCACTTTCAACGCTACTCATTCTAGTTTCTCCTTTTCCTTTGCCCTCCATTGTGTCGTACATCTCGAAGTTGGATACATACGATCCGACTGTCGCATAGTCAACAAAGATTGTGTTCACAGCCCGGGAATTGGTGAGAATTATGGTCGTTTGGGCATCATTATCCGAGCGACGGCGTACCTTACCCTTGCCCACGGTAAGGTATTCATAGTAGCGATTGTCTGACTCGGCGGCATCTCCCTGTGACGACCCCTTGGGCACAGTGTTGCCAATCTGATTGTGGATCTCAATGAACTTCGACTTGCGAAGCGTTACCTTCAAGAAAGACTTATTAAAAGGAACCAGATCCGGCTCTCCAGTGTATTTATTAGACTCGTCCATGTCGAATTTAATCGTCTCATTGGTGATCTGACGATACAATCATAGGATTAGAGCTGATTCCGAGAGGATGGAGAGATCTGACGCTATCACTTACACCGTTTATGAGCTCGTCGATGGACTGCTTGTTGCCGCCCACACCGCCTCGCATACTGGAGCGTGTCCGCGAACGGGCGTTACTGCTCCTCGAATGTGCCAGCTGCATATTGGCCATTTCATGCTTCAGATACATGTTGAAGTTGTAGAAATGTTCCGAGTACGGAGTGTCCATAATGGTGTTGGGCGTCAAGTCGACATCTTCCCCATCGACCCTCTCTATTACCTGGATCAGTACGTGGATGGATTAGTTGCGAGTCGCGATCAATGTTGAAATCCCACCTTAAATTGCTCACGATACTCCAGCTCTGCAATTATCTCCTGGGCATAGGAGTGAAGCTCGCGTTTCTTGTCCTTCTTCAGGGAAACCAAATCGTCAGGTGCCTTCTTGGTCATTGCTACGGTCTTCTTGCCCGTCCTTCCGTAGTCGGAGGCCTCATTTCTGTCAACATTTTCACCCGCATTTCTGTCAAGAGTTTCACTCGCATCACTCATGGCGATGGAAGTCTGCAAATTTCTAATGTGGCCGAGGTTCTCCGAGCTGTTGGATTGGATCTAGTTTGAAAAATGTTAAAAATGTATTTTTGAGCTCGGAGATCTTGTTACTTGGATTTACAAATATGTTTGAGACATTTGTGACCTTTGTTTCATCGCCTACCAGATCCAAGGATAACATGATGCTGGAATCAATGTTCAGTTAATTGTGAGTATGAATTCTTGTTAATTTTAATTGAATCCCCTAAAGCTAACTCCATGTCCCTTGCTCATTAGTTCGCTTCAGTGGTGTTCACGTGCCGCCCACACGACCCTGAACTGACTTATCCTTGGTGAATTTCCCCTTCAGATAAATGGCAGATAAGGCAGATAAAGTTAACACTTTGCCCGGCATTTAACCGTCACCCGACAGCCAACAACCAGAAGCCAAAAGCCGACAACCGAGAGCCGGCAACCACCACCCAACGCCGAAGGACGCAACGCCTCACCAACAACAATGACGACCGGCAATGCGTTTCAGTAACAGTTGAACTCGTGCGCCGTGCAAACGTCACAGACTCCGGTATCCATTAAATTCCGACGTAACTTCGCATCGCTCCCGTAATCATCATCATCATCACAGTTCGCGTCGTCATCGTCGTCGTCGTCGTCATCATTTGTGTTGTTGTTGTTGTTGGCAGCTTCCGGTTTCTGGTCAATGCCAGTGGCAGCTAAAAGTGAATTTGCATGCGTGTCTCTTGAAGACACACGCCAACGTGTCGGAGCCGCCTAATTTGCTGCTGCCACTGCCGCTGGACACAAGATATACTGGCTCTGCGTTCCAAATATCAATTGGCAATTGCTAATTACGAGCATGTCCATTGCACAACAACACCACGGAACACCATTGCCATCAATGGACTGCCAAAGTGAAAACCGAGTACCAGAAAACTCAATTAGGAATGTTGCAAAAACACAGACATCGACAACGCCATCGACATCAACATCGCCATCGCCATCACCATTGCCATCGCCATCGCCATTGCCATCGCCATCGCCATCTCCGTCGCAGCTAGCGTCATTGGGGCTGCTGACCAAACCGCAGGCAACACCAACAGCAACGGCTGTTACAGCCTCAGCTTCGGCTCCAGGCTTAGCTTCAGCTTTGGTCAGGCAACAGCCACAGACGCAGTACGTCATAAATTCAGCGCCAATGCACGCGAAGGCGACCACCGCGGGGGTCATCACTGGCGGAACACTGCATCTCCACAGAGTGAAAAGTGTGCAGGTACGTGAAATGTGACGTTAATTGAAACTTAACCAGCACACGGGGATGCAGTTTGAATGCGTCTTTGGGTGCCCCTATTGCTATCTACATCATTTACATCATATACATGACCATCTCAGCGAGTGAGTGCGTGTGTGTGTGTGTGTGTGAGTGTGTGTCTTTTGTTTTCCCGAGGTGTGCTTGAAACGAAGAAAGTTACAAGTTGTAGGCGTACATTGGGTTGGAAAATGTGTTAGGGTAAGGGAAGGGGATACAAATGTGGGAGAGTATATATAGTATATATCCTGGCCATATATCCAGGCATACATATACTATGTATATATATTAAATCTAGCAGCAACTTATCTCTAAATAAAAGCTAACATGCAGTTTATTAGATAAGAATTAGCTGCAAACAATTTGATTGCCGCCACGTGTTTGTTGGGATATAAACTCATCAAGATAATACAGATATTGATATTAAGTGCATTATATATATATGTATATATATATCTGATAAGTAAGCCGCTTTAAGTTTCAGATTAAAAGCTGTTTGAATGCGAATTTTGATATCGCTCAGATGCAAGCGTATAAGGACATAGATGAGAGATTCTTTAATTACCTTTTAGAAATCTCAAAAATTTACCTATATATAAGTCAGTTCCAAGATTATGTATATATATAGCAAGTCCTTTCTAGGATATTATGGAAAGAGAAAGCGACTGTTTTGTTTATATGTAGTTGTAGCTGTAGTGTTTGTTCTCACAATTATTGTCATTCTTTTGCTTCTCGGAACTCATAATTTTAAAGGACATTAAAGTATAGCAAAGATTCTTCAATTGTCACACTTGAGAATTTGCATTGGAAACGCATGGAGCGGCCCTCTCCACATGGCGTCCAAAATAACAAGGACATTGTGAGAGTGAATACAAAAGCCAAGCAAACACAATGCGCACACACGCAGTTACATATATCAATCCATGTGTGTGAATATGTGTGTGCGTGTGTGTATATGTGTGTTTGTGTATCTATGTAGATTGGAGATATACGAGTACTTGTACTCTCTATAGATACCTAACCACGTCGCAGGGTGCGTAACGTAAATGTTGTGCGTGTGTGTGTGTGTGTGCGTGTGTGTGTGTTGCTTCCTATTTTGCCGGCAAAAAGCGAACGGCACCGGCAGCTGAGGTCTGTCCTGGTCTGTCCAGGCCACAGCCTGGCAGGCCTGGTCTGGCCTGCAGCTCAATGGAGCTCGCCGCATGCGTGTGAGCCTGCGCTGGATAAGGCGAGAGGCTGGCAACGTCGTCATAGCGATGTTATGTAAACACGGCAGCTCGTCCAAGTGGTGGGCGGCCAGGGAGCAGCCGACGATGATGCTCATGATGAGGACCATCATGATGATGATGATGAGGATGATTGTGATGACGAAAGCAAAAGCCAAAGCCAAAGCGAAAGCCGAAGCCGAAACCAAAACCAAAACCAATGTCGAAGCTCACAGGCAGCGGGGTAAAATGACGCTGTTGCCATTTCTGACTGCCTGATGCTGCATGGAGCGCATTTGGATGGTGATGGCTCGGTGACTGCTTCTTTGACGGCTGTGGTTGTTACCATTGCCGCATCTGCTGCTGCTGCCTCTGCTACTGCCGCTGCTGCTGCCGCTGCTGCTTCTGGTGCTTCTGCTGCTGTCAAAGTCAAAACATTCATCAGATGCGCTGTGATGCGAAATGAATTTGTTGACGCCATTCAAAGTGAACTTATGAGCTCTGGCAGAGGGGGGTAAGAGGAAGGGATAGAAGCAGGAGGGTTGGTGGCTGTGTGCAATGTGTCTAGTGTGTAGTGTGTAGTGTGTAGTGTGGCTGCGTGGGTGTCTAGTCGATTGGGTGGTCCGATGGCTAAAAAATCAATGCACAGTTAGCTGAAAGCCACTGAGGCTACATTTGCATTTGGTTGCCCACTTTTGGATCTCGTGGCTGCCGGAGATGCACTCCAGTGGTTTCGCATAGCTAATGTATTTGCCACTTGGAGGCACTTGGATGAATCTTGGCTGGTCCTGGCATGACTTTCTAGACGTTCCTTTGCCACTTTGATGCTCGTCCGGCCAGCCTCCCCCGGTGAAGTGCTGGTGGTGGATTCAGGTTTTGCGTTTTACGTTTTTTGGGCTTCTGTTTTTTATTTTCTTTCAATTTTATCCCTTGACATCCTTTGCATCCTTTTGTGTGGACTCTCAATGTCCGTGTTTTATGTTCGTTTAGTTTTGCGTCCTCTATAAAAGCTCAATGCCAGTGGTGGGTGAACGGGTGTAGGAGCAGCAATAACAGCAGCAGAAGAAGGAGAAGGTGAACTGAGAACGAAGGCATTTAGATTGTGAGAGAATCTCAGTGTCCTTGCTAGTCGACAGCCTTGCACTTGCCCGCATTTGAACTTCACGTTTGGGGTTGTTTCACCCATCAGTTAGATTTTCCAGCTGCCACCCACTCAAAGCGCTCCCATTCAGCGCCCGACAACCCCTTGCTGAATTTATCTGAGAGCCCAACCACTTGCTCTCTCTCTCTCTCTCTCTCTCTCTCTGTCTCTGTCTCTCTCTCTCCTTCTTTTATTCCTCATCTTTTTCTCTCTGCTCTCTATTTATCTTTTGCTCCCTTGACTTTGCCCTTTGCTATTACAACAGAGCCTGTTATCTTTGTGCCAACGAGCCTTTCATCTTTCATCTTGAGCCTGTGTGTTTGCTTAGCGCCTTCATCGTCTCGAGGGGTTAATCAACCTTCTTCACCCGCCACGATTCTCCGTTGCTTGTAACCCCTGCATCCAGTGCACATCTCGACTTGTACGCCATTTAAGTTTATGCCCAGCACGAGGGCCACAGGACGAGACAATTGAATTTATGATCCCAACTTGTCTTCGTAGAATCCCTAAAGTTCATCAACTCGCAATCCACTCTTGATTTATGGACTCGTTTGTTTACTCCTCTTCAACATTTGATATTTTATTGACTCTTAAGGACGTATCAATCTTGTAATACCCATACCCAGGCATGATATCGCAACTGTTAATGGTGGAGTAAATTAACTATCGTATCGACAGTCCTTTGAATTATTGATGGGGCATAAATATCCTTTCAGTATTAAAAGCTGCCCCTCAAAAAATACTTTATCCATTCGAGTGCTGAAAGAAGGTATCTTAATAAAAAGAAAATATATCTTATTTTTATACCTATCGATAGTTTCTTATATATAGCCGATATATATCGAATACATGCTGAACGTCGCATCAGTCAAATTTAAAGAAAACTCAATGAAATCTTCAGCCACAAATTGTGAGTGATTTGGACACGCGTTTGAGATTTATTGACGTACCACAGGTCGGACGTTGCTTGTCAGCTGTTCAGGAATACATATCTATTTTTATATGCATGTTAATTTCTATAAATCTCTATAAATAATTGTTTTGATTTACGAGCGTTTTCAATGCCAACGAATCACAAAATGGAAATGAAATTTAAAATTAAAATTAAAATGAAAATGGAAATGGAAATGCATTTGCGAAGTCAAGTGACAAAAGCATCGAATGCGTTTTGTTGCCGTCGTTGGTCATTGAGCCTCAAGTGTGTGCCGGCCAACGAAAAATATTGGCCAAGTAAAGAGCCATTCAAAACTACACTGTGCAGCAAGTAAATTGAATTTTTAGAGGAAAGAAAAATCAAAAATATTTTTATACGAGGGAAGTTACCAAATTTCATATATTTGACTATCGATATTATATAATAATATTGAAATAATAATATTGAAATTAGACCCATAAAAAATCACTTTTAATAAGATTTAAAAATCTCATTATATTTTTTACAACTTAAAAAATTGTATTTAAAAAAAAAACTGATATTTGTATGAAATTTTGGGAAAAAATTTGAAATCGTTTGAGATTCTACGAATAATTTATTTTCCACTTTCAGTGATCGATTAGACAAAACTATCCTATTCTATCTTAAATTCAAAATTGATTTTTGTGAGGCAACACATTTTTTTTTTTTTTTTTGAAATCTTAAATTGCTTGTTGCATAGTGTAATCCAAATCCACTTCAGACTCTGAAAATCGCGCAAATGGCAAACATTTCGGGGTCGTAAATTGAAATGCATGTAAGCAGATTTGCAGTTGGCATCACAGTGGCAGTTCAGCAGACAAGCCCCTACCCGTACCCCTACTCCTACCCCACACCGTTCCCCACCCACCCGTCATACTGACTGCTTCAGCTGCCCCCCCTCTGTCTGACCCCTGCCACAGGCCGCCACACTGACCGCTGTCCAGTTGGCGCTAATGGAAGCCATCGGCGCGCCGCTCTCAGCCGCTGCCTGGCGCCAACATATTTCGCTGTCGCATTGAAAATATGAGCGCTGGCTGCGAAAATTTGCATAAAGTTAAAAGGAGAAGAAAGAAAAGTGTAAATGAAAATATGATATATGGCAAAGAGACATAGTAACTGAGAGAATGCAATAGCAGAAGAAAGAAAGTGGAAAGCGTAGACTGAAGAATTTATGTGTACGTGCTGGAAATTCCTTAATTTATAGAGGAAAGATGTTTGTTTTCTTCTTCTTCTTTTTCTTGTTGTTGTTTTTGAAGTTGTTGTTGTTGCTGCTGTTGTTGTTGCTGTTGCCGATGTTGTTGTTCCTGCTGCTGTTTACCTGGCGGCTTTTCCTTTGCCACAACGACTGCAATTTACGAGCCGAGGCTAACAATTTTCCTCACGTCATGTGAAAAATTCCATCGCAGGGTATCCAAAATTTTCATTACTTATGTGTGTGTATTTATATATATATATATAAGTGTGTGTGTGTGTGTGTGTGTATCTGAAGACACTCAAGAATTTTAGTTTCGTGTAAGTGGCGACAACATTTGATTACATAATTTTCGACTTGACGTCGTCCACGTAGAAGATATGTACATATATATTCTATATGACATCGAAATATCTTTATTTCTAAGTATGTGAATGTGTGTGTGTATGTGTGTATTTTCCCACTGCAAGGAACTGCGCCTGGAACAACTTCAGCGTTCATTTAAAAAAACAGCCATAAATATAACGGGGATGGGGATGTAGACGGGCACAGAGACGTAGACGGGGAGGGGGAATCTTTGGATGCGCTAATCAGCGCTGTCAACCGTGGACGAAGATGCAGTTGCTCATGCAAACACAGATTAGATGCAGATACACATACAGACAAAGATACAAATACCTATGCAAAAAGTCGTACACATACAGGAGCCAAAAAAAAATACAGGTAGAAACGAAGATGGAGATACTTGTACGCATACAAATGCAAGAACAAGTTTAGATACATATTTAGTATGCAGATGCAGGAATTGTCGTAGAAAGGATGTAGATACATGTTGACATGTAATGAGATACAAATAAAGATACATACAAAGATAGATATACAAATAAAGATACACATAAAGATAGAGATGCAAAGAAACAGATTTAAAATCTGATTAAGATACAACAAATATAAAGGATGCAGATATAGTTGGGCGAAGCTGAAGGATCTTTTAATTATGCCAGAAGATACACTTTTTAAGAGAAATATTAATTAACAGAAACTACCATATAAAAGGTACAGATACAGATACAGATACAGATACAGATACATTTACAGATACAGGTACATAGATACATAGATATTTAGATACACAGATACATAGATACATAGATACATAGATACATAGATACATAGATACATAGATACATAGATACATAGATACGTAGATACATAGATACATAGATACATAGATACATAGACACATAGATACATAGATACATAGATACATAGATACATAGATACATAGATACATAGATACATAGATACATAGATACATAGATACATAGATACATAGATACATAGATACATAGATACATAGATACATAGATACATAGATACATAGATACATAGATACATAGATACATAGATACATAGATACATAGATACATAGATACATAGATACATAGATACATAGATACATAGATACATAGATACATAGATACATAGATACATAGATACATAGATACATAGATACATAGATACATAGATACATAGATACATAGATACATAGATACATAGATACATAGATACATAGATACATAGATACATAGATACATAGATACATAGATACATAGATACATAGATACATAGATACATAGATACATAGATACATAGATACATAGATACATAGATACATAGATACATAGATACATAGATACATAGATACATAGATACATAGATACATAGATACATAGATACATAGATACATAGATACATAGATACATAGATACATAGATACATAGATACATAGATACATAGATACATAGATACATAGATACATAGATACATAGATACATAGATACATAGATACATAGATACATAGATACATAGATACATAGATACATAGATACATAGATACATAGATACATAGATACATAGATACATAGATACATAGATACATAGATACATAGATACATAGATACATAGATACATAGATACATAGATACATAGATACATAGATACATAGATACATAGATACATAGATACATAGATACATAGATACATAGATACATAGATACATAGATACATAGATACATAGATACATAGATACATAGATACATAGATACATAGATACATAGATACATAGATACATAGATACATAGATACATAGATACATAGATACATAGATACATAGATACATAGATACATAGATACATAGATACATAGATACATAGATACATAGATACATAGATACATAGATACATAGATACATAGATACATAGATACATAGATACATTGATACATAGATACATAGATACATAGATACATAGATACATTGATACATAGATACATAGATACATAGATACATGGATACATGGATACATGGATACATAGATACATAGATACATAGATACATAGATACATAGATACATAGATACATAGATACATAGATACATAGATACATAGATACATAGATACATAGATACATAGATACATAGATATAAATTCAACTAGAGTTTTATTTTTTACACCTAAGAAGACAGACACAGTTTCATATACACACACACTTAAATATACACTCACACTCACACACACACAGTAGATGCAGATGCAGATACAAGTTCATATGTCTACAGTTACTTTAGCGCCTGGCAAATTGCCTTTGGATGCATCGCTTGAGTCGCTTCAGAAAATATCTCACGGATTACTTTATCGCTTTTTTGTCTTTTGTTGTTGTTGTTGTTGTTGCTTTTTTTGTGTTTTTAAATTGTAATTAATTTATGCAGTTGGCCCAAGATTTTCCAGCGCAGATTAAGCTCTGAGGGAGCATTTAATAAATTGCTCCCAAGTTATGGAAAAGACGACGAAAAAAAGGAAGCTGAAAGAAAACGAAATGAAAGAACACTCAATTTTCGAATATCGAATTCTAGACGCTCTTTTGGCATGAAAATAAAGGAAAATTTAAATGAATGGAAAACACATTTTCATGCTATGGGAAATTATATTTTTTTATTGCCTTTGGATATATTTTTTCAAATCTTTCGATTCTTTCGATTAATATTTTATTTTAAAGCCAGCTCAAGTTTTCTTCATACTTAAGCAACGAGTGGAAGAGAGAGGGGAAGAGAGCAATAGAGGAAGTAAGAGTGAAAGAGAGTGATCAAGAGAAGGTGAGGGAGAATAATAATCAAGTATTTATATTATTGATATTAAAAAATAATATAATATATATGATTAATTATTATAATTAGAATGTATCCATTATATATGAATTTATCGATAAATCAATATCGATTTACACAAAGTCATCTAAGGTGGAGATAATGCCCATCTTAATTTCTTTATATAGCTTGAAGATTATTGTGATTTCAATGTAAAGAAAACATATCAAAGAGAAGCTCATAGCCGATCGGTCACTGATCAAGAACATATATAATTGAATATAAACTTATATGTAGATCTTAGGGTAAGCAGAAAGTGAGAAGCAAACACTTGAGATTTGTGGGAAAGATTCAAAAGTAGCAAATGACAACACTTTTTGATTAGATCTGAAGAATCGAAGGTGTAAAATGAAGAGTGGGGAGCGGCGAGTGAGGAGTGAGGAGTGAGGAGTGAGGAGTGAGGAGTGCGGAGTGTGGGTTGTGGGCTGTGGGCTGTGGGGAGCGGAGACCAGAGTTGGTGGCACCTTAATGCGCATTTAATGAATATCGTTAAGCATTATTATGTCGAGTTGACGCCGTTGCTGCCGCTTTTAGCCAAAATTCTTGTCTGGTAAAACTGACCCATTAATCCCCCAAGATGTCAGTTGGAGCGCCTAAATGATCGTCGATCGCTGATCGCGTCGAGGGGGCGCCCACGACTTGGCCCCGGTTCCGTTTTGGGTGTCTCTTCAAATTTGTAGATGCGTTTATTTTGGTGCTCGCGTTGACCTTATAAATCAGACACTCGGCCACAGGGAGGGGGGAATGGCCAAGGGACAGGGGCTTGCGGGTATGGAGTATGGAGGATGGGGGCATCAAATATGCTTACAATCAAAAGATTTGTATGCGTTGATGGCGTCCAAAAATCCATAAAGTTTTCTTCTTGTTGGATTTTCTTCATATATAAATATATATATTTTTTTTTTTTCAAAATCTAAACATAAATTTTTGATTTACGCAATGAACGCAGGCAGAGGTGGATGCAGAGACAGAGGCAGAGGTGGAGGCAGAGACAGGGGCAGAGGCGGAGGCAGAGGCAGAGGCAGAGGTGGAGGCAGAGACAGAGGCGGAGGCGGCGCTGTATTTGTTGATTTATCTCACAAATTTCGACAGCCATCAAGTAATTTCCTTCCCGGACAAATTAGAGATGCCTGCCAGCGGCACGCCCTCTCTGTTCGCCCCCACCGTCTGCCCCTAGGCCCAACCGTCTGTCTGTTCGTCCAACTGTCTGTCCCTAAATTTGTCGGTTATCGATAATCGCGCGAAGTGCATTAAAATTGTTTATTAGCCAATTATCTCATAGAGCGTTGTAAACTTTTCGATATTATGGCCCAGTATTGGGGAAAGACTCTTTATGTTTATTATTGGATTGTAGTTCCATCTATAAGAATAGACAGTCCATAATAGAGACCCATAATTCACTTTGATCAAACGACGAACGGAATTACAAAGATACAAAAATTCTTGCATTTTTTATTGCCGCTCTCCGTGTAACTTTTGGGCTGGCGAGATTATCGGATAATCCCCCATTTACGACTATTGTAAATTGGTAGCCATAACTTTGGATTGAGTCATTTAAATAATTTTTATATTTCTGCATCCACCGTATAATCTCTCCGTCTAGTTTGCTTAACTTGAACTAAGTTAAGTTAGTTAGTCGCCTGACTTGTTTTGCCTCCGCTAATTATGATATCATCTTGCAGGAATTTTTCTATCTCAAACTCTGACAACATAATCACAGATTGTTGACAATGATTATGATTTTAATAACATGTACTTAAACAATTATTTGCGCCTCATGCAGTGCGCTGCTTGTGCATGAAGCAGTGCTGCTTTAAAAAATGGGGCTTTTTCTGTGTTTGCATTACTTTTGTGTATTTAAAACGATTCTAAGGAAGTCTTAGATCTTCGGGGAACTCTTAGATCTTCAGAAATTAAAAAATTTTCAGGGAAGTCTTAAATCTTCGGAAAACTCTAGGTTCTTTAGAGAAGCCCTATATCTTCAGGAAAGTCTTAGATCTTCAGAGAAATTTTTGGGTTTATAGAAAAGTCTAGGATTTTCGGGAAACTCTTAGATCTCAAGAAATTATAGCTTTAGATCATCGGGAAAGTCTTAGCTTTTCAGAGGAGTAAAATTCCTTTGGAAAGGTCTTAGATCTTCTGGGAACTATTAGATTTTTAGAAATTGTAAAAGATCTTCAGAGAAGCTTTAGATCTTTGGAGAAACTTTAGATCTGCAGAGAAGTCTTAGATCTCCAGGAAAGTCTCAACTTTTCAGAGGAGTACAGGATCTTCGGAAAAGTCTTCAGAATCATCAGAAATGTTTTGGATCCTTAAAAGTTTCAGATCTTTAGGGAAGTCTTGGGTCTTAAGGGAAGTCTTATTTCTTCAGGAAAATTTTACATCTTCAAGGAAGTTTTAGATCTACAGAGTGGTCTTAGCTTTTCAGGAAGTCAGAGAAATTTTAGATTTTCAGGAAAGTCTTAGATTTTCGGGGAAGTCTTGGACCTTCCAAGAATTTTTATATCTTTAGGAAATTCTTAGATCTTCAAGGAAGTTTAAGATGTTGAGAAAAAGTCTCAGATCTTCAGAGAATCTTTAGATTCTCAGGGAAGTTTTAGATCTTTAAGTAAGTCTTAGATCTTTATTGTAGAAAAATCTAGGGGCGGGATGTTGGGAAGTGTATTCAAGAACACATAAACCTTACGGGTTCTGGACCTACTTGGGGCTCTATAATTCTCCTTTAGAGGTTTGTAAACAGCCGTGGGCTTATCTCTTGGCGAATTCCGTGGAAATATTTGGCCACCAGGTGAACATTTCAGCTCGTATTTGTCTTGTGATGAGAGGGTCTTCAACTTTGGGGGAACAGTTTCAAATTTGCGATACGCATTACTCCAATATTGGAATAGCTTACGTATGTATATGTATATATATATGTATATGTATATATATAAGGCCTATCTTATCGCGGACTCGTGGGTTTTTAAAGGCTGTTTGCATTTCCATATTTTCTATTTGTTTTCCGCAAATGTGTGACTTCGTGTATAGCCAAAATCGGTCAGATATACACACATATATATATATATTTATATATACGTATATACTGTATACGTCAGTGTGTATATCTGACCATAAGCGTGGGTCGATAAGATAGCAACTATGAATTCCTATGGATTATTTGTTATTTTTACGTTTTCCAGAAACTTTTTGCAAGGTTCTTTCCCAATCGTTAAAAATAGTCATCGGCGACCATTGGCGGGCATCAGCCTTTGGGCATTGGGCGTTGGGTATTGGGAAAGCGAGTGCACAATATAAATAAATTTGTTTATTATTCAGTATCGGATGGTCTGACACTATCTGATATATGGCCATATAGGCAGCTCTAAAAATAAAATGATGTACATACAAATCTGTCATAGCTTTGCCCTGACGCGCAGTTCACACGTCGTCACAAGATACACCGAACAATGGGAACTAGTTCCGAGCAGAATATTCATATACATATACATATGTGTATGTGTGTATGTGTGTATGTGTGTATGTGTGTATGTGTGCGTGTGTGTGAGTGTGTTCATTATGAGCAGTCGATTGATTTATTTACCTGGCGATGATATTTTTGTTCCAATTTCCAATTTTTGGGGAACTTCGTACGTCAAAGTGTCAAATACCAAACATCCGCCGCCTGACACCATCGAGTCTGTCATAAACGATTCTTACATGACTGATAAGGTGATAAGATTGTAAACATGGAATCATTAATTAGCCGCAAGTTAGTCACAGCTTTCGTCATTTGTATTTCCGATTGATAAGAGGCCCATCGCTTCTCGTTTCAAGTTTGACGTCAATGTTTGATATACGCACTGCGATATTTCAAAATTTGCATTTCAATTCTCATTTTTTCAATCTTTTTTTGCGTTTTATTTATGCGCTTCACTTCCACGAATTGATTTCCAATTCAAATAATGATCGATCGTTAATTGAACTTGTTATAAAGAACAAGTTGGTGGACGTCCCGTCCATTCGTCCATTCATCCGTTCCTATCGTAGGTAGTGTCAAAGACGATGCCCTCTCTTTAAAAAAAAAAGTACCCTCAATTGTGCTGTACCCACACGTAGGCGTCGAGCAGAGCAGCAGCAGCAGCAGCGCTGCTTCCGCTTCTGCCTCTGCCTCTGCTTCGCTTCCTCTGCCCATCTCTTTATTTCAAAGGCAGGCAGTGATTTTTGTTTTGAGGCAGCGAAGCGGCAGAGCTTCTCTCCTTAAGCTGAGCAGCGCTTATGCATATGTGTGTATGTATGTGTATGTGTATGTGCATGTGTATGTGTATGTGTATGTGCATGTGTATGTGCATTGCATATGCATTAAGTGGAGAGCATCTAGAGGCTTAACAAGCGACTTTCTTAAGGAAGGAGAGAAAAGGAGAAGTACTTTAAAGTCCTTTTCTTTGCCATTAAATATTTTCTTAAGTTGATAAATATTTTTCGAATATTCAATAATTTTAAAATATTTATATTTAAATATATATTTAATATACATATAAAGATTTCAAATAGAGGAATCTGTTGCTTTCCTCCCCTACCCCCTTTGCATTTTCCCATGCGAAATGCTCCGTCGACTTCTTTGGGCTCTGATGAAAATTCAGAAGCTCAGATGATTTTAAGACTTGGCAGAAAAGTGCATTATTTTTTTATTTTTTTATTTATTTTATTATTATTATTTATTATATATACTAGACGTTGTAGAGACTCTTAATCGGTCCCATTTTGGCTGTGTTTCTTTGGTGCAGAGTTTCATAAATGAAAAGTGCGAATTCCGCAAGAATTTCTTTTCATTGAGAATGTTGTGTGCGGGCCCAGAACTTCGCTGGCTTCCAAATGGCCAGGCACGCTGGCAGGCAGGCAGGCAGGCATTCAACTTGGGCTGACTCATGGGCTTAAAAATATCCGTTACGGCTCCTTTGGAGTGGTTTTAAGAGCTCTACGCAGATCTCTTTCACATTTACGAGCTGTGATGATGTGGAAGTTTTTCCGCTTGCCACATGCAACATCAACAAGAGATCATCGAGAGAAACTCATCCGAAGGTGAAGTGTCAGCGGAGTCCGCAGTCAAATGCAGGAATGCCTGATCTCAACTTCTGGAGATCTATTTGTTTTTTTTTCTCCTTTTTTTTTTTTTAAGGGCCTCACAAACTGTGCATTCCGAGAAGCACTCAAGGAGTATCCCAAATGGACGGAGTTCTCTCTCCCGTAAAAAGACTAAACGATCGCATCGAGGAAAATATAATTTTTGTTGCCGTTGCAAACTGTTTTGTTAGATAAAGGAAGGGGGAAGGGGGTGAGTGGCAGAGCGAAGGGTAGGAATGGCAAAAGGCAGGAAGAGATACAAAAATTGGAATTGGGTTCAATTTATTGCAGTTTCAGCGGGAAGTACAAAGCACAAATCAGCATACGGTTGCAATGTGTTTCATGTGATGGACGACGGACCAGTGGGCAGACAGACAGACAGACAGACAGACCGAAAGACAGAAAAACACTCATTCATTCATTTGGTCATTCATTGGCGCACTCATTCATGGCCTGCTTGTGGTCAGTCTGAGTGCGGCCTGTCTGCGTCTTCGATCGTCTCTGTGTGGCGGTCGGTCTGGCAGTCCGGCTGTTTGTTTGTTTCATCAATGAAACTTTATGACTAACGAACGTCGCAAACTGATTCTAGAGCCAAGTGACATTTCACACACACACACACACACGCCAATACACACACACACACACACACATGCACTTACAAACAAAGATTGGGTTACAAAACGGCCACCAATCGAAGCGACGACTCTGTCAGTCATGTGGTAATTGAATGTAGCGTGAAGAGCGCTCCGAATCCCTCTCCTTCTCCTTCACCTTCTCCTCCTCCTTCACCTTCTCCTTCTCCTACTCCTTCTCTTACTCCTACTCCGATTGTTCGCATCTCGGCGAGCGTCTGCAATTGCAGTGAAGCGTTCGCTGCAGGAGGCCACGGCCATGGCGGACACTTGGCGAGAGTAAACATTCTGAAGCTACTGTTATGCGGCTCTTGAAGATGACGACAACTTTATCAGAGTTCTATATACAAACACAAGTATCCACCAATTCTCTGTGTGTGTGTTTGTCTTACTGTATGTGTGTGTGTGTGTGGAAGTTACTGGAGTATCGAGTGTCGAATGTTGCCCAAAATGTTTGCTATCGAAAGTTGTTTTTCGTGTCTCGGCTGCATCTGTAAGATACGAGATACACATACACAGAGATACACAGATACACAGATACACAGATACAAGATACAAGATACAAGATACAAGATACAAGATACAAATGTTACTTGGCTGCAAGTTAAGGCGCTTGCATCACCCACAAGGTAACGCGCATATGGAATTCTTGGGAAAGTGTGGCAACTACGCAACCTCAAGCACTTCAAGTGACAACCACAAAACAATGCGCATATCCATAAGATGCGACTGCAGATATGTGCCACCCCTCCCCTCCTTCCCCTTCTTTCCCTTTTTCCCCTTTTCCCCTTCTCCATTCCCCATTCCCCCTAGCCCGCACTTGCACCCTTGTTGCACGCAACATTCAATAACAACTCACTTCCCTTTAGTTTAACGTTTATTTCTTTCTTTCTTTTTTTTGCCTCTTTCTGTTTTCTGTGCGTCTCCCTTGCCCCCCGTCCTTTTCCCCCTCCCCGCCCATTGTTTTTATCAATTGAGCGTTGCCGACACTCTTCGCGCGTAATTGCAATCATTGCACTTGGCTTTTGCCTGCGTATCTCATGGATGCATCTCTGGCTCTTGATCTCATGGATACCAATCCAACAGTTGACATCTGCAACAACAACAGTTGCCATTCGCCATTTGAATGGGTAATCGCTTCTTCTCCTCCTTCTCCCCTTCTCCTCCTCTGCGCATCTGCATGACTCAGCCCCAGACTCAGACGCAGATTCAGTTTGTGATCCCAAGCCAGAGGCAGAGGCAGAGCCAGTGCCAGAGCCAGTGCCAGACCCAGTTTCAGTGCTGCGGTCGTCCTCCAGTTCTTCGACCCCGCTGAGGAGTGAGGATCGACCCCAGCATCGAATGCACAGGATGCTCTAAATGCCTGGGAACAAAGCAAATTGAATGTCGTTCATCGTGTTAAGAGGCACAGATTCAGTCCAGTCCCGAGATCTGGCGCACAGATTGCATCGAAGCGTTCAAAATATGGAACATTTGTGCGGGAAATGTTAACGAAACTTGACAGGACGATAGTTGAAATCCCATACCCATTAAACTGAGCTTATAGAAAGGATTCGCCTCACTAGAAGCAGGACTGAGCATATCCTGTAGAAGGCATAGGTTTCACATCTTTGATTCTATTCCATTTTGTGAGCAGCTTGAATTTTGGTATCAAGCTTTCAAAGAGTCAAAGGATTATCCTTAATACCTCAGAGCATATCCTTTCTTGATATATCAGCAATATATATATAAATCGATCTGCCCGATCGAAAGGATGAAGGAAATAGAAAGGGCCTTTCTATGATCAATTCTCTGCTCTGGCAAGGGACAGGCGCTGGGAGCTCTGTGGACTATGAGGAGTCGTTCAATGGGGACTCCTGCAGTCTTTCGGCGCATGAGGCACTTCAGTCCTGGGAAACGTCGAGTCAGCAAATTGAAATTTAATTCCTTCTTCTTCTTCTTCATGTTGAATTCCCTGTGCCTCAGCATTTGTCGGCGTGTAATCGAAGCGCACACCCCCGCAGAGTCCATAAGTTATGGCTGCCATATCGATATGGCAGTGCGCGGCTCCATAGCGTGCCAGACGCTGGCGTTGCTCTGCCAGTTTTGTATCTCAATTTGCGATGTGCCCGTAATGAATTGCCGTGCGATGATCTGAGAAATCTCCGGTTGCTGCGGATGCAGATGAAGTCCAACTATGCGCAGAGGCTCCAAACAGAAGGAGTTGCCATGTGGGTGCAACTGCAACATCAACTGCAACAGCAACTGCAACTGCAACTGTAGTCGGGATCTCATGAATTATGCAAACATTGGCAAAATGCAGCCATATGCGGCTTGTGTCTTGGTTCGAACCTCCCTCCTTCTCCTTCTCTCTTGGCTTGTCCCCATCTCGCTCTTTGTGGACAAACAAACAAATTGTTTGTTATTATCGTTGGGTGGCACTGGCCACAGATCGCGTCAAGAATCCGCCACAGCTTTGGATTAGGAGCCGGAGTCTTAGATTAGAGCTGCGAGGCGGCAAATTGTCAAAGGCCCCGCAGCTGCCAACAATTTGCTTAGGTCTCTGGTTCCACATCCCAGGTCCCAGTTCCCAGTTCCCTACTGCCAGTTCCCTGGTATCTCGTCCCTGGTCCCTGGTCTCAGATCCCATATGGTCTTTGGGCTCGTAATATTTACTTTTCCATATCACTTGACTTTGTTATTCTCGTCTGTTCGTCTTGTTCGCTTATTCGTTTATTCATTTATTCGCTTGCTCTCCTTTTCCCTCTTCTTCTTCATCTCCTTCTTCTGCTTTTCCCATTCCTATTCTTATTTTTAGGCCTTGCCCAATGTGTGAAATTCGCCGACAAAAAAATCTTCTGAGATTTGTGAAAAATATGGAGCACTCGCCATTCTGCAGCCTCTCACATGATGATGATGATGATGATGGCGATGATGATGATGCAGATGTGGATGTAGATGTAGTTTGCTCTTTGACGTTTCCCTGGAACGAGTTGAACATAAATATTACTTCTAAATTGCTGGGGCGGGGCAATTAACCCATTGGGATTGGGCACAAAGATCAGTTGGAGAGCGCGCAAAGGAAATATGAAGAATGAGATGAGCGGGGAGTGGGGCGCGGGGAGCGGAGAATGAGAGTGGGCATGGGATTGGAAATGGGAACGGGAACAGGCATGGAAATGGGAAATGGTTAATGGGTAATGGGGAAAGGTTACTGATGGTATGAGATTATGTGGAAAAGGTACGATATGAGCGACCAGCCAAGCCTTGGATGTGTGTACTTACGGAGATATCGATCGATCATATTGATCCTTGGAGGATGCTGAGAGCAGCTCAGCTAAGATTCAGAGATGCAGAAATATTCATGTTCATGTTTTGGGTACTACTTCACCCGTTCCTTCATCCGTTTCTTTCTTTGGGCTCTGGGTTTTCCTTTGATTTGTGTGCTCGTCCCTTCGCCTCCGCCTCCGCCTCCGTCACCATCTCCGTCTCCGTCTCCGTCTCCGTCGCCTCGTCGCGTCGCGTCGTCTCTGATGATGTTTCATTTGAAAATGGAGCACTCGGTGCATAAGCAAGTGCCACATCTTCATCCAGACAACTGGTCAGCTCTTGACGAGCGCTCGCTCTCTCTCTGCCTGGTTGGCAATGTCTGCTCCATAAATGGTCAGAACGTGCCACTTTCGAAAACAATGCAAAATCCGCAGCTACAACAATTGATTGCGAATGGCGTTCCTTCTGCGGCTTCTGCGAATCGGTGGCCACTGCCAGACTCCACGATATGTGTGTGTGAGTGTGAGGCAGCAAGTGTCGTATTGCTGACTGTGCGCACAGATTGGAATTGAGGCGATCAGCCCCCGAAATGCATTCCGGGAATCTATTAACCCTATGGCCGCCTGATAGGAAGGGTGCCCTGCGCCAGGCCAATTAGGGAAACTGGCGGCCGTTTTGGATGCACTTCATCAGCTGAGGCTGCGGCTGCTGTGTGCTGTGTGCTGTGTGCTGTGTGCTGTGTGGCGCGTGATAAGCTTCCAATCAGTAAAAGTGATGTGGAAACAAGATGAGTGCATAGCCGAGCACTTCTCATGTTGTTCCATAAATCCATCAATTATCTTGGGACTAGTTACCCGCTCCCCTCGTTCCCCTCGCTCCCCTTGCCACAATTGCCACACAATAGATGCCGCGACGTGCCCAATTTTTTGGTGGAAAGTTGAAAGGATCGTCTTCGTTGATGAAGTCGCGCAGCTGTGGGCGCAATTAAGATGTGCATCTTAATGAAAGTCAACTTCAACTGGTAAAGTCGATGGTGATGGAAAAGGCGATGGCGATGGCGATGGCTTTGGTTGTGCCTGGGACAAGCCTCGGCTTTTGGTGTTGGACATTGTGCGGGTGATAAGGCAGAGGAGCAATCGAATGGCGTATGGAGGAAGGAGCGACACTCCTTTGATCAATGCAGTTATACAATACCCCAGGGCATTCCATCTGCTTGTTATACTCTACTAACTGTACAGGAAACTCACTCACACACACACACACACACACACACACATACATACGCATATACAGAAACTTGAGCCTGGTCAAGTCCAGGGAAAAGGGGCTGACAGCTGGCAACTGGACCAGCGATAGGCATTCAATGTATAATTACGTTACAGATGAATGGCGACATCATTAGACACCCAAGTCCTAGGGGTGACTCGATCGAGGGTGTTGCAAACGTCCCTTCTCCCTTGCCCTTCCTTGCCTCCCCTCGGTTGCCCACGCAAATTGCTCAATTAATGAAGGACATTCATATATGGGACTGGGTCGGGATGGGATGACAGTTGCTGACGCTGTTTGGCAATTTATTTACGTTGTGTATGGGTTTTTTTTTTTTTTTTTTATACCTGTGACTGGCAGGTGCCACAATTCCCAACGCTGGGCAGTGCAGGGCAGGGCGGGGCAGGGGGGTCGCAAAAGTCTGAACAACAAAATGATTTAGATAAAAAGATATGACGCCTACAAGACTGAATTGTGCAAGTTTTGGAAGATACCAAAAGTCATGTGTACAATATACACTAATACCCTGACAGAGGGAATATACAACTAGTCATAGATTTGGGAGATATAGAGAGAAAAGATATATATACCTGTTCCGCCAGAAAATCAGTGCTGCTTCATCCCTGAGTTACTGCAACATTCTGATTGTTTCGTTCTTTGACTTGGACTTAGTTGTAATATTTACTTATACTCTATATGTATATATATCATATTAGTGATTCCAATTCTAGATCGGAGCATTATCTTAGACCTTACAGCACAAGGAACGAGGGGGGCTAAAGGTGACCTTCAACTCTGAATCTTTTTTGAAAACCTTTGCTCTACTTTGGTTAGGGAATTTATGTTTCGTTGTGTGAGGCCGATAAAAATCCCCCTTTAGATATATCTATATATATATATATATATATATATATTATATGTACTAAGGCAGCGATACCCATATTTATACTGCGTGGTGCGTGGACGCATTTACATAGATTATTTATTCAGCTTCTAAATTGCAAACAACAACATTCAACATTCAAGATTCAAACTTGTTATGAGGTGTCTGGAGAGGATGGGGGCTGTTGACTGGCGACTGCTGACTGCTGACTGCTGACTGGTGGCAGCCTATGTCATGGCATGCAGATCTGGCAGCTCCATTTGCATATTCGTTGTGCCTAAATTGTGGCCGGTAATAAAGTCATTCACATAAGTGGGAGCAAAAAGATGCCATTATCTGGGCAGCTTTAGGTATGGGCCAAAAAAGTGACGAGAGGAGCAAAAAGGCTCGCAAGGAAATTGAACATTTGGGAAGTGAGTGACTTGGACTCCCGGCAGAAGGCAATTAGAGTAGTCAGTCGGTGGTCGGTGGTCGGTGGTCGGTGGTCAGTGGTCGGTGGTGTGCGGTCAATGGTTGTTGCCTGTTGGTCAGCTGTCAGTCTCCTACCCTTGCCAGTCTCTGACCCTTTGCCCATTAGGCATGGTCTTAACGAAAATTGCCGACTAATTCCATGGAATGCGGGTGGAGGGGGGCGTCGTTGTGTTTAATTGTTCGTTAGGAAATGGAAATGGAAATGGAAATGGGAATGAAAATGCTGCACGATATGAAAACAAATGGCATAGAAAACTGAGCTCGGACCTGGGTCCATCCCTAGCAGGACCGAAGCGTGACTGCGACAAAGGCGAAGGACATGCGGCTATTGTTGCCAAAACACAGACAATGACTTGGCTCTGACCCGAAAGAGATGAATATATCGCAGCGAGAAAGGGACGACCGTTCAATAAGAGCTGAAGCTGGAGGAGAACTCTTTAAATGTCCCCGCATCTTCGTGCATAAAGAAAGAAGATGCACAACTCCGACGCAGTTCACCCACGCCACACGGAAACCACTCGAGTCATGAGCCACGAGCGATGGGCGATGGGCGACGAGCGACAATCCAGCGGCTGACTTTGTTTTGTTTTATGACTGGAGATAGGAGTCCAAATGGGTTGGTTAATAAAACTAATTGATAGAAAGCTATCCCGGCTATCCGAATCCAAGATATCCCAATTTAAAGATGGGTGTTTCCTCGGCTCAAATGAAATGAAATCAAATCAAATTGAATTCAAAATGAAATGAACTCCGGCAACAACTGAAAGTGACAATAAAACTCAACGCGTGTCAGCGGCGGCGGTGGCTGCAGTGGGCACAACTCTGGGCACTTGGGACAAACCTAACTCTTTTTGCCTTTCCCTTTGCCCCACTTTGTTCTCTGACAGCTTGACGTGACGTGACATGTATGTGGGCGTGGCACTTGGCATGCAAATCATGTCAAATGTCACTACCAATGCCACAAGTTGCAGCTGCGACCGCTCCTTCAATTCGGGCTCAGCTTTGAGTTCTGACTCTGCATTTGATTCCGCTTCTGCTTTTGCTTCTGCTCCTGCTTCTGCTTCTGCTTCTGCTTCTGCCTCTGCTTCTGCCTCTGCCTCTGCTTCTGTCTCTACTGTTGCTTCTGCTTGAACTCCTGCTTCTGATTTTGAATGAGACTTCCTATTGTTTCCTGCCACTCGCAGAACCGAACGAAAACGGGTTGCTGTTGACCTTCGGCATTGACTTGTTGAGGATTCCCTTTCGTAATCCGTTGGCAGGCAAAGCCCAAAGAAAGTCACATCCCGAATGAGCGAAGGTCCCGAGGGGACACGGCCAGATGTTGAGGGCGGTAGAACTTCACGCCCACCCCTTGCACTTGGGCACGAGTTAAAGAAGAACACGAATTCAATTGTTTCTCCAAATTTGTTTGGACAGCTGCAGTTGCTACTGTAGCCGCCCCCTTCCACACGGTCTCAATGCCAGCCCCTCCCTCCCTCCATCCATCCCTTCTTCTCTCTTATCTTCTTCTCTGCTCTCAACCGTAATATGAGCTTCTTTGTGCCATCTTTGGCTCATAGAATATTTGGCTGTTAAAATATTAACTCATAAACTGTCTGCATTCGATACTCTTCGACTAGAATATAGGGGGTATTCACTTACAGAAAAGATAAGAGAAAGAGAGAGAGAGAGAGAGAGAGAGAGAACGTAAATGGGGTCTTTACATGCATATATCAAATAACTGTATTTTAGAAATGCACACAACAATAGATGTAAGAACTTTGACTAGGGCACTGAACTATAAATGAAATCAATGATAAGACATGGGTATGCAGTTACAATTAACTCGATCTCCTTGTATTGGGCGCATAGCCGATGAGCTGTTCCTATAGGTATTATTCCAATTACCAATATTCTTGTGAATTGTCCCAGTTTTTGTCTAGGAAGGGAATTGCACTGCTACAAAGGTGCACGCAGAAAGTACCTTTCATATCTACGGCCGTCTGCGGCCTGCCGCCTGCTGCCTGCCGCCTGTTCACATACATTGCTGCGCTTGCAAATAGTGTTCGGAATCCGAGTCCCGCGTGATTCGTACACGAATACAATTGGCAAGCACGAGCCGACGACTGCCAGTCGACTGGCTGCCGACCGCCAGCCGATGTTGTGCCGATGAGAGTGAGCGAGCGAGAGAGCAAGGGCGTAAGAGAAATGAAAACAATAAGAAAACCAGTTTGGTCGATGGTTGAATACTCTAACTTTACGCTGAATACAAAGAAAAACATGCGACTTTTGTGATATTTAAATATATTTTATTTAAATTCTGTTTTATTTCTAATATAAGCAGCTATTTATTATTTCAAAATATTTCAATTATATAATATATATACTATATTATATAAACAGCTTATAATTTATGTACTGGTATATTTATATATGTTTAATTATTCATATTTATTTCACATTCTCAATATCTACAGCAAATTATAAATTAATATAGAGTGCAAGTTTGGACTAGACATGTTTCATATGGCAAACAAAGTGACGTAGTTGGTGTAGCTGTGGTGAGGGTGTAAAACAACAGTGCGAGTGGTGAACATTAACCGGCTGAACGAACTGCTGGTCTATTCAGTATCTTATGTTGCATGCTGCAGTACGGAACGTTTAGAGCGTTGAGCACGAGGCATCGAGCATATTCGTACGAAGTCTTGTAGTGAAGTGTCGCAGTGTTATTTTTTTTTGTTTTTTTTTTTTTACTCGTTTCGGGCGATTAGAAACGCTAGCGAATTGTGGCGACGGCGATAAAAATCGCTTGAACTCAGCATTAATGATGGCTAAATGAAGCTTTGCTGTTGTTAGGCATCTTTCGGCTGAAGCTACACGATTTTTTTCTTAAGTGTTTATTATTGGCAAATTTCGTGGCCCGGGGTCTAAACTTGAAATTTTAAGCTGATTCCGCAAAAGTCAAAAAACAAAAATAAAGCAGAAATTAAAATCAAAATCGAACAAAACAAAACAAAGCCAAACCCAAGTCCAAGTGAACAGCAAAAACAAATTTATAAATTAAAAAAAAAAAAAATAAAAAAAATAAGAAACATATGCTGATTTGTGCTATTGTGTTAAAAAACAGATACAAGTGAAGTGATTTGAAGGAGTTGAAGAAGCCGATAAGTCGAGAAGTCGAGATACTTTATTTATATTGTCCTGGATTAAATATATTTGGGTATCTCGATACGTATCTCAAAGTGAAGATGTGCTAAGACACCCGTGGATTGATTTAACGATCGAACTTCAGACAAACTTCAGACCGCTGCAAAATGCTGGACAAACAAAGCTCCATATCGGTGTCCGGCTCCTGCTGCAGCTCCAATGCCACCAACACGGACCTCGACTACGATGTGCCCGTCTCGCGGCGCATCCATATCAAATCGGTTAGTAGCCATCTCTCTCTCTCTTTCTTCTCATCCTCATAAACTATTTGACTTTATGCCGCCCATCGGGCCCGATCTGTTGAGGCGTCGATATTAAGCCATTGACAACTCATTACCAGAAAGCTGTCTAGGATCGGGCCACGGCCCGTTGTATTCGCTGGCTCCTTGTCTTGGTGTCTTCTTGTCCCGCTGTTCCGCTGTATCTCGTATCTTTAAGCGTCGTCTCTGCTCCGTGTTGTTGTGACAGCCGTGTTAAACGGCAGTTCGTGTCTGCCTCTGCTCCGGATGTGGCTAACGGATTTCTCAGCTATCTTAACACTTGAATTGGTCGCGTTTTCTACGCTGACACACTGCATATGCCTCAGTATCTGCCACTGACTGCTGTCTGCTGTCTGCTGTCTGCCGTCCACTGTCCACTGTCCGCTGGCTGCTGGACGCTGGCTGCTGGACGCTGGCTGCTGGACGCTGGCTGTTGTCTACTGGCAGCTGCCACTTGCCATTTGAAAAACAGAAAAGTTTCCGCAATTTTGCATTCGTTATCACCTCGACCAACCGTTTGATGTGCCAGTTAATGCCCAGGTGCGATATCTGGGAGCCAAGTGATAAGTCAGGGCACTTCAGCAGTTTTCCCGATAACCGAATAACATCTGAGAGTTACTACTTATAAGCAATGAGTTCATCATTAGATGAACGCGATAAGTGATTAGATAGGCAAAACTGTGATAAACTCTAATGGGAGCTGAAATACAAACTGAAACTTGAGAATCATAACAAATATTGAAATTCCTTTGAAAAATGATACGGGCATTTTTTTTTTTTTTTATGATATTAGGAATTTAAATTCGGGCCATAAATTCCTGAAGCTAACTCCAGGGCGATTCTTCCAGACATTTGCCTGAGATAATGCTTTGGTATTTAAATGTCCCCTCTGATAATTTTCAAGGTTGCCCTGAGGTCATGCGATACAAAGATAAGATATAACGTTATATTCATTATAGTTTTGTTGTCGCCTCTCCTCTTTCTTTTTGCAAATATTTCCCAGTCTCGAACTTGACAATTTGTCATGGAAGACGATTATCATGTGCTCTTTCTTTATTCAAAACATTCAATAAATTTGTTTACTCAACTTGTGCAGTGCAATGAATTAATTTGCCTGTGAATCCAAGAACGAGTTTAGACTTCAACTTGTAAATTAATACGAGATGTGAAAACACTCACAGTGATGCTCATAGCCGAACGTCGAGTGATATATGTTCAAATATTTGCAGTCGCATTCATTCTACACACAACACGTTCAAACACTCACTATCATATTCATATCAGCACATACCTCACATATTCATAGTTGCAATGGTAACCTCATCTTAAAGTAAATAGCTTTCGGTTTATATTCTTTTATTTGTTATTCACTCTTTCTTTTTCGTATTCATATTTACCACTCACATTGAGAACTATCACTTATGCTTAAGCTTCGTATTCGTCGTATTCACTTTTAATTCATAATCACATTCAAAACCATGTTACCTTCACTCACATTCATTCCTTTTTTTTCGCTCATATTCATTTCGTATATTCATAAAAATGTACGATAATAAAATGTTCTTATTTCTCATTTATTTTCTTATTCTTCTTTTTATTTGTATTCACATTTCACACTCATATTCATGACCCACAAGCTAAGCTCTTACGTACACTCATATTCACAACTTCTACTAAAGTTGTCACTCACAACTTACACTCGTCTTAACAGTCAACACTCACATCCGAAACTCACATTCATATATACACTCGCACTCTCACGCACACTCATACTCACACTCATACTTATGCGCTCATGCACTCACTGTTTGGCTATTAAGCTCCAAATTGAATAAACAACAACTAATTACAAGTCGTCTTTGGACATGACCATGGCATTGGTTATGTCCGAGGGAATAGAAATGGGAATGGGAATGGGAATGGGAATGGGTATGGATGGGCTGGCCTATGGGATGGGTTGGTTATACTTGTTTTGGTCTAACAGTCGCTGACACTAAGTACACCATAATTAAAGGTATCCGATGCAGAGCATTCAGTGCCCCAAGCAGCGACAGGTATGGGGAGAGGAGTGATAAAAGGGCTGGGGGTATGGGGTGACGGTGGGAGGGGGATGGAGCTGTCTGAGAAGCTGCAGCTGCAGCAGCGACAACACAGACGACTCTCCGTCCAGGTGAGATTAAAATAAATGTGCTCCAAATGCGCAAAAAGCGAAAAGTAATTGACGCTCCAAGCCCAAGCCGGTTAGCCATGGCTCCGTCAAAGACTGAAGAAGATCGGAGGCTGGCGGAGTTTGGGGACTGACGACTGGAGACTGGAGACTGGAGACTGTGTCGGAGTCAGGAGTTGGCTGTGAGGTGGACCGGTGGTAGATTGTTGGATCTCTTAGTTATGGAGGGACAACAGCTTAGATTTCAAAACGCAAACAGCGGAAAACATTGAAGATGGCTTTCCGTTCCCAGCGCCGCTCCTCAATCCAACAGATCGGGGCAAAGGGTCTATTAGCATGCCGCCGACTGCTGGCAATTAATAGCTGCAGTTCCAGTTTCAGTTCCAGTCTCCGTCTTCGTCTCAATCTCAGTCTCCGTCTCCGTCTCCGTCTCCGTCTTCTTGTGGGTCTCAGTTTCAGTTTCAGTCTCAGTCTCAGTCCCAAGAGTCAGAGCCAGAATCAGGCACATACGCGGTATCAATCCCCGATCCAAGCTGAATCCATTCTGGACATGCGCTTGACTGCCAGCTGTCCATCTTGGGATCGCAATTAATGGACATTGGCCAGCAAATAAAATCAGTTATTAATAGTCGTACCTTGTGTTGATTTCAAGCTAATTTCAATTGATTGAAAGGCAATTGCAGGCGGCAAGTGAGAAGCTATAAATAAGCCGCTGCCCAAGGCCATAAATCCTGTGACTCCGACACTCCGACACTCCGATTGTCCGACACTCCGACATTGAATGACTCCTCCGACATTCCAACTGCTCATCAAGGGAGACCACGCACGTTGCCACGTAGCCGGATCCCGTATGCTCTTTGCCAGCCCTTTATCAATGGCTCGGCGGGCGTCTTATCGATGCGATTGAATGGCATTGCTTAGGCGTGACCTGGTTGAGTGATAAGAGCAAGTCCATGGCTACCTTATCACCTAATACTGTTCCGTGGAGTGGAGTGTTCCCAAAGCAAATCTAATCGCGTCTAATTGAACGTTTGGTGGGCAATAAATTGTAATAGAAAACCAAGAGATGGGAAGGGGGCAGAAGAGGCAAGTGGCAGCTTCCAAAGATATGCCTTATAATATTAATTACGAGCCTTTTCTGGGTTCAAGCCCTCTGTCCTTGATCCTGTCGCTTATCTTGTGGTCCTTTCTCCGTTTTAAAAGATATGAGCCAGAGACCTTATCCGTTTGGCTGGGACTGAGTTCTTGGGTTTGATTAAGTGGCGCCCCACAGGGAACTTATGTGTGCCTCAAAATTGATTAGGATAAATGTGCGGCATGCGGCATGCAGCATGCAGCATGCAGCATACGGCATTCAGTTTACGGCGTCAGCGGTTTCAATTTAGAAAATTAAGAGAACGGATCCCACAGAGCAATATCCAAGTCAAGACATGGAAACTGGCGACTCTCTCAATTGAAATTGATTGAACGGGCGAACGTTGAAAGCATGTCGAGTGGAGCCTTTGGTCATATTGATCAATTGATGAAAATATATGACATGATATCAATAACTATGAAAATTATTGTTGTTGTTTGATGTTGTTGTTTGTTGTTGTTGTTGCTTAAGCAATTTACAGCTTCGTTGATTTGCGTTGTCGCCGCCGATCGGCCTTTTGAATGGAAATCCAAGCACTAAATCATTTTTCACTGCTCCCTTTCATTATCATCGAGTATCGTGTCTCCTCCACGGTTCCACGGCTCCACGACTATCATCCGGACAGAAACTTGAAATTCCATCCTCCGATAAATGGAAGTCAGTTTTCTGTTGTCTCTTGTCTGTTTTCTGTTTGCGTAAATGAACTCTTAAGTGATCTCCTATAATTGCATAACGTCCGCAGAAACAACGCCGTTCCAATTGAAGAAATATGAATTATTTTTATAAACTGTTAATTACGGTTAAACCCTCAGATCCGACTTGCCACTGAACTCTTGTTTTGCAGCCTCTCGAAACTTATGATCTCTTGTTACCCAAACCGGGGGAATGCCATATCGTTATATACCCATAATTATAGTGCCCATAAGTCGGAGCTCTTAGCGGTTAATGACTGTTCTCTCCACCACTGGCTACTGGCTACTGGCCACTGGCCACTGGTCACTGGCCACTGGTCACTGGAGTGGAGCGCGAGGCGAGCCATAGGAATGCGATAGTCTTTATACGCTCATAATAATAGTTCTTTTAAGAATCGATAAATATGACTTAGGAACTGCTTATGAACTGGCGGAGATCAAGTAGAAGCCGCAAGGATTACAAATACAGTCTAGTATTAGGTTTATGACTTCATTTAAAGTGTCTTTCCGTCCGGACGGTACTTGAACTCTCAGTTGCTCCCTTCTATTTACTTCGCTGATATCGCAGCTATGATATCATCTGCGTTATATAATATATGACTTATCCGAGAGTCCGAGTATATACACTTATGCCTCTCTTCTTCTTCTTCTTCTTCGACTTGGGAGCAATCAACATTTGCAATTGCAGTTGCGATAAGTACAGGTTCTCTCTCCAATGCTCGATACTTCGATACCAAAGTGATTAAGTACTTGGCTGTTTTGAATGGGAGAGTTTTTTTTTCTATATACTCTACACTTTTTACTGCTTGGGGGTAATGGGGCATTGGATTGAAACTTAGTGAACTACGTGGCTCAGATGAGATTCTCTCTTTTATGTGCGACCCGATGTTATGTCATTAGAGTTTTTCCGGCATATAGCGTATGTGTTACAGTCTACAGTCTACAGTCTTCAGTCTATAGTCTACAGTCTACAGTTGCTTGTGAAAGTCGCTGTCTGTCTGACTGCTCTTTGGGGAAAACTTTCGCTTACCTTTGGATTGAATTATTTTTAGACCATTTACTGGTCTTTGACTGCTCTACGGTGCGTACCCATGCACCCATTGTTGTTATCTAAGAGTGTCAGTCGTCGTGAGGGCAGCCATGTGTCTAGCTGCCTACCCAATTCCCCCCTTCCATCACCTTTCCCTATTCAAAAGCTCACAGTAGTAGTCAGTCTCCAGTCCCCTGCCTCGTATCTGCTCCTTCGACTCAATGTGTTTAAGACTTTTTGCCACTGTAATTAAGTTATCAGTTGTTGTTGTTTTTGTTGTTGCTGTTAGTTTTGCTCGTTATTTGCAACAAGAGCTTGGCAAACATGTCAATAAAATGGATTAGGAATGCCAAATGTCCAACACCATGAGAAATTATGCACTTGAGCCGCGATAATGAACGGTTCGGCGAATGGGTGAGCGGAGAAAAGGGACGAGTACCTGGCCCAGAGACACACCTGTTACCTGTGGCTGCCGCTTGAAGGTGCTGGGGATCTTTTGCACGTTCGGTCGCTGGGAAAGGTGAGTTGCTGGGCGAAAGACAAATGTGCCTGCTGATAAGAGGACTTTGATAAACGGCCGGAGGCCGCTTTGGAGTACCTCTAGCCGTTAGTGGGGTAAGGGGTAGGGGTTGGGGGACTCCATAACACATTTTCTGCATGTTAACATGGTAACTGCAATAACAACAACAACAACAACAACAACCAACACCAAAGCAACAATTGTAACTGCAACAAATGACATGCACGCAAACCCTGCTACTTGACGAGTTGTTGTCTCGAGACTCTGACTTTCTAGCGTGGTTTGTCTTATCAGCGGGTTAAGTGCGCTGCGGTTTTCTTTTTGTATCTGCGAGATACAAGATACAAGCCACGCATGTTTATGCCTGTACGTGCCGCAGCCTTATGGGGCATTCGTGGTAAACCAATACAAATATTATCATCCTCATGTCACGTCCTCTCAACAAGCCAGGAGCACTGAGATTCAGAGTTGACTCACTCAAAGAACTGCGACTGTTGACTGTTGACTGATGAATGTTGAATGTAAAACACACTTCGAAGTGCTCGCAATGCTAATTAGACGACACCTTTAAGAACCCTCGCCGACGGGCCCGCCCATGGCCATAAATCGCAGACCCAGACGGCTCCCCAGTTGGGGACAGACAGATACAAATATGTCCATGCAGCGGACATTACGAAACGGGATTGCAGGGCATGCAGTAAACAAGCGCTTGGAACGATAATTTGCACTACATTTACTTGGGGGACCGCACCGGAAATATTTACTATGTGGAATGCAAATAACGACCACAATTACAACGACAGCAACGAGAACACCAACAACGACAACGACAACGACAACGACAACATTAACAACAACAACAACGACGACAACGACCGCGACAACCTTTATAAAAAGGGGCGTGTTGTTTAGCTATAAGTTCTGTCGATAAGCCCGAGAGCAGGTGGAGTAAAGTCTATGGGGCCTCATTAAAAGTGGGGTAGTCCGAAGGGAATTACATGTCAATTTAGACTGACTTACACGGGGTGCTGGTCATAAATGAGGTCGTTGTAGTATTGCTTGACTATAAAGCTTATCGATGGCTGTGGAACTAAACTAGCGACTTTATAGGGTGCTGATCCCTGAATGGCTCATTTATTATAAACAGCCTAGATACTCAGAAAGGTAGAGAATTGTAATTGCAATAATACTTTTTGCTGGTAGACTTATTGAAGGTAGACTCTCGGTATTACAAGGTGCTGATCATTTAGATCCATAAAAAGTAGGGCAATGATAAATTGATTGACTTCAATTCTTATCGCATGTTGTGAAAATAAACTATTGCACTAAGTGTTGCACTGAGTGCAGATCTTTATATTGAAAATTTATAGAAAACACCCCGCGGTAGTGCAATTTACTTTATTTTATTTTTTTACTTTTTTTATTTACTAAAAAATTTAAAATTTTTAAACTTATAACTTTTCATTTGAATAATCTTTCGATCCGTTGACGTAAGGATTTTCTAAAGAAGCACACTATGAGTACTGCCCACCTTCACCTTGAAAGGAAGTGCATTGTAAGCATTGCCTATTATCTCGGCTGTCAATCCAATGCAACAATATAAAGTATATATTTTACTGATCTGTTCAATGTTTATACCGATTGCCGACAGTCCACATTGCTACAATGTAGCAAGTTAAGGTACTGCCACAAGGTAGCACCTTGAAGGTGGTGATTCACATGCTGCCACGCATGCTTTAGCTGTCAGTCATTGCAATCGTAAGCTGCAAAGACTATATAGAATTCTGATCGCTTGACACTTACAAATGTCACGGCAATAAATTTCAATCCCTTTTGATCTTCTGCTTTATCATACACTTTCATGGTCTGGCCTTATCCCAAGCTTAACTGACGTTTGTGTCTGGACCTGAGGATTAGACAGACTTTACAATCTTTGGGAGAAGATGTCTAATGAATGTATCGCTTAGATGCTGTCGCACATTGTAGGCAGAGTTCAAGGTCCGCTCTCTCGAGTGGCACCCACACATCCGCCGACTTTATGCCATAGACCAGATCGGACTCTTCTTCCAGGCAAAGAGGAAGACAGAACTGGTTTGAAGTGTAGACCGAAAGAAGAAGCGACTGCCGCCTCATCGCTTCGTTGTTTTGTGGAAGAGGAAGAGGTAGAGGAAGGAAGGTTTGAGGCATGAGTCATGATCACATCCGGGGTATTCCATGTGACGTACAAATCTTCAAATACCAGAAATGTTGTCAACTTAAATGAATTTCCCACTATTTCAATGGCCCACAGAAGATTCAATCGCAACTCTTAAATTATTCAAAAATCATTACGATCGCCTCTTAATTTGATTGCCACTCGTATGCATATTTTATGGGCCAGTTTATTATTTCTTTTTTTTTTGTCTCGGGTTTTTTTTATGTTTCTTCCTCTTCTGCCCTCGGGGGACACTTTGCAACATTTTTTGAGAAAACATTGAAACATGTGACTCCCTCCGACCCCTCACTCTTCTTCCTACCCTCGGGCCTTTTATTAGTTAATGTTTGCTCATGTTTGTTTATCAGTTGATTGATCTTCTGTTTATTGGCATTCGGAAAGATTTTTTATACTGGTTCTGTTTTTGTTTCTGGCAAATCTCGCAAATGGGGGTTTGGTTTTTGGTTTCTTTTATTTTTTTTATATTGTTGTTGTTTTTTTCTTCATCATTTGTTGCTTTTTCACCCTTCGTCATAAAGCCTCAAACAAATGCAACTGGCGATAAAACAGAAAATAGGTACAAAAAAAAAGCTAAAAATAAAATACTTACATTATAATAAGCAGGCGCCTATTACTTTTATTTTTTTTCGGAATTACTAAAAAGCAAAACTTTTTGCTGCAATATTTACGAAGCTCGAAGTAAAAATACCCTATAATCAGGCAGCAGGCATATGGCATAGTCAGAAGTTATAAGAAGCACCGCAATTCGGAGTTTTCAAAAAAAAAGTTAAAAGTTCCTATTAACTTTCATATACTGAAAATTGTTATAATGTCTAATAACTTCTGAGTTTCTTGAAGCGCGTGGAAACACCTGAACATCTGAAAAAGAGGAAGTTCCTATAAATAACAGAAAATTTCTATAAATTTCTAGTAACATTTTCCTAAAACTTCCTTAAAATTCCTATTAATTTTTTGTCATTTCTAAAAGTGCATACAAATTCCGAATGAATCCTAATAACTCCTAAACATTCCTAAGACTCCAATAAAATCCTAAAAGTTGCTGAAATTTCTTGAGGGGACTATAAAATTCATATGACAATTATTTTTGGAATTTCGTTTAGAAAGTTGATAGATTTTATATAGATTTCAATTAAATTTAATCATAATTACTAGATTTATTCCATTCGATGCGTTGCACTGTGCGTGCATACCCTTCCATTCGATGGGTTTTGCAGGGTATAAAAAAGTTTACAGACACGCTTTTAAATTGATTTTTTTCGCTTGATTCATGACTTAAATTTGTGGGTTTTGTTGGTTGTGAGGGTTTCATTTTTTTTTTCTCCCGGTGAGCAAGGGAAGGGCGAATGGAGTAGTGGTAGGGGGTAATGGGTAGGGTGTATGGGTAGGGGGTAGGGGAAGAGGGTCACACAATTTGCCAACATTTTTGTATTGCGTATTTCACTTGAAATAATTTTTTGTACACATTTTTTTTATTTACCTTTTTTTTTTTTTTTATTTATTTGTTTCTTTTTATTTATTTTTGGTCTTTTTTTTATTTATTTTTTATATTATTTTCATTTCCCGAAGGTCGCCGTCAAGTTTTTGCTTTTGTCGCTTATTTGTTCTTTAATAAAAGATCCGACGTTTAATTTGCGTTAATTTTCGCAACAATGGGATTATCCGGGGGAAATTTAAAGTTAAGTGGAAGACAGCATTGAATCTGACTCATGTCAAACACACATTAAACACACACACGAACACACACATATATATATTTATTGGGGCCCTTTATATCTATTGCCGATTGAGGTCGGAGCAATTTCTTAGGAAATTCATTCCCGTCTGACCGCACAAGTCACATGAAGTAAAAACAATTGTTCATAAATTGTATTGCCTCTTGTAAATGGAGGCGTCGGGGGCGTGGCAGGGCTGAACGTCCCTTATAATCCATCAAAGATTCACTTTAAGAGAAACTAAGCCGAAAATTAAAATGGAATGTCTCTTCTATGGGCTCTCCCTCTCATGACTCCGAAAAAGGTTGTCCATAGTTCAGAGTTCAGTGAATCTCTGAAAGGCAGCTTCTTATTGAAGTCACTCGTTTTTCGCTTAGTGTAGTCAATGGACTTAACTTAGCACTTAACTTCGCCTTTCAGCTACAGACTCAGATCAGAACATGAACATATACATATGTTTCCTTTATTATAGGTTTCTTTTTCTCAGTGTAGATTTATGTCGGGTCAAATTAATAAATAAATCAAGTAACTTTTCTCTCAGTGCATTCACTTTTCCCTTTGTAGTTTTTACAGCTTGAAATTTTATTGTGTAAAGTGGGAATAGTTTGTGGATTAGTCCAATTGAGAGTGGATCCCAAGGGTCAAGTGGGGAGCAGCATATGGGATACCCTTCATTTTGAGGGATAAGGAGAAGTGCGTAAGGGTGGTAGAGGCGTTACCAGAGTTGAGGCAATACCCTGGCTGGGCACATCTCTCCTTCGCCTAGACTTAGCCCAAAGCTAGGGTATCCCGGAATCTGACCACTTGGACAACTCTAGGAGTCAATCTCTGACAAATTGGCAAATGCCAGTGCCCTCATCTGATTAGTCGCAAGTCAAATCCATTAAAGTTGATTCCCAGTTAAATGGATCACCAGACACTTGCCCAGTTGCTTGAGAGGAGCTTGAGAGGAGCTTGGGGAGCTTGTGGTTGCCATTGTGTGGGCGCTGGCATGTGTCCAGTGCTGTGGAGTGTGGGCGTGGCTGAGGTAAAGTATCGGTTGCACTTTCATTGACTCGTTTACAGACCAGTGAGTCGTGTTCCGTTCGCTCAACAAGGAAATCAAGAGACGGCGTAGGATGAAGGGTGGCTGCGGGGGGTAGACGGTGTTTGGGACGGTGGGCGAGGGCGGTGCAACTTTGAATTTTGATTTCGCGCACCTGTCAACGCATTTTACTGTCAATGGCAGCCACGTAGCTTCACAGTTCGTTGCCGCCGCTGGTCGTCGGGCAGTTGAAGCAATTGGAACGTGTTTCTTGGAGTAATCTTGGCAATCTTGGCCTGCTTTGAAGTTTTATTGTCACAATTTTTTGCACATGGCTTGACAAAATGTGCCAAAAACACCAAACTCCAAAAAAAATAAAAAACACAACAACAACAACAACAACTCAGCGGTTGGGGCTGTAAACATTTTGTAGACTTTTTAACACTCGAAAAGCCAACAACGGCAATAAAACCAGTTGAACGCGACATATGGCACATAAGTGGGCCAAGAAATATATATACATTATATATGTATGCATACACACATATACATATACATATGTTTATATAAATACATATGTATATATAACTGTGTTGATATAAGACTTTATGACGCTCAAATATTTGAGCAACGCGTATGCAAATTGTAAGCAGAAAATTTCATATGAATCCTCGGGCCTTCAGCTGGGCAAATCTTACATTTTCTCTCTTTCTCTTTTCCCCACCCTGCCATTGCCACTTTCCACTTCCCAATCCCCGCAGCCCTTAACCAACTATCAGCATTTACGAAGCGCTGCCAATGCCAATGTCCAAAGGTTGTCAAAAAAAAAAATCTTACCAAAAAATGAAAATGACGCATTTTTAAGTTAAGATATCGAAAAGAAATCTTTTTGGCTAATCAGACCACAAAAAAAAAAAAAATAAATGAAGAAGCCAACAAATCGATACCAAGTGGTCGCTCCTCAATCGAGTTTGGCCAAAATTGGATTAATTAAAAGCACTCAGGGCCCATCAAGAAAAAGAGACCCGAATCACAAAACCCAAAATACAAAAATAATAATCACAATAATAACAATAATGCGGCGGCTTATCAGTCACGCAATGACGGAGCGCTCCAAAAATATGGCATACACACGCGCGCGCAGACATAGCATACACATATACCCACACGCACACAAATGCACACACGCACAGGTACACTGATGGATCCTGTGCACAAAATGTCGCTTATCAGCGGGAGATATCGCCGCCAAGTACCATTGAGTCAAGCGTTTCATTGTGTGTGTGTGGCTTTTAACTGTTAACAGATTTTTGTTGTTTGTGCGAATGCAAATGCGAATGCGAATAAGAATTAAGATTCGTTTTCGAACTCGAATTCGAACTCAAAGCTGCGTTCGAATTGGGAGTTCGAAATTGCGGTTAATGAGCACTCAAAGTCAAATTGTCATGTTGAGGGCCGTTTTTGTGGTTCTTCTTCGCAACTTAAGTAAATTTGACAAAGTTGTTGCGGTTTATTTGCCCCTCCTCCCATTCTGCCGCTCCCCCGCTGCTATGCTGCTTAATGCCCCCTCCCTGATTTCTTTTGGCCTTTTCTCTACACATCTCTCAAAAGTTAAGTGCTCATTAAGACATCGTCGCCGGCGGCTTTAATTGTTTGCTATTTTTTGGTAGTCTGTTTTTTTCTTCTTCTTTTTTTACTTTTTTTTTTTTTTTTTGTTGGGTGTTTTTCGGAATTGTTTTTCGTTTTGTGGTTGTCTGATTTTTGGGTATTTCGGGTATTTCGTCTATAGCGAATGCTAAGGTCATGCACTCGTTATGTACACTAACGAGTTCACAATAATGGCAACAAAAAGCTAAGCCTTAACTTAACTTTCTACCAGCGAGAGACCCTCAGAAATTGACTATCCCCTCTTTGTGGTGGTCAATCGTGAATAACCTTTCCAACGTAGCCAAAAGACCAGCAAAAATATAATATAAAAAAAAGAAAAAATAAAAAAATAATATAATAAAAAAAAAAAAAAAATTTTAAATTTAAAAAAATAAAAATCAAAAGTCAAGCTATAAACAAGAAAAATGTTCAGATTTTTGTTGTCTTTTGGCCAAATCTGCGTACATGCGAATTATGAGGAATTGGAACTTTTGCTTATAGCGATGGTTATTTTTATTGCTATTATCGTTGTTGTTGTTGCTGTTGTGGTCATACGTGTCGTTTTATAAACAATAAATCGCTGGAGCTCTTTCACTTTGGGCCTTAAATGATCCAAATGAACGGAAACACAAAATGGCCCAAAGGCAAAAATTACTTTTATTAAATTTTTGGCAGATTTATTGCTGCATTTTTTATGCATAATTCGTGAATGCAATTTATAAAGCGATTATACAGATCCAAAGACCTATACATATGCAGCTGTCGATATCGATATCTGAACAATCGGTGAACAGATTTGCAGGGGGGAAGTGTCCGCTTCTACGGATTTATATATATTGTATATACAGTATATACCGCTTATATGCAAGCCCTATAAGGCAGACATTTTGCATATACGCGATATTTGCTTTTAAGCAATTTAAATAATAATAATAATAATAATAATTATGATGTTATGATGATGTTTAAAAATACAATTATTTTGCATTTAAGCAGTTTGCATATAAGCAGTTTGCATATAACCGATATATACTGTGTATATACTTACTATTTATATATATATAATTTATATATATTATTTATATTATTTATATATATATATATATATATTTATTTATATATATATATATATATATATATACTATACTTACTATTGCCTTATATATATGCATATATAATTCTGCCATTTCGATAAAATCCTATAAATTCTGGAATATAGAAAATTCATTTTTTATTTAAATTTGAATAAAAAATGATCTGCGCTTTGCCACTATTGTTATCTTTATATAGATAATAAAATATCTGAAACTTGTTTCACATACTTGAATTTTAAAGATTCAGAGTTTTTTTTTTAGTTTTATTTATAGGCTTTAGAGATGAGAGACTCTGAGCAGAGAAACATTTCATTTACTTTTTACTTTTTAATAATGAAAGTAAACAAAAAGTAAATTAAATAAATAAAAAAAATAAATATAAAAAATCATTTCTGTATTTAGACCAGGTAAAGAGCCGGACAAATAAGTTGTATAGCTAATAGAAGGAGTCTCCCCGCTATTTTGGGGCCTCAACAACCTCCACTTCCTATGAACAGCAGTCCCGTTGTCCCAAGTCCCCAGTGTTTCCCTCCGCCCAGTGGAGCGCGTCAAAAAATGCGCTAAACAAACAAATTAAAGTCGCCCGAACAAATAAAAGTTGATATCGAGATTTAATTTTTGTTTGCCTCTGCCAGCAATTGAGGAGTAGGAAGTAATGGTGGGCGAGCGAGGGGTGTGGAAGGGGGAGGGGGGGGGGGAGGGGGGACAAAGTTAGACCGCAGACACGCATCGGAACTTCAATTCGAAGACGCCCCAACCTTAAATATTTGCCTATTCAATTAGCGTCATGTTAAAAATCAGTTGGGGTCAATAAGAGGGGAGGGGGAAGAAGCGGAGGAAGAGACAGAAATGACAGAAGATGATGTTGAAGAGGAAGCAAAAGAAAGCATTGGCGTCTCAAGAGCAAACTGTAACAATGCTGCTGTCTCTTTCTCGCTTAAAGCAAAAGGCATTTCAATTAACAAACAAACTTTACTTTATTTTTTTTGACTCTGCATTTCTTTGACTGAAGTTGTTGTTTTTCAGTTCTTGTTTTTGTTGTTGTTGTCGTCGGTTGAATTTGGTTATTTTTGTTGTTGGTTGAATTTTGATGTTGTTGTAGTTGGTTAAATTTTGCTGTTATTGTTGTTGTTGGTTAAATGTTATTCTTGTTGTTGTTTAAACAACGCCACGTTCAAGTGTCATTGGCAGCGCTGCAGCAGCGGAACGCAACGCAATGCAACGCGTCGCGGCCCGAAGCCACGTTGTTAATTACCAATGCACATGAACTTCAAGTGCGGCTCATTTTCCTCCGGCATTCGAACGGTTTCAGCTTTCCAAATTGAAAAGTAGAATATAAAGCAAACCGCAGAGACCCCTACCCATGGACGCAGAGCCATAGCCCCAGTCGCAGTCACAGTCACAGTCACAGTCACAGTCACAGTCACAATCACAGTTGTAGTCGTAGTTGTGGCTGGAGTTGTGGAACGGGTTCCAAACTCAAAAAAAAAAAAAAAAAAAGTCGAGTTGAAAGTTCAGCGCCGATTCATCGCGCGATATTGTAATCGCAGCTCCCCCCAACCTCGCCCCTCTTCTGTTCGCTATCTGCGAAGAGACGGCGGCGGGCTGAGTATACGAATTGTGGGCTATGGGGTATGGAGTATGGGGTACGGGTTACGGGTACAGGCTACGGGTTACGGGTTACGGTTACCAGTGCTCCCCCCACGAGTAGCAATGCTTTGGTTATTCGTTCGATGCGGTGGCGAAATTAAAGGCAAAAGACGTTTAACCCGAAACCTAAGTATGCGCAGTTAGGAACTCAGTCAGCGTTGAGCGTTCAGCGTGTAGGTATGCGCGGGATGAGGGTGGTGGGGGTGCAAGGAATATGGAGATAAGCACATGGATATATCAGCTCCATTCATACAAGCAGAAACCTTTGTGCATAGACACAGTCGTGGGCATACATTTAGAGACAATAAAAATATTCAATAATGAGGGGGGAGGCAGGGGAAGCATTTGGTAATCAGTTTAGGGTTTTCAAAGGGTCTGGGGGGTAGGGTCTGCACAATGTCTGGGCCTGCCTGTCTTGGCAGGGTCAGGAATGCGTGATCTGAGGAAATTATATAAACACTCGAGCGATTCTCTTAGGCCTGCCTGAGCTGTCCGTCTGCTCTAACGGCCGAAGTTGACCTGAAATTCCAGGTAAACTAATGAAGCGTGCGGCAAAAAAGGAAAGAAACAAAAAGAAAATAAAAGAAAACAAAACAAAATAAGAGAAAAAAATCACAAAGTAAACATAAAAAACAGAACTCGCTTTTGTTTTTAGTTTCTTTGTTTTTTTTTTCTTTTTTTTTTCATTTTGGCAAAAAACAAAACAAAAAAAAAGAAATTCTTTTTGCACTTTTTGCATTTTTGGAACCTTTTTTTGCCTTTGGCCAAAATAAGAGACGCATAACTTGGCTTTGGCTACCTGAGGCAAACACTGCCTGCGATTCTTATGAATGACGCTTAGGATGGGCCATAGCCTCAGTCCATGCCCGCTGCCCGATGCCAACTACAACTACAACTAAAGCCTCCCATTCCGATTCCGATTCCGAAACTGAATCGGAATCTGAATCTGAATCTGATTTTGAGTTTGAGTCAAAGTCAGGGACGAGGTCGGTCAGTAGCTGAGAGATTCCATCGAAATTGGACTGTTCTTACTCTACATGCGTGTGTGTGTGTGTGCATGTCTCTTATGTTTTTTGCGGCTTCTTAGAAGTCAGAACGAAGACCTCGCATGCAGCTCATGACGGTCATTAAACAGGAATGACGTTAGGATTCGGGAACAGTTAAAGAATTGCTTTATTTAAAAACTTTTGATGAATTTTATTTAATTGTTCTTCATTTTCTCTTCCTCTCCTTCTCTCTCTCTCTCTCTCTTTCTGTGATTTATAGAAACTTTATGCAAAGGCCATTTATGATAATCACGCGGATGCACCGGACGAGCTGCCCTTCAAAAAGGGCGACATACTGACGGTCATCGAGCAGGACACCGAGGGATTCACAGGCTGGTGGCTCTGCGTTCTGCACAATCGACAGGTGAGTGTTGACTTAAGGATCCAAACTTAAGCGCGTCGGGACAAGAGTCACTTAAGCGGAAAGGGCAACGCCTTAAGGGAACTTACTTTCTGGGTATTTTTTTATTTGTTTTTCTTCTACGGATCTTTGACTGTCTGGAGTTAAGAGTCAGAAGTCCGTAGTCCGTAGTCCGTAGTCCGTAGTCCGTAATCCGTAGTCCGTATTCCGTATTCCGTATTCCGTATTCCGTAGTCCGTAGTCCGTAGTCCGTAGTCCGTAGTCCGTAGTCCGTATTCCGTATTCCGTATTCCGTAGTCCGTAGTCCGTAGTCCGTAGTCCGTAGTCCGTAGTCCGTATTTCGTAGTCAGTCCTCAGTCCTCAGTCCTCAGTCCTCAGTTCTCAGTCCTCAGTCCTCAGTTCTCAGTCCTCAGTTCTCAGATCTCAGTTCTCAGTTCTCAGTCCTCAGTCCTCAGTGCTCAGTTCTCAGATCTCAGTCCTCAGTCCTCAGTCCTCAGATCTCAGTTCTCAGTCCTCAGTTCTCAGTCCTCAGTGCTCAGTTCTCAGATCTCAGTCCTCAGTCCTCAGTTCTCAGTCCTCAGTTCTCAGTCCTCAGTGCTTAGTTCTCAGATCTCAGTCCTCAGTCCTCAGTCCTCAGTCTGTTGCTCGCTATCTGAAGTCTCCAGTCTCCAGTCAGCAGTCTCCAGTCTGCAGTCAGCAGTCTGCAGTCTGCAGTCTGGAGACGGGTCTGGCTCTCCATATGTAATCATCCAATTGAGGCATTTGCATAACATTCGAATTACTTCACATTTCATTAGGGGAAAACAACAGAAACTCACAACCAATTTGAATTTATAATTTAATTTTGTAACTGCAGTCGTTGGGTATATGATTATGGCTATGATTCACCACTGCCATTGCCATCGCCATCGCCATCATCGTAATCATCTCGTGGCACGTGGCCGCCACCCGCCCGCTCGTACATTTTGGCTCCTCCTCCTCCTCCCGGCTGGTCGCGTCCATGCGGGACCCTTGGTGCATATAAATTTCACATTTGCCACATTTAATTGTGTCTGCAGTCTGTTATAATCTCCGAGAGCATTACGCGCGATTACCACAGTGCACATCATATCACACGAAATGGCCCCTGGGAGTCCCTTCTATCTAGGTGGTGGGAGTGTGGGAGGGAGGGAGGTAGGGAGGGGTGTGTAGAAAATAAAGAGGTCGAAGCTGTTAGTTGGATTTGAAGTGAAATGTTTCACAGCTTGGAAAACTCTTTGGGAACTCTAATTGTAGAGGAGGAGGGGTTGGTTGTGGGTTGGGGCTGCAGAGCAATAGTCCGCTAAGTGGCTTCCCGGATCGCACATCCATGTGTATCCATCGCATATGTCATAATATTTCCCAAAGACAATCGAAGATACTTTTCACATTCAGAATATCTCAAAGTGTGTTTTGTATCTTGTGTTGATGCCCGGGGACCTGCGATGTGTTGGGTTAGAAGATATCGAATGTATCTTTCAGTTCGTTTAGCACTTCTCCTCTCCATCCCACAAGTATCCCTCCATACATGGCGGATCATTTGAAAATGACCAGAATATTGCCCAAGCTTCGGACTTCTCTCCGATTTTATGGCCTGCAAATGGACGAATTATTGGATTAACCGAATTCGGAATCAAATCCCACTTCTTGACAGTCTTTTTCGGATACGAAGAACTTCCTTTATTGCCTTCCCTTTATACTGACTTTCATATTTTTGGATGTACTAAAATTCCATATGTTATATGGACCTATGGACCTACATATGTCCTATGGACATTCCTGACCTGTAAAAAGAAATTGTATCTTGAGTTTTCCATCATTTTTTTATTATATAATTATTATTATATTTTATTATAGCTTTATTTAAAAATTGTGTTATATTTTTATTATTATTTTTAAAAAATTGTTAAAACTATTATTAAAATTATTATTATAAGAATTATTTCTTTTATTATTATTATTATATATTACTTTTATTTTGTTTTATTTAGATTGCATTTAATATATAATAATTAAAATATTATTATTTAAAATTATTATTTATAATTAAAATAATTATTATTTTTGCTATTACTGTTATTTAAATAATTATTATTATTTTAACATTAAAATTATTTTATTTTTTTATCATATTATTATATTTTTTTTTTTTTTTATTATTATTATTATTATTTTTATTATTTTTATTATTTTTATTATTTTTATTATTATTATTATTTTTATATTTATTACTATTATTAATTTTGATTTTTACTATAAATATTTAAATATTATTATTTTAGCATTAACAACATTTTTTTTTTATTATTATAATTTTATTTTTGTTATTATAATTATTATTATTATTATTATTTATTGTTATTTAAATTAATTTGATTACAAATTATTTAATTTTGATCATAATTATTAATAATTATTATAATTATTATAATTATTTTTACTATCCAAAATGATCTCCAAGCTTAACAGTAATTTTCGGATAAAATCTAGATAATCTCTGGGAGATTCTTTTCAAATCCGCATTTCGAGTTGTTCCCTTGAACTGCTAATCTTCGCCTTGTTATTAGATTTTGGATTTTCTTTTGAGCGTGTATGCATCGGGTGTTGCTTCCACGTCTCTGTTCTTCATAAAACATATTACCTAACTCTACGGGCTTTAGACTACATTCCGATCTTGTTTTGGATCTGCGTTAATCTTCGATCTTTTAATGTTTCACACGTCTAATGCAAAACCGCGTCACAGCCTTGAGGCAATGCCCCGTGATCACAGCAAAAGAGAGTGGGGGAGAGGGGGACAGGGAGAGGCAGTGAGTGAGAGGGAGGGGTAACTGGAAACACACCCGTTTGTCAAATTAAAAACTGATTATCGATAACAAAAAAAAAAAAAAAAAATAAACAAAGAAACAGAAAAAAAAACAAATTTCTGCACGTCGGTTAAATTGCAACTTTGAACATATTTTTAATTAACAACTCAATTGATCGGCGACGTCGTCGTCGTCGTCGGTGTCAAAACACGTATCAAAATCAAAATCGTATACAGATATATGTTCATATATGTATGTGTGTATACATGCATATACATATATTTATAGATATATAGAATCGTATACTATGTCGGGCAATTGCCGTTAATTAAAAAGTAGCCGCACTTTTTAATGGAAACAATTAACCCAAAAAAACAGCCAATTGACTGGCTACAAAAACAAAGTTCTCTTCACTTTTTGCTCCACGGATTCATAAATATTGAACAAAATATAAAAAATAAAAATATGTAGAAAAATACATAGAAAAAATATAGAAAAAATATATAGCAAAAATATATGGAAAATTATAAAGAAAAAAATATAAAAAATTATATAGAGAAATAAGTGGAGCCTGAATCGCATGAAAAGTGTCGCACAGTGGGCGAGTTTTTAGTGTCTGTGTCTAAAATAAAATTGAAATTAGCAGCAAAACTCAAAAGTCTAAACACATGTTGACAGCAGTGCCCCCCAAGCCCCCTCCTACGCCCCGAGACTAGCAGTGGAAACATTTTTGGCGCATATCACCGCAAGTGTCAGGCGAAATGAGCGCGGGTTAGACTAGAAAATACCCTGTAAATCATATGAAATATATATACATATATATTTATTCAATATTTCCTATAAAATATATACATAGACATGGAATTTCCCTAGCAGCATTTTCCTAGAAGGTAAAGGTCTCAACTTTGCAGGAGTTTAGGAAATATCGAGTATTGACTTAAATTGAAAATTAAAATAAATGAAAAATAAAAAATTAATTAAAAATAAATAAAATATTTTTAAAATATAATTATTTACATATTTATTTAATTTTGAATATATATAAGTGGGCATACCCTTCAATATGTGTGACTCCCCAGGGTATTCTGCGAAAACTCTCAATGAATGGGAAAAAAAGAGTCAAAAAAATTGACGCTCAATTAAAGAATTGCAATTAATTATATTTTTTATATGTTATAAGTTTTCATAAGCTCCTAGAAGTATATAAATATATGTAGAGATATATATATATATTCTCGATTTTAAATTGCATCGAGCGTTGGGGCAATTAAAAGGCAATCGAATTCAATTGGAGCCAATGAGAGTCTCAGCCATGAGCTTCCATTTAAAAGTCGCCTATGGACTGCATTTTGACATTTGACGTATGTTAAGTTTTTCGATTCTTTGTTTTTTTTTTTATTTTATTTAAAATTTATATTTATTTATTTATTTATATGTATTTTTTGTTGTTTTCTTGCAGGGTCTGTGCCCGGGCAACCGGTTACGCATCTTGAACTCATACGATTCCGGCTGCTTCTCACCATCGCCGGCCAGCTCTCCGATCCCATCGCTGGCCGCCAGCACCGCCACCTTGAACAGCTCCACATGCTCGGCGGAGATCTATGAGAATGGGTCCATCATCAGTGCGTCGGGTGCTGCCAGCAGTGGGGAGTCACCAGCGTCGTCCTCGTCCTCGCCCTCGACCGTATCCGCCTCCGCCTGCCAGGGACGCGGGGCACGCAGATCGTGGCACGTATCGCCCAACAAGGTGAGTTTTACCATCAGTTGTTGTTGTTGTTGTTGTGGTGTCTCCTTTGACTTTTTTTGCATTGTGATTTTTTTTTTTTTTGTTTTTAATTTAACGCTTCGCCTGCATTTCCCTGATGGCAGCCGCCTCCCTCGGGCCGCCCCTCGGGCTGCTCTTAATTGATTTCATTTTTATTTCTGCCTTTTTTTCTCTCCTCACAATTTGCATTCGTCTGGCTTATTACACTCTATACCCTGTACATGTGCCAGCAGCGGGTATGATGTGTGAGGGAAGGAGACGCCCCGATAGGCAGTCCTTTCATGGGCTGAATCGATAAGCTCGATAAATTTAATCGAGTTTTATTTTTATGCGAATTGAGATCGACTTATCGACTTACAACTAAAAAGAGACAGATTCCTGAGGGAATGAGGAGCTCCTTCAGGTACCAGGATAACTGCCATTACAGGGTATCCTTTGGTCGCCCCTTGGTGTCCGTGAGTCGCACACGAACTTGTTTATTTTTGGGAGCGTTTCGTCTTTGGGTCGCGGCTACTGCATTTTTGAATTATGATATCCGTCGGGAAAGTGAAAGAAAGTAATTTCTCGTCTCCTCCGGTTTTCCATCATTATGACCGACCATCGCTCACTCTGCACGTCAATTGCGTGTCGTAATTGTGCAATTAATAAGGCCCCAGTCTCTGTCTCTGTCTCTGTCCCTGTCTCTGCCTCTGCCTCCGACTCTGCCTCTGACTACGACTCTGTCTTCATCTCGGTCCCACTTGATCCGAGTGGCTGCTGCGGGCCACGACTGAGGCCAAGGCTTGGATGCAGTGCATCGCCAGCAGTCAACAGCCAATGGCCAACAGCTGTCACTGTATGTGCGAGTATACATATGTGTGTGTGTGTGTGTGTGTGTGTGCATGTCCAACAAGTTTCCTTTTGGCCTGTCTTTTTGCATACGACTCGTAATTAGCCAATTTGTCAGCTGGACATGCGTTTTATTTGCATTTCATTTGCCTCTCCTGCAACCTGCAACCTGCAACCTGCAACTCCCCTCTCATTCCCTCCCCCTGTGGCAGCAGCCTCCTTGATTTGGGAAATCGATGTCCGTAATTAAAGGAAACGAATAATTTGCACTTCGAAGACGACAGCTGACAGAAGTTGAAGTCCGGAGTGAGAAATGAAGCTACAGATCCGACATTCGAGTCCATCATGTGGATCTCTCAGAGCTTTGGTTTATCTTTAATTTAAGTCGATGTTCAAGGATTTGATTTTTGTGTAAGACTGAAGGATCCTTATGAATAATATTTCGACTTATTTTTAGTTAAAAAACAGACACTTCCTTTGATCTCAGCATTGGGATGTGTTTCGTCACTTTTAAGTCCTATCATTCCGTCATCTTTCCTCTTTTGATTCCAGCTAAATGAAGGATCTTTATTATCCTTTTTTTTTTAGTCTGAGCCTCCGATATGTTGGGCAGCATCAGGTCTAATCTTAGATCTTAAGGACTCTCACTTTCAGTTCCCTTGGCTAAGGCAATGGCTTTACGATCGCTTTCAACATATCCGTCGGATTGATCTTCCGATCTCTTGGAGATTTCCTATCGCATTCCATGCTGTGATCCCACAGATCTCTTGAGATCTCATATTTATATTTTCCCCCCATGCCAGTTGACCTACTCCAATAGACAATTACCCTACGCCTGAGGGCCACTGCTTGGATTGGGCCTTTCAATTTCATTTGGAAATCCGTGTCGGGCACCTCCTCCACATTGTCCATTGCATAACTGCGTCCATAATTGTCCATTATCATTAGCACCACATGCAATGGAGGCGTTCAGCTTTGAACTTTGCCATCTGTGGATTGTCTGTCTATGATCTCTAGTCTCTGGCTTTCCGTCTTCTGTCTCAAGTCTCAAGTCTCTAGTCTCCCGTCTCCAGTCGCAGGTCTCTTGTTTCCCGTCTCCAGTCCCAGGTCTCTAGTCTCCCGTCTCCAGTCCCAGGTCTCTAGTCTCCAGTCTCCGGCCTCTGGTCTCCGGTCTATGGTGTCCGGTCTTCGATCTTTGCTCTCCAGCCTTCAGCCTCCAGTCTCCGGTCTTCTATTTACTGTCCACCAATTTCTACTGATGACGACTTTCGCTTTCCTTCGCTTAACTCAGCACTTGGCGAGTTGGTAACCTGGCAACTTGGCAACTTGGCAACCTGGCAACTCGGCAACTCGGCGACTCGGCGACTTGACGACTTGGCCAGTTGTCTGTCTGAGGAACGCAAATCAAATAAAATAAAGTCCAAATTACAGAGTCGTAAACATTTCCTCGCATTATCGGCAGCTATCAATCTCTTTGGAGGCAAGTGAAACCATAAATTCAAATTCAAATAAACGCTCAGCCGTCGGGGTAACCTCCCCCTTCCTCTGTCCTCCCTCCCAATCCTCCTCGCTCTTTTAGCCACCCTCCTTCCACGCTGTGGCTATTGGAGATTTTATTTGTCTGTCTGTCTGTCTGTCTGTCTGTCTGTCTGTCTGTCTGTCTGTCTGTCTGTCCCATTGCCGACGTGTCCATCTGCAGTTTGGAGCTGCAACTGCAAATTGCAGCGGATTCATTGTACCCACTGGCGCTGGAAGATTGCGTCGGCTGGTGAAACCTTTCTTCAAAGATGAAGTTCGAGCTCGGTCTTGAGTTGGAGCTGCACTTGGATTGGAGTTGGAGTTGGAGGTGGAGCTGGAGCTGGAGATGGAGATGGAGGTGGAGCTGTAGTTGGAGTTTGAAACTGGCGCTAGAGCTGAAGACGGAGATGGCAGCGAAATGCATCATAAAGCCATAGATGTTACTTTTTGGTGATGATGAGCTGGCATGGCAGGAGGGGTGCAGGGGTGGCAAGTGGGGCTGGAAAAGGTGGCGTCTCGGCTGTAACATTAAAAGTGACGCCTTTGTTCATTTGACTTGTCGGCCGTTAAATTTTATTGATTCAGCGACACGAAACGTGAAGGAAAATCACACGCGTTGCGACCTCAAAATTGAAAATCCACTCGAAAGTGTCAAAAGGCATTAACGCGGATGACGCAGTGCATCAGAGAATCGAACCGTTCGAGCCGTCGGACTATTCATACATGCGGCCTTACCATCTTAAGTGGTCAGGCGGTTGGGCAGTCGCTCGATCGGGTGGCCTGCGAACAAGTGGTTTTGGGTGAATAACAGACCCTCCAATGGATTCCATCAACTTGACCTGACCCGACCACACCAGCTCAGGGGCATTGCACAAAGAAACAGCAGGTGGATTTGGAGCTGCGACAGCTTAGACAATTGTTCGAGTGCCATTCACACAAAAAGGTTGCCCCAAATCGATATCTGCGTGTGTATGTGTGTGTGTGTGTGTGTGTGTGCCGCACTATGATTTCCTCTCCAAGATCAGACCACGATCGTGCTTATCGACTGCATTCCCCGAGACTTAATTGAGAACGGAAATGTGTCGAGGAATGTTGCAACTGTTGGGCAAGTGACAGAACCGCTGCGGCCCACGTTCCACACTCGAATCTTTTGGAGACAAGTCCAAGTCATGGAGTGCGGAGCGGCGACCACTGGATACCCTTTCCAAGTCACTCCCTGATATATGGCAATGTATGACACTTTGTGGTACAGTTGACCAGTGTCTGCTTTGCTCTTCACTCTCTTCAAGACTTGTATCTATGTCGGGAGAGTATCTGATATGACAGCACATACCATATGGCACATGTGTGCCAGACATATGACTTCTTCCAAAATAATCCTTAGTTTCAGTCCTTTTCGTGTCAGGGGTTTAACTTTAGTTTCTTCAGGGTTTGTATCTTTGTCTGGAGAAGATCTGATATGAAAGCTGAAGCTCATACAGAACTTGTCATATGACGCATGTGTGTCAGACATATAACTTCTTCCAAAAGAGTCCCTTTCGTGTCAGGGGCTTACCTTCAGCTTCTTCAGGGTTTCTTCTTTGCCTGGAGAAGATTTGATATGAAAGCTAAAGCTCATACAGAACTTGTCATATGACGCATGTGTGCCAGACATATGACTTCTTCCAAAATATTCCTTAGTTTCAGTCCTTTTCGTGTCAGGGGTTTAACTTTAGTTTCTTCAGGGTTTGTATCTTTGTCTGGAGAAGATCTGATATGAAAGCTGAAGCTCATACAGAACTTGTCATATGACGCATGTGTGTCAGACATATGACTTGTTCCAAAAGAGTCCTTTTCGTGTCAAGGGTTCAACTTCAGCTTCTTTAGGGTTTGTATCTTTGTTTGGAGAAGATCTGATATGAAAGCTGAAGCTCATACAGAACTTGTCATATGAAGCACGTGTGTCAGTTATATGACTTCTTCCAAAAGGAGTTCTTACTTTCAGTCATCTTCGTGCTCGAAATCAAGTCTTTAACCTCCGGCAACCATTCCCCCATGGAGATCATATTGTATCATATGCTGCCATATCACATCATATGCATCATATTTATGTGATTCTAAAATCCCAAATACAGTCATATAAATTATGCGACAGTTCGTGCTGCATCTTTATATGTAGGTTACATATGAGGCATCGATCATACAAATATGTGCATATATCCATATGGATATTGCATATGATAATGCGGATGGGACACCAACAGCCGCCTGCTCCCGCCCAGCGACTGTCCAACTGGTGGCCAATGACTGCGTCTGTTGACTGTTGACTGCGTCTTTGTCTGTTAGGGAAACAGAAACTCGACTCCACCGTTAGGCAGTTGCCAGTTTGTGACAATTTCAAGTTCCTTGAGCCCACATAAGTCCGAACACCATATCACCAGCTAGCAGCGACGTCGGCAGAGGCAGCAGCAGCAGCAGCAGCAGCAACAGCAGAGGCAGCGGTCACGCACTGGCCATAAAGCAGCGTCCACGAGTCCATGTCCGCGAGTCCAAGTCAGGTGAGCAGCTCGGTTGCCAGTTGCAATCCAAGCCATGAAGATTTATGGCAATGTGGCCAACTCTCTGCTATGGTTATGGACGCAGTGGTTATGGCTGCAGCTGTGCCAGCTCTGGCTCTGTCTCTGTCTCTTTCTCTGGCTGTGGCTCTGACTCTGTCTCTGGCTCGGCTTTGGTTGCTCGCTCTTGCTGGAGCATTTCCAAAAACAGTTTTCGAGTTTCTGTTGAGGAAAACATGTCATTTTTATTTCAATGACCAAAAATGGAAACAAATCGAAAAAAAGAAGCAAAAACAACAACAAAGCAGCAGCAACTGTCTTTGTTGTAGTTGCATCTTTGGTTCTGCTGAGATTTCTGCATGACCAAAGTTAGAGGAACTTATGGAAAGGAAGAAGAAGAAGCAGCAGCAGCAGCAGCAGCAGCAGAAGAAACAGTAGAAGAAGAAGAAGGAGGAGGAGCAGATGGAGAGGAGTCACCAATATGGCAAGACCTGCCCGCCGGGTGGATAGCAGATGCCTGGGCACACATATCCATTCCAGCGAGTGAGCAATGCGGATTTCTTCACGTTTATGGATGCTCCTCCGATATGGCAAGGTCACAAGTGCCAATCCCAGGGATTAGCGGTTCCATCATCACCTCCTCCTGCATTCTAAATGCTGTCCGCCTCTTAATTAAATCCTCAGTTGTTGTGTGTCGCTTCTCTGGCTGCCTGGGATTTTCCTCTGATAGAGCCGACGGCCAATATGTACCTGGTACCCTTGTACCTTGCATCTCCAACTCCTCCCAGACCCCTCCCAGACCCCTTCACCACTTCTCTCAAATCTCTTTCTTTTTCGTTGTAACAATTTGCATATTTGAGGAATCGTTTGTCGCGTCGCGTACGTGAGAAAATGTCGAAATCTTGTCAAAGAACTGTCCCTGGATGGGGACTGAACGGGGGGGAGGGGGGCTGAAAACGGTGTCTTTACGCAGGTGTGATGAGAGGTGATAAATTGTGAGGTGTGTGAGGGGTGTGAGGGGTGTGAGGGGCGGGACATTGAAATGCATCAAATGAGCTGCAAAAGATACAAATCTTCAAATTTACAAATCTTGTCCGGCTACCAGTTCTGGGCATGACAGGGCCATAAAAAAAGTGGAGAAATATTTTGACAGCCGCAGAGGCTTGGAAAAGATTTTGGGAGCGAGAGAGAGAGTGAGAGGAGTTCCCGGCAGAAGAATCTGGCGGAGATCGTGCAATGAATTTCAATTCTCGACTATCAAAATGCAATTAAAAATTGCCCCTAAAACATAAAATCGGTGAAAGGGAGATGTGCGATTGGCCGGGGGTGTGGAGGGGGAAGGGTGGCAGCTTGGTGGTTGGTGGTTGGTTGGAAAAGGAGGAGAGGTGGGAAAAGTGCGGAGTTAGTGCCAATTTTATAATGCCGTTACTCTGCCCCCCCCTCCAGCGACGACTCAGCAATTGCAGAGACACAGTAAACAGATTGCGAGCACGGCCCCTCGGGGCACAGCCCAAGTGGTGCCCCGAATGGTGCCCCAAATGCGTCAGGAGCGCGCACATCTTTGATATATGAGACGGTGGTTTGGGAAGAAGAGGAGGCGCCTGCATAGTCCAGAGGGGAACGGTGGTGGATAATGCCAAATGAAAAGTCACGCAAAATTTGTGGAAAAATCAGCAGGGGTTTGACCTCCTTGCAACTTGCAACTTGCCACTTGCCACTTGCCACTTGCCACTGAGACGCTGCCCCTACCCGCTGGGATTGGCCATGCATACAATGTGGCCCAAATCGAAGAGTTATGCCCGGGCCGTACCCAAGTTGTGCAACTAATTGCAATCCTTGTGCCATTTTCCTTTTGACTCCTTGCGGCTGCTCCTTTTGCTATTATTTTCTGTCCGCTTTCCCTCGCTCCTCCTCTCCTCCTTTCCTCCTCTCCTTCTCGTCGGCGGTCAATGCCTTCAGCTGCTCTGATTTTCAAGTAGATAAGCGGCATTCAGAGCGACTCATGCAGCTGTCCTTAACGCAAAGGATCCTCATCATCATCATCAATAGCGACTCCTATCGATTCCTTTATCCCTTCGAGGACCGCCGCTTTTGTTATGCATTTCATTTGCAATCCCAAAATTGTGACTCGTGACTCGTGTTACGCGTCAACTGACACTCGATGTGCGGAAGGAGGTACTTGGACGTTGGCTGCACTTCAGGTAGTCCCGAGATCCTACACCCGATTCCTAATTCCCAATACCCGATCCTCCACCCTTCCAACTTCTGCCTTCCAGTGCCGACCGATCTGCCTAGGAGGGGGGTTAGAGGTCAGGGGTTCGAGGCTCGAGGCTCAATGCTCGAGGTAACGGTTTTTCCTTAATTACGAATCGATTCAACTCGCTGAATGTTGGTTTTTATGGGCTAGGGCGTCGTTAGAGGCGTGGCCCTTTTGGTGGTAGCTGCAAGTTAGTCCATTGATGGATTTGGCATATGCTGTAATAATATTTCATCGCTCGATGCGACCATATGGCCCTGCCCCCATGCCCAGGAGCTCATTCACCGGAAAATTGGAAAATTATATATACAAAATTATCGTGATGTTAAGCTCCCGACTTTGTGGCATGTGGCATGTGGCATGTTGTGGTCCCCATTTATGTATTACAGGGTATTAGGAGTGCGAGTGATTGATTTCCATGTGATGGATTATCCCTTTGCTATGGACAAACAAGCGTTTCTCTATCCACGGGGGCGGGGGTCCTTTTTACCTACTCGACTGCAGCTCCTATATTTCCCAGTATTTTTCTACTTCGTGTCTCGCCTCTCGAGTCTCGCGTCTCGAGTCTCGCCTCTCGAGTCCCGCGTCTCGCATCTCGTGTCTCGTGTCTCATGCTTCGTGCTTCGTGCTTCGTGCTTCGTGCTTCGTGCTTGGCGTTTCGTGTCTCGTGTTCCGCGCTGTGCGCATGCCCTGAAATGAATTCCCACTGTTTTTTACGACTTGCATAGTTCCCATCAGAGGCGAGCCATTTGCCAGTGGAACTGCCAGTCGACTTTTTTCCACCGCACAGTGCAGTTTCCTTTGCTTCTTGCCTTTGACTCCGCTTCGGCTCCTGCGAATCGGGCTCTATTAATTGGCAATAATTGGCAACAAAATGTGATAGCTGTTCAGGTGCAGCGACGAGGAGTGACAGGTAATCTCTGACTGACCCAGGGGCCCAGGGCTCAAATGCCGTTCTATTCATTCATAAATCCCACTGAATGCGTACGCCGTCTGGTCGGGCGACAACAGTTGGGAAAATCGATAAGGGCGGGGGGCGTGCGCGAGGCAGCTCTCGCGTGTGTGTAAGGGACTCACTCAACTGCAAGTGAGGCGTACGCCAGTGAGTAACGCACACATACACACACACACACACACACCTAAACACACCCAAACAAACCCGCTTACATATATGGGAAACTATGCATAAAAGTCCTTTATCCTAGAAAGAGAAATGTAAATGAATTGTGTACTTATGCCGCCTCCTAATCCCATTGCAGGTCAATACCCCACAGCGGCACGGGGATGTGTACATCTACTATTGCTCGGCCAGTTCAGTGTCTGGAGCGCCTCGCTCACCGATTGCCCAGCAGATTTACAGTAACCAAAGCATCTATCAGAACCTCGGCATGATGGGCACCCCGAATGGCAGTGGCAGTGGCAGTGGCAGTGGCAGCGAGTTCGAGACCTACGACATACCAAAGCCAGCCACGCCCGTTAACTATGACGCCTCTAGGAATGTACGGACACCCACATCGGGCTCGGCGCTGGGCGCACGCTTTGATTCATTAAAGAGCGTGGCCGCCTCCATGTCCATTGAGGAGGAGTCCTATGATGTGCCGCGTCCACTGCTGCATCAGCAGTTCCAGCAGAATCAACAGCAGCAGCAGCAGCAGCACACACTTACGCCGAGCAGTTCGGCATCTTCGTTGCTGACCAGCGACAGTCTGTCCCTCAGCTTCTCCAGCTCCAATCGCAGCTCGCTGGCCAATATGCCCGACTACGACATTCCCCGCCGTAATCCGCTGCCAGTGCGCCCGCACTCGCGTCCACACGCCTGCACGTACGACTTCCCGTTGCCACCGCTGCAGGAGCAGGAACAGCGAATTGCACCCAGCAATGGCAGCAATGTCATTGCCACCGCCAAAGAGCTGCCATTGGAGCTGAACTCAGCGCTGGAAACATTGGCCAAGTTGCAGTCACAGACTACCATGGCCATAACGCGTCTGCTCAGCTTTGTTGTGCCCCATTGGCGCACACGGGCTCAGCTGGAGCCCAACATCATGGAGCTGAAGCTGGCCGCACTGCGTCTTCGCACAGCACTGCACGACTTGGCAGAGTTCGGCGAGGGCACTTTGGGTAATGCACAGAGATCGGAGGATCGCAACTTGGCACTGAAGCTGCGACCTTTGGTGCGTGCTCTACGAGATGCCAATAAACTGATTCATGATTCATCCGAATCATTGGACGCTCAGGGAGATTGGTCTGTGGATCAGCTAGCGAGAAGTGATGAGAAACACGGCTGCCGGCCACCCGACAGCTTGGACCAGCTTATGGCCTGCGCCCAAACACTCACCGAGGATGTCCGATCCACCACCAGCTTTATTCAGGGCAATGCATCGCTGCTATTTAAGCGCCAAATACCAAGTGGGCCCGGCAACAATCATCCTCAAGTGGAAGGTGGTACGCGAGACAGCAATGGTAGCACCGAGTGGTTGGAGGACTATGATTATGTGGCCTTCGAGTCCAAGGATGCGGCGGCTAAGAAGAATCAGGCACTCCGTGATGCCATACCCGCCGGCCTGAAAACCCAGTTTGACAGTGCACTCAAGATTGCCGAGAGTACGGCCGTGGGAACGACGCCATCGGTGCCAACCACACCGACGGCCAATGTTGTTGTGCCCAACAAATCACCAGAGATGAGTGACAAGGATAAGAAGATAGTGCGCTACTACGCCCAACAGATCTGCACGCATATGGAAAATCTGATGAAAGTGATTGGCTCCTTCCTAGAGACGGTGCAAAAGAATCAGCCGCCGAAGTATTTTATTGCCTATGGCAAGTTTGTCGTGGTTAGTGCCCACAATCTGGTCACAATTGGTGACAATGTACATCACAATATCTCCAAGGAGGCGCTGAGGGAGAAGATCTTGCACTGCACCAACGCCCTCTCGGAGGCCTTAAAGACCTGTGTGCTTAAGTCAAAGAAGGCGGCAGCGCATTTCCCCAGCGGCAGTGCTGTCCAGGAAATGGTCGATTCGGTGAAGCACATCAATAATCTAGCTATTGATCTAAAAGCGGTTATGCTGCTAGCTGTGCAGCTGTCCGCCGGAGATGGAGCCTGATTGAGCTGCTAAGGCAGGCGCGTATAGTATTCTGAGCGATTGGTGATCGCACAGGCTTCCAAAGTCTTCCAGGCTGGCAGCGCAATGTTCCTTACTGGTAACCACGCTTCATCTATGCAATAATACCCACGGCCGTATATCTAAATTGGCATATCCCAGACCGCATCGATCCTAGATAAACATGTATAATTTGCATTGTGATATTTTTAAGCAAACATCAGAAAATGCACATAACCCGTACATCTACCGATCGTCGCCAGCAGCCGTACGATCTCCATATATACATACATATATACATGCGTATAAACATATTGCATACATGCATCATACATACATATGTAAATATGCAACTACATGTGTGCGGACATATGTATGTATGTATAACATAATATCAATAGGCATACTTATGTATGCATACATCTACGATTACGATTACGATTACGATTTACATACATACATACAAACAAACATACATATATATATATATATATATATATATATATATATATACACATATTTATCGCTAGACGAATCAGTCAACGCATACTTTAATTCAATTTTTGTAAATAGTGTATTCTTGAATATAAGATTTTTTTTATATATTTTTTATGTATTTGTTTTTTTTGTCTTTAATCGTACACGCCGATTTATGTTGTATCAGTAAAGCATTTCAACATAATAACATTATGTACGAACGTATATCGTAAAAGTAGCTTTACGTACATATATAAAAATCTATGATTAACCGAAATCAATACATAAACTTAGTATGTAGCACTAGCATTTACACGTAGATATTTACATATATAGTCAAAATCTGAAAGATTTGCAATAAACCTTTTTTTTGCGCAAGGTATTTGTCAGCAATATACAAAAAACTAATAAATATTAGCCATACTTATTAGTTATACGTAATAATAAATAAATATATCGCGATTTAATTGTATATCAAAAACGCAGACTATAAATTATAATTAATAAATAAAAATAAATTATATATTAAACAATACAACAGACAACTATATAAATTTTTAATTAAAGTTTACACCGATATTGTTACATTTAGAGGATTTAAAATTAATTTTATGATTGTGCCAATCGATATTTCTATGCTTATGTACGCTGAATAGAAAAAAAGTATCGGTATGTTGGAGATCTTATCGATATCTAAGCAATTTGTGCGCGCCAAGTACAAAAGTCCCGCCAATCTTAGTAGTGGTTTACAACTTAGGCTGATGTTTAACTTCAGTACACAATTAATTTCGATATTTAGTTGAAACTATCGATATTTCGAATTGACCATCACTATCACTAATACTTATTATAAAAATGCAATACTTCTTTTGACTTATCGCTATACAAAACACTGATCGGGTTTTGAGGACACGTCCAAATTATTGTTATAATTTAATTTAATTTTACAAAATTTATCCTTATGCGTCGGTTTTTTTTAATGAAATATCCTGCACGAAGTGTCTTTATCAAAGTGTTTGAATAAGATCGGTAACAAATATATTTAATTAAAATGCGGATTGTTTGCTGCCGATGTGGGACACCAGAAACTAATGACACTTCCAAAATGTGTCTTGAAGTGGCGGGAACTGAGAGAACTTATTATTACCATTGTTTCTGTTGTGCACAGCCGCCACGGATGAAATGTATTAATTGCAATGCATGGCGCGATCTAGATTGTTCGGAATCGCACGGGCCATGCAGGGGTGGCTCATATCATGTGTTTGTCTTTTCGGAGCCGTGGCCACCGTTTCCTGAGCGAAGTCCGCCCCAAATTTTAAATGTGTCGTTGATTCCAAATACAAATATGGAAGATTTTGATGACAGCTTTGCAACAAACAACACAGAAAACACAAATGAATTTGATCAAGATTTAATGGAAGATGATATCCATGATGAGAGCGCTGATTCCATAATCGTTTTAAACGAAGAAGCTGGAAATGATCTCGATTGTGCTTCAGAAAGCGGTGATATAAAACCAAAACTTGGTGTAATGACTCATTGGGTGAGTTCGAAGGATATTCAACAATGGCCGCATTGCATTCGTTGTGGATTAGCACGTAAAAAAAGAAACGGTTGGCTCCAACATGCTCAAAAGTGTGGACAAGATCCAAGCTATAATACAAGAAAATTCTTTATCCGTCTACATACTTTAGCGTGGTGTGGATTTTTGGTGCGAGATTCTTTCTGGGATAAGCACACAGATCCCCTCAAAGGATCATGTAGGGAGTGTCGAGCATGGTGAGTATAATTGTCCAATTAAGGTAACCCAAATAATTACGCATTTATATATAAATCAAATCCAGCCGGTATAACAACCAACCTCTGCCTTACCAGCCAAAGCCACCACCTAGACCAAATGAGGCTGTGTTGGCAAAAAGGCGTCGCCGACAAAGAATAATTCGAAGGAAACGTAACAACCTAACGATTCCTAACTAAAATAGGATTATTATGCGCCAGCAAATTATTTTTTTAAATAGGAAGAAAACTGTTAAGTTTGAATTTATGTGTCATATTATTTTGACAGAAGAACACCAGATCTGGAGAATCCAGCATGGAGCGCTTTATTATTTTAACAGAAGAACACCAAATCTGTTTTTATCATTTCGTATACAATATCTTTTATATTCTTTATACTTGTATATATATAATCTAATGAGATAAGCTTATACTTTCTTATCAGCTTTTTTATTTGAGTTTTATGCATTCTTGGCGCATCGAAAACCCAAGTTGCCAGCTGAGCTATCCTCTGTGTTTTGGGATCGTGCTGCACACCGGTAACGATAGCAGTATGACTTGTGACATAAATAAGAACCACCTTTCTTTACGCGATTCGGACTTTCACTAGTGTCTCCAGGCTGCCAGAGATCTGAGGTCCACTCCCAAACGTTCCCTACAATATTATATAAGTCGAATGCATTTTGACGGAATTCAGTGACTGGGCACGTGAGCACATAGCCATCATCAATGGTGTTCCCGTCAGGAAAATCTCCTTGCCATATATTCAGCCAATGCTTTTCCTTTGGCATCAATTTATTACCCCAAGGAAAGAGCTTACGTTGTTTGCCACCACGACAGGCTACTTCCCATTCGGCTTCAGTAGGCAGCCGTTTTCCTTTCCACGCACAATACGCCACAGCATCACGCCAAGAAACATGCACAACTGGATGTTGCTCCAATCCTGAAACAAATTTTCTTTATGAACTTTACTTATTCACCGGTTTTGATATACGGACTTACCTTGTAAATTACTATCAAAACCGTGTGGTTTCCGCCAATAAACTCCCTTTACCTTATACCACCAGGGAGCACTGGCGACACGAAAGTCTTCTAAATCCGCCTGTTGAGCAGACGTTAGCACAGTTTTGAAAAGGAAACTATCACCAAAGTGTTCTGCTTCAGTCGAGTAATTTGTTGCCTCTACAAACTGTGCAAACTGAGCATTGGACACCTCGTATTTGTCCATATAGAAATCCTTAAGCTTTACTAATCGCTCTGGTGATTCATGATCCTCTCTGAAATGTGGCTCATTAGTGCCGACATGAACACTACCGCACGGAATTAGAGACATTCCTGCAACTTCAGGCTTCACTTCTGCATAGTAATCACGATAGTGTTTGTTTTTATTGTGTGGCTGCTGTTGGCAAACTTGTTGCGCGTCGTCCTGCAATGAATCTTTAGAAACAGAAGCATCTCGATTCAGCTTATTGCATCCACAATCGCTGTAAGCATATCCGCTAAACACCACCAATAAGAACAAGGTGACTCCCAATCTTGTCATTTTCAACCTGTGCTAAACAAAGGATCAGCTGATCGCCAGGGCTGCATGCTCAAATTTATTAAAAACGATAAACATTAAAGATATATAAATATCGATTTTTGAATGCCCATCCCCGAATACACATACATAGGATCATTTCACCGGTACATTGAGCTGCAATCAAAAATCGTGTATATGTATGTAAATAAGCGATTCAAGTGCCTTAAAAGCTTTAAAGTAAATCATTATCTCACATTTAAAAGAAAAGGTTTGTATTTCGACAAATGTTGTTATAGTCACGTTATAATGTAAAATTATTTTCTATGAAATTTCTTCAACTGTTGCATGAATCCCGCATTTGGCTGTATGCAGGGCCGCCAAGATTTAACTAGGTTAAAGGCTTCCTCAAATCGCATATCGCGACGTTGCATAAGGTAGCCAATAACAACGGAGGCTGATCGTGATACTCCGGCGTTGCAGTGGACGAGTACACATCCTTTGATTTTGTGCGCCTCTTCAATAAAATCAATTGCGACAGGTAATACGTAGTGAAGTAAATCTGTTTCAGGCAAATCCAAGCATGGCAAATACTTAAACTTCACAATTTGTGGCAGGTCAATATTAGGTGTTTCAATACCCACACTTAATATGTGCGTTATTTTGTACTTCTTAACATTTTCTGCAGTAACAGCGTCTTGCGAGCCCAAATACAAAAATTCACTTAGTATACATGCTGGCACTCCGTCAGGCTTAGTGTCCACGACAAAGCCATATTGACGCGCCTCCAGCAAGTCCGGACCTTTAGTTGCGGTATCCTCATTGCATGAGGATCTGCGACGTTCAATGTAACGAGTGCCGGTGGGTGTGGTTACAATTGTGGTTGTAGGCCTTAGATTAGCCAAACGCTTTTGTAGTTCATATAGCAGTATCATTTTTTTGACTGTTTTATTGAATCGTCTCGTTTAGAAGCTCAAAGTCTGTGTTTCTGTAATGGACACGACACAAGTAAAGACCACACGCAGGTGCAACCGTGGCACGATGATTCCAGTTGTGTTTGGAGGGAATTGTTAACATTTGGTAAATACTACGCTCGTCAATACGTGAGTTTCCTACCGCTATAAGTGCTCCCACAATGCGACGAACTTGTTTATAGAGAAAGGATTTTGCCTTGATTTCTATGTCCCAGAAGTTGTAGATTTCTGACGTTAAAGTTGTATTTGGACCAAGTGCAATACTTCGTCCAGGACGTACGTTAATTTCGTCGATCTTACGTAAAGTAAACATGGGATGATCCCTGCTAGGACTCTTTTGTCGACTAACGCTCATGAATGTGCGAAAATCATGAAGGCCAACAAACATACGTGCAGCTCCCTTAAGTCGGTCGATATCAAAATTTTCACTTCTATAAATAGTATTATTAGAAAAGCATAATTTGAGTGTCATTCGGTTACTCACTGCAGAAAGTAACAACGATCAATCTCCTCTACTGGCAGAAATGTTTCGTAACCTTTGTTTTTTAGGTTGCTTCCGTTTTCTACATCTATTGGAATTTTTGTCACAGCAAATCGATATAAATATGTACGACCGATGGCGTGATATCTACAATGAAAAGTATCCGGAACACGTTGACAACCTAAAATACGTATAGGAAGATTTTCCTTGCAAAGTGTTCTATTGAGCACACCCGTCAACGTGTTTGTATCATAGGGCTTTCCATCATGGCGTTCCAAATCGACATGTACTGTCGAGTGCAGAGCGTGTACACCTGCATCTGTGCTAAAAATAATTCTGATTACACAAAGTTTGTCCTTGAATAGCAAGAAGTACTTACCGACTGGATAGCACCGTTTGAATTTCGTTATTGGGACGAAATACTCGTAGGGCTAGCTCCAAGCAGCCCTGTACAGTATTTGTATCCAGGTGCGTTCGATCCAACTTAGTAACAGTCTTTTGAATACCGCTGAAATTTAATTTATAATTATTATAAATATTCCCTAATTTTCTTATTTATAATACTTACCGAAAAGTTGTGCCAATATAAGAAATGTTCAATAAATACCTATGCATTATACACCTACACCTACGGCCACACACCTATGAAAAGAAAAAGAAATCATATGTTAAATATCGATAGTATAAGCATATCGATAATACATTAGGGATATTGCTTCGCACAGGTTTTTAAAAGAGTATATCGGTAGAAACCAAATTTGGCATTCCACTCATATTTTTCGTTTAAGTTTGTTTGCTTAAAAAATAATATACACATATTACAAAGTACAAAAGATAATTTGGTCACCAAAAAATGTCATGCGATAAAGTTTGAAGGTTTTGAATATTTCACTCGATATATCGCATAGAAATAAAAAATCATCTAAACATCGATATATGTCTTGTCAAAGTTTTATAACCTGAATAAAAGTGAAAAAGGGCAGACGTGCAAAACCAGTTCAACCTACCGGTCTAATTTTTCAACTAGCACCTTTTAAATTTTTATTTCCATCAACAGTAAAAAAATTATACAATAATGGCCTACTACAGTGAATGCGCTCAACAAGAAAAAACTGAGGTTAACGAATGGATCCGCTTTGGTATGAAGTACGGAGTTACCGCGGCGCTGCATCCATTCGAATACTCCAAGACATTGATGCAAATTGGTTATGAGCCGTTGCCTCCGGTAGTTGGAAGAACAATATTTGGCCGTCGCGCTTTGATGCTCCCAAATATTTTCAAATATAGTGAGTTTTAGGTTAACGGCTTATATTTTATATTTTATATTTTACAGCACTAGAACCATTTTTAATTTCATTCGATTTCAGCCGCACACATCAAACGAGTAGATGGATTTTATGGTTGCTATCGTGGACTTACTCCAAGGTTGATTGGCTCTTTTTTGAACATTTTAGTATGCAAACATATTGCCAAAAAGCTGAACTTGAATTATGAAATCGGAAGGGATGATGATACAGAGGAACCGTAAGTTCTTAATCCAGTGAATTGGTAACGTTCAATAAGTTTTCAAACTTTTCTATTTTTTAGATATTGGCAATTTGAAAGTTATCTAAGACGTGAAATAGTGATGACCGTCGCAGGTGTCGCTGTGTCGTATCCGTTCCATGTAATATCTGTTCGGATGATGGCACAGTTTGTGGGACGCGAGACTTTATACAATTCGATTATCGGCTCAATTATTGAGATCTGGAAGACTGAAGGTATCATGGGCTTCTTTTCAGGCATGGTTCCAAAAATGATTTACGACGTTGCATGCCTTGTGCTAATAAGCTCCTCATTATATGTCTGCAAGAAATACATCTTTAAAGACAAAGTTCTCAGGGAATTCAATGGAGCATTTTGGCAGCTCATATTCTCGAACTTCCTTTATCCCTTGCATCTCGTCTCGACTTGCTCCGCCGTCAGCGGCTCGCGCCTTATGGCCGCCCGTCCACCGATTATGCCTTACTATAGCAACTGGCTGGGTTGCTGGAATCACTTGCAGTCACGTGGAGAACTTAAACGTGGCAGCTCTTTGTTATGGCGGTAAGTGGTGAAACTCCTTTGCATCTATTCAGTGGTCATGCATATTATTTTTATTTATAGCTCAGCCATTGCGTCCCCAGTACCACCAGCATCCTTTGCTCCACTACCCACACTGACCCGCTACCAATAGACGATTTAAAAAAAATATAGAAACTGTACGGTCTTAAACACAATACAAATCGCCGGAATAATATTAAACAAATTAGAGAAGTGAAACCCTGCATTTCTATTCAGTCGAGAAGCGCTGTCCTAAGACATAAATGCATTTGTTTTCTTGACGCGTTGAATGCGTGTCAATCAATTTATATTATAAATAGTGTAAATCCTTATGTTAAAGCGGTCATATAATTTACAATTTAAGACTTACATCTAACCCTAATACTGCATTCTATCATTTAATCGACACCTTCCTGTGGCATCGAATGCCCTTCCAAAGATTCACTAGTGCCGTTAGATTTTATTTAGTGTTCCTTTACTTTCTTGTTACTATTTTATCAAGCATGATTTTTTTTTTTAATTAAAAATGACAATGGATCAAAAAATCAAAAAATCAAAAATAATTAATTAAAAACAAAAACGCCGGTCAGTTAAATTTCGGGAACCGTAACCGTTCAGGCCCCTGTTTCTGGAAAACTTGTTCTTCCTCGACACAATTTTCTTGGAAAGTTAAGCGATTAATAATTGAACCTGCTGGCAACTGAGATTGGATATTCCATATGTCGGTACCGCGGGCATAGGAGGATTTATGCATTTATATGCATCGTCACGCTCAAGGATAAATAATTTTTTGTGTTATGTGTAAAGGGAAACTCTTGTGTACCTCGGGGAAAGGGAGTCTTAAATACGAGTCGGACTGAATTGCAGGGTACATCAATGGTGCATTTGGAAGGATAGGCGCAAGGAGAAGACGTTCACCAGGTATGCGGGCAGGTGATATAGGCTTACATGCCATTAGATCTTATGTCTGATTTGAATAGTTTTTATGCACTTATGTGTTGGAGATGTTTGGCGGCTCTCCATGTTCTAACGGCTGAACATGCCGTTTCATGGAAAATGGGCTATAAATGCGAATATAAATAAAAAATAAATGTGCAGTTTGAATCCAATCACAGTGTCTGAATGCAGGTACTTATTCCGCGTCATATCTACAAATAGTTTTTATTGTGCAATTTGGAGAGACGCAATATTGAAGTCGTTAGTTTTCTCGGTGGTTCAACGTACGGCTTTTAGGGAGGTCTGGTTTTAATTGCCTTTGGGCAGTGGACAAACAGGAGTGCTCCATTAGTGTAAAGTTGTAGTTGCTGTTGTTGCCGCTGCTGAAGTGGTTGTTGCGGTTGTTGTTGTGGTTATGGATGTGGCTGCTATTATTATTATCGACAGCCTTGGCATTGGAAGTGTGAGCTTCTCATGGAGTGTAAACTGGTTGGTTGGGAATTGGAAACTTGTCAGTGGCCTGCATTGTTTTATGCACTACGCTGTGCATATCATGCGGCTCTCAACAAATGTGTCCAAATTGAGATTAAACGACAATTTCAATCAAAACGAATCGCAGCACCAGTCACAACATCAGTCCTGATATCACCATCACCAGCCTCACCGCGAACAACAGCAACAAGAACAACAATGGCAACAGTATAAACAATGCACCGAGGAGACCGAAAACCGGCAACAATAAAGCTAAAGTCGCCATCAGGCAGCAGCCGACGGTCAGTGGCGTCGGCGGCGGCGGCAGCATCAGCAGCAGCAGCAGCAGCAGCAGCAGCCACTCGTCAGTCAACGAAGCGTCCAACTTCATTCAGTCTTTAGTGTAAGCTTAAGCCGAACAGACGTTATCGCGACCTCAGCTACAATACAAACTCCAAACACGAGGGAGCTCCGACGCCAACGTCAACTCCGCTGGGCACGTCCCACAGCAAGGCAGTCAATCAAAACGAGGCAGCTAATAAAAAGTGCTAATTGTGTGTTTAAAATGTGAATAAATGTGTAAGCGACTAGAAAAACAGCAACAAAGTTTACAACAACGAGATCAACATCAACTCTAACAGTAACAACAGCAACAACAACAATATATGATATTTTCTACTCTTTTATATTTGTGTTTTTTTTTTTTGTGTTTGTTCGTGGGCCGCTGAGCGAAATCGCATTTGCATTTCTCCCTCCAAACTAAATGTGTGTGTGTGTCTGTGTATGCGAGTGTGTGCGCGCACGAGTCTATTTCTATTTGCTGACCAATGCAAATGGTAGATTAAAGTGGTTCAATCGGTGGTCGATATAGCATCCACTTTCGTAGCCGGCGAAGTTGTCACAGAAGACAAACGATCGATCGATCGTTGCATGGAGATTGCCCGAATTTGAATGATAAAATATTTAAATGCAAATATTTAAAAAGTTTCCGTTAAACCTTTAAACCGAGCCCCGAGCTGAAATAAACTGAACTCAACTGAACTCAACTCAACTTAACCCAACCCAACCCAACTGAACGGGAAGGTGGCAAAGAAACGTTATACGAAGCCGAAGTCTCAAATTGACCTCAAATTCTGAATGAGTTTGAAAAGTTGGGATCGTAGGTGAGTTTTATAAATGAAATGATATTTTAAATAAATAGAATAATATGTATGTATGTATGTATGGGTGCGTGTGGATGTGCGTGTATGTGAGCGTGTGAAGATCTGCTCATCTGTTCATCTGTCGCTAATTGTGGAATCGGTCCAAATGGCATGGACATGTCCAATCCAGTTTCGATATCGCGAAATCCGCGGTACAACTTAATAGGCGATGGATGTGGGCACCTTCCACGATCCGAGGCCTCATATCAGAGCTATTAAATAATTAATGGCCAGCGATGCAAAAAACAAAAATACAACTTAAAGCAACAGAAACAAAAACAAAAGAAAAAAATACGAGAGAAGCAGCAAAAATGATGTACATATGATTGTTCGCATATGTGTGTGTGTGTGTGTGTGTGTGTATGTACATGAATTTGCTGCATGTCTGTTGCATTATTTACGGCCTGCTTAGCTACTCTCCGTATCTCAAATCCCTCATTAGTAAGACCAGCGGAGTTATAAAACCAGAACCCGAGCGATGGCTTGGAAATGGAGCTCGGGGTGATCATCAGCTTTGATTGATTTGCTTTGCCGCATAGAAAGTTGCGACGACCATTTGTTTGCTCGTTTTGGCAATTACGTAAAAGAAGGTAGCCTCTTCCCCCCCTCCTCACGTCCACAGATTCCCAGCTAATAGTTAAACAAAAGCCGAAGAAGCTATAAAAAGACCGGAGCCAAAGAACATCATTTCACGCTTTTATTTGTATTTATTTATAAGATGCTAATGGAATATATATTCATGGTCGATCGGTCGCTGGTGGTGGTGGTGGTGGTGGTGGTGGTGGTGGTGGTGGTGGTGGGGATTAGAACGTTGGTTAGTCCCTGCCCACCTTGTGGGTGGCCAGTGGCTTGTCGACGCGTACAACGCGCTCGGCCACGTTCAGATAGGCCTCGTACTCGACGATATCTGGAGTCGTATCGTAGTGGTAGTGACCGCCCCAGTTGCTAGCTGAGAAGGAGTGAAAGTGCTGCAGTCGCAGATCGAGGTCGTGCTCTTTTGTGACCAAAGTGCCAACGGCGTTTAACTGTGCGGGCATCTCGAAGAACTTGAGCCACTGGTTGACCTCCTCGTCGGTGTGAATTGGTGTCTGGCTGAAGTCGCGCATCACATGTTGATGGGCGGCGCCCTTCTTAATGACGAATATGCCGCCCAAGCCCACCACTTGATCACCGTAATGGTCCTCCAAGCCCTTGCGTATGCACTCAATAAAGTTGAGCTCGCCCTTGCGCTGCTTGGCGCTGATCTTTAGCACCGATCCGGGCTCACCGCGGCTCACGTATAGATTAAGTAGGAGGGCGCAACGCTCTTCCGTGTTGGGTATGCGTTCCAGAACGCACTCCTCTTGCTCCCCCCTGACGGTGGCGGTATAGCTGCCATTAGTCAGCGCATCCTCGGCGCTAACTAAAAAGTTGTAGATGCCCTCACAGTTAGAGTTGCGGATGGGGAAGGGTCCAGCACCGGCGCCAATGGCAAATATCTTGCCCGGGCCCTGTATCTTGCGTGTGATCTCCTTAATGTTATAGAGCTTGTGGCGCTGTACCAATGGCAGTAGATACGGTGGACCGCCCATCTCCACCAGCGTGGCCTTGCCGCCCAGGCCCGATTCCACCAGACCGAATTGCGGAGCCGTTAAATCGGGGCAGGCGCCAACGCTTACGCTGGCCGTTGCAAAGTTTTTGCAAAGTGCGCCCTGTACAACTAAGCCACAGCAAGAGAACGGTAGAGTCAGAGAAGAGAGAAGAGAGAGATAGAGAAAAAATTACATGAATTTAAAAAGCTTTATCTCGCCCTCAATCAAGACAACGAACGCGTCGTAGTCGAAAGCTGCGCAAAAGCTTCTCAAAGAACCGCGCATATGTTTTGCGAGAATTTTGTGTTATTTTTTTGGTTTATTTTTTTTTTTCTGTGCTTAAAACGAAAACACGCAGAACCATGAAAATAATGGATGTATGGTGGATAAGGAGAGAGGAGACGGGAGAGGGCGAAGGGGCAATAGTATGAAAAAACCGGCTATGGAAAGTGCGACACAGTTGGTGAAGGTCATTTGCTCGCATCTAGAAGCTGCGTGCAGCACCGTTCGTTCTCACCATTCTGCAGCTCATCCAGTGAAGGTACGTGCAGTGGCTTCTCCTCGAACAGTAACTGTTCCGTATTGAGTTGAGTTTGGCTCATGATTCCCCCCTGTGGTAACAAAATTCCCAGCTGCTTCTTTTACAATGGTTGACGCTTTTCAAACACCGACTAAGGTGAGACGAAGCAGAGGCGAGGCGAGACAAGACGAGACGAGACGAAGCAATGCGACACGAAGCGCGTTCGATCTGCTTGCACGACTGTTGCAAAAGCGACTGTAGAGCAAGCCGCCGCTTGGCTGTCCTATAGTTAACATTGGCTCGCGCACAGGGTGACCCACGTGCGATAAGATAAACCACTACCGACGACCACTGACTACTGATTGACTTCCACTCAACGGCACACCGAGCGGTGAAGGGACAACAAGTGACATGCACCAAGTACATGTTCTAGTGTTAAATTTACTGTACGGTGTTACCTCTGTTTATTCGACCGCAATTTAAGCGTGAACACAAACAAAAGGCAATCACATATGTAGATTTGGCTCCACTTTTGGTCATCTCAACCTACCCTACGAAACTTTTGATAAGCTCGACAACTTTCCCCTTCATCACTCGCAAGAGGGGGAGGGGGCTGCTCGGGGAACCGGTTGCTCGTTAAGATTGCTTGATAGCCCAAAATTTTCTAAATTAATGCTTCCACATTCTATTTAACATATATTCGAAAGCTATTGTCCCCGTATCCATGTCTATAGGAAGGAACCGGTAGTCAGTTATGTGCATCAAATGCACTTTTTGTGAATAGAACGCGATTCACATCAAAATTGGATTATTGCTGTATGGATTACTGTTAGAAGAGATTGCCTTGGCATCTCTTCTCCGAGTGAGCTGCCGACCAAACAACATTCACTGCCAGATCCCACAAATATTCCAATTCACACACACACACACACACACACACTCTGCCACTGATAAGGAACGCCCTGTGTTACCTTAGGTGAGGTATGTGAAGGGAAGCCGCTGATTAGAGACTGCCGCAGGAGTTGCGTACGTAGTCGAGGTGGTCACGTTGGGTCAAGGTGATAAGGTGTCTTGCAAGTGGCACAAACCGCGGCACTGGACGCTTCCGTGGACAAATTTGTGGATTGGGTGTCAATTTGATGGATCGTTCCTTCTTATCAGTAGAAAGTGCGTGGCAGAGGCTTTGATTCAACTCACGGCTCCGATAATGATTCGGATTCTCATCTCAAGATTGGGACTAGAATGGGATGCCCTCATTGTCAGATTCTGTCCACTTCAATACGTGACACTCATTTTGATGCGCGCATGTAATCATGTTGTCCACATCCATATCCACATCCAAGTCGATGTTCAAGTCCATGTCCATTTTCGTGTTCGTGTTCGTGTCCAAGTAGACATCAAAACTGGTCCGCGTCCACGCAATCCATCACAATTTCAATAGATTGTTTATAGTAATTACCAGCAGGCATCCAGGCGGGCAGAGCAACGCATCGGGTAGCCGGGCGGACGCGTAGTTGAATCTCCTCCATAGGATTTAGAACGCAAAGCCTCGCTTAAGGAGCCAAGACACAGAAGCCTTCTACGTACTGGCATGCTTCTATTGTTGTTGTTGTTGGAGCTCATGGTCAGTCCACTGGTGACCTCAATAGGCGCCTCCAAGCGATCTCGAGTGCTCGCTGTTGACCCAATTCCAACGCCCATTCGCAGAAGTTGGTCATTCACTTCACTTTTGCGCTTAGCTGGGAACTGGTTAGGAGCTATGTGTGTCGCTAGACACACCAACACACAGGAGGCAGGAGTAGATTAATCTATTCATGGATCTAGCTGGTTATTAAATTGTATCCATGTCCCTGTCAAATTAGGCAATGCAACTCTGGCGCCAATTGATGACATCGTAATGGGTAACCGCATGACACATAGGAGCGCAGGAGCAGGTGTTGACGAGGGTAACAGCCAGTTCAATACGCGCAGGCGTTACCAGCAGCATAAACGGGAGTACTGCCTGCAGGATGACTATCGATCCAAGACCCTACCGGCACGTTATCCCCAGAGCGAGCCAGATGATGGCCAGGCCCCAACCCGTCGTGGCTCCAGCAGTTGCCTGGGCGCTGCAAATGGGGCCAATGTAGCCCCAAATGGCGGCGAGACGTCGCGGATGTTGTTTTTGCTCTACTTAATACACCGCACCTGGAACGTCGTCATGGACACAATGGACACACGCACGAAGAGGTAATTGCCTTTAATACAGACAATGCTGTGCCATTGCTTCCCCATCTTCTGGCCCGGATTGTGTTAATCTCCTCTTATCCGTTCTTATCCGATCAACAGTCGATCCCGAAGCGAGGAATCACCGCAACAGAAGGCGCCAGTCGCCCCACTGGAAACACATCAGCAGCGCCGTCGCGGTCATCCCGCAGAGGATGAGGAATGCTCTATAGGCATTACCGACATGGATGCCTCCTCCTATTGCTCGCAGTATTCTTGCTGCAGCTGCAGCTACTGCTATGAGGAGGCGGTGGACAACCGGACCAATGCCTGCAGCTCGAACGTCGATGAGTATTCCCTGGACTCCATGTACGAGCCGGTCAAATCGATTTGCGACAGGTGAGTTTCCAAACAGGAAAAGCCATTTATCTTTACTATCATGAAGATTACATACCCAAGCCAATTTACGATATAGTTATCCGATCCCAAGAAAATTTGGGACACGGGCTATCATTTTCCTTAGTTTATTTGAAAAATCGAGTTCCCCTTCCCATCGACTGCCCAAACCGATAGTTCCAATAACAGATAATGTATGTATATAGTCTTCCGATAGATCAAAGAACTTTCATTCCCAAAGCGTATTTATTCCTACTTCCAACTGGCGTCTCCTTTCAACTGACAGCCAAGAGAAACGGGTTGTCACTCAAATCTCGACAAAATTAAATCGATTGCTTCAGTGAGATTTGAGTGACATGAACGATATTATAAAAGAGTTCGATCCAATGTCAAGTCAAATCCAGTTCGGAAATTTATGTCAAGTGACATCCAGACTTATTTTGCCTTTGAGTCCACGACGAACCCAGGAAAATATTTATTTTTTTTTTTATAGTTTTAAATTCAACTCTTATATAAATGGAATATTATTCTTAGTTTTATAGGAAAACTCTTTTATATTTTCCTTTAAAAATGTACATTTATTTTGTCATTGATAAAATATTTATTTCATTATTTTATAACATTTATTTAAATGTGAAAAAAGTATTTGTTATATTTACAATCTTAGTAGATATTGAGAAAAATTACATTTTTTGGCCAGCCGAAAAGTATGCTACACTTTTTATAGCTGACACTGCTGCTGGGTATAAAAGCTGCAGTTAAGAATTGCCCATGTGTTGTATTTGTTTCGTATCACACAAAAAATCACTGCATATTTTCCTACGGTTAAATATCTATTGCATACTTTCATGGGAAGTCGAAGATCCCAAAGCTTTTCCTCGAGCCGAACAAACAATCGGCTAATAAAGCTTTTTCTATAAGCTGCTTCTTGGAAAAACTTTTCAAAAACCGTTAGATGTTAGAAGTTATAAGCTTGTTAACTTGTTAACTTGTCAACTTGTCGAACGAAGAAGTGTTATTGAGCCATAAAAATAAATTGTTTCCTTATATCAATTTATATTTAAAGTTTTTCAATGATAGCCTTGATCAAAATTAATTGTTCAGGTTCCACCAACTGAATGCAAATATTGTTTAACCTGCAACGTAAAATGCGTAAAACTCAATTTTCATTTGATCTGATAAGAGTCCCATGAACCCAAGAAATTCCAATAAATGTACTGCACGCGCCGTAAACAAGGAAGTGCATCAAGTTTTAAGAACAGAAAGACAAGTATTCCAATAATTGAGCAGTTTGATAGATAAACATGACTTTATCTAAGCATCTTATATTTCGCTGATTGGTCGAGACGCATAGCGGTTTCCACTTAGCGGGTACTTGTCGATCTTATACTTATAATATCAGTTGCGTCTTATACCTGTACTGAATAGAGCAATAGCTTTGAAGAGAGCGCCTTCCACGAATTGAGAAAGTGGCCGAGAGCCGAACTAACTGTCATCGGCTGTTGGTTGGGTCGAAGTGAAGCCAAGTTTACGGTTGCTTGGATTGCCGCTGATCAGTCGGTGCGTGACTTTTGAGCGAAGTAGACGTATTTGGTGTGTCGCAGTGACGGTCGTAGTTATAATTTTTAAATTTTGTTTTTACTTTGATACGAACGATGGCTTTGCTAGCTGTGCTTAAGGTCTAACAAAGTGCAATCGTTAATCACAGTGTTGAATTGTTTATGGAGTAAGGAAACAAAGTTCTAAACTGTTTCTGTTACTTGTGGTAACGGCTACTACTCCAATAATTTCTACACCTCCACTCACCTTGTTACGTGTCGCAGACGATTACGCGATATATTCTTATTCTTCAAGAGAAACAAGTTTTTATTGGATATTCGATAGAAAAGTGCTGTTTCCCGTCTCCGTTGCAGTCATAGTCACAGTCTCTTTTTGTTCCCCCCGCGCCCAACGTTCTATGCAGGTAACAGCATCGCGAGCGCGCGCGCTGATTGCATTCTAACGGTAAAACGAGTACGACTCTGACGACTGTCGACTGGCCCGGCGCGGCCTGGCCTGCACTGGCCTATTGCAGCATCCACAGCAACAACAAAAGACAAACGAATAGAAGAGAACAGAACAGAACGAACAGAGAATAATAACAACAACAACAACAACAACAACAATTGCAACCGTAACTAAGTAGCATATAACTGGCGAGTTTGCTTTGTGCTAATCTTCTCAATTTATGGTTCTTGTTCTTCTTCTTCGATGACGATGCAAAGTGCACGAAGATCGACATTCTCGAGCTGAAAGAAATATGAAAAGTGTGCGCTAGTGCCTGTTGGCGTTTATGTGTTTGTGCTTCTAACAGTGCCCGTGTGTGTGCGCGTATGTGTGCCTGTGTGCGTTTGGACATTTTTAGAACATTCTGCAGTGTCCCAATTTCAATTCGTGTCATTAATCGCATATGCAACGCTCCAAATTGGATTTCGGTTTGGCCTAAAACCGTAAACGCAGCTGAACGATAGTGAGAGAGAGTGAGAAAGAACAAGGTAAGCTCCCTTTACTCTTTACTCTTTACTCTTTACTCCTTACTCCTTACTGTTAGCAATACAAAATAACTGAGCCATATAAATGATCGCATATCTTTATAGAGTAGGCACAAGGTTATGTGTAACTACGAACCGTTGCCTTTTTATCTGAGTACCGATCGTGCGGTGGCCCTAGTCCATTGTTGCTTTATTGTCTGAAACACCCACATAAGCCACCATCTAATCTACATCTTAACTCAAGCTACTACGCATAGCATATGCTAATGGGGGTTCAACTTTCTTTCTCATCAAGATACTAGATTCTTTTATGGGTTTTTCGGATGCCCGGTTCCTTGGTTGGTTTCAGTCTGAATGTGGGTAGTCATGGCATTGAGCTGCCAAAAGTTTTAGTTAGAAAGAACCACATGGAAGGCAATAAGTGCTCGCTCGTTAGGCTGACACTCGAAGCTATAAAAATATTTTGGCCACACAGTAAATTGCTGCGTGTGCGTTAAAACTACTTAAATAATGTAAAAATAAGAAGAAAAGCAAGAAAACCCGATAAAAACTACGAAGTGCAGAGAAATAATAATAATAATATTATAAAACAAATTATACTTTTTTTTTTAACCGAACTCGAAAGCGGCAAAAAGCGCCATGGAAATGGTGAAAAATTCAATTGGCGACGGCACGCTTCGAGACAGACACAATCGGAGCGTCGAATCACCAAATCCCCAAGCCCAAGCATATTCTCTAAATACCCTTCCCTCTCACCCTGCTTCAGCTACTATTGAAAACTCCAGCAGCTAGAGCCGCTAACAATGCCACTTGGCGGACAAAGAAGCAAAGAAGACAAGCAACAAAAGACATATCTGTGTGTGTGTGTGTGACGGAGACTTTACTGTACTGAACTATGCCATACACCAACTATAACTATGCTATACTAGACGAAAACTGTTCCGGTCTGATTTAACAATTGTTAATAATAAATGGCTTATGCATTGGCCACGCTCCACCTAAGCAGTCGACCGACCAAGGGGTGAAACGCACGGGGGATGTGGGGGGACTACAGACTTTGATGGTAGTGACTTGAGGAACGGAGAGCTGAAGGCATTACACGCAAGCCAATGGCCAAACATACTACAAATACTTTCGGTAATTTACTCCGAAAAAATAACTTACACCTTTTGATAGATTATGGCCATACGACTGCACGATACCCTGTAATATTATTGAGATATTATTGATATTTTTTTATTAGCTGCTGCTTCGAATCTTTTATCACGGTTATATGTGTGAACTGCTCAAAATTGGTTACTTCTCGTGTTTTATTACACAGTCTGAAAAAAAAGAGTCACATTTTTAATGTAAAAATTCCCCGACCTCTGGGGTATATTTATGGCATAAACATGCGCTAGGATTTATTTTGAAAAAATACTAATAATTATTAACTAAGTCATTCTGTAATTCGGTATACTCTGCTTTATAGCTAAAGTACAGGGTGCACAAGAAATGAAGGAAATTTCTTTTCACGCCGTTTTGTGGTCAGGTACTTTGTGTTCTCTGTGTGGGCAACGATGTACTCGATACTTAGTTAGGGCATTTGTGGGTTTCGGCTTAGGAGATCTCGACCCACCATCAACATCTGTTGGACACCTGACAAATGAGGCAATTGTTGATTAAGTAACCGCAATTTGCTTACCTCTTGGCACTTAGACGGGGCTCATTGTACATCTCATTGGGCAATCTATTGCCATGGGGATTGTCTGTGTTACCGTTCGGAGTCACCTTCCACGCTAATTGAGCTGCTCAAATGCATTGGGCATAAGGTAATCCCTTGCCCGCAGCATAGAGTCGATAATTTCTTCACAGCTTCGATTGTCCTGGGAAATAAACAGAATTTGAGATTTCAACTATTCATCTATTCAAATATGATTCGTTTTAAAAAACTGAATTAAGCAAACAGTTTAAAATTTTGATTGAAGTGGAAATCCAAAGTCGTTTAGATCTTGTGGCATAAAGGCTTAAACTTTGAGCCTATGGTGGAAGGAAGTGGAAGGATGGGTGCAGGAGAGTGACTTCCCCTTCAGAAGCTTTTGACTTGATAGAAAATCCATTTGAATATCGATTTTAAAGCCTTTGACGTAAGAGGAAACTCATTTGAATATTAATTTCATCTTTAGAAGACTTTGAATTGAAAGGAAACTCATTTGACATTTAAATGACTTTCGTTGAGCATTGAGTTGCCACTTTCTCCCAATTTTGCAATCTGGCAATCTGGCAATCTGGGAATATGGCAATGCATGACCAGGGGCAATAAGATTATAGATTCCAATCACCTTATAATCGCACACATACAGGCATTCATACATTCATACATTCATACACTCAGCTATTCAGTCATTCAGAGATTCCGTGCATGCCCTGGGCAACTGAGAGTCCAATCATCTGCGATTCATCTAATGAATTCGGCATTGTTTGGTCATGTCCACCGATGGCGTTGGTTACCTTCGACATTTGTTGCCATTGGTCTCTAAGCGGAACTGCTGCCACCAGTGTGTTTACACTTTATGTTCAATCTCATTTTGTGAATCAATGAATCAATGAATCAATGACTCAATGACTTGCCAATGCCCTGCCTTGAATAGCCACCAGTCCGACTGGTTTCGCGTTTTCTGGGCTCTAGTTCTCCATGTCCAAAGACGGCGCTAATCCTCAATGTTATCGTAATTAATATGTTCGGATTGTCTACAAACTGGAGTTGACCCCCCTGCCCCCCTCCATGCCTTTGACTCACCTTTACTTTCTATCAGAGAAAATTTCGCAAATTATTCAAATAAATGTCTTTTTAATCGTCACCCAAACAAATTGGTTTCCAGTCAAGTCTCTCTCCGAGCATCACGTCCAAGTCTCACCTCTAAGTCTCGCCTTCAAGTCTCCCTTCAAGTCTTGACTCCATAGGCCACAGATGCATGTGCTCGTAAATATTCTATTCATTTCTTCTGTTCGTTTTAGAAAGTGATATTAAAGCATTTCGAAAGTTTTTCACACATCATTATCTATATGAAAACAATAAAGATTCCATCTGATTTAATCGCCTGCAAGAAACTCAAATCTCCATAGCTTTCGAGTCTAAAGAATGAAAAATCGGGAAACACAACTTTGAATTCAATACGTTTTTATTTTAAAAGCGTCATTTTATATCGATTATCGATAACTGACAATCGAATAATGATCTGCCTGGAGCTTAGAAGCAGTTGTCGATGGAGGGGAGGTTGCCGTTGCAGAACTTCCAGGTGGACCAGGCGGACCAACCCTGCTGGCTCTTAACCTTCTGGGCGCAACGGACGGAGTTGGTGATGTCGTCGGTGAGGAGGGCGTTGCAGCTCAGTCTGCACTCGTTGTAGGAGAAGCGACCGTTGGCAGGCTGGCACCAGTAGTAGTTGTTGATCTGGAAGATGCCGTAGTCGTTGGAGCCGTTGTAGTTGGTGGGTCCAACAACGCCGGTGCGGTAGGAGCTCTCGTGCTCAGCAATGCACGTCCACTTGTTCAGCTCTGACCGGGGAACACCGAGGGCGGCCATCTCACGGGCCAGGGAGCAACGGTTCATGGTGCGACCGAAAGCTGGGGCGGCACAGGCCAGAGCAAGCAAAAGAACGAAGACCTTCATGTTTGGAATATTCAGAGAACTGATGTCTTCAGCTCCAAAGGATTTCACTTTTATAGCACATTCTTATCACTCGGCTTCAGTTATCTGAAGAGTTGTTACCCAAAATACGCACTCCTAATCTTTGAAAGGAGCGATTATCAGTTTCTCGGTTTGAACTAGTTTCAAGTCCAAATTATCTAATCTCGTAATTAAAAATGATGCAGAAAATTTCCATTCAATAAGATCCGCTAGGGGGTACTCAATGAATGACTTCGTACACAGGAACTTGAGGATATTATCTAACCTCAAAATTGTTAAAGCTTTCAGTCCGCTGAAATCATATAACAGATTTCCGAACAATGCACTTTGATCTTTTCTTTGTCTTTCATCTGTTGTACTCCCCGAAGGTTCTGTCTCTCATTTTCTGTTATAATCCAATTAGAAAATTATTCATTGTGTTGGTCGATGAATCGACTTTAAATATGTGAATGGACAGTGAATAATTCCCAGATTATGTTATTTAATAATAAAATAATAAATTACATAATCATTTATTGAAGTATTCAGTTGAAGAGGTTAAGATCCCAGCGAAATATAACTTCAATTTTGGCGGAATATGGGATCTACAGTTTTTAATATGAAAATAAATAAATTACTTATAGCTTAAATAGCTTTAATATTTTATTCATTTGGCGATCAAACGTTATCTCATATATAAATAGATAAATATATTTGATACTCCTTTTAGTATTTTATATTCATGTTTTTAATATTTTTTCAATAATTTTCAAAATACTGAAGTCTCAAGCTAAAAATCCGAATATGTGTTTAAATATTTTAAATGTACAGAAGAACAATTTAAAAAATATTTAAAAAGAGCTTTGCAATATTTGTAGTATATTTTTCGAAAATGGCTTTAAATATTTTTAAGGCAAAATCAAAACTTGAAGCAAAGCTAAGAAGTAGTAAAATATTCAAATAGATTAAAATGAATTGGAAAAATTTCTTAAGTAATTTTTCTATAAATATAATTTTGAAATATTTTAATATTTTTAAAGCATTGAAAATATTTTCTGATATATTCAATTTTTTACTTAAAGTAATTATCATTTTCCAAAGAAAAATAAAAATAATTATTCAAACTTCAAAAAATATGTAAACTACAAAACTTGAAAAAATTTTGAAAAATTTTAAAAATTTTGAAATTTTAAAAATAGTAAATACTTTAAACATTTTAAAAATTAGGTAAAGAAATTCATAAAAATTGAAAAGAATTCAAAATTATAAAAATTGGAAAAGAGAAGTTACTTTTAAAATTATTCAGTTAAATTGAACAGAATTTAAAATTTTCTAAATTTTCAAAATAGCAAAAATTATAACATTTATAAAAATTATTCAGATTAATTGAAAAGAATTCATTGAAAGTTATTTTTTTACCGATCGCTTGAGGTGATCACCATTCGAGGCCCCAAAATCTGATTGTTTGGACCTAAACAATGTGCATTTTTACGTAAGCCCAGGGATTTGTCAGAAAGTTGACGTCTTTGGCAACTTTCTTTAAATTTGACTATTGAATTAAGTTTTAATTGGCTCCAGACATGAAACCAACCCATCTGCTAAGTGATCTTCACTGTCATCTTCCCAATCCAAGACGCAAATTGCCTAATGGAGTCGCTGCTGTTATCCCCCGGTAACTCTGATCCGAGCGGAAGTTGGTCCACATTTGCATGATCTCCATTATGTGTATATAGTTTTATGAAGAGTTTCTAGCTGGTCTGTTAAAGGGTGGGTCTATCCACAGTCTGACAGTCTGTTTATATGACCTTCCCTCTATATAACCGCCTCTCTATATGTCAGTCTTTCTGTACGATCGTCTGTCTATATGAACGTCCGTCTATTTGACAGTCTGGACTGTCGGTCTATAGGACCGTCTTACTATATATGACAGTCTTTCTGTATGATCGTCTGTCTATATATTGGTCTGCTTACAAACGGTCTTCCTATATGAAAGTCTTACTATATGATCGTCTGTCTGTAAAATAGTCTTTCTATATGATTGTCCGTCCATATGACCATCTGTCTATATGAACGTCTGTCTATATGAACGTCTGTTTACATGACAGTCTTTCTATGTAATCGTCCATCTATATGACGGTCCATCTATATGACCGTCCATCTATATTAACGTCTGTCTATATGACCATCTCTCTGTCTGTTACCCTGTCTGTCTCTTTGACTGTTTCTCTGCTTGTCCCCCTGACTGTCTATCTGCATGTCACTTGGATCGTCCGCCAGTCCCACTGTCCGTCTGACTAGATGACTGGTTTTTGTCTCCGTATTATTATAATTAACTAGTCTTCTGGGCCCTGGACCTGTTTTATTATTTGGCGTTGACTTGAATTCATTTGCAGGGCTTCGAATTTACTTTCTATGAGAGAAAATGTGCAAAAAGTTAAATTTTATGAGCACGCAACAAATTGTTTGGGTTTTGTTTTGCTTTGTTTTTGTTTTTGTTTTTGTTGTCTAAAAAAGTTTCTAATTTTATGGTTTTATTTATGGACGACACAGATTGAATTATATATATTTAAGATTTTGTGTCCATTCGAAAGTCTTTCGCATGTTTCCAAACAAAGAATCCATAAAATCATCGTTGAAAGTTATTAAAATGAGAAGCCTGAGAGATCAGGGCCCATGGCCGGGGCTAACCAAAGCCGCAACGAACCCCCACGTAGGATCTTCCATTGATGGGCTGCAGATATTGCTGAATCAACTCTTCTTATGAAATAAAATTTTCCAATTACGAATCAATATGTTCAGAGAAGGAATGCCTCGAATCATCCTCCATGGTCATTAAATATGAGAAGACCTACTAATGGTCCATTATGAGCCTTGGATCTAGGCTAATCGTGACCTTCTCTTTGTACCTAAGCCGCACCTGCCTATCAACAGAGGACGTCTCAGACGATCTCCCTACCCTCTAATGGTGCCTTCGTAGAATCTCTCAGAATCATCTTCATTCATTAATGAAAGAATTTCAGACCAAATCCCAATCAATGATCTTTTTGACATTCATTGCAAAATCTGGAAAATTAAAAAAATCTTCAATTCTTAAGTTCAGCTTTTCAATTCAAAGTTTTTATTAAGTTTTCAAAATTCGTAAAGTTCAGGCTTAGAAGCAGTTGTCGATGGAGGGGAGGTTGCCGTTGCAGAACTTCCAGGTGGACCAGGCGGACCAACCCTGCTGGCTCTTGACCTTCTGGGCGCAACGGACGGAGTTGGTGATGTCGTCGGTGAGGAGGGCGTTGCAGCTCAGTCTGCACTCGTTGTAGGAGAAGCGACCGTTGGCAGGCTGGCACCAGTAGTAGTTGTTGATCTGGAAGATGCCGTAGTCGTTGGAGCCGTTGTAGTTGGTGGGTCCAACAACGCCGGTGCGGTAGGAGCTCTCGTGCTCAGCAATGCACGTCCACTTGTTCAGCTCTGACCGGGGAACACCAAGGGCGGCCATCTCACGGGCCAGGGAGCAACGGTTCATGGTGCGACCGAAAGCTGGGGCGGCACAGGCCAGAGCAAGCAAAAGAACGAAGACCTTCATGTTTGGAATATTCAGAGAACTGATAGCTAGACCGAAGGAATCTTCTTGCTTTTATACGGAGCAGTTATCTCTCACTGGCCGTTATCTAAAGTGCGCCTCGTGATTCGGCGGTCAATTGCGCAGATTTGTTTATCCTTATCGAGACTCAGGTTTGGGTCAATCAATAATTTCGATGAATGAAACTTATCGGAACAAACAAAAATAAAGTCAAACAAAACAAATCATTTGATAAGTTCTGGAAGTGTTGTCTTCCCTCTTCCCCCGCAGTAGGGGACATGGAGTAGATGTTTGCACGCCACCCACTACCCACTGCCCGCGCCAAATTCATTGAGGGATTTTTGAGGTGCTTCAATTGGCCAAGTCGGTGATGATCCCGACGCTGGTGCATTTGGTAAATGTTACAAATGCCACTAGCTGGGGCCCAACCATTAACCTTGTTAACTTTATTGGGGTCTTCGTTAAACAATTACCATTTACCATTTACCATTTACGATTTGCCATTAGCCACTTTGTTGTTGTTGTTGTTGTTGCTGTTGTTGTTGTCGTTGTTGTAATTTTTTGTCTATTTTGTTTTGTTTTCTTTTATTTTGTTTTGTTTGGTGTCTCTTGCCGTTTGCAAGCCTCTGATCCGCACCGAGAGCAAGGGCTATTGGCAATAAAAGTGGGCTAACAGCGACTGCCGAGACCCAAAAAGAGCGTCTTTAAAGAACGCGGGCCAACGTTGATACGAGTACATTTCATAACGGTCACAAGTGGAATCGTAAAACCACTGACATGCCGCAGAGCCCAAGGCTACCACACATCATCAACAGCACCATCCACATCCACATCCACATCCACATCCACATACACATTCACATCCACATCGGAGACAACTCAACTGCACATGGCTTTCACGAGATTGAGTCTGGGGGAGAGGACGGATAGGCCAGAAGTCCAAAGACCTAACCACAACTATGCAAACCCGTCATCTAGTCGGCGCTGCGCGCTGTTATATTAACCTCATTCGGGCACATGGGGCCATGGATGGTGGCATGCATCGTGCTTACGGGATGGGATATGCCAGATAATGGGCGGAGATCGAGACGCGGTGGAGGTAGAGGCCGCTTGGTGGATGCATTGGCACCCGCTGCCAGCCAGTCCAGTCAGGTTTCATGGATGCCTTCAAGCCTGGGAGGGGCCCATGTGCTTTGGGTAGCACTTCACTTGCCGATCTTAAGACGACCACAGATTTCTACACAAGAAAGTTGTTAACCTTTTCGCATTTGGCCAACAGCACAAAACAGAGACAAATGACAAAAGGCTACTGTAAAGCCAAATGCTTGGCCAGATGACAGACAAAAGCCGTTCAGCAAACTTGTTTGCATCACTAAATGAGGATTTCGCTCTCCACTCGCCACTCACCACTCACCACTCTCCTCTCCGCTCTCTGTTCCGATCTCCACAGCCTCGAGCGTGACCCTCTTAGATGCCCATGAATTATCGATTCCAAATAAATGCTAATTCACAACAATGCCTCGACATGATGAGTAGTGGATTCTCCGGGGAGACATGTCTTCACTTTTACTTTCCGATCGTTTACACAAAACTCAACGTAAAAGCCTCCGCATCATCGGACACCATACCATCCCGCCTCAATATGGGTCATCTAACAGTTCTATAAAGAATCTCTTGGCAGCTCATCGCATATGCATGAGTTCGTGCTGAGACTTTCTGCCTTTGGCTGCTCTCCTCTCTCCCCCCCTTACCAGTGCGATCATCTCTTTCTCTCTTGGCTCATTCTTGGCAATTATACATCGTTTATATACAACTAGCCACTAATTATCCAATTATGAGCCCAAATTATAGACAAAGAATAAACTGTTACCATAATGGACATAACTCTCCCGGCCAATCAAGAAGAACAGTTCCTAAATCAAAGCCATTAAATCAAAGAGTCTCAAGCTACCAGCCCTTCAGCAATCTGAAGACCCAAACGTCTTCATTTGACTATCCAAAGTCCCATGTGGACACTTAAATTCCTATCAAACTCTTAGCGATGTAAACAAAATCACTTTAATCTAATCTCCCCCTGAAATGCTTCCCAAATTTGCGAGGTTCGCATATCTCCCGATAAGATACCTCGGGTTGGACTATATAAGCATACCCTCGGGAGGTCCTCTACATCAGTTTACTCCCAAAGTAACAACAATCAAACCAATATGAAGGTCCTCGTTCTTTTGCTTGCTCTGGCCTGTGCCGCCCCAGCTTTCGGTCGCACCATGAACCGTTGCTCCCTGGCCCGTGAGATGGCCGCCCTTGGTGTTCCTCGGTCAGAGCTGAACAAGTGGACGTGCATTGCTGAGCACGAGAGCTCCTACCGCACCGGCGTTGTTGGACCCACCAACTACAACGGCTCCAACGACTACGGCATCTTCCAGATCAACAACTACTACTGGTGCCAGCCTGCCAACGGTCGCTTCTCCTACAACGAGTGCAGACTGAGCTGCAACGCCCTCCTCACCGACGACATCACCAACTCCGTCCGTTGCGCCCAGAAGGTCAAGAGCCAGCAGGGTTGGTCCGCCTGGTCCACCTGGAAGTTCTGCAACGGCAACCTCCCCTCAATCGACAACTGCTTCTAAGTGATTCCCCCTCCCATCATTGATATTAAATAAACGAACATCTTGAAGAAAAGTTTTGGTATTCCGATCTTTCGATTCCCATCGGCCAGCTGTTGGGTTCCGTTCTTCGACAGTCGTAATTGGCAGTTGCTCCACACACATACACACACACACACACACACACACACACACACATTCATACATACACACTCTGTATGTGTGCTTTCTAAAGACGCTGAAGATCGAAGAGGGAGCAATAATGAAAGCAAGAACTGATCTTTGAAAGCGCATACACAGATGCAGAGAGTTTTGAGTGTTGACTGTTGATTGTTGATTGTTGGGTAAAAGCCATGGCTAGACTTCCCTTCCAGAGTCAGGCACTCATAATAGGCCGTTGACTTGGAACGGTCAGTGAATTGTTAATGGGGGGAACCCGGGTGGGCAATAATTTATACATGTAGTCGTCGTCGCTCACACACACACATACAGACAAGCACACACGTACACGTACATACCCCTCACAGTTGTCGGGAACGGGAATCTAGAACTGAGTAAAGGAAGTGGCAATACATTAGCAGAGACACCAAGAGCCCGCTTGACGATCGTCTGGGGAACAGGCCAAGACAAAGCAGGAAACCAAAGACTGGAAAATTATACCATCTGAGAAAGCAAAGAATCGGTGGAGAAGGAGAAGCATGGGGCAACAGGATGGGACGGGGGGATGATTGGGACTTAGTAGGACAGGTAGGGCAGCGGTTAAACTGTCCGCAGACCAGAAGGTCTGCTATTCCTCCTGCCAAGTGCCAAGTGGCAAGTGGCAAGTGGCAAACCCAATCCCCCTTAGTCGCTCCTATAATTTGTGCACATTAACACAACTGCCCGGAAAGATGCATAAGTAATTGCCCTAAGGCCGGAGTTCGGCGCCCCTGTGGGCGACATGACGTGGGTCAACTACCAACTTCTAACTACCAACTCCCAACTATCTAACCAACTACCATGTAGCCGTTACCAAGTCCCAAGTACCAGCAAGTGCTGCGGTTACCGCCGTAAGGAATCACTAGAGCGTAAAGTTATGGCGGTCTTAAGATAACGACAAGCCTCATACTTAGTACAATAGAAGGGAAGATAGGCTAGGAGTATGGCAGGTGGAGAGGGGAAGCTTAGGTCTTCATACTCCATGATTTGTAAGTGCTTCAGGGACTGTGGCTGATTTAATTGGATTGGAAGGGAAAGACTTTGGGGAGGAGAATAGAGATGTAGAACCTGAGGGTAAGCAGAGCTCATGAATAGGGAAACTTTTGATGGAGACAAGAAACAGGAAGTACTTGCACTCAAGGAAGTAAGTAAAACACATCCTTTGTCCTCCTCAAATTATAATCATCTTACAATGTAGAGTGTAGGTATATGGAAGTGGGAAAAGGTTTGATGGAGGAGATCGTGAGGTGAATACTTAATAGACAAAGCAACTACCAGGGTGGCTTCCAGGCAGGGAAGAACTTGGAACTTGGGTTAAGTCTTTCCACTTTTTCAAGTGTGGGTAGCTGTAGGTAGATGTAGGGTCTACTTTAGTTAAAGAATCACAGAAGGACCTAAGAACCTAAGGAAGTATCTAAGCGGTACAGTTTGTCTCAATCTTTCCTCCTTCCGAAGCTAAAGTTCCTTCCTTCAAGGTGACAGTAAGAAGGTACAGAAACAGCCTCCTCACCAAGCAAATATCTAGTCTTCAATCGTGGTTGTCGTATGAAGTAGAATCCGATCCATGAAGATCACTTTATCTTTGGAGTGTTTCTTCCACTTGGGAGATTTAAAATAGCTTTGCTGATGCTTAACTTAATTAATAAATGCCTTCGGCTGTTTGCTTCGATAACAGTGAAGTGCAGGATGCAATCTTATCAATGGGAGTCTCGGACAGCACGCCATGCTAGTCAAAGTCCTCAATAAAACGGGGGAAATATAGAAAGCAAGAGAGAGAAAAGGAGACAGAAAATAAAAAAGAGAGAGGTAGAGGAAGCTAAGGTAGTTATCAAAGGCAGCAGCGCGAATAGAGATAAAGAAACGAGGGTAAAGCAAGATCAAAGAATCCAGAAAGATAACTGTCTGGGGTTCTATGATATTTTTGAGGGATCCTATTACTGGATGTCATAGCCATGGCCTTTGCCTTCGCCATCGCCTTTTGGGGGTAACCACACAAGCCTAAGCGCTGCTTAAACTTACACAATGTGAGGAGATCTGGTTACCGAAGCAACTGTTGTTTTCCAGTTGGTTAAGTTAACATGATCTTGACTTGTCATTGTCAAAGACAAGCGAGCTGAGACGAGAGTCGAAGTAACCCAACCAAACCGTCAAACACCCGAAGAGCCAAGCAGTCAACTAGCGAACCCACCAACCATCGAACCAAACGAACCAAGCGAAGCTACCCAACACAGCCCGAAGCGAACCTCAGGCCAACTTTGAACTACTTTTGGCATCAATTACCTGTCACATCACAAATTGGACTTACAAATTATAAACATTTCACCTGCCAGCCCGAAACGCAAACGCAACTGTGTCAAATCGGAGATCGCACATCGCAGATCGGAGTTCCAAGTGCCCCGATTCGAGTTCCGAGTTTGGATCCCTGTTGCGATGTTTTATTATTTTATATTTCGACAATAGACCTTAATTATATTATTTGACAGTGGGGCTAGGTTGATATATTACCTCGGGGCAGCGGCAACTGCAATCTGTAGGAAACAAATCTTGGTGAAAATCATAATGAGCGTTGGAAAATCTTTGCATTTCTCCATCTTTTCACGGTATATATTTAGTGGTCAAATACCCTGGGAATCCATCAACAATTGGCTATACCGACGAAGATGGTCGTTTGCCTATAAATAAATATTTTTACTTTATAATCGATTAATCAATCGCTAGACATTTCTTTTCAATTTCAATTGCATTTTTATTAAGAGTAAATGCGGTCTTTCCAGGGTATCTGTATTTCGGTCAACTTAGCTCAGTCATAATTTACTTCTTCAGTTTTAATTTAAAGTCAGATACAAAGCTGTCAAGCATGACAGACACTATCAAAAAGCTGACAAAAGTCTGCTTGGGGGAGATCCAAGATCCCAAGACAATCCCAAGACCCCTGACAGCCTTGGGAAACAGCGATCTGCGGGCAAAGATCGCGAATCGCTTTGACAACTGAAAAGTGGCCACATTTCTCTATCATTGTGGTTGCTAAATTCTGTTAATAGTTTTATCTCATTTGTGTGGGTAAAAATTTACAACACCCGCCGACTCAACGACCCTGCGACCCTGCGACTCTACCGACCCAACGACTCTACAACTCAACGACTCTACGACTCTATGAGTCCAACTACAAATGTGGGACCTATGCAAATGGGCTAAAGAAATGGAACTGCCATGAGAACACTTCATGACGGAGGTGACTTAATCTCTGGCAGCATCAGAGGCGACAGCAAAAAAGAGTAGCAAGTGGGAGAAAGAGTAAGGGAGAGGCGTTAAAAAGTCCAAACTCAGAAACATTGTTGCCCAAGAGTCGTCTGTCTGTCTCACTCTCTCTCTCTCTTTCTAAATAGGTATCCACTTCCAAGTCGTATTATTCCCTCATTTTAACAGGTTACTAAAAACAATTTGGCAAGGTGTCGTCTTAACACGAGGAGAAACTCTACTTGAAATACCCTGTAAATGTTCCGAATGTCTAAGGGAGTATATCGCCACATAAAGGAGAACAGCCAAGTGAAACTTCTGTTCAGCAAGAACTAACAACATCTGTAAAGTTCCCTTTCCGCTTGAAGTGTCTCCTGTTCTAAGGTATCTCATAGTCGGTCATACCCCATTCGGAGTCTTGTATTATTTATGAGCTTTGACTGCCCAGAGGAGACTGTGGCAAATTCAGGGCAGTTCAGTCTTTGAGAAGGTTGGATGATTAAAATGCGATTTAAAGTGCGGGAAAGTTGACGCTGAGAACATGCGATTTATCACTCGGGATTAAGTGACTGCTTAGAAGACTCTGCCATGTCACGTGAGGCGATCATAAGTGATATTTATGGCTGGAATGGCTAGAAACTAGATCCAAGAAAATGACTCCGAAATGAAGTGCCCGAAGCACCTAAACTCGTTCTATGGGGTACCATGGGGTTAAGTGCTTGATTAACATTTAAAAGGCAGCTTTAGTTTTAAAAATGTTTTATTATTATTTATTGGAAGATCGTAAGTGATATTTATGGACGGTAGGTGGAGGGGGAGGAACTTCATCCGAGAAGTTGACTCCGAAATAAAATGCCCTACATGAGTTACACTTCTAACCTTTCCAATGATTCAGCACATTTTAATTTTAAAAGCTGCTTGATTAATGCCCCACTGCCAAGTCTTCTCTTGTGTTCTAATCATGTTCTTCAAGGATTAATCCAAATAACACTTTTCAGCTCCTGTCATTAATCATCTGATTAAAAGAATCAGATAGTCTCGAGCTTTGAGTGCTTTTCTTTGGAAGATCAGCCTTCAACTTACACGCTGTAGCTCGATTCGATAAGTTTAGTTAATACCCGGACAGGTATTATCTTAAGAGGTGTGTCACACGCACACGTACTCACACACACACACACACACACGCATCCATACAAGTATACAAATTTGGTGTAAAAATGTCATTCAACTCAATTGAAGACCCTTGAGAATTATCGATACCGATCGATCGATGTTTTTTTAGTGTTCAGTTTCATGGCGCTGCTTTTAGATGCCTTTTAGATGTCTGACAACGATGACAAGGCCTAAACCGAGCTGTAAATGGCAACAGATCAGATCCCCGGCTCCGATGGAACACAAATGGCAATCGCAATAGACTTACATTGGGCAGAGGCCTTACCCGTAATTGCATTGAGATTTGTTTTGTTTTCCAAATGAGTTTCAAATTCGATGTGGATCGCCCGAGATCTCGACGATCGTTGCCTTGCCCTCTATGGCTATCTTCATCTCCATCTCCATCTTCGTCTCTAACTCCATCTTCATCTCCATCTCCATCTCCAGCTTCATCTCCCTCTCCTTCTCCAGCTACTCTCTTTCACTCGGACAGATAAACATAACGATAACGGCGAAGCTTTCATACGTAATTTGTTTTACGATTGAAAATAAATTAACTTGTTTAGCAGCCATTACCAGCACAGAGCACAGAGCACAGAGCACAGAGGCTCCAACTTAAAGCTGGAACCCAACTCGGTGAGCCATGCCCATGTATCTCTATCGACGAAGATTGGGTTGATGGACACCATTTGAGCGCCACACGGACGGCACTTGGACGGCATTTGGACGGCACTTGGACAGCACTTGGGCAGTCTGAGGGGCAGTCTGAGGGGCAGTCTGAGGGGCAGTCGGTGGAGCACTTGGTGGAGCAGTAGTTGGACGGCACTTGGTCATTGGCTAGTTGCGCGCTAGTTGGTCATTTTGCAATAATGTCTAATAGATATCATTCGTTTTGGCCGGGCCAAGTAAAACTGTCATAATGACTCGGTTATGTGTGGGCCATTATATAAAATTTCACTTTTGCGCCGGGCAAATGGCCAAAAAGGCTGCACGCGTTTGATTGCCGGCGACAATTTAGCAATTTCTCGGATTGTGGAGCGATCAGTACTATGGGCCACAATAAATGTACACCAGCACCAGCACACACAAACACACACAGACACAGGTGTATAATGTTAATGGGCTCATTAATCGCCCGATGACAGCTCCAGTGGCCGCAGTCATGGAAAGTTGTTCATTATTCAATCAAAATTCCAATTTTTTATTTAGTTACAAATTAGAAGAAAAAGAAAAAGAAGAAGAAGAGATTAAAGGTTCTATTAGAAGCAGGGATTAATACTGGGCAGGTTGCCGTTGCAGTACTTCCAGGTAGACCAAGCGGCCCAGCCCTGCTGGCTCATTACCTTCTGGGCACAACGGACGGACTTGGTGATGTTGTCGGAGAGCAACGCGTTGCAGTTGATGTTGCAGCCGTTGCTCGACTTCTTGTCCTGGTCCTTGCACCAATAGCGATTGTTGATCTGGAAGATGCCAAAGTCCTGGGATCCGTCCGAGTTAGGTGGACCCACCACACCCGTGCGATAGGAGCTCTCGTGTTCGGCAATGCAAGTCCAGCGCGCCAGCTGATCCCTTGGCACGCCCAACTTGTCCATCTCCTGGGCCAGGGAGCAGCGATCCATAGTGCGGGCCAGCGAAGGTGCAGCCATCGCCAGGGCAAGCAGAGCGATCAAAATGAAACCCTTCATCCTTACGTTGCTCAGCTAGTGAAATTACTGAAGTGTAGTGCAAGTTGCTTGACTCTTGAATGATGTCCATTTACTTGGCACTTGGAGCATTTATAGTTGCGTCTGAGCTGCGCTCATTGCACTTACAGTTGGGCAAACATTCCCTCGTTGCTCGAGGCCAAGCATGTGGGCGGGTGAATTCCCAATAATAATAATATTTGCAAATAGGGGCCAACTTGCCAAGATAAGGAGGCTTTATCAGAAGAGGGGTCAACCCGATCGGTGACGAATGCTGCCCCCAGCTGCCAGAGCAATGGCCCTTCCAATGATTCACTTCCTCCACTTGGGAAATGTGCCACTGCGATTACCTCCATCCTTTCGACAATTATAGTATATGCGGTGAAATCCCGGGAGTCTAGGCGATGGACAAATACTTTGTTAATCTTTGTTTATACTTCCGTTGATTCAGTCAGGGATCAGTGACTACATCACTAAATACTTCAGTGAATACATCATTAATACGTTAGTGAATATATCAGTGAACACCTAAGTGAATACATCAGTGAATACGTCAGTGAATACATCAGGGAATACGTCACCGAATCACAAGCCTTGCGGGTGTTATTCAATTGCTTTTATCGAGTTATTCAAAGCGGAAGACGTTGATTTTTTTTGATTGTTGTTATCATCATCTCCAGATAAGAGTTCAGTTTGGTTCCCAATCGCATTCATGTTCATGTTCACATTCATAGTCATTTTCATATTCACATTCATACTCATTTTCATATTCACATTCGAGCTGCTACCACTACTAGACAGCCATGACCTCGCACGCATGTTTCCAGCTACAATTTTAATTCGTGTCTCTAAATAACGTAACTAATTCCAAATATTTAGCTGTACGGCATTGTCTCTGGGTGGCCAGGGGCCAGAGGAGTGGGATTCCTCCGTTCGCGCGGTCTCTAAAGTTGCATGTTTGGCGCGCAGTTATTCGTTCACCCATTCATTCATTCATTCATTCAGCCACTCGTTGTGCGGCATCTGCGCTATGCGAGACTCGAATTAGACTTGATTTTCCCATCCTCTGCTCAGGTTTAATGTCCGACCAGGGAGCCAACTGGGGGCCTCTGGTTATAGACATCTCCATCAGCGTCGTCATCTTCGGCGTCCATAACTCTCCAATTTTAAAGGCGCTGAAAACTGATCCACTTAACTTTACTTGACTCATGCACGCACCTCATCCACCGGATCATTGGGATTCAAAGCCGTAAATTTTGACAAACAAGCGATTCATCATGTTTTGGGAAGCTGTTGAATGCGATCGTAACTCTTATGGGTGCTCAAAATCTGAAAGGGGAGTTACGTGCTTTTATGTCACATTGACATTTGGAGAAGGTTTCGATTTTTGTTTCTTCACACACACACACACACACACACACACACACACACACACACCAATACTCATACTCATACTCTTATTCAAGTTTGTAGCACAATGCGGCCAACCTTTCTAAGTGGCCAACCAAACAAAGTGAGGGATCACAGACCCGATCCCTCTCCACCCTCCACTCTTCACCCTTCCCCCCTAACCATCCATTGCCCTCAAGCATTGTAGACATAATGGCAATTATGCTAATCAAAGGCGTCGAGGTCTTTACCTTTCTCCGAGCAAACATGTGTACACATAATCCAAGAAATTCAATGAACTCCCTGTGAATAATGTGGAAGTGATTGTTGCTTATCCAAACGAGACTCTTTACACATCGTTTTCTGGAAGCATTCGATTAGCACTTGGCGCTTCAATCGAATAATCAATCGATAACTTTTCAAAGACTGAGTATCAGAATTCTTTTAGTGGAACTCCCCTAGAAGTTTGATCAAATAATGAACTTCTCTCAAAAAATCCAACAGTTTGGTTTTCGATTTAGCATAAAAAAATCACAGCTTCGAATTTGTAGGGTATTACTAAGTCGTATATGCCTTTGGTTCGCTTTTTAAAAGCCATACGAATTGAAACTTTTTTCGGTCAGTTAGAAAACTCTGAATGATTCCCATTTTTCTGCTTCATTAAAAACAGGTGTATCTTTAATATTGTGTAGGGTATCTTATAGTCGCCTATGCCGCTCCTTTTGAACTTGAAAGTCTGTATATATATGGCAAGATATATATATCTAGATATATATGTCTAGATATATAAGTCTAGATATATATGTCTAGATATATATGTCTAGATATATAAGTCTAGATATATATGTCTAGATATATAAGTCTAGATATATATGTCTAGATATATAAGCCTAGATATATAAGCCTAGATATATATGTCTAGATATATATGTCTAGATATATGTCTAGATACATATGGTAGATGTATAAGCCTAGATATATATGTCTAGATATATATGTCTATTGATATATGTCTAAATATATGTCTAGATACATATTGGGGATATATAAGTCTAGATACATATGTCTAGATATATATGTCTAGATATATATGTCTAGATATATGTTTTGATATATGTCTAGATATGTACATATGATAGATGTACTTAAGTACTTAAATAGATCGTCATATATTATACAAATTACCAATTATTAACCCTCAAAATTATTTTGGTACATGCAGGGTATCTCCCATTCACATATGTCGCTTCTTTTTTACTTGAGAATCTAGGGGGATTATCATATACATACATATGTCAAATGGCGTACATTAATATGACACTTATATGGGGCATTTAAATCCTCAACGCTTATAATTACATTTTTATATTTGCATATGTTTTAAAAGTGCAGGGTATCTCCTAGTCAGATATGCCTATATACCTAAGAACCTGTAAGGATCTGCTGTACATAGATCTGAAACTTTTATATGTAAAGTATTAATCCTCAACTTCTATACATTTGTATGTTTATTGAAAGTGCAGGGTATCTTCTAGCCAGATATACCCCATGTTTATGCTCTGTGCTAATCAATTTTGGTTAGATTAATAATTTATTTTCTTCAGGCTTGAGTTTCTTTTCTTTTTCACTGCACCCGAAAGCGAGATAAAGCCAATTGATTGGCATTGCTTTAATTTCAGTATCTGATTGAGATATTTTCACTACTTTTACCATCCGAGATTTCGATTCGTTCCCCAAACTCCTGCCTCTCGAGATTCCTTTCGGTTATCGTGGAGTGTGTCCCGAAAGAGTCTTCGCTTCTCTCCATTAATAACAATAAATTGTTTATTTAATTTCTTTATTTTTAACAACCATTGATAGGCCTGCAATTTCAGAGGAATATCACCTATGCGATCCATCGATCCAGTTTACTCTTTACAGCGTTAAGTTGGCTGCGATTCAGCGTTACTTTAGCTGCGCCTCGGCGTTAAGTTGGCTGCGCTCGAACTCGTAGGTCATCATTTCGTATTCAATTTATAGAAAGGTTTTTTTTTGGCTTTAGACCCGTATTTCCCGTATATTTTGTTCATCTAAAACTCGTACTCGTATTACCCCCGTCATTTTGTGATCCAATTTTAGATCAGACGTTAAGTTGGCTGCGCTCGAACATCTCGAACATCTCGAATTCGTGAATTATCATTGGCATGCAGTTTGTTGCTCTGTTAATTTGATGTTGCATCTTAATGGATTTCCATTAGAGGCCTTTATCCATGGCTCGGGGCTGTCCGCTGCTGCGGAGTGGCATCATCTTGTCATGGTGTTCGCCTCCTGATCTCAATTTTGTTTCTCAATTTGATTTATGCAAATTGAACGCTGCTCGTATTCAATTTACTGGCTCTGGCTAGTCAGTGGTTTTTCTTTGAGGCTTTTCTTTGGAATTATTATTTTTTTTGAGATTTTCATTTGGGGCCTTGGCTTTCGAGTCAGCCATCGGCTATGGACAAACCTGAAGTCAGTTATCCATGTCATAATCATCATGTCGATCGATAGAAGAGAACTCAAAGTACTCCCTCGCATGCCAAGGTGTATGGCACCTGGAGCATGGCACACCTGTCCCAAAGAACCCATCAATGGCCAGTCCGAGCTCCAACGGAATGCAGAAGCACTGAGCTCCGAGTACGTGACGAGATGCCGCCAACTGATAACTCGAATGTTCAAATTTCCAGGCTTTTAAATGAAATGTTGAAATTTTTAATTGTTCAAAATGAAAGAAACGTTGAATTCATGGGGCATTCTTCTTTGGGGCACACCATAAGTTGAGACTTCAGCTAATTTCCATATATGCAGACGAGTCGCTTGGCCACTTACCGTTAGAGCGCATTGTCACCTAACGGTATATGCCAGTCCAACTCTAATCTTTGTCTGGAATACAGCCAGCCTCTCGCCACTTGGCGCTGTCTGTGCATCATCATTTGTGATGATGACGCCTCTGGCCACTGCCCATTGCCCACTACCCACTAACCACTAGCCACTAGTCACTAACCACTAGCCACTAACCACTGGCCACTAACTACTGACCACTGACCACTGACCACTAACTAACTCCTCTATGGTGTCTGATGACCATCGGCGACTGCCTTGACGACAGTGAAAGTGCGCCTTTATTTTGATTCGTTATATTGACATGTAAATTGAACAAGATTTTCGCTTACGCACCAAAGAGACGGCCAAAATTGAGTAACGTTTGTTACTCCAGTCCAGTCCGGTGACGGGTCGACGATTCAATCTTCAGCTCTGGCGCGGATTGCCGCTTGTTCGATCAGTTGACAGCCGATGGGGCAAGGAAACGGCCACAACCCACATGGTTATTTGGCTCTGCTCAGACGCCTGCTTGTTGGTCGTTCGGTTTACATGTCGCCTGGCTATCGGTGTCGTTGACAGCGCTTATCGTGAGGAGAAACACCTGTACTGGCCAGGCACCTGGGGTACCCACACCCTGAGCAGACACCACACACTGGACACTAATAAAGTCGCAAGAAAATGCTTAATAAACTTAACGGCTTGTTTTTCCGGTGCGTTACGTGCGCCTTGGGGGCCGCGAGACCTCGTTGGCCCCATACCCCAACTCTAGCTCTCCGTCTCCCCTCCTCCCGCCTTCCGCCTCCCGCCTCTCGCATCACGGACCATTCGAACCCGCCTCCCGTTCGTTATTATTTATAGTTTATGCGAATGCTAATTTCAAGTTCTGCATGAGATATGCGCAATGTCAGACACGTACAAACTTTTAATAAGTCTCCTTGTTTCCTCTTCTCCTTCTGTTTCTTCTCCAGTGACAGCTCCACGCTGCAGCGCCACCAGCCGCACCGCCAGCGATCGCAGTCACATTCCCAGTCCCGGTCGAAGTCACAGCCGCAGCCGCAGCCGCAGTCACAGTCACAGTTCGAGATGGCGCCCAGCGTGTGTGAGACGTCGCCAAAGCTACCGCCCCATAAAGGAGGAGCAGCTGTATCGGCAGCTGGCCAAGCACAGACATCAATTCCCGGCGGGGGCTCCAGTGTTTCTGGGACGAACAAGTGCGGCGCTAGTAGCCTGAATGGCTCCCTGGCTTCCTACAAAATGGCCGGATCGGAGCAGAGCTGGCCACAGGCTCCAGTTTATAGCAAGGAAAACCAACGCCCTCCAGTCTACAACCCAGAGGATTATGTGCTCTCCTTGCGCAAGCTGACCAAGGGTAGCGGCTCGGCCAAGGTGCAATCCATCTACGATGTCAATATAAATGCCAGCTCCAATGCCAAGGAGGATGCCTACAAGTCTGCCACACTGCCAACCAAACATGCCGGCTACAAGTAAGCCTCATCGAGGAGCCTTTAAATCTCTTTCGATCCTAATGCTCCTCCAACATCCTTTACTCCACAGAAGTCCCATTCCCGCGCCACTCGAGAGCGATAGTGAGATGTCCTTGCGTCAATTTGGCTCCATAACCGATCTTCTTACAAAGCTACGTGCTGATCTAAGAGTGTCCTTTCCCAGGTAAAGCAACGCCAAATCCAAATCCTTGTGTGAATCGAACTTAAATTTGATTTTCATTTTCCTTGCAGCTTTGTGCAGGAGTTTGTGGCCACACCTTCCGACGGCATCAGCCACCTGCTCGAGGTGCTGCGCGCCATTCAAATGGCACAGGCCAGCAATGCGCCCGCTCCGCTTCAAGCTGGCACCAATTCTCTGGCCATGTCACGTAATCCCCAAAGCTACCAGCGACGCGCACTGCTCGACGAGCTCTCCTGCCTGTAAGTGATTGCCTAGGCTCCTCTCGTAGAAGCCAGTCTCTAACCATGTGTGTACGTTGCAGGCAATGTCTAAGCATTTGCTGTTCCCGCTCTTTGGATGCCATCGCCCGCTTAGGCAACACACCAGTTGGTCTTATGCCGCTCGCCTCCTCGGCCACGGGTCAGGGTATACGTGGACGTATTCTTGCTCTGCAGTTGCTCGCCTCCGCCTGCGATCGCCAGCCATTTGGTCAGGGCAATGGCAGCCAGAAGATCAGCGCCGCTGGCCACACGGCGGTATCGGAGGCGATGTCCACCCTCCGACTGCGTTGCAGTGAACCCGTCCGCTTTCGTCTGCTTATCGGCATTCTGAACAGTGGCGGTGGCTCCGGTGAATTGCAGTGCGCAGGAATCAAGTGAGTGACCACAATTAGTCCTTGTCAGTAAATCCTTTTGACATATCCCAATCCCAAATTCTTAATCTAGATTCCTTAACACATTCATCGAGAGCGCCGTGAGTCTACAGCAGCGTCTCTACATTCAAGCGGAGCTCTGCCAAGCGGGCCTGGAGACTAGTACGCTAGCTAGAACCATATCCTCCTCCTCGCCTTGGTTGGACGCACTGCGCAGCGAGATCAAACGCTTCAATGAACTACACATCGACGTGGATAAGATGATGGCCCAGGCCAGGGATGCAGATCGTGTACGCAGCCAAATGGTCATACTTGAGCGCCGAGTGCAGATTCTGCATGAGGAAAAGACCGTCCTTACTTCCATGGAGCGCCGCCTGCAGGAACGCTGCGCAGAGCTGCAAAGGGAAATCTTCCGATTGCAGGGCGCACAGGAGTCCAATTTCAAGCCCGTCGAATCTCATCAGCCTGTCGCCTTGCCGCGTCAGGTACCGCCCACGACAAAAGCAGCTGTGGGCAGCAAACAGAGCTGCTCAGAGCATGAGGACGAGGGCATCAGCAGCTCCGAAACTGGTGCCTCCTTAAGTCCAGTGCCCATATTGGTTCTGCCCTCAAAGTCGAAGCATCATAAGCAGTCGCGAAAGACGACACTTGAAGACGATGACGATGATGCGGCTACAATTGAGGATGTCATCGAGGAGCTTGATAACATTGTCAGCGAGGCGGAGAAACAAATCTCGAGCCAAGCTGCGTCGTCCAATCAAAACAACCTGCTGCTATCTAAGCAACATCATCGCACCGTGGAACAGGAGGAGGACATTGTACCGGTTAATATAGTGCCTCAGCCACCACGGAAATCCCGGTCTTTGGCCCATCTCGTGCCCCACACTGACTGCTCAGATCAGGAGGGCTCCCAATACGGTTTGGTGATGCATCAACCGGGAGATACTGCAGCTGCAGAGCGTCTGGCTGCCATGCAAACCTTTTTCGATGAGGTAGACTACGATATACCAGATACAGATCAGCACACTTCCTACGGGCTGGGAATGCTTTCACCTGACATGCCCGAGGCAGAGGCTAATGCTACCGTCACGGCTTGCAATGCGAGCACTAACCGGGAGCTGCTCGAGGTTATAATGAATGCGCGTCACGACGAGCACGATCCGACTATGCTGGCTCTAAGGAACAGCGCCAAGGATACTGTGCAAATGGAACGACAGTCGACAAAGCCACCAGCTCCTGCTCCCCCAGCCCAGCACTTTAACGGAGTATTTTTCATGACGGGCATGAATACGCCGCAGAAATATCCCAAGCCAGATCTCACCGCTGCCTTGCAGGCCCGCAGAGTGACCAAGAATGTGGAACGACTAGAGGCGGCTGTTGCTTCCACCCACGATGCCCAGCCCATCAGTGACCAAGCCATTGTCCGGGAAAAATCGCGCAGCAATCAACAGATTTATTTTAGCAGCAATCCGGCAATGAGATTAAACGATTACACAGCCTCCGGTCAGGTTGCTGGCAACATATCCTCACGTACACGATCATACACACAGGGTTCCAAAGTAACGGATATTCCCTCTGGTCTTTATTGAAACCCACACACATCGACTGTTCGATTCTCGCTAAGATATTCCAGCTCCTGTGCAATACAAACAACTTCTAGAAATTAATTTTTTTTTGGTACTTTATAAAATAATAGACTAGTTCTCCATAGATAGGAATTCGGTGGCAGCTTGGGGTATCTTAATCATAAGTTCGTTGGTAATACTTAAGGATTAAACTTTTTTTTCGTAAATGACCTTATAGGTCTAACATATTTGAACTAATGCATAAGCTATAATTAAATTCATATTTATATACACTTTTTTTATTCAACATTTGAGTTCATAAATTGTGAATGTCAAAAATTACTTAATAAAAGATCAACAAATCATTTTTACAATTTAAGTTTTGATTGGCGCCAAGTAACTAACTTTTGAAGTGCATTGACTTTAACTGCAATACTAATATGAGGAAGTGTGGTCCAGTGCATAGGAGGACCATTGCAATTCGCTTGCATCAAAACATTTCGTGCCGGCGGATCGAATCTCGAGCCCATCCATTAATTGGAAAAAAGCAAGTCATCGTTGGATCATTTGGTGGAGTGCTTTAATTTGTACTTGAGAATTTTAATATTGTTGTTATCTTATAAAAATTTTATAAAGGAGCTTTGTTTGCAGTTCAAGCAAAAGCTGCATCCATCAAATCCCGCCTAAGTTCAATAACTGAAAAATATATTTTTTTTTTATTTTTGCAGTGGATAAAGAATTTTCCGTTACTTTTTAATGTTTAAGCTCAAAAGCTAATAAAAATTTCACACATCCAAAAAGTATGGTAACAAATATTTTGTTTAGTTTTTACTAGCAAATTTTTTTCAAAGAAAATATTCAATTATGTCAAATTCCGTTGCATACCGCAAGGGGCAATAGGGATCAGAAAAATAGCCATATCTCCACATTATCCTTACCGATTTGGCAGAAACTAAGTGCTTGAGTATCCTTGAGGATAACTCTATCGATTGGCATTCAAGGATATTGGTGTTATCTAAAAATTATCGACATAAAATTTTGGTCAAAAATTTTCTAAGAATAGTCCGAAAATCACAAAAATCCTTGTAACTCTTAAACAGTAAGGACGATCTGGATATCCTTTGGCCAGATGATAGTCCTTGTGAAGCATCTTCATTTGCCATAAAACTTGTCAGGATATTCAAGGACATAGCTGAGTTATAGCCATTTTAAAATATTTTTATTTTCATTGATTTCGTTCTTCCTGTAAGGATATTCGTCCTTTTAAAAGTTTCATCCGAAGTGGCACGATTAGGACTACCTTCATGCCAAAGGACATCAAAATCGATCAACAAGTGGTAAAGTTACAGGACATTTTCTGATTTTTTGCGATTTTTTAAGGGGTACCCCTTGACAAAATTTTCGAGAAACTTTTATATGGAGCTTAAATTTTTTTTTTTTGCAAATCGGAAGGTAATACTCCTGTTAGCTTTAAAATTATTGTCATTTTTATATTCTGAAGGATATATGGAAAATATAATACATTTTTAAAAATGTTCATATAAAATTGTAGACAAATTTTTCTACAAATTTTAAAATGTACTTCGTATTGAAATTGCTAGTTAAGCCTGCTTGATTGATAAGAAATAAATGTCCTTTTTATTTTCGGAAGAATGTACTGAGAATCTATTGCATTAAAAAATATCATGAAAATTGACAAAATAAAAAAAAATATATTTTTATAGAATAGAAAAACTTTTATTCAGTTGATCAACCTTTTATTTTAACCCAATTTCTTGGTCTTATAGAATTTTTAAAAAATATTTTAAATTAAAAAAATGCATTGTTACGTCAAGCAAAAAGCAATTCTCTTCATTTCATTTTTTTTTTTTTTACATAATTTATAATTGAGATTCGAACCGCCGGCATAAAATTGCATTTATATATCCAAATTGCAACGATACCCGCTCCTTTGTGCACTGGACCATACTCCTCCATACCATTAATAGTTGAACTAACGATAAAGTCATTTGTATAAAAAGTCAACAACTATAATTCTCAAGTATAAATTAAATTTGCTTTTTTTCTTTTTCACAAAATTTCTCGAGATTTGAACCGCCGACATGAATCGCATTAATTCATCCGAATTGCAATGATCCTCCTCTATGCACTGGACCACACTTCTCCCCTAATAATAATGCAGTTACACAAAATTACAATTATAATTCTTAAGAGTTTTAGTATTTCGCTAAAAGATCCAATAAACCCTTTGCCTTTCAATATTTTTTTAAAAAATTTCATCCAGATTCGAACCGAAATGTTAGTTATTACACTTGTAAAAAAAAGTCTAAAGCACCAAATTATTGTTGAAGAACCAACCTAAAATGAATTCTTCAATGACACATGCTCCGTTAATTGATAAATTCCATCCGAATTTAAGGCACAGAAATGTGTGCATGCTAATTGCAATGATCCCCTATGCCTTATGAGCGTACTTCTCCATAGCAATAATAACAGAAATGTAAATGCACAAAAAAATCAGCAGCTACTCAATTTGAAGTTAAAGAAAGTCTTTTACAATTTACATTTTAAATTATATACATTTACATTTTTTTCTAAATATCAAAAACTTCCTGCACAACAGAGTAGATTTATAACTACCTATCGATATAAAATCGATTAAAAACAACTTACAGCTTATGTTATGCCAGCTATGTTAGTTGTCGCTCACTGTTATCGTATACATGTGAACGTGCTCAGAAGAACGAACTATTATTAAAGTGATTCTTGCCGAAGGGCTCGGAGCAGTGAATTTTTCCTCGGAAAATATAAAAGTGAAATTTGCAAGTAATTTTGCAAAAGTAAAGTTCGATTTACATTCAAAAGCAAAGCCGCAACATGTTTAATGGTGAGCGCGTTATTAAAGCTTATATTTTGTTATTTACTCGATTTTCGTTTCGACAAAAGCACAATAATCTACAACCACAAGAACATATACATTCTTATTTACTGTAAATGCCATTCCCACTTGCCATATTGATTGACTTTTTACTTTTAACATAAAATTAAAAAGGGAAAGAACCGAAACACATCCATAACAATTGGCACATAATTCGCAAACACGTAGTAATGAGGGGAAATATATACATTCTTTACATTATATAGACCAGCATATAATCTGTAGATTTTAATTGAGTCACGGTTGCGTCGATGAGACGCCGATGAGGGCTGCTGTCATCATCAATTTGTCACCGCAGACTCAATACTCTTTCCATATTTATTACCATCGATATTGGCGTAACTATGATCGAGTCTCTAAGAATTGTTGGGCTTTCTATGATTTATTTTTAGTTGACATTTATATTATAAACGCACATCTTACAAATTATAAAAAACTAAACAACAACAACTCTTGGGGCGATCGTTAAGCTTTTAATTGTAGAGTATTTAGGTTGAAAGACAAGGATCTATGTAACTAATTGACAGTGCTTGTGCGCCTCAGAGAATCAGATGTTGTGTTATTGACTTGTTGGCTGCAACGTTCGAATGTCGCTACTGTCACCTTCCACGTCGCAGTTAATGAGAGCACACCATCTACGCTATATGTGAAATACCAATATCTAACAAGTAATTTTATTATACATTATATTTTTTTTCTGCAGAATAACTAACAGAAATCTCAGATCGCATTGACATTTACCCTCTTAGATCGTTTACCAGATTCCAAAGTTCAATTCATTCGGATCCATTTTTAATTGACACAAAAACACATACACTTATTTGTAAGAAGAATAAATCCAAACTATGACGTGGTTGGATTTTGGAGCGCTTGCTTCGGGCTTTGGTATTACTGCTTACTTGCCTACCAACATATCTTCTAGATATTCAAAGTATCCAATAGAGAATGGCATTAACACGATTTCCTTCTGTTTTGTGTATCATTTATAGTACTGCAGCGGCTGCTTGGTGGTGATCATCCACCGAATAAAGTTATAGAGATCAAAAGTGAATCCCTAGGGACTCAACAGGTAATTGCACGTGATGATGCGATGCTATTGTTTGCCCCACCCCACAACAGCAACGATAAACGCGCCGTCTTCGAGATTATATTACAAAGACCCACGTCCGACTCAAACACCACCTCGTTCAGTCTCTTTCGTTCGCCAGTGCAGAGTGATGCCGAGGAGAAGTTTAATATATTTATGCAATGCTTGCCTGTCTTTGTGAGCATTGTGAAGGAGGTGAGTAATTAACAAGTGCTAAAGTGCAGTCTGCTGACGCATTTCCTTCTAGTATTATAGTGTAAATGGACTGCAAAAGGTGTGCGATGTACTTACGGAGAACCCGTCGTGGACGCTAACCCACCTGATCGCCTACTTCAACCTAGTCGAGTACATTAGCAAACCCGAAGTTCTACAGTGCGTGGACGTGCCTGACCACGCAATGCTCATGTCTCCCTTTCAACTGGCCATTAAACAAGGAAACATGGAAATGGTGAAGGTATTGCTTCCACTCAGCAAAATGGAACATTTGGATATAAATAGCAACTCGGTTTTCCATTATGCTGCTAGCACAACCAAAGAAATTGTCAACGTGAGTGCGATGTCAATTCAAATTCTCTTCCGGAAACTTACAATGCATCTCTTCTGTAGCTGCTCACCGAGAATAACACTGTCAATCTAAACCATCTAAACTCGGACGGTTACACGCCGTTGCACTTGGCTTGCGTGGCGGATAAGCCGGATAATGTGAAGGCGCTCTTGCTGGCCGGCGCGGATGTCAATCTGAATGCTAAAAACATAAGCAAACTTTACAAAACCTCGACGCCCACTTCAGTGGCTTCGTTTTTGCGGAATAATGCCAGTAAACTCTACACCCAGGACATGAAATATGGCGGCACTCCACTCCATTGGTGTTCATCACGAGAGACCCTCCACGCACTAATTATGGAGGGCTGTGATGTGAACGCTACCAATTTTGATGGACGCACCGCTTTGCATGTGATGGCTGCTCGCAATCGATTTGAATGCGTGGTTACGCTTCTGGCACACGATGCTGAAATTGATGTGCTGGACACTGAAGGAAATGCTGCTCTTCACATTGCCATCGAAAAGAAACTAGTGCCAATTGTCCAGTGCTTGGTAGTTTTTGGGTGTAACATTAACTTAAAGAACAAGGAAGGAAAGACTCCCCGTCACATGGTTGGAAATGAGGCATCCGGAAATAAAGATGACGAGATTCTTTATATATTGCATTCAGTTGGCGCCAAACGTTGTTCGGATAGCAGCTCAAAGTGTCCACCTGGCTGTCATTCCAAGGGATCTTACAATGGCATACCGCCAGAAGCACCTGAATCTGTGGAGCAACGCGAACACATTGAAAACATGCTGGCAACTACAAGCCGCCAATTGGTTGGTGGTTTATTGGCAGGCAATGGACTAGAGAGGCAGCCACCACCACAGTGAGTATTAAACTCCGCTTTGCACGACCCTTAAATGAATTGCTTTTCCTTACAGAATGCCCGTTGTGGTTGATACAGAAAAGGAGCAAAAGGGACAGAGCATTATGGACGCTCTGCTGGGCATGTTTACTACCAAAGTAAACGCAGACGAAATGAAAAAGGAAAATTCATCCGGTAGCTTGGCTGGTGCAGCTGGTACGCCGACATCTGGCATTGGTAGTCCGGAACAATTGCCTTCCCCAACAACACCCATTGCCGCAGAGGTTGGTGATAAGCCATACGGACGGGGACGGCTCCTTTGCCTAGACGGCGGTGGCATACGTGGTTTGGTGCTGGTTCAGATGCTGCTTGAGGTGGAAAAACTATCGCGCACGCCCATTATCCATATGTTTGATTGGATCGCTGGCACCAGCACTGGTGGCATATTGGCCTTGGGCTTGGGCTGCGGCAAGAACATGCGTCAGTGCATGGGTCTCTATTTACGCATGAAGGAGCAGTGCTTTATTGGCTCGCGTCCCTACAACAGCGAATTCTTTGAAGCGATACTCAAGGACAACCTTGGCGAATTTAATGTTATGACCGACATCAAACATCCAAAGATTATGGTAACAGGTGTAATGGCGGATCGCAAACCCGTCGATCTTCATTTTTTCCGCAACTATACCAGTGCCAGCGATATTCTTGGCATTGTGACGTCCATAAGTAAGTACAGTAATAATTCAATGCGTTCTTTTTGTTTAATATATTTATTCTCTTATTTTAACAGGCAACCGACGCATACCACCACCTCAGCCCGAGGACCAGTTGGTGTGGCGTGCAGCTCGTGCAACTGGAGCGGCTCCTTCGTATTTCCGAGCATTTGGTCGTTTCCTTGATGGCGGCCTCATCGCTAACAACCCCACACTAGACGCCATGACCGAAATCCACGAATATAACATGGCACTTCGAAGTGTTGGCCGGGAAGCTGAGGCTATTCCCGTCTCAGCTGTGGTTTCACTTGGCACCGGTCACATACCGGTTACCGAGCTAAAAGACATTGATGTATTTCGGCCAGAAAGTATCTTGGATACAGCTAAACTAGTCTATGGCATTTCAACGATTGGTAAGTTTCTTAAAAGAGTATCTGGTCAAGTGGTTCTAAAGATTTTATTTACTTTTCCATTTATAACAGGCAACTTACTTGTGGACCAAGCCACCTGCTCCGATGGTCGTGTCGTTGACCGCGCCCGTGCGTGGTGCAGTACCATTGGCATACCCTACTACAGATTCAACCCTCAGCTGAGCGAGGACATTGCCATGGACGAGAAAAATGATCAAAAGCTTATCAACATGCTGTGGCACACTAAGGCATACATGCATAGCAACAGAAACAAAATAATCGAGATGATTAATTTCTTAAAATAGCGTATAAGACGGATTTAGACCGTACATTAAAACACAAATAGCAAATGTAACAGCGTCACTAATGACAAGCTGCTGCGTAATTTGTTAAATTATCAATGTTTGCCCTCAACCGTTCTCAACTTCCGCTCCGTGTATAAATTTGTTCATAGTGGAAAATACGGTCTCACGAACTCCGCGGTCTAAATCAGCACAGGATGCAACGTTCATGCCCACCCACAAATACCAAAACATTTCCCAAACACGGAAATGAAACCAAGTATAAGATACAATCTTTTAAAGAGGCTATCGTCCTATAACCAACAGCGTTTTAGAAAATTGTGTTGATTAACAATTATAATTATGATAAAGCGTATTTATTATATGTGAGTATGTATATTTTTGGCTAATTGGACCGTAAACATTATTTTGTATGTTAAAAACATTCCGTGCCGCTTGAATAAATAATAGATTATTAAATCCGCACGAATATTAAATATTAAATAAATGAAAAACTCAGTTTATATTTTAAATGAAAATGTTATTTTAATGACTTTTGAAAAAAACTTTAATCTACTCTTTACTAATTTACCTATAACTATATATAAACATACAGCTTAGTAAATTCCATATATATGCATGTATATGCGTATATATAAAAGTAACATAAAATGGACTAATACAGGGGAACATTTGTCCAATTTCCTCAAATAAGTGACTCACTCGCTACTAATGCCATATAATATATAAAGAAGATATTCTATAAATATTTGTCCACGCACATTTTCGTAAAAATGGAAGCTCTAAGACCAAAAACCAGAATGATGATTTTGTTTTGTAGTGTTTATTTACATAAATAAAAATAAACACACCTACACACACTAACGCATGCCTATTGTTATGACACACACAAGCAAAAACATATGGTTTGGGCTTTGGAGAACTTAACATTCAGTTGCTGTTATTAACAGTTTAGATATGGAAAAATTTTGTTTGATTAGTCTTGATAAGAAAATAGTTTGAACAAGATAGGCCATCAATTAGAAACTGATTAGAGCTTTATATTTTTCAAAATAATATTCATGCTCATTGTTGTCCTAGTCCACATTCGCTTTAAATTGATATTTATAAATAGTCAGCGTTGCCACCTGAAGCGCACGCGCTGATATCAGTATTCTAAACGCGTTGGCAGTCTTATGTACAAAATGTAAACAGGAAAAAAATCGAGAAAATACAACCAACATTCAAACAATACAGACAAAAAAGGGGAGAGAAAAATATAAATTTGTGCTAACGAATGCAACGTAATAATACAGAATCAGGCTAAACACACTCCGCGGACATGTCCAATGACCGTGTGGACATTGGCAAGGAGGTGCCAGGGACACAAGAACAAGATCAAGAGCTGGAGCTGCCCACCATGTCCATGCCCATAATGCCAGTGTCGAAAGGTATTATGATTACACCTCCACCCCCAGTGATGCCCCCAACTCCGACGTCGTCGCCAAACACCCATGGTGAATGGCCTAATCTGAATTTAAACACAAACGCATTCCAGCTTATTAGAGACAGAGGAGAGGAACGGGAACACTTTGCCCTACCACACCTACCGCCATTACCATTGAACGATGAGTATTCGAGCCTGATACATCCAAGCAGGCTGCCATCAAGTAGTAAGAGCTTAAAAATGCGCCCACGTATGAAACGTGTAACATACTGCAACTATAATAACATTTTAATTGAGTCCAAAAATCGTAAGCTGCGAACTGCAGCTTCCACCTGCAATGTTGAGCTGCTCAACCGCATATTGGAGTCCGGAGGAAATCCAAATGCCGCCGATGAGTATAATCGCAGCCCACTCCATCTGGCGGCCTGTCGCGGTTATATACCGATTGTGGAACAGCTGTTAAAATCCGGCGCCAATCCAAATGTGCTTGATTCACTTGGAAATACACCACTTCACTTGGCAGTCATCTCGGCAAGTTCGAATAACTTCAATGTGGTTGTGCGCGTTTTGCTGCAGGGCGGCGCTAGCGTGCACATGTTCGACCGCAGTGGTAAATCCCCATTGGAGCTGGCTGAGGCAAAATTGCGATTGCTACGCAATCGATACGATCATCCAACACCTGAAACCGCCAAGATTCTGGAAGACATGTGCATGTTGATAACATTAATATTGCGTTATATGGTGAAGCAACAACAAGAACTGGATGATTTATCTGCGCTGGAAAAACGTCTGCAAAACCTAAGCACCAGTGACGATCAGGAGCAGGTTGTCTCTCAGACAGCCGACGAGCTGCTCGCCAGTGTCGAGCGTTTGTCTATTAATAAGTAGAAAACGGGCTCAAATCACGTCTTGAGTTTTTTTTAGGTATGTATCTAATGATGAGACTCAAAACATATATATTACATACATATATACTCGATTTCTTATTCAAAATGTTTCTCAAAACTCCACAGTTTGTTTTACGTTTCCTAATTTGGCTGCCGTTGCGTTGGAGTTGGATTCTTGTGACCACACAATGCACAACAAATGCTCCCACTCACAGACACACGCACGTATATACCCGCACACACATGCCATCACACACAACAAACTCAGAAACAAACACATATACAACCACTGACACACAACACACACACACATACACACAGACATACATACAAACAAACAAACACTACCCTTGCATTTTTCATTCGATCTTCCTCAATGAGTATTTCATTTAATTGTTCGTTGTTTATGCAAACAAACAAAACAACGCACAATTACACACATACACACACACACACACACCGACAAAAAGAATTGCTACAGTTTTAAGTCTAACGTTAGTGCGACAAAACAGAAAATATTTATGCAATAAAAATGCAATTCGCAACTGCAATAAACGACCTAACATCTAATAAATTAAGCATAACAGAACATTCAACTAAATAACATCAATAAAAAAAACGTAAATTGCTAGATGTCTACAATATAGTAAAAAAAAAACAAAACTTTTATGAATCAAATACGCAAATGTAAATGTCGTAAAACTGATAACAACCTTTTAAGGATATATGTATGTAACTATTTCCTGGCCTAATGTTTACTTCTAATATTTGCAATTCATAGATAAATATGTTTGTTTTTTATCTAAGAAATTCAATTGACATAAGTTTTAATTTTGTTTTGCCTAAACATTGATATATAAGGCGAGAGGGCGTGGGCGTGGTTATCTCGCAGTATCGTGTAGCATCTAAGAATATATATATTTTAGATTTACGCAAACCGTACTCCCACATACTTATTCGATATTGTAAGAATTATCGATATTTAATCAGCTGTGTCCACATGAAATAAGACATTAAAGAAATATAAAATTTTAATCTTTTTCCCTTGGAAACTGCAATAGTATTTTATTTCAAAGTTGTCAAAAATTTTAATATTTTTTTTTGTACGTTACATTCGTAAAATCGATATCTTTAACGCAGTCGATAGGCTAGTAAAGAGTCTCCACTATTTTATATTTTTTATTATCGACACAGCCATCGATTATTCTGCAGCTCTTGTCTTGCTGCTTGTTTTCCGCAAGCAAATTTGATTATTTCTTCAATTATAATTTGCAAAAATGATGCAAATGAAAGAATACAGGGAAGTACCCCAGGATGTTCCACCGGTTCCACCCGGCACAAAGACCGCTAGTCCTGGTAAGTTCAAAAAACTTGATATACAATTTTAAGCTGTTGTACATAAAAAGTTATTAATATCGTTATATTTAGTATGCATGTAGCGTGCGTTTGTTTTAGTAGATGTGTGCGTAGGTTTCTACATGCATATGTATGGGTGTGGGCGTTTGCCAAATGTTTTTACACACATACTACAAGGTGTATTTTTAAAATTAATAATGAAAATTTTATCCGACAGAGCCCTGGATGAGCATTCCAGTGGGCAGCAACTGTCCACAAGGCCTTGAGTATCTAACCGTGCTCGATCAACTGCTGGTTTCACAAAAAGTTGAAGGACTTGAAGTGGCTACCGGCTTCGAATCCAAAAATCGTTTTAAAATAAAGAACTCATTGGGGCAGAATGTGTACTCTGCATATGAGGAGAGTGACTTCTTTAGCCGAAACTGTTTAGGCGGAGCTCGTCCATTTGAGATGAAGATATTGGACAACATCCAGAACGAAGTCATGCATCTGAATCGTCCATACCGTTGCAGTTTGTTTGGTTGCTTTCCCAGCTGTCTAGACATAATCGAGGTTTCTGCACCACCTGGACAACCTATTGGAACTGTGGAACAAGTGTACTCTTTTGGGAGGCCAAAGTTCCTAGTCAAGAACTCATTTGGCGATACTGTACTTTACATATCTGTCCCCTTATGTCCCTGGAAATGCTTCAGTGATACCAACATAAAGGTCAGTGTACATCGACTTAATATATATATGCATATAAACATATATATACATACATATATATATGACGTCAGCTTGCTATGCTTGAGTGCCGTTCTATAGAGATTTAATATCAATTGATAGTGGCCATATGGAACTATTATACAGAGACAAAGACCAAAGCTCTCTTGGGCGTGTCTGGTTACTTATTTTGATTCTGGATTTGCAGGTATTCAACATGAACAACGAACAAATTGGTACAATAACTAAGCAATGGTCCGGATTGACGCGAGAATTGTTTACCGATGCGGACTACTTTAACGTCACGTTCCCTCTGAACTTGGATGTCCGTATGAAGGCTTTATTGTTTGCTGCCGTTTTCTTGCTCGTAAGTAGCTGTAGACACTTATACCCCAAGCAATCAATATCTCAGTACCTAACGGAATCTCCTTCTTCCAGGACATTATTTATTATGACAACTAAGCGATGGACCTGTAGCTCCACAAATTCAAACCCGCATTATGGAGACACTAAAACATCTAACATTAAAATCGACTGTTTAGTTGTTTAGGCCCTTTCGTAACTCCTTAAGCTTCAACAACTTCAATTTGTGCTCCAATATTATTGGGTGATCGAATCTCCCTTAATGTGCAAACTAATTGCGATCATTCTAGCAATCTCAAATCGTTGAATCTATGTATGGACCTAGTTGTCCATCTATAAGTTTTACGCACAAATTTACATTATCTTTACTCATTGTAGCTTGTATTTTTTTATATATATTTATATATATACTTATATATATTTATTAACCATATACATATGTAAGTGTATATGAACAAATATATATATACATATATATTTGTATCAAACATGACACCGATGTTCAGTTGGCATTTAAACGCATACTGACCTACGCACACCCAGAAATTGAAATCAAAACAAACACTAACAATAACGAGAAAGAGTGCCTTATAAGATCCCAGTTATTTTACACTTAAAGCCCGCCCTTACTTTCCTCATAAACCCACATCCGCCCTTACATAAGTATATACCTCAACTGGCTCCAGGTCCGAGTATATGTAGCTATTTTTGTATGTACTAAAATTAAGAAACAAAACAAACAAAAGTAAAAGACGCGAAATCAATTGTTAACGTCCTTGGGATGGAAATGTTAATTGCATTAAATGTTTCACAAATTTTAACCAAACAGCACTTAAATATGTTATGCGGTATCTTCTTTATATACTTGTATAATAAAAGAAACTATATTTTGTATAAAATAAGGATCGGACTTTTTACAATGGTTTGGAATCATATAATGGATACTATTGTTCGTAGTCAGTCGTCCAAATTAGACATGGAAATGCGGAGATACCCAAGCTGTTTGGGTAGCAAACAAAGTCAGTTGAACAGTTAGTTGTTCTTTGCGAAGTACTTAGTTTTTTCCTCGGGATTTGGTACAATCTGTGAGTGATTTTATTAAAGATTAAAAAATGTAAAGAAATCTATTGTTAATTAACTTACTGTATCAGCACCAGGTTTCCAGCCAGCTGGGCATACTTCGCCGTGGGTATCAGTGTACTGGAATGCTTGAACTAAGCGAATGGTTTCATCGACAGAGCGACCGACAGGTAGATCGTTCATGGTAATTTGACGCAGCACACCCCTCTGATCGATGATGAACAGACCGCGCAGTGCGTGACCGCTAGCCTCTAAATATACCCCATAGTCCTTGCTGATTTTATGTGTCAAATCTGAAAGCAGCGGAATCTTTACACTGCCCAAGCCACCTTCCTTGCGTGGTGTGTTAATCCAAGCCAAATGTGTAAAGTGCGAATCCACGCTAGCAGCGATAACCTCAGTATTGATCTTTCGAAACTCAGCAATGCGATCCGAGAAGGCTATAATCTCAGTGGGACACACAAACGTGCTGCAAATTGGAAAATAGATTCATTAATAAATTAATAAACTTTACGCGTATGCTTTAAGCCTTACAAGTCCAGGGGATAAAAGAGTAGAACAACATATTTGCCAAGATATTGAGAGAGTGAAAGCTGTACAATTTCTTTGTTGACCACAGCAGTCCCCTCGAAATGTGGCGCCGGCTTGGAAACTTAATTGAAATAAAACATAATTAAACCGACCGTTGTTTGTTAGGTTAACAGAACTTACTAACTGCTTTTGTGTACTGCAATTGATGATCACCCTTGGGTTCCCCAGCTGGATAAACAGATCCACCAGCGAAGGAGTAACAGGAATCAGTATCATCTGCCTTGCCAGCAACGGCGATGAGCACTAGTATAAGTAAGTAACCAAATTTGTGCATTGTGACTTTTATCAAATTATTTATCTGTAAGTTAAGAATACACAAAATTACAATTTTTAAAATAAATTTAGGGAAATGAAAAAAAAAAAAAATTTTGAAATATTTCGACGTGTTGTCAATTGTGTATAACTTTTGACAATGTTAGCGTGAACGATGTATACAAATTAAATTCGATTAGCAACGCCAACTTTTCTCCAGCTCAAAACACAATGTGTTTATCTTTACTAATTACAACCAAGCCAATACACCCTTTTACCCCTTTATTCAACACACTGTTAGCCACGCAGTCAAATTTCTGAGTTAACTTCCGCCGATTTCAGTAACCCACTACAATTCGATTGTCTTTGGCCAATTGAAAAGGGGCGGTAGAATCAACAAGTGATAAGTGCAAATCTTATCAATTTAATGTATGAAGAACAGCAGCTACAGATTTTTTTTAGTTACAAAATCGAAATTTTCCCGCAACAACTTACGATACGTTGAAGTTATTACAATACACAATTATTTTTCACGAGCTGTACAGTTTAGTGACGTGTATATATATTGTTTATACAACTGTTACCTTTATATAGACATATAATTATGTGTGCAGTGTCTATATATTTACTTTTAATGAGGACTATTTCTTAAATTCTCTTTTATTTTATTAAGCACAAGCAGCACCTTACCGGCTAGAGATGTGCTATTAAAAACAATCGCTTCTAAGTGTCTCTTTGGATTTGTTGTTTTTGTTTCGTTGAGTACACTGCAAAAATAAGTTTACGAACAATTAAATTGTGACTATAAAAATGCTCCAAATAATTAAAAAGAAAAAAACTAAACCAATTAAATTAAAACTCATATCCCAACCTTTGGCTTTATGTCAAAGGTACTAGTTCGATTATGAGTTATCGAGTACTCATAAGAGTTATCGTTTTGTCAAGCGGCAACTTTAAAAATCGGCCGCTTCACTATTTCAGACTTTCATGTTTGGTTTTTTTTTTCTGAAGAATTTGTATAATAAAACATCGTGTATTTGTTGTTCTTACACACTATAAACTTTATTAATATATACATATACATATACATATATATATATATATATATATTGCTTGCACTTATAATTAATTTTTTCGCTTGGAGTTAAAACAACATGTTGCTATTCTTAATGCTTACGAGCTATGTTAAATAAATATTTGCATATATATGTACACTTATGTGTATATATAAATATATTTATATATATATATATATATATTTATATATGTCTGTAATATATATATATATATATATATATATATATATATATATATATATATATATATATATATATATACTATGTAGATATTTTCGCGTACACAAGCTTCTAATAGCTACAACAAATTGAGCAAAAATATTTATGCAAATTGCACGAAAAGCGAAAACATTTGATGTACATAGTTTATTATGCAAATTATTATTTAATTATGTACTAGCTTTGATTGAGAAAGTATTGTGAGAGAGTTGTTTAGGGCATAAACAGAGCATGCCCTCAAAATGCATCGTGCACAAGGCGTCTAAGCCTAGCTCTCCCAGACCTCGTCACGCTGTTTGGCAGCTAAAAGTTTGCGTTCTGCGAAACAAAAAATGTAATTAAATTATTAAAACCATTCTAGAATAAAATCACAATTTTAGCTCTTAAAAATACCTTTGGCTTCACGAAGCAAACGCTTCTCATTCTCACGTTCCTGGGTTGTAGTAGGCAGCTTAACACCAAGTGCACCAGATACCAGACGACGCGCCAGCGCCGTACAGGTCTCTGGTCGCTGGCGATAAGGTTGCAGCGAGGTGGCACCGGCTTTCTTGGCTTTAAGACGGGATTCTAGGGTGGCTTCGGCAAGGGGCTTCAATTTTACAAATGGATGGCCCATGGTAAGTACTTCAGCAGCTGTTTGATGATAAATTATTTAATATTAATAACAATCTATGTACAATAATGATTAGAATGACCTACCAATGCGGGAACTGCTAAACACAGCCAGAGCATGTGTATCATCCACCCATTTGATCTCGAATCCAGTGCCTTTGTACTGGGAGAATAGCATAAGCAGGTCTGGTGTCTTGAATTCCACTGGAAAGTTTGAAACCTCCAGAACATGCGGAAACTCCTCTTCATTCAACAATGATTGTTTTATGTGATAAAGCTGTTAAGGTATGTTCAATAATTAGGACTCGACTACGTGAAGGGATAAAAGGGATTCTTCTCTTGATACTTACAGTGTAATCCATTTTGGGAAGCTCGATTTTGCATTTTCCTACGGAATCGGTGAGCTCCTGTAGTATTTTTGGGTCCAAGCATTCGCCACTCTCATCAAACATGTTCTCCCAATCATCCTCGTTCTCTTCATCTTCGGTGGTGCTATCGGCAGGTGGTATAAGAGCTGAAGCTGTTGCTTTTGCTGTTGCAATTGTGTTTACTTTGGGTGTTGTTTCAATTTTTTCGGGTATCTCCAATACATCCGACACAAAGGTTTGTTTCATAATGCGACGATTGCTGCGATTTATTTCCTATGAAAAAGAAAGGAATAAAAACAAATTTTATTATATCTATCTAACAAGGCAATAACTAATTACTATTATACTAAATTTAATTATTATTATTATTAATTTGTCTCTTTCTACCTTAACTCATCACACTCTTCTTTCATATACTTATATTTGTTTCTTCGCATTCATGTCCCTGTAATGCTCTGCTCTCCTTCAAATGGTATGTTGCCTACCTAAGTTACAGGTTTTAATTATTTCTATCTCTTTCTTTCTCATATAAAACTGACACATCCATACAACACATACAACCAACTACCTAGAACCCAGAAGAGTTTTCTCAGTTAACTTTGTAAAATGTCGTACCTTGGAGGCTCGCTGCAACTCGCGCACGTCGTTATCACATTTGTTGGTGTCCTCAGTCATTGTGGCGTTGTTGGCTTTCGGCAGAGCAACATCTTCTATACGAAGGGACTGTTGCTGATTTTTATAGTGGCTGCTGCCATGGCTTTTGCTACCATGGCATGACTTTGTTCGCTGGGCGCCGCCCATGATCTACAAAGAAGATTGACTTAGTTATTTAACAAGGTAAGAGACAATATTAAATGTAGAACAAGTACCTCCTTATCACAGTTACTGTCTAGCGGTGGTGGTTGTGGTGGTGGTGATTGCAGTGTCGTTACTTGTTTCGGTTGGGTATCGCTAGGCGAAATCACAAGCAGAGTAGCTGCACCGTTGGGTTTACCTAGAGATTTCTTGCCGCGTTCCCTACGCGATCTACTTTTCTTGGGTTTTGCCTGCTGACCGTTTCCGTCGTCTGGCCTCGACGGGTTTGTATCTTCAACTGGCATTTCCAATAACTGTTGCTGTGCCTGTGGCTGTGTATTGCACGTAGTGGCGATTGGTGCTGCTGTTTCAGGCGTCGGCATTGGCGTCGATGTCGATGTCGACGTCGACGTTGACGTTGACGTTGGCGTTGGCAACATTGTAGTTGTTGTAGTCGGCGGTGTTGTTTGACTGCGTCGTGCCCTTGGCACATAAACAGCGCGGTCGGGACGTCGTTCACGCCGAGTTGCTGCGGCTACTGCAGCGCTAGCTTGCTGCTCTCTACGAAATAGATGAGCAAAACAGAAGACGCAACAACGAAAGGTAAACGATTAACACACAAGTATTTCATAAGCACAGGGCAACCACCTTATACAGTATTATTTTACTAAGAAATAGTTAGTTCAACTTATTTGTTTGATTGTTTGGGTTTTTTTTTTTTCATTTAACTTAAACGTTACCAAAAAATTTATATTTCTAGTTTTGAGAAAAATTTGACTTCCCAAGAAACCAAAAAACAAAAAGCAAAAGCAATTTGAAGTCTTGAAAAATTTAGAAGGTCACAGATACTTATGTATATAAATAGAACGGGAATAATCGCTGTGACATTAAAAAAATATATCGATTGTCATAACCAGAAAAAAATTCAACTTAATTGTACAGTAAAAATGTGTATAATTATGTACATACCTTTGCGGTGACAATTTGCGAGCGTCCGAGGTAGTTGTCGACGTTATTCCTGTTGTTTTTGCTGTTGTTGTTGTTTTTGGTGATGTAGTTGTTGGTGCTTCTTTTACGTCTTGTGTTACTTCGGTAGATTCTGTTAGCGTTTCATTCGTTGAAACAGGTACCGTTGCTGCTCGTGTAGAGTCTTCACTGCTGTTGTTCCTTAATGCTGGAGGTCTGTACAGATCTACAGAGTTTGATTTACCCACTGAAATAATTATCGAAGAAAAGTAATAACGTATATTAGCTAATGAGCAAAACTCAATCGTGAAGCAACCTATTTGCCAAAAAAAAATCAAAACAAAACAAAAAGAGTGTGTACCTGCATATGTTAAGAAAAAAATAACACAAAATTCACTAATGTTGACCTAATTTTCGATTGTTATGCTTTGTTCGTTTCTTCGTGAATGTCAACACCAGCATGGCTGGCTGAGACGGGACGCAACAAGTGAGTAAGCGAGAAAGCGAGCGAATGTACGAAAGAGCGTACAAGAGAGGCAAAAGTAAATGATGCAACCAAAAAGCAACTCGCAAAAGAGGGCGACCTTGAATAAGCTGCGTGACCCGAGCAAACACAAGCAAACGAAGGAACGCACAAACAGGTAAGCGGGCGCACATTCGCCGGTGTGTTTGTCTTTATTTTTATTTTTAGTCGCTTACACATACATACATAAATAATTAATTAGTTTTTGTTTTCAGTTTTGTTCGACTTTTGTTTTGCCTATTTGCAAACACTTCGGGCTTGCCAAATATGCCACCCAAATTATTGCACATATACGTATACATATATATGTATATGTATATGTATGTATTTGTATTTTGTGTATGCATTGTACGTATGCAGTAAGGTAACTATGCACACATATATACCACTACCTGATAACTGCATTTAGTAATATGGTTAAAACAAAGCTTATCGACAATATAAATTTGAGCTAAATTTACGGTTAAACAAAACTTGATGTCTGATTAAAATGACACCGATAATACCATTTGTTTGTATATCTGTATATACTTACAAGGTGTTTCGCTGATATGCTTCTTGACGCCCATCTTACAAAATTCTGTAACGCGTTTTCTGCTCGAGTTATTGTTTTTGCCGTTACTACGCCAACTTTTTACGGGCTGCTGTTGTTGTTGTTGCTGTTGCTGCTTACGTCTGTTAATTACAATTAGAACGTTAGCTGATGCTCAAGTCGTGTCTGAAGCTTACTCACGCCTCAAAGCCTTGCGGATCGATAAGCTGATTGCGAAAGCAGACAACTGTGCGGCGATGCGGGCCTTGACCCACGGAGAACGTCAAAAGATCGTAATGCTGCCTACAGTTCTCACATGTTTGATGTATGAGATAACGGCGATAATTGTTCACAGGTGGAAAGAGCAGCACACTACAAAAATAAAAAAAAAAGAGCGCAAATATGTGTGGGTGATTTAGATGTGTATGTTTGTGTTTTTTTTTTCTTCGTTCGTGTGCGTGTGCGTGTTTCTGCTTCTGCTTCTGCTTCTGCTTCTGTTTTTCTTTTCTCTTTTTCGCTAACAGGTTGTTGCGAGTTGTAGAAGTAGCACGCAAAGCACAAAGCCCGACTTGTAAATTTACTTATTATGCAATGCGGCAATAACAGAGCAGTTTAATAATTAACATTCGTCTAATAAATATACTCCAAAATAAATTTATTTATTTACTACGCGCTACCACGAACACCAATAACGTAACACACGCAAAAAAAAAAAAAAACAAACAAAAATATAAAAAAAAAGCCTTATGCTGGTGATTTGCGTTATTGTTGTTTATTCACTGGCGATTAATTGTTTATTAAACGCGTCTTGCATTTCAAATAGCAAAGGGGGCACCAAAAACCGTGTTACCAGCTCAAAACGCAAAAGACGCAATGCGGAAAATAATGTTGTATGCAACATTGTTTTTGTTGTGGCTGTTGCTGTGGGGCAACTGGGAAAACTCGATTTTTGTGGCATTTGCAAACCGGTAATATTGCGACGAGGCTCTACAATTATTTTACAAGGTGTACGTTTTATTTGGTTGCCGTTATGTTGTTTTTGTTGCTGCTGCAAAATATTTCCGCGTTGTTATAGACACAATTGGGAAACAAGGGTAGGATTTTGAGCGTTCCGTCGCACAAAAGGAGTATGAGCGACGTAATTGTTTTTTTTTTTTTTTTTTCTTTTTTTATGTTGCTATAATTTTTGTCGTTTTAACAGCTGCTGCTCTTAACTGTTGACGATTTTTTCTTAACAAGTCTTTAGAGTCACACACACTAGTGTTGATATGTATACATAATACACACCCACACATATTCGTGGCAAAGAAGTTCTAAGATCTCTTACCCACTGCTCAGGCGTTTTTTTAAAAACAAATCAATATCAACTCCAACATTATAAACAAATTCCTGGTCGGACAAGCTTAAATTAGCTGTAAACGTGTTTTTTCGATCGCCGTTCTCCAGCTTTTTATTAAATATGCGACAATGTCGCCACACATAAAAACAGCTTAGAACTTTTTTCACGTTTCACAAAACTGAGTGTGTCCACATAAATTGTGTATTATATCGATATAAACTATGGCCAGTGTTTCCTAACCTCTGTACGCAAATAAACCGATATTGAGTTCGTTATAAATAATTCCGTTTTATGATTTATCATGAAAATAAAATTAATAACATAATGATTTAAATCAAATCTAGTTTTGAAATTAAAAATACTACAAATTCTAGTTAAATGATATTCGAACTTGATATTTTTTTTGTTGACAATATTTAGCACGTTTATTTGAACAATCCATACAATCTAAGTGAACATAAAAATTTTAGTTTGTGTATTTATATTTCATTATTATAATTACTCCCAAAATATATTTTATATTTCACAACACATTTTTTAAGAATTACAAAAATTCCGTTAGAAGTAACCAGCCCTGTACCGAGCGCGGCTTTAAAACTTATCGTAATAACCGATAAGTACTAGTGCTTTAATTTTCGATAAGGCTTAGCGCAGGTATCGATACCTGTTTATTCGCAAAGCAAAATTTATTTTGGAAAGTGGCAATTGCGAACAACGGTAAAAAGTAATTTCATGTTTATTTCGTAATTAGACTTTTTTTTTTTTATAAATTGTTGCTTTGCGACCTCGTCAAAAATTTAATTAATATCAAAGAGCGAGAGAAAGAAAGAGAGCAGCAGCTGAGCTCAAGGCAACAGTGACAATAAAAACAAAAACAACAAGAATGTCAATAGCGAACGCGTCTTTCAGAGGAGTGTGGGGGTGAAAAGCAGACATTGAAGACAACAACTGTGCCATTGGCATAGAAAATTTTGCATATACATACATACAAATCATGCTAAGGGACCACATACTCATTTAATCTTTATGTTAATAGTATAATTGCAGACAAAATTTGAAGCAGGGCCAGGGATGTTGACGTCGCCGTCATCATCGTGTAAATTGGAAAGTGGCAAAAAAGTGGAAACAAACAAGCTCCCGACAATAGCTCCAATAACTTCACAAATACATACACTCACATAGAAGTAGAGCCACACATGCAAATACACGTACACATGGAGCCGTTTGTTTGATTTACAAATTGGAGCAACTAAACAACGAACAAAAGACAGACAAACAAATTATGACGACGCGTGATAATGTTGCGAGCCGTTTGTCCAAATTAATGCTTAACAATGCTACCAGCAATAGTAATAATGGAAGTAGTAGCACGACAGCCACGGCCGCATCCATATCCATGGTACAATCACCGACGTCGCCTGGTGAACAGTTGGAATTAAATCAATTAAAACGTGATGCTGATCCGCAGTTTTCACGCTTTGCCGACTATTTTGTGATATGCGGCTTAGATCTGGATACAGGCTTGGAGCCTGATCGCTTTGCAGGTGAGCAACAAATACATTAAATTAGATGTTACGGAAATTTATATTTAAAACTCTTTTTCTAGGTGATAATTTACACTGTTCTCCATTGGATCGAGCATACAAGAGCAAACCGCTGGCTCATTATCCTGAAAATGTGCCCTGGAATCCATTTGATGCTCACGGCATTTGCATGGTGAGTGCAGTTTCAATGTGATTTTGGTTTCCCTGTATGAGTGAGGTCTTCAGCATTTTCTTCAATTAAGTTCAATTGACTGAATGACGCGACCAATTTTCCCCCAAACCTCCACCCTATTGATACAGTTTAAGTGCCCTGCACACAAATATGAAATTCATGCTCCACTGACTTGCCACTCATTGATATAAGTATGCGTAGAAGCTGCTTTCAATTAATGCCACATTGGCAGCCAGCGACGTCGTCGCAGTCGATAAGCAAACAGCTACCAACCAGAGCGACGTGCAGCTTATCTTTTAAATCTTGCCATGTGTTCACTTCCAATGCCCTTTACTCAACCGTTTACAAAATGCATGTAGAAAATCTTCTTCGGATCTAAAAAAAAATTAAATCTTGTGCGGCCCCAGTGATTTCTGATTTTTCCACATCAGATAGTTTTCATTATAGCTAAGGAACTTATTAAAGAAACCTTTCCTTTATAGACTTTATTTTAATTCGATGGGCAGATCCATTTTTACGACTTCAAAAAAGCTTTGGTGCATCACATATATCATTATCATTATGAAAACAGTAGTCCAAGCTACAATGACGGGTTCTCTGTTAGGAAATATAATGTGAACATCTTTACAGTTCCTAAAGACCATAAGTTGACCATTGAACCGGAATTGTAATTAAAAATTCTTTGATTGCCTCGATGATAATCGCCTAATTAGTTTTCCAATGAACTTATGAGATCATGAACATGTAACACGTTTGTTTATGAGTGGATTCCATTGTCTGCGCTGTGACCAACATATTCTAATTTAAATTTAATTACCTTCTTCTTCAGCTGTCCCTGCCGCAGGGTCTACGGTTCCGCACACAGAAGCACAACATTGAGCCAAAGTTTCATTCGTTTGCAACAACACGGGAAGATGGCAAACGATGTTATGGGTTTAGTTTGGTCTTTTACGAGGAGATTCGAAATCGTAATATCTGCGGCGCCATACACACGCTGCAGTCCATGTTCATAACGGAGCTTTCAAATGGTCAGCAAACACACTCGTTGAGCAGGATTAAGCAGGACGGTCCGGTCAGTCGTTCGCTGCCCCGGCACTTCAAGGTCGCCGGCCAGGCGCCACAATCAGCACAAAGCTATTACGACATCAGCAAGGACAAGCTCTTTGTGGCCAAAAGCATCTCGCTCATTTGCCAAGCTCCTTACGCGTTCGCCGCGCAGCTGTTTCTCAAGAATTTGTACCGGTAAGTCCACCAATCAAATCTTGGGGCAAATCCAAAATCTAAATTCTAACTATTCACTTTTTAATTTTTCATTTTTACGGCAGTTGTCTTCCACGACAGCCGGGCGCTGGCATAAGTCTCGAATCCTATGTGTATAACATATTGTACGAAGTGATGCTACCTCAGCCCGGCAAGTCAATACGCGTCTATTTGCCACCAATGGAAGCACACTTGCCGGCAATTGCGTTGATTTTGCAACGTCCTTTGTTGGCCACGGAGCTGCCACTGTTGGACTTTCCGCTGCGTCTGCTCTTCAGCTACTTGGGTGTGGAGTGCGTCATTCAATTGCTTACCTGTGTGCTACTTGAGAGTCAAGTCCTGCTGCGATCGACAGGTGAGTTAACACTTCCCTCTGTTCCCTGCTGCATTTATATATAAAAATCTCGTTTCCAATTGCAGATTACCAAAGACTTATGATTGTGGGTGAATGCATAACTTCACTGCTGTTTCCGTTCGTTTGGCCGCATGTCTATGCACCCATTTTACCGGCGGCGTTGCATCATTTCCTGGATGCGCCCGTGCCCTTCGTGATGGGTCTGCATGCCGAATGCGAGGCAGCGCATAAAATTGGAAGTGAAGCGGCACTGTGCTTTGTCGATATTGACAAAAAGCAAATTCAACTGCCTGAAGAGCTGCCCATTTTTCCACATAAAATGGATTTTATGGCCGAGATTATCTCAGTGCTGGACAAATTTGAGATTGAACGAGATCGTGCCCAGGAGCCTAGCTTAAAGAACGGCTATGGCATGCGAGGTGGCTCCGATGCAATGATCTCAAGCTGCACGTTACCAAATGGCCTACAGGCGGCACGGCGCAGCAAGGAGCGCTTCCAACAATTGCAGGAAACCGTGTATACGCTTTCAAGCTCGGGTGGCTCGCCGGCTCCGCTGCCAGGACTGGATTACCAACCGCTGATAGCGCATCCATCGAAAATTGATCATGTACCGCGCATAGCAGACTTCCTACGGCGCAAGGGCGGGATGCGTGCAAATCAAGCAGGCGGCTCACCAGTGGGCAGTCCCACTCTATCGTTGTCTTCGTCACCAGTTGGAATCTATCATGATGTAGATGCAGTGGATGCCACATTACCGCCCTCACGAATGGGTTCGTTGTCGCGGCGCACTGAAAAGCCCACCCTTTCAACCGTGGATCAATACTATCAGGATCTAAGGATTAATAATTCGCTGCGCGAGATTTTCCTTAATCGATTCGTGCACATGTTTTATGCCTACGAATACTTTGTCATCTATCCAAATCAGGCCAAGGACGAATGGCTCTCAAATCGCGAGACACTGCAGAACTTTGACAAATCGTCATTTCTCTCCGATCAGCCGGAACATCATCGCGCCTTCCTATCGCGCTTCCTTGAATCTCAAATGTTTGCTACGCTCATCGATAACAAAATTTTAGCCATGTGGGAGTCCCAGCCTGACCAACAGCTCCAGCTATTCGATCAGCGTATCAAGCTGTTGCGGTAAGTAACAAACTCCAAAGTATTATCTTTACCAACCTAACTTTCAATGATTGACAGGCGACGGCATGGAGAGAACATGATCTGTGCCACTAGCTATGAACCTTGCGTGGTCAGCCAGGACTCGCAGCAGTGCTTCGAGAAGCGTCTGAATTGTATTGATATTGAGGTGACGCCGCCAAGTGAAATATTATCCAATCGGGCCGCCTACTTTCGTAGCTTTCCGCTGCTCGAGAAGGGCGTGCTTAACCAGGAGTGCGCCTCGAGGTAGTGTTCTGTGCACTTAATCCATTTGCTTACGCCCCAGCACGTATCTTCCCCACAAATTTTGTTAGTCCAATCATTTAACATAGAGCCCAAGCCCACTGAACCCTTCCATTCGACCAAACCTTAGCTGAAATTTATGATATTAACATATATTGTTTAGTATATGTATTATTATTTAGTATTTGTTATTAAAGCAGCTGTTTACAGTTACTTAGATTGAATTAAAAGCCTCGTAGACTTCCACTAGCATTACCGCAAGTATCCGATGGGTATCCCAAGGGTATCCGTAACTTCTTGTTCTTTTGTATATTAATTTATTGATTAACTTTTAGAAACAACAAAAAATACAAATACTTTAAAAATAAATTTCACTTCTTTAAACAAAAACAACAACAACAACAACAAAAGAAAACAAAAAAGGAAAAATAAGCGTTAATCCTATGTTCAATTTTCGTTTCTTTTTCTTTAAATGCATTTTTTTCGTTTTGTTTTTTTTGCACCGCATGCACACACAACCATAGCCACCACCCCCACCCCCACACCCACACCCACACTCACCCGCCCACCATCCTCACCAACATCTGAATCCCTAAACACTGTCGAATGCATTTTGGTATAATTTTTAGATCCTTTAATTAATCCAAAACTATCATCTCTCTGTTCTCCTCAAAATTACACTAAAACTTCAAACTCATCTCGCTAACATCCATAAAAATACAAACAAATCAATCCAAAACCGATCCCAAAACAGAGGTAACAGTCTGCGTCGAGTTAAGAATGGCAACAAGTGGCGTGCCCGCGAGATTTCACTGGACCAGAAGCCAGGTAACAGTAGCAACACTTCAGCTGGCGGCGGCGTAGCTGGTAATAGCAACTCCAATACGGCCATCAATCGACTCTCGGCCAATCTGACCACTGCGGACGTGAGTCCTGCATTGATAGCCCAGGCCAACTGGACATTCGTGGAGCGTCTGCTGAAGGTAACAATTGAAAAGTCATAGAAGCCTCACTGAATGAAAGCTTATGGAAACTCTTTGTTAGGACATTAAATCGAAGACGAAGCGCATGTTGCTCGAGAAGATGGGCAACGAGGCAGTCGCACTGGGCCTCAAGGGCGATGGTGTTGAGGAGAATACCCTTATAGCGAGCATGTGTGATCTGCTGGAGAAGATTTGGTCGCATGGTTTGCAAAATAAGCAAGGCAAATCGGCGCTCTGGGCACATCTGCAGGCCTATCTGGAGCTGCAGGAGGCACGTAGTGCTGGCGGTGGCGGTACCTGCACCGCGGACACGGCTACTCCCGTCTCCAGCAGTCCAAGTAGCAACAAAATGAACATGAGCGCCTCGCCAGCAATGGCCTGGAATGCCATGCGTAAGCGCATGGATTGTAAGTACAAATTTGTTAATATTCCCCGTGTCTTTCGTCCTGGTCTTACAATTTTTGATCCCCTCAGACTTGTCTACATTCCAAACGGACTTTGATAGTCCACCGAGTCCGAATCGCAGTCGGTCGCGTGATCGTAATAAATTTGTTGGACTGGAGCAACTGTGCCCGTTGCCCGAGTCGCTGGAGTTTGATGTCAAGTACGTAGCAATAGTCAGTGAAGTGTCACTCATCAGTCATTTTGAAATGTTTCCTGCTTCCCCCCCCAACAGAAACGTGCTGGCCATGGCTGACATCAAGACTCACATCGGCTACACCCGCGCCTGGGTGCGTCTGTCCCTGGAGAAGAAGCTTTTGTCACGACATTTCCGCACGCTTCTCTCTGACGAGAGTTTGCTTCGTTCTTTATACAAGCGCTCGGCTTTTCTGCGTTGTGAGGAGGAGAAGGAGCAGTTCCTTTACCATCTGCTGACACTCAATACCGTGGACTACTTTAGCTTCACCAACATATATCCCACAACAAGTAGGTTCCGCTAGATCACGAGACTCCACATAATCATCATATATTTAATTTGTATTGTGTTGCTTTTCCCGCTCGCCCTTGCTTAGAGCTACCCTACCGCGTTGTCATCTTCCCCTCGCGCAAGTACGGCTCCTATCACACGTCCAGTAATGTGTGGATTATGGTTTCCGGCACCATGAACGAGACACAACGTGTGCCCGTACCCAAGGGCTCTTTAGAGTTCATCTTCCATGTAAGTAGAAATTATTAAACGTAATTATCTCGATTCCCCCAACTCCTTCCATTTGTAGTACAAAAATTTGGGCTTGTTAACCACCATGCGCATTGGACACGACAACTCGGGGCCGAGCCACAAGTGGCTGGTCGAACAAGTGGTGATGCGCAATGAAGTCACCGGGCACACCTACAAGTAAGCTAACATGTAAACAATATTATAATTGCATTATGGGAATTTCAAATATGACATCGTCTGATGTGTTGTGGGGAGCGCAACTGAATGACTAAGCACCCTACCTGTTCATAGCTTCATATTCCTAATTCGTCGCACGACATCCTCTTGGTATTTTAATTGAATTAAATTTTTTTTTAAATTCATCGATCAATCTTTTAGATTTCCCTGCGGGCGCTGGCTGGGCAAGGGTGTGGATGATGACTCCACGGAGCGCTTACTGGTTGGACAACGTGTCTCGACAAGCGTAAAGAACGCTGAGTTGGTACCGCCCACACCGCCCCGCACACGCAGCCCAAGCATACAACGTCAAGAATCTGTGGCACCTTCCGAAATTCAACATCAGCTGGGAAACTGCGTCAATGTGATTGTTAAATGGCATTACAAGCCTAGTCGAGATCGTGACGTGGGCACCCTTACGAATCTGCTCTGTGGCGATGATGGACTTGTCAAGTGCTTGGAGAATGTCTTTCTCTGCGGCTTCCGCTCATCCCGATTCTTTGGACGGAATTTGTACATTTGGGACTACTTCAGTATGTGAAATCCCTGCTCTCTTTCTTTCTCTCTCTTTGTTTCACTCTAATTTGATGTACCTTGTAGCCAAAATCAAGGAGCTCTTCGAACAGAATCTACAACAGGAACTTGAGGACTCAGCATCTAGCATGGATTCCTCCTTCAGCAATGGAAGCAGCAATAGCTTACAACGACGCGAAGTAGCCAGCATCTGGCGATTATATGTGCAATTAATGGACGAGATTAATGGCACAGCCAGCACATTGGGCAAAGATGGAAAGTTTCAACTTCTCATTTGTCTAAGCTTAAGGTAAATATTTATGGTTTCAATTTTAGTTGCCTAGCATTTAATTTATGTCATAACTCTTAGAGAGCATCTCTTGACACGCCTCATTAAACCAATGGCCTTAACCAAGGTCACACACGAAATGTACGAGGAGGAAAGTTTCCTGCGACGTCGCAATTTGTTAACATTTCTTATACAAATACTGGAGCCGCTTGATGATTGCCACATCGTTCTGGAGAACTCCATAACACAGGGTATACGCATTCCATCACAGTGCTGAGCTTAAGTGAGTAGCTCAAAGCATCATCCAATCACCCACAGACACTTGCAACCCGTGACCTAGAATACTCATACATATGCCCTTAAGTACATGGAAAACGTAAGAAATCTCTGAAAATCGAATTCGTTGTTAGTTTTACATAAGATGAAGACTTTTCGTCCCAATTATCCTAATCCAATCACTTGCCATCCACACGCTTGCCAAGTGTTTAAGTCAAAGTGAAGCCAAAGTTGAACAAATTCTGTGCAATTAAGACATTTACTCTAAAGAATTCTAAAATGTTGTTCAATATGAAAACTGCGTAGCTATTAACCTTTAAGATATCTAAAATTGTCACACTTGAACGTTTTGGATAAATTCTTCCTAAGTTAGTGAATTTGTAACCCTCTTTTTTATTATTAGCTTTTCATTTAGTTAATTTACCAAAGAATTATTATTTTTTTTGGCAATCGCTGATGATTGTCAATTTGATATTATTATTATTATAATTATTATTATTATTACTGGAACTTAGAGGAGGAGATTAAACCAATGGTGTTTATGTCTAAATCAAGCTTTATTTTTACTCAATTTTATTTGATATTTACAATGTTAATAAATGTCAATAAATATACAAAAGACAACAAAAAATTGTAATTAACTCTTAAAGATGTTTTAATACGCAGTAACTAATTAGTGGCGTATCCCCAATGTTAATTAAAAATCTCAATTTATTGAAATTTTATACATCTAATTCTTATATTCAGTTGAATTACATCGGCTGTAAACTAATTATTTCAAAAATTTTTAAACCAAATAAAACCACTTAAATTCTCTTACAAATAATTAGAATTTGATTAAATTTTTAAAATTATAATTCTAAAATTTATCGTTTGACTACAGATAGCGTTCTCAGAATCAAATTAAGTTATCGATACTTTGCATGGTGGCAGTCGAAGTGATAATTAACATGGTGGCAACGCTAACCAACCTGTAAGTAAGCACTATTCCACTCGTTTTGCTGCGGCGAACAGACGCGCACACATAAGTTTAAAAAAATTCTTGTTGTTTTAGCAACAGAAACAATAAAAACAAGGGAAGCAGTGCGTTCGCTACCAATTGCCACTCAGGCACAGTGCAAACTAAAACTAATTAAATTTTTGTGGTGCAAAATTCAAATGGTGTAGAAGTAATAAGAAAAAATTATATGTAATACAGCGGAGCCACGACCACTAATCGATTTTTAGCCAAGAGTTTTAAAAGCTAAATATTGAATTATTCAAAGTAAGTTGACCTTAATTCCCTCCAGATGGACCTGCATTGAAATCGTTGGGGTCATATCATCAAAAATAATCATATGTATAATACCAAAATTAAAAATTGCGCTGCAGTAACATTGGCGCCCGATATCCGTGACGTGAGCATTTTTTACTCTCTCCTTGTACTCTCTATTTATTCTATAGGGGACTAGCAGCTGCTGATGGGTTTTAGTTTATTCTTAAGGTCTATGTTTGGGGTTCTTGCGGCAGCCAATGCTTCTTATGTTTACATAATCCCCACGAAATGTCCGCATAATTCATGTGCATACGCATACAGTGCTTTGCTATCGATTTGTTTTACAGCCGGCGTGGCGTTGACAGCTTTCTCGGTTACCCCATGCGTCCCTTTACCAAACAGAAACACTTGAATCATATGCACAGGCCGCCACGTCATTCATCCCTCGACATCGTATGATTCTTTTGTTTTTGTTGTTGTAGATATTTGCAACGCGCAGCGCTACTATTAGTTTTGTTGTTTCTCTTACGTTGCTCTCATCTATCTGCACATTTTCTCTCATTTTGATTTATTTTTTTCTTTTTTGTATTACACCTTACCTAACGAACTTTGCGCAGTGATCGTATGATTTTAAAGTTGGCAATCATTGTTATTTGGCACTGCTAAAGCAAAAAAATAGAAAATGTTAAGTTCAAAAAAACTACAATTAATAATAACCTTAGCACTGTACCCATTACTCATCCGATGCTGACGTAGTCGCTACCAATGCCAGCTGCGCTGCGCTCGTGCTCCACTTTCTCAAGCCGACACTTAGGTGTTTTTTACCGTTATCCATTTTTGATTTTGGTTACTCTAAATCTATGAGTGTACATGTGTGAATGTGCATTCAAAAGAAAAACCTGCTACCCACTGAAACACGTGAGAGAGCGAACAGCGTGCGTAAGAGAGAGAGAGTTGGATCGTGGCGTACTCATGTGGCTGCCTACGCACAGTTAGTCAGCTGTTTGCAGTATTACTCAATGAAATTTTTTATCGGCAGTCATATGTGGGTGATACTTGTCCGTCTTCTCGCGTGTGTGTTAGTGTGTGTGTGTGTGTGTTTGTAGTTTTGTTTAATTTTCGAACTGAATAACAAATAGAAATGATAACACTTAAGGTATTAGGGATACACAAGCTGTTCGTGGAAAATTGTACATGTAAAAATGAATGTCATTTGCGCGTGTAAATAATACATATTGTTAAAAGTTAGTAATTGGTTGTTTGGAGCTCCAGGTAAACCTAATTGCTTATGAAACGAATAAGCAAATAAGTTTGCTTGATAACTTATGGCTCTTAGATAATTTATAGCCCATAATAAAAACAAACATCAGCTGCAACACACTATAAGCCCCACGACTAGAGACCGGCCCTTATCTAAAGTGCATTTTAAGGTGATTTGGTTTATGGGCCCCAAGTAGAACCTAGCCCCCACGCGCGTGCTTCGATTTGAGTTTTTTTTATTTTTGTAATGCGGAAACTGTGAGCCACATTAACTTGTCACGTTCATAATATGTGCTCAAATCATTCTGGGCAAAACACAAAAATTTTGGTGATTTAATATTACGTCGTTATCGCCGGTTGAGTTCAAATTTCAGTTTTGTGTATTGCAAATCTTCTTTTTGGACAAATCAAATTTCAGTTTTTGATAATGCCGCGGAGCAGCTGTGGGGTTATCAATGCACGCAATAATGTATGAATGCATAGTATGATGATTGTGCTATACATAGATTCGTTCCGCAATCCAAGCGCCAGTAGCAGTTACTGTAAAGGCACGCAAAGTAAAAGCACCTTATCAATGAGTAACAACGAAAAACACTCCTAACTTGTGCTACCGTCTACTTTACGTGGCAACTGTACTTTCTTACTGGGCGAATGACAGTCAAAAATGGAAAACCAAAACTTTATGAAAATATAGCGCCAACAAAGCAACATCTTGTGCACCCTGTAAATATTACAAATACGGACAAAGGGTATATCAAATTATAAGCGATGACCTAAAATTGGAAACTTCTGGGTCAAATCGTTCCGTTCATTGGCACAAATAATGATTCAGCTAAAATTCTTGTTTCTGCAGTTGTGTAATTTGGATTATTGTTTACAAAAGATGTTCTTGAAACCCCTCGATGAATACTCATAAGATGTTTGTGCAATTGGAAAGTGGAAATGACTGTTTTAACTGTTTGCAGGGTATGCGATAGTCGATACAGACGTAACTAATCTTTGAATAAATGGGTTTTCATTCTTCTTATTTTGTTTTTTTGTTCATATTCTTATTGGCGTTTCCACGCAATTCTACAGAAATTTGTTAGCAACTTTGAAAGTCACAAAAACAAGATTCACGTACATTAACCCCGGACTGAAGCTCAGCCTAGCGGGTTTCCGATGACGACAGTGAACTTTGGTCCATAATGTTTTTAGCTTGGGAACTTTGCAAGGTCTGCCTTTTTGAAGTTCCCCTGATCGTTATCGCTTCAAATAAATGTTATCACCGAACCCGTGTCTTTAAACACATGTACACATCATGTGTGTATATGTATGTTTGTATGCATGCATGAGTATAAGTGGGGCTTAAGCAATTTGGCCAACTGCGTGTTGCAATTATTAGGGATCACTTACGAGTCTATTAGCTTGTTAAATTTCATCGGAAACTTGTTTCCTTTTACTAAATGAACAAACAAATGATAACAAGTAACAGGAAAGCGGTAAATCTTATCTAATAATTTGAAGAGTCACCCGCCAATTTACTGTTGTGTTTGCCGCCCCACATAAACAGTAATAAGATGTCATTGTGTGTACACACATGTTAATCGATTTTATTGTTTACGTTTCTTGACTCATGTGCTATAAAATGTGCACACACTGGTCTATGAATGTGAGTGGACTTTCGATTATTCATCGATCGTACGATTTGACGGTAGATTTATGACGTCACTGCGACGTAAAAGTTTCTTGTCCTGACAACCTATTTAATAACAACTTTCTTGTTTTTTATTTTCACCATTTCTTTAAAAATAACGATTACATCAGTGGCTTGAAATCCAGTTTGCTGTAAACCCAACTTGAACTTGAGATTGAGATTGAGATTTTGCCAGGTTGAAGTCAGCAACCAGTTATGAGTAAGTTTAGGCATTAGAAAAGGCAGCAGCCTTGAACGCGTAATACCCGCTATAAAAAGCAGTTGGTCTCTGGGTTCGGATTTTTGTTATTTCTTATTTGCTGCCAACTAATCAGCGTGGCGATAAGAAGTGCTTACGCTCTCTAGAATTCCTTGACGTAACAACTAAGCTCAATGCCAAGCAAATTTCTACGCACAAGTAGATAAATATTTTATGAACAACAGCATTTGCTAAATATAAAATACTTTGGATGAGAACACGCATTGAACAGCTGATTATTCACAGCAGCAGCCCCAGACGTAGCAACGAACGGTGTATTTGTCTTTGCTCTCAGCCAGCGAATGTAAGACAAAGAGAAGAAGCAGTTGCTCGTCTTTTCTCTTTCACCAATTGTCTATTCACGTGCGTTTCCTCTTTGCTTTAATTATTATACATATATGCATATGTATGCGTCCGTGTGGTGTATGCACACGACTCTTATCGGTGTATGCGTGTTTTTTTAGCTGGTGGTAATCATTATCGTCGATAACAGTTTTGAAGTGTGTGCTTCTGTTTGGCAGGTGGTTCTGCACTTGTCAAATGAATGTGTTTTTCTTTTTTCAGCTTGCAGTCACTGTTTTCTTCTTTTTTCCCTCGCTCTCTTTTATTGCACGTACGTACGCCGAGTACGTGCAAAAATGGCGATGCAATTTCTTTAATTACTTTTTTGATTTATAAGATGTTGTATTTCGCGTTCCCTCAATTTTGTTTTATTGTTATTATTGTTTCTTTCTGTTAAGTGTATTTGGTATATCAAATGGAAGCGAAAGACAATTAAAGCAAATTGATTTGTCCATGGCATCCGGCAAAAAAATAATTGAAAATGTCACGTGTAGCATTTAGTCTCTATTTGCGTACTACGCCCTAGACATCAAGAAGAAGCACACACAACGTCCACAGTACACCCATTACATCAAATTAATTATTTACAAACACACACACACACACACACACACACACACACAGACAGACAGACACACGAGCACACATATGCAGACATATTAACACGTACATATAATCAAAAAGAGATATACGAAAATAACACTTGTTTCCTCGTTCTTTTTTTTGTTTTTTTGTTGCAGATTGAATTGTAAGATAAAAATCCGTAAAACTGCCGCGTCCGTTGCAAAAGAGTCGCAGCGATGGCAACTTCATCGGTAATCGCTAACACAAATAACACAATTACCGCGGGTTCAGCCGTAGTCACATCCACGCTGAGCACACGCAAGCGCAGCTACGAGACATCAATTACCATGCCCGCCATGGATGCCAAAGGACTGACAACGACACGCACAGAAACAGCCACAGCCACAACCCCAACCCCAGCTCCAGCTCCAGCCGCAATCGTAATGCCTTCAACAACGACGGCGACAACCAATGGAACTGCAAAAGCAACAGCTGCAACCTTACCGACTGTGAAGACACCAAAAACGGCCAGCCTGGAGCATCACAAGGATAGCCTTAACTCGGTGGTCGTCGACGTTGCTGAGCCTCAAGCAGCGACCACACTGCGAGACATAACGCGCACTATCTCACAAAGCGAAGCCGATGATAGCGGCGAGGCGGCCTCACCTGATGACACCCTGCCCGACTTTTCGACAGCAGCCGCATCCGAGTATCTCAATGGCAGCCCTGGGGCCAAGCGAAAATATATGCCACAACAGCCACCGGTGCCCCAGCAAACAACGCCAATGGCCTCCACCTCGCAGCCTGTGCTCATCAGCAGCGGTGCCGCCGACTTGGCGGTAAGTTCAAGAAAAACAAAAAGCTGTCTCATCAAATGTCTTTGTCAAGGTCATGAGGCATTGCATCATCATTCCCCAAGTGGAGGCACATAAACAAAATGTATAATACAAACAATTTTAGAGCAGATTCACTGGAATGCAATCATAAAGTGCAAATTATACAGATGTCTGTATATATATATATATATATGTATATATATATATGTATATATTGGATATATCTCGATATGAATATGAACTGCGTATTATGAAGTCTTATACAGTGAACTAGCAGCTCCATCACGCTCACTTGCTCCAGGCATGAAAGCTCTTTAAAAAGTATATATAAATATAAATATATATATGTTTAATTATATATACAATTTATATTATATATGATTTTTGATCGCTTGCTAATATAACATCTAAATGTGTAATTATACAAGTGGTAGCGATCTTGCCAGATTTCTCTGATTTGAATGAAAATTATAGAAGAATTTTGAAAGCAGCGTCTATAAAGAATTTGAAAATAGTTCATGTTCAGTTTCCGATTGGATTAGAAGAGTCTACGGCTCACTGGAAAGGAGAGAGAATTTTGAGAACAAACAATATGAACTCTTATACTTGGGAAGAACTGATATAAACTGATGCTGGTGCTTGTTTAAAATTCATAAGAATAGTAAACAATATAATGATGTATAGGAAGTATTATTATACGGAGTATAAGACTTAGGCAGTATAGTATAAGAGTCACCACTTGTTGCCAGCCCATTTGATCCCGAAAACCTATAAAAAGCGGCCGTGATACGAGCATTTGGGCCCGCACGAGATCGTGGCAAAATATTCTGGGATGCCGTAAGGGTATTTTAAAGTCGATGAATTTATATAATTAGACTTTTATAGGCAATTGATTTCAATCATTTTGCGTTCTATGCTTGATGATTTAGCCACTGATTGATGCTCATGATTGCCCAGTTATATCGTATGACATCGCCTGATGCTTTTTTTAAAACGCCTCGTGCTGCAAAGTCGTGCGACTCTTTTGCTTCCTATGTGTGTACATAAATACATATAGAACTATAATATACATATATATGTGCATGTGTGTGTGTATGCGTCTATATGTGTAGATGTATCTTTCGTAGTTCTGATGTGTGCACTCAATTTGAAGCAATTGAAATTTGTTGTTAACGTAGGTGCTGGATTTGTTCGGTCAAAGGCAGGGGAGAAGACGGAGAGAAAGAGACAGTCAGAGGACGTGGTGAAAGGGAATGGGAGAGGGAGAGGGGAGGAAAAGCTGTGCTTGCCGCTTTATTGTTGCCAATTGTATTGATTCGGAGGCAGTTGCCGCCAATTAATTGAACGACACTGCGCAATTGAGGCTGTAATCCTCGACAGAGAAACACCAGAAATGAGCCGTACACACCGCCCAGTTATAGTAGGCCGAGCGTTTTTGAAGCAGTCCCAGCAATTCAAATCTGAGCTCAGTTAGAGGGTTGTACCCATTTGAGTCAGATCGTTTTTAAACCGTATATTTAATAGGAATATAAAATATATATTTTTTAGAAGACACGTTAAAAAAAAAAAGTTAAATCAAGAAAATTTTGAAAATAGTATTAGAAGTAGATACAATGTCTAAGGAAGAGGAAGCACCGTTGACTCCACCGGTGTACGAGATCAAGATGTTGCCACTGCACATGGACTTTAAGGAATTTGTAAGCGGGCAGAAGATAAAGATAGAAGACTCCTCACCCTTTCCTTTATCTTTCTTTATCTTTGCCTTTTCACTAATCTTTGGTTTATTCTCTCCATTTCAGACCATTTGCAAGCCAGCTCCATTCTCATGCGATGAGGAGGCTATATTGGAGCGTGAACGCTGTGATTACACATACCGCATTACCTATCAGATGGCTCGCCTGGGCCAGGCGAACCGTCGCGTGCGCGTCTATGCCGATGGCATCTATGATCTGTTCCATCAGGGCCATGCCCGACAGCTAATGCAGGCAAAGAACATATTTCCAAATGTCTACTTAATCGTCGGCGTCTGCAACGATGAGCTCACGCATCGTATGAAGGGACGCACTGTCATGAACGGATTTGAGCGCTATGAGGGCGTCCGTCATTGTCGTTATGTTGATGAGGTGAGTGTTGCCATCATGGCATCTTATCCATTCAATAAAAAACTATTCGTTTGTTTTCTCTTTTGGAATACAGATTGTACCGAATGCACCATGGACACTGTCGGACGAGTTCATAGCGGACAATAAAATAGATTTTGTGGCACACGATGACATTCCCTATGTTCACGATGGCATGGAGGATATCTATGGACCTCTAAAGGCACGCGGCATGTTTGTAGCCACTGAGCGAACCGAAGGCGTTTCTACCTCGGACATTGTGGCTCGCATTGTCAAGGATTATGATTTATATGTGCGTCGAAATCTTGCACGCGGCTATTCCGCGAAGGAGCTCAACGTTTCGTTCCTATCAGAAAAGAAGTTCCGTCTGCAAAACAAGATGGACGAGCTTAAGTCACGCGGTAAACGCGAATTAACCAAAGTTAAGGGCGACATTATGACCAAGTGGGAGGAGAAATCGCGCGAGTTTATTGACACATTTTTATTGTTATTTGGACGCGAGCGTCTCAATCATTTCTGGAACGAGTCTAAGGGCAAACTTATACAGGCACTCAGCCCACCGGGCAGCCCATCGAGCTCCGATCATGGTGATGATTTGGATAATGATAACAACGACTCCGATGAGCTCTTGGAACTGCCTAATGATCACGGCAGCGGCACTGGTGGTGGTGGTGGCAGCGGCGGAAGCAACAGCTCCCTAAATGGCAATAAGCAGCGCTCAGCGCTGGCGCGACGCAGCTATCAGACCCGTTCGGCCGCAGCCTCTTCTCCCGATGATTTTGACGATGACAATGAGGATGATGTCGCCTACGATGCCGAATTTGTGGAGCGGCGCAGCAACTAATTAGGCTAAGATCGTTGCAAGAACTTGTTGTTCAACTTGACTTGCCCCATGTTTCACTTTCTCTCTTAACGCTATTGTATATTTATAAATTTGTTGTTTTGTGCGATCAGAATAAGAAGTCAACTAAATCCCCACTGTGTACCGTCTGTCTCCTACATAAAACAGACCTACGCACATGCAATTTTCTATAGCTCTTAGCTGTAATGAATGATATATATATATATATTTGTAATGTTCTTAGCCTTAGTTGCACACTATGCACGCGCGCTCTTCGTGTCCCCCTGTCCCGCCCTTTCCACCGCGTTTCCCTGTACCCTCTTCCCCTTCTTCCTTTAGCATCTTCTCTATATCATACTGTAGCCAATTTTAACCAAAAAGAAATTGAAGAAATGGGAGCAGAGGCGGTAAATCGCAAAATACATTCACAATTCGTATAAACAGAATTATTTAATTAACAAAAAAGAACAACAAAAACAAAAACAAAAAGAAAAAACAAAAAATTCAAAAACAACAACAACAACAAGAAAAAACAACAAAACCAACGCAGAAGACTCATTTTTGTATTAAGCCTTAAAGTTTGTGCGTGAAAAAGAGAGTTCAAGAGGATAAATATATAGACATATTTATATTAAATTATTTCGCGTAACACTTTAAATTGTAAGTTAGGAAACAGCATAAAGAACCCGAAGCATTGATTGATAAAAATATCTAGAAAAAATACATAAAAGGAAAAACGAAAAACATAAAAAATTGGAAAAAAAAAAACAATTAAAAAACAAACAATGAATAAAACTACAGAATTCAGTTGCTAAACGCTTTGTTGAATATATGTATTGTTTTTGACTTATTTTGATTTGTTTTCTTTTTGGAAAATAAATTTGTATTAAAGTGATTTGCCCGTTATTTCATTGCAAAGGAATAGCGGGTCAAGAATTACACTCGGAAAAAAAGGTGGGCCAAGTAAAACTGTTTTTATTAATACGAAATATAAATAAAAAAAATTATATATGCATATATGCATGCATATATATACACACTTGTATATGCAAATGTATTGGTTATATATATACACACACATACATATTACCTTTATGGTCATCTGCAGAAAACTTGAATCGCTGGCAGCTGGCAGCCACCAACCTAATTTGATTCACGTGCAAAGTGAGCCAAGACGAAGTCTGAAAATGTGCTCAATGGACAACTCTGTTCATTTAGTATACGCTCTGCCTTTATTGGGTTATATATCGGTATATAATAATGCGCCTATGTGTACATGTGTGTGTAAAACATAAATGTAAGTTATTGAAATATTATTTGAAATAACGTTCAAATTTTATCGCGACTTTGGCGCACTTAACAAAAATTTACTGATTTTAATTGTATGTCTGTGAGTTTGTGTGTGTTGTGTGTGTGAAAATATGTGTTTTCAGTTTAATCATATTTTTCTTTCGTTAGGCTAAACGAATCCGGGGGCTGGGAGTCATTCATGAATCGCCAATAAAGACGCCTTCGTGCTGAACCCAGTCCCCCACACACATGTCCATCCCAGCGTAGCTTCCATTAGGTACAACTTCGCGGGGATGCAAGTGTGTGTGTGTATGTATTTCTATATGTAAGTGTATTTGCATGTGTGTGTGCATGTCTGTATGTTAACAGGTTGGATACCGAATAATAAGAAGTATGACGTCTTACGGTGCTCTATTCATGCCAACAGCGAAGAGGGGAACCATCTTCTTACCCTTAGCCTTCTTTTGCTTTTTATTATTGCTGACAGGATCGGTCGGAGAAGCATTTGGCTGCTTTTGTCCATCACGTTGTTGCTTCTGTTGGTCTAAGGCGCCAACAAGTAATTCACCCAAAGCCCAGGGACCAACATTGCGCAGTTCATGATCTTCGTCAGCTATCGGACGTTTAGCAGCCAGGGTTGATGGTGGTGGTGGAGCACTACGTCCCCAGGCGCCTTTTTGAGGGTTGGGTGGGCTGTAACATAAGCCCGAGGAGCTTCCCGGAGAGCCACTGCTAATGCTGGGCCACAACTCGCGCTTGGGACTGGCAGCAATACTGGAGTACCGGCTGCTGTTTTCCTCATCAATTAAAATAGGCGCCGCAGCACTTGGTGTGGGCCAGTCTTCCTGAAAGCCACACTGCAAAAAAATCAGATTCATTAATTAAATTTTCCTGTTAGGAGGATGATATATGAGGGTCTTACCGCTGGAAACTCATGGGTTGAGCTAAGATCTAAGTTGGCGGTACTGGCAATTAGTTTGCCCATCTGACGATCGTTAATTGCATTGATGTGTTGCTCCCGTTTGTGTTCCTCGCGTTTGCGACGCTGGCGTTCATTCTGCCGATGCAACAGCTCATCTGCAAGCGGATTAGTTAGTTGTCTCTTGGGCAAATCTTAAAAATATTTAAAGAACTTGCCTTTAAACAACTTCAATATAGTGGGAGAGATAATCGGAGGATGGAGTTCGACTTCGACAACGGAAAACTGACAGGTAAGTGGCAAATGGCCCAAGCAAGTAAATTTACGACGATGTTCGTTATCCATGGAGTGATCTTCCTTCTGCAGTATCCGCCCCTCGATTAGTACAGGAGCCTGATCCAAGCTGCCGTAGCATGCCTGCAGCATCTTCACGTTTAATGGGTGCAAGTAAATGTTTTGGCCATCAATTGATTGGTAAAAATAATAATATTTGCTGTTATTATTAGAGCTTGTAGTGCAGCTGCTGATGCTGCTTGCCTCGCCCAAGGATGACACCGATGCATCGTCCGGCTTCTCGTCAGCATCAGTTTTTGTTGGTAGCACTGCCTCCAGCAATATTGGCTGATGTTGATGCTGTTCCTGCATCTGCTCATCTGGCTTTAGACCCAATTTCTCGTAACGCTCGTTAAGAGTTATCAATGCCTGTTGTATGAAAATGTCTTCAGGACAGGATTCGTCCGATTCGGCTAGCAGCTCGCGGCGCTCACGATCAATAATGGTGGCAACATCTCTGCGCTTGGCAATCAAAAACTTCGAAAATCGCTTTACTTCATCCACAGAACTTAGAAGCGGAAATCGTTCATGATGTTCAGCAGCATTAGATCCAGCAGCGCCGTAGTGCTCTATGAACATGGAACCCTTGCGGCGACACATCAGTTGAAACCTAATGGTACTACCAACATTCATGGCGCGCTGTTGGTCAATAGTGCAACTCTTTAAATCTGCAGCGTGTATGGCATCATAGCAGATTGGACACTTGCGCCATGCCTTATCACTCAACGAGAGATAATGAAGTAAACAAGGCCAGCAGTAGGCGTGACCGCAACGTGTCAGCTTTGCAGCCACGGGCGGATAGAGGCAAATGGGGCATTGTGGCTCTTCGGTTGTATGTATGTTAATCTGTTCGATTAAGCTCCAATCGATTAGAGTGTCCGGTGAGCCATTCACTTGTGCCTTAGCGCCGTTCCGTATGACAAACTGGAAGTTGGCCTGAAGGAATTGCTCCTTGTTGTAGCGTGGCTGATATCGACGTGATATAGCGCTTGTACCGCCACCATGTCCAGAGGTATGCCAGTCCGATGATGACTCGCGTGGCACACAGTGAAAGTTTAGCAAGTGATTCAAGTTATGCTTCTTGCTGCCATGCACATAAACAGAGTTTAGTTCATAGTCATTATCACTACGCATGTAGTGCTCGCCGTCAGGTGTCGCTAGTCCGGCGCCGCCATTTGCGCTATCGGTACCGGCGTATGAGAGGCCATCACCATTGGCATGGCCAAAATCCTGATCATAGCCAGCTCCTCCACTGCTATTACCGATTCCCCCACGGGCACGTGGACGTTTCTCCACATATGGACGTACTTTTGACGACTGCTGCTGTTGTTTGCTGCTTCGCTGTGGTTGTTCGTTACGTGGTGTAGGAACTTGTTCGCGACGTCGAGAATGGCGAGTTTTGTTAACATGCAAATCTAAAATGGGTGTAAATTAGGTAAGCAAATTTTGATTAAGATAAATGTATCGGCTATTTCTAAAAATCTAACCCCTTCATAATGTGACACAATAATTGAAATATAAAAATTCTACATGATCTTTGTCACCAACGTTGACAAAGCTCAATAAATCGAATATCTACGTGGACAAAACTTGTGGGGTAGGCTCATATTATTGGAGTATGGATGTTTGTCCAGTTTTACATTTTCAAGGCAATTGGAACAGAGATTTCGTCAGCAATGGCATTCGAAAGAGACAAGCTAAAAGATCTTTTGTCTTATTCATCGTAAATAGACGAAGTTTGATCGCTGTTCGTCACTATTCGGCTGGCTTATATTTGGATATTCTTTGCTCGTCTTTAATAAACACCTTGGATTTACTCACCACTAGATTTGCGTTGTGCTTCAGCAGATGACTTATTTGAACGTTGTTGCTGTTGTGTATTTTTGTTGTTGTTATTTTCCATTGTAAATATTTTTGGCAGCACTAAGGCCGCAGAGCTCGTTTAGTGAGAATGAGAAGACAGTAGCGACCTGTGCCGCAAATGTTTCTTGCTGCCAACAGACAGCAAATTGCGTCTCGCGTTGACGTTTGTCTCCACACGGAGTGCGTTGCGCGATTACTTTTTGTTGAGGATTCATTTTTACTGAGCCATGGTTATTAACAATTATACCCAGAAATAATACTTGCGTAATATTTCCAAAAGGTTTTTCAAGTTTTTGTGATATATGAAAATCAAAATTTTTTTAAAAATAGTACGTACAGTACTTATGATGTCTTAACAAAGTTTTGCCTTGTTTTCACGTTCACTTATCGGACGTTCTCTTTAGTTATTAGATTTGTTTTTGTTCGTAGTATTTGTAGTTTTCTATTGGTATTTGTGAGTGCCTTAAGGTGTGACGACAATATATACTTTAAACGTGTCGAAGAACAAATTCAAAATTTGTATTTAAATTTTTGGAATATACACGCACGAAATAAACGCAACCTGGGGATATTTTTTACTGACTATGAAAGCAATAAAATTTGATTTAAAAAACCAAAAATGCCTTGATTGAAAAAATCAGCATCCGAGCTGACCTATGAAAAATAGTGTGACTGCAATGATTAAATTTTTAAACACTTTTTATCGATGACAATTGTACCAGCTGGCTATCGAATGATGTGGTGCTAACTCTAATTTAAATTTCTTTTCGAAAGTATAAAATAGAAGACTAATAGTAACAAATATTTTTAAATATATTCAAACTTTATTTAATATAATCTATTACATAGACTTATTTAAAATTAAAAAAAAAAAAAACAAACAAAAATAATAATTATTGAGTCGCCATCTTGCCTAGTTTGCAGAGTTGTGTGAACATTTATTTTAAGCAATCTCTAGTTAATCGATATATCGACATCGATATGCAACCGAGCATAATGGTAGCCATATTTTTTTTGTAACTACTACAATTGAAGTCAACTAGGCCGTGTAGCTGAGAGAAAATTATTTTTTCACATTGATAAAAAATAAAAATTGTCAAATAAATATAGCGCTTGACCTGAAAACGAGCCCTTCTGTCTTTGTGCATTGCTCCTCAATAAGTTTGCGTTGTGTTTTAATGGTTTTTCATTGGTGAGTAAACGTTCATTGATAAAAGTACATGCGTACATATATACAAAAATGTATGTACTAGTGCGAAGACTACAATTTGATATCAGCGCCAACGGATACATCAGCGTCAACTAGCAAACAAATCGTTGTGCATTTTTTATTTACCACATACATAGATCACGGCCGCGAACCCATAGAAAGTGCTTTACACAGAAGCCCCTCGTGCAGCAACACATACGATTGCCCATTGCAACGCTATCGATTTATCCAGCCTGTACTTTTGGACATGTATGTGGTATATTTAGGAATACGCTTGCATACACACACATAAGTAAAAAAACAAGTCTTAGTACTATATAATAGTAGTAATATGATTTAAAGGTAAAATAATTTTTTTTGTACGTATCAATATTTTAAGCCGCGTGATCGAAATGTATTAGGGCGGTTAACTCCAACAGCGCCAAAAACATTTGTCCGATAACTAGGTCCAATATTACCACCGTTGACACTGCCACTTGCATATGAGGGCAACAGTGGCTGCTGCGGCGGGGAGGGTCCTCTATTAATGCCCAAACCATTGTTGCGAATACTAGGCGCCACATATGGTCGCTGACTGGTGGAAACTGCATTTACAATCGGTGTCTGTGGCTGCAACTGCGATTGGGGAACATTAGCTGGAAGATTATTCTGCGACGTTGGTTGTACAATAGGTGGAACAATTGAGTTAACCGAGGAAAAGTTTGGCGTCTGTTGAGGCTGAGGCTGTGGCTGAGGTTGCGGTTGTTGCTGTGCCGGCGTTGGTGGTGTTATCTGCGTTCTCTTGGCCAGCGCCGGTGCTAAATATGGATGATTTGAACCGCCATTTGTGCCGCTGCTGTTGCTCTGTGGTATGTCGTAGGTACGTCCCGATGGTGTCGTCACTTGAATGCTGTTGGGCGGCGCAGGAACAGCACAAGGCTGTGGCTTAGTGTAATCATAGCCGTTGGGAACTACCTGTACGTAATTCTCAAAAAACTGGCTAACTGAGTGCATTGGTGTAGAGTAGTTGACATTAACGAGTGATTCGCGTGTGCGCACTCGTTTTACCTGCTCCTGATCATGCTTTAGTTCATGAACTGGCTGTTCCTGTGGCTGCTGCAGCTGCAACTGCTGGTGTTGCTGTTGCTGATGCTGTTGCTGCTGTTTTTGCTGCTGCTGCTGCTGTTGCTGCTTTAGTTCAAGAGCTTGCAGGCGAAGTATATTAGCCTGTTTGATGTGTGGCAGCAGCTCAGCATCACCCACAATCTTTTCAACAGTTGCTTCGTCACTGTCGTTCGCATCTTCGGCATGCTCACTAGTTGTTTTTGTTGTAGGCGCCTTTGTTGTAGCTTCCACAATTACGGGCTTCTCCTCCCTAGCCTCCTTCTCTAGTGCCACATCGGGTTTCTTGCGATTAACAAAGTCAAAGAGATCGTCAATATCAGGTACCTCGGGCAGTCCACCGTAGGAATCAAAATTATCACGAAACGCGTTTGCCCATTCCTCGTTCTTGTGCAGTTCAGGATTAATGGCCAGCTTGAGTTGTTTGTTTGCCGAAGCAGATGCACCAGCGTCGCCATTTACATTCTTGATCACGGTTATAGTCTTAACGCGTGTGCCCTCCTTAGAGTCTATGTTCGTGGCTGCATAGCTGAGACTCAGGTCCCTCTTAGCCGGCAGACGTTCTACTTCACCGCCCTGCGGTGGATACTTAATGCTAATTATTGTGGTGCCTTGGGCGCCGACAAGGAGAAGCAGCCCAAGCGCCGACATTGCCTGCAAAATAGGAATAGTTTTAAATATTTTTAACAACCTTCAACTTCCTGAATCGTCCTCATGGTTAGTAAGGCCAATGTTCGATTCTATTAGCCACACTTTTTTTTGTAAGTTTCTCTCTCTTTTTCCTCCGCTCTCTCTCTTTATTTCTATGTAGCTCTCTTTTGACTTTGAACTTTAGAAGAATTTGCCATGTGGGGAGATTTTAAGGTTAACTTTAAAATATAAGCAATATTTCAGCTACGGAGTAAAGGATTGAATATAAAAGATCGAAGTTTGGCGATCAAATATAAAAAATTAAAAATCAAAGATTAAAATATTAAATATCAAAGATTATAAATTTAAAGATCAAAGATTAACAGACTGAAGATCGAAGATCAAAGATTAACAGACTGAAGATCGAAGATCAAAGATTAACAATAAATGAATAAAAATATATATTATTAAAAATCAAAGATAAAATATTAAAAATTGAAGATAAAATATATATCTACTCAATCCACTGACTTGCTTTGCCTTGCGCCTAACTTTAAGACTTTAGTTTAAAGCTGAGTATTTTTTTAAAACTATCTATAAATTCTACTTCTGCTGAAGGTCATTTTCCTTGAAAATGAATGAAAGTTTAGAATTAATTAATTTAAATGCTCATCCATCTTAGATTTTTCTTTATATTTATCTAATCATTAATACTTAATATTTAATTCCTTTCCTATTCTAATGCAATGTTTCTACTAAAAAGACCGCGCTTTAATTTAAACTTAAGTAATTTCTTAACTGAAATATATAGATTAAGTTTCAGAACTGCAGCTACGATAAAGCTAATTAACGGATAAGATTGATTGATGGATTTACGAATAATATTGATTCATTGATTAGTCGGTTTTGATCCAAAGAGTTTTATAAGAATAAAGCGAGATGTGCAATTTTCGTAGGGATGTCAGGATATCGATTGAGATCAGATGTTGTGGGAAAGGCTTTATTATAGACTCGAGATATGAACTGAAGATTATTAAATCGAGCTTCTATATAGATGTAAATGTAAGATATTAGATCTGTGGGAGACTTGGGTATATCTGACTTATGCTTTGTGTCTAGAAATATGTAAGGATCGTTGCTCGCTTTGGTTACAAAAGTGTGCAATCAGTTCAGGAGAGGATCGGAGGATCGGAGGATGGATGGATCAATAATTGACCCAATGATCGGTTGCACTCGATCGTATGAGTTAGCAAGTTAATGTGATGGATGGGATCACTCACAATTGTGAATCGCATTTCTGTGAACAAACAACACATGCGCCACTGGCTTGGCGATTGATGATGTTGAAGATACACGATAAACGATGACAATGGAGATGGCGATGACGATGACGATTACGATGACGACGACAATGACGATGACGATAATGTCGAAAATGACGTTGACGTTGACGTTGACGTTGACAATGACGAAAACGACGACGGTTACGCGGTCAAATGTATTATGTTACTGCGGCCCAAATGGCCAACAATGGCTTTTTATATAGCCAAGCGGAAGGAGTCGGAGTTGGGTTTCCTGAAGTGTTTTGGCGTTAATCAGCTGCGGCGAGCCAAAAACAAGCAAATGGACACAAAAAAAACAGGCCGCCGTCTCCATCTCTAACGCGCCATCTCCACCTCCTGTTCCAGGCTGCTGTCACTTAGCAATCGGACTGCTCATTTATATATGTATATACGTGGTGTATACACTAATGTCTCTATGCCTCTCGTGGAACGTTGCCGTTGTCGGTGTCGTTGTCGTTGTCGTTGTTGTCTATGTCATTTTCGTTTTCATTTCGTTTTCGTTATCTTTGTTTTGTTTGTATATAAATTTGTTGCGGTTGTCGTTGTTGTTGTTGTTGTCGTTGTTCGTGTTGCTGCTGCTGCTGCTGCTGCTGCCACTGCTGTCGGGGTTCGTGCAACTTTATACTAAGTAGCTAATGTCCGCCAGGGATCAAGCGGGAGATACAAGCTGGGACTGACTGGCCACTAGTACAAGCAATTGAATTATAGCTGCATAATCGCTTTCCAATTACGTCCAATTTGATCAACTGGTTTCACGCGCTTTTCTTTTTGGGAAAGCAGTTAAGAGCTTCGCGAGACGCGACATTAACAGGTAATTGAGTGCGTCTAATGAGGAAATTGAAGCTCCTAATGCCAGCGGATCAACTAGGCTTAGTCCGTCTCAGCTTGCTGTCTAAAGCCTTTTGGTGTCTCATGTCAAACAGTTAGTGATTTATTCGTTTATTTATTCACTCATATATATTTATCCATTCATTTATTCACCTCATCCATTTAACTATTTATTTCTTCAATTATGATCAATGGTCATAAGGCTGCTGGATAGGGACATGGCATAGCACAGTAGCATAGTTCGGGTTATGCATCACGTGTGGGCAGCTCGCGATCAGGTTCGACCTTCAATTGGAGCAGGAAGGTCGTCCCATTGACTAGTTACTTAATATATGTATACATATATATATATATATATACTTGATACATACTCCGCATCCATCCCTCCGTTGTCCATACATCTTTTAGTTCATAGCTTGATACCTCGACTTATAGCGAGTACCAGCGCATACGCCGCGCTCTCTGGGTAAGTGAAAGACATGGTAACTATCTTTCTAATGCCAATTACCAGTCTGTTGCATTTGTGCGAACACTGCCCGCCATCAGTCATCAGTCAAACTGGTCCTCTTATGCAACACCCAAGCAGCCACCCAACTTGCCATTTAAGTCGCAGATGGTGTTATAAGAGAATATGTGACCAATGGTAAAATGCAATGAATATATTTATTAGGATTTCTCCCAAATGTTTCCAAAACTGAGCCAATTAATTAGTGACTTAAATACGCGCACACACACACACACATGCACACATATACATATGTATATGTGTGCATGTCTCCACTTGTCTCCACATATGGCGGACAGAGGCAGCTGCAAAGTAACGGAGATCATAGGGTGTCACATATAGGAAGTTTAGAAAATGAATATTTGCTTTAGCTTTCAGAATCTCAAATAATAGTCAAATATATAATATATAATTTATTAGTATTATTTTTAATATATATTAAAACATAAAAATAAATCGGGCAATCGCTGGATTTGCGGGTAACAAATTAAAAATAATGTGCAATAAATTTGATATTGAATTTAATTGATTGCGGATTGAAAATATCTAATTGTGTTTTTGCATTCGTGTAGCTATCGAAAAAAGAGTGGGTAAGTTTAGTTTATAGAAACAATGGAACTTTTAATTTTGAAAATAAATTGCAGGAATAAACAACTATATATGTATATTTTCCATAGCAATTTATGTCCTTGTCTCAGGACCCGCACTTAATTTCTACTTTAATTCTTAATTAGCTGAATCTTGGGATAGTATAAAAAAAAAAATCTTAAAATTCAGATAATTTAAAATAGATAAAAGCTATACATTTAAGATCTTGAAAGATAATGTAGATGATTTTAAGAAGAATATCCAAATAAACAGTAAATAAATAAATTTCAATAATTAATTAACTGCTTTGCTATTTAATGATCCAATCAATTACAGAGAAATAAATCGATCATCGCTCGTCGATCGATCGATATGAAATGAATTGAAAGTTGAAAATTGAAAATTGGTAATGAAAACGATGAAAGTTGCGCTGGTTTTAGGCTTAATTTTTTAAATACTATTATTGGTAGCAGATTCTCCATAAGCTTGTGATTCTACTTGCAGATATCCTGGAAACTTGAGGAACCTTTTTTTTGCCTGTACTTGAAGTAATCGAAATGAGGATTTACCAACGCTTGGAAGAGCTTCTGGCTGATTGATATCCCATCAGTTCAGACCAGAGCCCATTGGCTCAGTTCAGTGCAGTTCAGTTTCAAGTCAATTAAATTCAATTCCATTCAGAAGATCAGTTCGGATTGGGTTGCATCAAATTGGATCGGACCGCATCGGATCGGATCGGATCGGATTACATCACATTGAAACGTATCAGCTTATAGGAAAACAGAGCTGAACCACCATCAAAAAGAATAGGAAAGAGAAAAGGACAGAAAATAAACCAAAAAAGTAAACAGAAATAAATTATAAAAAGTCTTGTATCACGATGAGTGTCATTATTCGTTTGCAAAATCTGCCGTGGACGGCAAATGCTCGAGACATCCGTAATTTCTTCACAGGCCTGTCGATCCCGGAGGGCGGTGTTCACATAATCGGCGGCGAAATGGGCGACGCCTTCATCGCTTTCAGGTAGTTAGAAACTCTCAACTCTTTATAATTGTTATAAGTGTTAAGCAGAAACAGACGCCAAAGTGCTAGTTCTAGACATTGATCCATTGATCCATTGATCCGGATCCACGATCAACAGATCTCTAATTTTAAGATTTCCAATCTGGGATTCTGCACTGTGCCGCACACACAATTTATTTTTTTTCGTTATGTTTAAGCATTTGCCTTGATCTCTCTTTCGAACATCCAACAGCACCGACGAGGACGCACGCTGCGCCATGCTCAAGGATCGCGAGAAGCTGATGGAGGTACAGGTTCGTTTGCTGCTCTCCTCGCGTGCCGAAATGCAAAAGGTCATCGAAAATGCCCGCAAGGTGGTATCATCTGGCGGCACAGCCGCAATCACAGCCGCCCAGGCTGCGAAGGCAGACAAAATTTCAGGGGCAGCATCCATGCCGCCGGTGCCACATCCGCCGATCATTGGCGGGCTCAATAGTTTTTTGGTGAATCAGCAACAGGATCTGGTCAAGCAACAGGAACATTCGTCAGCTTTGTCGGCCGGCGTGAACGCATCCTCGTTTCTAGCCTACCAGCAGCAGGCTGGCATTTCGCTGGCCGAAGTTTCAAGTCAAAATTCTGACAAGCGATCGTCCGATCAGGGACTCTTTAGCTCGCGTCATCGGCAGAGCCTCAGTCGTAGTCGCAGTCGTTCAACCAGCTCCGATGACAGCGATCGCAGTCATGATCTTGAGTTACGTGAACGCAGTCGCAAGCGACGTGCCGATCACCGCAGCGACAGCAGTGAGCGTGACCTCAAGCAGCAACCACATTCACTGCCAGGGGTTGGCGGCGGTAGTGTCTCCAAGCTGCTGCCCTGGGCATTGGGTGCAGGTGGAGGCACAGGTGCTTCTGTCGCCGCCTCGGCAACTTTGCCCGGTCTAGGTTTGTTGCCGGGCATGAACAATGCTTCGAGCATGCAGCAACAACTGGACGTTATTTCTGTGCTGCCACCAGCCCTCCAGAGCTACAGCACTAACACCCAGAGCACTACCAATAACTATAATCTGAGTGTGGCCGGTATTCCACAGCAGAAGCATCAGCCAGTGGCTGATGTGGGGCTGGTGGGTAGCAACACTAGCGTGGGAGCAACTCAAGCACAGCAAACTCAACCACTGGAGCCAATAGCCTTTGCCAGTGTGAATCCCTATGCCCAAATGTATCCGCAGCTGTTCCAGCAGCAGCAGCAGCTCCTACTGCAGCAACAGGTTACCAAGACGCCAGCGGGTAGCTCCCCGGGCGCTACTGCAAGTGTTGGACATGTTGGTCATGCTGGTCATGCCGGCACCGTTGGCAGTGCTGCTGGGATTGGTTCAACGTCGCCAATTGCAATCGCGGAGACGTGCTACGTCAAGATTAGCGGCATGTGCCCCACCACATCGTACAGCGATCTGCGCAAATACTTTGCGGGTCTCTACATACCACACAATGGCATCAAGATTCTCAGCGGGATTAATGGTGCTCGCACGGGTGTTGCGTACATCGAGTTCTCGCGCGTGTCCAGTGCCCAGAAGGCACTCGGTCGCAATAACTCCATGTTCCGGGACAGAATTGTCCAGATTGTGCCCATTGGAGATGAGGAGTTTGAGCAGGCCGATGAGAAAATCCAGCGTGCAGCCGCCGCTCACGGCTCTGGCAGACTCGATGAGCCTCCAGCAGCCAAGGCTGCTCCTTTGCAAAGTCAGACAACTGTGCTTTACATGGAGGATCTGCCACAGCTTACCACCGAACAGGACATCATGAAAATGTTCTCCGCCACCTGCACCATTGTCGATATTCTGTTGGCTCCCAGTCCCAATAATCGCCGCGAGTTTGTCGCCTATGTGCTGTTCGCACGTGAGAAGGAGGCTCGCGCCGCACTGGAGGACACTTCCAGGCACTACATCGGCTTTCGTAAGCTTCGCGTTCGTGCCAGCAGCCAAGCTGAGATGCAAAACGCCAAGGATAAGCAGCGGCGTGCTAGTGAGCAGCTGCAAAAGGAGGAGCAACAGCAGCGTGAGGACATGGAACGTGAAGAGCTCCAGAAGAAGAAGCAGTTGCTGCTGCAGCAGCAACAACAACAAGAGCTCTTGGCCCTTGCCAAATTAAACAACGATCCTCGACGACGCAGCAATGAGATGCAACAACAACAACAACAGCAGCAGCAGCAGCAACAACAGCAGCAGCAGCAACAACATCAGCAGCAGCAGCAACAACATCATCCATATCATCAACAGCAACCACCGCAGAATTCTCATATTCATAATAATAATAACAACAGCAATAACCACCATAACATTAACAACAATAATAACAACAACAACAACAACAACCACATGACCAACAATCACAATTTGATGCCGTTCGTTAATCCCGCCATGCATAATGGGCCTTTTCCCTTCCAACAGCAAAACAATGGTCTGAATATGCATCCAAACAACAACAACAACAACAATAATAATAACGGCACCAATAACGCCATAAACTTGCACAACAGCAACACCCACAACGTGGCAGCTTTCATATTGCAGCAAAGCATCAACAATCAGCAGTTGCTGCAACAACAACAGCATCAAGAGCAGCAACGTATTCAACAACAGCAGCAACTGCAAAAGCAACTGCAGCAACATCAACAACTGCAACAGCAGCAGCAGCAGCAGCAGCAACAACAGCAGCAGCAACAACAGCAGCAGCAGCAGCAGCAACAACAGCAGCAACAGCAGCAGCAGCAGCAGCAGCAACAGCAACAGCAGCAGCAGCAGCAGCAGCAACAGCTACAGCAACACCAACAGCAACAACAAATGCAACATCAGCAACACAAACAACCACCACCACAGGGTAACCCACGAAGGCAGGAGGATGTCTTTGTTCGTGTTCACAACTGCGAATATGCGACTAGGATTAACGATCTGGGTGAGCTGTTCAGCTCGGAGAACCTGTGCATCGAGCACATAGAGATGCTGTTCAACGATCGCCAACAGAGCGCCGGCGAGTTTATAGTAGAGTTCTCGAATCCACACAATGCAAAGATGGCTGTCCGCGAATTTCACAATCGTCGCTTCCGTGGACGTGGATTGCGCTTGGGGCCAATAACGCCGCAGGAAATTGCCGATCGCATGAATAAGCCATTTATGGACTACTTGCCTGGCGGTAATGGACATCGTCTGGGAGACAAAAGTGGTGGTGCAATGCAACAACAACAGCAACAACAACCACCACAGCAATCCCAATCACAGCAACCATCACAGTCCCGTCGCCGTGGTCCTAGTCGATTTGATGAGCCCAACAACCACGGATCGGACAATCAACAGCAACAGATGAACTTGTCCAATGACAGCGATGACATACTCAAGTCTCCACAGCAACACTTTAATCCGTTCGCAGGACGTAGCGGACCCGATTTGAGCGGAGATCCTGCCGCCGGAAATTTACCAACAGTACAACCAAATACAAATAAGACCAATGACTGTCCACCGATCGATGATGGAATACCCGACAAGTTCAATCGTCCCGGCTGCGTGGTGGCTATGCGCAATGTACCCTTTAAAGCAGACCTGAAGGATATACTACGTTTCTTTAATGACTTTAAGCTGAGCCCCGATGACATTATACGGCGCTTTAATGACGAGGGCAAACCCACTGGGGATGCTCGTGTCGCCTTTGAATCTCCCTCTGAAGCCCGAACTGCCTTTGAAACACGACGACGCAAGCAAATTTTTAATCGCACCATCTATCTTGACATTATATAAGAGTGCAATTAGACTGAAATGATTTGAGAGCAGTCATCGAAATGTATATATATAAATATATATTTTTTTTAAGTTAGCTTAGACACCTGCGACTAGGCCAGTGGCACCCTTGCCATTTGCAACCAAAGCACTCACAAATCATTATTTAAAATGTACATCATCCAGTTAATTAAATAGAAATAAATGTTTTTTTTGAACATTATTTACTTAGGCGTAATTCTGTAATTGTATAACTTGTGATTTTTTAAGCGATTCGCGGCAGAGCGGACACTCATCCCGCTCTTCCAGCCAATCGAGTATACAGCTCCAGCAGAAGAGGTGACCACATGGCGTTAAACTACCATTTTGACGAGGCTCTAGACACAGTATGCATTGAGGAGTATCGGATGCCACTGACTTTACACTGGTCTCACGATGCAGAAAACGTTTACTCGCTTGTTTGACCGATTCAAGCTGCTGACGCTTGTGCTCTTTCCACGTCTCCCAACTGTTAATGGCTAGCGATACAGTGACTTGAAGGAATGTAATAATGCCAAGAATTTTGTAGCCATAAAGTGAGAACTCCGGTTGCAGCCAATGCCGTATAAGAACATAATTTATGCCTGTGGTGCGCTTGGAAAGCTGGTACTTGCCGGCATTCAAGTAAAAAAGAGATTTGTGTAAGGCTTTGATGTAACTGGGCGATTGTCTCATAAGCTGTATAAGCCTTTGCAGTTGTCTTTTGGCGTCTGGAACAATTTCCTCATTTTCGGTGATGTGAACCTCCAGTTTCTGAAGCACACGTAGAAACAAAGTATCTCCTCCAAATTCCAGTATGATAGCCACCAATTGCAACTAAAAAGGTAAGTAATAAGTGTTTTGTATAGTTGCAAACATTATTGTTCTTACCAAACGGCTGGGAATTTGTTTGTAGTTACCATCAACCTGAATTATTCCTGTATATTCCTCGCCTAGAGTTTGCAGGTTGTTTAGCGAGGCAAACCCATGATAACTAAGTTGTGATATCAATTGACATAGTTGATTATATTTAATCCAATTTCGCGGGCCAGTCAATCGTAATACATCAGATAAATCTTCGGACAATTCATTGGTGTATCGTGCATCCTTTTGTACTGAGCGAACAATCTCCGGTTGTCGTGCACGGGCATGGCGAAAATCCATGTTGCACACAAGTGTTTCATTATTCCATCAGTGTTAGCGACCTGCATAGGCCGTTCAAAGTTCGCCAGATAAAAAGGGTATTTGATTTCCCATGGCCGTATCATCCATATCGATACTTTAATCGATTGTATTGGAATTTCTTAAGCAGCTGTTTAGTTCAGGCTACAAAAATACTAATCGATATAAATGCATATTTTTACTTAATTTTGCACTGCTGCTGTATCGAAAGTAACTATAAGCATTTATGCACCCCTGGAATTTTTGGTATCGAAACATGAAAGTATCATTTATTCCGATTAGTATCAACAATATAACTTTGCACGCTCGGAAGCAGACAAATCTGCTGTAGTTTCGTTTGCATTTAACAAGTTCTTCTAAAAAGAATATAATATTTGTCGTGTATATTTATAAATATTTAAAATTAAATAGTGCTTGAATTGTGTATTATGTTTTTGTTTGATTGTGTTTTCATTACCCCTCTGGCATAAGATTGACGAAACACGAACTTCAGTTCGCGTCGCAGCAACGAAGAGGAGAAAAAAAAAAGGAAAACTGAAGTGGCAACTGCTTGGCGCTGACAAAATTAAACGGAATTTCGATCTGTGAAAGAAAAATAAAAATAATAAAGAGTTGCACTTAAAAAAGGTAATTAATTTGCATTAAATTTGTGCGCGATCTGTGTATGTTACATGTTGTGTGCAAAAGTTGTTTTCCCTGAAATAGACGAGTAGCAAGTAAAATACCCATTTTCGATGACGAAATTCGATTAATATATATGTTGCGTATATATATATATATGTAATTGTTTAGCAGTGTGTGTGCGTGTTTTTATTTTCAACGACGTCGACGTAGTAGTTATTTTTCGCATTTGATAATGCAGGTGTGAGTGAGCAATATGTGGAATTGTATGTTCGTGCTTAGTTGGATGGCTGTGTGCTGCTCAAAGGGGTTTGATAAGCAACATTGTGTAAAGTCTCACCCTCCTTTTTAAAGGTTGCATATGTTGGTATTTAGGCTTCGTATTTATTTACAATGTGTTCCTAATATTTTGGACATATGTTTGCGCTCCTCGAAAATCAATTTAACTGCCTTAACAGAAGCCCCACAAAGCAAATGACTGTCTCCCCTTCTTCCGTTTCTTGCAACTGTCCAAAAATGTAATTAGCACTACCAGTTATTGTTGCTGGTTTTGATTTCGAGCCAAACTCCTACCATTTAGCTAAGTACACACACATTTACCTGTGCATACATATATTCACACACATAAAGGCATACGTATCTCTGTCTGTCAGAAACGCTTCCGCGCTGCTGCTTCGATTGCTTGAGTGGAGACTTGTTCGTTTGGAGACTTTGCTTTGTGCCAATATAACGAACTTCTGTGTATCTTCAGCAGAGACAGCAACTTGTTGTTGCTATTTTTATTGCTTATTTCTTTTGCGTGCTTCTTCTTAATCTTTTTCTTTCCCAGCCTTAAGTTTGTCTTTGGCTTTGGCTTTGGCTTCTTTTGCTGCCATGTATTTCTTTTTTAACTCGAACGCTTAACTAACTCGAACTATTTTACCGCTGCTGCAGAATTGTTTCAGTTATTTGCTGTTACCCTTCACACCAAACCATCTCAGTGTCATCAAATTTGTACGCATTGTTTTCAAGCTGTTCGCTTATCGTTTCAATGTTTTTGCTTTAAAGAGAGAGAAAAAGAGAGAGAGAGAGAAATCAGTGCACTTAACTTGAAGTTCAGTTCCAGTTTGCATGCCTGAGTCATTTTGTGTTATTTTTGTGCTAAGCGCATTTCTTTATTGTTTCCGACTAAAAACCAGAAAGCAGTCATTGAAAGTCATTGTCACTCATATAAAATTACCTGTGATTTTAGAAATGTTTTATCCAAAGCTGGAAAGTAACTTAAAATCATCCCATATGTTCAGCCAAACCTGCATCGATTGATTTTAGAGGGAATGATCTGTTCTGAGAATCTGTGCTAATCCAGCTTAGAACTCAAACGATATCTAAGCGCTCAACTACCACCTGACCGTTGACCTGAATTTGAACCTTTCTCCATCTGTGTTGCGGTCTGCTATTTGACTACCATGTGAACCCACGACTGTTACTTAATATCACCTTAGTTAGCTTAGCGTTATCTACGTTCTCCTCATCTCTGATTAAATCTCGTTTATAATCATGACTTGTACTTTATTCATCTCTCTGCCTTGGATCTAGTCTATTGCGTCTCACAAATGCGGGAAATATAAGTTTGCTTTCATTTAAAGTCTGCATATTTTAAGTGGAATGTAAATTGCAATTATTTGCAATATAAAAAAACTGCAGCCTTTCTTTCCGATTTTGGTTGAATGAACCCGCGGAGACGCGATGCATATAACTGCGCGTATAATTGAGATTTAATGCATAAATAATTGGCTATTTGCGTCGGGGGTCCCATTGGGAGGCTTCGCGTGCATGCAGCTTGTTTAACACCTGTTTATCGATTGGCGACAGTTGGATTCGCCTACATTGCATTGGTGCTGCTCTGGCATTCAATCGATACGGAGCTGTTAAAACTGACCCTGGAAGTGAAAAGTTCCACGCCGAATGCGCCCCGAATGTCAGTTACGGCTTCATTTAATCATATTGCGTTGCGTGTCGACTATCACAATACACAATACTGACGTCCGTTGTTGCCGTTGTTTCCATTGTTGTTATTCTCCTTCTTAATGATGATGATGACGATGATAATAATGATGATGATGATCTAATGCGTGCCTCTTTAATGCTCCAAATTTTTGCCGTTGTTGACCCACTTTAGTTGGCTCTGAGTAGCTGGTCAAACACATAAACACATATTTATATATACATATATACATTTCAATTTGGGAGCTCAGTTGTGAATGTAATTCTAGACGAGCAGTGGGAAGGAGAAATACTAAAAAAAAAACATGTAAACAATTTGCTTGCCTAGCGCAAATAATAATTTAAAGTAAATTTAACGGCTCTCCTCATTTATTGTCAGAATGAACACATCGCCGGCCAGTCTCATTGAGGCGGCTATAACTGTGAGCAGCGTCGCCGCTGCTGCTGCTGCTGCTGCAACTGGTACAACTGGGAACGCAACTGACGCCTCAACGACGACCCAGAAACCGATTACGAATTACGTTGTGCAAATGAAGAATCCATCGGATGTCGCACAGGAGCCACTGGATCCATTGCTGCATGTGGGCGATGGCATATTCCTGCAAACTAAAACCGCACAAGTGTTAGCGGGCGTGTTTGTCTGGGCGGCGCTGTTTGTCACATGTCAACAGGTAAGAAACTCTTGCTGAGGGGGGGGGATCTCTGCTAATCGAAAGGTCAATAATCGTATCGTTTACAGATCTATCAGCATTTGCGCTGGTACACCAATCCACAGGAGCAACGCTGGATTGTACGTATATTGTTCATAGTGCCCATCTATGCCACCTACTCGTGGATTAGTTTGCTTTTCTTCAACTCTGACAATGTTTACATTTACTTTTTCACCGTGCGCGATTGTTATGAAGGTATGTCATTTCCATTATCCTTGTGTTTAATATGTTCGTAATCCTTTCCTATCTTGCGCTTGAGCAGCCTTTGTCATCTATAACTTTCTGTCGCTATGCTACGAATATCTTGGCGGTGAGGGTAACATCATGTCGGAGATACGCGGCAAGCCTATAAAGACCTCCTGTCTTTATGGCACCTGCTGCCTTAAGGGCAAAACCTACACCATTGGATTCTTGCGGTTCTGCAAGCAGGCAACGTTACAGTTCTGCTTGGTCAAGCCACTGGTCGCGTTTATAATCATATTTCTACAGGCTTTTGGACACTATCATGATGGCGACTGGAGGTTTGTATTAAGCTCAAGTAATCTTTGACCATGAATATTAACCATATATTTTTGGTTTACAGCGCCGATGGCGGTTACATCTATATAACCATAATCTATAACATCTCCGTATCGCTGGCGTTGTATGGACTCTATCTATTCTACTTTGCCACACGCGATTTGCTGACTCCGTTTGAGCCTGTATTGAAATTCTGTACCATCAAGTCCGTCATATTCTTGTCCTTCTGGCAGGGCGTTGGCTTGGCCATTCTCGAGAAGGCCCAGGTTATATCACCCATTGTTGACAGTGCTGGCACTGTTACCTCAGCGGGTACCGTTTCCGCTGGCTATCAAAACTTCTTCATATGCATTGAAATGCTCTTCGCCGCCATTGCGCTGCGCTACGCTTTCCCCTATCAGGTGAGTTAATGGCCTCAAAGATGTGACAGCTTTTTATGCGCGATAAGATAATACTCATTGCGCTTCGTTTATCAATCAACACTTGGATGACAAACAGCAGAGAGTCCCAAAGCATTCTAGTCATCCAAAATTTGACTATTCGATATCTTCTTTATTTTTCTTGGTAATAGTTTTTCAGTCATGCGTGCCATGTGACTCATGGCTTCGACTCCCAATTGTGGGTTTCTATTTGCGTTCTGATAAGCTTCTCCATTTATGCGATAAAGCTGACTTAAATACTCTAATCGGTCGTCAAATATTTGGGATTATTTTTACAACTTGTGCATGTACCTAAAAAGATTACGGCCAACCTTTTTTCCCCCACTTTGGATACGTATTTTTTTAAGCGTTATAATTAGCAGGGATCTGAGAAAGCTGTCGGGTTATTACAGGGTATACTCATAGACTACCAGACGAAGGTCATGCATATGTATAACTGCGCATCTGCTATTGTATTCTGATTTCTAATTGTATTTACTTTCTCCTTCCTAGGTATACGCTCGCAGCTGCATCGGTGATGGCCATGGCCGCTCTGTGACTATGCAGTCCATTTCCAGCAGTCTCAAGGTAAGCTATACATACAGACAGCAAGATTAATAGACACTAAACGAATATTTGCACATCCATAGGAAACGATGAATCCCAAGGATATTATGACAGATGCTATACACAATTTCCATCCGCAGTACCAGCAGTATACACAATATAGTTCAGGTAAATAGAAAGCGTTCCCAAATTTCTTTTTTTTTTTTTTTTTTGATAACTTTCATAACTTTTGTATGTGCATTGTTATTGTGTTTGAACTCTTTTTCCAAGTCTTTGAATGTTTGTTGCCTGCGCTGCTCCGTAGCTATTGTTAATCTTATCTTTTACTTTGCTCTCATTCACATTACATTATCATTATGTTTTACACGTTTTTTTTTTCCTTTCTGTTTCTTATCTTTTGCAGAAGTAACCTCAACTCAGCGTTACGAAAAACTCTAAGAACTCAAAAAATATACAAATAACAAAAGTTAAAATTAAAAGAAAAAAAATATACAAAAAACACACGGCAAGGAAAACACAAAAAAATAAGAAAAAAAAAAAAGAAAATATAGAAAGAAATGCAACACAATAAGACATTAAATATATAATTATAAAAAGCTTAGCGATGCCCCCGCTACTAAAAAAACACTAATCAAAATTCCGAAACAAATCAAGGCGAGTGGCAAGAGCCGCAAATAACAGACAAATCAAGTGTACTTATATAGCTTATAAACGCTTTAAAATCGAGATCACAGTTGCCTTTTTGTTGCCTGAGACAAGCGAAGATATGATAAATATGATAACTACAAACTATAAAGAAAACACAAAAAACAAACAAAAAAAAAACAAAAAACAAAAATCAACTAAAAGAATGAAAAACTCTATTTTAAACTATATACGTATTAGGCCTAGTTACTTGCAGAGAAGCGCGCACTCGAAACTTGATACTTAAAAATTGCCTAGTTACATTTAGACTTTAATGTATGTTTCCACCCTTAACTTAACTTTCGTTTGTTCTTTTCAATATACGTTCTTTCCCCTGCTGATTTTGATTTGTGTATGTGTTCCCTTTTTTTTAAAGTTACAATTAATAATATAATTACTAATATATACATCATTTTTTTTGTCAATTATCTTTATGTTACGATCTAAGCATTTTATCAAACTATTTAAATGTTAGACCTAAAGACCGAATTCTAATATAAATATTTTACGAAATTCCATACACATATGACTATATATATATATCGTCGTATATACAACATGTGTGTATGAATACCATTGTACAATATTATGTATTTGTAAACAAAGATTTTATTATTATTATTATGATTATTACTTACTTATTACTATTATTATTATGATTATTATTATATGTACGTTATAACTTGTATAAATGGCAATACAACAAAAAAACAAAAACAAAGCTAAAACGAAAAATGACCTAAGCTCAGAGCTTAGATCGTCCAACTTTGCAGACTCAATAGATAATACCCACACACACACACAAACACACACAAAGACAACCTTAAACCTTGGACAACTTTTCGTATCATAGCTGCCCCACAAGGAGCACTCAGTTCCTTGGGGGGAAGAACAGATCTTTTATGCATTTACGAGTACATTTCGAAAGTGAAAACTTTAGCTCAAAGATACAAAAAGAAATTGAATCCTTTTTTCCATTTCCTGTTTTTCCTTTGTGATAGAGTCAATCCGAAAGCTCGTGCTAATGTTTTTTCTATTCAATATTTTTTTTTATTAAATTAAATTTTGTAAATGTTTAAACAATTTTTATATGATGTATACATATCTATACATGTGTATATATATAGATATATATATGTATTTATACATATGTATATATCATATATATATATATATATATATCTTTTAACTATCTGTATTAAATAAATCAATGTACGATAAGCTAAAACGTCGCCTTTTCTCTGCTTGCATCCTAACTGCAACTGCATTCTGCATGTTTTCATTATCAGGCATGAAAGTTTTGTTCGAAATATTAAAATTAGTATGTGTGCTAGTAGATCTCTTAAGTAAATGACTAACTTCGTACAGGTGGCAAGAACTCGCGCGGCATACGCGTCTCCAGCTACGATCCCGATGATCCAAATAACAGCGGCGGCGGCTCTGCCCAAGCGTCCTCGATGGGAGCCACAAACGGGAGCAGCGGTGGTTACAATGCAGTCGCAACCGGAGGAAATGGCAACAGCAGCTGTATGGCATCCAAGACCCTTGGCAACCAGCGGAAGTTCATTCCAGGCGGACAGCGCGTGGCCACCATCAGTCAGAACTACAACGAGAAGACGATGCTGCTAAGCAGCGATGATGAGTATCAGTAGAGGACCAGGAAAGGCGCTAGGGGCACATACAGGCTCCCAGGACCAGCAGAAGTTGAACAATATCCGTGTGGTTCCACGTTAATTCACATTAATTTTTTTTATTTCTTTTCTTTTTTGTTTTCTTTTAAAAAATAACTGTTCGTTGTAAATTTTTGGAATACTGAAAACTGTTTTCGTTCCAATGATTAATTGATTGATTGATTTGCTTGTACAATAATCTTAAGTAGCGCAACTGCAAGATGAACTATAGAAAATTAATGAGGATCGTGCCAGGCAATGGCAGGATCACGAGGATATATTTATATATATATACACATAAAGATTAACATTAAAGTATAAACATAGAATGAAAAAGGAGAGTGTGCACTGTGCATACCAGGCGTATGCGTAACGTGTGACTAATCGATTATCGAGTCGAGATGATTAATTTGTATTTTTACACTGTGTATGTAAGTTGTTTAAACAGATGATAAAAACTTGGTTAAAGGCGATATTTTGAGATTTTATTTCATTTTGTAAATCGTTTCGGAAACTTTGTATAAATCAAAATAGAAGACATAACTTCAACTTTAGCGTCTAAAAACCGTCGTTGAGCAAATCTACAGGCTGCTTATACAATAAAACTTCAAAAACAAAAAACAAAACAAAACAAAAGCCAGTATATATATAAATAAATATATATACATATATATTTGAATATAATAAATATATATATATATATATAAAAGAAAATATATATATATATATATATATATTGATAAATAGTGAATGAAAATCCAAAAACATTGAATGATTAGCAAAGCAAAACGCAAACAAAATTATATTTATAAACTAAGAGGCAAATTTTTAAAACTACCAAGAATTATAAAATTTCAATCGCGAATCCGGGTAATGAATATATTTCAAATATATATATATATTAAAAACAAGCAACTAGGTAAAAACCGTATAGCAAAAAAAACGTAAAATTATAAACTTAACTTAATGGATCCGTAGAGCATTCCCGAGAAATAAAAAAGCAAAATGTGCAACTTTTACCTGTACAGCGTATGATTTATCTACACACACATACATATGCATATGCACATGCCTATAATATAAGTATGTGTGTGTGTACGTGCATGTATATGTGTCTAAGTGTCTAAGCCACTCATTTTTTCAAATTTTCAAATCACATTTCGGAAATGTATTCGAAAGCTTCGCAAAAATGTTTTATTATTTGTGTTTCAATTATTATCTAAGGAGCGGTATGCCGATTAAAGGATAACGCGCTGAATGATGGGCAACAGGCAATGTCAAATTATGTATGTACTATGTAATTTTATGGTTAACCGTTAAACGCGGCCCAAGACCACAAAAACGATAACAAAAACAAAAACGATAACAAAAACAAAAACAAAAACAAAAGCAAAACCAAAACGTTTTTATGTACATTTTTTTTTGTTAACACTATGAAAAATGAAAATAAATTACATGTCATAAAATACACAGCATTTAATGTAAAAAAATAATTGAAAAATGTCCCCCTTCAAGAAACTGGGAAATAACCCGCAAAATTGTATCCTTTTTACATCCTCAACTGTCAATCAGTCAGTTTAAGTGTCAATCATTTTATTTAAGTTTTCTTTTTTTTTTTTAAATTAATCGATTGTTGCCCAAACAAAATTTAAAAATTCTCCACGCAACTGTCAAAATACTGGGTTTTAAAATGAACCGTTATTATTGACCCTGAAATGTATGCTACGAATTTTTTGAATTTTGTGCCTGAGGGAGAGGAAACTTTACTTGTAATTTTATTCGTTAATTAGTCACTTTTAGAAAACAAAAAACTCAAAAAATTTTTGTAAAATTAATTTTTTTAAAATTTAAAAAAAACAAATTGTACAATGCAATTAGGAAGCAACAACATTGCAGTAGCTGAGTTCCTGTTGAAGAATCAATCTTATGGTGAATAGCAGATGAGTTCCTTAAGTTGATACAGGATTAACTTTATGGTGTGTAGCAGCGCAGTAGTTCCCGAAGTTGATGAAGGATACTCCGAAGGATCAACTAGTAGCTAGTTCAGGAGCAGTGGCTGAATTCCAGGATCCTAGGTGTAATTTGCTAAGGTAAAACATTGATAATTTATAAAGGATATTCTAATGGATCAACTGTATAGCGTACAGTGCTTAGCTGCCAGGGCGCTGTGAATATCCTTTGGTAAGTCAACAATTCATTATTAAGCAAATGTAAGAACTTTTATTTGGCAGGATTTACAAGGAGTTTTACTTTGTTATAAAGAAGTACCCATTTGTTATGTTCCCGTAAGTCTGTGATGTGAAGGGATACTAATGGTAGCTGAGTTCCTGGAGTTGATTAAGAATATTTCAAAGGATTAACTTTATGGTGTACAAGAGTGCAGAAGCTGAGTTCCTGAAGTTGATAAAGGATGTTCGGAATGATTAACTTTAGAGTGTGTTGTAGCAGTAGCTGAGTTCCGAGATCCTTAGTGTAATTTGCATTGATAATTTGTAAAGGATATTCTGAAGGATCAACTGTAATACGGACAGCGGTTATGCTGCCGAGGCCATGTGAATATCCTTTGGTAAGTCAACAATTCATTATCAAGCAAATGTAAGAACTTTCATTTGACAGGATCTAGAAGTGTTTTCCTTTTGCTATGCAGAAGTTACCGTGTGTTACATTTTCTTTAGCCTGTGAAGCAAAAGGATATTATTGGTGGCTGATTTTCTGAAGTTGATAAAAGATTTACTTAAGGATAAACTTTATGGTGCAGTAGCTGAGTTCCTGAAGTTGATGAAGGATATTCCAAAGCATCATTTTTATGGTGTGTAGTATTCCAAGTGCCAGGATATATATATATTTTAAGGTGTTAATAATTGATCAAGGATAATTTAAAGGATCAACTATATGTGGGATATTTCACTTGGTAAGTCGATTAATTACTATCCAGCAAATGTTAGAGCTTTCATTTGGCAGGACCTACGAGTGTTTTCTGCTTACTATGCAGGAGTAACCGTGTGGCTTTATCCTTTTTTATTCCTTTGAGCCTGTGAAGTAAAAGGACATTAATGGTAAGCGCACAATTACTTTTCATACATTCGTAGTGTTGATTAGTAACGATCTTAAAAGAAGTAGAAGCGATTAACGGCGTAGCCGTAGATTTGCTAACAAGGACAGGACAGGAAAAATGTCCTTAACGGATATTCATAAAGAACTAAACTTAATTAGTTTGATAAGTTAATATGTTAATTATGTGCAAGTGCTGAAATTGTGCATATGTATGTGTATGTGTGTATATGCGCACGGGACAGTGACTGGTTGGTGGTGGGTGGTGGGTGGTGTGTAGGCGTTGCTCGCGTGTATATATCCTCATGGTTATATCCTGTATATGGTTCTGCAACTGTTATGTCACTTTGCTTGCATAAATTATGATGCTATGTGGCAAAGGTAACGGATGCTAGCTTGTGCGTGTGAATGTGGGTGTGACATGGGTGTACGAGTGGGCGATGGTGTGGGTGTGGGTCTGGGTGTGGGTGTGGGTTTGTTTGTGGAAGTGTGTGATGGTATACGCAAGCAGCAGAAACGACAATGACGACACACCAACAGCATAATCGATACGGTGACTGCCAGATGGGGGGCATTACGTTGTGCACACTCGTTCAGTCACACACACACACACGCACGAACACACAAGTACACACACACGCACACACACACGGACATCCACTCATAAATATATATACCCACGCACAGGATTGTTTGTAAAAGCATTTATGATTGTGCATGTGTGTGCGTGTGTGTGTGTGTGTGTGTCTGTGGATGCTCGAATGGGTGAGTGTTTGTGAAAAGCTCATACGATGCTCACGTAAACGGAAACCAAACGACAATCGCACATTTCCCAATAATTATATTTCAATGCATCAGAATTTCAGAATGACAGTTGTCTGGTTTCCGTACACGCATCCAACAACAATCACATCGTCATCCACATCATCCTGCATGGGGCATTGATACTCGCTCGGCTATGGAGGCCAAGCAACAATGGCCCTTTATTGTCCAAGGCCAGCCCACGTCCATCTCCACCACAGTCATGTCTATGTCCACTTCCTCATCCTCATCCTCATCCCCATCCCCATTCTCATCCTCATCCCTATACAACCTCACATCTGTATCCTCATCTATATCCACATCCATGCTCTCACACCCACACCCACCCATCCACACTCCTATCCAGATCTTCGTCAACATTCACATTCACATCCACATCCACGTCTACGTTCACATTCATGTCCAGTGTCTGCCGCTGGTTGCCCAGTGTCCAGTGCCCACGCCCGGTCATTATCTGTTTAACAGTTCAACATTAACGGCGGTGCCTGCCACATGGAGTCAACGGCATTTTGGAGCACCGCTGTCAGGAATATCCGCCACTCGGACTATCAGTTGGAAAGACAGCATGACTGGCTGACTGACTGGCTGACTGGCTGACTGACTAGCTGACTGACTGACTGACTGGCTGCCAGGGAGACGGACTGAAGGAGTGACCAAAGGACCAAAGGACTGACGCCATATTGTGCCATACATACGTATAATCAAGGGAAAGCCGTTGGGCCAATAAGTTTATTACTTGCCTCAATGCATTGACCATCAATTCAGTCTGCCCCTCCCACTCTCTGCCCCTCCCACTCTCTGCCCCTCTTCTTCTCTCTCTCTCTCTTTCTCACTGCTCTGTTGTAGGTGTGTGTGTTGCTGTGTGTATTTGCTTCCTGCTCAAGGACTTCCACACGTATTCATATTGAATACGAGTTTATCGTTCTGATAGTCACATAAATACCAACACACACACACACACCCACACACATGCACACATGCACACATATATATATATATGTACACTCACTCACAGGCAGAAGCCACAGCACTTCCTTGTATAATTCATGAAATGCACATCATTCCCACAACCTCAATTATGACTACCATTCAGCAATGTGTCCGTTAACACACTCAAGGATACACATATGCATATGTGGGCATACATATGTAAATAAATGTATATATATTTGTATATACACACACACACACACTTACACACACACACTCCCGCTAGTAATCCTTCTATAATCGGTAATAAGAGAAACGGCAAATGAAAACTTGTGGAGCCCGTGCATACGGAATGCTCTTAAGTGTTATCCTTTGTTGAAAGGATATGCGAAGATACTATTGTATCTTTGACTAGCAATCTTTGAGTGCTTGAGAATTAATTTTGAATATAATAACAAATCCTTCGCTACCACTCGAAGCCGTTCATTCGGTTAACTGACTATTAAAGTCAATGCCATCAAAATTGAAAATTGAAAACTGAAAATTGAAAACTGAAAATTGAAAACTGAAAATTGAAAACTGAAAATTGAAAACTGAAAATTGAAAACTGAAAATTGAAAACTGAAAATTGAAAATTGAAAACTGAAAATTGAAAATTGAAAATTGAAAACTGAAAATTGAAAATTGAAAACTGAAAATTGAAAACTGAAAATTGAAAACTGAAAATTAAAAACTGAAAATTGAAAATTGAAAACTGAAAATTGAAAATTGAAAATTGAAAACTGAAAATTGAAAACTGAAAATTGAAACTGAAAGCTGAAAATTGAAAACTGAAAATTGAAATTTGAAAACTGAAAATTGAAAACTGAAAGTTGAAAATTGAAAACTGAAAACTGAAAATTGAAAACTGAAAATTGAAAACTGAAAATTGAAAATTGAAAACTGAAAATTTAAAATTGAAAACTGAAAATTGAAAACTGAAAGTTGAAAATTGAAAACTGAAAACTGAAAATTGAAAACTGAAAATTGAAAACTGAAAGTTGAAAATTGAAAACTGAAAGCTGAAAATTGAAAACTGAAAATTGAAAACTGAAAATTGAAAATTGAAATTCTGTTATTTTGATTTGAAGCTCGATCAACCGATTATAAACTTACGTGTTTAAGGCTCTCTACTAAATTGGCTGCCTAATCTACTTTGAAGCTCCACATCTTTGCTGAGGCCACCAAAAATATCAAATATCAAATATCAAATATCAAATATCAAATATCAAATATCAAATTTCAAATATCACATATCAAATATGAAAATATGAAAATTCGTAATTTTATTCAATGAAAAATCAATTTCAATTAATCGCTTATAAATTTTACCTGCGATTCCCGTCAATTCATAATTTATGATAAAAGCTTTTCCCACTTAGAGCAGCTGTGTCCGTGCTTAATACCAGAATATTTACTGAATGTATAAACTAATTTGTTTATTTTTAAACAAAGTCCTGAAGGACATTCGTAATGTTTCGCTAATTAAGAATTTTGATTGCTGCGACTTGTGCATTTCAAATATATTTTTAAGAGCTTCAATTCTCAATTCTCATTTTCGATTGATTGACCTAAAGTCAGTTACTAAGTTTAGTTCAATTGTTCAATTGTCTAATCGCTTGTCATATATTTGCCAAGTGTCCTTAGGCTAAAAGTCTCCCACTTCCACTTCCACTTACACTTACACTTCCACTTCCACCTCCACTTGAACTGTAACTGAGATTCCTCGACAATTTGAACAAAAGACACAAACGTTGCTCATACGCCATGTATGCCGTGTGTGCCATTTGGTGATTTAGGCCCTTTATTGTTGCAATTGATTGTGAGGCGATCAACAAATTGTTATTTGTTTAATGGCATTGCATTTTAATTGAGTTATTGTGCAGTTGAACACGCTAACAACAAGATATCCTTGGATGGACACAGACCACAGGAAGCTCAGGACTAAAGAAGCCGCATGTTTCATGGGACGAGTGCTACTGACGCATTGTGGCTTATCCTTGTTGTTGTTACACTTAAAACTCTTAAACGTACAAATGCACACATGCCGACTCACTCACACACTCACACACGCACACACACATACAGACGCACTAACCAACACGCAGATACGCACTCACGCACACGTTTAAAGCGTCATTATTAGCACAACACAATGTACACAGACACAGACACACGCACACTCGCAAGCCTACACACTTGCCCACTCACACACGCACACACTCGCACACGCACACACTCACACACTTAAACACTGGGAGATGAACGAGTCAACCATTATGACCACTTGCTGTGAGCTCATCGTTGGCCGGACGTCGTACTCTCGTGTTGACATACTTCTGCCAACAGTTGATCTTGTGGCCAACCGCAGGCATGCGGATTTAATCCATAAAGGATACGCACAACACACAGGCCCTCACACTAACACACACACACACACACACACTAACACACTCATTACAAATGCCCATGTGCTGTGTGTGTGGGCCTGTGAAATTTTAAGCACGTCCGTTTTGGTCTAACGAGACACGTTCCATTCTCCTGCCCCACCTCCCCCCTCCTCCCTACCCCCTGATTCCCTCCCCAGCCCCTCCCCTCACCAAACCCCTTATCGTCCCAGCGACGACTGTTGTTCTTGTTGTGTTGCTGCTGGTGTCTCAGTCAGCCTAAAAGTAGGCAACGTAATCTGTTGGAAAAATTTGTAGCCACAAACAAAGGCACACACACACACACACAAACACACAGGAGCACACACGTTGGCGCCCACATAGGCATTTTCAAAGTTGAGCAGCTTTTACTTGTATTAGTTTACAAATCACACGTAATAACAATTGACACAGACACGCCTATCTGCCCACCCACACACACACACCATTACTGTGCGACATTTTGTTTGGCTTTTGGGTTAATTAAAATATATATACACACACTCACACACACACACATACGCATCACACTTGCTCACACAAATAAAATGAATTCTGATTCCAACTCAACTTGCAATTAGATGAGGCATAAAATGTGGTCAACTGCGTGCGTGCATTTGCCTAGGTGTGTGTGTGCGTGTGCGTGTGCGTGCATCTGTGTGTTGTGTTGTGTGGCGACTTAACCGTAAACATTGCAAATTCCCTTTTTGCATAAAATTCATTTTTAATTTCATTTCATTTCGCCAGTGAAAATGATTAACGCTTGCTACACATGTTAAAAGTGTTGAATAAATAAATTAAAATCAATACGAAAACAAGTGAGAGACTGAGTGAGAGACGACACGGTCGCCGACGCACTGGATACCCTGCAGAGCGTTAGATGAGAGTCCTTAGCCGCAGGACTACTCCGAAGAGCTTGTTGGATAAAAGTCTAAGGCGGCGCAAAGACTTGAAACTTCACTCGAGGACAGCTGGAAGTAAGAGGTATTTATTTATACTTATATATATATGAGATCAATGTATGTATATATGTGTGTGTGCTTGTGTGTGTGTATGTGTGTGTGTGTGTGTATTTATTTCTGATAACTTTAAGCTTGAATCCTCTGATTCTTAAGTCTCTGCTGGCTGCTTACCTTTCCTCAGTCTACGTCTCTCTCTCTCTCTCTCTCTCTCTCTCTGTCTCTCTCTCTTTCTCTCTTTCTTTCTCTGTTTCTCTATTTCTTCTTCTTTTATTTTCTGCCATATCTGTCTACCACTGATCGCGTATATCCACTCGGGGCACTTCCTCTCCGTACAGGGAATGGAAAACAGAAATAACCACAAAAGCGCAGCTAAAAGTGTGTACATATATCTTTGTGTGCGTGGGCGTGTGTGTGTGCGTGTGTGTGTGTGTCAGTGCGTGTACGTGCGTGTATGGGACCATTTTAACATGCACATTATTACAATTAAAATTAATTTAATAATAAATTTCAAAATAATTGCAATGCACTCGCTTAAATAAACGTCAGGACTGTGCAAAAAGGCATGAAAAAACAATGCAAAATAAATACAAATAAATATGTAGGAAATATATATGATCATATATATATGTACATATGGCCATATACCGATATATGTTTATACAGCTATAAAACACTTCAGGCCTATGTACAACACCTTCCCGTTAAGTAAGTGTAAATATGTACATATAGAGACATACAAGGACAGAGTTGTGCATTCACCTCGCAATCTGCTCCGACTCCATGGAACGAAGCCAATAACCAATAATTAAAAATATCCATTTTATTCCTGCAGAACTTCGGGTCTTATTAACTGGACTATCGGGAATAAAAGATACGGAGGAATGAGGCTCAAATTGATGGCCATGGGAGGTGCTTTGGTAAGACATTTGAATGCCTCTGAAGATATATCATGTATAAGAATTATATTATTATTTATATTATTATTTATTATGTATTATTATTATTATTATTATTATTATTGTATATATTATCATATATTTTTATTATTTATTTATTTGATATAATAATATAAATATTAAATTTTTTATTTCATATCTGTTATAAGGATATATATTATATTTATACCTTATATAGAATCTGAGCTGTTCGTTAGGAAATTCAGAGAGAATTATTTCTCGAAGGCTTGAAATAAAATCGAGAAATAATTAGGAAAAGTTAAGGATAAAGATGGAAGCAGCGACTGAAATAGAGACGGGAATAGAGGCAATAGAGACAGTATTAAGGACGGGGATAGAGACACAAATAGAGACAGTAGTAAGGACGGGAAAAGAGATAGGTATAGAAAAAGAAAAGGATACAGAAATAGAGACAGAAATATAAATAGAAAAATAAAAAAGGAATAGGAATAAGTAAAGCGTTGAGATAAGGAATGATAATTTAAAAGAAAAAGGAGTAGAAACGGAGACACAAACAGAGACAGAGAATCCGAATGGGTGTAAGAGTGAGACAGATATAGGAACACAAAAAAATAATAACAGTAAATAAACAAATTAAGTTTCTCTTTAAAAAAATAAAAGAAACTGAAAGCAAAGAAGATGAGGACGGAGATAGAGAAGTAGATAGAAAAGAAGAGATAAAAAGAAATAAATAAGATTCAGATAAATTATTTTATAAATATTACTTTTATTTAAATTATTACAAAAAACATAATTAATTCTTGCTTTTATTAATTTAAGTATTATAAACATATTATAATTATACGCAGGGTAGTTAATATTTTTATTTATTTTTTTACTTTAGATTTTATTTTAATTTAAATTTTAATCTCGGTATAAAATCAGTTAATTAATTTAATTATTATTTATTGCTGCTGAATTTTTATTATTTTTATATTAATACCTTTTGTTATTTACGTAGTAATATTAAGGCAAAAAAATTATTAAAAATAATTTTATATTAAAATTTATTTATTTATTTATATATTTATTTTATTTTATTAAATTTTAAATTTTATTTTGAATTAAAAGCAATTTATTTATTTTTTGTGTATTTATTATTTATTTATTATGTGTACTAATATAACTTTTAATTTCTTTTTTTTTTACTAAGCTTGTATATATTTTTTTATTTAATATTTATATTATTTTTAATGTTTAGTTGCTTTTATTTAATACAATTTACTTATGGTATAAAAATCTTAGATTAAATAGCTTATATTTATTTATGCTTATTTTTTATTTACTTTATTATAGTAATTTAATTATTTTGCATTTATTTATTATCATAATATGTGTGATTCTATTTTTTATATTATAATTAAGTGAGTTGCAGCTGTCAGTGGGCTTCGCAGGGTATTCAATTTTTGAGGCAAAACTTTTTCTGCTGCATTTTTTTTTTTCACTCGACGTTTAAGTAAATGTGTTTTTGGGTGAGCGGGCGATTGCGTACGTGTGTGTGTGTGTGTGTGTGTGTGTGTGTGTGTGTGTGTGTGTGTGTGTGTGTGCATGCGTGCGCTTGTATGATTTCGGTAAATTCTGTTCTGTTCAACTTTTATTCTCGTGCTGTCTCTTTCGCTCGCGTTCTTTTTTTGGTTTCTGTTAATTTGTATGGAAAATCACTTTTTGCGAAAAACCCATTTAAAAATTACGCTGTTTTTATAAGGTAACAATGCATACAACAATTTACACACGCGCGCGATGCAAATTTGCATAACATTTGCCCGGGCAAACACACCCACACACACACACACACACACATATATATATATGTATATATATCTTTCATATATACGCAAGTACACACACACACACACACATGCATGTATATATATACCTAGATATAAATGAGTGTAGCGAGCAAAAGGATGTCACACACACACACACACACACACACGCACACACGCAGACACACAGCGTACGCACGCACACAGATAGACACACATTTAAGCCCAACTTCCCCCATTTGCAAATGTTTTGCCCAAGCGTATAAATTCACATAATAAGTCTGTGTCGGTGTCGGTGTCGGTACATCTCTGAATTCCGTGGATGCTGTGGCTGTTGATGATGCTGCTCCAGCACCTGCGTTTGCTTCTGCTCCTGTGCTTCCTCCAGCTCCAGCTCCTGCTCCTGCTCCTGCTCCCACTCCCCACTCCCCACTCCCCACTCCTCACATGCAGCTCGTGCTCTTATTTCTGCTCCAGCTCCTGCTGTTGTTTTTATCAGAAAGTTGATTCGCGACAGCGGCTAGAATGGGCCTGACAACGATATCATCCTCGTGCCGTCCCCCTTTCCCAGCCATCATCCTCCCTACCCCACCCCCACAGTCATCATCCTTTAGTCGCAGCACCATGACGTTGCTGGTGATGCTTCGAAATGCTTGATGATTGGAGTTTGCCTGGTAATGGTTCCTGATGGTTGGTAATGGGCAGTGTAATGACATGTGCAGCCTGGCCAGAATCGTTGTCTGCCTCCTGCCACCCACCAGTTACCCATCAGCCACCCATCAGCCGCCCACCAGTTACCCATCAGTCCACCCCTCAGTCACCCATCAGCCACCCCTCAGCCACCCCTCAGCCCACCAACTCACACATACCTCTCACCTCTCAGCTTCCAGCTCAGACCCACCTGCCTTACCCTCCAGGAGTGATTCTGCCCTTTGCCATCCTGTGCCCAACACAGACATCAGTTGCGGTTTCAAATATGGCAAAATTGTAAATGTTTTATTCTTCATCTGTGTGTGAGAGTGTAATTGTGTGTGTGTGCGGTGTGTGTGTGTGTGTGTGTTTGGACTGCAAAGTTGTGACATCTGCCATCTCTCCTATCATTGTTGTTGCCTTTGTTGCTGTTGTCGCTTGTTGGTTTATTGTAAATTACTGGCTATAAATTAAAATAACACACTCGCTAAATGTGTAATCAAAGTTGGACTCCCCCCGAACCCTGACCCCGCCCGCACCCACCCACCCCTCTCCGCTGGCAGCGGGCAGCAGTCAAATGGTTTGTTTATAAATTTGCTTATTTTGATAATAAATTAAATAAATGAACCTAACAAATGGACGGTTCAGAAATCATTTGCCAAATTGATAAGTCAATTATCCTGCATAAGTGAGGCCTTTCATACAGCAAAGTCCTTCCGCACGAATATTCAATCAATAAACTGCCTGCCATCCTTTGAATACGAAACCAACTATCGAATTATTGTCTTAGTTTCGGAATAGGAAATTCTTTTCAAATATTTAAGGCTCAGGGATAAGGATTAGTTTTGTCCTTCGAGTTGTAAATAACAATTGTATGTCCTTTCGCCAGCAGTGAGAACAGGACACACACTTTAATCCTTCAAAGTAGCTGCACTTTATATATGATTTATGGTTATTTGATATGATTTATTGGAAGCACCTCGCCTCAGGTGATTGAGCAGTTTGCGAGTCTCCTCTTAGTTACAACTCAATTACAGGCCTCCATTCGTTCTGATGATGCTGATGTTCAAGGTTCAGCTTCCAGATGAATAAATCACTTACTCATACGTATGGATATTGGTATATATTAAATACCAACAAGTATATTAATGAGCTTTAATACTAACGCCTCTCATTTCTGATTCTATTTCTACAGCCAAAGGTCGCCCACAAGTTCGGAGAACTTTTATTCTCGGAGTTGACGGTAAGCGATTCATTAACAAATCGATCAATCGCTCAATCGATCTATCAATCGATCAATCGATCAATTGATCAACTGATCCACAGATCATCGCACGATATTGAAAACTCAATTAATACCGAATCAATTAACTTGCGAAGCTGTCGCCAGGTTGCGAGTTAATCTCTGACTAATTTGTTATTTATTCAAGTGAATCAATCGAGTCGCTCCAAGTGTTAGATAGATCGATATCTCGTATAATTCCGATGACTATTGATTATTAAAATATGTATTACTTAGACGCAGTGATTAACGCAGTTCCTTGAATCGTTTAGCTTTCACGTCGCTCACAACTGGCGACTTTACGAAAGTTTTGTAATCTCCAAGTGACTTCCCATTCAGGACTCAACTTTCATCGATTAACCAACTCATGATATATTCATCCGGAGTTTCCGCAGCTCAAAGTTTCGCTGTGATTTTTCAGTTTTAGTTGCCACTAAGTTAAAGCAGCCCATGGACTGGGAACAATTACCAACAACATTTACATCCACAGCCACATCCACAGGCGTGGGCACAGATAAAGGGGCATAGACACACGCACACTCACTCACTCACTCACTCACTCACTCACTCGCTCTGCCTCCAGCCACAGTTACAGACTCAACAATCTGCAACAGACTCCTGAGAACTTCCCACACCGATGGGGCACCTCATGCTTTTTGTTTCATCTTTTGTTGGCGGCGAAATTGCGTTGAATGTTACCTGCCATTTGGCAGCGCATACAACAGCAGCGGGAAATGGGAATTGAATGTGTGTGTGTGTGTGTGACTGTGTGTGTGTGTGTGTGGGAGTCTGAACTGGAGTCGAGCAGTGCCGCGTCCCCGCACATTAAGTAAATGCCCGCCTATGTGCTACTACATAGAGGTCTATATGCATATGCAAGGCTCCGTTATTGCGTCTATGGAAGCTCAGTCAAAGGACAACAGACAGCAGACAACAGACAACAGGCTAAAGGTGCTCGGTGCTCGGTGCTCGGTGTTCGGTGCTCGGTGTTTGGTGCTTGGTCCTTGGTCCTCGATGCTAGGTGCCTTGTGTTCCTTTGGCGTTTATTTGTTGCCCGTTTGGGTTTTGGTTTGTTTGTTTGCCTGACTGTTGGCTGCCAGTCAGCCCACCACCAGCGCCCACTCACCGCCCTCCGTTTGCCTTCCCCTACCGTCGACTACAGCCTGCCGCCCGCTACACGTCGCCCCAGTGACTGCCTCACTCTATGGCTGGATCCTTGCTACATCCTCGCAGCCACAACAGCAGCAACTTTTCCATTAAATCTTCTGTCTGTCCGTTTGTCCGTCCGTTTCTCTGTCCGCTTGTCCGTCCGTTAGTCTGTCCGCTTGTCTGTCCGTTAGTCTGTCCGCTTGTCTGCCCGTTCTTCTGTCTATTCTCTGGTCTCTGAACCTTTTCAATGTGTGTTTTAAGCGTTCCCTTTAACTTGGCCTGATGTTTGCCATTGTCATTGTCTAGACTCTTGCCTCCCACTCCTCTGCCCCAGGTCTTCTTTCTGCTTTCTCCTTTTGCCTTTCTCCTTTCTTCTTTCTCCTTTCTTCTTTTTTTTTCGATCTCTTCCCTCTCCAAACCTTTACGGCTCTTCTTCATTGGCGCTGCCCAAACTGCGTATGCGCAATATTTGGCAAGGACAAACTTAAAATAATCATACGCAACGTTGTACGTTGAGTAAAAATGTAAGCCCTTTACCCTCCCTCCTCCCTCCTCCCCCTTGTCTCACATCCAACTTTATTTTATTTTTTATTTTAATTTTTTGATTCTGATTTCTTTTTCTTTTCCCTGCTTCTTTCTGCCGGAGTTCAAAGCTCGCAATGCACAAATAGATCCCAGCAACACTCAAATGCCCAAATGTCGAGGCAAGTCCTTTGTATTTATATTTGCATTTGCATTTGTATTTGTCTATAAATAAACGAGTTGTCATTCTCCCCTTATTCCCCTCATTTCCCCATTCCATTCTCCTCCTCCTCTACATCCTGGTGTTCGTTGTCCTTGTCGCTGTCGTTGTCCTGTCTGCTGCTGTTGCCGTTGTCTCCTCTTTGTATTTGTTGACATGTAATTGCAACTAAATATTTTAAATTGCTTTAAAATAAAGCGTTAGCAGCTCCGCCCCTTCCCCTCCACCTCCACCTCCTCCAGCTCCTGCTCCTGCTCCTGCTCCTGCTTCGCTCGTGCCCGCCCATATTCTGGCGTCGACTGCTGCTCACCCAAAAGGTTATGCAAATGACAAAGTTTCCTCGCAACTCGCAGGATGCGCACACCGTTTCGTGGCGATGCGGAAGGAGGAGGAGCTGCTGTAGGGGCTGGTGGAGCTGGTGGGGCTGGTGGGGCTGGAGGATGCTGCGGTGGCGGGTGAGGATGTTGCATGCAACGTTTGAGTAAATAACATACATAAAACTCGTATTTATACACAGCATACGTGTAAACACTGAGCACGACAAGAAGCAGGAGCAGGAGCAGGAGCAGGACCAATGGCAGGAGGGAACAGGTGCGGATGTGTATAGGGAATGCACGACAGTCGAGTCCTGCAGGAGCATCAGAGCATCAATGCAATTTCTGTTTGCATTTCACATTCAGCTGCGTGTTGATGTCGGGATACCTGTACCCTACCATCTGTATGTTTGTGTGTGTGTTCGTGTGTGTGTGTGTGTTTGCGTTTGGGTGTCAGTGTGTGAGTGTGAATGATTTTGTGCATGTATGCATACCTGGGCGTGCATATACATATGTGTGACAGCGTGTGCTTGTGTACCGATATATGTAAATGCTTTTATCAACGGCAATCGTTAAATATGAAGTAATCACATTGAGAAATCGGAGTGCCGACCGGCAAATATCCTGTAAAGAGGCCAGCAGTGTGTGCATCTACGGCCGCTGCCTGTAAAGGATATACAGTTGGGTAAGTAGTTCTTCTTTCTGTATATAATATATATCATGTTTGAGGTTGCAGGTACTACGAAGGGAAAGGACTAAATGCATAGAGCATATGAATGATCCAAGTTTGCGCTTTAATTTCATCCTTGCCAGTTGAGTATCCTTTAGTCGAGCCTTTAATCAGATTGTGATTTTTTAAATGATTTTATCTTTTTAAATGATTTTCTATTGAAAGCGCTCTTTGGGGAAGGCTTTTATTGGCGGCACTTTAAGACTTTAATTATGGCTGTAATAACTTGCATGCGATATCCTTTGTACACAGAGTATCCTGTAATTCAATTGAAGTTCTTTATGCATACAGAATGTTTTGGAATTATTTAAGATGCTTTTGCAAGAACTCGAACTGATTGAAATCATTATTTAAGTCTTATATTCCCTTCAATATTACTTAAATTCAATACCAAAGGATAAATACAAAGTGTCCTTGAACACAGCTCCGCTTGTGTGTACTATTCTCCAAGGATCAAGCTTAAAGTAACTTGAATACAGCATGTGGACTACCCCACCCTTCCAGGACTTAAGTGCCCTTGGAAGAATAATCTTAGTGACAAAATTATACACGATATTTAAAATATCTATTCAGAGCCGATAACTATCGAAACTATCGAATACTTCTTCATATCGATAAGGACTATAACTCAAGGACACGCTGTGAATTTAATGTCGTCTTGTATATCAGTTCATTTATCTACGAAACGGGAATATCCAGATTGATATCAACTAAAGGTGCAAGCAGGACGAAGAATGGTAAGAAGGATTATCCTTCAAGCTACTCTGGCTGTGCTATTTTTTCCCTAACTAAGCCAGTTACCGATGCAGAACCAGAATAATAAAAGAGTGGCAGGAGCTGAGGCAATACGACAATAACTACTGCAGCAGGATTAAGTAATGAAAAGGAGAAACGATAAGCTGGAAAGGATTAACTGAGTAGAGCTGGCTTATGATATCCTTGCACTAATCAAATCATTCATCACTTGAACTAATTAAGTTAGCAGATTTGAAATCGTTAATCTAGTCAGTGGCAACAACGAACATGGGAAGTGCCAGTGTGGCGAATTAAGGATATCGCCATCAGACCTTAATTGAAGGATTAATTGAATAATCAAATGAGGACTTGTAATATCCTAAATATTATCAAATATGAGAGCTGAGAATATTCGATTCTCGGCTTTTCAATATGATACACAGAAACATTACTCAAGGATAACAACAAAGGACAAATTATTTAAAAAACAAGCAAAACGTGAAAGGACACGTGCTTACACTTAACTTTACAATTTCACGTAAAGCCAAGCCATTTAAATAAATTATTTAAATTATTTCTCTGTTCCGCAAAGGATACTTTTCAGGATTTTTATTAGTTGGCAGGATATTTAAATAGCTTAAGTTTTCCTTTAGTTTAGTTGTTATTTTAATTCTTAATTGTTATTGTTAAGTTATTTATTATGTATTCATTAAGTTTTTTGGTCAACATCTAAAATCACAAGGACGAATTTCAACGACTTTCCAAAGGACTCGTCAAGATTAAAGGATAATTGGACAACAATAAGCCATTTATTTCTGTACCTAAATGTCTTCGGTCTGAATATTCGAATTTGAAAGGATCTACGATATTTTTGAGTCGAAGCACATCCGGATAGTCCTTCATCTGGCGGGGTTACGACGAATAATATATAAATATATATTAATACATTGTTGTTGTTGTTGTTGCTGTTGTCCTTTGTGTTGTAGCTGTTAATGCTGTTAATGTTGTTGTATGTGTTTTGTTGTTGTCGTCGTAGCTGTGTTTTTGCTGCAGATGTAGATATGTTGTCGTTGTTGTAATTTTGTTGTTGTTGTTGTCGTTGAAGATGTGTTGTTGCTGTTGCTTTGTTGTTGTAGAAGCTGCGTTGCAGCTGTACTGTTGTTGCTGTTACTGCGTTGTTGTTATTATTATTGTTGTAGCTACGTTGTTGTTGTTATGTCGTTGCTGTTGTTATAGATGTGTTGTTGTTGTTGTAGCTGTGCTGTTGTTGTAGCTTTATTATTGTTGTTGTAGCTGCGATGCTGCTGTTGTTGTAGCTATGTGTTGGTGTTGTAATTTTGTTGTTGTTGTTGTTGTTGTAGCTGTGTTGTTGTAGTAGCTTTGTTGTTGTTGTAACTGTGCTGTTGTTGTTGTTGTAGCTGTGCTGTTACAGTGTGGTTGTTGTTATTATGGATGTGTTGTTGTTGTTGTAGCTGTGTTGTTGTAGTTGTTGTTGTTGTAGCTGTGTTGTTGTAGTTGTGGTTGTGTTGTTGTTGTTGTTCTTCGAACGCACAAGTCAAAGAAAAATATTGAAAAAACAGTAAAAGGACAATATCTTATAAACTACCAGGACGATTTGAATGTCCTTTGGCTAGCTTAGAGTCCTTCTGATCCCTGCTCGTATGATAATGAGTTTGACAGGATCAAAAAGGATATGGCTGAGATATTGACATAAATTCTGTGGCAAAGATATGCTTATATATCAGGTCCTGAAAGGATATTCGTCCGTTTGAATCCTAAAACAAATATAAAACGATCTAGGCTACCTTCTGGCGAAAGGACATCTCAATAGTCTTTTTGCTGACGAAGTTACGGCGGATTTACGAAATAAAGGACCATTTTTCCATACTTATGCCTGCAAAAAATATCGATTATTTGTTGTGTTTGTTGTTGTTATTGTAGTATCTGTGTTGTTATTGCTGTAACTGTTTTGTTGTTGTTGTTGTTGTAATTGTAGCAATGTTGTTGTAGTAGCTGTGTTGCTGTTGTTACTGTGTTGCTGCTGCTATTGTTGTTGTAATTTTGTTGTTGTTGTACTTGTGTCTATGTTATTGTAGTAGCTGTGTTGTTGTAGCTTTGTTGTTGTAGCTGTGCTGTTGCTGTTGTTGTTTTGGATGTGTTGTTGTTCTTGTAGCTGTGCTCTTGTTGTTGTAGCTGCGATGTTGTTGTAGTTGCGATATTGTTGTTGTTGTAGTTAATGTTTTTGTTGTAACAACAACACTAACAACACTAACAAAAACAATAACACTAGCAACAAAACTAACAACAACACCAACAACACTAACAACAACACTAACAACAACACGTACAATACTAACAACACTAACAAAAACAACAACACTAACAACACCAACAACACCAACAACACTAACAACAACTCAAACAACACTAACAACAACACTAACAACAACACTAACAAAAACAATAACAACAACACTAACAACGCTAACAACGCTAACAACGCTACCAAAAACAACAACACTAACAACAAAACTAACAACAACACTAACAACACCAACAACACTAACAACAACACTAACAACAACACCAACAACACTAAAAAAGACAACAACACTAACAACAACACCAACAACACTAACAACAACACCAACAACACTAACAACAACACCAACAACACTAACAATAACACTAACAACACTAACAAAAACAACAACACTTACAACACTAACAAAAACAACAACACTAACAAAAACACTGACAACAACACTAACAACACTAACAAGAACAAACAACACTAACAACAACACAAGCAACACTAACAACAACAACAACAACACTAACAACAACACTAACAACGCTAACAACACTACCAAAAACAACAACACTAACAACAACACTAACAACAACACGTACAACACTAACAACACTAACAAAAACAACAACACTAACAAAAACACTGACAACAACACTAACAACACTAACAAGAACAAACAACACTAACAACAACACCAACAACACTAACAACAACACCAACAACACTAACAACAACACCAACAACACTAACAACAACACCAACAACACTAACAATAACACTAACAACACTAACAAAAACAACAACACTTACAACACTAACAAAAACAACAACACTAACAAAAACACTGACAACAACACAAGCAACACTAACAACAACAACAACAACACTAACAACAACACTAACAACGCTAACAACACTACCAAAAACAACAACACTAACAACAACACTAACAAAAACAATAACAACAACACTAACAAAAACACTAACAACACTAACAACACTAACAACACTAACAACACTAACAAGAACAACAACACTGACAACAACACAAACAACAACACTAACAACAACACAAACAACACTAACAACACTAACAAAAACAACAACACTAACAAGAACAACAACACTAACAACAACACTAACAAAAACAATAACAACAACACAAACAACACTAACAAAAACAACAACACTAACAAGAACAACAACACTGACAACAACACAAACAACAACACTAACAACAACACAAACAACACTAACAACACTAACAAAAACAACAACACTAACAAGAACAACAACACTAACAACAACACTAACAAAAACAATAACAACAACACAAACAACACTAACAAAAACAACAACACTAACAACAACACAAACAACAACACTAACAACAACACAAACAACACTAACAACACTAACAAAAACAACAACACTAACAAGAACAACAACACTAACAACAACACTAACAACAACTCTAACAACATCATTTACAAGAACAACAAGAACAACTTTAAATCATATAGCTTTGTTGTTTTTGTAATGGAGAAAAACAAAAACAACAATGAAAATATTTTCCAAGGAAAACCATGAAAAAAATGCTCAAAAATCTAGAAAAGGACGATATATCGGAAACTGTAAGGACGATTTTGATGTCCTTTGGCAGCAATGTAGTCCTGGCTTTTCCGGTTCTTATGACATTTAACTTGTCAGGATATGTAAGGATGCGGTCAAATTATTACGGTTTTTTTCGTAACATAAATGTGCTTAGATCTCGGGTCCTGTAAGGACTTTCGTCCTTTTTATAACTGAAATATATGTGGGAGGACCTCATCTATCTTAATGTGAAAGGATATTCTGATTGTCCCTAAAATGGCTGAGATACAGGCAGTTTACAAATTTAAGGACCTTTTTCCATGCATTTGCCTTCAAAAATTTTTCACCATTGTTGTTGTTTTTCTTCTTGATGTTTATGTGTTTGTTGTTGTTTCTTATTAAGAGCTATTATTATTTTTATTGTTGTTGCATGTTTTTGTTGTTGTTGTTTTGCTGCTCGTGCTTATGAAATTGCTGTAGATTTTGTTGTTGTTGTTACACTTGTTGTACTTGATGTAGTGTTGTTGCTGTAGTTTGTGTAGGAATAGCGGTTATTGTAGTTGTTGTTGTTGTTGTTGTTGTTGTAGTTGTTGTATCTGTTGTTGTTGTTGTTGTTGCATTTGTTGTAGTAGTTGTTTTTGTAGTTGTTGTAGTTGTTGTAGTTGTTGTTATAGTTGTTGTAGTTGTTGTAGTTGTTGTAGTTGTTGTAGTTGTTGTAGTTGTTTTAGTTGTTTTAGTTGTTGTAGTTGTCTTAGTTGTTGTGTATGTTGTAGTTGTTGTAGTTGTTGTAGTTGTTGACACCAGCACTGTCAAAAACACTGACAACAACATTGACAACAACACTAACAACAACAATAACAACAACACTAACAACAACACTGACAACAACAATAACAACAACAATAACAACAATACTAACAACAACACTAACAACAACAATAACAAACAACACTAGCACTAACACTAACAACAAAAATATATACAACAACAAGAAGCAACAACAAAAATATTAGCGACACACAAACAGAAACAACAACAAACACACTTACATCAAATGAAAAAAGCAACAACAATGGGAAAAATTTTTTGAAGGCAAAAGTAAGGAAAGAGGGTCCTGAAATCACTAAATTGTCTGTATCTCAGTCATTTTCAGGACAATCAAGATTTCCTTTCGCATGTAGATAGGTGAGACCGGCCAACATATATTTCAGTTATAAAAAGGACGAAAGTCCTTACAGGACCTTAGATGGAAGCATTTTTCTGCTACGAGAAAAACCGGTATATCTCGGCCGTATCCTTACATATCCTGACACGTAAAGTGTTACAAAATCCGGAACAACAAGGACTACAATTCTGCCAAAGGACATCGAAATCGTCCTTATGGCTTCTGAATTATCGTCCTTTTTGTGATTTTTTATCAATTTTGCCATGGTTTTCCTTGCAAATTTTTTCCCTTGTTGTTTTTGTTTTCTCACATTACATGTTTTTGTTAGTGTTGTTGTTAGTGTTGTTGTTATTGTTGTTGTTAGTGTTGTTGTTAGTGTTGTTGTTATTGTTGTTGTTAGTGTTGTTGTTATTGTTTTTGTTAGTGTTGTTGTTATTGTTGTTGTTATTGTTGTTGTTAGTGTTGTTGTTAATGTTGTTGTTATTGTTTTTGTTATTGTTTTTGTTAGTGTTGTTGTTAGTGTTGTTGTTATTGTTGTTGTTAGTGTTGTTGTTATTGTTTTTGTTAGTGTTGTTGTTATTGTTGTTGTTATTGTTGTTGTTAGTGTTGTTGTTATTGTTGTTGTTAGTGTTGTTGTTAATGTTGTTGTTATTGTTTTTGTTAGTGTTGTTGTTAGTGTTGTTGTTATTGTTGTTGTTAGTGTTGTTGTTAGTGTTGTTGTTATTGTTGTTGTTAGTGTTGTTGTTATTGTTTTTGTTAGTGTTGTTGTTATTGTTGTTGTTATTGTTGTTGTTAGTGTTGTTGTTAGTATTGTTGTTATTGTTGTTGTTATTGTTGTTGTTAGTGTTGTTGTTAGTGTTGTTGTTATTGTTGTTGTTATTGTTTTTGTTAGTGTTGTTGTTAGTGTTGTTGTTGTTGTTGTCAGAGTTGTTTTTAGTATTGTTGTTATTGTTTTTGTTAGTGTTGTTGTTAGTGATGTTATGAGTATTGTTGTTACTGTTGTTCTTAATGTTGTTGTTTTTGTTGTTGTTAGTACAACATCTGCAGCTGTTTTCTTGTTGTTGTATTGTTGTAGCTGTGCTGTTGTTGAAGCTAAGTTGTTGTTGTTGTTGTTGTAGTTATTGTTTTTGTAGCTGTGTTGTTGTGGTAGCTGTGTTGTTTAAGTTGTTGTTGTTGTTGTAGCTGTGTTGTTTTAGTTGTTGTTGTTGTAGTGTATTGTTGTAGTTGTTGTTACTGTAGCTGCGTTGTTATAGTTGTTGTTGTTGTGGCTGTGTTGTTCTAGTTGTTGTTTGTAGTTGTTGTTGTTGTAGTTGTTTTTGTTGTAGCTGTGTTGTTGTAGTTGTTGTTGTTGTAGCTGTTGTTGTTGTTGTTGTTGTAGCTTGTTCGTTAGTGTTGTTGTAGCTGTTGTTGTTAGCTGTTGTTGTTGTTGTAGTTGTGCTGTTGTTGTAGTTGTTGTTGTTGTAGCTGTGTTGTTATAGTTTTTGTTGTTGTAGCTGCGTGTTGTTGTTGTAGTTGTGTTGTTGTTAGTGTTGTGCTGTGTTGTTGTTATAGTTGTTGTATTGTTGTAGCTGTGCTGTTGTTGTAGCTTTGTTATTGTTGTTGTAGATGTGATGTTGTTGTTGTTGTAGCTATGTGTTGGTGTTGTAATTTTGTTGTTGTTGTTGTAGTTGTAGCTGTGTTGTTGTAGTAGCTTTGTTGTTGTTGTTGTTGTTGTTACTGTGTTGCTGTTGTTGTTTTTGTTGTTATAACTGTGTTGTTGTTGTTGTTGTTGTTGCTGTAGCTGTGATGTTGTAGTTGTGGTTGTCGTTATTATAGATGTGTTGTTGTTGTTGTAGTTGTGTTGTTTTTGTTGCTGTTGTAGCTGTGTTGTTGTAGTTGTTGTTGTGTTACTGTTGTTGTTGTTCTTCGAACGCACAAGTCAAAGAAAAATATTGAAAAAACAGTAAAAGGACAATATCTTATAAACTACCAGGACGATTTGAATGTCCTTTGGTTAGCTTAGAGTCCTTCTGATCCCTGCTCGTATGTTAATGAGTTTGACAGGATCAAAAAGGATATGGCTGAGATATTGACATAAATTCTGTGGCAAAGATATGCTTATATATCAGGTCCTGAAAGGATATTCGTCCGTTTGAATCCTAAAACAAATATAAAACGACCTAGGCTATCTTCTGGCGAAAGGACATCTCAATAGTCCTTTCGCTGACGCAGTTACGGCGGATTTACGAAATAAAGGACCATTTTTCCATACGCCTGCAAAAAATATCGATTATTTGTTGTGTTTGTTGTTGTTGTTGTAGTATCTGTGTTGTTATTGTTGTAACTGTTTTGTTGTTGTTGTTGCAATGTTGTTGTTGTTGTAATTGTATTTATGTTGCTGTAGTAGCTGTGTTGTTGTTGTTGTTGTTGTTGTTGAATCTGCGATGTTGTTGTTGTTGTAATTTGATTTTTGTTGTTGTATCTGTGTTGTTGTAATTGTGGGTGTGTTGTTGTAGCTGCGATGTTGTAGTTGTAACTGTTTTGTTGTTGCTATTCTTGCTGTTGTTGTAATTGTAGATAAGTTGTTGTTTCAGCTGATTTGTTGTTGTAGATATGTTGTCGTTGTTGCTGTTGTTGTTTCCGTTGTTGTTGTAATTGGAGCTATGTTGTTGTAGTAGCTGTGCTGTTGTTGTCGTCGTTATATCTGTAGCTGTGTTGTTGTTGTTGTTTTCTTTATTATAATTGTTATTGTTGATGCTTTTTGAAAGCACAAATCAAGGAAAAATGTTGAAAAGAACATTTAAAGGACATTATAAGCTACTGGGCCAATTGGGTTGTCCTTGGGCCAGCTTAGAGTCCTCTTTAGTTCCTGCAGTTGCTTTTCTTATATATATATTAATTTTTTGCTTTTGTTGTTTATGTTTGCATGTATTTATTTTTGTTTTGCTTTTGTGTTTCATTTTATTTTAATTTTCGTTTCTGCCTTTGATTTTAGTTTTGATTTTGGGTTTGCTTTGGTTTAATTGTTGTTTGCATTAAAGCTAATTTCAATATTTGAGTTAGGATTGTTGTTGTTGTTAATTAAAGTATTAATGGAGAAGGAGAAGGAGAAGGAGAAGGAGAAGGAGAGGAGAAGGAGAGAAGAAGGAGAAGGAGAAGGAGAAGGAGAAGGAGAAGGAGAAGGAGAAGGAGAAGGAGAAGGAGAAGGAGAAGGAGAAGGAGAAGGAGAAGGAGAAGGAGAAGGAGAAGGAGAAGGAGAAGGAGAAGGAGAAGGAGAAGGAGAAGGAGAAGGAGAAGGAGAAGGAGAAGGAGAAGGAGAAGGAGAAGGAGAAGGAGAAGGAGAAGGAGAAGGAGAAGGAGAAGGAGAAGGAGAAGGAGAAGGAGAAGGAGAAGGAGAAGGAGAAGGAGAAGGAGAAGGAGAAGGAGAAGGAGAAGGAGAAGGAGAAGGAGAAGGAGAAGGAGAAGGAGAAGGAGAGATCTTAAGAGAGATACAGAAGAAGACAAACATGGATGAAATATTGGATGTGGTGGCTGCGTGAAGCGCAGGACTTTCAAGGATTCTGCAGGATGCTATTCATATGTTGCCGCGGAATCTCCTTCATTCTCAACCTGAGGAATAATGTAATTATTTATCTGAGTTGATCTGGAATATGGGTGGAATTGCAATTAAAGCTGTTTAATAGGCGATTAGCGGATACTGGCATTTAGCCAGTTAGTTAGTCACAGACTAAGTTAGTTAGTTAGTTATTTATATATGCATAATTAATGTCAAACATGCGCAGTGCCTGAGTTGTCGAGTCGCCAAGTCGTCGAGTTGGCGCTGTAATTAACACCAAAACACCCAGCGAACATGTCAGCAGTCACTTAAAGCGAATCCAACGCAACGCGAAGACCTTCAATCATCAATCAGTCAAGTGATCAATCATTGGATTGCATTTTTTTGATATTGTTGTTGCTGCTGCTTGGATTCTTGTTGTTGTTGTTGTTGTTGGCGAGTTGGGGAAACCCGTTTGGATCGCGACTTCGATGACAACGGCATTGGCCACATTCCCCACTCAACTCGCTGCCCCACGAGTCCGCCGCCTCAGTGAGAATTGGCAGGCGACGATCATTTGGAGTCTTGAATAGTCACCAATAACCGATGACAGTTATTCCCATCTATCCATATATCTATGGCTGCTCCTGTTCCCCATTCGCATCCTAATCGCACGATTTGGTGTAAGGCAAACGGAAGGAGGAAGGCAAAACAGAAGCGGGAAAAAAGATGCACTTGCTCTTAATTAATTAGGCGCGTGCGCTAATTGTTGAGTGTCCTGTTTGTTGTTGATGGCTTGTTGCTGTTGTTGTTGTTGTTGTTGTTGTTGTTGCTCTTGCTCTTGATGTTGTTGTTGCTGATGCTGCTGCTGCTGGTTGTTTGTTGTTTGCAATTAGCCTTAACATGCGCTTTGGCGCCTGCGCCACTGAAACCTGTTTCCTGGCGGGGAAACCAAGTGCGAGCGAGACAGATAGCGGGCATCGAAAGGAGCTGGAAAGTCGAGAGAAGGACAGGCCCCAAGGAGGTGTGCAAGAGCGAGAGCGAAAGCGAAAGAGAGTGAAAGAGCTTTGACATATATCAACGCTCAATGGCATAAAATTAATTAACAAAATTAATAAAACATTTTTCAACAGCAGCAGCAGCAGCAGCAACAACAACAACAACAACAACAACAGCAACAAACAACTATAACAACAACAATAAAAACATTAACTTAAGCATCCAGCGAGAATTATTAATTAACTCGGCCGCTTTCAGTGGCTGCTGCCATGAACAACGCGTCACCAACTGGCAGGTCCTCGATGCACCACCCGCTGCCCCCCGCTGCTCTTGAATCCTTTGCCACTCCAATCCCCAAACTCCGTTCGCCGTCCTCCATCCTGCATCGTCGTGCGTTATACAATAATTAAGTTTTCAGCACCTGCGTGTGCGCCGACTTGGAGCTGCAGCTGCTTTGCCATCGCCTTCGCATTGGACACTCGCAGTCACTAAGGCAGGACCGCTGCGGGTACTTGGGCGCCAGCTAAAGAAGTTACGCATATTACTTACATTTTTTATTTACCATCGGGTTATAAATTTAAAAGTAGAAAATGTAAAACTAAAAAAAAAAAATAGTCGAAAAATCTTAAACAAAATATTTAGTTTTTAACTTAATTTAAAAATGCAATAAAAATAAGAATATCTCAACAAAATTTTAAATATTGAATAAAATAAGGTTAGTTGTGGGAAATATATACTAAAAAATCGAAAAATAAGTTATTGTGGATTTAATGATTAAAATAGAGGATTTAAATGAAGCCTTTGACACAAAAGATATCTATAATATATGATTTATTAACATATCTAAAAATATATAAATAATACATATTTTTATTTAAAAACGGAATGTTATGAAAAGTGTTTAATTGTTAGTAAATACTTCTTGATTATTGAGTTATTGATTAATTGCTTGTAAGCACTTAATTTTAAGTTATTTTTTGAATTTACCTTAAGTTGAAAATTTGGGCCCACTTGATGCCCTCGATGCGCTCCTGATGTGTTATCCAAAAACTGTCGCTTGATCAGTTGCATGCCACTGTTGGCAACTGTGGCAACTGTGGCGCATGTTTGGGCCATTTTACAAGCATAGCCAGTTTCAAATTTCATTCCTGTTGCCATTTCCCTGCTGCCCGCCTCACGCCTCCCGCAACCCGCAATCCTCAACCCGCACGTCCCTCGCTCCACTGACCGCTAACCGTCGCCTTACCATTTAAGACCTGGTAAGTCGGCAATTGTGCAGCTTGAAGTTGAACGTTGCAGCTTCGCAGACATCGCTGGCGTCGCTGGCGTCGCTGCCATGCAAACGGGGCGACGTCGCAGCATTACACGGCGTGCGTGTGTCTGTTGACGTGTTGTTGCACATGCGCATTAACCCGGCCACAAATTGTAATTACCACAACGCATTACAACATAATTCCCAATTGAGTCCCTGCACTCCTTTCGCATATTTCGGGTGTGAATTTAATGATACGGAAGGCCAAGCGGCACGACGGGATCGCCAGCTCACCAGCAGTTCACCAGTTCGATAGCTCGACAGCCGGATGGATGGATGGACGGATGGATGGATGGCTTGGCTATGCGGTGCAAAGAAAGTTCGCTCCAATTGCCATGACTAACTGAACTTAACCGAACCGAAGCGAAGTGAAGGGCATCACTCAAAGGAACGCGCCGATCCTCCGGTAATAACATAATAGCCCGAAATATTGTTTTGGCATTGGAATTCAATTAGCAGACAGCAGTTAACTCATACGTGAAAGGTTCCACTGATGCCGCCATCGGATCCATCTTCTTCTATAACACGCTTCTCACTCTTGTTCTCCTTTTGCTTTGTTGTTGCTGTTCTTCTTCTTCTACCTCTCTTCTTCTTCCTCATCTCCTTCTTCTTCTTCTTCTTATGCTTCTTCTAGTTGTTGTTGTCGCTCAGTTTGCTCTCCAGTGGCCACATCCACTTTGAGGTCAATAGTTTTTTGCAAATTGCTGTTTGTTGTTTGTCGTTGTTTTGAGCAACCGGCTCAGGTTCGCCCCGATGGCGTTTGTTCCCGTTCCCGCTCCCGTTCCCGTTCCCGCTCCCGTTCCCGTTCCCGTTCCCACTCCCGTGCCCGTCCCCTTTCCCCACTTCCCTTTCCACAGTCCGCTAGCTACTTCCCACTCCTCGGTCACCAGTCTGATCCTCTCTCCATCTCTCTGTCTCTATCGTCATAGTTACTGTCCCTATTCCTGTCCCTGCACTTGAGCCGTTGACCAGTTTGAATTCTCTGAGCGTCTGCTCTCCGAGCCCGTCCAAACACACGTGCAGGCGACCAGTTTGGCTACCTCCGTGGCAAACGTGGTCTCCAGACAAATTGCCCGGCCTCTCCTCGTGGCTCATGACCAACTGGACTGGACCCTCCTCCCCAGCAGATGCCATCAGGTGTCGACTGTTTTGTCAGCTATATTTGCGTTTGGGCCCACTAAATGCCAATGGTCTGTACTTGGACTCAATAGAACCTAAACCTGATTGTCAAAATAAGCCAGATCCGGATTTCCATTTTTAACTCCTCTCAGCCTTCTTATCGAAAACGAGTTCGTTATGTGTGTTCCTATCGATCCTGTGTATCGATTTTAACATCTCCTTCACATCTCAATTTTACGTAGTGTTTCATGTTCATAATTGGAAATGAACACAATAAAAATAAAAATTATAATAATTAAAAAGTAATGATTCAATTTTATAAGTTAAATACCCAAAAACATGTCCAATTAATTTAAACTTGATTTGTTATTAAACTGAAGGATATCACGGGAGGCTATGGCAGTTAATATTAGATTACAAATTAGAGGATAAATGAGGAAAGGGCGAAAAGAGAGAAGAGAAGGAGAGGAAGAATAAGGTAAAAATATATTATTAATTCTAAAATAATTAATTATATAGAAAGATGGATATAAATCGATACTTTGCTGATCTCGGGTAATAAATCGCTTAGAGAAGCAATTGAGATGAATCAGATCCCATTTACCTCAGTCCTTAATACCTATTAAGGACTGAGGTAAATGAAATCTGATAAGTGCATGATGTCACAGCATAGGATAAAGGAAGAGGAAATGAATAAAGTAAGTGATTGGATAAATATGATAGATATACATAAGAAACTATGTACAGTATATATCGGTTATATGCAAACTGCTTATATGCAAATATTGCTTAAATGCAAAATAGTTATATTCTTAAGCATCATCTTAACATCATGATTATTTTTATTAATTGCTTAAAAGGAAATATCGCGTATATGCAAAATTTTGCCTGCATTATGGGGTTTGCATATAAGCGGTATGTACTGTATAAGGAAGCGAAGGATGAACAAATAAATATCAGGAGTCCACAGAATGAAAATGAATCGATGTTGATCTTGGGCTTAACTGTAATTTTAAAGGACATTTATTTTATTTTAAGTAGATAGAAAATTAGAGATTCTGGAGAAACATGACTTCTGAGGAGTTGCCAGCGATTCATTTCTTGACTCAGAAGCCAAGTTGGATCTAATAAGAATGAGGGAAGACTTCAGTTTGGGGACCCTTGACTATCTCTTGATTCCCTTATAAAAAGATATAAAGAGATCTGGGAATGGAATCTGCTGGCCATTGGACTCGTTTGATGATCGCATTTGAGTAAAATCGTAACTGATTTGAATATCAGACTTGAATCTCAGCTTGAACGAAAGGCGAGCTCAGAGCTTGGCCTTTGCACATCTCACCCTTTGCTCCAGGTTGTTGGTTGTTGGTTGTTGGTTGTTCGTTGTTGATAGTAAGTGGTTGGGTGTTGGTTGCTGGGTGTTGGGAGTTGTGTGAATGGTTAGTGGGAGATAGGGAGGGGAAGGGCGGCGGAAGAGTCGCTGGTTACCGCGAGCTGTGACCAGTTTCGTTGTGCCTGCAACTGTGGGAGTTTTGTTTGGGCAAACTTGACCCAGGCCTAGACCAAGAGTGTAAGTCTAAGTCTTGGACCTGAACCTGGATGTGGACATGGATGTGGATGTGGATGTGGACGTGGATGTGGATGTGGATGTGGACGTGGATGTGGATGTGAATGTCGGCATGGACGTGGAGCTCGACTATGTGTAGTTGAGGACTGAGACTGAAACTCGTTTCAATTAAAATTCTTTGCCTCGACAAAAGGCAAAAAAAAAGCAGAAGACAAAAAACGAGCCACAAAAGCGGCAGCCAAAGACAAATTAAAGTGGATTATGAAGAGCGCGATCGTTTATGTATATAAATATATAGTATATATATTGTACATAGTATACATATATTAAAGTGTGTGTGTGTGTGTGCATATGAGCATCTGTATATCTCTTTGTCAGTTTATATCTTGCTATCTTTGTATATCCCACAAGCCGCAGAGGCGCTGCAGTTGCAGAATGTTGAGTGTGTGTTGCACCACCCCGCGACCTCCCTCCCTGCCCACTGCACCCAGCTCCCAGCTCTCTGCTTCCTCCTCCCCCCGTCTCAATCATCCCTCCACACTCCGCACTCCACACTCCCATACAGCCTCCTCCTGCACCCACGGCATCTTGCACGTTGTCGTCGTCGTCGTCGTCGTCGTCGCCGTCGCCGTCGCCGTCGTCTACGGCGGCTCAAGTTGCGTGTGTGTATCGCTCGCATTTAAGTAAATTTTGCAGAAATTGGTGCAAAAGACAAAGAAAAGCACATAAAATAATAACAGACGCAATCTGAGGACGTCGCCGGGCGACTTCGACGGCCGCCGGGCCAATGACTAAATGACTGACTAAGTGCCAAAGGGTACAGGGGACAGGGACTCCGGCTGGGACTTGGATTGCGACTGAGCCAGAGACTAAGTCTGAAACTGGGACTCTGGGTTCTCTTGGGTCTCTAAATGCGAAATCGAACCGAAAAATCGAGAGGCAAAAATATAAAATACGAGTGCGACGGTTGCCACCACCACCGCCACCGCCACCGCCGCCACCGCTGCCACTGCCACTGCCGTCGCCGTCATCGCTGTCGTCGTCGTCGTCGTCGTCGTCGTCGCCGTTGCCGTTGCCGTCGCTCATTATAAATTTTTTTAATCGGCATTGCAGCAAAAAACATCAAAGATCCGTCGACATGGACTTGGACTTGGACTCGGACTTGGAGTTGGACTTGAAGTTGGACTCGATGCGATCCTGCACCGAGTTTAAATATTTAAAACAAAGTCTTGAGCTCTTGCGGCCAGTATGGCTTTAGATCGTCCCACCTCCCATCTTCCCCGCACGTCCCCTTATTCGCATTCGCGTCTCTGTCTCCATCTCCATCACCGTCACCGTCACCATCTCCGTCTCCATCTTCATCTCCATCTCCATTTCCAGCTCCATCTCCATCTTCGTCTCCGCTTCTGACTGGTACGACATTCCAGGCGCGCGCGCTCCACCTTCGCCTTGTGCACAGGCCGCATCCTCCATGGTCGCACACACATTCACACACTAACACACTCACACACGCACACACATACACGCACACAAATATACGCACATAATTTTTTTTATTTTTGGTTTGTTTTTTATTTCTTATTTTGTATTTTTTTTCATTTTTATTTTTTATTTATTTTTTTTTGTTTTGGTTTTTTTTTTTTTTTTTTTGGACCTGTCTGCGTTCAGCACTTTGGAGCTGTCCTTTCGGTCCCTTTCGGTCGCAGTCCCATACCCATACCCATACCCATACCCATACCCATACCCATGCTCATGCCCAGTTTCATTCCCATATGCAGGAATAACCCAAGTCCAAGTCCGAGTCCAAGTTCCAGTGTCAGTGCCAGTGCCAGTGCCAGTGCCAGTCTCGGTTTCGGTTTCGGTTTCTGTCTCCGACCTCGTCCCCATCCGCAGATCCGTCTTCGTCTGGGTATCTGGCAACTGTTCGTATTTCACCTGGCACTGGCGGTCAGTCATTAAATGCCCTCAAAATGCAAACAACAAATAAACACAATAACAACAACAGTAATGCGACCAGCAACAGCAACAGCAACAGCAACAGCAACAACAACAACAACTTCCATTCGAGGACAGCTTTACGCATGTTTATCCATCCACAGACACAGACAAAGCCACAGACACACACGTACACGCACACACACATATGTTTAATATTATTTATTTAATATTATTTAATAAATTTTTTGACAGCGATCTTCCTTTTGTCTGCTGCTCCTGGAGTGACCCTCTGACAGCTGTTGACAGAACGAGACGCTTCAGAGCGAGAGGTGGAGTGAGGGGCAGAGCGCGAACCATTCAGACGATCGGGAGCAATACGCAACATGCAACTCATGCCACATTGTGTCTTATCCCCGGAGTCATCAAACAGATGCACAACATTCAACTATTCGGCAGGTCATTTAATAAGCCCAAACAGACAGTCGCTCGGTCAGACTCTTAGCACTGAACATGCGAGTCCTTCGAAAGCGACTCAGTCAACGATCAAAGTTAATCGTCACTGGAATCCTTTTTGTTTTTCATTTGGCATGAGCTGCAGAATTTAGAACCAATATAATTATAGTTATGTCTTTTAGCACCTGGAAGGATGTGCTTAGAGACAACTTATTATATATCCTTAGGGATACAAAAACATGTTTGGATGGCACTTAATCAGGGTCAAAAAATAATGTCCTTAGATTGAGAATAGTTTGAGTTTGCTTAATACTATAAATTATATCCTATATCCTATATCCTATATCCTATATCTCATATCCTATATCCTATATCCCATATCCTATATCCCTTATCCTACATCCTATATCCTATATCCTATATCCTATATCCTTTATCGTATATCGTATATCCTATATCCTATATCCTATATCCTATATCGTATATCCTATATCCTATATCCTATATCCCATATCCTATATCTTATATCCTATATCCTATATCCTATATCCTATATCCTATATCCTATATCCTATATCCTATATCCTATATCCTATATCCTATATCCTATACCCTATATCCTATATCCTATATCCTATAACCTATATCCTATATCCTATATCCTATATCCTATATCCTATATCCTATATCCTATATCCTATATCCTATATCCTATATCCTATATCCTATATCCTATATCCTATATCCTATATCCTATATCCTATATCCTATATCCTATATCCTATATCCTATATCCTATATCCTATATCCTATATCCTATATCCTATATCCTATATCCTATATCCTATATCCTATATCCTATATCCTATATCCTATATCCTATATCCTATATCCTATATCCTATATCCTATATCCTATATCCTATATCCTATATCATCTATATCCTATATATGATATATGGAAACTCTACCCGGAAGTAACATCACATCCCTCGCTTCTTATTCACCTCCTCCCCAGGACATAGAGGTAAGTTCTGATAATTGATCAAATAATCGGGGAGGCATAGACGCCCCTTTATACGAATTCATCCAAGAAAAACCCCCAGTTTGGGGGCTGACCCATTGAGTTCCGCTTCCTCCAAATTTTTAATTCCCGATAAATAAAATAAATTTCCCACATGGGGGACTCGCAGGGATATTTCTGGGCAATTTGTGGGAAACTTTGGTCAGCTTCGAGACGTTCGATGATCATCAATGAAATCATCAATCTGAACTTATTAAATGTGGAGAGATCATCGTCTGCCGCACTTGGCGTTGCATCTGAGAGCTTTTGTATCTTTGTATCTTTTTTGTATCTTTTGTTGCAATTTACATGCCTCGCCGCTGTGGACAACTGCTGCAAATGTGCGTGGCGTGTATCCAATGGACTTGGCACAGGAAGCAGCTGCTCGAAATTCTTGGAACGGCTGCCTGCGCATTCATATATATATAAGCATACATGTACGACACACACACACACACACACATATATATATTTATATATAAATATGTATTATATATATATATTTATATATAAATATATATTTATTTCGCACAGTCAGAGAGCAACAACAGCAACAACAACAACAACGTAAACCGTTGCCTGTTGCATTTGTATGAGGCTGTGCGTGCGTTTTTTATGTATGTGTGTGTGCAAGTATATCCAGTGTACTGTGTGTGTGTGTGTGTTGGTGAGCTTACAAACTGCCGCCAACGTTGCAAATATAATTTAATAAATTTAAATGAGACAAACGAAAGACAAGCAGCAGCAGCAACAGCAACAACGGCAGCAACAACGGCAGCAACAACGGCAGCAACAACGGCAACAACGGCGGCAGCAACAATGATGACAAGCACAAGAACAACACAAACAACAACAGGAACAACGGCAAGAACAGCTACAACAACATAAACAACAACATCATTAGAAGCCGCTGCCAAAACTGTGCTCTGCCAGAGATCTGGGGTCAATAGTATCCATGGAATTCAATGCTTTTGCATTTGGCCAAGAGGCTGAGGCCACAGTCCCGAGAAGTTGCTGTTCCTCTTTCTCCTTCCCATTTCCCCATCTAGCTCTCTTGCTCGCACATGCACACAAGCGCAAATATATATGTATAAATATATATATATATATATATCTATATGTGTATGTGTGTACTCCCCCTTTGCCGCCCTTCCCTGGCATCCAGTCAAATGCTCTCATGGGCACACAAGGAAGCGCATTTTTAAATGCCAAAACAAATGGAAAAATTAAAGCCAACGAACGAGGCGACGGTTGCAACGGCAGCCAACATAAACGTAAACCTGCCCCGGGTATGGGCCAGCCTCTTAGCCACAGTCACAGTCACAGCTTCAGCCCCAGCCTCGCTCGGCCTCGGCCTCAGCCTCAGCCTCAGCCTCAGCCTCAGCCTCAGTTCAGCTTCAGCCACAGTTTCAGTCTCCGTCTCCGTCTCAGCTTTGGATTGAGGCTCAAACTCGGCTTCAGCTACAGCTACAGCTTCAGCTTCAGCTTCAGCCTCGGTTTGAGCCACAGTTTCAGCCTCTTTGGCAAGTAAAAATGCATCTAAGCCGCTTTGCTTTTTTGCCAACTTTTACCAACTGGTTTCTTGCATTGCATTGCCACCCCACCCCACCCCACCCCACCCCACCTTGGCCCACCTGCATCCGCCTCACCCCACTCCGCGTCGATTCCCAGATTTTTAGCACACACAACTCCACAAAACTCTACGGCAGCCGCAACACTTTTATTATATGCCTTCATCTAATAAGCTAACCAAGGCGACGCGGCATTGCGGCGGTGACTGGAGGAGATTGAAGCTGAAGCTGAAGCTGAAGCTGGAGTTGGAGCTGGAGCTGGACCTGGAGTCAAAGCTGGAGCTGGAGTCATAGCTAAAGCTGGAGTCAGACCTGGAACTACTAGAGCTGCTCCTGTGGCTGCTGCTGCTGCTGTTGCTGCTGCTGTCTATTGAGCTATCCGTGTCCAATTGCAAAGCCCAGATACATACACATGTTGTTGTTAGTCGCATTGGTCGTCCGTTGGGTTCATTGGTTCTGCTCGTATCGAGTGCGATGATCACCAAACATGATCATTCAACTTTGCTTTTTAACGCCAAATAAAATAAATCAAATTCCATTGCGGTCGTCGACTACAGGGTCCGAGACAAGAAGATGCTCTTCAGGCCCCAGGAAATGCCAGACACCTTCACACACACACACACACACACACACACACACACACACACACACACACACACGCATATATAAGCAGCACACACACATGCATATCATAGAGAACGTGAGCTTCGACTCGTTGTCCGGCCATAAAATGCATCTATTAGTTGTAAATGCTCAAACGGGCGACTACAGCAATAGCAACAACCACAACAACCACAACAACAACAACAACAACAACAACAACAACAACAACAACAACAACAACAACAACAACAACAACTGAAACAATACAATCAACAACAAAAATAAAAAGAACAAAAATCTTTAGCGTCTCCTTAACAAGAATCCAAGCGAAACAGTTAGTCGCCGAGCCCTTTGACCTGCACCTTGAGGTCTGGCTAAGTGACGATTGTTGTCAATGTCCTTTCCACATAATGAGCTTTAAAGATGCCCAAAAACGGCAGCTGAAATCTAAATACAAAACGGGCAACCAAAACCGATTCCGATTTCACAAGCCATTACCGATTCGGAGCCCAACGACCCAGGGATTAAAATTCAAATAAATCGACTTCAGCTTTGCCTCGAAATAAAAACGTTTACTAAGCACACGACAAGCAACGACAACAACAACAGCGACAACAACAACAACAACAACAACAACAACAACAACAACACCAGAGCCAACAATATGAAGAAGATCACCAAATGCAACATGAGAAACAGCGACAACAACAAGACAAACAACAATAAACATAATATGAATAATGAACTTATGAATTTAAAAATAAGAGTTTTATTTTATTGAACGAAAGGATACCCTACAAAGAGATTTGAGTATAGAGAAGTAATGTCCTTAAGAATGTGAAGTGTGTATAAGCTCTCTAGGATTGTAAAGGTAAGCTGTACACTCTATTTTATCCGAAGTCCTTAAGCCCGACTGATTTATTGTCATTATATGAAACTTATAATTATTGTTATATTTTCGGACATAGCTAAATCGACATTATTTTTTTTTGTTATACAAATGATTTTTTAAAATTATTTATAATTTTTTTTTAATAATACTTATATTTTTAAATATTAATTATTATCATTTTTTTTGTAGTTTTATTATATTAATTACTTTAACACCTCGCAGTATCTACTTCAAAAAAGAAAACTCAAGGATTTTACTCGAAATACTCGATAGCTCATCTGGGATAACAATTATATATTAAATATATTTTATTATATTTACCATTATTATATTAATTATTATTTAATATATTATACTAATTATTATATATGATATAAGTACTGGTATTAAGTTAAAGGTCCCCAAATATAATATTTAAGGAGGATTTTTCCGAAGATCTATTTAAATGTTTCTCTACGGTAAAAGTAAATAATTAAAATAATAATAATAAACTATATGAAATATTTATATTATTATAAATTAATTTTAAAATAAATATTTTTTTTTAAATTATAAAATTACCTTAGTAGCTCCCTAGAGACAAATAAATCCTCATCCCCACAGCAATGTTTTTTGCCGTTTAATTAAAGTACCTGAAAATAAATAAATAAATATAACCAAAATAAATAAATATATTAAATATTAAATAATAAAATAAATTAATAACAAATGAATAAAAAATTAATATATACATTTTTGAAATCAAACCACTTCATTTCTCAAATTGCTTCCTCATTTAAGTCTTTGCTTTCGCGCAGATAGAATATCTTTTCCAGAAGCGACTCGAATCTGTGGCAGGAGAACGTATCTCATATCTTCCTTATAGCTTATTTATACATGGAGGTATATTAACATCCTCGATGCGAGGATCACCTTAGGTACTTCATCGATGCACATGAATGCCTCAATTTTTATATAGATCCGATTGAGGATCTATAAACTTCCACTGGGTGTGGGGATGGGGCTGGTTTATGGCGTGTCTATTTAAAAGCTGGTTGGACTTTGCGTGGCTTTTGGGCATGGAGACAGGCGAAGACCAGAGCCAAAAGGTAAGGTGATCGCCAGATCGCGGGGGTCGGAGGGTGCAGCCAATTTGCGAATATTTTCATTTCAATTGCGCGCTGCGAAGCGACTGCGTCCCGGCTTCCAGGATGAGCAGCGAATGCCTTGGGTTGCCATGTGTCTGCATCTGCGTTTGGCTCTGCCCCCGTCCCTCTGGCCACGTCTGCTCGGCCATTGACACAGGTCACATACGTAGAAGGCAAGGCCAGTGAGCGAAGCCACCGTTTGGCTTTGGCTTTGGCTTTGGCTATGGCTTTGGTTTTGGCTTTGCCTGTAGATGTGGATGTGGATGTGGTTGCAAATGTGGATGTGGTTGTGGATATAACTATGACTGTGGCTCGGTCTTCAAGTGGCTCAAGCTCGAGTTGCACTGCGGATCAGCACAGATCCACAGATCTACAGACCAAAACGTCACTTGGTTGCATGATCTATGCTTAAGTTAGCCGCTCACCTGTGCCTGGTCTTGGGACTGGATATGGAATTCTGACTGGGACTATGCCGATGCCAATGCCGATGCCGTTGCCGTTGCTGTTGCCGTTGCCAATGCCTGTGACTGGAACTGGGACTGGGACTGGAACTGGGTTTGGGACTGGGACTGGGACTGGGACTGGGACTGGGTCTGGGACTGTGTCTTGTGCCTCTGTGCCAGGCTGATCCACTAGCCGGGGCCATGGATCAAGGCAAGGCTATCATTAGTGGTTGCCCGAGGCAAAGAGTTCTCTGTTGCTGTCGCTCTGGTACCGTCCCGTGGATGGTTTGTTGTTGTTGTTGTTGTTGTTGTTATTATTATTATTGTGGTTGCTGTTATTGTTGTTGTTGTTCTTGCTGCTGTTGTTTTTTTTTTATATGCATCATCGCCTTTTGTTTGCGAAAACTTTCTTAAATTCTTTAGCTGCTGCCGCAACGACGACGTCAGCTGCGCTGCCGGCGCAGACTAGTTTTGTATCTTGAAGTTGAAATAAAAATTATTTACGATCGTTTTGTCAGCAGCGGCGGCCAGAACTGGACGTCGAGACGAGGACAGCGGCCGAAACAGGAGGGCGAAGGAGACGCCGAAAGAGAGTCAGCAAAGCAGAGATACCAACAGAGATCGAGTGTGTGTGTGTGTATGTGTGTGTGTGAAGTGTCCAGTGGCCTGGCCACCTTCAACACAACTGTCGTTCATCTCTGCAGCTACCGCCCCGCATCACACCTGACCATGACACCGGCCTGCCTCGCACCGCCCTGCCCTGCCCCTCATCGGTGCGGCTTCTTGCCGCGCTCCTTGTTGTTATTGTTTTTGTTGCAGTTGTTTTTGCTATTGTTGTTGCTGTTGTTGTTCTCAACTTTGTTGTATTTCACGCTCATCAAACAACCAGCGACAACTGTTGCATCCACCACGTCGGCCTCTAGCTGATCTCCGTCTGTCTCTGCCTTGGTCCCCGCCCGCCGTCTCTGCCCCAGTCTCCGCTTCTGCTTCAATCTCCGCCTCTGTCCAAGTCCCTGTCTTTATCCTCTGGTCAGATCCCGGCACTAGTCTCGTTCACTTGCCGTTCCCCCTCACCATCGATCCCATCATCGTCATCGTCACCGTCACCGTCACCGTCACCGTCAGCGTTACAGTCACCGTCACCGTCATAGTCACAGTCACCACAAACATCAGCCACAGCGTCAGAAGCAGCGCTGCTTGCGTGCCGCTCGGTTAATCGGCTATGAACAGTTATCGGACTGGTTTTATTGGGTAGCATTTGTTATGTGTAGCGGCTACCTCTGGACTTGGACGTATTTGGGGACGTGGATGTGGACGTGGATGTCGACTTGCATGTGGATGTGGCTGCCGTTGTCGTTCTTGTGGTTTTCGGACACTCTGGCTCTGCGGTCCGCTCGACGGGGCTATTTATATTGGAATTAGTGCGCTTCAGGCGATAAGCGCTGCGCGTTTTATAAGCGTGTTCACTTAAAAATTTAGATAGTAGCTGTGAACGGCAACGGAGTGGAGCGGCTCCCATGTATCGCCTGGTATCACTTCCAATGACTTTTTGGCACTGTCAATTACTTAATTATCTCATTCCCAAAGCCGCATTCGGACTTCAATATCCGACAAGTGTCTTAAAATTCACATATATAAATATATATGTCGGATTCCAATTAGGAAAAACGCATAAACTACATTTAATCAATCGATTAATAAACAATCAAACCTTTGGCATTTATCCTACCCACGGAGTTCCCTTAACTTGCCCTTTAACTTCATTTGATCGTATCTTTCACCTCATTTACTTTTCTCAACTTATTCATACTTATATTCACATATCTGTTCATATTATATTTTTGTTCATATTTAGAGACATATGTTCGATTTCATATTCATATCTATATTCATATTCGATTTTATGTTCATTAAATTCATACCTATATTCATATTCATATTCATATTCATATTCATATCCATATTCATATTCATGTTCATATTCATGTTCATATTTATATTCATATCCATATTCATATTCATATTCATATTCATATTCATATTTATATTCATTTTCATTTTCATATTCATATCCATATTCATATTCATGTTCATATTCATGTTCATATTTATATTCATATCCATATTCATATTCATATTCATATTCATATTCATATTCATATTCATATTTATATTCATTTTCATATTCATATTCATATTCATATTCATATTCATATTTATATTCATAATCATATTCATATTCATGTTCATATTCATATTTATATTCATATTCTCATTCATATTCATAATCATATTTATATTCATATTCATATTCATATCCCATTTCATATTAGAACTCATATTTAAAATCATGTAAATGTTCATATTCATATTCGTATTCATAATCTTTTTTATATTTCATTCATATTTCATTCATGTAAATGTTCATACTTATATTCAAATTAATATTCAAATTAATATACATGTTATTCACACATTTATATTTATATTAACATTCATATTCATAAACATATTATAGTCATATTCATATTCATAATTATTTCCATTGAAACATATTTTAAATTCCTAGAAATGATGTTCGCTCCTTAATCCATCGTTCCAACTTTCTTGAAGCTCCGTTCAGCACATGTCAATTTATTCTCCTCTTATTTATTTACCATGATAACCCATCAATGCATCAAAGCTCGAACTCACACACATACACTCACAGCTAGACACACATAACACATTCACGAATAACCCCAATTTTGGTTAGTAGTCCACAAAATGAAGTTAGGAACATTTTTGGTTTAATGGCGTCCAATCGCCGAAATCGAATTTTGTCGACAATTTTAAGCTGCTCCATGGTCATACCGGGGATGAGCATTTTCTGTGGTGACCATGTGGAACAGGCGATTCGCCTACTGCCGCCCATCAACTGTTGGGGTTGGGCGCCATTTGGTCCCTGTGGCTAGGACAATGCCAAAGCTGAAAAGCGACGTTGGCCTTGGTGCTGCATGGAATATGTGTATGCTTTTATATGCTGGCGTCTGTGTGTGTGTGTGTGTGTGTGTGTATGGATATATGTGTGCGTATGCGTGTGCGTGGGTATGCGGTATGTGAATTTCTTGTACAGGTTGTGCTAGCACACAATGTCCTGGTAACTGCCTACTTTCCCACTTGAAGGACAATTGGCCGTCTACGCTTAGATCCGAATCGACTGTGCATGAGTTGAGGCTCGGAGCTCAGGGCTTTCTTTGTGGGTGCATGTTAAATGTGATTTGGTAGTTTAGCAGGCAGTGCGTTATACTATCTACACACACACACACACACACATACGCACATGGACTTGGACTGCCTGGCAAGCGTAGTATTTATGGGTCGAGGCTATTCAAAGTCAGTTAGAGAGGCGAAGGTTGACTCGGCGGAGCAGCGAGGTCGTCTCTGTCTCTCGGTTCGTTGACAGCACTAACGTCTCTATATGTCTATATGTGCGTATGTGCCCTTGTGTGTGTGTGTGTGTGTGTGTGTGTGTGTGGATGTTTTTCTTTCCAATTATAAGGGCCAACTCGTTGTTGCCACATGGCTAGGGGCTAGCTAACCTGCTGAAGGTTAATAATATCGTTTGGCTCTTTAAACAAAAAGTGTTGCCTACTTTTCAGCGCCAACAATTTAAAATGTTTCCTCTGCTCGCCTTCTGCCATTTATGAGCACAAATTCAATTATGTGACGTCACAGCTGAGCGATGACGTAACCACTTGTCCACCCACACACTGCTGCCACAGACGTCAACGTTTTAGGGCATACTTACGGCAAGGGACTATGCCGAGCATATTTTCTTTTGTTGATGGCTTTGGAGGCGCCTCCGATTGGCATTTAGAGCGCCCACACACACACAAACACACACACACACACACGCGCTGTATCGTTGCAATGTTATATAGAAGGATATACATAAATATATATATGTATATATCTGTAAATAGATGCTCTCCCCGCCCCTCCCCCTGAAAACAATCCTCGTTTTTCTGCGCCGCTGTATTTTGTTCTGTTTTTATTCGTGTCGCTCGACTGTGGCAGGAAAAGGCGCTTGCCACAGAAATCAATGGAAGTGGGCGCTCAATGTGTGCGCTAGTCTAAGGTCAAAGGTTGCGCACCACAATTGTAATGAAATTGGCATTTCGCTTAGGTGTCGCGCTCCTCAGCACTGGACGCCGCGCAGACAGAATTAATTTTCCCATGTATCCATTGTAATTCCCAACTATCATTCAAAATTGCAGTTCAATGGGTTTTTCCACGAATCCTTTTTGTTTTTCTCGTATCGAAAAAGGATCGATTTGTCGATAATTGAACTGCTTGAGAGCTGCTGTTGCCCGGACTGAGTGTTACTTTGTTAGATTGGCTTTCGGTTCGATAGAAAATTAATTATTCACCACTCATAATTTCAGCTTCTAATATTCAAACATTCACTTGCAATATTCGATTATTTATCGAGTGCAAGGAGTTGCGCTTGGGAAGCAAACTAAACGATATTCCTGCGAATGCAAATGTTGTTAACCTCCCCAAACCTCTTTACCTTCTCAGACTCTCAGCTCTCCTCTGCCGCTGCTTATGAGTTGGGGGGTTGGGTGTTGTTGGGGACTTGGCGGCTGGGGGCTGAGGGAGGGGGAGGGATGGAGGATTGGGGTTGAGAGTAAATATATTTCACTCTAAGATATAATCGATATATTATGAAAATTCTTAAGCGACAATTTGTTAGCGCTTCCCTCGTATGTCAATGGGGGCTTCGGCTGCTGTCAACACGCGCAACCTGTCGCCAGTTACCCGGGCCCCCGCATAGCCTCTGGCCCGACCGCGTCCTTATGCGAGTAATAAAAGCCACACGCATTCGCCGCTTGTCTCACCTGTGGGCAAAACCCCGACCCTCCCCCAGGCACCACCCCTTCAATCTGCTTCTAGACCGATTTTTAATATTCCCTTGGTCCCTCCTTCCTCTTCGGGTTCGGGCTCTGTGTCCACGCCCAGATTCACTGCGGCAGTGCCTCCGCCATTCACCTCGCCATTCACCCCCCCATCCATCAACCCCCATTCCCGCCATCCCCCATCCGCTTTGGATCCCCCCTTTCTGTTTTCCCTTGACTTGGGACTCGCTCGCTTAAAACGCGACACAAATTGCCAACGTTTTTGCATCCTTTGCCGTATTTCTTGCTATGTGCACATACATATATGCATGGCTTGGGGTATGGGCTTTGTATCTATATGTGTGTGTGTGTGGTTGTGGACGGTATATGCATATGTATATACGTACATATATATGGTGTATGTAGGTAGAGAGTTTTGTATGAAACATAATTACATATTGTGCGCTGTCACTTTTGGTGCTGGCATCGCCTGTCGCGTCGTCGCTGCCACACGGTACACAATGACACACACACACACGCATACACATACATATGAACACAAACACGAACACGAACACAGCAACACCCAACACTGAGTGGCACTCCCCATCCACAGGCTGCTGCTGCTGCTGCTGCTGTGTGTCATTTGTTGGGCACACAAACACATATACAATAGGAAAGGGAGCCGGAAGAAGGAAGATGGGTGTTGGGGAGGGATAGAAGAGAAGAGAAGAGAATATATCGACGAGTGGAGGGAGTAATGTGTAGAACGGGAAGGCGCTTTAGGGAGTCTCAATTCCCTTTTCCATTCTCCATTTCCTTAAACATTTTGCTCAACGTTTTGTTTTTTAGTTGTTATTTATGTAATTATTAACATTTTCTCTCCCTCACTCAAGCTCGTCCTTCCGCACGTTCTCTCGCTCTCACACATCTATCACTCGCCCTATCCATCTCTCTCTTTCTCTTTCTCTCCCTCTCTCTCTCTGTCTCTCACTCACTTTATTTATTTGAAGCTGATGTTGTTGCTGTTGGCATTGTCATTGCGTTGTCCTTAGTGTCATTATTGTTGTTGTTGCTGTTGTTGTTGTTGTTGCTGTCATTCTGTTGCTGTTTTCATTTAAATAATAATTTCATTGCAAACGCCTTCAATGCGAGTTGCCCCATTAAGAGCACTGAGATGAATGCCAAAAGGGACACTGGCTGGGGGCAGGCTGGCTGGGGGCAGGCTGGCTGGGGGCATGGCAGGCGGAGGGTTGACTTGGCTTTGGGTAGAAAAGAGGCAGGTCTGGGTTGGGCCGAGAGGTTGAAGTTAATGAGGAAATGTTTACCTTTTGCTATTTGCTTGAACTCAACTTACACAACGCTGCGTATGCGTAATGTGCGCATTGAAGCCTCTACTATTGTCTGGGTAATTTGAATGCTGTGAGCATAATAGATCAAAGAGATTACCAAATGGAGTCCCAAGTATCATAAAATGTCATAAAACAATAATACTCATCGATTGAGGGTTATGCTAATTAGGGGCGTGCCACAGCCCAGACACAGTGTGCACATCCTGGCTAAAGATTAAATAATTTTAGGGTTCAATTTAAATAAATGAAAGCCAATTTTATACCCTTTAATTCTTATAGCACCCAAACGATATATATCGATAAATTAGTATCGATATAAATATTGAATGTCAGCTTGTAGCTTGGCCTTTTTAACGTGATTTGAAAATAACCACACCGATGGGAAGATCATTGCTAGGACCGCTTTTGCTTTGCAAACGTGACTGTACTTATATTCCCCTAATCTAACGGTTATTCCTCAACTTCTGGGGAATCATTTCACATATTACCTGAGTAACCTTTAAGCTTACCTTCAGCGATATCTTGCGAGCAGAGACACACAGACACACACACCTACACTCACACACTTAGCACACACGCTTCTGCCAAGTGAAAAGCACATTCACACTTATTCACACACACAGACACACGCACATATACGTATAAAGAAGGGCATATGTATGTGTGTATCCTTGGCATGGCATGCAAAATCTGCTCAACTAATGAATTCAAGCGTATTAATTATTACGCATACGCCACATTGTGCGAAGGACGTCGAGCATAGTCAAGCAAGCAGCCAACCAACGAGCCAACAGCCAACCATCCAGCCGACAACTCGACAGCCCGCCGAGCCGACAAGTCGACAGACCGAGCGATTCACAACCCAAGTTTATCCCCCCCTGGACGCACCGTTCCCCCAACCAACCAATCGACCACCCATCCACCCATCCACCCTTCCACCCTTCCGCCCGTCCGCCCGCCCGTCGAGAAGCGAAAATTGTGCCAGGCGTTCGTTTGGACGTTTTCGTTGTCGTCGTTTTTGCTGGTGATGCTTCCTGTGCTGCCGTTTAGAGGCTGCCAAAAAACATTTATACAATTTTGCATGGAAATACACACACAAACATGAGCACACCCACACACACACACACATACACCCGCACACACTGAGAACCACGCAGCGCATAAAAGTTTAAGCAGCGCAGCAAAAATGCCAAAAAGTTTCCACAGCATTCAACACACAAAATGGCAGAAAAAGCGAGCAACAAATGCAAAAAGAAGAGGGGAATGAAACCGAAAAAGGAAAATGAAAATGAAAAAAAGCAAAGGTAAAGGCAAAAGCAAAAGAAAAAGAAAACGAGCAGCGAGCAACGAGAAACAAAAAACCCCAAGAAGAAAAAAATGCCAAGAAAATCTATGAAAATGAAAATTAAAACAAAAAAAAACAGAAAAAAAAAAATTAAAAAAAAATAAAAAAAAAAATAAAAAAGAAGAAGAAAAAAAATAAAAAAAAAATAAAAGTAGACAATGCAAATCTGACAGCAGGAGCCATGGGAGAGGGCAGAGCATGTTGTGTCCCCTCCCCCCCTTCTGCTCCTTCTGCTGCTTCTACTCCTCTGGCTGCTGCAGAGTCAACAGCTTTTATACACCGCCCACAATCCGTGCATCACCACACCCCCCACCCCCTCCCCCGCGCGACAACCACCCACTTCCGAGCTGAAAAAAGGCTAAAACAACTTTCCTCCCCCCCCCACGCGACGCCGAGAACATATTTTCGACAAAATTTTGTTTTAATAGTTGCAACAGAGTTTCAAAACTTAAAGCCATACTTCATGGGGAATCTAGGAACTATGGCAAGTCCTTGCCCAGGAACACTTCCCAGATAAGCCGACGCGAACTGAAGGATTAATGATGCAATATAATTACATACGTAGCCAAAGGCATCAAGGCAGCTTCCGGAGTTGTTGAGGAGTTACCTTCGCGTTTTCCAACACTGAAAGTGATATTAAAGTCTCGATTGACTGTACTGCCCAGGATACAAGTCTACAATCTGTCTCTTCAAAAAGGATCCTATTGAAACACCCATTATAAGCAGGATAGATCCTAGCTGACATTCCGTGCGGCGTTTCAGCTGCTCCTTTCGATTTTCCCAAGCCAAAGGACATTTTTTAAACGCGCTCTTCTTGATGTGCTCTTGAGGTGTTCATACAGGGTATCCAGAAGTCGTTCAGTCGCTTGTGTCCTTGTGGTTTGATAGGTAGTAAAAGTTGCTTTACGAACTCAGCAGCTTGGGCTGTGTGGGGCTGGGTACCAATTTTGGGAGGAGTCCTGCATCCTTGGTGACATATAAGCGATGTTGGGTATAAGTAAGTGTGTGCTGGCTCTGTTGTTGTGTTGCCTGCCGCATGGCACAATGGGGCATTTCATGTTGTTGTTGTTGTTGTTGTTGCTGTTGTTGTTGTTGTTGTTGGGGCTGCCGTTTCGGTTTCTGTTGTTGCCTTTACTCCTACGTTATCATTCAGCGTGCAAGCTGTTTGCTCATTGTCTATTTATGCAAACACACACACACACACGTACACACACACACACGTACACACATACACACATACACACATAAATACAGGCACACACACATGCGGATATGACAAGAGATAGAGCCAATGTAGGAAGGACAGAGAAAGAGAAACCAAAAGTGGGAAAGAAAGAGAAAGAAACGAGATACGCCGCTAAAGTGAAGGAGGGAGAGAGAAAGCATGCAGGATACACATGTGAGGACGTCAGCCAACGCATCGCAGGGCCAACACTGAAGGTGGGGCTTTACTCGTTAGGAAGGGGAGTGGGGGGCCTGTGGAGGCAACGGGGCTTCTGGCACAATGCACGTGTGTTAAACAGACAGTTACAATTTGTATATCAACTGCGTTACAACTCACACACACACACACCAAACACACACGCACACCACCGCACATATGTGTAAGTGTGTAGGCGAATATCCTTTTGCACTGCCCGAAAAGTGTCGGCGGTTGTTCTCTCTATGCATATGCAAATGTTGATCTACCCCACTGCCCATGTGAGTGTCTGTTACTGTGTGTGTGTGTGTGTGCGTGTGTGTGTATATATGTCCTGCAACGGTAAAATAGACATTTACAATGGCCATGCAATGGCTCTGCCACGCCCCCATACAAACAACAGCAACGCCAGAGCGAGCACCGAAAGGAGGCGGAAGAATGCGATTGAACGATTCGTTTATTCCTTCATTTGTTATGTATATTAAATTAATAAAATTAAACAGAGGATCCTTGAAAAAAAGTATACGACCTAGAAATACCCTGCACATAGAAATGTGCATTCTTAGCTGTAAGCTGCACCCCCCAAAAATATCCTGTGCCCAAGATGACAGTTAACTGCAGGGTCAAGAAGGGCAGCGGGCTGCTTTGTTGTCAACCTGCGACAAAGGATATATCCTTTTAACATTTAATCCCATTTAACTCCTGCTTCTAGTATCTGAGCTCAAGCTATTCTATATTCCTGTGGCAAGGACGAAGAAGTAACTAATACACCTTATGGCTTTATGAGTTTATCCTTTGCATGTGAAGCTACGCACAGCCAGAGGCCAGCATTTCCGAGCTACCTTCAATTACAGGATATAAATAAATTGCAAAGTCAATTCAAATCCAAAAAATACTAAATTTATACTTTCATATAAATAAAAAATACCGCAGACAATTCAAATCCCTGTCATTATTAAAAGGTGCCCACTTCTGAGCTCAAGTTGTGTGATAACTTGAGAGGAATACAGAGGTTTAAGGCCCTTGAACTCCGCCCGTAATATATCCCAAGCTCTCGCACTTGTGAAGGATAAGCCGCATATGTCCTTCAGGTTGAACATCCTGATACATCCAATCCAAATCAATATCATGCATCCCTCACCTTCCACATGTTCCCACGATGATCAAAAATGCGTGCTAAGAACTTGTTACGTTAATATCCTCAATATTACACCTACACACTTGCACCTATACACACGCACACACACACACACACACGCGCACACACACGTGGAAAGGGAGACAAGTATTTAGCATTTGGTGAATGACAATCCACAGTTATTCCAGCTACTTGATGTTGGAGTCAAAGCCGTTAGATGGGCCATGGAGGATGCCTCATGACTGGGAGGGATGCGACTACAATTGTGGGCTAGTGGCAGCCAGGGACGGGCAGGATGGTGTGGTGAGTGGAGAAGCAGGAGGTGGGGAAGTGGGGAAGTGGGGGAGGGTCAGCTTTTATTGCCATCATGACCCGCAAATCGCACACAAAATCCGCATACAAAACTCACAAAGCCTTGTGGCATCCCCAAACAGTTTGGGGAAACAATATGTAGCTACCTATATATGTCCTTTGCATGTCCTGTGTGCGGCCTCCCTGCACATACACAAGAATGAGCGAGTGTGAGTGAGTGTGAGCTTAAGTGAGTGTGTGTAAGCGTGTGTGATTGTGTGTGTGTGTGTGTGTGTGTGTGTGTGTGTGTGTGTGTGCCAGGATATACTGTCTGCCTCATGTTGATCGCTGGCTCAGCCAGTCGGCTGGCTGCGAGCTCTCGACTTCTGTTCGCCTGGCATTTTGTAAGCAAATTTTTAATTTTTCTTTTTATATACAGACACTTTTGTGTATGTGTGTGTGTGCGTGTGTGTGGGTGTGTGTGATGTGTGGGAAGATGAGAGGATAAAATTGTGTGTAGGAGTGCGTGTGCGTGTGGGTGTGCGTGTCTGGCATGTGTATTCACATGTACGCCTTGTTGCTGCTTGCCAACATTTTCCTGTGAAAATTCCCCAAAGAAACTTTTCTGCCATAACATTTTCCAGGAACGATTGTGGCATTTTCCTCGCTTCAAGCTAAGTAATTGTTGTGTATTATTTTTAGCCACAATTTTTCTATCCATGAAATTTTCACAAATCGAATTAAATTTATATTTCACTTTTTAATTTATGCACTTACCATGAATCTAATAAAATTTATATCCTTTTCACATTTTTTAGCTTAATAAACAAAACTCGGCACTTTTCCAAAAAAAAAAAATCCTTAACGATTTTCTGTTGACCTCTTCCGAATATCCTGGAAAGCATAAAGAAAATGGACTTATTGGTGGAAGGACTTTAATTAAATGAATACAAATATCGATATTCCTGGGAATTAAAGATGGGCATTTTTTGAGATTCCTAAGGATCAAATATTTCGGGGTTAAGGATAATTTAGATATTAAATTATATTAGAAAGAGAGAGGTACTTAATCTTCTTTTTTACTTATCCTTCTCTGGATTTTTTCCCTGTTTATTTAATGAATAGAATCTCAAGCTGTGATCCTCCTCTCACAGGACCTTCTGTCGACCCTTAGAACTTCTCATATCTTATAGCAATTCAGTAGAGTTTCCTTTCCCTTCCTTTTCGCTTGTTTTTTTAATTTTTTTTATATATCTCTCTATATCCTTTCCTCAATTTTTAAATAAGGATTTGCTTCTTTCGCGCTTCTCTCTTTTTGCTTCTTTCTTCCCTTAAACAAATCTACGCATTTTTCGAAAAGTAACTCAAAATTTTCGAATGTTTAAGGCTTAGCTGGACTTCATTTATTTCCTCACTTGTACAGGATATCCCCGTGGTCGGTCCTTTGTGTTGTAGTCGATTTCTGTTTGAGTTTCCCACAATTTCTGATTGGAAACATGTTAAATTATATTTATTTTGAGCTTGGGCTTCAAGTTATGCTGAGCTCTTGAATTCGGATTTTCGTTGGACGGAGTCAATTTCTGTTTGAGTAAATACTCAAGAGCTTTCCTTCCTCCACATTCGTAGCCCCTCCACCCAACCCCCTCCCCACACTCCGCACTCCACACTCCACACAACTTGCCATTGTTATAACGATTCTATTTTGAAACATTCCTTGGCATTACGAGCATATTTGTAATCTATTGTTAGATTTCTTTTGCTATTTAGTTGAGAAATTCATAAGTGTGCATTATTAAGCAACCGTAGAGCCGAAACTCCCCCACACCCACCCACCCACACCCCACCACACACTCACATATATAAAGCCACCCATCAGCACACCTTTACTCCCAGCCATGCCAATACACAGGCACAGCCAAGCCCCGACTTCAACCCACACACACACAGACACACGAAGCACACGGGGGACGGCAGGTGCTCAGCGTCGTCGCTTTCCTGCTTCCACCCTCCGCTTTCCATCCCCCACCCTCCACCCTCCACCCTCCAGCCTGCCCTCTTGCCAGCAAGCGCTCAGCTACTGTGCGCCCAATGCGCCACTTAGCATTTAAGTGGGCGGCATTGTGGGTGCCCTGCTTATGCTTTTCCACCCCCTCCCCCCCGTCCACCAATCTCACCCAACACCACTCCCCGCTCTCACACCCAATTCCATCTTTTTGCTGCTCCGCCACTTCCCAGCGCCTCCCGCGCCTTTGCTCTTTGCTAAGACATTTTGGTAAATCTTCTTTAACAAGCGCAGCCAAAAGCAGAAGCAACAACAACAACAATAAGAGCAACAACAACAACAGCAACAAACAGAAGAAGAGCCAAGCGCATAAAATGCTATGAAAAAGCAAACGAAGCCGCCGACACACACACACACAGACACACACACAGACACGCACGCATACGGGCACTTGTACTTATATATATATATATGTGTGTGTGTGTGTGTGTGTGTGTGTGTACGTATGTACAGGGTGAGGGACTGACAAACTCAAACATAAGTCGCACACACACACACACACACTGACACTCGCACGGAGACAGGCAAGCAGCTAAAGCCGCAGGAGCGGCAAGGACGTTCTGTTATAAATTTTATGAGCTTGCCAGCAGCAGCAGCAGCGGTTCTCTGTGTGTGTGTGTGTGTGTGTGTTGGCTCATAAAAATAAGTTGCACTCGTGCCACGCTTTCCACGCTTTTCTCACATTTCGTTTGCCTACACTTGCCCGCCCCCTGCCACTCCCCCCCAACTCGCCGCTTTCGTTCCCAATGCGGCGTTCGCTATAAAAAACTTTGCTTGGGTGTTGGCATTTGCTCGGCGTGTGTTTGTGTTGCTGTGAGTGTGAGTATATGTGTGTGTGTGAGTATATGTGTGTGTGTGTGTGTGTTTGTGTTTGTGTGTCTTGGCAGTCAGTCAGTCAGCCATTGTTGTTGTATTTCCCTACCACTTCTCCACCTCTGCCTCTTCCTCTCTTTCTCATTCTTTCCCACCGTCCCCCCATCCTCCCATCCCCCCATCCGACAAGGATCCCCAACGCTCTGACTGGCAAGCGGAAACATAACCAGAAGGATAACGCTATAATGCCCCAGTGCTACAATACATACGAAAAACATTTCTCGACTATGTCTGCCATCTCGTTCTGGCTACCGCTCTCCACCCTCTCCGTCCCCTCCCCCTCTTTGCCTCCCTCACGCTCACTGGTCCTGTGTCTATGTACATGCACACATATATATGTACATCTTTGCTCCTTTCCCTTTGTTAACCACTCCAATGTTGCCTTTTTTTAACTGTTGTTCTGCTTTTCTGCTCCTCCAAAGCTTTTGGCTTTCGTTCCTCAACCTCCTTCCGCTCCCCCTCTCCACCCCTCCTCCTCCTCCTAGTTACCTCTTCCACTCCATCTTCCTCTGCCTCTGCCACTGCCTTTGCCTCTGCCTTTGCCTCTGTCACTGCTTTTCTTTGCTGCTCCCGCCATTTTTTTAAGTGAGATTCCATTTTTTCCGTACCCTGCCTTCACACACACACACACAAACACACACAGACACACATTCACCTACACCCATAGCCACATGTGTATATGCATGTGTACATGCGTGTCCTGGGTCTCTTAGTTCTAGGAGAATGTGGTTAACAGTCAGTGGGAACTTTTTCAGATCACATTTCAGCGTTGGCCCGTCAGGTGCTGTTTGGTTGGTTGAAGGGGAGAGAGGGGGATGGAAGAGGAGGGAAGCTTCACCTCCAGGGACTCCACCTGAACCATAGAAATGGAGGAATTAACCTTTGCCCGAACTGTAAACAAGACCGATATCTCCCATGGGGCTGCAGACTGAAGACAAGATTAGAGGTACTCCTGCGAGCTACCACAAGCTATCAAGGACGAACATCTATCGATAAACATAGCTGGCAAGTGAAACGCACTTAAGGATATATATACAATACTTACTCAGCCAGGATACTTGAAGGAGGTAAAGCACATTTGCTACGCTTGCGTTGGAATATTTAAATTATTCTTTAAACAATTAATTAAAGGAATATCCTTAAGGCAATCCTTTGGCAGGCCAATTAGGATATTCCTTATTTAGTCAATTAATGAAGTATCCTTGATTTAAACCGAGGTAGGATATACCTTGTTTAGCCTCAGACTAAGTATCAATTATAATAATGAACAGCTGATAAATGGAATATCCTTGACTAGTAAAGATTTCACTGCAACTCATATTTTGGGTTGGACTTTTCTCAAGGACTTAAACTGGACTTTAACTGCAATTGATATCTGATGCAGGGTATTTGCCAGTCGACCATCATTGAGCAGCTTAAGTGAAAGATTTTAAAGCGAGTTTCCACTCAAAGCTTTTAAGACTCAGAATAAAATCTTCGATGTAAGACGAGCGGCCACTTAAGCAGCGCGAAATTCAAAGGATATTCTGAAAGCTAAAATCAATTGCAAAAAGTTGCACTTGAATTGCACTTTAAGTGCATTAAATGCGATTCGACTTTAACCCAAACTCCGACTGATCCTTAGGATATTTAAAATTCGGCTATGCATAATTAAGTTGCGATCTCACCTTTAGGGGCGTGTTCCAGGACTTCGAGCAGATCTTTCTGGAGTTAAATTATTTTTTAGGGTAGAGCTTCTCATGTATAGAGTATTTAATGGTCGCCTATAAGAGGCAAAAAATAGCTCCTGCTTCGTGCAGTATTAAATATCATATAACTCATAGTCCATCCTCATCCCCATCCTTTTCCCCATCCTTATACCCATCCTTATACCCATCCTCAGCTCCATCCTCATCCCTAGCTGTCGACTCATATCAATTGACTGCTTAGAGAATTTAATAGTCGTCTTTCCACGTAAATAGTCAAAGGATTCTTTCCAGCAAAGTTCGATCTGAGAAAATTGAGACCTAAGAGAAAGGATATATATGGCTTGGAGTAAGGATATTTGTTGGTCGACTTGGCGGAGGCAAAAGCAACTGTAATATATTTGATGTTTCTTTTGCTTCAAATTTTTGTGTATTTTGTTGATGTTCATTGCGTTTGTTGCTGTTGTTGTTGTTGTTGTTGTTGTTGCTGCTGCTGCCGTTGCTGTTGCCTGTCTGTCGTCTCTGTCCGCCTGTTTGCGTGTGAACGTATTTGTTGCTCTTGTTTTTCGCTTGTCTTGCAGTTTTTTCTACTAAACCCACACATACACAACGTCGTATATAAAAGCACACACATATGCACATATATATAAATATATATATATGGATCTGTGTGTGTGTGTGTGTGTGTGTGTGTGTGTGTGTGTGTGTTCCGCATGGATTTCATATAATTTTGTTGCTTCATTCATTGTTTGGTTAAATGTGGGACTCTCGAGAGTGTTGCGAGTAGAGCAATTTCAGGGGATCGGGCGCGATAAATGACTCTTCCTCGCCTCCTCCTAGACCCACCCCCCACCCCCCTTCGTCAGCCCCTTGCATATAGCTTGTGCCTTAACTTCTCTCTTCCACTCACTTACTCACTTGCTGTATCCCTACACTGACGCTCTTCTATATCCAACTTCTGTTTCTCCCTTCGGCTGCCCATAAAAGTATGCTACAAAAAGCAGCACGAACTCATGATACAGACGCACACACAGCACACACACAGCACACACAACACACACACACACAGCACGCACACACATAGAGAACACACACAAGCAAATAGAAAAGTAAATTTGCCTTGCATTTTATGCAACTTGCCTTGCCCGGACCACGCCCACAACACTATTTACGGTCGCCGATGACACCGCTCCTCGTGCCCCCCCGCCCCTCGTGTCCTTCGTGCAACACCCTTCCAGCCATGTAGTGCCTGCAAGTGCTGCAGGATTTGATGGCGAAAATGATTTCAGTTTCTCTCTGTATAGGTGTGCGTATGGGCGTCTATGTGTGCACGCGTGTGTCTGTGTGTGTGTGTGTGTGTGTGTGTGTGCGTGTGTTTGTGTGTTGTTTTCTTTTTTCTTTACTCTTTTTACGATGACGCTGCCATTTCGTTCGCTTTGTTTTCCCCCTAAGAAGGAAGCGAACGAGGGAACAACAGCGGTTCTGGCTAGTACCCCGCGTGTGGCGGAGGAGCGGGGAGGGGGGGTTAGTAAGGGGAGCTTGGTGAGTCTTTGATTGTGAAAGAGGGCTTCACGGGTGGCGGGATGACGGAGGGGTAGCAAGGGGTAGGAGGTAGGGGAGCGGGCACAGTGACAGCGACAGCGACAACGACAACGACAACGCGAACGCAACGTGCGCGAAAATGAAATAAACTTTATATGCCAGTTGCTGGTGGTGCCCGCGGGGAGGGGGAGGGTATAGGTGGGGGTGGGGGTCAACGGAAAGGAATTGGGTGGGGGAAGGGGGGCACGTAGGGAGATAGGAAACGCAGGGGAACAGCAGTTGGGGTCGGATTGGCTGGGCTGGGCTGGGCTGCGGTGCGTGGGCGTGGGCGTTAACAAACTGCGCCCCTTTCAACGTCGACGCGGTGACGGAGGCCAAGTTGAACAGGCGAGAAGCGCGTTTAGCAAGTGGCAATTTCACGCGGCAAACGAAGTTCATAGAGTGCTACGCGTGTGGGGGGAATGGAGGCCGCGAGATTTAGGACTGTTGTAGAAGAGAGCCAGATGGGTGGCAGATGGGGGAGGCAGTGCTGTCCCGGAACCGGGGAATCATCGTCTGTGCGCCCAAAAAACACATTTCGTATTCAGTGCTCGTAAAGCAGACGCTGCGCCAGAGACGCACGGACCGCGGCGGGCGGGGCGGTAATGCTGTAGGGCGGGTGGAAGTGCAAAGAGTGGCAAGATGGGGTCGTGGTCGGTAAGTTTGTTGAGGCAGGGGACGGGCGTAGGTGGGGATGGGGGTGGGGGTGGGCGCAAAGACGGGAGCGGAGTATTCCGCTAGCTGATGCTTTATGCTGTGGGTTTTAAAAATCTTGCGTTGATGTCGTTGCGTGCGGCGTTGCTTTCCATTGTAGTTGTTGTTGTCGTAGTTGTTGCTGTTGCTGGGCAGCTTCCACCTGGAGAGCACATAAAACGGCGAAACCAAAAGCAAGAAATAACGGTACAGCGCTCGAAATAGCGGAATGTTCAAATTGCAGCTGTAAAATTTGCCCAGCGCCATAAATGAAAAATGAAACTTGTCTATGCTCCGGCGACTCTTGAAGTGCATGGAACGTCGAAGGCCGTAAAACGCTTGGCAAATTTAAGTACAGTCTAAAACTGGGCTAAATCTGAAGTGCGGAGTGCAATACCAGACGGTAGGTGGCGCTACCCCAAAAGCCAAAGGATAAGCGATGAAATATTTTACTATCGGAAACCTGAGCAAAGTTTCAGTAACTTTTTCAAAGCTCTATATTAAACATACATATATAATACAATATTATCGATAATTAATTTATCGATAACTCGAGTAACGATAGTTAAGTTATCGATAACACGAATGCTTATCTCATAAAAATGCGAGTCTTTCATCTCAAAATAAAAGACGATCTTCTGGCATCTGGCAGCACAGAAGATCCTTCATTTCAGGATCTCCTTTCCGTTCTTAATCTACGATAAAGTCAGAGGTTTTTCATTACTGTTTATTACACCGTTTCTTCCATTATTCCAAATTTCTTTTATCCCATTTTTTCTCTTAGCCTTTTTCCTAGTTCTCATATCATGAATGAAATCTTTCGTTTGGTTCCTTTTCTCTCACTTCCTCCGTCTCTATCCCCTGAAAAATGTCTTTCTCACTCTTTCCGCTTAAGATATCCTTCTCTCTATTTCCTATTCACATCCTTTCATTTTTTCTTATCGATAAATTATCGATATTAGGCATACGCCCAAAATTGTTTCATATATCTGCGTATTATGCAGGATTAGATGCAAGTGAGCTGCCAACTTGGCTCTGGGAAACATTTACAGACAAAAACACACACACACACACATACACTCACACACACACTCACACACTCACACATGCACTCACACATACACTAAAAGACACACTAGCACACACACAGACTTGCACATAAGAGCGAAATTTCTTTTCATTTCAGTTGCCAGTTTGTCAGATAGGCAAACAAATACCTCCCTCCCCCCCCCCCCCATAGCCCCCTCCCGTTCATCCCTGTCCTGCTCCCCCCCTTGACACCATCAGTCGACACTCTCGTCCATGCATTTTTAATAGACGCTCTGCCATGGAGTAAAGAAAAAAGAAAGCAGAAAACTGCAAACTGAAAACTAAAGAAGAAAAGCGAAGCGAAGGCAAGGTCCAAGAAGAAGAGGAAGAAGAAGAAAAACATATTTGCCAACGCGGCGTGTACGTAATTTTCACATATTGCGTATACGTTGCACTAGCAGCGCGCGGCAGGAAAGTGCAGCACATTTCACACACACACACGCATAAATGCGCATACATACACATTTTCATGGCTTATGTAAGCAATGTGGGGGGAGGGGGTCGTGGTGGTTGGTGGTTGGTGGGTGGGGAGGTATGGGGGAAATTCAAGCAAGCAAAAAGGCAGCGTTTGCAGTGTCAACATTGTGCAAGGCGGAAAATGGGAGAAAAGCGAGTGCAAGGAGTTCAGAGTGATGAGGTGGGGAGAGAAAGAGAGATAGAGAGAAAGAGCGAAAGAGAGAAAAAGGGAAACAGAGTTCGTAAGTGAGTGAGTGAGTGAGTGAGTGAGTCAGAGGCGAGGGCAGGCGCTTCCCTGTGGGCGTGTCAGCTACCAACAGTGAGCGGAAGTTGAGTTACAAAATTAAATTGATAATTTTTTTTGCAGTTTCTGTGAAGAAAAAGAAAAAGAAAACGAAAAACTTAACTTTGCAGCTATGCAAGCAGAGAATGCCAGTCAGTAAGTGTGCGTGTGTGTGTGTGTGTGTGTGAGTGTGTGCTGGTGTTGGTGTTAGTGCGCCAACAATGGCGACGTCGTCATCGTCATCGTAATGTGCACCGGAAACGCTTGAAGTACATTCACATGCCAGGACAACAAAGAGGAATCTTCTTGGGATGAACAGCGAGCAGTCAAGGAAGTTGTCTCTAGGTCCTTGGATGTGTAAGCTATGTATGAGTCTCTCTCTGTGTGTGTGTGTGTGTGTGTCGGTGTGCTGGCGAGGACAGCAGACGCCAATGCACTCAGGCAGCAGAAATTCCAGCAGTCGAAGTCCTGCTCCTAGTCCTAGTCCTAGTCCAAGTCCAAGGCGAAGGCGAAGGCAAAGGCGATGGCTCAGTCCTTGTTGCCAGTGGCAAGAACTCTGCTTGAGTTTAACTTGCAACGGCTGGTAGCATGAAATGTGGCAGCAATGTCCGTTGTCCACGATTTGCGTCAAGTCAATGCCTGTGGCTTTAACTCCAATGCATCACTGCCTTCAAGTGCCGCACGCAACATTAGAAATGTCAATAATGCTTTACACACACACACACACACAAGCAAGCACACACACACATACACACAAGCACACAGACTCATACACACACAGCTTCTGATGAATTTTCGGCCACCGCATCCACTTGATGAAGTGGCAAGTACACGGCAGCAACAATGGGCAGCGGGCAGGGGGCCTGTGGGGCCTGTGGGGGACAAGAGTACAGAAGAGGGAGGGAGGAGGAGGAGAGGGAGGAAAGGGAGCGACGCAAATAGTTGGTAAAAAAGTTTGCAATAAGGCTGAAGGAGCAAATAGTTGAAGACGAAGGAGCTAAGATCCCGTTCCACTGTTGCTGCTATTCAACAGCGCTTAAGCACACACACACACACACAGACACACACGCACACACTTACAGGCGTGCACCCTCCCCTAGAAAGTCTGGGCGCCAACGCGGCTGCTGTTAATATGACAAAAAGCAGCAGCAAGAAACGCAAAAGTTTCCTGGATGAAGGAAGGAACCCCCCAAAATGCAGACAAACTTTGTGCCGAGAATTGCAACGCTTTGCTCCCTGTAAAGGACCCCAACAACAACAGCAACAATGACAACAAAGCTTCCAACAACAACACCAACTACAACAACGATAAAGCCAGACAAATTTAAAGGCAAAACCCGAAAAGCAACAACAAGAAGGACAAAAGTTTCTTCCAAGAAAACTAAATGAAATTTTCATGCTGCATGCAAAAGGCAAGAAGAAAAACTTGCAAATGGAAAACCCATCTAAATACATATACATACACATATACATACACATATACATACACATATACATACACATATACACATATATATCTGCACACACATATAGGCGGAAATACACACACACATATTTATCTGCTCATATATGCCTGAAATATATCCCCAACCGTCGTCATATACACCTGAAGCCTGTCATATATATATGTAAGTGTCTGGGCAGGCAAGTCGATCGCCGCTTGGGAGTCAGACTCTACATAGTCCGATTCGATTTTTTCCCATTTTTCCGAGGGTTCGGGATAATTTTCCCGGGTTGATGGAAACGTAATAAACTTTTATGGCAGTTAAACAATAAACAAAAACTACGCAAGGACATGAAGTCTGTGAGTTTTTAATCGATAAATGAACTGAGAATTTCAATCATCCTTGTAAAGATTTTGCGGATTTCAAATGGAAATTATATAGAAAAATACGTATGACAGGATAAACACGACTTGGAGCTACCCTTTGAGCCAGTTGTGGAGTCTTCTGAGTTTAGAAGGAACTTCACTTCTGATGGCTTCAGGCGATTTATTGCAAACGATTGTTATCGATTAAATTCGATTTAAGTATCTTCAATGTGTTACATTTATTTTATTTATTGAATACCGAAAGCTAAGAATACCTGGAAAGCTCTGATTGTGAAATACGTCTCCCCGCTTATCGACTGCCCGCTTATATTGTTATCGATAACAAAAAAGCGTATCGAATATTAACAATCGATCAACTCTTTTTCTAATTTATTATTTCAGCTGTAGCCACGCCTTATATGATTTCTTCCTACTTGAAGTCAATTTATTATATTTAATAATTTATTATTTTATAATTATAATCGATTATAATTATATCGATTAAAATAGAAATTATATTTTTACTTATTTTATTGCTAATTTATTTATTATTCTTAATTATTATACTTAATTATCATTATATCTGAACTCAAGGCACAGCCCAAATAATTAATTTAATTATTTAAAATTTATCGATTTTTTTTTTTAATATTTACCAATTAGTTATCGACTATTTTATTATTATTTATAAGTTTATGTATTATTTATTAGTTTTTGTATTATGCATTATTTGTTTACTATTTTTATTATTATTATTGATCCCATATAACCCATATAGCTTGAAGGACTTAGAGGGTATTCCCGTTTTCCAGTGCTTCGGCATTAATTAAGGATAATTAAAATAAAGACACGCAGATGCAAATAAAAAAGTTTAGAAAATGTTTTTCTTCCTTTCACTTCGAATAAATTTCAAAGCAATTTAGTTTTTCCTTTGGTTTCAAAAGTTTCGGATTACAGGAAATTCCCCTGCATCGCGACTCGAAGCCTCAAGATGTTGTATGCCAGGAGTGGCGATGCCTTTTGGTAGAACGGGATAGGAAATACTTGGAAACATTGTCTATAAGGGTAGTTATTTAGCTCAAAGTTTTCTTAGATCATTGAAGTTGAAGTTTTGTTCTCTGTCAAAATTTTGAAGCAGCAAAGCAAAAGACAAAGGGACGCGGGCAACGGGACACAGGGAGGGATTCAGCAGTCTGTGGGGTTTGAGAGTTTGGAGTCCTTTTGGGTTTGGAAAAACTTTTGTCGAGGGGTTTCATGGCTGGTTTGTTTGGGCCAAGTCTGCCTTCATCCTTCACCCTTCACACCGTGTCCCTGCCCATGCCCATGCCCATGTCCATGTCCATGCCCGTGTCGGTGCCCCTTCCTTGGACAGGACCAACTGCTGGCCAGTGCCAATGGCCATAAGTCGACTGTTAAATGCTACTTACGACTGCTTCATGTCCCTTTAAGATTCACCCCGGGCCGTTGCTTTCATTCTTGAAAGTGGCTATAGCATCGTCCTGAACGTCCTGGACCTGGACGTTGTCCTGGCCTATGCCTATTACTTTTGGCATAGAACTTTGTCCTGTTCACTGCTGACTTCTTTCTTTCGCTTTTGGGCTGCCAACTTTTGCCAGACATTTTGATATCGTCGACGTTTCGCCTCCTTGAGAAGGACCTGGCTGTGGTCCTGCCACTGTGGCTGCTTCAGCCTTTGCTCTTACTCCTGCTCCTGCTCCTGCTCCTGCTCCGGCTCCGACTTCTGCTCCTTCTACTGTTCCAGCGCCTGTTTCTGGTTTTGGTTCTGGTTGAGTTTCTTTTTCTCATTTTGTGAGTTTATAATCGCAACTGTCGTGTGTTTGGGCGCTCTTCCTGGGCGTGGCACCTTCGGCGTCTTAAATACGTAAAAGTTTGCAGAGCCCCCCTCCCCCCACTCCACCCCAGCCACTGCCCTTCACACACCCACACGCTCGGGGAATGCAAATTAATCGATACCGTTTAGGTTAATATCACGCCCACAATCGCCTTCATTTGATGTTTATATTTCTTCAGGGGATTCTTGGATGTGCCGGCGAGGGGGGTTAAGGTGGGTTGAGGTGGAAAGAAAGGGAGGTCTCCATATCGGAATGCGGCCTAAGCCGTCTGCCTCTTCCGTCTGTTTAGTTATGCTAATTAATTGGCGCTGCAGCCCAGCAAAGTGAAGGGAATGTCTACGCGGAACCGCATCGATGGACCATAAATGTTAATTTCCAAAATGATCAACGTTTCACGGAGACAAACAACCCAACACCAAGACCACCACCGACAACAACAACAACAACAACAACAACGACTGCCAAAGAAGCACCAACAAAGTTTCGCCTAATGAGATTTTTCAACTTATGACAAGTTATGCTAATTCCAAAGACCTGCTATATAAGGCGGCGGTGCGGGGGAGGTGTCATTGTCTGGGGCCAGCACTTGACAGCCATGGGAAGAGCTGACCAGCTTATATATACAATATATATATATATATACTGTATATAAAGCTGTGTATATATAAAGCAATTATACAATGAAAACCTCTTTCAATTTAAGTGCGTTCCGCTTCAGAGATCTTCAGATATTTTGCTCCAATATCTTCTTGTTGTGATAACTTATCCAAAATTTAGATAAGTTTTTTCTTGAGCTCGAATTACTTTCAAAAAGCGATGAGCTTGAAATCGACTGTTGAGACATGTAAGAAGATTATTTTAATAAGTTCAAAGGTCGTTGCGGAAGAAAATGAAACTACTTAGGCTTCAAAAATACTGAGAACTTATCTAAAATGAAGAGAGAAGCTAACAATAACCAAGAAGAAGCATTATAGAAATCGAGTTGAAAATTCTTATAATTTGTAAAGAAATTATATTTTATTTAATTTAATATTAATTTAATGATAATTTTATAATAATTTAATCATAATTAAATTTAATTTGTTTCTTACGAATTTTAGATAAGTTAAGGTTTAGAGTAGTTTCAGTAATTAATTCATATTAATTTTAATTTATTTTTTTATTCATTTATTTATTTTTATTTTTTTTTATTTTTTTTATTTTTTATATTTAAGATGTAATATTTGAGGATTGGTATATAAAATGTATTAGGGCTTGGGGAAAATAATTTTAATTTTAATCAATCTCTTTTTATTTATATATTTATATTATTTATTTTTTTTTTTAATTTGTTGAGGGTTACCATAAAGTTCACACGGAGCAGAGTTTTTAATTTAAGCTGAGAGGCTCTTGGAATTTGAGGAAGTGGAGGAAGTTGAACTTAAGAGCTTTAAGTAAGATTTCCGCACTTGAATTGCCTTAAGAATCTAAAAGACTTGAAAAGGAAGGAGAGAGAAAGAGAGAGAAGAAGAAGAGTGTTATTTTAAGGCAGTGATGATCATCTGAAGGATCACTTGATCACCAGAAGTGCCTTCAATGTGTTGGCTTTCAATCTAAGAGCAAAATTTATCGACTGTTGAGCAATTGAAAAATGGATTTCCTTCCAAGAATAAAAGGAGTTAATTGGTAATGAGGACTTAAGCCACAAGGCATAATTAAGAGATTTTGAATATGGATTTTTAGACAGGAGTACCCCTAATTATTTTGTAACTTCTGTTTAAAGCTTTAAAGCTTTTGACTGCCAGAACTGAGACTCGGATTTCTCACAGGCATAAAAAAAATAATATATAAAATTAATCAGAGCTTTGATTGCCGTCACTGTGTCGGCACTCGATCCGATAACCTGATCCATGTGACCCACGGAGCAATATAAATATTGTATAATCGAGGAGTTAATTAAGAAATTAACCAGTTTCAGAAAACCGTAAAAAGTGTAGCAAAATTTTAACGGCTGAGCTTGAAGGTTTCGCCGATAAGATTAGATAAGTTCGGATTTGGGCTCCCGAAATGTTATCAAATATTTAAGTAACTGCGATAATTAAAATTGAAATTCGTTTATCATTGAAAAATTACAAATTTTTATGAATAATTTTTCCCAGAAATCTTAATTGAAATTTATACAAGTTTTTTGCTTTGGGCTCAATCAAAGATTCCCACATTCGTCAAAATTCGATCGTTATTCTTTTAAGCGTGTTTGTTTGGCGATTACACAACAAAGATGAAGCAGATGAAGAGGCACAGAAGGAGAGAGAGAGAGAGGGAGAGAGGGAAAGAAAAAGACGAAAAAAAAAATTAGAAAAAAATTTGCTAATTTTTTGCAAAGGGAAAACGACTGACAAAAAATTTCAAATCGAAAAACCCAAAAAACCTGTTGGGGCGGGGAAGCGACGCCAGAGCGGGGAGTGGCTGCAGGAGGGGTGTCTGGGTCACACACTATGCGTGGGACGCACTACTCGAAATCATAAAAATTTGTTCAAATTTTTTTTGTGTTTTGTTTTTAAACAAAACAAACAATAAAAACGCAAAACCGAAACACCAAAAATCCAAAAAACCGGCTTGAAATTTTTGAGTTTTGAAAATCTCTTTTTATTTTTCGGTTTCGCTTGACTTGCTTAACGCATTTGCACCCGCAATACTCCACACCCACGCACACACACACACACGCATACACACGCATACACACACACACATGCGCGCCAAGTGGCAATGGGTCCACGTTACGTATACGCAATGTTTGTCGCCAGCGCTAAAAACGCATTTCGCTTAATCGAGCAAATGCTTTTAATAAATATGCTTGTTGCTTGCGTACATTTGTTATCATAATAGCCAATAAACCAAACACTCATACACACACACACACACATACACATACACATACACGGACACACATATGTCCTCTTAAATGACACAAATGTTTTATAGCTGCCATGAGGAAAACGGCAACTCCTTTGCCTTCAATGTTAAAACAAGCAAGCAATTTACAGTTACATACAGTTACACACACACACACACACACACCTACACAGACACACGCACACCTTGCTAAGTGTTGACTGCTTTTTGCCTTCGGTTCCACAAAATGCATTTCTAATTAACTTAATTGCGGCAAATGCTAAACTTAAGTCACTAACCTAAATTAATAAAAGGCTGCGCAGCTGTCGCACACACACACACACACACACACATACCTATATATACATGCATGCGTGTGTGTATAAGTGCTACACACAGGCCATAGGTTATTGTTGTTGCCGCCATTGCCGCCTGCCCCGAGCAAATCGAGTCTTTTGGTTCACCAAAGTCAACGCCAAATGTTGGTTAAGTCACAGGACACTGGCACATTACACGAAACCGATCCTTGAATATCCTTTAATAATAATAATTATTTATTTTTTTTTAATTTAATAATAATATATTAAATATCTGTTATTTAAGCACACAAAAGCTGAGGCAGCTGAAAGCTCATTAATCAGAGATTGAAGCTCATTAAAGGATTATTCAGATATCCTCTTGATGACAGCTACTATAAGTGAAGCTCGGATTAATCGGATTAATTTGACTTTAATTAAAGCTTCAATAAATTATTTAAAACAGATTAATCCAATTTGTGATCACATTACTTGGCGGACCTTAAATAAATCAAATAAAATTTAAAAATCTTAAATTGCCAATTGCAAATTTCATACACAGAAAACACAAATAAAATAAAGTCCTTTAAGGAGCTTTAAAGCTGCTAAATAAGCTTTTAAGCTTAAGGTCTAAAAATCTTCTTCCTAAAATATTATAAATATAATTAATTGAACTTAAGTGAAAGCTCCCTTAATCATTCCTAGCTTTATTTAAAACCAATCAAAAGCTCTTCTTAAGCTTGTTGAAAGCTCTTTTAAAGCTTGTTTAAAATTAATGTAAAGCTTTTAAAAGACTTGCTTTAAATTTGAATAAATAATTTTCGCACTCGGCATAAATTCGCTTTAGGTTTTATTTATTCAGTGGAATCCTTTGAGGAGCTTTGCTTTGACTTGCGGCTTGTGGGGTGCGCGAAGCCTGTGGCAATTAATTGTAGGGTATTAGTCGTGGCTGCGTGTTGCGCGTCTTGTTGTAATTTCATTTAATAACTGTTTTGTTGTTGTTTATGAAACATTTGCCGACGGCTGTCGCTTCATTTCACACACCGCACAAGGACACACGAGGTGGGGTATCCGGAAGTGAGCAGCTCGCGCGTGTGTGATGGAGGACAACTGTGCATGTAAGTGTATGGGTGTGAGAGTGTGTGAATGTATGAGTGTGCGTGTGAGTGTGTGTGTGGGCGGGGCAGAGAGGGCAGAGGGAGGGCTGCAATAAGAACAATTCAACGACTGGGCGCCGCCTGCGGTGTCAACAATGCCGTTGGTTTGGTTCGCTTCAGTTTGGTTTCGTTTCGTTTGGTTTATTGTTCCACTTTTCATGTCAAAGTTATTGTAATTGTGTTAAGGCATTTCCCGTGTATATCCTACACCCACACACACACACACACACACGCCACTCACAAAACACTCAGCTATTAATAAAAATCGGAGCTGCGAAGCTGCCGAGAAGCAGACACTTGTTTGACTTTGGCTCAGGCGCCATGTTTGCTGTCCCCCTCTTAAACTTCCTTCGGGTATTTTCCTTTCTTCTTCCTACGCTCATTCGGTGTGAACATCCCAAAGTTCCTTCTAGACCCAAACCCCGCCCCCCTCCACCAGGCAGCCCATGTATTTTTTAACGCACATCATTATCATTCCGTTTGTGTTTTGAACGGGCGCTCAGCAGCCGAGAGCAGGCATCAACTTAGACTCAACCTTCCCTTTTCCATCCTTACAATCTCCGCACACAATCTGTATCATACCCCTGCTCCCTTACCCACCCCACACACACACACACACACACACATATAAGAGGAAAAGCTTATGGTTTACGTTGTTTTTGTTGTTGTCCTTTTGTTTTGCTCTTTCGTTGATTTCTGTTAGATTTTTCTCTGCTTGTGTACGCTTATGTATGTGTGTGTGTGCGTGTGTGTGTATGTAGCTTATAAGTTTCTGTGTGATATGTGTATGTGTTTGTTTTTATACACACACTTCGAGTACAAATAACGAAAGGATACAACAAACTCTAAGCAGAAACTTTTGACACTTTTATACTTGGCTCGCAGCGACCCGAAACCAAACCAAATAACCTGGCCCCACTCCGAATAACACACACGCACACACCACTCACACACACACTCCCCACCTCCACCTCCACTTCCCTCTCTCTCTCTTCCTCTTGTTTTTCCACCATTCTGCTTATTTCACTTTTTCTTTTTTGGGTGTTTAATGGAGCCTTTCGCTTTGGTGTTCTCAAAAGTCGAGCACATTACGAATATGCCACATGTGGACGGGTGTGTATGTGTGTGTGTATGTGTGTGTGAGCCTGTGGAGTGTGTGCCTCAGATATGTGTGTGAAAATGGAAATAGGTCTATTTGGGCTGATATCATTGTTATTCATGATATTCATATTTATATTATTATCTCTGGGCACGGATAGAGATAATAGATAATAGACAATTGATAATAGATAATAGATAATAGATAATAGATAATAGATAATAGATAATAGAAAATAGAAAATAGAAAATAGAAAATAGATAATAGATAATAGATAATAGATAATAGATAATAGATAATAGATAATAGATAATAGATAATAGATAATAGATAATAGATAATAGATAATAGATAATAGATAATAGATAATAGATAATAGATAATAGATAATAGATAATAGATAATAGATAATAGATAATAGATAATAGATAATAGATAATAGATAATAGATAATAGATAATAGATAATAGATAATAGATAATAGATAATAGATAATAGATAATAGATAATAGATAATAGATAATAGATAATGGATAATAGATAATAGATAAAAGATAATAGATAATATTCTCAAATATATATTTAAAATAGCGGTTGTTGACATAGAGCGAAATTTATAGTCGGATAATGTTGCAAGTTCGTCGATTCGTGTTGCGCAAAGTGCAGTCATCAGAACCACCTGAAGTATCAGGAGAAGCCACCACTGTTGAACCACCCAAAGCCGCAAAGCCGCCAACACGAGCAACACCCGTTGACGAGGAGAAGAACAGAACAAGTAGAAGAGTCATAAGAAGGCAAAGAACGAACGGCAGCAGAACAAACAGCAATTCCAAAATGAATTTCGTTTTACAAATATATTAACAACTTTGCACAACAACAACAACAACAACACCAACAGCGTCATCCACAATAACAGCAACAACATGAACAACAACAACTATAGCAGCAAGAACAACAACATGAAAAACAACAAGAATAACCAAAAAGCACAGCCAACATATGGAAATGGAAAAACGACGAGGACGCTGCAGTCTCACACCGCTGATATGTAAATACAGAGATAGGCACACACATGCAATTGTACGTGTGGATCTGTATGTGTGCGTCTCGTCGCCCCATCGCACTTGTAGGGCAGGCAGCGGCAGAGCATTTATGCCAGCGGCAGAGCTGCTGGCAGAGCGTACAAAACACACATAAAAAAGACAGAAGAAGAAAATAATGAAAAAAAATAAAAAACAAGAAAGAAACGCAAAATGAAAAGCACAAAAAGCGTAACGCGACGACGGCAACGGCAACGGCAGCGGCAGCGGCGACGGCGACGCTGGCAGCAGCGTCAACGACAGCAGCGCCACCACCAACAGCAGCAGAAACAACAACAACAGCAACAACAATCAATTGGCAATCTGTCCCACTGAAAAAACAATTGCACAGACACAAACATATCCACACAAGCACACATACGCACGCACACACACACACACATTTGCGCCATTACTTGTAAGAGTGTGCTTAAAATAGAAAGAGAGCATTTATGGATGCCGCTCAATAACAGTGCTGCCGTGCTGCTGGCACAATGTTGCTGTGCTGCAACCAGTTTTGCCTTCTCAAAAATTACTCTCTCACTCAACGCTGGCACTCACACACACACACACACACACATAGACTGGTCGCTGTGGCTCTCTTGCACTCAACCCCACTGCTTGTCCGCACAGCCCGAGCACCCGCTCACACATCCACAAGCACAACGCATAACAAAAAGCCAATTTTGTTACTTAAATGTTTACGCTTGTGTTTATCTTTTGTATTCGGTTTCTTATTAGGTTCTCATCTCGTTCTCATCGTTTAACAATTTGAGATATGATGGGAGCTTCGGCTCCACAACTGTCGTTGCCGGCAGCGACGCCGCTGTGCATGTGTGTTGTTGGTATGTCTGTATGTTTGTATGCATGTTGGTTCATATATCTGTATGCTTGTATATCCGTATATCTTTATATCTGCGTATATCTGTATATTTGTCTGTACGTCTGTACGTCTGTACGTCTGTATGTGCCTGTACGTTTTGCCTGTGGTTTTGATTTTGATTTTTGTTCAGCTGCTGCTGCTGTTGCTGTTGCTGTTGCTGTTGCTGCTGCTGCCGCTGCCACTGTCGCCGTTTGATGCCGACTGAGGCAGCGACTGCGTTGGGGCCTTTGCTGTTATTCCTTTTTCGTGTTTTGTTTTTTCGGTTACTGAATGAAAAGGGGGTGGCAGGGGGCTTTTGCTAATGAGTGTGATTTAGACTTGTCGAGCTGGTTTATTATTTTGCGGTGTTTGCGCTCTTGTTGCTGTTCATAGCTGTTGTTGTTGTCGCTCTTGTCGCTCTTCTTGTTGTTGTGTGTGCGCGTTGGTGTGCGCTTTTGTGTTGTTGCGCGCCACCCCGCAGCCGTCGCAGGCATCGTTGTCGTCACAGTTTGATTGATGTTGTTGTTGCCGCTGCTGCTCCAGCTGCTGTTGCTGTCCGCTGCCTGCTGCTCGCTGCTTGCCGCCGCTGTTGCCGCCGCTGTTGCTGTTGCTGTTGCTGGCGACGCTTACAGCAGCGATGGTTACGCTGCGGTTTTGTGTTTCGATTAAATAGTTTTGACAGCTTCCAAATTGTTAATCTATGCGAGGGTCTCCCCACTGATTTCCCGCTTATTAGCGGCTTAAGGGCAGTCTCCTCCCCTCCTACCCCTTTCCCTCACCCCTCTCCCTCACACACTCCCTTCTCCATTAGTCGTCCAATCGAACACAAGGTAATTTAATTGCGCTCAGGTAAAATGTAAATATTTTTATTTGACTTAATTATTTATTGCTCAAAGCTCAAATTCTTGGCTATTTAAATCGATAATTATGAACATCTATCGATTTCTGTGAGAAAAATACGATTTATCGAAGAAACTTTTCAAATTTACATCCAATCAAAAATAACAACAAATTTAATTAATTTACTAACGACGACTATAAAAATGACTGACTATCAAGTGCCCTGTACATAGAATATATATTTATCTAACTGTATTTGATACCCTGTATTCTTATCATTTATAAACAGATACTAAATTATTTTAATTATTTATTTTATTTTATTGATTAATTTTTTATTATTTATTTATTTTTTTTAATTATTTTTAAGTTTTATTGGGTGCTTGTCGCAAACGATCCGTTGGATCTGTTATACCCTCTCAGATGTAGAGCAATTGCTGACAGGGTATAGAAATAATGAAACGCAAAACCTTCTTCAAAGTCAAAAGCGCCGAACGGAATCAAAGAGAACAACAAAAAAAAAAAAGAAGAAGCAAAAAAAATATTAAAGTCAATTTGCAAAATGAGAACGACGCGTCGTGGAGCGGCGCGTCGCAGCGCTGCGTTGCGCTTGTTCGGTTTGATATGTTAATGTGTACAAATGTGCATGCAGGCAGACACACACACACACACACACATGCGAGCACAAACATTCACGCACACACATGCAAACATGCGCGTACTTGCGCGCATTGTAAGCTCTGTGTGAAAAACATGAATCCAGCGCTTTGCGGTCGAACGGTGCCGTTGGGGTAGTGACGGGGGCGGTAGGCGTCGACGACGACGATGTTGAGCATATCAGGCATGAACACAAACTCACTAACACACACATACACGGGGACGCATACTCACTCACTTATTGTGGGTCGTCGTTGTCGTTGACGGCGCCGCTGTCGCTACAGGGATTAAGCATGACAACGACAACGACAACAACGGCAACAGCAGCGACAGCAGCACTACCACCAACAACAACAAGAACAACATACAAACAAAAACAACGTCAACACAACGATGACGATTGCGATGCTGAATGACCAGGAGAGTGTGTTCGAGGTAAAGTGGGGGCACAAGGCAGCATGCAAAAAGTAATTGGGAGCAGAAAGAGCAACAACAAGAATAACAACGCCAACAGCAGTGGCAGCAGCGACAGAGACGCCAACGTTAGCGCGCAAGGTGGCGGCTGAGCTGAGCACGCAACAAGTTCGATGCAACCTGCTGCGACGCCAAGCTCTCTTACACTCGGCTCCCTAGCTCATTCTCCCGCACGATTATCTCTCGCTCACTCGCTCTTTCTCTCTCTCTCTCTCTCTCTCTCTCTCTCTCTCTCTCTTTTTTTAAGTTACTATCTCTCTCACTCTCTTTGTCGCTCATGGCCAATCTCAATTTGTTGCGCTCTCTTTGCTTGGCTCGTTGGGTTCGCTGGTCGCGTGTTGCTTCATAATTCCTGGCTGTTTGTTTGTTTGTTTGAGGGAGCGAGCAATTGGGGGTCACACTCATACAAGCCAACGAATAAGTTACATACATGCACACACACACAATCGCACAGACATACAGGCAGACTGGCAGAGAGGCATGGCAAAGCACCAACATACTGTCAGTCATTATTTAGCGTATGAAAGTGGGTGGTGCAGAAGGAGGAACAGTTGGATGGCGGGGTTACCGTAAAAGCTTCGTGTCGCACTCGTTGGTTGTGTTGTTGGTACTTGTATGCGTGTCTGTGTGAAACATATTGAGCAAACAAGTTCGCAGCTTCTGAGCGACGTTTGGGCCGTCGACTTGGTCTGTGAGTGGGTGGCTGGCGGGCGGTACGGGGCGGGTGGCCCGATGGCAGTCATCGGAAGTCAATGTAACAACAAACATGCAAACACTCGTACACAGACACACAAACACACAGGCACAAACAATCACACGCGGCGCACACAAACAAACACTTATAAAGCAGCGCGTTTATATATATATATATATATATATATATATATAATATATATATATATGTATGCATATATCCACGTGTATGTGTGTGTGTGTGTCTCTGTGTGAACGCTCTCGTGTGGAGTTATTTAAGCTCTCTTATTATTTCATTTGTCGCTTTTAGCTTTTGTCTTTCGTGTTGCCTCGTTGCCGTTTGTTGTTCTTGTTGTTGGTATTATTATGGCTGTTGTTGCTGTTGCTGCTGCTGCTGCTGCTGCCGCCGCTGCTGCTGCCGCTGCTGACTGGGTGGCTGTTTGGCTGTTTAACTGCTTTGTGTGTGTTGGCCGGGTCGCTTGGTTGGCTACAAAAAATGTGGTAATGTGCGAAAGTCCTTTCGTCATGCTCACCGCGTTGGCCGCCGCTGCGCCTGTCAAAGCTGCAGCCCAGCGGCGTCGCTGTCCGTTGACTTGCTGTTAGTCGTTCTTCTTCTTCTTCTTCTCCTTCTTTTTCTTCTCCTTGTTGTTGTTGCTGCTCTGCTTGCGAGTTTGATTTTGCTTATGAGCTTTTGTTGTTGTTGGTTTTCGTTTCTTCTCATATTCTCTTATGCTTTTTTTTCTGCTCGTTGTTGTTTCCTTTCTGTTGGTTTTTATTTTAACATGGAGCTTCCAAATGGGCAGCAAATGGGAGCCAAGCACTGCGTTTGCATTGTTTGTTTGCGTTTTGCGTTTTTGTTGGTTGCCGGCAGCGACGGGTGCAGCGGCCAGTCGACAATTTGCCTTCGCCAGTGTGAATGTATGTATGCTTGTGTGTGTGTGTGTGTGCATATATGCGGCGTGTATTTGCGTGTGGAGGAAAGGGGCTTGAATATTTGACAATGTTTAGATTGTTTGGCGATTTATGAGGACAAGAGCTTTCAGATTGAAGCACTTCGGATGGGTAAATTAAAAAGCAGAAGACACCCTGTCACACACAGGGCAGCCCAGGTGGAGTTGGGAGATTGATTGGAATATTGATGGGAAACTCCATTAAATTTAAATATGAACTCAATTTAAGGGAACATCTCGAACTTAAGGGGGGCCTTTCATATGAAGCTCTGTACCCTGTGGGTTAAGTGTGTTTCGAGTCACCCTGTCATCGGGTAACACTTGCCAAGCTCTTGTCATGTTTACCCATTAAGAAACACCCTATATCAGAATTCAAATCAGGTGCGATGCATGAACCGTTCATTGGCTATTTTCCCGACACGCAACTAACTGACAACCACCCAGTCCCAGCCCCAGCCCCAGCTCCAGCCCCAACCCCAACTCCAAGGCGAGGCCAAGCCAAGCCACCCGACACTCAACACTCAACACGCAGCACCCCTCAACCCACACACCCACACATCCACATACCACGCACATCGAGCACTCTGGAAGCTCCCCTGGGACAACCACCCAATTGAACCTAACCCACAAAAATCTGTCAGTTACCGCAAAAGAAGCAACAACAACAGATGCAAAAACAACAACAACAACAACAACAACGACAACTACAAAAACAAGAGCAACTACAAAATTGTTAGCAAAAGCTTTCCACGTATTGTTAACGCATTTCATCACCAACGCGTGGCTGATTGCGTGGGGGCGGCAGGGCGTGTGGGGAGGGGATAAAAAGGGCGAACAAAACAACGGACCGGCATACACACACACACACACACATGTGTGTTGGTGAGTGGGTGGTTGGGTGGCTGGGTGGCTGGGTGGCTGGGTGGTTGTTTGATATCGTGCTGTTATAATTTAACTGAATGTACATAGCAGCGGTGGCGACGGCGGCGGCATTCGCGCAGTTGGGAGGCGGCGCAGAGGGCGTCATTGTGTGGCATTCATTTCGGTGGTTTTTGCGGGTCATTTTCTGTTGTTGCTATCAATTTCGTGTGAAGCGTGAGATACGAATTTATCGATGCGAGCATATGTATTTACAGGCACACACACACACACATGCATGCATGTATGTAATATATACATGTATTATGTATATACACTGTTTATGTATTTTTATATGCATGTGCCTTGAGCTTAGCGCATAAACCGTTTATTGATCAATTGCTTTATGCCGAACGCAAAACGAAAAACGAAACAAAAAGAAACAACAACAAAATATATGGTACAGAAGGCTCTTGAGCGCAGCTTCGACACTCCACTTGCCATCACAATGCATTGCACTCTCTTGCTCTTTCTTGCTCTCGCGTACTCTCCGCACGCTTGCACTCGTTCGCTCTGCTTGTGTGTGGCTGTGCCAACAGGTTTTCAAACAGGTCTCTCGGGTCTTCGTTGCTTGCGCTTCCGATCTCCCCCCTTCGTTCGGCTGCTGAATGCTGTCCGTTGCCCGCTGCCCGCTGTCCGCTGCCCGCTGCCCTATGCTTGTTGTCTCTTGGCTGTTGGCTGCTGGCTGCTGTTGGGCGAGATCAGCCGCCGATATTGTTCACACATTTGCTTGAGCTGCCGCTGTCGCTGCCGCCGCTGCTGCTGTTGCTGTTTCTGCCATAGCCGACTGCGCAGCCAACTGAGCGTCGTCGCTTCTTGTTTGCTGGTGTTTACGTTGATTTTATCGCAGGCGTAGCGCGTTTCATTGTCTTAATTTGTGCGGTAGGTACTGCTCGCTCACAGAGAGCTTTCATACTTATGCGCTCTCTCGCACTTGCTCTCGGTCTCGGTCTCGCTCTCACAGTCTTGGTCTTGCTTTTGCTCTCGCTCTCGCTCTTGTCCATGCTCATGCTTCAAGTCTGTTTTGCGTTTTGTTTTGATCTTGGCGAGTGCAAAGCTTTTTCTAATGGCCGAACTCCAACAGGTTTGCGGTTACTTGTCTCAAATGACAAATTGCGGCAATACGCGTATGCGCCCCTAAGCCCGCCGCGATCATCTGATCCGATGATCCGTCTTTGTTTCTCTGCTCACCATAATTGACAGACACGCGCCTCTGCCAGCGGTTGTGCTGGCAGCGTCGATATAAGCTTTTGGTATGCTGTTATTTCTTTATCTTCTTTTATTTAGTTTTTTTTTTGTCTTTTTTGTTTTTGTTTTGTTGTTGCTCTCTCGCTGTTGTTCTTATTATTATTATTGCTGTTGTTGTAGTTGTTGTTGTTGTTGCTGCTGCTGTTGCTAGACTGCAGACATCCTTAATCAGTTTTGACATTAATTTGAGTGGCCGATTCCCTTTTTGCCGGCCATTCATCAGTCTCCGTGTCTGTGGCCGCTGCTTCTTATGCATGTCAGGCTGCAAGATTATCCACTTAAGTGCTGTCCACCCCAAGTGACAATTGTCATTGTCATTGTCACTGTCATTGTCGTTGTCATTGTCTTCTTGGTGTCTGTTGCCTTCTCAGTCATCATCATCGTCGTCGTCGTTGCGTCGTCGTTGCGTCGTCGTCGTCGTCGTCGTCGTCGTCGTCGTCGTCGTCGTCGTCGTCGTCGTCATCATCATCATCGTCGTCGTCCTCTTCGTCGTTGTCGTCGCTGCCTTGTAAATCATTGAATTTGCTTTGTGTTTTGACAGCCCGCCGAATGCTTAATAATATTTAACAATAATTGTCTGAAATTGACTCATAAATTATACGAGACGTCGCCATGTGTCAGATTTTGTTCATTTTATGGATATGAATATGAATATAAACACACACACACACACACACACACATACGTAAAGCCATAGAACTGCATCTGCAAATCGCAAGAGAGTGTTAAAGAAGAAAAAAAAAATGAAGAGAGAGCGTGAAAGTTTGAGATTTCAATTTGGGCTCTCATCATCCTTGAAGCACTTGCCGAATGCTCCCTGACAAGGCGCTGACATCTCGCGCTCAGATTCGATTTCAATTTTCCCGTTCGTTGATTGATGGAACGTTGCAAAAGCAGCGAACGGGTTGAAGTCTTCCGAAGATTGATCATATGCAGAGGCCGAGACAGGCTGACGGAACGCAAGGAGAGGCCAGAAAGTGAGAGTGAGCGGGACAGTGAGAGCGAGAGTGCGTGAGTGAGTGGGAGAATGACAGTGATGGGCAGAGGGAGGGGGAGAGGGAGAGGGAGGCTGTCAGTAAGGAAGACAGATTGTGGGCACTTTTGCAGCTGATCAAACCATCAATCAAAATTCCTATACAAAAAATCGCATAGCGCACAGAAAATTCCCTCGGACTCATAAAAATTTGAACGGTCAGTGGCCATAAAATGGAGGAGGGTGGTCTTTCAAAGGACATGAACTAGAACTTATTATATTTTCAAAGGACTCTCGCAGGTAACTCAAGTCGCAACTGAGAACTCAAGTTAGAAATTTTCAGGATTCTCTGAAATTTTTTGAAATTTTTTGAATTTTTTTTTTATTTATATTTTTTTATAAATTTCTTAGTCCTTGCAAGGCTTCGCTGAAATTCAATGCCGCATCGCAGAAAAAATCTAAAAATTGCAATTTTAATACTTCGCTTTTTTTGTTTGATTACTTTATTTTTTTTTTTTTTTTTTTGATTCGAGTGACCTTCACATTTGTGCCGTTCAGATCTCTGAATATTCATAAGGCGATCTCGGATTTAATTGCAGCTGGGGGGAGCCTTGAACCCGTTGACTGTGGAAGAGTCTTGTTATTGAGAATCCATACAGCAAATTTGGTGGCTCTCGGCTGGACCGCTCCTGGGATCCATGGGGCTAAGCACGTCGACACGTTAATGGGGATGCTATTAAAATCACTTGATGTCTCTGTTTTAAGACCTCAGACAATGGCAAACAGCAAATGTCAAACAAACATTAATTACGATCCCAAAAACAACAACAACAGCAAAAAAATAAGTGGAATAAATAGAGGGGAGAAGGGAGAAGGGAGGAGCGAGAAGAGAGGAGCAAGTGGCGAGGCCAAAAAAGAAAAAAAACATTCGATTTATGTGGATTTGCGGCAATCGATAAATCGATTAGTCGGCGACTGTGTGCCTGTACGCCTCTGCATGTCGTTTGACCGCCATTGTGGGCGTGGCACAAGCACACATTATGCAAATGATCTGCCGGAGATGTCAGAGGTTCAACGGTTTATCGCACATTAGCGTAACAGCTGCCACGCCCACCCACACCCCAAGCCCGAGCATCGAATCACAGCAGATGAGCAGCGCCAGACAAGCCGAATGGTGGACTGAGCGGGGCAGAGGTGGGACAGAGGTGGGGCAGTGGTGGTGGTGGGGGGCGTGGCAAGTGGCATGAATTATTCGCCTTTTAATTGAGTCGCATAAAACTGATAATCAAACAAATTACGAACAACAAAAAGCTTAGAAAACAAACAAACAAACAACAAAAATAAATGTGCACACGTGTGTGTGTGTGTGAGTGCCAGTATGTGCCTGTGTGTGTGTATATAATATGTTAATGCGGTCACTACTAAATCATAATTTGTCAACAATTTCATTATGTTAAATAATTTACTTTTGTTGCCTCTTGTTGTGGTTGCGGGTTTCTGCCTCTGCCTCTGCCTCTGCCTCTGCTGCTGGCGCTGCCTCTGCTGCTGCTTCTGCTGCTGCCACTGCTGCTGCCTCTGCTGCTGCCTCTGTCTCTGTGTGTTATTGTTATTTGTGTTTAATTGTTATACCCTGTAGTATTAAACGTCAGCTGAGGGGGTAGCATGAGTCGCAGATGACTAGATAAATCTCCCTTAAAATATCTGATAAGGACTTTCCTTAAAAGGATACAGATACGTCATTCTGAGACTTTGAATATACAAAGGATATTATTTGTCCCAGCTACACACCAAGTGACCCCGTGTATAATTAAACAAATTCAGAATAGAATTGAGTTAGGATTAAAAGTGGAATCTTACCTTAAGAATCTGATGTCATCCTCGGGAAGGATATTTGGCGTTGCACAAGCATTGGAAAGGATGTGGCCAGCTATAAGAAGGATATTATTATTAATTTCTTATCATTCGATGTTAAAACGATGAGTTAAATAAATGTGTCATAAGTGCTTAAGGATGTACATCTGGATATGTAACCCTAAGATCTACGGCATAAAAAAATAATTAATTTAAATAAATATTTAATATATGGTATTAAAAATAAATATATAAAATATATAAAATATATAAAATATATAATATATATTATATATAATTCTCTTAATAATAATAATTTTCAAAAAATATATGATATGATTTGATACAAAAAATTATAATAATTAAATTAAAATAAAAATAATAAGAAAAATAACAGCGATATAAATAGTAGTTAAATATAAGTAACAATAATAATTATAATAGTAATAATAAAAATGAAATGTATTAAATTAAATGTATTATTAAAATATGGTAATAGTTATTGTTATAATAATAAACACAATGAAAAAAAAAAATATAAATAAAATATACATCAATAATATTGGAAATAATTACAATAATAATATCAATAATAATAATAATAAAATAATAATAATAAAAATAATAATATTAAAAATTAAAATAAAATAATAATAATAATATGAATAATAATAATAATAATAATAATAATAATAATATGAATAATAATTATATAACAATAATAAAATAAGTAATAAAATTAAAAAAAATAATAATTATAATAAAAACAATACTTACAATAATAAAAATAATTTTAATATTAATGAAAATTAAATAATAATAAAAATTATGAGAATAATATAATAATATTTATAATGAAAATAAAATAGTTTTAATAATAATTAATAATTAATTAATAATAAAATGAACATAAATTAAAAACATTGAAAATAAATATAATTCTGATTTTAATTATAACAGTAAGAACTTTCTTACGAGTTTTTATTATTTTATTTATTTTTCAATTTAAAATTTAATTTAATTTATTAATTTTATAATCTCCCATTAAACAAAAATCACAATTTCGGAGCTCTGTCAATTTAAATTCTAAGGCTACAAATCTGAAAATTGGTATTCAAAATTTCCACTCGCAGGATACAAATTTAGAGGACGTTGCATAAGTGTCAAACCTTCCCAACTCCAGTAGAGTCAAGTAAGGAGTATCTCTCGGTCGTCGTTAGTCGGGGAAATGCGCTTAATTATTTTTTATATATTGTTTGGGTTTTCCATCTGACTGCTTGTGGGAGTGGGCGGCGGGGAGGGGGGAGGGGGGTTGAGAGTGGGTCGCATCTTGATGGGTTTTTGTCTAGTTTTTTTTGTGTATTGTACCATCGTCTCTCCCATCTGGGCATTGTTCTGGGGTTTCTTCGCTGTCTTGCAGTTGTCAGCCTTACAAATGGTATCTGTCAGATATGCGCTCATTAGCATTGGAATCGCATTCATTTGCCGCTTGCAGCTTATGCGGTTGATCCGCTGAAGGAGGAAAAACCTGGCATGCCATGGCTCGGTGGAGCAGAGGAACGAAAATTCAAAATGAAAATCTTAAATACCAAATACCAAAAATTAGGAGAAACAAAGAAAAAAAACAAAAAAAAAACAAAAAAAAAACCAAAAAAAAAAACCTTCAAAACAAATTGCCAGAAATGATTCAAGATGTTATTTTGACACATTTTTCGCTTGTCACACGAATAGAGTTAATAATAAATAGGGGGAAGAAGAAGAAGAAGAAGATGATGAAGAGGGGGTGAAGAAGAGAACGAAGCGGACGGGGGGTAGAGCAGCAGCGGCAGCGGCAGCAAAGTAGGAGAAGAGAATAGAAACGAGATGACAACAAAAGCGAAAGATCTACGTAAAACATTTTCCGACACACACACCCCAACACACCAACACACACACTCACAGAGAGAGAAAAAATACCAAACAGAAATTGGGACACGTCAAAATATTTCAAATCAAAATCAAAAGAACTCGAGACAATAAAGAACTAAAAATGAAAGCGTCTTGTTCTTGAATTTTATATCTATCCACCTCGCATATACCTTAAGCCTCAGCCGTATCTGTATCTGTATCTGTATCTGTATCTGTGTCTGTATCTGTGTCCGTGTCTGTGTCTGTATTTGTATCTGCAAGTGTGAATGTGTCTGTAAGTGTAAATGTATCTGTAGGCGTATCTGTATGTGATTCTGTAAGTGTATCTGCATATATATCTACATCTGTAAATGTATCTGTATCTAGATCTGTAAATGTATCTGCATCTTCATCTGTAAATGTATCTCCAACTGAATCTGTATCTGTAAGTGTATCAGTATCCGTATCTCTATCTGAATCTGAATCTGTACCTGTATCTGTATCTGTATCTGTATCTGTATCTGTAGATGTATCTGTATCTGTATATGTATCTGTATCTGTATTTGTATCTGCTTCTGCTGCTGTGCCTAATGCGCATTATGAAAATATGATGGCATTATTAATAAAGTGGCAGTTTAACAATTTCACAGGTTCTAAACAAATCTTCACACAACGGTGATATTTCATGCCTTGTGTCCCTTTCAGATACAATGGGAATGCCATCTATCGGGTGGCGTCTCGCTCGCACACACAGGGGACAGCTAAAAATATTCGAATATTTGTTTGAATTGAGTTCTTTTTGGGTTTCGTTCAGTTCTTTTGATTTTTATAATTTTTTATTTCCCCCCTTGACAAATGCGTTCCATTTAGAGTTATGGCACGTGTGATTTGCTATGGAAAGACTTAGGATCGGCCATACAAATATTTTAAATGATAGATTAACATCGCATTAGCCACTAGATAAATGTTCTTAATCGCCGCAGTGAGCTTCCTGCTCAGTCAGTAAATCAGTTGACGTTCACCTTCCACGCGTTTTTGAGGTCTCATATCGTTTGGGATTTAATTAGACCGATATTCGGATCTATATCTATATATACATATATATCTATATATATATATATATATATATCAAATGTAGACCGATTATAAGCTATATCATGTCATTTTCATGTTGAGGTCTCCAAGAGCTGCGCTTCTCTACTTAACGATCAGTTTTACGATCTCATTTAATTAGCTCCCTCGATATGCGATCTTGGCCAGAGGAAAGCCAAAATCCGATCAAAATAATTGAAAATAATAAATCTGTGATTGCGACGTTCGTCAGGGTCGTCAGGGCCTCTCATGATGTCAACGGAAGCTGAAGATGGACTTGGAAATCGTACGGTCAGTTTTTGAAGAGAAGCTGAAGATCGTAAGACAGACATCTAAAGAGCAGACTTAGGATCAGAGGATAAACTTGAGCAATTAGAAATCTGAGTCATAGTGGTGGAAAAGAGGGGAGAGATCAGAGGTCAGAGGTCAGATGTAGAGATGCAGTTGGCGATCTTGACTTTTTGTGGATCTTAAGGTTCACATCTAAGATCAACCTTACTTCTAATAACGATCAACCCTCAAGGTCTATAGGATGTGTAATTGAATGCATATCTATTTTGTCAAGGATCGAGAAAGACGTTCAAGGATCCACAGGCAAACATAAGGAATTATAAGCGAAATGAAATGTATAAATAAATAAATTATTTATGAGCTTTGACTCATTATGAGTAATTTTCAGGTTAATAAACTTTGATCTACTTTTATAATTATTTAAATTTATATTCCACATATTCTATACTTGTTTATTATGTCGCTTCTCCCCCTCCATCTCTCTCCCTCTATCTCCCTCTCTCTCTCACCCTCTTGAAGACCTTGTGATACTTCATTTTGAAAACTATTTTCATTGAACAAACGAATACAACATGAAAATCACAGCGGAAAATGCCCTCCAGTCAAGCAGCGATATTTATTTATGCCTCCAAATACCAAAATATATATATACATATATATATTTATATACTTGAACAAATGTCTGTGCGTGTGTGTGTGTGTGTGTGTGTGGCGCTCTTCACTCTATTCTGACATTCAAAGTCTAATTCATAATAGATTCATGCGCGTTTTCCACCTTCCTTCCTTCCTTCGATTTTCCTCGTCTACACACGCGGCGTATAAGTAATAAGTTTTATTTGGCACTTGCTTGTCGATCCCCTTGTTGTTGTTGCTCGAATGTTTGTTGTTGTTGCTGTAGTAGTTGCTGTTGTTGTTGTTGTTGCTGTTGCTTGTATATTTGTTGTGGTTGTTGTTGCCGCTGCCTGGCGTCATTTAATGGCTAACCAATACGACATGTCTATATATCAGCTACTGCCGCCGCTCGCGTCTATATCCATAGCCAAGTATCTGTATCTGCGGCCGCTGCTCTTGCTCTGTATCTGTATCTAGATACATTTCGGTGTGTATCTGGCGATCTTTGTGCTAAAATTAATTTGTAGAAAAATGCGTGCGCGCCGCCTGCCGTAGCTGCTGCAGGCTCCACCACCACCAACAGCAGTGGCAGCAACAGTGGCGGCAGCAGCAGCAACAGCAGCAGCAGCAGCAGCAGCAGCAGCAGCAGCAGCAGCAGCAGCAGCAGCAGCGGCGGCGGCAGCAGCGGTTGCGGTAGCAAATTACGAGAAAATTAAATGTTGATTTAATTTTGAAAAGCAATTTTTCATTTTTAGCGTCGTCGTGGCGACGCAATTGACGTATGTATCTGCATCTGTATCTGTGGCTGTGGCTGTAGGTGTAGATGTATCCATATCTTTAGAAGTATCCGTATCTGTGGCTGAATACGCATTTGTATCTGTATCTGTATCTCTATCAGTATCTGAATCTTCGTCTGTGTCTGTATCTGTGTATCTGGCCCTTTACATGTCGCTCCCTATCGTCGCTCTGTTTGCCTGCCTGCCTGCCTGACACGCCTCCTCCTCCTCCTCCTCCTCCTCCCGCTCCCAGCGTGTCTTGCCACCTTCAAGCATTCCCTTATGCCGCCCCGCCCCTGCCCCGACGCCCATTCCATCACCTTTCCCCGTCTGTTTGTGTTTGAGTTACAATTTTGTTTCGCTACGGCAATAAATTGCACTTTGCACGTCGTTGACGGGTTCGTTGCCAGCTGCAAACCGACCAAAAGATACATTTATACAGCCATAGGGTATAGGCACATATAAACGTATACACGCACACACATACATCTATAAACGCATACATATATATATATATATATATGGAGATATAGCATATATATTCATATTGCCCATATATAGACAGACATCTGTTTATAAATCGAGTTCTGAATTTGAAACACCTTAATGGGCTCCATGGCAGCTGTTAGGCAACTGTTTGACAAGTACGTGAAGTCTTGCGATTATGTCAACTTACATTGAGTGTTAATTAACATGCTTGCGTTATGTTAAATAACAGTTAAATATGTTATATGGAAAGAAGTTGACAGATTGTCCAAGCCAGGTATATCCTTAAAGTGGGCAACGCTCTGTTAAGTGCAGGTGCCCGACTTCTAACTAACTTTGCATGTTAACTAACATGTTATGTTAACTAACATGTTATGTTAACTAACATGTTATGTTAACTAACATATTATGTTTAATAACATGGGATGTAAGAAATGTGTGGGGAAACTTTTAAGCTGAAAACCCTTAAGTAAAGCTTTGTTATCTACAGCTTTATGACATAAGCTGTTAACTACATATGTTACTTTTAACATATACCACTTTTAAGTCAAGCAACGGCTGATCGGCAGCTCTTTAAACAGTCATCTGCTAAATCTCTGTTTAAATGACTGTTAAGAAGTGGAGAGCTTCTGTTGGTTATGTTAGAGTATACATTATTCTGTTAGCTACATAGTTTAAGGTTGTTATTTTAACTAACAGTAGGCAACTGCTATCAGCTGGCAACAGTCGACTGTTACCTTCTTAGCAGCCTGTTATCGCCTTATCATATCTCAAGTATGTGGTTTTCTCTTATCTCCCTGCGGTGACGAGTTAGTCTCCATTTCAATTACTAATTAGAAACTTACTAGTTACTAACTGTTACTTGAAGTTATTAAATGCGGCAAATGTAAAGCAAGCATTTTCTGTTATCGAAATGTTACACATCTGTGGATATTTATGAGCCCCTTAAAACCCCAAATGATCTTTGGATATTGATCTCATTTGCAATGGATTCGTTCTGCCGTTGACCTAGCAACGATATCCGCCTCTGTTTATATGTGTATATAAGTGTACAGTTATATACATCTTGGGCATATATATATATATATATATATATATATATATATTTACAGTTATCAGCTTCTGCTTGTGCCTCGACGATCGCCAAAAGGTCTTCAAGCAACCATTGGCATTATTCTTAGGCTCCAGAGCAGATTGTTGACCGCAAGTCTTAGATATTTATCTATCCATCTATCTGAGCACTAAAAATGGTATATGTACTCGTCTCTGTGACTGTACAGGTGTGCGCCTCTGCATGTGTGTGTGTGTGTGTGTGTGTGTGTGTTAATCTTTTTTATACAAACTTTAGAAACACGCAAATACTTAAATGTCTGCTCGTCTGGCCGTCTGGCCGTCTGGCTGTCTGGCTGTGTGGCTGTGTGGCTGTCTGGTTGTCTGGCCGTTTGTCTGGCTGTCAGGTTGGCAACCATCGACTCTCGGAGCTGATCTATTGCCGGCTCATGGCGTCAGCTGCTGGACCACCGAGTGGCTCGAGCGGCACAAACCGTTCTTCGGACAGGCGAGCAGTTCATTCGACACGCCCACCTGTGGCTGCTGCTGTTGTTGTCTTGTTATTGCTGTTGTTCTCTTGACGTTGCTGCTGCTTGCGGCATTGCGGCATCGCGGCTTCAACATCGGCAGAGCCATCAACTTCGTCGTCGCCGCCGTCGTCGGCGCTGACTGTGGCGCTGGCAATGGCGATGGCGGTGGCTGTGGCGGTGGAGGTGATGGTGGCTATGGCGGTGGCGGCATCCGCACGGCATAAAGTCAAAAGGCCAAAAAAGGCAAAAGCAGCGCCGTTTGATCCGTTGGCCGTTGCCCCCTTTGGCTTTAATCACTTGCCTTTGGCTCTGACTCAGGCCCGATGCTTGCCCGGGCTTTTAGAACTTGTCGGCGGGTCGGGCTAATACCAATTAGTGTTCGCGGATCCGGACTACAAGCGAGGAGCGATCCCCAAAAGATTTATGACACCCACACGCGTGGGTTCGACCCTAGGTCGAGGCGGATCCATGTGCCGCGGGTAGCCAGCGGGTGTCAGGGTGGTGTCAGGGTGGTGTCAGTCGATGTCAGGGGGTGTCACACGGTGTCAAGGGGTGCCACAGATTGCCACAGGCGGATGTCGGCGGGTGTCAGCGGGTGTCGGCGGGTGTGACGGAGGATTGGCTATGTCTATCTGTGGGCAAAATTGATACGCGGCGCCGCGCGCAACATGTTGCATCTAATTGGCAGCATGTTGCAGGCGGCACTCAATTTGGGGCAGCCTAGAGACAGCATCGCTCCAATGGATCAGTGCATCAATCGGCTCATAGATACGCTCAAGCGAGCTTCCATCCACCCATCCACCCATCCACCCAACCATTCATCCATTCGTCAGCCAATCAATTTATCAATCTACCAAATTTATCAATTTATCAATTCGCTTTAAGTTTGTTTTTGTTGCGCGAATTCTTCAAATTTTTTTTTTAATTTTTATTTTTTTTTGTTTTTTTTTGCTTTGCCAGCAACGAGAAGGTGTTTGTGTTTGTTGTTGTTGTTGTTGTTGTTGGTTCTGCTTCTGGGTCATCGCTCTTAAAATATTTAAATTGTTTTTGCTCACTTTTTTTGTTATTTTTTGCGACGCTTTTGTTGCTCTCGATGTTGTTGTTGTTGTTGTTGTTTCACCTGAAAGTTGTCTTTGAGGTTTTATGCCCCATCACATAGAAGACAAGCAAAGCAGCAACAACAACAACAACAACAACAACAACAACAACAACAACATGAACAACAATGTATAAGAAATATACATTTTCGCATGTAGAAAAAAAAAGAAGAAGTAGAAGAGGAAGAGGAAGAAGAGGCAGAAGCACAAGTAGAAGCAGAAGCAGATAAACGACAAAAAGCAAAAAATAAGAAATAAAAAATAAAAATAAAAAAATAAAAAATAAAAAAATAAAAAAATGAAAAGTACAATCCACCTTTTTATTTCTTGTTTGGGTCTCGCTGTGGTCGTTGATCCGCCGAGTGTTCCAGCCCCGAGATGGCGGATCGGCGCATTTACCCGATTTGACAGCCCCAGACTCGTATATGGTGACAGGTCTGTCTCTCTCTCTTTATCTCGGAGTCGGATTATGGGGCTTCTATTTATAATCGCCTCATGGAACAACTAACTTCTGATCAGCTCGTCTATGATGTAATGCCTGGCCCTGATCGTGGACACAACTCACTGACGGATGTACGAACTACTCCGTAAACAATCAACGAGTCTTTTGTAAAGGTCAAAGGTAACGAGTCAATCAATGACTAAGGAATAACAGCAAAGGATGGGAGGAGGAGAGGGAGAGATGATGGGGGGAGGATTCAGATGGAGTGGAAGAAATTTGTTTAATATCTATAAAATTTCCATCTAGTTTGGCTCTTTTGTTCTCTCCCCTCGAATGACATTGATCTTTAACCTTTCCTGGAAATCTGAGTTTTCTGTTTGATCTTTAAATTTTTGCGATCATCTACGTTCAATTTAAATTTTCTACTAAATTTCAATCTCCACTCGAATCGTCATTGAGGAGCGGATACAGAGTCTCTCAGGAGATGATCTTCAAGGTTCATTGATCACATTCTTTGAGATCTTGAGGTGATCTAACAAGTGATTTAGGGGTTGTGATTTTAAAGGATCTGGCTTAGGTCTGGTTTAGGGTATATTTTTTGCCAGCTGATCCCAACACTAAGAAAGTTAAGAGCTCCTATAAATAAAGTATTCCATAATAAGTAATTGGGATCAATGGCAAGATCAACTTGATTCCAGATATTATACAGGACTGAAGATCGTCTTATATTATATATATATATTTTAGGAATGATCGAGTATTTCCTTATACACTGAGTTGAAATTCCACATATGATCTTAACTTGTAATAGAACCATCAATTAATAAGGAGCGGGTCTTCATAGGGAGATCAATTGACCTCCAGTGGAAGTAGTGAGGATCTCATTCACTTCTCTTCTTCTTCTTCAGTTTTGCCTTTTCCAAAAAGTCATCTTTGAAATTGTGCTCTGAATTTGTTGGCTCCGTTGGCTGAGGTAAGATCATAGGACTCTATTTTGAGAATTTTCACCAAGTTCTCCAAATGCTTTCGCAGTTTCAATTAATGCGGAAGCGATGGGTACGACGTTGACTTCTTGGAAAAGCGATAAACTTTCATATAGCACCTAGAAATGTGCAACGGCTGTGGCAAGTACGTGTCCCAGCTGCGTGTGTGTGCGTGTGTGTGCGTGTGTGTTTGTGCGTCATGAGGCAAAGACAACAGAGGCAACAACGGGGCAACATCATCCCATGCAAGTAGATCCCATATATCATGCCATGGCTGAGCGCCCAAAGTGCGTGCCCAGTTCATTAGGAGCACATGGCATTGGGTAAAGAGGGGCAAGATGTGGAAGGTGAGGAAGATGGGGGAAGGTGGACTGTAGATGGGGAAGATGGGTAGAAGGGTGCTGGTTGCTGGTTGCTGGTTGTTGGATGATGGGCGATGGGCGATGGGTGATGGGTTGGCAAATGGATGGCAGCTCTCTGCCTCGCTATCTCCCTTTCGCTCGCTCCGTCTCTCTCGCTCCCTCCTGCGGAGGATTGTGCCTGCTTGGCAACTACTTTGCACTTTGCCAGATACTTAACTTGCAGTTATTTACAAGTCATGCTTGCTGAGAATTCGCTTGAGTGTGCCGAGAGATTCGGGGAGCAGCAGTTGCCTGGCTGAGATTTCGTCGAGTTGCCGCTGCTGATGATGATTGGGATGATGATGATGCCACTGATGCCACCGATGCCACCGATGCCACCGATGCCACCGATGCCACCGTTGCCGCTGATGCTAGTGATGCTAGTGATGCTGGTGATGCTCCTGATGAGCATGTTGATGGCTCTTGCGTATCAGCAAGGGGGGCTGCGCGGTGTGGAGGGAGGCCCAAAAAATCTGTTGGCGGCTTTTCTGCATCTTCCACCTATTTATATTTGCATTTATAAATAAACAACGTGGACGAGTTGTCGTTGTAATAAATATTGTGCACACACGCACCCGAACACACACACACACACACACACACACACACACAGAGGGATAGACGCACATGGACAGACAGACAGACAGGCAACAGACATACACAAATATATTTATATTTAGCCAATTTTCAACGCTTGTTGACAAAACTGTCAACAAAATGCAATGCAAAACGTAATAAAATTGTCCAAGAAGCCAAAGGCAATTGAAGCGGCATGGAGTTGCCAGACACCGTAAAAGGGGCGGATCGTCAAGGGGTGGCATGCAAACAAAGTTGCCGCATATGTCATTGACTATGCCCCAATGCAAGGGCGAAGTCCCGAGCGCTTAGGGTGAAGCGGGGCCATGGGGGGAGCCGAACACAACGGAAATGGTTCTGCGATTGTCATATTACGTATACGCACTGAGGCACGAAATACTTGCAATGACGTTAATGCAGACGCCTGCTGGATAGGGGAATGCCATGCACGGCACCAAGGAGGAGCAGGAATGAGGAGTGCCTGCCGAATGGGGGAAAGGTGGCCGCTGCACTTGATGGCTGTACGTTCCTGCGTCATAGAAGTTATCTAATTGTCAGTTTAAGACGTGGATTACTTAAGAGCTCGATTGAAGATTTAAATAGCTCTGAGAAACATGAGGTAATTTATGACGTCATTCTATAAAGTCTGCAGCTCAGCGGGGATTTTCTCAACCCCTGAGCAAAGGAAGTGCTCAATGCTGGCGCTTGAAGGGATGTTTATATTATTATTTATTTGATTATATTTCGAGCCTTTAAGCCTTAAGTAAGGCACAATTAATCAAATCCTTCTTTATCGTTTAATATTCGTTCAATAAAATAACTGACTTCCTTATAAGGTTATATTTGTCCTGTTGCTTGGTCCTGCCGCAATGTGTTCTTGACTTATGAGTCGCGCCTCCACTTGGCGGCTGTCCTTAACCTGTATTTTCACGCACTTTTCATCTAAAGATCAATTTATCGATTTTTAATAATATTCAACAGTTTATCTGTTATCGATATATTCGATTGTTTTTAGTTTGAAATTCCCCAAAGAAAGTATCAGAAGCTCTTACTGAACAGCTGCCATTGAGTGTATGAGTGTTAGTTGGGTCTTACTTATCAAGATTACTCGAAGGGCTCTTCAATATGTTTATAAGGATAGTAATAGATAAATAAAGGATAGTGGGACTGTTTTAATCCTTGATCAAAGATTAAGATTAAGGATAAGTATCAAAGAACTCGTGGTAATGGTTTAAAGCCAATGAAGTTGATGGGTGAGCTGACAGGATGACAAAGTCTTGTAAAGGATTTTTTTTATTAGAGGATAAATAAATAATATTAATAAATATATAAAAATTTTCATTTTTGCAAAATTTGTGTTAATTCCCAATTATTTCTTTCCTGCATCCCAGATAAATATAACTTATATATCCTGGAATATATTTTAATTTATTTCATATGTCCTGGAATATATTTTATTCTTTATTCTATAACTTAATATTTCATAGATTTAATAATGTTTATAATAATGTCCTTTGAAATACATTAGCAGCCTATGGTATGTATACAGGACTTTAACTTCTACCCACAAGTCTTTTATAAGTCATTATTTAATATCCTTTAAATCACTTGGAAACTATCCACTAAAATGTCTTCTTATAATATATAAATAGTTCCGAACTATAAAATACAAAATAGTTTTATTATAAATAATATTTGGTCTTTAAAACTTAACATAAATTAGAAATAAACTAAATCTTAATTAAGATAATTTTATGCGGTATTAAAATAAAATTTTATTTCTATTATTATTTTTTTGTTTTTTTTTTGGCATCTGCCGGGGTAAGTCTTATAGCCAAGATCCTTGAATTGTCTTTTGGCCAATTTCTTGCTAGTGGCCAAAACGCGTCAGCTTCGGTTGCTGTTGTTGTAGTTGTTGTTGTTGTTGTTGTTGAAGTTGTTGTAGTTGTTGTAGTTGTTGTTCTTATTGTTGGTTGGCCGTTTATTAAGTTGCCGCCCGGCCACTTGACACATTTGGCCAAAAGATCAGTCACCTTGCCAGTCGCACGGGCACATAACAAATCTTCAGCAAAGACAACAATAACAACAACAACAACAACAATAACAACAACAATACTAACAACAATTACGGCAACAACAAAAGTTCAACTTGGCTAATAAATTTACTTGGTTAAGATTTTTTTTATATGTATACATTTTTGGCCTTTTTTCTGCTGCTCTGCGGCCATAAATAAACTATACAAATATTTGGCTGGGGCGGCGCAACGAGCTCATAAATTTGTAAATAAATAAAATAAATTTTCGTATATATCAAAATGTATCAATAAAAATGCTCAACAAGTTTTATTTGCGTGCTGCTGCGGCGGCTGAAACAGAGCCAGAGGCAGAGGTGGAGGCAGAGATAGTGGCAGAGCCAGTGACAGGGGCAGAGGCAGAGGCAGAGGCAGAGGCTGTGGAAGTGGCAGCATTTGCCTAGGAAAATTGTACATTTATCAAAGTAACAAATCGATTTAAACGATCTGGCAGCACCGCTGCTAACGTCGACAGCGACAGCGACGGCAACGGCAACGGCAACGACAATGAAAGCTGCGACGCGGACAGAGGCCGACCGCAAAGCCCACAAGCGACTGAGTTGCTCGCTAATTTGGCGTGTTAATTGCCGGCGACGAGACGAGACGGGTGATGCGAGATGCGAGACGATGGGCGAGGGGCGAGGGGCGGGGGACGAGGGACGAGGCACGAGAGAGGTGACTCGAGAGGCGACTCGAGAGGCGACCCGAGAGCCGATGAGGAACGATGACGAATGAGGGAAGCGAGACGAGATGTGAAGAGAGGAGAATTGAGAATCGAGAAGCGTATCAACGAGAGTTTTCGCTCGTTTGCTCTTCCGCTCAATCATGCTCCCGCTTACCCGCTCACTCGACCACCTCCCCAAACCCCCTTCCCCTTCCCCATTCCTCGGGCTCCACAGCTCATTCTCCCGTTTGGGGGCTATAAATTTTATGTGTTTTGTGGCAGAACGAAACGTTTAAGCCGCAAAATGACAAACAACGAATTAACAAATTAATAAATTATATTTTTCTTCGCCTTTTGGCGCCGTCAAATGAATATTTAATATATCTCAAACGGATGGAGGCACACAGAGGCGGCCGCCTCGGTCGGTAGTCGACGGAGGGGCGTGGCCCGCTATGGCGTGCTGGCCGTTGCTTTGAGCTGACTACTACCGGCTGTGGTATCCGCAAGATGCAGATACAGTATCTAAGCATTTGGCAGCTGCATACCGCATACTGTCCCCCGTCCCAGTCCCCTCCCCCCACCCTCACCCCTTCTCGTCACCATCTAAGTTCTTGCCTTCGTCTTCGTCACACCCCCTCCGCAGCACTCGATGATCGCTACACGAGCCGTGCGCATATATTATTGCTGTGTGCGGCAAAGGCGTTTAATTGCCCACCAAATGGGGCGTGGCCGAGAGTGACGTCAACAAGTTGCCGCCCCCCTGCCCAGCAGCCGCATCGAATCAATTTGCACCACCGGCAGCAGCAGCCGCTGCACCACCATCAGCGATCCGATCAACTCAAGTGGGCGCCGCCATTGCGACAAGTGTAAACGTTCAAACGTGCAACAAATTTTTGTGGCACGATCGATGCCGCTGCCGATGCCGACGCAGATGCCGATGCCGATGCCGATGTATGTGGACGGACTCCCGAAAAAAGAGAACTTCCTCGCTGTGGGAATGTATCTTTTGGCGACTTATGAATGTATCTAGATACATATGTATGGCTAATTTGCTGTCAATTGCCGAACATGTGCAGCTATGAGTGTATCTGTGTGTGTGAGTGTGTGTGTGTGTGTGTGTGTGTGTGAGTACTTGTAATAACATAAATAAGACGCTAGAGCGGAAAAGCACTCGCATCATTTGTAACCCACTGCGGCGGTGCAATGATCTCTCTGTGGTTGTGGGGCTCAGTCGTAAATGGGTGTATGATTGTGGGTAAGTATATACATATATATATACATATATATATATATATGTATATGTGTATGTGTGTGTGTGTGTGTGTGTTTATGGCTGCATGCCAATAACAACAAACATTCAGAAAGAAAGACAGGCAATTGATGCAGCAGCTTTTAAAGAGTCCCTCGAACTGAACATTGGGAAAATTTGAATTCGAAAATGAAAATGGAAAATGGAAAATTTGTTGACTAAATTAAGAGAAATTAGTGCATTTCCCATGCAATCTAAACAAAGAAAATACTTGCGATTAATTGAGTCACATGCTGAGAGATACAAACTAAAATATTTTCTGATTTGACGATCAACCAAATTTGAGGCTGATTCTTCAGATTCTTTGGGGCACTTTTAATGATCGTGCTCATATATATAAACATGTATATATATATATGGAATGAAGAAGGGCTTAAGGGTTGATATAATAATTAATTAATAATTAAAATATTTAAGTTAAAAACTATATATTATAATTATTAATTAAATTAATAATTAACATATGAATTTATTTATATTTATGCCATTTATAAACACGATCTTCCGCAAAAGCGTCTGAATTCCTCGCAGCGAATTTCACTCATATTGAGATTTATTTACTATATTTAATATAGCTTAAAAATATTTTTATTATTAAAATCAACGTTCGACTTAAATAAAGGCTTTTATTATTTATTAATTTATTTTTTATTATATTTAATATTTAATATTTACGACGGATTCTCTGGTGCTTTGTCTGCCTTAAGGCATTCATAGGCTTCGCAGCTAAACTTAGAAACAGAAATAGATTTTTTTTTATATACTTAATTTACTTTGCATTTTATATATTTTTAATTTAAATTATTTAAATTATTTATTTAATATATATACTTTATATTTTAGACAAATTT